>CM060903.1:1170895609-1173295609 GCA_030737815.1 Allium fistulosum | reverse complement strand
TGCTGATTGAATTAGACGAATGCTTACTTCTCGAACTAACTAACTTAGAATTCCATCAAACTTAACCATCATTCCTAGAATACCTATTGGTCCATGATGCAAGAGGATCAACCTATGAGCCTACGAGCTATCTTTATGGATCGCTATTCGCTAGCGATCCATCACCTTAGTATGTTTTCATTTTCCTTTTCTCTTATCCTTCTTGGTTAGTTCTTCTAGTCTTTTTGGTTGGCTCTCGAGCTAATCTGACTCGACCAAGATGTTCCGACTTCCTTTGGATTCTATCGGGTTAAAAATTTAGATAAAATTTGCCCTCCAGAGTATGCCTTCTTTGAAAACAAGGAGCTCTCTAGAAGTAATTGATTTTTAGTTTCCGCTTGGTGAAGTTCAAGTGATCGTGTTAAGATCATCATGCGAATTTAGCTTTGGCTGTTCAGCTGCTCATTAAGTTTTGATGTGAATTGTCACCACTTGTCATAACAAACCAAGTTTGACCCTATAACTTTTAGAATGCCTTTAGATAGCACGTGGATCATACTAGCTAAATTTGGAATCGATCAAGCGTGATTAGATGGATCACTAGTGATCCATAGCTAATAGATCGCTAGTGATCCAATGACTTGATGATTTTTTCTCGTGCAATCTCCTATATAGCCTTCTCGAGCTGACCTATACTCCAATCTTACCTTCCTTTTGCGACCCAAGCCTACTCCTTATGATTCGACCTAAAGTTTGAACAAACCCTAAGTCCATCCACTTTGTCACCATCACCGATCATCTATCACCAGAGCCTCTCATCGTTGATCGATCTGAAGCTCGCCATCTCTTTGACTTCAACCCTAGCCCCTGAAACCTCGTTTCTTGGATCACCACCGACCCACCTACTTGGATCGCTGCTGTCAACAACTCCAATTATTTTTGCCTTTTGATTCTTGATTCGCGATGGGTGATGTTGATTTCGACGTTCGTTTAGCAATTTGATGACGGGTTTATATTAGTCATGATTGTCGTGGAAAATCCGAGTTGATCATGATTTTATGGAAGAAGATAGTAAATCGAGTCTTGAGTTCTTTATGGAATGACACTCGGGTGCTGCCCCAGTACCTGACATGTTTTGCTATCTTTATCCATAGAATCAAAATTGACTTGTACTAAGTTACATTGCTAATACAACACGACGTATCACAAATTGGTTTTAATCCTTCTGGAGGGGAATAACAACTTAAGATAGCGTCTCACAAGCAGCTTAAGTTATTATCGCCTTCCATAGAGTTTGGATTGGTCTTGTTTTTTTGAATGCTCGGTGTACTTGTAGTGGGAAGAACTTTTCGCATCGCTTCAAACAAACGGATCTATTATCGATCGTTGATCGATAAGGGGTAAGTGTAGAAGAAATAATTTCAGAAAATGATACGAAAAGCCCTTTTCATTATCTACTGTGAGCAAACTATCTACAGGGGATGAAGCGTTTGTAGTGTTTAGGACACCGAGCTTACCACCCATAGATAACACACTGCACTTGCCTTGGTATATACTTGAAATCCGACATGTAGAAATGAATCGATATTCCTTCGGAATTCAAGTGTTGTAGGTGAATATTTTAGTTAAAGATAGAATTACCTGACCGCTTTGGATGAAAGTCCTATTGTATAGAATGAAGTATCCGTCCTTTCATCGTAAGTCTAGCAGAGGAAGTCCAGCACTTTCAGAAGCTGAATCATCGTCTGTCGCCCCTCCCTCTTTTGCTACGCAACCTGAATATGGTCAACTAGTCCCAGTTGGTCCAGTTGTGGATCGAACTCCTTCGAATTTCAAAGTTCTTCTTAATCCACCGGAGAGAGCTTCCTCCTTAATCTTCACCAAGGTTTTGCATAACATTTTCCTACAACATGGCATTTCGGAGGATGACGTGCGCCTTCCGGAGAAGAATGAATTTTCCCATACACCTCCTTCAGGATACACTGCTTGCCATCGACATATGTGCCTAAATAGAGCAGTGTCCCCTTTCAATGAATTCTTGAGAGAAACTCTTTCGAACTTGGGAATTGCCTCGTTTCAAATTCATCTTAATGGATATGCGATCTTGACTTGCCTACACGTTCTGTTTATGTGAACATTTAACCATGCTCCGAGTTTCAACGAGTTGAGATATTTTCTCTCGTTTAAGAGGAGAGAAGAGTGCCCATCCCTCATTTTCATCGAGGCCCAGAGGAACCGCAAGATCGTGCTGCAGCTTCAAAGAAATTTGTCTAAATTCAAGACTCAATACTTCTTCGTTAGGTGTCCCGAAGAGTTTAACCGCCTTTGGACAATGGGGAGTAAGTTCTCTTTCTTAATTATTGCATTTCGATATGTCGCTATGGGATTTTTGCCAAGTCAAATGTTTCCTGCAGTTATTCCGAAGCCGAATAAAGGCCCATCGCTTGACCAAATTTTCCATACCCTAAAGGCCGTAGATGCCACGGAGAGATCAGTTAAATTTCTGCTAACAGACGAAAATTTGCTCCGATATGGACTATTGCATCCAGGGAGATCCGCCATAGCGGTTGAAGTCCCGTCTCCTTCCCGTTCTAGAATACGAATGCGCTTCACTTCTTCATCGCATGGTTCCAAAGAGGGTGTTTTTCAAGAAAAGGAAGGCTTGTCTTGCGAGTCAGCTGAAGAAACTCATGATGAAGAGATGTCGCGACTAAGCTAGTTATCCAGCCAAAATTCCCCTGATTCCAAAGGAAGGGGAAGAAGAGTTTAAATAATGAGAAAGCAAGGCTGTAGTGGCAACAGAAAATGAGGAGGGTGAAGTTGAAAGTAGTAGTCATGATTCCTCCTCCAGCGATGATGACTCCAACCCAGGCTCCGGTGATGGAGACTTAGAATCGTGTGACGAGACTGCGGGAATAAGTCCCACTATTCTGGAATTGCCTCCCAGAGAGATCCACAATAAAGATGCTGCCCCAATAGTCGAGCGATGTTAGGATTCCCCAATTAAACATGCTGGCGTAGACTTCGGGGAGTTGAGCAACATCTACGTGGATATTGACGAACTAATGGGGGAAGATTTCAGATTCAAAGAGACGTCTCCTCACCCGAGCCATGTTATACCCGGAATTAGCCCGATTTCTATTGCAATGGCTTCCCGATCTGGTTTGTGATGTTATTTTAGGTCCCCAAGACACATTACTCGTTTCACTAGGGTCACATTCACTTACACATGCATTATTCAAGCCTATTTTCAGTTACTAAGGCTCTTTATTTATTCTTCATGTCGGGTACCATGGGAGGACGTAGTGTTTACGATGATCTCGAGGAAGTCACTGATTCACAACGTTGGTCAAAACGGTCCACAAGTCATCATCAACCTCGCAAGACTAAGGAGGAATGGAGATGGCGGAAGGACTTGGAGGCCGAAGCTCATCCTCGGGATGAGAGGGAATGGGGTCGGACGTACAAAAGTGGCTACGAGAATAGAAGAACCCTTAATAACCTAGAGGAACCATCCAAGAAGTCAAAGGTGGATCGCGGTTCTCATCCTTCTAACCAACAGGCCTTTGCCCCGGCCCCAACTTCTGTTGGTCTTGAAATTCCGGTTTCTTCCATTCAGGCTACGTCTTCATCTCAAGTCCCATCGTCCCACATGGCACTCGCCCCTAGTTCCTCACGCCCTCACTGGAGGTTAGTCTACATTCTTCTATCTGGTCCTCCTAGACTTGAAGCGGCGCTCCCCGGGTGGTTTTTAAAGGGATTTAAGTTTGGCCATGACCTTCGCCCAGTCCACAAAGTTTCCTATATGCCCCACCTCCAGGTGATCCATAGTGATTTAGAGTAAGCCAAGGGATGGGAAAAGCTATGCAAGCAGCTTTCTAATACGAACCGCAATAATTACCAAGGGATCCTCTTTTCTGAATTAGAGAAGGATGACTTCGAGAAGGCGTTAGCGGAACGCGATGCTAAAATTGAATGGCTGGTACAAGAGAGGGACGCGATGCTTCAGGAGAGTAGGAATAATGCCAGCTTGCTGAAAGTGTTGAAAGAGGCCCATGTGAAAATATAGACCGCCTTTCGAGATGAAAATAAGAAGGCCCATGCGGACGAAGTTAATTTAAAAGAGGAGCTCGAAGCTCGCAACGCGATCGTTGAAGCCTAGAAGAAGACTATTACCGATCACGAGAAGATTGTCGAAGGGTATAACAAAGTAATCATGGAATATGAGGAGATCGTGAAGTCCCATGTTAAGACCATTTCCAATCAAGCCCAGACGATTGACCTGCTTCATTAAAGAGTTACGCAGCTTTGCGCCAACAAAACTAGTGTTGAAGTTGAGAAGGCCGTCGTTACTGCAGATTATTTGGAGCTACAGGACACTTTTAAATGGAAGATAGAGAAGATGGACGATACCATCTTATACTTCTACGTCAACTCCTTGTTCCCAAGCACTCTCGTCGTTGTTTGGGAGGAAATTCTGACCCGTTTCCGAGATAGCGGGGATGTCTATACTGAATGAAATTTGGAGGATGCCTACCTTAATGAGTAATCACAGAAAGCACTAATAGAGGGCCGAGAAATCCTACGAATGGAGAAGGAACAGGAAGCTGCCGATGTCGCTATGACTGTAACTGCCACAACATTACTGGAGCCCCTTGCTTCTGGACCAGGCAAATCGTCAGTACAGCCTCGCGATCAATTGGCGAGTTCTGGGCCCAAAACTTCTTCGAATATTATGCAACCATCAAAAGAAGGAGAAGGAGGGGAATATGAGTGTTTGCACCAAAATTGGTCACAAACCCCAAAAATAGTGAAAGCACCAGTGTATATATACAGATCCACAATATCCAAGCAAAGATCTCAGATCCAGATAACGTAGGGAATAAAAATGAAGAAAATGGTAAAATTAAAATGGGCAAGAAAGAAAAGAACTCAAAGTTTATAGTGGTTCGGCTATCTCCGGCTTACGTCCACTTTGAATCGATCCTTTTAGTCCTTTTATACTGTAGTTACAATTACAAGCTTTTAGAATCAATAACAAAAATGGCAATGTTTTGCGTAGAAAAGAAGAGAAAGATCCCCTTTTTAGTTGCCATAGGACTGCTATTTATAGCCGTGGATCTGAAAATATCCACCTCAAAACTTGGAATACCTTCTATCTTGCGCAGGTGGGCCAATCAGATCGATCCAGAGTGATTTTGGATCGATCCAAGTATAATTCGTATCGATCCAAATTGGCTCCAATTAAGCTGAGATCGATCATGAACATTCTTGAGTGCATAAGGAAGCTCCTATGAAAATTTCATAGCATTTGGAGTTGTAGAATGAGAGTTATGATCAATCCAAGTTTGTATTTGCGAGTAGGCTAGAACCTTCGTATCCATAGACTTCGTATCCACCACTTCGCATCGATCCAAGTCATGCACTCTTGATCGCTTCGCTTCGATCCATGCCTTGCCTCTTCTTCGTATCCATCTGCCGTTCTCCCTTGCATGTATCGATCCTCGCTCACCCTCTTCATATCGATCAATAAGTGTTAGATATGAAATGTCCATCCAAGTCCCTGAAACTGTTTCTCCACTCTTCGTATCGATCCAAGTCTTGATCGATACGAAGTGTATTGATGTACTTCGCCATCCAATCGATATGTGCGTATTGATCTGAGCTCCATACCCATGAATCTATTTCCTGCCTAAAGTCGACCGATCAATGCAGAGACCATCGACATGTGATGCATCGAGTCGAAGACTGATCGATCCAAACCCATCACCTTGATCGATACGAAGATATCGATCTAGAACCATTTCTCACCAATATTGATCCATCCATATCTCGAGCATGCGAACTCCGATTGATCTGAAATTTGAAATGTAGCTTCTCTATGCCTTGTTCATCGTTACCTATCGATCCCGTATTGATTGGAGCTCGGTCAAATTTTGACGGTATCGATCATAGCCATGCTTTCCTATCGATCCCTAATCCCCATATCCATCTGTTTTAGCCAATTTTGTTGATATCTCGACCTTAACCAAAAGGCGGGGTAACATTTGCCCCCCAAAACATGCCTTTCGATATGAAGGCGTGTTTTGAATAGCTTCAAGTCTAACATTCAAAGTCCATATTCCATCCATAGCCATATCATCTGATCCATAATCCAATCCATTACCAAGTCATCTTGTGCAAGTGCCATAGCCATATCCTTATCCAAATTTGCGACTGCTCCGAGTCGATGTCCGATTTCAAATTCAGTAACCAAATCCTTAGCCAATTCCATAGCCATCCAAACCCGTCAACCGAGTTTTAATCCATCCATATCCAATAACAAATAACTAAATCCATGACCTCTCCGGGTCGATATCCAAATCCAGGACCGCTCCAGGCCCTTAGCCAAATCCTTAGCTGTTCGTAGCCAATATCTGAATCCATAACCTCTCCGGGTTCTTGCCAAGCTTAATCCACACTCGATGACCTGTGTTAAGCAGCACTGTGGTGTTCCTGGTTCAGTGTCCCTGAACGTTGAGTGAGGCCGTGGCTTAAGTCCTAAGCCAAATCCTGGACGCTTTGGACCCTTGCTAAGCATAGTCCATACTCGACGACGTGGAATAATAAATGATGGATAATATGGGGCCTAAGTCCTAGGCCGAATTCTGGTCTCTCCAGACCCTTGCCGAGCATAGTCCATACTCCAATCAAAATCCAATGCGAAAACAAGAAAATCCAAAAATCCATATCTAAAATCCATATCAAAAATCCAAATCAACGTCCAAACCAAAAGACAAGTGTCTAAGCCAAAATCCAAACCAGAAAACAAACAAAATCAGGAGTTCAAACCAAACTCCAAAACCAAATCAGAAAAAAGCAAGTGTTCAAATCAGAAAGAAAACGCATATTTCACAAACTAGGGTATCGTGGTTTGTCATCATCATAGAGCATGCCTAAGGGTTATCTCCATCCTCGTAGATGAGTAAGTGACTTAGCCTTCCACCCAAAGTCTACTACTTATTTCATACCATCCTGATTAGTTGATAACCAATCGACTATCATTCCCAAGCCTTGTGTTGTCATTGTCTAAGGTAGATGGTGGCTACTCCTGTTCCACCACCGCATTTTCGGTCCCAACATACTACCGCAACTGGCCATTCCTTACATGCTCCTCGACTATATCCATTAGATTCCTAAAGCTGTTGGTATCATGCCTGTCCATGTCATGAAAGAGAAAGTGCCTTCCCGATGCCCTCTCATGTTCTGATGGTTCTCTCCTTGTCGGCCTTCGGTAGGGAAGGTGATCCTGAGTATCCATGTATATCCGCTCCAATGTTTCATTCAATCCTATGTAAGTGGAGAATTTTGGTTTTCCTCGGCGTTTCCTTGCCCTGCCAGAGTTGTCATCCAACTTCCTCTTTTCTTTGTCCTTATCTTTACTCAATCTTTCCCCAGATGTTCCTCCATCCTTAGCCACATTTACTTCCTTTAGCTTCAAATCCAAACTCACGTCCTCCTGTCAAAGAAATCTTTCGGCCTCGTGAAAGAATTCCTCGAGATCCATTAGTGGATCCCGTATCAATTATACTATGAAATCCGAGTTGTCCCTGACTCCTGACACTGCTGCCATTAAAACCATCGATGGATCCAGCCGACCCACTGAAGCAACCGTTGCATTGAACCGAGTTAAGAAAGTCCTGAGCGATTCCCCAGTCCTTTGTTTTACCGATGTCAGTGTGATCACATTTTTCGGCCTCTTGATATGACCCGAAACTACTTCAAAAACCTATCCACCAATTATTTCCATGTCCTAATAGATCCATCTTCCAACTGCCTAAACCATATAGCAGCTATATCCGTCAAGTACAGAGGGAAACACTGGGCCATAACTTCCTCTGATGCCCCCGGTACTTCCATGTGTCTCATGTACCTCATCAAATGATCGGTAGGATCAGCCCTGCCGTTGTACACCTCTAGAGTAGGAAGCTTGAACTCTAGTGGATTACTAGCCATTCTGATATCACGGGTAAATGGACTTCTATTTACTCCTTCCAGATCTCCATTTGCTAAACCTCCGCGCATAGTTTGCCTGATAATTTCAGTTAATCTGGTGTTGTCCACCAAGGGTTTCCCCTCCGAGTCCCCGAAGGAATTCTGGTACATACTCTTCATCACGTACTCTTGTGCTCCAACCAGCATCCTGTTGTGTGCTGTCACTTGGAACCCCTCCATGAATTGGTCTATCATTACATGGTGGTGTGCCCCCAAGTCTGGATCCATCCAAATTGGTAACTGTGTGCTGATTGGGGGCTGTGCCCTGTTGAGCTGCTCCATCTGATTGCCCGTTGAGTCCTTCTATTCCAACTCTGTGGATCTAAACTCCAGCAGCTCCAACTGGTCCTTCCTGTCCAAACTATCTGAAAAGGTTCTACATCATTTCCTCCTGCCTTTTCAACAATTCTTCCTGCATGGATCCCATCAACATCTCTATCTCATCTCTGGTGATGAAAACTGAGGCTGATTTGCTCCTGAGGAAGTTTCCTTACTCCCTTCGTGCTGACTCCTTTCTGCTCTATGTCTCCTTGTTGATTGCTTTTTCATGGTTCCTTTTAAATCTAATCCTTTAACTTTCCAAATCTGAACTCCAAATCCGGTATAGTGGGTGCTAGTCTTTCTCAGTGAAAGCACCAAAGTGTTTGCACCAAAATTGGTCACAAACCCCAAAAATAGTGAAAGCACCAGTGTATATACAGATCCAAATTATCCAAGTACAGATCTCAAATTCAGATAATGTAGAGAATAAAAATGAAGAAATATGGTAAAATTAAAATGTGCAAGAAAGAAAAGAACACAGGGTTCATAGTGGTTCGGCTATCTCCGGTACGTCCATTTTGAATCGATCCTTTTATTCCTTTTATACTGTAGTTACAGTTACAAGCTTTTAAATCAATAGCAAAAATGGCAGAGTTTTGCCTAGAAAAGAAGAGAAAGATCCATTTTTTAGTTGCCATAGGACTGCTATTTATAGGTATAGATCCAAAAATATCCACCTCAAAACCTGGAATACCTTCTCCCTTGCATAGATGGGCTCACCAGATCGATCCAGAGTAATTTTGGATCGATCCAAGTATAGTTCGTATCGATCCAAATTGGTTCTAATCAAGCTGAGATCGATCATCAACATTCTTGAGTGCATAAGGAAGCTCCAGTGAAAATTTCATAGCATTTGGAGTTGTAAAATGAGAGTTATGATCGTCCAAGCTTGTATTTGCAAGTAGGCTGAAACCTTCGTATCCATAGACTACGTATCCACCACTTCGCATCGATCCAAGTCATGCACTCTTGTCTGCTTTACATCGATCCATGCCTTGCTTCCTCTTCATATCCATCACCCATTCTCCCTTGCTTATATCAATCCCCGCTCACCCTCTTCGTATCGATTAGTAAGTGATCGATACGAAATGTCCATCCGAATCCCTGAAACCGTTGCTCCACTCTTCGTATCGATCCCAGCCTTTACCGATATGAACTGTATTGATGTACTTTGCCATCCGATTGATACATGCGCATCGATCTGAGCTCAATACCCATGGACCTATTTCCTACGTAAAGTCGACCGCTCAATGCAGATACCATCGACATGTGATGCATCGAGTCGAAGACCGATCGATCTGAACCCATCACCTTGATCGATACGAAGATATCGTTCTAGAACCATTTCTCACCAATATTGATCCATCCATATCTCGAGCATGCGAACTCCGATTAACCTGAAATTTGAAATTTAGCTTCTCCAAGCCTTGTTCATCATTCCCTATTGATCCCGTCTTGATTAGAGCTCGATCAAATTTTGACGGTATCGATCATAGCCATGTTTTCCTGTTGATCCCTAATCCCCATATCCATCTGTTTAGCCAATTTTGTTGATATCTCGGCCTTGACCAAAAGGTGGGATAACAATGAGATCAATATTCTTGGCCATTCCTCTGATGTAGGTAACCCACTTGTTTCCCCTGAGTTCGAGAATTTTCAGCTCACGCTGCAAGTACAAAACGAATTTAATGCTTTCATTTTTGATCTTATAGGTCCATCTTCCTTACCTGTTGATTCGCCGGTTTCTTCGATGCCAAGACCCGTCGCTATTTCAACTACTTCGATTCTTGTCTCCAAAGCTGCTTCGATTGTTATGTCTATATCTGGTTCGCAGCCGGGGCCGGAGTCTGGGAAGATCGCTGCATTGCATAGTTTGGATGTTCCTTCCGTATCTTTGGAGGGCGACCTTACAGCAGCCGAAGTTCGAGAGCAAGAGGTCCAGACCGAGTAGCCGCATAAATTTGAACAACAACTGGTTTCCATTAAGAAAGAAAAGGTCGAAGCGATAAAATCCTCGAAGATCCTCCGCAAATCCCAAAAGCGCAAGACGAAAGGGGAGTCTTCCGAGAAGTTTGGTGAGTAGGGAGGAGATGTTGACACTGAGGAGATAGTTGATATCACAAGTAGTGGCACTACCCCTGGCTGGGTTCTAAGGGGAAGTAAAAACTTCCAACTAAAGGCGGGAAGGGGAGTGACGGAAAGAGGCGTTGAGAGGTTCTGAAGCTGATTTTCGAGACATTTCGTTTTGTTTTGTTCAAGTGCAAAGTCTACACTTACTGCTTTTGTTGTAGCGTCTGTATCAAGTGCATAGTATGCACTTATTACTTTTGCTGTAGCATCTGTATTTTTCTTTTTGTTCACCGATATTGTGTGGGTACGGCCCCACATTTTGACTTTGTAAAAAAACATTATATGTAATACAATGCTGACATTTTGATTGTAACTTTACCTGTCTACTTATTTGTGTTTCATGCACTTATGTCAATTTCATTTAATGCTATTTTATTTTATCTAGTCTTATGATTACCACCAAACTTCTTTGTTTGTAGTAACAGAACTGTGAAGTGTTTTCGCTTTTGAGTATTTCTATTAGAGTACCGGTGTGTGCCCTCCAGTTCACAAGACTGTTTACTTCGAACCCTGAAGAACGACCGGTTGATCTGAGTGTTTGTTTATTTTTTGACACCAGACTTGTTTTGTAGTTCCTATCCTTGGGAACTTATGATTTGAATGGCTTAATTTCATATTTGTTGCTGGTCAACAAATGGAATTTTCAGCCGACTTGCAGTATTTTGACATTGTTGGATTTATGCCCATTGCTTCCGATAATGGGAGTGTTATTACTGCAATGGACGAGTTTCCCGGTATCATTGGGGCAATACCGGTACTTAAAAGTATGCACGGCTTATGAAATGCATGACTTTTAAGAGTGTGCACGGCTTATGGGAGGGGCGACTTTTGGGACCGATATGACCCGTCGATCTAGAACGGGTTCAGAACTTCTTGACATTACCAATCTTTGGGCAATGTGAGGAGTTTATATTTTGAGAGCATGAGTCCACAGCTCAAGAAGTGATGTGTGGCTTATGGGACGCGTGACTTTTGGGACTGATATGACCCATCGATTCAAAACGGTTTTGGAACTTCTTGACGTTACCAATTTTCGGGCAACGTGAGGAGTTTATGCTTTGAAAGCGTGATTCTACAGCTCAAGAAGTAATCCGTGGCTTATGGGATGTGCGGCTTTGATTTAGGCCTTCTAATGCCGCTGGAGCAACACTAGTTCTTAGAAGGCAAAGATCGGGTTCCGCTGATCCAACGGTTTGAGGCGATTTACTTCTATTGACCCGACGGGTAAGTGGGCGCACTTGAGTGTGATTCCACGGCTCAAGCAGTGATTGGATGGTTTGAGCCAATTTGGCCCCGTCGACCCAATGGGTTACTTTTACGAACGTAGTTTTATTGGTTCAGAAAGCAAATCAATTTTATTAAGAAAAGTTGGGCAAGCTCTGCCTATTTACAATGCCCCCGGTATCCCGAGATGGCTTATTTGCTAAAAAATAGAAAGTACATAAGATAGTTTCAGATAAAGTAATGGCGCAGCGATTCGTTGTTCTATGCTCGGGGAATCTAAATCCCGTCAACGGTCATCAGTTTGAAAGTTCCAACCTCTAGCTTTTGATTGATCATACACGACCCTTCCCAGTTTGGTTCGAAGGCTCCCGGTATGGGATAGACTAGTTTGAGGACGAGGTCTCCCACTTCGAAGGTTATGTTGTGAACCCTGGAGTTGAAGTATGTGACCCTTTATTGGTGAGCATCAGTCGTCAATTTGGTTTCATCCCTCTTCTCGTCAGTCATATCAAGTGACTCGAGTAGGAGCTGCTCGTTTTTCCTCTGATTGAAATTCTGCCTTCAATGGGAGGGGACTTCTAGTTCGACTGGGATCATTTCTTCTGAACCATACGCCAAGGCGAATGGGGTATGCCTGGTTGCTGTTTCGTGGGTTGTTCTATATGCGCATAGTGCGAGTGGAAGTTCATCAACCCAATTCGCTATGGCTTTAGTCAGCCGCTTTTTGATAGTGGATTTGATGATCTTGTTTATTGCTTCCACCTGCTCGTTTGCTTATAGATGAGAGACCGCGGGAAAACTTTTCTTGATTCGGAAGCGTTTGTAAAAGTCTTTGAATTTGGCGCTTTCGAATTAGTTCCCATTATCAGTGATGATTTTTTGTTGCACACCAAACCTGCAAATGATGTTTTTAGTAATAAAATTAATGACTTTCTTTGTGGTAATGGTGACCAGCGATTCTCCTTCGACCCATTTTATGAAATAGTCAACGACAACTATAGCATATTTAGCCCCTCCTTTGGCTATTGGCAATATGCCACTCAGGTCAATTCCCCATATTGTGAACGGCTATGGGCTGACCATCTACGTTAGCTCTGTTGAGGGAGTTCTTTTATTCTTCCTGAATCTTTGCCATCGGTCATGCCGTCTGGCATAATCTGCTGCATCACGATTTACCATTGGCCAGAAATATCCATACTAGAGGATTTTCTTTGCAAGGGTTTACCCCCAGTATGGTCTTCGCAGTTGCCTTCATGAACTTCCTTCAGGATCCACCAAGCTTCGTCGTTGGTCACACATCTGAGTAAGGGGGTAGAGAACCCCCTTCGGTAGAGTATCCTTTCCTGTATTACAAATCATGATGCCTTCCGGAGAAACCTTTTCCGCTAGTTCCTATCTGTAGTAAGAGTTCCTGTAAGCAAGTAGTCTTTGATTGGCATCATCCACGTTTCCAGTTCAACGGTGGTTTCAAATGTCCAGTTGACATCCATTTAGTTTATACTCGAAGCGGTCAGGGTCTCAACCGGGACTAGTCCCATTGATTGAACTTCTCCGGAGCTGGCCAGTTTAGCTAAGTAATCAGCCTTTGTGTTTTGCTCCCTTGGGATGTGAGTTATGGTGTAGTGCTCGATGTCGTTTAGCAACTCTTGCACTTTAGATAGATATGGGGCAAGGTTCTCCCCTGGAGCTTGGTATTCACCTTTCACCTGGTAAACAACTAGTTGAGAGTCGTTGTAGATGTGAACAGACTTTATTCTGAGTTCCATCACGACTTTCATCCCCGCTATCAATGCTTCGTATTTTGCTTCATTGTTTGTCGTAGGGTATTCCAAGAGTAGGGATAGCAAATGGCTCGTCCTTCAGGGGTTTCAAGCACTACTCCTACCCTCATGCAAAGGTTATTAGACGTGCCATCGACAAAGAGTTTCCATCATGTTTCCGCTTCTAGCGGTTTTTCTTCTTCATTATCTCGCATGGTAAATTCGACGATGAAATTTGCCAACGCTTGCTCGTTGATTACCCTTCTCGGATGATAAGTGATATGTATTGGCTCAATTAGATATTCCATTTGAGGAGTCGCCTGGAGGTCTCGGGTCGGTACAATACTTGCTTTAAAGGTTGATCAGTTAGTACTTTTATTGGGTGCGCCTGGAAATACGGCCGTAACTTCCTAGACGCGATCAAGAGGCAACATGCTAGCTTTTCTAGTTTCGGATAATTTTTCTCAGCTCTAGTGAACAGCTCACTAATGTAGTATATGGGTCACTGAATTCTAGTTTCTTCACACACAAGGGCAGCGCTCAATGCATGAGGTGAGACTACAAAGTAGATGAACAAGTCATCTCCATCCACTGGCTTTGATAGGATTGGCGGGGTTTCCACATGTTGCAGCAACTCTACAAATGCGGTTTGACAAGCCCATTCCATTCGAAATTTTCCTTTCCTTTCTTTAATGCATCAAAGGACGGTATACATTTGGCGGTGACTTTCGAGATAAACCGGCTTAGCACTGTGACTTTCCTATTCAAGCATTGTAATTCCTTTTTTTTCTTCGGGGCTTGGACTTCTCATTGGGCTCTGGATTTGCTTCAATGCCTTTAGCACTCACTATGAATCCCAAGAACTTTCCGCAGGTGACCCCAGTGTGACATTTGAGTAGATTAAGTTTCATACCATATTTTCGGAGTATTTTGAATATTTCGACGAGATTATCTAGATAATTGGCTGCTACTCATGATTTCACCAACATGTGATCCATATAAACCTCCATGGTTGTTTGCGCCAAAAGTGGACATAAACCCCCAAAGTAATGAAAGCACCAGTGTATACACATAGATCCACAATATTCCAACACAGATCTCAAATCTAGGTATAGTAGAGATTAAAATTGAAGAGATAGCAAATGTAAAATGTACGAGAGAAAGTAAAGAACACAAAAGTTTATAGTGGTTCGGCTATCTCCGGCCTACGCACACTTTGAATTGATCCTTTTATTGCTTTTGTGGTGAGATTACAGTTACAAGCCTTTGAAATCAGTAAACAAAATGATAGAGTTTTCCCTAGCCCAGCAGAAACAGATCCCTTTCTAGTTGCTATAGGACTGTTATTTGTAGGTGTAGATTCGAAAATATCCGCCTCAAAACCTGGAATACCTTTTCTCTTGCGCAGGTGGGCCCGCCAGATCGATTCGAAGTGATTTTGGATCGATTCATGTTCAATTTGTATCGATGCAAAAGTGGTCCAATCGAGCCGAGATCGATCATTTAGGTTCTCGAGTGCATCAGGAAGCTCCTCTCAAAATCTCATAGCATTTGGACTTATAGATTGTGAGTTATGATCGATGCTAGTTTGTGTTCACAAGTTGGCTGTCACGTTCGTATCGATCTAAAGATCCACATTCTCCTCTCTTCGTATCGATATAGTTCACATCAATGACGTGTCTCGAAGATCAGGGAAAGATCCGCCTTTCGTGCCGTTCGACCGAGTCATCCGCTTAAACATAGTCTCGTTCGTATCGACCCGATGTATTCCACTCTTCGTATCGATCCTGGGCCCTTACTTCGTATCGATGATTCAATAGTTTTTTCGTATCGATTGAAAAGGGATAACATTCGTATCGATCCATTATGCGTTCTTCGTATCGATCAATGGCTGATCGATACGAAATATGTGAATGGGTGGATTGATACGAAGTGCATGGAATGATCGATACGAAGTGACAATTTCCCATGGATACGAATTAGCTGGTGATGATGGATGTGAAGTGGGACGAGTATGGATCGATACGAAGTGGGGCATGCTTGGTGGATTCGAAGTAGTGCATGTTTGGTGGATACGAACGAGGCCTGCGAGTTGATGATGGATACGAAATGATGTAAACATGATGGATACGCATAAGGATAATATTTAATTTGCATCGATCATATCTTGAGCATACAAACTCTGATTGACTTGAAATTTGGAATGTAGCCTTTCCTAGCCTTATTCATCATTCCCAATCGATTCCGTCTTGATTGGGGGTCGGTCAAATTTTGGCGATATCGATTATAGCCTTGTTTCCAATCGATCTCTAATACTGATTTCCATCCTTTTTAGCCTATTTGTTGATATCCCGGCCTTGGCCAAAAGGCGGGATAACATTTGCCTCCCAAAACATGCCTTGTGGTAAGAAGGCGTGTTTTGAATAGCTTTGAATCCAACATCCAAAGTCCATAATCCATTCATAGCAATACCATCCGATCCACAATCCAACCTATTACCAAGCCATCCTATCCAAGTGCCATAGTCATATTTAAGTCCACGACAGCTCCGAGTTAATATCCAATTCCGAATCCAATAACCAAACCCTGAGCCAATTCCATAGCCATCCGAACCCGTCAACCGAGTTTTAATCCATTCATATCCAATAACCAATAACCAAATCCATGACCTCTCCGAGCCGATATCCTGTTCCGACATCGACTCTCTGATCAAGGGCTTTTATGTTCTCTGACCTCGGCTCTCTAGCCAAGGACTTTTATATTCTTCGACCTTAGCTCTTTGGCTAAGGACTTTTTAATATTTTCCGGCCTCGGCTCTCCGGCCAAGGACTTCTTAATATTTTCCGGCCTCGGCTCTCCGGCCAAGGACTTCTTAATATTTTCCGGCCTCGGCTCTCCGACCAAGGACTTTTTATATTCTCCGACCTTCGCTCTCCGACCAAGGACTTTTTATATTCTCCGGCCTCGACTCTCTGATCAAGGACGTTTTATATTCTCCAGCCTCGGCTCTCCGACCGAGGACTTTTTATATTCTCCAACCTCGACTCTCCGGCCGAGGACTTTTTATATTCTCCGGCCGAGGACTTTTATATTCTCTGGCCTCGGCTCTCCGGCCGAGGACTTTTATATTGTGTTCGAGTCCATCCCATCGCTCTCCGGCGAAGGGACTCATAATTCACGATAACTGCCCCGTCTCTCCGGTCGGGACCGTAATCGCGTGACCTGTGTTATTTATTACAGTAATCCAAATCTAGCCATTACAAAGTCCAATTGGCAAAATAAAAGTCCATATGCCTAAGAAAAAATCAAATAAAAATTCGTACAACCAGGGGAAGAACCAAAATTTGCAAAAAATAGAAAGAAAACAAGATTTCATAAACCCGAGTATTACGGTTTGTCATCATCTCAAAGCGTGCCTAGGGACCGTCCTCGATCCCATACATGTATAGTTGACATAACCATATTACTTCAAGGTCTATTACTTATTCCATGCCACAAATCCACTCAGTTGATAACAAGCTGATGACGCCTAGGTCCAGTGCCATCTTTGTTTGAGGTGGGCGACAGTTGCTCTTGTCCTACTGCCACGGCTCGATTCCTCACATACTGCTGCAAATGACCATTCCTTACATGCTCCTCAATGGCATCTTTCAAATGCCTACAGTCGTTCGTGCTGTGCCCATCCAGTTCATGGAATAGGCAATGCTTTCCCGATGCTCGCTCATATTCAGCGGGTTCCCTTTTTGCCGGCCTTCGATACTGGAGACGCCCTGAAGTATCCAAGTAAATCCTCTCCAGAGTTTCAGTCAAATCAGTGTAAGAAGAGAACTTCGATTCCCTCCGTTGTCTTTTTGATATGTTGCCACTGTCATTAATTTTCCTCTTGTCCCTATCATCTTTGTTTGAATCCTCCCTGGGTGGACCTCCACCTTTTACCGCATAAACTTCAGCCTCCCTTCCTTATCTCTCAGCCTTTGCATCCTCCTGTCGTAGAAACCTTTCCACTTTGTGATAAAACTCCCCGAGATCCATCGGTGGATCACATTCCAGTGATATCTTAAAATCTGAGTCATCCGCAATTCCTGAGACCGCTGCCATCAAAACCATCGAAGGATCGGGTCGATCCACCGAGGCTATCGCCACATTGAATCTGGTTAAGAAATCTCTAAGCAATTCTCCCTTCCATTGTTTCATCGATGTTAGAGTCATCACGTTCTTGGATCTGACTATGTGGCCCCGAAATTGCCTCATGAACCTCTCAATCAGCTACGTCCATGTGCCAATAGAACCGCTTTCTAGCTGTCCGAATCATAATGCTGCTATATCCGTCAAATACAAAGGGAAGCACCACGCCATGACTTCCTCCGATGCCCCTATCACTTCCATGTGTCTCATGTACCTTGTTAAGTGAACAATGGGATCCGTTCTCCCATCATACATCTCCAGCATTGGTAGTTTAAAATCCGGTGGATTCCTAGCTTGCCTGATTGTAGGAGCAAATGGACACCTATTCACATCCTCCAAGTCTCTATTCACCAATCCTCCTCTCATAGCCCGTCTGATCATGTCCACTAACCTGTCGTTGTCACCAAGAGGTAGCCTCTGCTTGCCATCTCTAACCTGCCCCCTGAGCCCGTGAGGGAATCCTAAAACTTGTCCTTCTGGATGAGCACCCATATTCCGATCAACTCCAAACTGTACAACGCCGCCTGGTATCCTTCTTGGAATCGAGTCGACATGATCTGTGGGTATGCCCCCGAGTGTAGGAGCTGCTCCTGATGGTCCTACTATGTCATGCATCCTGTTTTCTCCATGCTCTTGATCTTGATTCTGAACTGTCTCTACTCCTGCCACTCCAGCTTCGTGATTCTCATTCCTAGCATTCCCTTCAATTCGGTTCCCTTGGCTTTGCATTCCAGCTTGTCCAACCTGTCGGAGAAGATTCTGTATCATGTCCTCTTGCCATTTCAGCATCGTTTCCATCTCCTCTCTAGTGATGAAGATTGATGCCTGATTTGCTCCTGAGGAAGCCTCCTAACTCCCTTCGTGTTGACTCCTTTCCGCTCTTTGTCTCCTTGTTGATTGCATTTCATGGTTCCCTTTAGATCTGACCTTTTAGCTTTCCAAATCTGAACTTCAAATTCGGTATAGCGGGTGCTAGCCTTCTCAGTTAAAGCACCAAAGTGTTTGTACCAAAAATGGCCACAAACCCCCGAAGTAATGAAAGCACCAGTGTATATACACAGATCTACAATATTCCAACACAAATATCAGATCTAGGTATAGTAGAGATTAAAACTGAAGAGATAGAAAATGTAAAATGTACGAGAGAAAGTAAATAACACAAAAGTTTATAGTGGTTCGGCTATCTCCGGCTACGTCCACTTTGAATTGATCCTTTTATTGCTTTTGTGGTGAGATTACAGTTACAAGCCTTTGAAGTTAGTAAACAAAATGATAGAGTTTTCCCTAGCCCAACAGAAGAAGATCCCTTTCTAGTTGCTATAGGACTGCTATTTATAGGTGTAGATTCGAAAATATCCGCCTCAAAACCTGCAATACCTTTTCTCTTGCGCAGGTTGGCCCGCCAGATCGATTCGAAGTGATTTTGGATCGATTCATGTTCAATTCGTATCGATCCAAAAGTGGTCCAATCGAGCCGAGATCGATCATGAATGTTATCGAGTGCATCAAGAAGCTCGTCTCAAAATTTCATAGCATTTGGACTTGTAGATTGTGAGTTATGATCGACGCAAGTTTGTGTTCACAAGTTGGCTGTCGCGTTCGTATCGATTTAAATCTCCACATTCTCCTCTCTTCGTATCGATATAGTTCACATCGATGACGTTTCTCAAAGATCCACCTTTCGCGCTGTTCGACCAAGTCGTCCACTTAAACATAGTCTCGTTCGTATCGACCCAATGTATTCCACTCTTCGTATCGATCCTAGGACGCTTACTTCGTATCGATGATTCAATAGTTTTTTCGTATCGATTGAAAAGGGATAACATTCGTATCGATCCATTATGCGTTCTTCGTATCGATCAATGGCCGATCGATACGAAATTTGTGAATGGGTGGATCAATACGAAGTGCATGGAATGATCGATACGAAGTGACAATTTCCTATGGATACGAATTAGCTGGTGATGATGGATGCGAAGTGGGACGAGTATGGATCGATACGAAGTGGGGCATGCTTGATGGATTCGAAGTAGTGCATGTTTAGTGGATACGAACGAGGCCTGCGAGTTGATGATGGATACGAAGTGAAGTAAACATGATGGATACGAATAAGGATAATATTTAATTTGCATCAATCATATCTTGAGCATACGAACTCTGATTGACTTGAAATTTGAAACGTAGCCTTTCCTAGCCTTGTTCATCATTCCTAATCGATTCCGTCTTGATTGGGGGTCGGTAAAATTTTGGCGATATCGATTATAGCCTTGTTTCCAATCGATCTCTAATACTGATTTCCATCCTTTTTAGCCTATTTGTTGATATCCCGGCCTTGACCAAAAGGTGGGATAACAATGGTCTTTCTGATCTAATGCTTGAACATGGCGTTTACTAATCTTTGGTAGGTTGCCCCTGCGTTCTTTAAACCGAATGGCATTACCCTGTAGTAGTACAATCCTAGGTCGGTAATGAAGCTGGTGTTTTCCTGGCCGGTTTGTGCATTAGGATGAATGATAGCAATTCATGCCCAAACATCCCATCTACAAGCCGGTCAATTCTATGCAGTGGAAAACTATCCTTCAGGTAGGCTTTGTTTAAGTCTAAGTAGTCGATGTAAGTTCGCCATTTCCCATTGGACTTCTTGACCAAAACTGGGTTAGATACCCATTCGGGGTAGGTCGCATCATGGATAAAACATTGGCCATCAGCTTGTCTACTTCTTCTCTCAATGCCTTGGACCGCTCTGGGCCCAAGCTGTGCCTTTTCTGCTTTACCGGTGTGAACCTGGGATCAATGTTGAGCGCATGGCATGCAATTTCTGGGGATACCCCACACATATCAGAATGTGTCCAAGCGAACACATCCAAGTTGGCATGAAGAAATTTGGTGAGTTCTAATCGCACTTGGAAAATCCAATTTTCAATACCCACGTTGGGTCATCCATATCAACAGGAACAGACACCGTCAATTCTGTCGATGCTGCCAGATCCTCCCCTGAACTCTTCTTTCTAATGTCCAAAGCCTTGTCGAATCGGCTATAGTCCCCAAGCCAGGGGCGGCTCTGTAGTTGCTATTCAGCAGGTTTGCGAATGTGGAGAGCTCTCCCTATATTTCCCCCTTTTTCTTTTCTTTTGGTTTCGCATATTTCTACAATGTAACATTCTCCGGTGGCGCATTAATCTCCTTTGACCACCCAAGTTCCATTTGTTGTTGGTAATTTCATGGTAAGGCACAACTGGGCTAAAGCGATTCTGAAATCTGCCAGGGCGGGCCATCCCAAGAAAGCATTATATGTGGAAGTTTCATCTATAATTACGAAATTTGGATGAGGGTGACTCTTCGGTCACCTTCCCCAAGTTCTACAGGCAAGTCAATCGTCCCGATGGATTTTTTATTTCGTGGATTGGATTTCATTTGACTGTCTATGGCTCTATTACGTATGCTCGGGTAGAAGTTTTGTATAAATGTATCGCCGTGTTATTAAGTATTTTGCTTTAAGTTCTTTTCTCTATAAGAGGTGGAATAGAATAACCCGGTTGAAGCGTAATGATCATACGTCTGTAATGTATTGTATGTCCCATATCGCCAGTGAATCCTTGGATTTTTTTTTGGCATGTAGATACATCTTTCATGCCGATCTTCATCTGGTCAAAGGTGTATTTGAAAAGAATATTCATAGAACTGCCGCTCTCAAACAATACTCGTTGTACCACAGCGGGTTTGATCCCTACTGTTACTACTACGGGATCGAGATTTGGAGCTTCAATCCCTTCAGTATCTCGATTTCGGAATACTATATCATCATTCAAAGTTTTATGCTGCTTGGCTAGAGTTGCATCTTCGATTGTGAGGCATGAATCCTTCGGAATGTGCTTTAATGAGCTCGCATACCGCTCCATTTCTCCCCAAAATCTCTGTACAAGATGTGGTCCTCTAGAAATCATTCTAATAATGATTCTGTGGTCAGTTCGCTTAGATCCCTCTTTGCTGACTCTAGCTTGGTTTCTTCGACCCTAGGAGCTTGGGGGACCGCGGGTTGGTTGGGATTTTGTGATTTTCTCGCATATTACTGAAGCTTTTTTTCCCGGATCAGCTCTTCAATAAAGTTCTTTAGGTGACGGCACTCATTCGTGTTGTGACCATGTGTCTCGTAGAAGTGACAGAACTTCCCCAAGCGCTTTTGTTGTTCAGTTTCTTCCTTTTTAGGGGTTTTCTTGTACTCCTTTGTCCCCTATGTAGCAAGATAGATGTTTTTCGGAGTGTCATCGAGCAAGGTGTAATCTTTGGGCTGAAGCCTTTAAGTCGCCTATTGTTAGCATTACGTTTGCTGGAATTTTGATTTTTCCTTTTTTGGTTTCCATCCTTTCCTGTACTTCCTTCGGCTGTCCCGGAGGCATTTTTGTATCGATTCATCACCATGTCACTCTGCCAAATGTTCATCGACTGCAAACTAGTAGACTTCCTTTTTAACTCCTGTGCCTCTTCCAATCTCAAGTATTAACTCGCCTTGCGATTGAAGTCCTTCCTAGTGGTAGGTTGTTTCATTTTGATCCATTTTCCAAACTCAGTTTCGCGGTTGATGGCATCGACCAAAGCCATAAAAACCATGCCCTCATTCGGATTGCTAACTTCCGTCACTGCTATATTGAACCGATTCATGAAAGTCGTCAGAGATTCATTTCATCCCTGGAATAGCCCGGACAGGGACATCACATCTTTAGCCTGCGCTGTGTGAAGTCTAAATTGATCAAGGAATCTTGTTGCTAGCTAATCGAAAGTGGAGATGGATCTTGGCGGAAGCCTAGCGAACCACATGGAAGTAATTCCTTCCAGAAAGATTGGGAAACATCTACATCGAATAACATCTGAAGCATTCACTTTGTCCATGTACCAACTGTACTTGTACAGATGGGGTTTTGGGTCTTTTGTTCCATTATAGAATGTAATAGTTGGCATAGTGAACTTTTTTGGGTACCGCTCATTCAAGATCTCATCAGTGAAGGGAGTCCAACTTGGAGTGGATCCCCACTCATCATCTCTTCTATTCTTATTCTCATCTATCAGTCGCTTAACCATATCCGTGATATATGCCTCAGATGTCTGGTAGTCCAGGGGTTGGTTGTCAGTCACTACACCGAGTGTTTGGCTTTGCAAACGATCTTGGTGAGTGGGCTAAAGCCTAGGCTCTCCTGTCTTCGGAAGAGCCACTACCTCAGGATTCCGTTGGCTTACGGTTGGCCTGATTGGGGGTAGTTTGGACATTCCTGGCATTATTGAATGCGTTGGCATTGCCTTCCAACTTGCCGTCGTTAAATTGCTCTCCATCTTCTGAATCGGAGAGGTCCGAGGCTATATCTTCCTTTGGGATCTTCGCTCCTAGGTTCAAGTTCATAACTGGTTGTCTTACTGTCGGTGGGGCATTTGTGTTTCCTTCTACGTTCGTTCCAACATTTCCAGCTATCACTCCTTTTTGCGGCTGCTTCCCGTTTCTTTTGTTTAGACTGGAAACAGAAGAATTTTCATGTTCTATGGCAACCGCGGGTTCTGCCATGGTCCTTGGAGCAGGATGTGATGGTAGAGTCAAGAGGGCATTAAGTTTATCCATAAGAGATTTTTGACTTCTTTCCATTTTTTGATTGATTTCATCAACCATTTTATTTAATTTATCTATTATAACAACTTCACGTTGATTAGAGGATCAAGGCACCTGATCTCTTACGTTGGCCCCATTTACTTCGATTTGTTGATGATTTATCTTGTTTTCGGTTATTACTACCCCTACAGATATTCCAAAAGCAGATCTTTTTCTTCCCGGAGCCATTGATTCTTAGCAACAGATCTTTTAAGTAGAGAATAAGGATCTAACTTCTGAACCTATTTGATCCAAAGTAGATAGCTAGATCTAAACCCTGAGTTGGATTCTCAATGAAAATATCAAAATGTTGACCTAAAATGTGGATCAACATCTTGGATTGAGTGTGAAAGAACCAAACCAATTTACCAGGGCAAATAGCATAGAGACAAGAACTAATAACTTGTAGATAAAGTAAAAAGGACAAGAGAATTTTTACAGTGGTTCGGCTATTAACGAAGCATGCATCCACTTTTTAACTTTTCTTATTGACTGACTTCTATTACAAATTAATTCTGATTACAATGCAATTGAATTGTGTTAAATGGATCAAGTCACCTATGTTAGAGTTCATTAGAGAATCACTGTGAACCCTGTAGATGACCGTTGTGTGAAGGAAGAAAAATGAAGAATAGTTTCTATAGAGTTTCAGTAGCCAGTCCAGAAGATCCTGTTTATGTTGCAGGTAGGATTGTATTGATAAGGATTGGAGAGCTATTAGGGTAGGCCGACTTGCGAGATGTCTGTGGATGACCGTATGAAGGTCCATTGAAAGTTTCACCGTGAACCGAGCCAATTTGATGGATCGCTAGCGATCCGTAGGCTTTGGATCGCTAGTGATCCATAGTTTTTGGCTTGTTGGCGATCCAATTGCTTGAGATGCTTCCTGCCATCCTCTCCTTTGAAGTTTATGGCGATTTGGCAAAATGGTATGGATCTCTAGCGATCCATAGTGCAGGATTGCTGGTGATTCATGTGCTTAGTAGATTTTTGAAATTTATCTTTTGGATCACATTTATTATCTCGTGTTGGTGTTCTCCATGTAATTTCATAGCATGTTGCCTTGTTTTGATGATCATCCACACACTGGTTGCATTGGACCGCTGATTGAATTAGACGAATGCTTACTTCTCGATCTAACTAACTTGGAATTCCATCAAACTTAACCATCATTCCTATTATACCTATTAGTCCATGATGCAAGAAGGTTGTGAACCTACGAGCTATCATTATGGATCGCCAGCTGTCCTTCACCTTAGTATGTTTTCATTTTACTTTTCTCTGATCCTTCTTGGTTTGTTCTTCTACTCTTTTAGGTTGACTCTCGAGCTGTTCTGACTTGACGAAGTTGTTCCGACATCTTTTGGATTCTGCTGGGTTAAAAACTCGGATAACATTAATCTTAATTATAACCATACTTACATCTTAATTATAATCTCAATTACAATGTTAATTACATCTTAATCATAATTCCAATTATAATCTTAATTATATCTTAATTATAAACTTTATTATATCTTAATTATAATCATAATTATAATCTTATATCTACCTAATTTAACAAGTTAATGTACTTCTACTTAACTTTACAAAACCATTTATTTAACTTAAGTATTCTGATCCAAATCTTCCTTTGTTATTTTATAAAAGACTTAGCTTATTTTTGCCAACTTACATATTTACTAAAAACCTTTTAAAATGATTTATGTATGTATGCATGTATGTATACAAATTTATTTATAAGATAAAATATTTAATAATAAGAACAATATAAAATGATATTATATAACAAAAGCTTTTATTTATTTTAATAAAATATTTTACTAATTTTTTAAAAATTATAATATTTAAAAATACTTATATTATGGTTTAAATATTTATTTTAAATATTACTTAAAAAATACTTATTTTATAATTTATTTAAAAACCATAAAAACATGTTCTATAATTTAAAACCCTTTACTTTAAAAATTCATTAATAATTATCAAAAAAATAATCATACCTTGATATTTTTCCAATAATAAATACCCTTATAGTACTTATTAAAAATACAAAGAAGCCCTATGATCTCTTTTAAAGTTAACTTTGAAAATTGCCGAACACAAGGCATTTTCAAAGTGCATCCATAGCGATCTTTTCGCTTTTAAATTTCACAAATTCGTTCCACAATTTATAAAAAATTTCAAACCAATTCCTCTATGTCAAACACATCAAAATGTGTGTAGAGAACAAAAAAATATATATATTCTCAATATAATCACAATTTAACATATGTCAAATACAATGGATTTCAAAGTATGTTTATAGCGACTATTTCACTTCAGTCATTTACAACACACTATCAAACATGTAAACAACCAGTCCTGGCCATGTTACATATTTTAGAGGGTTTAAAAAAGAATGTATACTACATATAATATTATCATTTTCTTTTAAAAACTAGGAGGGGTCCAAAAGTAATAACTTGCATTGTTATCTATTTAATTTATATTTCACACAACAAACAATTATATACACAATTTTATATAAATTAAATGGTGAGTAAACTCACCTAAGCCCAAGTCAAAACAGGACATGGAAATTCTCAATACGAGTGCAACGACAAAGACGGCGTATCAATTGGGCCTCATAAAAAGTTATTGAATTTTAAAGATTTGAGATTAAATAAAATAATTAATTTGCTAACTTACTAATTAATCTCAACTTAATTAACCTTCTTCCCTGAATCACTTCTACTATGCATGTGCATAGTGACACATGCTAAAACCCATCAAAGCCGCTTCGTTCCATTTCCAACTCCTCCCTCCACACTCCACTAATCGATAAACCGACTTCGCCAGCATGCTCCTCATCACACGAGCTTCGCTCCTGACCCAACGATAACTGGTCCGCACCTCCCCTAGCAATCGTGACCTGGAGCCTCCTTATCCTATACCCAAATATTTCTATCCACTACCCATGACCAGAGTTCCATAGGCCACCTCCTTCAGAAGCACAACGTCGAGAGAAAACAACTGTATGCTCCAATTCGCCTAACTCCTTCTTTAATATTTCCACACCCTAACCCTTGCTCGTCCACCACAAGTCGAGCTCGTCCAAAGTCAGTTGCACCCAACATCGCGTACACCAACACGAAGTCCTCCTCACCACAATCTCGACGGACCCAATATCATCGAATTTCGTTGAATGTAGCTCTAAATTTAATTATTTAAAGGAGGCGGCTTTGCTTTGTTGGTTACAGGAAAAAGAAAATTGAAAAAGATAAAGAGGGAAAAGAGGAAGATTGAGAGAGAAGAGTGAGAACATGGGTTATTTATAATATTTCATATATTATTATTATTTAATTTCTCTAATTAAAATGTTACATTTTTGAGTTTCGACCTCACACGGTCACATGGGACATCGGATTACTATGAAACTCATCGGTGTATATCACCTCATTATTCTGGTTCCGATGGAACTAGCTTTGTCAAAATCCGAGACAGTGCCCCAGGATAACAACTTCATGTGTTTTGAGATCGTTTATCGATAAATTGATTTTCGGTTACATTATCGATATTTATTCGAACTATTTGTTTTTGTGCATAAATTTCAAAAACAAATTTGTTATCATTAGTTATTATTTAAAAGGAGTTTAACAAGATAATTAAATCAGTTTAATCACATTAAATTCAATAGTCGATTATTTAAATAATTCGGATATTTAAATACAAAGTGTCCAAAATTTTACAATTATCATCAAATCATTATCTTAAACACAACTAAAATACCATTTTCACATTTATAGAAATTAATTTACTGATTTCTAATTACCATCACATCTTTGATCATTTTTTTTCAATCACTTTTTACTTTAAAGATCATTTCTTAATTTAATTACGTCGTCTCGTCAAATTTACACAATATGAGAAATTTTGACGATAAGAACAATGGCAATTTCGTAAATAAGTTAAAAATGGCTTATTACTTAACAAACTAATTACTTTTGACTACTTTTGCTCCTATCATTACAGTAATCACCCTCATTAACTGCTCATTAATTAAATTAGTTTCTTAATCAATCAATTAATTATGCTAAATTATTGTTCCTCTATTTAATTCATATCGATTAAGAAATTACGAGAAAATTTCCAAAAACTAAAAGAAGTTCACAAATACATTTAAACTTTGGAAAAAAGTTGGGCATGAATTTTGAATTTTAATTAAAAACATTATTAATTCTTTAATTAAGTTAATTCATTATTTCATCATTTAATTCATATCAATTAATAAAATTGCAGAATTTTTTTTACATAAAATCACAAAAAGTCTTAAACACAATTCTCCGACTCCCGTGAAAATTGGGGCCTAAATTTTAAATTTAGTATTAAAAATGTTATTAGTTTGTTAATTAAGGTAATTTATTATTCCTTTATCTAATTCATATATATTAAGAAAATTATAAAAAGGTTTCCAAAAGTCACAGAAAATCATAAATTCAATTCTACAACTCTAGCACAAAATTTTGGGACTAAATTTTTAATTTTAATAGTAAAAGTATTATTAGTTCATTAATTAAGATAATTCATTATACTATCATCTAATTCATCTCAATTAAGAAATTTGGGGGAAAATTTACAAAAATTTGTAGAAATTTAGAAATACAATTCCAAAACTAAATAAAATTTTGGACTTGAAATTTAAATTTGATTAAAAAATTACCAATTCATTAATTAAGGTAATTCATCATTCCATCATTTAGTTCACGTCAATTAAGAAAATTACATGAAAATATCCAAAAATTAATAAAAAAACCTTAAATAAGATCAATTAAATCCAACGAAAAAATTTGGTCCTAAACTGAAATTTTATATTTAAAAACATGATTACTTCGTTAATTATGATGATTCTTCATTCCATTATTTAATTCATATCGATTAATAAAATTATGAAAAAATTACAAAAAATTCACATAAATTCATAAATATAATTGTATATCCAGTAAAAAAAATTGTACCTAAATTTTAAATTTCATTATTAAAAATGCTATTAATTTATTAAATAAGGTGATTCAGTGTTCCATCGTTTGTCAATTGACAATTATAGAATATTACCAAAAATACAAAGAAGTACTTAAATAAAGTTCTCTAACTATAGTAAAAATTTCAAGGCTAAATTTTAATTTTTCATATTAGAAGATTATTAATTCTTCAATCAAGGCGATTCGTCATTTCATTATTTAATTCATATAAATTAATAAATTTAAGGGAAAATTTCAATAAATCAAAATAAATTCATAAATACAATTTTCTAGCTCTAGTAAAAAAATTAGATCAAAATATTATTTTTTATTGTTTAAAAGTATTATTTTATAGCCAAAACCAACATATTTTCTCCTCTGAGAATTTATAGCATTTAATCTACACATGTGAAGCATATTATAAAAAACTTGTCAAAATTTCAAGTCATGTGGATGTGATTAGCTCAAACTTTCATTTTATTTTTGTCACCGTGTTATCCAATTTCAAAATATTTCTTATGGAATCATTACATAATCATAAAAATTATATTAAACTCATCTCTAACAACAAAGAGATTATGTATTTTATTTTTGATTTTCTTTCCTTTCTTCTTGGCAATAGCAAATAAGATATAGTTTCCTAAGATTTGTTTGTTTTGCATAATCCAACAAAGAGATTATATTTGTTATAGGGGTATGCATATATGGTTATGTCATGGGCTTTTGGGCAATAACTCCTTGTTTAATTTACCAGTTCATCAGTCTCTCATTACATTATAATTTACCATATACCAATAATTAAAATTATTTAGTCAATAATGTTTGAACAAAATTAGAATTTCCTATTAGACAACATATAAATATTGACTTATATGAAAAAATGGCATCTTTTTCTTGCCCAAATTCACACTCTTTCAATCTTCCTCCGCATTCTTACTTCTCTCAATCTTTATCAATAGATGATTTAAATCCATACTTCTTCTCTTCCTCTTATCAATCGTTTTTTCCCAAATCAGCGACATCGCCTTTTTCTAATTACCCTCCAAGAAAGCGTACGCGCTCAAGTAGTAAAGGATTCTGTGTTTACGCCTTCTAACATTCGAGTGGTAAATCAGAGAAACTGGGTTGATATTAGAAAGGGAAAGAAGATTTGCTTTAGATGTGGAGATTATACGCATCTTGTTAAAGACTGTAGAGACCCTGTTAGATGTTTCTGTAACAACCCGCATATTTTTACGATAATATATTTAAATGATTTATTTAAATATAGCATCGTTAGTTGAATTTAAAAGTCCAAAACGCGACTTTTTGTAAAAGGTCGAATCCAGACTCGAGACCACTTCCATTGAGTCCAAAATGGCGTTTGCGACCTTTTTGAGTATAAACATCGATATTTTTGGAGTTGAGTAGAATTTTGATACTTTTCTATTGGGCTTTGGGTTTGGGGTTTCAGCCCACTAACCCAACAAAATACCCTAACACTCAAGTTAAAGGAAATGGGGGAAGAGAAAAGAAATCAAAATTCCTAAGCCCTAGTTTACTAGGAAATTCAAATTTAAGTTCTAGAAATCAAAGAGAAGCTTAGGTAAACATCCTCTTCATCTTCTCCATCTCAATTTCTCTTCAATTTTCAGAAATTCCTAAACCCTAACTTAGGAAATATTTGCTTATGAGCTTAGATTGGAGCTTCTTGAGTTGAAGTTGAAGAGTGGTTGATCTTTTCTTCAGTTTAAAGCTTCTCACTTGTTGTTTTGGGTTTAAAGGTGAGTTTTTGAACTCACATCTATGTCTATACCTTTGATAGTTGTTAGGTATGAATTCCTAACATCTATTTCATGTTCATTTGCTTTTGATTTGAATTTATTTGGTGAATTTTCCAAATTTTGGTGTTTTGAAGTCAAAATCTTTAAAAATCCTATCTTGGATGTTTGGACATGTTGTTTGAGGTGTATCGAAGAGCCTATAAGGCTGGGTTGTCGCTTGACATAAATCCCTAGTCTCCGTCGCTCGTCCGATCGCTTTCGAATCGTTTTGGCCATCATTGGCCTAGGCAAATTCTACCTAGGTCCAGGTGACCAGACGTTTGGTTGAAGAACTCAGACGTCTGGTAGGGGTCCCTGAAAAAAATTATACAACGAACGTAGAAAATAAAATGGCAGACAAAAGAATCAAACGTCTGGTTCAACCGGTCAGACGCCTTGTTCAACTGACCTAACATATGGTTAGGAGTTCTGGAGATTTTACAGAAAAGGAAAAATAAAAAGAAAATGACAGAACCCCAGGTCAGACGTCTGGCCAATCCAACCAGACGTCTGGTCCTGTTGCCTTTTGATCATTTCTCCTATTTTCGAGTGAATTTCCAATTTTTATCGATTTTCGTTGATCCGATTAGTTGTTGTCATTTATTATCGACTTTGATGGCTTCTTTTCTGGAGTTTTGGGAATATCCATTTGATGGATTTGAAATCGATTTTTATGATTTTTATTCACGTCATCGAATGTGGATTTTTTTTGTGATAGATTGTTTTTACAATCATTACTGTGATTTGTCACTTTAAAATACAAAGGTTTTATACTAGTAGTAAATACTCAAACTCTTTCACAAAAACGATTTCAACGCTATTTTTAATACATAGCTCATTTTTAAAACCGTTTTCCAATCTATTAGTATATACAAACCTTTAACTCATTCATATGAGAAATCTAATTAAACGGCTTAGCAAAACAAGTGGTATGAAACGCTTGCATTTACTTCGTCGGTTAATTCTTGGACTTGTTCGATTGAACTCTCGTGACAATTTTCGAGTGGAAATCTACAATCTGTTCGTAAATTTTTAAGTTAAGCTAGTGGTTACGGGACATGAAGCTAAACTCATTTATTTACTAGCTTAGTGTAATTTACACTTCTCATTGATCTATGACGATCATTTTAAGATTTAGACTAGCGATATGCAATGTCTCTTTGTCCGCGTGGGGGATTATACCCCGTTATGTGGAGCTTCGTCTCATTTTTAGGGGCTAGCGACCTCTGGTCTTTTGACCGTTCGTAGAGCAATCGGCTCAACGATTTCGGAGCATGGGGCGTATCTTTTTAGGTGCGTCGATGTTCGGCTCAATTAGTCTGTGCATGGGGCGTATCTTTTTAGGTGCGTCGATGTTCGGCTCAATTAGTATGTGCATAGGGCGTATCTTTTTAGGTGCGTCGATGTTCGACTATGCATGGGGCGTATCTTTTTAGGTGCATCGATGTTCGACTATGCATGGGGCGTATCTTTTTAGGTGCGTCGATGTTCGACTGTGCATGGGGCGTATCTTTTTAGGTGCATCGATGTTCGGTTCACCAATTTTCATGACTTTTGGATTTCTAATTGATAGGCCTCCCCATTTTTTGATAGGCCTCCCCCTTTGTGATTTCTGGATTTTTAATAGATGATTTCTAGAATTTGTGTTTCACCAATTTTCATGATTAATATTGATAAGCTTTATTAATATTTGTGGTTTGGTGAATAAAATAAGTGTTTGTACCAAAAATGGGCACAACACTCTTCGGAAGTTTTTGAAGAGATAAAAGTGAAGAATGAAAATTAAAACTGTGGATTATCTAACAAAAACTCCAAATAACAGAAAGTAAATTGCAAAGACAAGCGATTTAGAGTGGTTCGGCGTTTCGCCTACGTCCACTATGAAGTTTGATGATTTTATTGCTCGATTACTTGAAGATTACAGTAGTTGATAATGTAATACAACTGAATTCAAATGCTAAGTGTCAATCTAAAGCAGCGGCGGTGTTCTGGAGTAAATCTGGCAGAATCTGGACGCTCTTCAGTACTTAGAATTCTCCGACCCCTTTTCTGAATGACCAGGGGGTCTATTTATAGGTGTTGGAGGCTGGTATTTCGCCCAAAATGAGGGGAGACCAGTTCTGGCACGCCAGGGGGCCCACATGGCCGAAATCTGGAGATCCGGGCCCGCTTTGGGATCGATTCGACCCTTGGTTCGAATCGATCAAGAAATCATCCAATCGAGCTGAAATTTGGCGTGTACATTCTTCATCATGTATTTGAGCTTCTGTGAAAATTTCATGGGATTTGGACTTGTAGAACTCGAGTTATGATCGATTCAAGTTGGTGTTTCTCGTATTCTGGAGTCGTTCGAATCGATGTGCTCGAATCGATTCGTTCTAATCGATCTTCCTGTTCGTGAAGATGGTGACGTGGTGCGCTTTCTTCGAATCGATCCGGTTTCCATTCCGGATTGACTGGGTCGAATCCACGACTTGGATTCGAAGATGGTGGAATCGAGGCAATGGATTCGAAGGACCTCTTCCTTCGAATCGATGGGACTGATGTACGTTCGAATCGAGTTAGGCTCGTAGCTACGGACCGGTTTGAAGATGTCTCAGCCTGGGGATTCGAATGTAGTGGAGTCGAACCTGATGGAGTCGAGCGCGTGCTTGATCGAATCGAGTGTGTTGCATTGTAGCCCATCGATTCGAAGTGCTCCGACTTGTTGGATTCGAAGGTAGGTAAACCTGATGGATACGGAGAGGAATGACTTCATCGATTTGAAGCACTACAACTGGATGGACACGGAGTGGCTTCAGGTGGATGGATACGATCAGGACCCCTGCCTATGGATTCGAACTAGAGCGTTACCCATGGATTCGAGCATGGGTTATTTTCTCCATCTTGAATCGATGATATCTTGAGCGTACGAGCTCGGATTATCTCGAAACTTGGGACGTTGGCTTCCCAGGCTTCGCTTGTCATGTCTTATCAATTGTAGCCTGATCCGGACTTGGACAAAATTCGTCGATATCCGTAGCGACCCTTACGTGTAACCGACTTCCGGGACGACCTGTCACCGTTTTCTAGTTAAGTCCTTGGTATCATGGCCTTGCCAAAAGGCGGGATAACATTTGCCCCCCAAAGTACGTCTTGTGTAAACATGACGTGCTTTGAAAAGTTGCAGTCTCTCACTGGACAGCTATGACATGCTTTACCGAAAGTTGCATTCTGTATCGCTGTAATCGACCGTCGTACAATAGTGACTGGCCGTCAGTTTTTTGAGTCATGACGAGATGAACATTCGATCCCTGTAAATGATAGAGATCAAACATTAGTCAGAAATACGTGCATACGTGTATTATCTTGGCTTTGATTAACGTTGCGTGATCGCAAGTCGTTGTCAGTTCGGTTTACTATCGAAATCTGCGTCGGTCCTCTCCTGGACCGATTTGAGATTTGAGTTAAAACACTGCTTTTATGATTATCTATGATCATCCTCTCGTACTGATCCTCTCCTGAATCGGTACAAGAGTAGACAAGCAATTTTAAACATTGAGACTATTCGTCCATTTTCATCAGTGGTTGGCGATGGATTCGAAGCTGTGCCCCTTCGAATCGATATTGCGTGGATTCGATGTTCTCTGAGTTGATGGAGTCGAAGTTGTAAGTGCTCGAATCAATGTTGCTTTGTTTCGATGCTGCTGGAATGGATTCGATGTGGCAAAGGATTCGAAACCGGATGGATTCGAACTAAAGGAGGGATTCGAACTTGCCGCAACGAATCGATTCGAGTCGATTATCCCACCTATAGAAGCCGGTCAGATATACCGGGAGGCGAATCGCCACATCTCCCCTATATATACCGGGCTCCTATTCACTTCTCACTTTTCACTTTCTACCATTGCTTCAGCTGTTTCTTCGAATCGATTTCCCAGAGCTATAACTGACGTGCCTACCACGAATCGATCGAACTCGTCCACGCTTTCACTCGTAATCAAATCAGGTACTCAAGGGATCGATTCGAGATGAGGAAAATGGAACTATCTTCGCCTTAGTAAATTCTGAGAAGTGACGAGATCTGAATGGAATGGGTCGACTCGATGGAGTCGAGGAGTGATGAGATCTGAATGGAGTGGGTCGTCTCCCGTTGCTTCGCATCGATCCTGGAATGACCGGTTCGAATCGATTTCGAGGGCAAGGTTTCGAATCGATGACTTGGAGGGAAAGGGTCGATTTGATCGATTCGAAGTGATGTCATTTAGATCGATTCGAAGGAATTGAATACTGATCGATTCGAAACAATGTGAAGCCTACGGATTCGAAGCGCTCCTCTATCACAAAGTTACATCGAGTCGAACCATACGGATTCGAAGTACCTGGAATCGAACTCCATCGATTCGACCCTTATCGATTCGAAGTCGATGGATTCGAACGTCTTCGTCCTCTGATACCATTGCTTCTTGACTTGCTCCATCATATGAACTACGACCAGTTTCAAGTTATTCTCTGATGAACTTAATGAACCTTGGCATACTTGACTCCGACGAGCTTCGGCCTTGCATAATCGAACTTGATTAACAGACTTGAACCTGAATTTCCTTTGAAGCTCGTCGATGGAACCATGACTTAACCAATAATACAACTGATTTATACTTGAAGTTGGTCCGTAGCGTTTGGATGGTGCGGAAATGACGGTCAGCGATGACGGTCACTTTCTTTCTTAAATTCCCAAGTTATGTTGTACGAACATCTCGCTTCATTCTGTTAAATTTGCTCGAGTGATGTATAATACTTGCACTGCACGACATGTTCACACACACTACACTGGGGCATGCACGGGCTTGTTCATAAACTTAATGTTGCTTTCTAATGAGTTAGCTAATTATGGAATCTTCGAGCTCCCAACAACAAGAGGTGCAGAGCTCGACTCCTCCCGTGCTTGAGATTCCTGACATCCCTGCCGACGTAATCGATCCGGCTCCAGATGAATTGCCGGAGGCGATATTTATTGAGGACCCTGTCGACTCGGTTCAGTCCAACATTTCTGAATCCTTATTGGGACGAAAATGCTTAAAGCATAACATATCTCTTGGTGACGTTCTATTGCCCAGCACTACCGATAGACCGCACAATCCGCCTGAAGGATATACAGCATTCTACCATCATGCTTGTGCGGCTGGAACTCTTCCTCCCTTCAATCAATATATCCGAAGGATGCTATCATATTTAGGGATCGCTCCTTCGCAACTTCATCCCAACGGGCACGCGTTGCTGAATAGTGTCTTCGTAATATTCATGGACTGTCTTTTTCGCCCACCGAGGCCCTCTGAAATCAGACATATATTTAACTTCAAGAGCAGGGGTGATAGCCCGTCGTTTACATTTTTGGAGGCAGTTAGAAATTGCCAAGTTGTAGTTGGAGCTTGGACGCGACTGAGCTACTTCAAGAACGAATGGTTCTACGTTCGATGCCCTCCGGGTTTTGCTAGGCGATGGTTGTCTAGACGTAAGCGCCTTAACCTGTTTCTTTGACCAATATCTCTTTGGTATTAAAATTGACATTCCATTCCTTTTACAGCTATTATCTCTAGGCCCGATGGAGGGCGTTTCAAGGGTACCGTCCGAAGTCTTCAAGAAGTTCCGAGCGAGCTGAGGCATATTGACTCGGTGCTGAACGACTACAACTTAAGAGTTCTGGGTTTGATTGACATTAATCAAAGCATAGTTGTTGAGGGATTTTCAAAGTCCGTCTCCAAGAAGGAAAATAAGAAGAAACCCAAGGAGAGAAAAGCGAAGAGGTCACTCGGGATCAGAATAATCGAGGCGAGTGACGAAGAAAGAACCCAGACGGATTCAGAGCCTATGGCTGACCTTTCGGGAAACTTGGAGGAATCGGGAGAAAAACGGAAAGGCAAGGCCGCCGTTTCCAAAAAACTTAAGTCAAAAGGGGGAAAATCTGTAGATGTGTTTCTTCCCGCTTCCGGAGTTATGATTTCTGAGGCCGCCCCTTCTCATTCGAGAGATTCTCTCAAAGGGCTTGACGATATTCCTATCCCAGATTATATATCAATCTCTCATAATCCTGGGTTAGAGGAATTACAAGATGTCTTAAATATGAACGAGCCCTTTCCTTTAAGTGCGGTCAACACTTCCGGTCGGTTTGGGGGTTTACACATTTACACACACTTCCACGGCACTTCATGACTTCTGCATAGTAAACATTGCTTTATGGGATTTTAATCCGTAATTCTTTCTTATCGCAGGTGAGATGTCAGGGCATGGCTCCACTTTAGATAGGCTTCGGAACGTGCGCCAATCTTCTCCATTTTATGACTCCCGTAGGAGAGAGACAGATAGGGACCATGGGCGAGGCTACTCGAGTCAAGAACGTTATGACAGAGACAGGGATTACTCGCGTAACCGTTCTGGTTATGATTACTCTGATAGAGACCGGGGGTATCAGCACCGACCCCGATCTCGTTCTCCTCCGCCTCCCAGGGCCCCAGTAGACCTCCCAGGGCCATCTCATCAGCAACAATTGCCTTCTCAATCTTCTCGGCCTGACGCTCAACGGCCTAGAGTGGAACCAACGGCAGCTGCTATAATTGAACAAGCTCCGGCTGAGTTGACAAGCGAGGGAGCTGCTAAACTTGCCCAAATGAAAAACGACTATCCGGAAATTTGCATGGATGGCTACATCTTCCCTCCTAACTTTAAAAGAATCCCTCCGGAAGCTGAGACCACTGCTCATAATTACATTCACGACTTCTATGCTCAGTACAAGGAGTGGTATAAGGCAGCCGTGAAGGCTTCTAGAGTAGCTTTCGACAGGGCGAAAGTCATTGCTGAGCGTGATGTCGACATTGCGAAGCAGAAACGCATTATCCAAGTTCTTCAATCCGAAGTGGAGACGTCCCGAAAGTCAGAGCTTGAAACTCTTAAGAAACACGAGGGTGTCGTAGCCAAACTAGCGAGGATGCAGCAAGAACACCGTGCCACAGTAGAAGAGATGGGCCATCGCAATACCACCGTTGCAGCTGAGCGAGACTTAGCCGTTAAAGAGCTGAACGAGCTCAAGGCCAAATTCGCTGAAATGGTGAAAGAGAAAGACGATGCGAACGCTACTGCTCAAGAGGCTTGCGACCAAGCAGTATCCCTCAGGGCCGAACTTGCTGCGGCGGCGGTCAAGGCTAAGTCTGTGGAAGCGGAGATTCAGGAAAAAATCTTGGAGGAGAGGTCCAGGCTAGATGCTGAGTTTGACGATCTCTTAGTCACGTATAACGCTAATGTGCTGGAACACAGAAATCTAGCGTGGCTGGGAGATGACTCCATGATCTTGTATAATGCCTGGACCCGGCTGGTGAATGAGAAGAGAGCGGCGCACCCAGATGGAGCACTTGACGACTTTGAACTGGAGATGCGCCTGCTTACTGAGGATGAGAGGAAGACCCTTCATGAGGTGGTAATTTCTATGGCGAAAGAAAGACTCGGCGTACAATCATCAGAGACAGGTGAAGGTTCGGGGACCGCGCATCACGAGGCAAGTGTTGGAGCCGTAATCTCAACATTGCCCGAGACTACTGGTGCGGTAGACCCCCAATCTGTTCCTGCATATAATCCTGACCAACCGTTATTATCTTCCGCCGATGATTCTACCCATGTTTCGGTCCAGACTAAGGAAGGTATTTGAACGCTTCTCGTAGTTTTGTTGTGAAGAACCTTAAGCAACACACTTGGCTAACAATCTTCGTTTTGTCGTATTTCAGTGACCGAAGTTATAGTTTCTGCGCCCCTTGCTTTATCAGTTCCTCAGCAAACACAAGGGGTAGTTTTTTCTGAAGCCATCACGACTTCTACTTTGATTGGCGAGGAGGGAGATGCAAATATGTTTTCTTTCAGCGCTCAGATGATTGAGGAGCTTCTCAATGAACCCATCGATCCCTCTGCCAACCCGTCCGATGTTGTGAATGAGGCTGCTCCGGCCGCTAGTTTATCTATGCCAGCCATTGGCACATCTGATGCGGCCCAAGCATCTCGTGAGGACGACGTTTTAGCTGAGATCGCTGCCGAGATGACAGCAGGGAATGTTGGTTCTAGTCCGCCCGGGCCCGCCCCGTTAATGGTGATTTCGCCGGGTGGTACTGTATTGGTTGAGACCGCTCCTGTCCCTCCTCCTGCTACTACTCCTATGCCCCCGGCTCGTCCTCCTAGAAGAACTTCCATCGCCTCCAGCTCTGAGGAAGATGTCGACATCATATCGCTGCCGGAGGGCAAGCCTGAAAAGAGCAAGCGATTGAGGAAGAAGTCGGGCAGCGGATCAGGTGGAGCTACTCCAAAGAAGAAGATACGGAAGAAGAAAGAATGAACTTCTTTCCCTAAATCTTGATTGCGTAGGGTAGCATTTTGTCGATTTTTCTATAGCCGTGTATAGATGTGGATTCGGCTCCCACTAGCAGAATTTTTCATAAACACTTTGTAATCAGATTCTTTTTGTTGATAATGGAAATGAAAATCTATTCTCTTTCGTCTCCAACTTGCTATGTGTTATGGTTCTGCCTTGCGTATTGGAAGCACGGAGTTAGTTAATGTTTATACTCCAGTTCGCGTTCTCGGAAGCTGGAGTTCGTTAATGTTTATACTCCAGTTCGCGCTCTCGGAAGCTGGAGTTTGTTAGTGTTTATACCCAGCTCGCGCTCTCGGAGTACTCTGGGGTTTTTAGGAGAATGTTTATACTCCGCCTCGCACTCTGGGAGTACGGAGTTAGTTAAAAAGATTGTACCCAGCTCGCGCTCTCGGAGTTCTCTGGGGTTTAGGAAAATGTTTATACTCCGCCTCGCACTCTGGGAGTACGGAGTTGGTTAATGTTTATACTCCAGTTCGCGCCCTCGGAAGCTGGAGTTAAGGAAAAAGTCGTCGTGTATCAACCCATTTCTGGCCTGATGTGATGGCTTGCCCCCGAGCTCGGGTTTCATTTGGTGAGTGGTAGATTGCTTCATAGCCACTCCCTACTTGAATAAATTCCATTGCGTGATGGAATTTAGCTCTTCGTGCATCGTGATGTTGTACATTGTATTTAATGAATCACAGCTCTGGCTCAAAGAGATGGCATTTTATTGCTGAAATAAGAAAACATGGCAAAGTCAGTTGCCTTATTACAAATTCTAATTTCGAAATGCAGAAACAAATTCTAAAACAGAATTGAAACTAAATAGATAAACACAGCCTGTTATGTGCGATAGCGACGAAGTCTTTCGCTATCCAAGGCCTTTGGTGAAGCTAGACCATCAGCGGTCGTCATCTCATATTCATCATCCCCAAGCTCTTGCTTAATCTCATGTGATCCCTTCCATGTTGGTTTCATGTGCAGTAGTGCTGGGTATTCTTTTTTAATGACGATCTCATTGCGTTCAAAAGTTTTAAGTCGGTCTTTGGCATCGCGTAATCGGGCGATTCGTTTTCGGTGTATGACTGTTCTCAAGTCAACCTGATCGCCCTGGACGACTCCTACTCCGTTGACAGTGGGAAACTTTAAGGTCAAGCACCATGGGGGCAATTACAGCTCTGAATTCAGTAAGGGCAGGTCGTCCTAAGAAGGCGTTGTATGGCGAGACTATGTTCAACACAGTGAACTGTAATGTTCGAACTCTCCTATGTTCCTTAGATCCCAACCTAACTGGTAACTTCACCACCCCAATAGGTACGGTAGAGCTACCGTTGAATCCATGGAGGTGATTTTGGCAAGGTTCCAAATCCCTGGGATTCATCCTCATTTGATTATAAGCATGTATAAAAAGGATATTCACAGAGCTCCCGCAGTCAATTAGTATCCTCTTTATCCAAGCTGGACCTACTTGTGCCGATATCACGAGTGGGTCCGTAGTCGGGCTTCCGACATAACCAGTATCGTTGTCTCGGAAAGTGATGTCGTTAATTGTCGCTCTCTTTCGTTTGGTCGAAGGTTTACTGTCTAAGTTGTCATCATACTCAAAGTCTGTTCGTCTAACCAAGTTGTTATATGATTTCATTTCTCCCCAGCTTCGCTTCGCTGTACGAGGACTATCACTTACAACATTAATTACCAGTCTTCCTCCGACACGACCTGGTTCTTCCTGTCTTTCTGGATTCTGTACATGATTTTGATTTGAGGGGCCCGCCCCTTCAGATTGCGGTGCCCGCACAAACTGATCTAGCTTCCTCTCTCTTATCAACTTCTCAATGAGGTCCTGCAAGTGACGACATTCATTGGTGTTGTGGCCATAACTTTCGTGGAATCTACAGAACTTCCCTGTTTGAATCTGCCTCTCCGACGATTGCTTCGGAGCCGGTTTCTTGTATTGCATAGTATTGCAAGTCTGTAGGTACACATTCTCCAACGATGTATTCAATGGTGTGTAATTATCGAACATTGGGGCCTCACGTCGTGGACCCCGATTTGGATCTCTTTTCTTATTCTGACCATTGTTTCCTCTTGGCTGCGTTTGCTTGTTTTGTATGTTCAACTGAACGTTTCCGGAATTGTCACCGGACTGTTTTACCGCTACATTGCTCTGTATTCCTTCACTCTTGGGTCCCGCATCGTCTTGCTTCCTGGACTGTTTCGCGTCCTCTTGTCGTAGGAATTGCGCGGCTTTGGAGTAAAAACGGTCCAATGATGTGGGCGGTTTTCCCGCCAACCAGTTTCCAAATTCAGAATCAGGGTCAATTCCCTTTGTTAATGCCATTAAGATTGAGTTATCGTTGGGATTACTAATCTCCACACATGCCGCATGGAATCTCTCTAAGTAACGCCTTAGCGTTTCCCCTCGAGCTTGGGTAACACTGGATAAGGTGTTGACATCTTTGGGTCTAGCGACATGCATGCGAAATTGTTCCACAAATTTCTTAGCCAGTTGATCAAATGAAGAGATAGACCTAGGTGGCAATCTCGTGAACCACATCGTTGCAATTCCACCTAGAGAGATGGGGAAACTTCGACATTTTACTGCGTCATCAGCCCTTGCGGCACTCATTGACCATTCATATTTCAAGATGTGTTGATTGGGATCAGAATTTCCTTCGTAAATAGGAAGGGTTGGCATTCTGAATCGCCGGGGAGGTTCAGCACTCAGTATCTCGTCTGTGAAGGGAGTGTGACTACGGGAAAGTCCCCAGTCATCGTTGGTAAGGCCTTGGCTTTCGCGGATCATCTGACGTATCATAGTCGAGATGTCTGGCATTGCTACATTTTGAGCTTGCCGAGCTAAGGTGTGGTCGGGTTCCACAGCGCGAGTTCGGACCGGGCGCTGTCGACGGTCCAAATTTTGCCTCCTTGGCTCAGCGTCATCCAAGACGTACGGTTCAGGAGTACGTCCACGTTGCCGATTATTTGGCTCTGAAAGATTTCGGGTATCAACCCTTGTTTCTATTGTGGCAGCTGCGGCATGATTGTCCGCGGTATGCTGGGTAGTAGGGCCTCCTTGTGTGGAGGGCCCGGCCTGAAAGCTGGTAGACGGTCCTGGCCTCAGCTGTCCAACAGTTAAAGCGGGTTGATATCCGGTCGTTTGTGCATGACTCCCGTCTAATCGAGGACGGGTAGATCTGTGATAGTAGTCTAACGAGGCAGAACTTTCAGTGGGTGAGCGGGAAACATCATCCCTCCTGGACCTCCTACGGCCCTGGCGATTCAGCTGATTTGTCAACTCAATATTAGCTCGCAACTGTTCGGCTAACTGTTGCCGACTCTGAGTCAACTCTTGGAGTAACATCTGAAATTCTTGTCTAGTGACTGCCCCAGACGGATCTGAGTGGGCAGTGTTGTCTTGGTTGGGTGGCTGCTGTTGAGCATGATTTTGTCCATCCCTACCTTCTTGTCCATCCCTACCTTCTTGTCCTGGAGCTGCAGAAGTGGTTCTTGTGCTAACCATTTCGAATGATGAATCCTTTTCCTAGATTTTACGCAAATCTGAGTAGAATGAAAGGACTGTGAATCAAAGATCTGGATCTTCCTCTTGGATTTGTGCAATCCGGTATCGATGGTAGATCCAAGGAGCAGGAGAAAAAAGCTGGTTTTCTCAGTGAAAGCACCAAAGTGTTTGTACCAAAAATGGGCACAACACTCTTCGGAAGTTTTTGAAGAGATAAAAGTGAAGAATGAAAATTAAAACTGTGGATTATCTAACAAAAACTCCAAATAACAGAAAGTAAATTGCAAAGACAAGCGATTTAGAGTGGTTCGGCGTTTCGCCTACGTCCACTATGAAGTTTGATGATTTTATTGCTCGATTACTTGAAGATTACAGTAGTTGATAATGTAATACAACTGAATTCAAATGCTAAGTGTCAATCTAAAGCAGCGGCGGTGTTCTGGAGTAAATCTGGCAGAATCTGGACGCTCTTCAGTACTTAGAATTCTCCGACCCCTTTTCTGAATGACCAGGGGGTCTATTTATAGGTGTTGGAGGCTGGTATTTCGCCCAAAATGAGGGGAGACCAGTTCTGGCACGCCAGGGGGCCCACATGGCCGAAATCTGGAGATCCGGGCCCGCTTTGGGATCGATTCGACCCTTGGTTCGAATCGATCAAGAAATCATCCAATCGAGCTGAAATTTGGCGTGTACATTCTTCATCATGTATTTGAGCTTCTGTGAAAATTTCATGGGATTTGGACTTGTAGAACTCGAGTTATGATCGATTCAAGTTGGTGTTTCTCGTATTCTGGAGTCGTTCGAATCGATGTGCTCGAATCGATTCGTTCGAATCGATCTTCCTGTTCGTGAAGATGGTGACGTGGTGCGCTTTCTTCGAATCGATCCGGTTTCCATTCCGGATTGACTGGGTCGAATCCACGACTTGGATTCGAAGATGGTGGAATCGAGGCAATGGATTCGAAGGACCTCTTCCTTTGAATCGATGGGACTGATGTACGTTCGAATCGAGTTAGGCTCGTAGCTACGGACCGGTTTGAAGATGTCTCAGCCTGGGGATTCGAATGTAGTGGAGTCGAACCTGATGGAGTCGAGCGCGTGCTTGATCGAATCGAGTGTGTTGCATTGTAGCCCATCGATTCGAAGTGCTCCGACTTGTTGGATTCGAAGGTAGGTAAACCTGATGGATACGGAGAGGAATGACTTCATCGATTCGAAGCACTACAACTGGATGGACACGGAGTGGCTTCAGGTGGATGGATACGATCAGGACCCCTGCCTATGGATTCGAACTAGAGCGTTACCCATGGATTCGAGCATGGGTTATTTTCTCCATCTTGAATCGATGATATCTTGAGCGTACGAGCTCGGATTATCTCGAAACTTGGGACGTTGGCTTCCCAGGCTTCGCTTGTCATGTCTTATCAATTGTAGCCTGATCCAGACTCGGACAAAATTCGTCGATATCCGTAGCGACCCTTACGTGTAACCGACTTCCGGGACGACCTGTCACCGTTTTCTAGTTAAGTCCTTGGTATCATGGCCTTGCCAAAAGGCGGGATAACAATAAAGAATACAACATTCTTTTTGGTGTTTGAAAAAATTTGAGATATTGTATGGTTTTTGTTGTTATCTGATGTATACTTGTCACAGTATGGCATTATTGTTATCATACATTTTTGTCATATCTCTTTTCCTATCTCATTTTATATGATATTTATAGCTAGACTGATCCGTTTATTATTTTTCTTCTTAAATAATACTCGGGTCAGACCGAGGTATTTCAGGTGCTTCTGCTTGACTTCTTATCAGGGTTCGTAATCTGACTTTTGGCTAACTACTTTAGCTTAGTAGTTTTTGTTATTATACATTCGAGATAGAGACTCCTTGATGTATACATATTCTTTTGTCTAGCACATGTACCTATTCTTTGGTGATGTAGTGGACCTTATATGACCACTACTTTGATGTACACTTTTATGTGATATATTCATATCTGTTTCTGCCTTAGTGATATGAATATCTGTAACTGATTTGTGTTATGCTTATTTTATATTTGTTTCCGAAGACCACATAGCCACTATGTAGTAGTTTTGAGTTTGTAATTGATGTGTCAGATTTCCTCTTGAAACGAAATGCATATAATACTATCTGACATATCAGTACTCGCACAAAGCAATTACACAGACAGTCGCTCCTCAACAGCCTTATTCTTCGTGCTAGTCGACGGCATTACCCCGTAATGTTCTTGGCTAGTGTGAGTATAGAGGTGGGGCATCACAGCTTGGTATCAGAGCCAAACTTCAGAACAATGTAGAATAATCTAGCAAGGATCATTGTCCTAAGTCTTTCTTAGGAGTCGTGCCTTAGGATTTAATTCGAGTCATTGGACCCATTCTATCCTATTTTCTTTTGTGATGCCTTGTTTTATCAATCAAGTTTGTTTGATATTCATTTTGAGAATAACCTTTTTCCTCTTCTTTCTTTCTTTCTTTCTTAAAGAAGAGAAATGGTTAGACCTGGCCGTCCCAGTGCCAGTCAATCTAGTGCTACTCCTCAGGATGGAGTATTCATGTCTGCTCAACAGCTTTTGGATCTTGTAAAGAATGCTCAAGCTGCCGGACCCATTCCTGAGCCTACTCATCCTAAATCCGGATTTGCACGCTTGTGCAGTGATTATACCAATTTGGGTGGAAGGCCATTCACGGGTTCCGAAAGCGTTATAGAAGTCCAAGCTTGGCTTAGAACATGCGACCGCATCTTTTCTCGCATGAATCTTGTGGATCTATATCGTGTCCAAGTGGCTTCTAGCATGCTCCAGGAGAGAGCATTAGATTGGTATGAGCTTTTGGTTTCTGAAATTATTGAAGCGGATCTTACTTGGGAGCAATTCCGGGAAAGGTTCGAGTTAAAGTTTGTGTCGGAAGCTAAAAAAGTAACTTTGGCCCGACGCTTTATTGACCTTGTTCAAGGTGAATCTTCTATGATGGATTACGTCGCATCTTTTGAATCTCTCTCTAAATATGGGGTCGAGTATATTAATACCCCATTGAAGAAAAATAAAAGGTTTATCTATGGGTTGAATAAGAACCTCAAAAAGCCTTTACTCCTGAAACTGGAAGTTTCTTTTGATCACCTTGTTGATATCGCTCTTCGACTTGAAGAGGCCGATAAGGAAAGTGATGTTGAAGTTGTGGGTGCCAAACAGAACTTCAACAACAATAAGAAGATGCCTATTAAGTTCAAACCTAATTCCAACAAGAAAGGGAAACAAGCAACTTCGATAGCAAAGACTCCTACCTCTAGTCGTGGGCAATGCTACAATTGTGGTTCTAAGGACCATTATGCAAATAGGTGTCCGAAACCCCTTTATTGCCGTTATTGCAAAAGTTTGGGTCATCATATATCTGCATGTCCCATACTTCAAAGTAGGAAGGAGGGAAAGCTTTATGTTGTGCAAGCTCCTAGTAACACTTTCTTGGTCAAGGTATTTCTCATTCTGTCCTTGATGGCATTATTATATTTCGTGATCTTTTTATTCGAGTTCTTTTTGATACGGGTGCATCTCACTCTTTTATATCCAAAGAACTTGTTGATGCTTTGTCTTTAAATGTTATGGGCTTGATGACTTAACTGAGGATTGCGAATCCGGTTGGTGGATCTGCAACACTCAGTTTACTTTGTAAAGATGTTGAGATTATTTTACGTGATTATGCTTTCTGCGCCGATTTGCATGTTATGCGTTACTTAGGTTTCGGAATGATTTTGGGAATGGATTGACTTAACCGTTATGAAGCCACATCCTATGTCCCGAGAGGACTATTTATCTTCGACATCCTCAATCTGTTAAGCAGATTTCTATTGTTCTTAAAAATTCAGATTCCGATTTGGTAGCATCCTTATATTCTCTAAATCCACATGATGACAATAATGATGATGAGGAAGATGTCATTTCCCTCATTCATGTTATGTGTGAATTTCTCGACATCTTTGAGCCCGTTTTAGGATTACCACCTAAGTGAGCAATTGAGTTCAGAATTAATCTAATCCCTGGAGCTCTACCTATCACTCGTCCTCCTTATCGTATGTCCAATAAGAAAAATGAGGAGATGCGTAAACCATTATCCGAATTGGAAGCAAAACAGTTTATTCGTTCTAGTTCCTCTCCTTAGGGAGCTTGAGCTATCTTTGTGAAGAAATCTAATGGTACACTTAGGATTTGCATTGACTACCGCAAGCTTAACGATCTCACCATCAAGAATAAATATCCTTTACCTCGGATTGATGATCTATTCGATTAACTTAGTGGTGCTAGAGTCTTTTCATAGTTAGACTTAGCAACCGGTTTTCATCAACTTCGTATTGCGGAGGATAACATTCCATTGACATCGTTCTGTACTAGTTATGGATCTTATGAATGGCTTGTTATGCCATTTGGTTTAACGAATGCTCCAGCTTATTTCGTTGACCTTATGAATCGAGTTTTCAAAGACTTCCTCGATCGATTTATTCTCATCTTTATCGATGATATTCTTGTTTATTCTAAAACCAAGGAAGAGCATGAAAAACATCTTCGGATTATGTTGGAAACTCTTAGGAGCAACCAATTGAATGAAAAATTTTCTAAGTGCCACTTTTGGCAATCTCGTGTGAAATTTTTAGGACATATTATTTCTGGATTCGGAATTTCTGCGGATCCTTCAAAGATTGAAGCGATTCAAAATTGGAAGAGACCGGAGAGTGTGATAGAAATCTGTAGTTTTCTTTGATTGGCGGGTTATTACCGTCGGTTCATAAAAGAATTTTCTAAAATTTTCGTACCTCTTACTAGTTTGACAATGAAGGGAGTTAAGTACATTTGGTCAGACAAATGTGAAACTGATTTTCAGAAATTAAAAGACCTTCTTTCTGATGCTCCTATTCTTGTGATTCTCGAAGGGAACCAAGACTTGATTGTTTATACCGATGTTAGTCGTGTTGGTTTGGGAGCCGTTCTCATGCAAAGGGAACGTGTTATCACTTATGCTTCTAGGAAATTAAAGCCTACCGAGACTAGATATGCCACTCATGATTTAGAGCTCGCGGCCATTGTTTTCGCCCTAAGAATTTGGCGTCATTATCTTTTGGGAGAGAAATTTTTTCTCTACACCGATCATAAATCTTTGAATTATTTATTTTCTCAAAAGGAACTTAATTTGCGTCAACAACGTTGGCTTGAATTTCTTGCATTTTATGATCTTGATATTTTTTATACACCTGGAAAGGGAAATCGTGTTGCCGATGTCCTTAGTCGTAAGCAACAAGCAGTTGTTTCCATGATGATATCCGAATGGAATGATCTCGAGACATTGTCCACTTGTGAGATTTGAGATCGTGAACCTAATTCAAGTTCATCTCTTGTTTTATGTAGCCTTGAGGCTCATCCTTCTCTTTTAGACCGCATCCGTGAAGCTCAAAAGCAAGATCCCGAATTGGCTCTTCTTAGCAAAAGTTGTAGGGATAATAATAAGGTTGATGGTTTGAAAGACTTTGATATTTATACTCGTGGAGGCATTCGAAAATTTGGTAGACTTATCATGCCAAATATTAGTGATCTTCGTAAATACATTTTAGAAGATTCTCATCGTTCTAAATTTAACATTCATCCTGGTAGTAGTAAAATGTACGCGGACATGAAGCGACTTTATTATTGGGATGGAATGAAATCTGATATTGCTAACTTCATTAAGCGTTCATGACTTGCCAACTCGTAAAGGCCGAGCATCAAAGGCCCGGTGGGTTATTGCAACCTTTGGACATTCCAGTTTGGAAGTGGGATCAGGTCTCCATGGACTTTATTGACGGTCTTCCCCGTTCTCGTTCGGGTCATGACAGTTTATGGGTGATTGTAGACAGACTAAAAAAATCCGCCCATTTTATTCTCGTTCGGTCTAATCGGACCGTACCTCTTTTGGCTAAACTTTATGTTAAAGAAATTGTTAAATTGCATGGAGTTCCTACTTCTATTGTTAGCGATCGTGATCCATTATTTACTAGTGGATTTTGGAAAGGTCATCAAAAAGCTTTGGGAACGAAACTTAATTTTAGCACCGCTTATCATCCTCAGTCTGATGGACAAACAGAGCGTGTGAATCAAACTCTTGAAGATCTTCTTCGTGCATGTGTTCTTGATTTTGGTGGAAGTTGGGAAGATCATATTTCCCTTGTTGAGTTTTCTTATAATAATAGCTTCCAATCTAGTATTGGTATGGCACCTTTCGAGGCACTCGATGGAAGGCCATGCCAATCTCCTTCTTGTTGGCTTGAGGCCGGTGAGAAGCTGGTTTTAGGTCCAGATTTTATTCGTGATTCCACAGAAAAGATTGACCTTATTCATCATAGGATGAGAGAAGCTCAAAGTAGACAAAAATCCTATGCCGATAACCGAAGAAGGAATTTGGAATTTTCTGTGGGAGATTTGGTGTTTATTCGTGTTTCACCAATGAAGGGTGTTGTGCGTTTCAGTCAATCGGGAAAATTAGCGCCTCGATATATTGGCCCATTTCCCATCACCAAACGCATTGGTTCCGTGGCTTATCGCCTTTTATTACCGGCTCAATTTTCTGCTATTCATGACGTATTTCATGTTTCTCAACTACGGAAATGCCTTAGAGATTCTGATTCTATTCTTGAGCCCGGTGTTATTGAAGAAATTGAAGTTTCGCCTAATTTAACTTATGAGCAGCATCCTATTCGTGTCATTTCTACGAGGTTAAACGCCTTCGAAATAAAGATGTTCCGCTTGTGAAAGTTCAATGGTCCTCAAATCCTAAGGATTGCTCTTGGGAATCCAGAGGATTCATCGAGCGAACACATCCGGACTTACTCTCTCGTGCTCCTTAAGGTGAACTTCTCATTTCAAAATTTCTTCTTTTGTGTTGTTATGCCTTAGTATGGTTGTTACTTTTTATTTTCTTCTTAGGTATTGCGAGGACACAATTTCTTTAAGGAGAAGAGTCTGTAACAACCCGCATATTTTTACAATAATATATTTAAATGATTTATTTAAATATAGCATCGTTAGTTGAATTTAAAAGTCCAAAACGCGACTTTTTGTAAACGGTCGAATCCGGACTCGAGACCACTTCCATTGAGTCCAAAATGGCATTTGCGACCTTTTTGAGTATAAACATCGACATGTTTGGAGTTGAGTAGAATTTTGCTATTTTTCTATTAGGCTTTGGGTTTGGGGTTTCAGCCCACTAACCCAACAAAATACCCTAACACTCCACCCCCTCCTCATTCATTCATTCGATTATTTCCTAACACTCAAGTTAAAGGAAAATGGGGGAAGAGAAAAGAAATCAACATTCCTAAGCCCTAGTTTACTAGGAAATTCAAATTCTAGTTCTAAAAATCAAAGAGAAGCTTAGGTAAGCATCCTCTTCATCTTCTCCATCTCAATTTCTCTTTAATTTTTAGAAATTCCTAAACCCTAACTTAGGAAATATTTGCTTATGAGCTTAGATTTCTTGAGTTGAAGTTCAAGAGTGGTTGATCTTTCCTTTGTTTTAAAGCTTCTCACTTGTTGTTTTGGGTTTAAAGGTGAGTTTTTGAACTCACATCTATGTCTATACCTTTGATAGTTGTTAGGTATGAATTCCTAATATCTATTTCATGTTCATTTTCTTTTGAATTGAATTGATTTGGTGAATTTTCCAAATTTTGGTGTTTCGAAGTCAAAATCTTTAAATATCCTATCTTGGATGTTTGGACATGTTGTTTGGGATGTATCGAAGAGCCTATAAGGCTGGGTTGTCGCTTGACATGAATCCCTAGTCTCCATCGCTTGTCCGATCGCTTCCGAATCGTTTTGGCCATCATTGGCCTAGGCAAATTCTACCCAGGTCCAGGTGACCAGACGTCTGGTTAAAGAACTCAGACGTCTGGTAGGGGTCCCTGAAAAAAATTATATAATGAACGTAGAAAATAAAATGGCAGACAAAAGAATCAGACGTCTGGTTCAACGGTCGGACGTCTGGTTCAACTGGTCAGACGACTGGTTCAACCGGCCAGACGTCTGGTTAGGGGTTCTGGAGATTTTACATAAAAGGAAAAATAAAAAGAAAATGGCAGAACCCCAGGTCAGACGTCTGGCCAATCCAACCAGACGTCCGGTCCTGTTGCCTTTGGACCATTTCGCCTATTTTCGATTGGATTTCCAATTTTTATCGATTTTTGTTGATCTAATTAGTTGTTGTCATTTATTATCGACTTTGATAGTTTGATGGCTTCTTTTCTGGATTTATGGGAATATCCATTTGATGGATTTGATATCGATTTTTATGATTTTAATTCACGTCATCGAATGTGGATTTTTTCCGTGATAGATTGTTTTTACAATCATTTCTGTGATTTGTCACTTTAAAATACAAAGGTTTTATACTAGTAGTAAATACTCAAACTCTTTCACAAAAACGATTTCAACACTATTTTTAATACAAAGCTCATTTTTAAAACCGTTTTCCAATCTATTAGTATATACAAACCTTAAACTCGTTAGTATGATAAATCTAATTAAACGGCTTAGCAAAACAAGTGGTATGAAATGCTTGTGTTTACTTCGTCGGTTAATTCTTGGACTTGTTCGATTGAACTCTCGTGACAATTTTCGAGTGGAAATCTACAATCTGTTCGTAAATTTTTAAGTTAAGCTAGTGGTTATGGGACATGAAGCTAAACTCATTTATTTCCTAGCTTAGTGTAATTTACACTTCTCATTGATCTATGATGATCATTTTAAGGTTTAGACTAGTGATATGCGATGTCTCTTTGTCCGCGTGGGGGACTATACCCCATTATGTAGAGCTTCGTCTCATTTTTAGGGGATTGCGACCTCTGGTCTTTTGACCGTTCGTGGAGCAATTGGCTCAACGAGTTTGGAGCATGGGGCGTATCTTTTTAGGTGTGTCGATGTTCGGCTCAATTAGTCTGTGCATGGGGTGTATCTTTTAGGTGCGTCGATGTTCGGCTCAATTAGTCTGTGCATGGGGCGTATCTTTTTAGGTGCATCGATGTTCGACTATGCATGGGGCGTGTCTTTTTAGGTGCGTCGATGTTCGACTATGCATGGGGCGTATCTTTTTAGGTGCGTCGATGTTCGACTATGCATGGGGCGTATAGGTGCGTCGATGTTCGACTGTCCATGGGGCATATCTTTTTAGGTGCGTCGATGTTCGGTTCACCAATTTTCGTGACTTCTAGATTTCTAATTGATAGGCCTCCTCCTTTTTTTGATAGGCCTCCCGCTTTTTTTGATAGGCCTCCCCCTTTGCGACTTCTGGATTTCTAATTGATGATTTCTAAAATTTGTGTTTCACCAATTTTTGCGATTGATATTAATAATGTAACGACCCGTAAATTTCAGTGTTTTATTTATTTAATTAATTGAATTTTGTGAAATTTTAAACAGGAAAATTTTGAAATATAAATTTGATATTTGGAATGCATCTAATTAAACATAGCAACTGGTAAATTTTCGTCCGAAAATATGAAAATTTATTTCGCGCGTAAATTTACTTCAATTTAATCAGTTAAAATTGATGATAATAAAATGTTTTCCAAACCTAAATATTTTTACATAGAGAATTTGTAAATCATCTTCTGAGTGAGACGTCATCTTTCGTTTCGTAAAATTTGGCCATCTATTGCTCCGTTTATCTTAATTCTGGCAAATTAGCAGCATTTCCGGTACTGATATCGACTTTTGATCAGATGATCGTATCACCGATATCTGTATACCGTTTTGATCGTCTCGACGTGCTGATCTCAGCGGTATATTCATTTCTAATTTTCGAACTCTGATGTGCCGTGAAATCAGTAAAACGATTTGGCATATTAGATCCGTATTTGAGTCAATTGTTTCGTTGTCCTTTCAATTTCTCAAACCGTGTAAACCAGAAGACATTTGTTATTGAATTTATGATTGCCCTTTTCTATTCCAAACTGGTTGTTATTTATATAATACAAGTTGGCCACGTTTTTTTTTCTTTTGAGCGTATCTTACTCCATTTCCTTTTCCTTCGGCCACATCTTCATTTTTCTTCTCCAGTAATTATCTCCCCTCTCCCTTCCTCCCTCTCGCATCACCAATCCCGCAACAACCCCACCCAACCAACCCTTACCCTATACACCACCACGACGCGTCAGCCCACCACCACGACGCGCCAGTCCGCCACCCAAACCTCCACCCTACCGAGCAATTGAACCCAAAACCCACTCCATCACCGAGACCAGGCAACTCATGCCAAGGCCGAGCCCTACCCCTGTCAGTCACCAGCCTCGTCACCACAGCCCATTCGCCTGACCACCTACCCCATTCGTCAGCCCCTACTCCATGCTATCCACCGAGATCTACCCCTGCCCAGACACCACCACCGAACCTCAGTTCGCCACCTCACCACCCTTCACCTTGCAGCCTACCACCACCTTAACTGCTGCGACAACCAAATGCCACAACCCAATGAACTTCGCCTCCACTCATCTGCCACCAAACCCGCCCTCATCTCCCTGACCTCGGCAACCCGTAGCCTCCCACGCTACCACCCAGATTTCGCCAGCCTTCGCTCCTCTGCGATCTGGCCAGTCGCTGTCCCCACGTCATCAACGCCGGCCAGCAACCTTCCGCCTCACCGAAAAACTGACATAGCCTCGGCCGCCATGCCTTTCCTCCTAGGCACATCACCACCTTGAGGCAACCTCTTCCTTTTGTTAACTGCAAACCCCACTTCGTGCATAGCCAGGTCTTCATTTTGAAACTAGGTTGTACATTTTGATTTATATATATATGGAAACTGTGATATATATTGGTTATATATTAGCTTATAAAATATATATACTTTCCAATATTTAGTTCGTACAAATATCCTTGGCCATGATCTATATACATCGGTTTGTTTTAAAATAAATATTCGTATATATATATATATATATATATGTTTAGAGACTTATGATTGCCGCAAGCTATCTTGTTTATATGTTAATCTATAAGGGTTTCATATTTTGTTATAGTTGAATTTTTATTTTGTTATGTTTGTATATAAAAGTTATTTTATGTTGTATAGCCTATATATTTACATATGTCTGTTATATAAACGTATTTATTAAATAAGCATGCAGTACAGTATTATATACATGTATAGTTGCAGGGCAGAATGTAGGCTTGCTGGCTATTATTTTTATAATAGTGTGTACAGTTTTGTAATTTATATAGTTTAAAGTATATAACATTATCTATTTTTACAATGGTAAAATATTAAATATAGTTATATTAGTGGTATATTAGTGGTTCGGCTATATACAAGTTTGTATCCTATATTTTATTTTAAAGTGTATATACAGTTCGTCTATTATAGTTTATATATATTATATACCGGGTTTTTTCATAAGTTATGTATTTTACTTTTCATATATATGATCTATTGTTAATATAAATACAAGTTCACAGTTCCTATAGGATTGTTAAATGGTAAATCTCACATAACAGTATATGTATTTGTATGCTAAAACTGTTAACTTTTGCTTATGTAGTTTTGTATATGTATGAAGGGTATATATGTTGTTTATTTTATATGTATAATACATATACTAGTCTGCATGGGTTAAGTTTATATATATTTATGGTATATTGGTTTTATAAATTTTGATTTTTATATAATAAGTATGTAAGCTTATATATATTCACATATTAGTATATATAAGGATATATAAGCTTGGTCCAAGCATATATATAGAAATTTTATTTTGTATGGGTTCGAATTAAATATGGATTTGAAATTTTATGTTTTGGAATTTATCTTGGAAACAAATAAAATAAATATATATATTAAGTTATATTGATCTTTTCTAATTATTGATTTTTAAATATAGTATATATATCTTCCATTTATATTAAGTTGATCTGATCGGTTTCCATCAATTCTTGCCAATCAGCTTTGATCGTTGAATTCGTGCCGATTTTTGCTTTGCTTTGAGATTTGGTCATTTGAATTAGTCGATCGTCAAGTCCGTGATCCAATCTGTAGCTTATCGTATTGTCCAATTTCTCTAGCCTCGAAAGGTGAGCAATCACTCTGATTAACATTCTTATATTTATTAAATTTGATTTCAGTTGAAATGTCAAATTGAAATATGCTGATGCTAGTTATTTAGATTGTTATATATGTCATTATCTGTATCTTTTCACCTGTGACATCTGACACCATTATCTGTTATTTATATTGTTGATATATGCCTGTTACTGTTGTTATTTTATTTTTCATATCTGTTATCACTCTGCAAGTTCCCTGTTAGTATAGAATCACTATGGGTTGAAATGATACATACCCGAACGATCTGTAGAATAGGAGAAAATCGTTATGGGTTGAAATGATAAACCCAAGCGATTTTCATTGAATTGAATTTGGGATTTCGGGTTGAAAAGATATATACCCGAATATGTTTTAAATTGCGGATTGAAATGATAAATATCCGTATCACTTGACCATAGGATAGAAAATTATATACAGGCACCGTTGGTCTATATATAAATGTTTTGAAAATGATTTCTTTGGTTTTGTAAAGATATATATGGTTTTGATAAATATTGATTTTTAAAGATTTATTAAAGTTGATTTAATAAAGTTGATAAATAATATGTTAAGTATTTATTTAATATCTATATTTTTGAATATAGAATTTATAATGATTTGAAATTGATTGAAATTATATTTATTTAAGAATTATACTTAAATAAGTTAGATTTGAAATGTATTGAATTTGAAATTTAAAGAAGTGATTTACAATTTGAACTTTGAAAGGGTGACTTAAATGGATATTCCAAACGTAAATATTTAAATGAGATATCTTGTTTATTTGAATTGTAAAAATGAAAGTGTATTCGAATGTTATGGAAATGTTAAGTTAATGTTTCAAAACTAAATAATTGTAAAGTGAATTTGATATATATATAAATTTATCGAATTTAGTTTGAAATGTCGAATATTTAAAGCTTTGAAATATATCAAAACTGAAATGGCTTATTTTATGATTCAGATGTGTATTTGAAATTGATAATTTGAAATGGTTTATTTAGAAGCTAAATCAAGTTGAAACGGATGATTTGAGATTTGATTAAATTAAATTTTTGGAATTCGAGTTAATTTGAATTGATTTGTGAAATTTGAGGAAATTAATTTAGTTTATAATGAAATTTTTATATCTAAACTATTAAAAAGGAAGTGTTATGATTTCCAAAATACTGTGATTTCCAGACTATGATTTCGAAAGCATTATAACTTTGGAAAGTAATATGATTTTGAAAATGGATATATTTGAAGTGAAATGATATCGTATTAATTGGGTTTTGAAATGATAATGATTTTGGTTTAAAGTATAAACTATTTTGAAATGACCACGGTGTTATAATAACGATTGGTTGGCAAAGAGACCGGGATCGGATATGGACATACTCTCTGTCGATACCGAAAACCACTTTGACAACCGTGTACGCGGTGGAGATTCCAGAATGGAGTAGGATGGTGGCAACGTTCTTAAGGTATGTTACGTGGACCCAACTCCCGTGAGTTGGCATAAGGTGGCTAAAACAGGAGCGATCTCGGACAAGTGAGGTAGCACCTCTTCTCGGATGCATTTCTTCGATTTATACTCTTACTTGTGTTTTGACTAGATGGCCATCCTCCGATTTGGGAATGTTGTTCGAGGTGGAACGGTAGTGGCTGCTATGCGTATCCATCAGTCCGTGTGCGTAATTGGTATATCTACCCTGGCATTGCCTAGTTGTGCCGTGTCACCTACCATATCGAGCTTTACTACGATTATGATTTTAAGATCCGACCGCGTTAAGGTTCTCCATCCCCTTAACGCTATTTTCCGATATGATTATACTTTACTTATTTAGACACTACTGTATATAGCGTATATTACTACATAGTAAATAGTTTAACGGACCCTTAGAGGATGGTTATCCCAAACATCCTTTAAGTTACTTGTATTTCAGTTGATATTTCACTTGAGTTGGATTTATTAATATAAGAATGTTAATCCTGACTCGAGTGTTTTGTGTTTTGCTTTACGCTCGAGTCAGACTGAGTGATACAGCATTGGAGACTCACCTTTGGAGTTGGAGCTTCGCTTGGAGATCCAGTTATCTATCGATCCTGCTTTCAGTTATTCCGTCGATCCAGTGATGTATTCAGATCTGGTATTTGATTATTGTATTGAGACATCTATTGTATTCGAGACCTCTGATGTATCTTGTTTAACTCTGTTATATATATAGTAGCTTCATGAACTACTATCCTTTTGTTTCCGCTGCATTATTGTTATATTACTCTGTGTCTGTGATCTGTAATTATTTTATTTACTGTATATGCTGAGTTTTGCCAAATTTTATTTACAATGCAGTATTTTGAGCAATTCAACTCCGGCATGAGTGTCTACCTATACACTTATAATGGATGCGAATGGTTGAAAATACTGGGTCGTTACATGTGGTATCAGAGCTCTGGTTTTAGGCAAACTCAGCATATGTAGTAAATTCAATTACGGAATCACTTTCGTTCGAGCTTGAATTCCTTCTTCTTTGACTCGGTTCCTTTGAATTTTTGGACGTTCACTTCGGTTCCAAAGTTCATTCTTGTCTCTCCTATTCGTGTTTACTTAATTTTGGAGCACCCCATAACTCCATTTTGAATGATATCTATAATAGATCGGCGGTCTCGCCAATCTTCAAATAATTTGTACTGGGGTGAAACTCCTTTACAATCGGTATTGATTCACCGGAGATTTCTGTATCCTCGGTTTACGATGCTGCTATCTTATGTTATACCCGAATTCTACCTCTGGTAATCGAATGTCGATTTGTTTCAGAACTCTACATCGATCTTATCTATAAAGTCACGGTTGACTCGGTTAAGGTTGCCCGCGATTTATACAACTTTATCCATCTTCCTGTTTGAAATGCAATCATCTAACCTTCATTTCGAGCCAATCTATTTTAGATTAGAATTCTCTTTGATTAGAGTCCCTCTATATTTGGATCTCTATCCTTGTGTTGGAATCCAATTCTGAAATCATCGTGTGAGGGAGTGTATTTGAAATTAATATAAAATAGTTTATGTTTATAGTGTGTTGTTTGAGTTGTTGATGTTGATTTGGATTTTCGATCGATTCGTCTGATCAACGCTATCGATAGAATTTCCAAAACACTTGAACAGAGCAAACTGACACAATATAATTTTCAAATTTGATAAATGAAATAAATTAGTATGATTAGATTTTAAATATATAAGAAAAATTTTCTGGAATTAAAAGTTAAATAAATTGGTTGTTGAAAATGATAATATTTGATTTTCATTTTATTGTTTGTAAGTCATTGACTATTGCAAAATGACTATTGTTTATAAATTTATTTGGAATTTAAATGAATTTAAATCGAAGATTTAAGAATTAAATTTCTGGTGATTTCAAACTTTGTTTTAAGTCTTAAAATGTATATTAGTTAAAGTATTTTCGAATAAAATGATTTTTAAAGAATTTTTAAATTTAAATCAGTGCTATTCTCTTTGTCGCTGGAAAATAATTTCGGTGATGACGGCCGCATCATCGACATTCATTTTCGAGTTTCGAAGAGAAGAAACCATTCTGTAGCTTTGCTACGGTTTTGTTTTGGAAAAAATATATATATTTCGATTTGAATTTCTTCAATATAATTTGATTTATATATATAGGTATCTCATTTTAAAATTTAATTTAATTTGATAAATATATTATATATATCTCTAAATTGTTTGAAGTAAATCGGAGATTTAAATTCTTAAATTTTAGATTTAAGATGATTTCAATTATAAACTAAAGTCAAAATTCTTGGATAAATAGTTAACTAGGAATAACTGAATTGTAAAATCCTATTTGTATAATACTCAATTACATCTTAGCATAACTTACCTAAAATTTCAGATGTTAAAAATGTAATTGGATAATATACAATATAATGAAATTTATAAGTAAAATTTGAGTAGTTATAATAAATGTTATACACTTAAAATTTAGTTATAAATATCAATTGAAATAAATAGGATAATAAGTTAATTGAATAATAGATGAGACAAATAAATTTGTTTTGAAGGAATTAATAAATTGAAATTTGATTAAAGTATGGAAATACCTTGAATTTAAAAAAAAATCAATTTTTGAATATAAATTGATTTAAACTGAAATATATGGTTTAAATTAATTTATATGGTTTAAATATATGTAATAAGATATATATTAAGTGAAATAAACTTAATAATAATTTGGAATAAAAGAATTTAATTTGTCGAATAAAACATGAGTATAATAAATGATTATACAAATTGATAGTTTAGAAATTGTTAATTTAGAATGACTAGATAATAAGATAATGAATTTAGAAATAGATGAATTGGTTTAACTTAAGTGAACTCAGTGGATTAAATCAAATTGCTAAATATTAATTAGTTTAATTTGAAATTATATGGTATAAATTAATTGTCTTATCTTGTCTTTTAATCTATCTTTCTGTTGGTTGCTTCTACTCTCCTACCTCCTTCCTTTTCGGGGACGAAAAGTTTTGAGTGGGGGAGAGTGTAACGACCCGTAAATTTCAGTGGTTTTATTTATTTAATTAATTGAATTTTGTGAAATTTTAAACAGTAAAATTTTGAAATATAAATTTGATATTTGGAATGCATCTAATTAAACATAGCAACTGGTAAATTTTCGTCCGAAAATATGAAAATTTATTTCGCGTGTAAATTTACTTCAATTTAATCAGTTAAAATTGATGATAATAAAATGTATTCCAAACCTAAATATTTTTACATAGAGAATTTGTAAATCATCTTCTGAGTGAGACGTCATCTTTCGTTTCGTAAAATTTGGCCATCTATTGCTCTGTTTATCTTAATTCTGGGAAATTAGCAGCATTTCCGGTACTGATATCGACTTTTGATCAGATGATCGTATCGCCGATATCTGTATACCGTTTTGATCGTCTCGACGTGCTGATCTCAACGGTATATTCATTTCTAATTTTCGAACTCTGATGTGCCGTGAAATCAGTAAAACGATTTGGCATATTGGATCCGTATTTGAGTCAATTGTTTCGTTGTCCTTTCAATTTCTCAAACCGTGTAAACCAGAAGACATTTGTTATTGAATTTATGATTGGCCTTTTCTATTCCAAACTGGTTGTTATTTATATAATACAAGTTGGCCACGTTTTTTTTTCTTTTGAGCGTATCTTACTCTATTTCCTTTTCCTTCGGCCACATCTTCATTTTTCTTCTCCAGTAATTATCTCCCCTCTCCCTTCCTCCCTCTCGCATCACCAATCCCGCAACAACCCCACCCAACCAACCCTTACCCTATACACCACCACGACGCGTCAGCCCACCACCACGACGCGCCAGCCCGCCACCCAAACCTCCACCCTACCGAGCAATTGAACCCAAAACCCACTCCATCACCGAGACCAGGCAACTCATGCCAAGGCCGAGCCCTACCCCTGTCAGTCACCAGCCTCGTCACCACATCCCATTCGCCTGACCACCTACCCCATTCGTCAGCCCCTACTCCATGCTATCCACCGAGATCTACCCCTGCCCAGACACCACCACCGAACCCCAGTTCGCCACCTCACCACCCTTCACCTTGCAGCCTACCGCCACCTTAACTGCTGCGACAACCAAATTCCACAACCCAATGAACTTCGCCTCCACTCATCTGCCACCAAACCCGCCCTCATCTCCCTGACCTCGGCAACCCGTAGCCTCCCACGCTACCACCCAGATTTCGCCAGCCTTCGCTCCTCTGCGATCTGGCCAGTCGCTGTCCCCACGTCATCAACGCCGGCCAGCAACCTTCCGCCTCACCGAAAAACTGACATAGCCTCGGCCGCCATGCCTTTCCTCCTAGGCACAGCACCACCTTGAGGCAACCTCTTCCTTTTGTTAACTGCAAACCCCACTTCGTGCATAGCCAGGTCTTCATTTTGAAACTAGGTTGTACATTTTGATTTATATATATATGGAAACTGTGATATATATTGGTTATATATTAGCTTATAAAATATATATACTTTCCAATATTTAGTTCGTACAAATATCCTTGGCCATGATCTATATACATCGGTTTGTTTTAAAATAAATATTCGTATATATATATATATATATATGTTTAGAGACTTATGCTTGCCGCAAGCTATCTTGTTTATATGTTAATCTATAAGGGTTTCATATTTTGTTATAGTTGAATTTTTATTTTGTTATGTTTGTATATAAAAGTTATTTTATGTTGTATAGCCTATATATTTACATATGTCTGTTATATAAACGTATTTATTAAATAAGCATGCAGTACAGTATTATATACATGTATAGTTGTAGGGCAGAATGTAGGCTTGCTGGCTATTATTTTTATAATAGTGTGTACAGTTTTGTAATTTATATAGTTTAAAGTATATAACATTATCTATTTTTACAATGGTAAAATATTAAATATAGTTATATTAGTGGTATATTAGTGGTTCGGCTATATACAAGTTTGTATCCTATATTTTATTTTAAAGTGTATATACAGTTCGTCTATTATAGTTTATATATATTATATACCGGGTTTTTTCATAAGTTATGTATTTTACGTATCATATATATGATCTATTGTTAATATAAATACAAGTTCACAGTTCCTATAGGATTGTTAAATGGTAAATCTCACATAACAGTATATGTATTTGTATGCTAAAACTATTAGCTTTTGCTTATGTAGTTTTGTATATGTATGAAGGGTATATAAGTTGTTTATTTTATATGTATAATACATATACTAGTCTGCATGGGTTAAGTTTATATATATTTATGGTATATTGGTTTTATAAATTTTGATTTTTATATAATAAGTATGTAAGCTTATATATATTCACATATTAGTATATATAAGGATATATAAGCTTGGTCCAAGCATCTATATAGAAATTTTATTTTGTATGGGTTCGAATTAAATATGGATTTGAAATTTTATGTTTTGGAATTTATCTTGGAAACAAATAAAATAAATATATATATTAAGTTATATTGATCTTTTCTAATTATTGATTTTTAAATATAGTATATATATCTTCCATTTATATTAAGTTGATCTGATCAGTTTCCATCAATTCTTGCCAATCAGCTTTGATCGTTGAATTCGTGCCGATTTTTGCTTTGCTTTGAGATTTGGTCATTTGAATTAGTCGATCGTCAAGTCCGTGATCCAATCTGTAGCTTGTCGTATTGTCCAATTTCTCTAGCCTTGAAAGGTGAGCAATCACTCTGATTAACATTCTTATATTTATTAAATTTGATTTCAATTGAAATGTCAAATTGAAATATGCTGATGTTAGTTATTTAGATTGTTATATATGTCATTATCTGTATCTGTTCACCTGTGACATCTGACACCATTATCTGTTATTTATATTGTTGATATATGCCTGTTACTATTGTTATTTTATTTTTCATATCTGTTATCACTCTGCAAGTTCCCTGTTAGTATAGAATCACTATGGGTTGAAATGATACATACCCGAACGATCTGTAGAATAGGAGAAAATCGTTATGGGTTGAAATGATAAACCCAAGCGATTTTCATTGAATTGAATTTGGGATTTCGGGTTGAAAAGATATATACCCGAATATGTTTTAAATTGCGGATTGAAATGATAAATATCCGTATCACTTGACCATAGGATAGAAAATTATATACAGGCACCGTTGGTCTATATATAAATGTTTTGAAAATGATTTCTTTGGTTTTGTAAAGATATATATGGTTTTGATAAATATTGATTTTTAAAGATTTATTAAAGTTGATTTAATAAAGTTGATAAATAATATGTTAAGTATTTATTTAATATCTATATTTTTGAATATAGAATTTATAATGATTTGAAATTGATTGAAATTATATTTATTTAAGAATTATACTTAAATAAGTTAGATTTGAAATGTATTGAATTTGAAATTTAAAGAAGTGATTTACAATTTGAACTTTGAAAGGGTGACTTAAATGGATATTCCAAACATAAATATTTAAATGAGATATCTTGTTTATTTGAATTGTAAAAATGAAAGTGTATTCAAATGTTATGGAAATGTTAAGTTAATGTTTCAAAACTAAATAATTGTAAAGTGAATTTGATATATATATAAATTTATCGAATTTAGTTTGAAATGTCGAATATTTAAAGCTTTGAAATATATCAAAACTAAAATGGCTTATTTTATGATTCAGATGTGTATTTGAAATTGATAATTTGAAATGGTTTATTTAGAAGCTAAATCAAGTTGAAACGGATGATTTGAGATTTGATTAAATTAAATTTTTGGAATTCGAGTTAATTTGAATCGATTTGTGAAATTTGAGGAAATTAATTTAGTTTATAACGAAATTTTTATATCTAAACTGTTAAAAAGGAAGTGTTATGATTTCCAAAATACTGTGATTTCCAGACTATGATTTCGAAAGCATTATAACTTTGGAAAGTAATATGATTTTGAAAATGGATATATTTGAAGTGAAATGATATCGTATTAATTGGGTTTTGAAATGATAATGATTTTGGTTTAAAGTATAAACTATTTTGAAATGACCACGGTGTTATAATAACGATTGGTTGGCAAAGAGACCGGGATCGGATATGGACATACTCTCTGTCGATACCGAAAACCACTTTGACAACCGTGTACGCGGTGGAGATTCCAGAATGGAGTAGGATGGTGGCGACGTTCTTAAGGTATGTTAACTCCCGTGAGTTGGCATAAGGTGGCTAAAACAGGAGCGATCTCGGACCAGTGAGGTAGCACCTCTTCTCGGACGCATTTCTTCGATTTATACTCTTACTTGTGTTTTGACTAGATGGCCATCCTCCGATTTGGGAATGTTGTTCGAGGTGGAACGGTAGTGGCTGCTATGCGTATCCATCAGTCCGTGTGCGTAATTGGTATATCTACCCTGGCATTGCCTAGTTGTGCCGTGTCACCTACCATATCGAGCTTTACTACGATTATGATTTTAAGATCCAACCGCGTTAAGGTTCTCCATCCCCTTAACGCTATTTTCCGATATGATTATACTTTACTTATTTAGACACTACTGTATATAGCGTATATTACTACATAGTAAATAGTTTAACGGGCCCTTAGAGGATGGTTATCCCAAACATCCTTTAAGTTACTTGTATTTCAGTTGATATTTCACTTGAGTTGGATTTATTAATATAAGAATGTTAATCCTGACTCGAGTGTTTTGTGTTTTGCTTTACGCTCGAGTCAGACTGAGTGATACAGCATTGGAGACTCACCTTTGGAGTTGGAGCTTCGCTTGGAGATCCAGCTATCTATCGATCCTGCTTTCAGTTATTCCGTCGATCCAGTGATGTATTCAGATCTGGTATTTGATTATTGTATTGAGACATCTATTGTATTCGAGACCTCTGATGTATCTTGTTTAACTCTGTTATATATATAGTAGCTTCATGAACTACTATCCTTTTGTTTCCGATGCATTATTGTTATATTAATCTGTGTCTGTGATCTGTAATTATTTTATTTACTGTATATGCTGAGTTTTGCCAAATTTTATTTACAACGCAGTATTTTATGCAATTCAACTCCGGCATGAGTGTCTACCTATACACTTATAATGGATGCGAATGGTTGAAAATACTGGGTGGTTACAAATAAACTTTATTAATATTTGTGGTTTGGTGAATAAAATAAAGAATACGACATTCTTTTTGGTGTTTGAGAAAATTTGAGATATTGTATGATTTTTGTTGTTATCTGATGTATACTTGTCATAGTATGGCATTATTGTTATCATACGTTTTTGTCATATCTCTTTTCCTATCTCATTTTATATGATATTTATAGCTAGACTGATCCGTTTATTATTTTTCTTCTTAAATAATACTCAAGTCAGACCGAGGTATTTCAGGTGCTTCTGCTTGACTTCTTATCAGGGTCCATCATCTGACTTTTGGCTAACTACTTTAGCTTAGTAGTTTTTGTTATTATACATTCGAGATAAAGAATCCTTGATGTATACATATTCTTTTGTCTAGCACTTGTACCTATTCTTTAGTGATTTAGTGGACGTTATATGACCACTACTTTGATGTACACTTTTATGTGATATATTCATATCTGTTTCTGCCTTAGTGATATGAAAATATATGACTGATTTGTATTATGCTTATTTTATATTTGTTTCCGAAGACCACATAGCCAATGTGTAGTAGTTTTGAGTTTGTAATTTATGTGTCAGATTTCCTCTTGAAACGAAATTCATATAATACTATCTGACATATCGGTACTCGCACAAAGCAATTACAGAGATGGTCGCTCCTCAACAGCCTTATTCTTCATGCTAGTCGACGGCATTACCCTGTAGTGTTCTTGGCTAGTGTGAGTATAGAGGTGGGGTGTCACATTTCAAATGTGGATCTTTTGGTCATAAAAAGAATAAATGTTGGAAATCATAGAATGAATCGAAGAAGAACTCAATTTCAGAACATGGAATTTTGTTTGTGTTGAAATGCATGAAGCTAAAGAGAATCCTTCTGGATCATTTATGCATTCAAAGAAAGGAAGGTATTGATTTTTTAGAAGACTCATTTAAACATTTTGATGTGATTAATTCTGCTAATATTTTTCAAAATTTACATAAGAAATTTGGATTCTCTGGAAATTAGGATGGTAGAAATTCAAAATCGAAAATTTGAAAGTCTAAGCGAGATGGTTCTATTGTGGTATCGGAGGCAGTTGGTAATGTTGGTGGCAGTACTTCAGGTGTTATTTCGAAAGTGGATGTTTTGAAAAATTAACCAATGGAGGATGATGCTTTAGGCTTATCTGTTGATTTGGAAGCACAAAAGATAGATTACTCGGATCCTATACTTTTAGATCCTGTTGTAATACAATATAATTCAAATTTGTAGCCTCTAGAATCTGATGATACACTGATTGCTTCTAATAATCAGCTGCAAAATTTGGATATAAATTTAGGCATTAATCATAGCATAAAACTCAAAGGAACTAATTGTTTCAGGAATGGTTTTGAGATTGAGATCTCAAACAGTTTTGATTGTTTAAAGGATTTTGAATTTTGATAATACATGAGTCTTTTCTGATGGTTCACGAATACTTTTGAACAATGGTGAAGTCTTGGATGGATGTAAGAGGGATAAAGTGAAGGGATGTATAGTTGTTGATAATCTTGTTGAGGAGTCAGTTTTAGATTTAGATTATGGAATAATTTAAGGTGCAGTGGATAGAACTGTTAATTTGTGCAGGGGTGATTTGGAAGAAGATGATCAAGGTGATGTTGTTATTTTTGATGGGATAAAGAAACATGGTGATACTCGATACAATAGAGGCTTTGTAAACATAGATATCACAAATTTTAAAGCTGTGGATGAGATAGAGTCTAGCTGTTTGGATGGGGTTTTTACTGTTGAAGATGGCAGAGATATTGGAAATCTAGAGGATGCAAATAACAACCAAATTATCCTATTTACTGATCTGAAAATTTGGTTGGATAATATCATTTCTTAGGCCAGAGATTCTATTTCACCTTGTTCAAATAACTTTGGTAGCATTAATGAACTGAAGTTTGTCGAGGGTGTTGCTGTTTTGAATTATGGTTGTTCATTTACACACTTAGGGGATAATATCAGAAATAATAAAAGGATGAAAATGTCCTTTTCTAAGAGCAGTCCAGGTTCTATTTCTTGTTTGCTCGAACAAAAAACAATTAGAAGAAGTGTGCGTCTTGGTAGAGTGGATTCTAGTGTTTCCGATAGGTCTAGCTCAGGTATGAATTTTCCTATGGGTTGTACATTTTGAGCTTGTGCTTTAAAGAATTTGTCTACTAATGATATGCATTTTCAAGCTAATAATTCAGGTTTAATTTTTAATGATAGTTAACTAGATATTGAATTTATTAAAAATAAAGAATTAAAATCGGTTAGATCATTAGATAAATGAAATTGATTAGTTGGAATATTAAAGGATTGAATGATTTAGAGAAGTGTAGAAAAGTTAAGTCTGTGTTCAAAGATAATAATATTGATATTTTTCTACTTTAAGAAACTAAAATAGGGAGTTTCGATTATCGTATTTTTAAAAGCCTAGGGGGTCATTTTTTTGATCATTAGGCTTACCTTCCTGCTAGAAGTAGTGCAGGAGGTCTTATGATAGGTTGGAAAGATAATTGTGTTAGACTTTTACAATCTATATTTAAAGAACATTCGATGCATTTAATATTTATTGACACTAATGTGACTCCATCCTTAATATTTCTAACGTTTGCGGGCGTAACTCAAAAATTGGCCTAGGGTGCTTTGGACGGAGTGTTATAGATTTTAGGACATTGGCTCCTGGTCCTTAGATTATAGGAGGATATTTCTATGTAACTAGATTTTTAGGTGAGAGATCCCCAAAGGAAGGTGATTTAGAGGCTATGAAAGAATTTGATAGTTTTATTATTAAATGTAATCTAATTGAAATTAAATTAAGTAATAAACATTTTACTTGGTCGAATAATAGAGAAATTCCTTCCATGGCATTGCTGGGTAGGTTTTTCATTAGTGATGAAATTGAGGAAAAATTTCCTTCTTGTAAGGTTGTTGGGCTCCCATATTTTTTTGGGATCATTGTCCAATTGTTTTATTATGTACCAATGCGATTTTTGGTAATAAAATTTTTAGATTTGAAAAGATGTGGTTATTGGAAAATAATTTTAAATATTTAGTGGCTAATAAATGGCTTTGTATGAACAATTATAATTCCAAATTCCCAGGTAATATTGCTAAAGTTTGGGTTAGAAAACTTAGAGATTTAAGATTTTTTTCTCAAAAAATGGAATAAAGATGTTTATGGTAACATTAGAAACAAAAAAGAAAAACTAATGAATGATATTCTTCAATTAAATAAAATTGAAGAAATGGGAAATTTAAATATTTCTGAAAAAAATGTTCTTTATAATTTAATAGAAGAATAAAATAAAATTATTGTTTAAGAAGAAATAATGTGGAAGCAAAGGTCTAGAATTCAATGGATGGATGAAGGAGATATGAATACTAAATTTTTTCATAAAACAACTAATGGTAGAAAACATAGTAATTCCATTTTTATTAATGATGTAGAGATTTTTGACCAAGTAGAACTTAATAAGGAATTTACTAATTATTATAGAAATATTTTAGTACAACAAATAGGCATATGATTAAAGGTAATTGGGATTTGCTTTAAAATGATGACTCTAGAGTTGACTTAGTAGGCTTAGATGATCCTTTTAATGAAGATTAAATTATGAAGGCTATAAAAGATATGCCTAATGATAAAGCTCCTGGGCCAGACGGTTTTCCTATTTTGTTTTACAAGAATTTTTGGAATGTTCTTAAAGGTGATATAATTAATATGTTTAATGAATTCTATATAGGTTCCTTGCAGTTAGGAAGATTTAATTATGCAAATGTAATTCTACTACATAAAAAATTAGGTGCTAATCAATTAAAAGATTTCCGTCCTATTTCTTTATTAAATTGTTCTTTTAAAATTATATCTAAAGTTCTAGCTAATAGATTAAATACTAAAATGAATGCATTAATAGACAGCTCTCAAACTTCTTTCATAAAGGGTAGGAATATTACAGATGGTATAGCGGTAGTCCAAGAATATATTAATTGCTGTTGCAAAAAAAATATCACTTGTTCTCTTTTAAAATTAGATTTTTGTAAAGCCTTTGATTCTATTAATTGGGTTTTTCTTAAAGAGGTATTAACAGCTAGGGGTTTTAGTACTAGGTGGATTAGTTGGATTATGTCATTGCTTTCTACAGGTAGCTCTAGTATTATGGTTAATGGAATACTAGGAGATAAAATTCAATCTAGACGTGGTCTCAGGCAAGGAGATCCTCTTTTGCCATTATTATTTAATTTAGCTGCTGATGTTTTTTCTAGAATCATTAAATTAACCACCAATAATAGATAATTAGGTTGTATTGGTAATGAGATTACTAGCAATGGTCTCTCTGTTTTACAATTTTCAGATGATACCATGATTTTCATGTCTCATTTACCTAAACATATTATTGCACTTAAATTTGTTTTATACAGTTTTGCACTTCTTTCGAGTTTAAAGATTAATTTCGACAAAAGTTCAGTTTTATTATTAAATGATATAGATAACTTAGAAAATCAAATCGCACTTACTTTAAATTGTAATACAATGGAATTTCCTATTGAATATTTAGGTTTCTTAATTAGACCGCAAAAACTTAAACACGATGATTGGAATACCATTATTGGTAAAATTAATAAAAGACTTTCTAATTGGAATAGTAAATTCTTATCGAGAGCAGGTAGAATTGTTCTTATTATTTCAGTTTTATCTGCATTACTGATTTATTGGATGTTGTTTTATTGCTTTCCTAAATGGGTAATAGATAAAATTGACAAATTGAGAAGAGACTTTTTATGGAGTAATGACGATTCAAATAGTAACACCAAATGTTTTGTAAACTAGGAAATGGTTTGTAAATCCAAAAATGAAGGAGGTTTAGGGATTATAAATTTGCATAATTTAAATATTTCTCTTTTAGGAAAATGGTTTTGGAAATTTAGAGATAATAATTAAACTTCTTTATGGAAAGAATTAATATCGAACTAATGGTATGGGGTACATTTAATTTGTCACACTTGTGTATAAGTAACAAAAATAATATATCTCATTTTTGGAAATCAGTAATTTTAAATTTTAACATATATAAACTAGGAATTAATAATATTATACATTCTGGTAATAATACTTCATTTTGGCATGATTGTTGGTTATCGAATATTCCCTTTAAAGTGGAATTTGAAGAATTATGTGAAATCTGTAATTTTAAATTCGTTCTAATTTCTGGTATTTATTGACCGAAGTTAGATTTTCCTTGGGAATTTAATTCTAACCGTACGTTAACTGGTAATTCTTTTGTTCAATTTGCACTATTGTGTGCTAAATTAGAATTTTATAATATTGATAATGATAAAGATATTATAAATTAGAGTTGGGATAGTAGTAAAAAATACACATCTAATTCTTTTTACGAATTTATTAATTTTTCTGGAATTAAAATGAATATATTTAAATACATTTGGAAAGCTAATGCTCCATCAAAAGCCAAGGTGCATATGTGGTTAATTTTACATAAAAAATTGAATACTATTGAATTGTTAAAAAGGAAAAATATTTTTAAATAAAAAATGTTATTTTTGTAATAATGAAAAGGAGGGTATTTCACATTTATATTGTAAATGTAATAACACTAAAAATATTCTTGCAAAAACTTTAAGTCTATTCAATTTTAATATAAGTTTTGCTTATATTACTAGTGATATTTATTGGAATAATATTATATTTCTTTACCTGGGTTTGAATAGATTTTTACTAGACACTATTTTCACCATTATTTGTTGGTATATTTGGTTTGATAGAAATCAACGTATATTTAATAATTCTAATTTAAGTTTGGATCAAATAATATATGTTATTTCTATAGTTTAAATTGGATTTCAAATCCTAGTTATAAATTAAATAAAAATATAAATTTTAAGAAGATTCTTAGAAAAACAAAATTTCTTATAGTTTCTTTCAGGAAATCTATTTGTTCTTATACTAATAACATTATAAGTCTAAATTTAGACTACTTAGACATTCATTCTAGGAATTCTTTTAACATTTTGCCTTTAATAGAGTATTAATTTTATATAATTTGTTATATACCTCTTTTTTTTAGTGCCATGTTTATTTTATTCTCAAATGCATGTATATTTTATCTTTTAAACATCATACTTTATACATTTTTCAGCATAAGGTTTATAAATATATGTTATTATATTCAAAGTTTGGATGGAGGTGTTGGGTAATTTTCATATATTTTGTAACAATATATTTTGTTGTTTGTAAACTTCTTGGTGATGGTAATATTGTATTTATATTTTCATTCAGTCTTTTAAGTGTAAAACTTATGGTTTTCTTTCAGATTTGTGAGTAATTTCTTTACCTATTCTTAATATTTTAACTCATAGTAAAACTTTTCATTCCTCTTGTATTATATTGTTTTGGAATTCTTGCATATTTCAAATGATCTTTTACTTTTTATTTGATATAACTCTTTAACTTATGGTTAGTTGATTTGTTATTTGATTTCAGGTCAAACTATACGAGATATTGTTTTTATTGAATTATATTTAATTTTCATTAGTTTACTAATAGTTTTTTATGTTTAGGTTTTTATGATTGGTTTTTTATTTTCTGATAAATTTTAATAGTTCGATATTTCTAATTTTTTGTTGTTTTACTAACTTTATTTTAAACAATTATATTTTTATTGGTTTTTACTTCATGATACATGTAATCTTATAAAGCGAAGTTAATATATATGATTGTTAATATGTAGGTTAATTCAAAATAAAGGTTTGCATAATCTGTTATTATAGTGATCTATAGCTTAAATTTCTACAGAATTTAATGTTGCTTCGCATTGTTTTTGTTTTTTTGAGTATTTTTTATTGGTTGAAGGTTTTTTTATTTGCATCCTGTGGTATTGGGGAGGTAGATTTGTTTTGAGAGCTTAATAATTGATTGTGATATTTAGATATTCAGCCAGTGAGCTTTTATCTGAATTTTTTTTCTAGTCATTTAATAAGGAAATATATGTTATTCTAGATTTTTAGCTTTTACCAGTTTACTCTTTTAATCATAAAATTATGAGCTAAAAATATAGAACAGTTTTCTTGTTTCCATAATATTAATGTACATTGTGCTATTTATGTTTATTTTCCTAAAGTTTAAAGTTTAATTTAACATAGTGATGGTTAAGGTTGTTAAATCAGTTGATATTTGTTTTCTTATTACGTTATTAGTGTAACTTCATTTTTTTGCTGCTATTCTATTTTTGTTGTTATTGTATCAGTTTCAGTTTTGCAGGCTTACAGCTTTTCTTGCTTATTTACCAGATATTTATAATAAAAATGATATATTGTTTGCTGGCTTTGTCTCTTGCATACTTAATATGAAGTTGAGTTAATAATTGGTATGATAATTTTGCACACTGACATATATCTGAATCGTATAAATTTAAAAAATAATGGTTGCCTGTAGGAAAAAGTATCCATGTTTTGGTTAGTTTGGAATCTGTTCTGTCTTTGATAATATTAAGGACGTGCCTTACAGAGCAATACTTTTAGTTGTTTTTGACATATTAAGTTTACGTATTTTTTTAAATTGCAGGTAATTTGAACTGTTTTTATTTTTGTTTAATACTTATGTTATAATATGTTTCGGGATTCTTCACGTTTTTCTGTTAATAATGTTAGTTTTAAATTTTGCTGTTATTATGTATTTTACGCTTGTTGTTGAATAAGCATTAGAGTTCTTATATAGATAGTGGATCTGGCCTACTGGGAAAGCCATTTATATCCTTGAAAATTTTAGCTTTAGTTGTTTTAAATCTGTTGATTCATTATGGTGTTTATATTTGTATAACAAGTGACCAATTATTGATGTCTTTTTCTTACTCAAAATTCATGTTTTACATTAGTTAAATATGAGTTCTTTAGTGTCAAGTGATAGTATTAGATGTTTGTATCAGTATACTTTTATTATAATTTTTTATCCTTTTCTATTGGGTTGTTGTATAGAATTAATGTTATACAAGCTATGCAATTTTGTTGTGCGGTGGCAGCATATACTCAATATGTATTAGCAGATTGATAGCAAATGTTTCATGCAAGTTAGTGCTTGTTATTACTTGTTTATCATTTTTATGGACATGCATCTTTAATTTATGCTTTAGTATACTTAATGATTTCGATCTAGGTCTAGGTCTGTTTTCTTTAGTAGTTTCTATTGACTGGCATTAGTACTTAAATAATTTTTTATGTTGGTTATAGTTTTCTAGTTACATGGTTGTTTTACTTTGCGCACATACACGATTAATATATATACATATTTATTTATGTATATATATTTGTTGTTTTGTCTCACAATTCTTGTTTAGTTTTTCTTAGCAGCTATATGTGTTGGTATTGGATTAGCGAATTCTGCTGATATTGAAGATTTGTATTTTGTTTCTTTTAGTATTTTTGTACTTCATTTGGGACCTTAGTTGTATAGACTATTGGGGGTTTTATCTTTTTTATTTTTATTTGTATGACGGGTTATTGTTATCTGCCAGGTTTATTGGCAGCTCCTCAATAGTGCAGAATAAAATAGATGAGTGCTCTCCTCCTTGTGAGGATCACTCATTTTTTCAAGAAAAATGTTTGAACAAAATTTTATTTTATTTTTGCACTAGTTTATTTCATTGCCTCATAATTAATTGCCTAGTATTTAAATTTCATTAGTTGCCTAAACATCGTTTGCTATTTTAATCAAATTATCAATTGACTAATTAAAATTTACATTTTAAAATCAAATTAATATAAAACTATAACATTCTCACATTTGACCAACTTCAAAACATGCGATGCTACAGTTTCTACCAACTTTGCTGGCACTTAGAATGTCGACTTGGCATTCTAAATGTCAGCCAAGTTAGCAACTACAGGGTTTGCTAAAGCAACCTTGGGATGGCATTCAATGGTCCAAATACCCTATACTGCATATACTCTAGGAGGCACAAATTTTATTTCAACCGCACGATGAAGTAAAATTAATTGTAAAGGGGTAAATATAATTATTGATTCTCTATTTACAAAACTTATTCAAAATTACCAAATAACCCATTTGGTTTTATAAACATGGTTTTAGTATTTTGATGATAAAACTATATAAGAGCTATTTATGTATTCTCTACTAGTTAAAAGGAAGCATCAGAGAAAAATAACATTAGAATAAATGAGATTAAATATTATAGATAAGGTGATATGATTTATTACGAGCTCAAAATTCAAAATAAAGAAGACAGAATCTTATGAGATAGTGAAACTGGGTTTAACAAATCTACCGGAATATATCGTAGTTAATGATATACTCAAAGATGGATAAATGTTTACAATGGTCTAATATATATTTTTTATGGAGATTAGTCATGTCCCTTTAGTTTGGATTTATTTAAACCCTACAAATGATCTTCGAATCACTCCAAAGTTTGGTATAATATTCTAGACATCATAAACTACCTTTTAGACTTTTTGAGGAATTCTTTATATTGTTGAAAGAATCAAACAAAAATAAACAAGAAAATAACATAAAATAAATATTTAAATTATGGCACAAATACACAAATGTTGACTTATTTAAAATACATAGGTTGACCTGTGTGGGGTCACATGTTGACTTATATATTTATACAGGTCAACTTGTGTGATTCACTACCATGAGAATTTTTTTAATAATTTCATCTCTCTAACACGTCTCTCTGATTCAAATACCTTCCTCTTCATTTTATAGTTGCTTCTCTTTAATTTTTGATCATATCAACCTTACATATGTATCCTCACAACATTTATAAAAGGCCTTGTCCACACTATATCAAATTATCAATTTATTCTTTACTTTTTCAAAAAATGTAATTTATTGCTTTAATCTTTGATCATTTTCATTTAATGACCAATCAATTCTTCATTTATTAGCTATAAATTTTCATTCTACTCTACTCATTACTTATTTTTGGAGATATTTGTATGAGCTATAGGTCATTGTACTACAAGAGACAAATCAATGTAGTCATGATACACTACTAGTCTAAAATTTATCTAAAAAAGTTGGAAGTGCCATGCATTGTCTTAGACAGAGTCCGTAAGATACCATTCCTCCTGTTCGAGAGAGTTAGGGGTATGCCTTAGTAGGAATTATCTAATTTGTTACATATATCTAACTCTATAACCAATTTTTTTCATTGTTAAGGTATTTGATTTCTATTATATACTTTGTTATATAGTGATATAATTATTATGTAATTAATTTGAAGTATATAAACAAGAAAATCCTTAAATAAAATATTATGTCATTATAGTTAGAAATGGTTGCAATCATGAGCAATTAATCACAATATAAAACAACATTTTATTTTAAATATTTTTGATCGATATGTTTTGAGAAAGGATATCATACATCTGTTAAGACTAGAGAATGTAACGCTCTCCAAATGTTGGACAATGTATTACTCATGGCTGCTTGGGGTACCAAGGGGTTACATGCTGATAGTTAATGGATAAATTTGGAATGACTCATTTGAGAGTTTCATATTGGTTAATAATAGTTAAGGTCAAACAACATGAAATCTCGAGTGATGATATTACACAATTCTCTTGATTTGAGAATATGTTGAACTTATTTTGGACAAATTACTTTTAATTATAGTTAAATCATGGTATGACATCCACTGAACAACTATAATTAGGTTCGAGTTGAAGAATTAAAAGTGAAACACTATTCAATAGAAATTTGCTTCTCGCTTTTATGATGTTAGTTTCATAATTAGCTATAATCAATTAAAAATCAAAATCTCTGGCCATAGTGGTATGATTAAAATTAAATGTTATTATTGAATCAAAGACTTTGTTTATGGACTAACCAAGTTCAATGTGGATGTTGTTGAAATTTTAACCAAAACCAAATTCCTTAAATCTTGAAGTGGTACAATGTTGACGAATAGAATATTTGTAAATCATTGTTGCTAAAAGGTGCCGCTCAAGAAAATATAAAATATGATTTAATGGAAAAGTTCTATAAGCGCTGAATTTGGCCATATTGTCACATCACTAGCTAGGTGACGTGTGAAAATTAATTTTCAAATTTCTCATAATTAATCACTGAATGAATTCAGACCTCTAAGTCACATAACTGTAGGAAAAACCACAGATTTTGTTACTTTATAAAATGTTTTAGATTAATTACATTAATTAAAATTTGAGAAATATTAATTATTACTTAGTTTATTTGATGTTTTGGTGTTGTTGGTAATAATTCAAATGTATATAAATATACAATATCTATATATACTTATACGGGCTTTAAATATAGCTAATTGCTTGTCAAGCTTACAAAAATATTTACCATGTAATGGAATGACGTGGCCCACCATGCTAGAGAGAAGACGGGATATGGATGAGATTTGATTGAAAATTAATTAAGAACTAAAAGTGGAAGCTTCAAAGATAGAATAGGAGAGGTTTTTATTCTCTTATTAAAACATATACTCTTGTTCATTCTCTTACTTGAATTGTTTTTCTTCTTTTCTTCTCCCTTGTCATGGCTGAAATTACTGTAACACCCCTAATTTTGGTTTAAAATTATTTAGGATATTTAATTGGGTAGAATAAATAAAATAATGTAAATGTAAGGAGAATGAGATTTGGTCATTAATAAGGTCGTGCCTTAATAAATTAACTAATGAAATTGTTTCAGAAAACTTAATATAAAACTTATCTTATGTCCTTTAAGCCCTCTCCCCCTCATATCATTCTCATTTTCACAAAACATAAACAACTAAGGAAAAACCTAAAGAGGCCGGCCTAACCCAAGAGGAAGAAGCACGAAATTAAGAGGAATCATGAGCAGAAAGTTTAGGGAAGCTAGGCAGCACCAAATCTCAACTCTAATATTTGATTTTAAGGTGAATAATAAATGTTCCATCTCAATTTTCTTGTTATGAATTCAGCTATGAGTATTATTCGAATTTGTTTGATTTTTTTTCCAAGATATGGTTGTAGAATTATTGTTGGATAGAATAATGATTTATGGAATTATTTATGAAATTATTTATATGGTCCTAAGGGTAAAACCTATGTTTTTAATCCCCAATAGCTTTGATTTTCTATTATGTTGAGTGAAATATTATTTTGGAGATGAGTTTTTAATTTCATAATTTTGAAAATTAAATTGAATATTTTATGAATTTCATAAGGAGGAAATAGCTTAATTTTGAGTTTTAATTATTTAAAATAATTTAATATGGTTTTTGGCCCTAAAATTTTATTATGGTAAAGAAAAGGATATTCTCAAATTTCTATGAATTTTTAAGATTTTTCCCAAGTGAATATGATTTATTATGAATTTAATATGCTAGACAAACATTTAAATTGATAATTAATTAAGGTTATTAATTAATCAAAGATGATAAATGTTTTTGAACTTGAAAATGGTATGCGATAGTATTTCTGCAAAGGAAAGGTTAAAAGATGTTTTTAGCAAATAAAATTGGATAAAAGTTTAGGATTGGTAGAAAGTATATGCTTTTATTGATAATAAATCAGTTTTCACATAAATTACGATAATGTCATGTCGCTGGGGTAGTCATCGAGCCCAATACCTATAGTGTCGACGTCCATGAGGTGGGAAGCACATGATAACTACTTAGGCAGTTATGGAGTGATTTTTACCATGTTGAAGTAGACATCAACGACGACCATCGTAGCGGCACCGTATTCTTTGAAGTGTTTAAAGCTCAACACCATGATCATTGATGTCAAAGTCGATATCAATGTTACCGTATGTATTCACCATTGTTTTAAAGGGACACCACATATCACTATTTTGAATGTTTTTGAAGTCACTAAATATAAAAGGTAGTGTTGCTGCTCGTCTAAATATCGACCCTATACTTTTGGCTGCATAATAGCTGAAGTGAGTTAAGTAAAATAATTTATAATGTTGTCGACGGCCTTGTTGCTGCTATTCATCAAGGTCGACGAGGTCTTTTTTATTGTTTTTGGCTATATGTCGTGTGGCATCGTTGCCATGAATATTTTCGTCGACTTTGTTTTGAATAAGGTGGATAACTTATAGTATATGTAAGTAGACAACATCATTTCCGACAAGGAGTTTTATAGTTAATGGAAATTTAAGTATTGTTTTCCTAACCTTGGGTAGAGGTTTAAATGAGATATAGTGCGGTAGGGTTATCGTCTTTCTTTTATTAATGGCGAAGGGTCTTTGGCTTTCGTCGTCGATGTTGTAATTAGGGATACCAATACATTATGAAGTATAAATTTCGACATTATCACTCGGGATACCAATGAAGATTATTTTCGACATTGATTTAATACATTATGTGTTGTATTTTATTATCGGTGGGGAACTTAAAGTTTTCATCGACATTTCTATTAACATCCAGACTATACTATATTGATCAAATGAATGGCGATGAGCCTTATGGTCAATAACTTCGACTTTACACCTTGGGGATACCAATGTATTTTCTTTAACAAGTTCGACATAAATCCTTGGGGATACCAATGTATTTTTTAAACAAGTTCGACATAGATCCTTGGGGATACCTATGTATATTTTGATAAGTTTGACAAAGATCATTGGGGATACCAATGCATGTCTAGTTCAGATATTATAACTTCAAGGGGATGATAACCTAAATTGGGAATACCAATAAACATAGCTTATACATTTGGGTAATATGAATTAAATTATTAATTGATGGGTTTATAGTCATCCTAGGAAAACTATAGGATGTGAGATGGATCATGCACACCATACTGAAGATGGATAGTGTCTATAAGGTTATCGAAGGGTTCATAGCCATCCTAGGAAAACTATGGGATGTGTGATGGATAATCCACATCATTGTAAATTAAATGAAATATGTATGATGGATAGTCCACAAAATTTAAACAATGGAACCATATGTGATGGGTAGCCGATATGGTAGGGGATAGGATATCTAACTAATAATTGCATATGGGATGGATAGTCCACATAACTATGAATATGTTCAAATGTGAGATGGGTAGTGCATAAAATTAAAAGACGGTAGTGAGATTAAAATAAGACGAATAGTCAGTTTAAATTATGATGGGTAGTCATTTGAAATTAAGATGGATAATCTAATAAATTGAGATGGGTAATCCAGTATATGTTGCATAACTACAAATGCTATCTTTGGTCTAACCATTGCGGTTGCAGAAGCAAGGTATATGGTTATTAGTTTTGATTAAGATATAGTGAGGACAAAACTCTTTTCGCTCAGCGGCATGGTCTCACTATATATCTATTTGGTTCGAGATGGTAGGTTATTATTCACACTAGGCTGTTGTCTGATCCAAAGTTTTTATTTTTTCCTTTAAACTCTTGGGTACTCATTTAGGTAGGTCAGGAGTAAGGGCTTTCAGGTTCCAGTTAAACGAATAAGCTTTCGGAGACGTGTATGAGGCAATCTAGCTATAAGGAGCTTTATCCATTTTCACTATGTAGTTTGGTTTTGCCTCTTTGGATGTAATGGAAAAGTTGTATAGCTGTCAAGTATTTGACTATGATCGACCAAAGAGGCATCTTCATATGTCGCTCTTTGAGTATTTTGTATAGTTATATTTTCTCTGAACGTGGAATCATAGTTGTGATTATATAATGAATATAAAAGAATATTTTGAAATGAAATGTAAAAGTCATTTTTGAATTGTGTTTGAATTTTTTTCATATTGATGTACTTCTGATTATTGATATGATTAACATTGCCATGTTTTATCACCGGGAATCAATAACCATAGATGGTTGCAACCTCCGTACTGGTTAGTTTAGGCGTTGGAATGGGGATGTTACAAGTTAGTATCAGAGCATAGGTTTATGACAAAACTTTAAATAGAATAAAAGGTTTTTTGAAAACATAATTCAAAAGAATCTGAGAATAAGTTTGGGGTATGGGATAATGCTATAGTAACATACATGTATTTGTTATATAAGTATGTATTATCCCCTCTCGCTTAGACCATTCTTCTATGTCTTGCTAAGGCTTGTATGTAGATTTACGAGAAAGAAAGATACGGAAGTAGGAAACAGAAGAGTTAATCTTGGTGGCGGAAGCACCACAACCAATGGAAATGCTCGGCCCAACATCAAGACGAATCAGGGTTGACAGGCAAGTGCTAATCAAAATACAAATACCAATGTAGGTACTACGACCCCACCAGTAGATATAGGGGCTATGTATCAGTTCTTCATCAATCTGATGCAAGCTGGGCAGCTGCAGGAGTAGCTGGAGTAAATACTGTTAATGCGGGAGGAGTCAATCCTGTAGTGTCAGTTGGTAATAACTATGGTTAGCTGAGTCGAAATTGCACCAGTCTGGGTAGGAAGCCTTTTCTGAGGGCTGAGGATGCAATAGAAGTGGAGAACTGGCTATTACATTGTGAAAGGATTTTTGCTGATTTGGGTCTAAATGATAAGCAGAAAAGAAGATTGGCTTCGAGATGGTTGCATGGAGTTGCTTTGTTTTGGGGGAACGGGGTGACCATAGGGGTACTAGTAGAGGAGGTGACTTGGGTAGAAGTTCGAAGGAGATTTGAAGAAATATTTTTGTCTGAAGTTGGCTAGTCAGCCTTGCCTAAGAAGTTCATGGAATTGGAGCAGAGAGAAATGTCCATGTTGGAGTACTTTGCTAAGTTTGATGAGCTATCCAAGTATGGATATGCCACTATTGACACTATTATCAAGAGTAACGAGAAGTTTATCTAGGGGTTGAGATTGGAGATTGTTAGGGCAAGTATGACACATCTTAGAGATCCATCGAATATAGTGGTGGAGATGGCCATTAGGAATGAATAAATTCTTTCCACGTCTGGGAAAGAGAAGTCGGTGGAGAACTAGAATTCTCAGAATAAGAAGAGGAAATTCTTTAAGAAGAAGGGAGCTTAGAAAGGTGGAGCTACCAAAAAGGGTAAAGCTGATATAGTTTGTTATAAGTGTGATAATAAGGGGCACTATGCTAATGAGCATCGATATGGTGGTGGTAAGGTGGGATTAGGGAAGCATAATGTGTAGTGCTTTAATTGGGACTAGGTGGGGCATTATAAGAACAAATGCCCAAAAATGACCAAGGCAAGAAAAGGAAAGGTCTTTGCTTTGGAACCTTTATTATCTAATTCGACAGCAGCTGAGAATCGAAAGTTTATGATGGAAGGTACGCTTTTGATTCATAGCATACCAGTTACGGTACTGTTTGATACTGGTGCATCGCATTCATTTATATATCAATGTTTGGTAGATAAGTTACGTTTAGAACCAGCATACCTTGTTACTTCCTTAAGGATAGCTAATCCAATAAGAGGGCATGCAACTCTTGGGATGAGATGTGACTATCTAGAATTTGAGTTGCAAGGTTATACTTTTACCTGTGGTTTATATGTATTTGATTTCGCGGGTTTTGGGGTTATTTTGGGTATGGATTGGTTGAGCAGATATGATGTTAGGATAGGAAAATATCATTGAGACACCTTGATAGTAGTGACCGAATAGTATACTCGGTTGAGGGTTCGAGTCTAGAAATTTGTGCTTTATTAGGTGCCACAAAAGTGGAAGACAAATTGAATCGGGTATTAATTGTAAGAGAATTCGTAGATATTTTTTAGCCGGTTACAGGACTACCGCCAAAACAAGCTATCGAGTTTTGAATAGATCTTGTACCTGGAGCTGACCCGTAAGTAGACCATCTAGCAGGATGGCACCTGCCGAGATGAAGGAGTTAAAGGTGCAGCTAGTGGACTTAGAAGGAAAGAATTTTATTAGACCAAGCAGTTCGCCTTAGGGAGCGGTCGTGGTATTCCTGAAGAAACCGAACGGGTTGTTATGATTGTGCATTGATTATGGTAAGTTGAATGAGAAGACGATAATGAATAGGTATCCTTTGCCAAGAATCAATGATTTGTTTGATTAGTCGAGTAGAGCCAAAGTGTTTCTCCTAGTTGAATTTGGCAACAAGGTTCCATCAACTAAGGGTAGTGGAGGACAGTTTCCTTTGATGGTGTTTCAAACAAGGTATGGTCCGTACGAGTGGTTAGTAATGCCATTTGGATCGGCTAATGCACCTGCTTTCTTCGTGGATTTGATGAACCGGATATTCCAAGAGCACTTGGATAGGTTCATATTGGTATTCATTGACGACATTTAGTTATATTCTAAGGATGAAAGGGATCATGAGATTCATCTTAGAATAGTGCTAGAGACTCTGAGGTAGCATCACCTAAAAGCAAAGTTTTCGAAGTGTCATTTCTGAAAGAAGGTAGTGAAGTTTCTTAGTCATGTAGTCTTAGAGAAAGGGTTGTTAGTTGATCCAACCAAGATCAAAGTTGTTAATAGTTAGAAAAGACTCGAGACGGTGACCAAGATAAGGAATTTTCTTGAATTGACTGGCTATTACCGGAGATTTATCAAGGATTTCTCGCGGATAGCAGCACCCCTAACTAAGCTAACCAGGAAGGACATAAAGTTTATTTGGTTTGACAAATGTAGCAAAGCATTCCTTGAGTTAAAGCATTTGTTGACCAATGCGCCCATGTTAGTAGTTCCAGATGGAAATCAGGGTTTGGTGGTGTATATGGAAGCATTTGGAACGAGATTAGGAGCCGTATTGATGCAAAGGGGGTAAAGTGATTGCCTACGCTTCTGGATCGCTTAAACCACATGAAGTTATATATTTGACTCATGATTTCGAATTGGCGGCGGTGATTTTCACATTGAAAATGTGGAGACACTACCTTTTGGGAGAACGATTCGAGTTGTATACAAATCATAAGTCTTTTAGGTATTTATTCTCTCAGAAAGAGTTGAATATGAGATAATAGAGGTGGTTGGAGTTTTAGCAGCTTATGATTTTGGTATTGAGCATACACTAGGGAAAGCAAACAAAGTTGTAGATGCACTTAATATGAAACATCAGAATGTGATGTTAGTTATGTTAGCTGAATGTATGGATTTAGAGGCATTAATTACTTGTAGTTTGCAGTTAAGATGGACTACTAGTTCTAATGAAAGTACAACCATGTTTCCTTGCTTGAAAGTTAGACCGGTGTTGATCAAAAGGATTGCTTCTAAGTAGAGATATGATCCATTTCTAGCCAAAAGGATTAGAAGGTTGGAAAGTGCAACTGAGATCGATCTAAAAGTTTTTAGTCTCGACCAGAGAGGATGGTTAAGAATGAAGGGATAGTTATGTGTTCTAGATCTTGGAAACCTAAGGAGTGAAGTTCTTAGGGAGTATCATCGATCAAAGTGTACAATTCGTCCAGGGGGAACCAAGATGTATAAGGATACAAAGAGAAGTTTCTTTTAGGAAAGTCTGAATAGGGATGTATGGGTAAAGAAATGTGTAAATTGCCAATAAGTAAAAGCCAAACATCAGAAGCCAAGTGGAATGTAGCCTTTAGATATACCAGTTTGGAAATGAGATTCGATATCCATGGATTTATTGATGGGTTTCCAAGGTCAAACAGAGACAATGAAAGTATTTGGGTCATAATGGATAGTCTGCAAGAGTGCATATTTCACTTCTGCTAAGTCAACCAGGACGACACATGTATTGGCTAAGTTGTTTATGAAGAATATTGTTAGACTGTATGGGATTCCTTGTAGTATAGTCAGTGACAGAGATGGTTCACTAGCGAATTCTAAAAGAGTCTACAGGAGGTATTAGGTATCAAGCTTAAGATGAGTACCGCTTATCAACCACAGATGGGTGGGCGGACAGAGAGAGTCAACAAAGTACTTGTAGAATTATTGAGGGCTAGTGTACTTGATTTTGGTAGGTCGTAGGAAGACCATTTGCACTTGGTTGGGTTTTCCTATTATAATAGTTATCAGAGTAGTATAGGAACGACACCTTTCGAAGCTTTGTATGGAAGACCATGAAAATCACAAGTATGTTGGTTTAAAACCGGAGATAGATTGGTCCTTGGTCCAGATATGTCAAGAGACACCACAGAGAAGATTGAGTTAATCCGAGGTAGGACGAGAGAAGCTAAGTCTAGGTAGAAAAGTTACGTAGATAAAATGCATAAAGATCTTGAGATCTCAGTTAGAGATCGTGTTTTTATTAAGGTATCACCGATGAAGGATGTGGTATAATTTGTAAAGTCAGGGAAACTGGCACCAAGATATGTTGAACCGTTCCCTAAACATAGAGAGGATTGAAAAACTCATGTACCGAATAGAGTTACCGAGTAGTTTGGCAGGTACCTATAATGTGTTTCGTGTTTCTCCAGAGATTACAATTACTTCGACTGCATTGGAAGATTTAGTAGTAGAACCTTATCTGACTTTTGTGAGACAACCAGTTCGAGTTGTAGCGAGAGATGAGAAGAAGTTAAGGAATAAGACAGTCGGATTAGTGAAAATCCAATGGACCGACAGTGAGAAAGACTGTACTTGGAAGACAGAGGACATGATTAGAGATACTTATCTCGAGCTATTATGATGGTATGCTCTATATTTGTTGTATACAGACATAGTGGCTGGTAGGATATACTAGCATTGTTAGCAAGATTGATGTGCATTACTGAATTTTTAGGACGAAATTCTTTAAGGAACGGAGCCTGTAACACCTCTAATTTTAATTTAATATTACTGAAGATGTTTAATTGTATAGATTAAATAAAATAATGTAAATAGTTTAGAAGAATGAGATTTGGTCATTAATAAGGTCGGGCCTTAATAAATTAACTAATGAAATTATTTTGGAAAACTTAAGATATAGATGGATATATGAGAAGGACAAATTGGGTATAGACCTATCTTATGTCCCTTAAACCCTCTCCCCCTCATATCATTCTCATTTTCACAAAACATAAAAAAATAAAGAGAAACCTAAAAAGGTCGGCCATAACCTAGGAGGAAGAAGCATGAAATCAAGAGGAATCAAGAGCAAAAAGTTTAGGGAAGCTAAGCAACATCAAATCTCAACTCCATCATTTGATTTTAAGTGAATAATAAATGTACCATCTTAATTTTCTTGTTTTGAATTCGGCTATGGGTAGTATTCGAATTAGTTTGATTGATTTTGCCAAGATATTGTTGCAGAATTAGTGTTTGGAGAGAATACCGATTTATGGAATTGTTTATGAAATTATTTAAGTGGTCTTAAGGGAAAAATCCTATGTTTTTAATCTTTAGTAGCTTTGATTTTCTGGTATGTTGAGTGAAACATTATTTTGAAGATGGGATGTTAATTTCATAATTTTTCAAAGTAAATTAATATTTTATGAATTTCCTAAGAAAGAAATAGCTTAAATTTAGGTTTTAATTATTTAAAATAATTAAATATGGTTTTTGGCCCTGAAATTTTTATATGGTACAGAGTAGATTTTTCTCGAATTTCTATGAATTTCTAGGATTTTTTCCAAGTGAATATGATTTATTATGAATTTAATATGCTAGATAAGCATTTAAATTACTAATAAATTAAGGTTATTAATTAATTAAAAATGATAAATGTTTTTCAACTTGAAAATGGTATGCGGTATTATTTCTACAAAGGAAAGTCTAAAATATGTTTTTATCCAATAGAAATTGGACAAAAGTTTGGGTTTGGTCGAAAGTATATGCTTTTATCGGTAATAAATCAGTTTACATATAAATTACAATAATGTCATGTCATCGGGGTTGTCATCAAGCCCAATGCCTATAAGTTTCGACGTTGATGAAGGGGGAAGCACATGATAACTACTTAAGTAGTTATGGTATGATTTTCACTATGTTGAAGTGGACATCAGCGACAACCATCATAGCGACATCGTATTCTTTGAAGTGTTTAAACCTCAACATCGTGATCATTGATGTCAACATCGACATCAATGCCGGTGAATGTATTCACCATTGTTTTAAGGGGATGCCATATATCACTATTTTAATTGTTTTTGAAGTCACTAAATATAAAAGGTAGTGTTGCCGCTTGTCTAACTATCGACCCTATACTTTTGGCGGCTAAATAGCCGAAGTGAGTTAAGTAAAATATTTTATAATGTCATCGACGGTCTTGTTGCTGTTATTCATCAAGGTTGGTGAGGTCTCTTTCATTGTTCGGCTACGATGTTGTGCGGCGTCGTTGCTGTGAATATTGGCGTCGACTTTGTTTTAAATAAGGTGGATAACCTATAGTGTATGTAAGTCGACAACATCATTTTCGAAAAAGAGTTTTAAAGGAAATTTAAGTTTTGTTTTCCTAACCTTGGGTAGAGGTTCGACGAGATATAGTGTGGTAGGATTGTCGCCTTTCTTTTAATAAGGGCGGGGAGCCTTTAGCTTTCTTCTTCGGCGTTGTAATTGGGGATACTAATACATTGTAAAGTATAAATTTTGACACTATCGTTGGGGATACCAATGAAGATTATTTTCGATATGGACTTAATACATCGTGGGTTGTATTTTATTAACGGTGAGGAGCGTAAAGTTTTCATCGACGTTGCTATTAACATCAAGACTATACTATGTTGATTTAATGAATGGTGGCGAGCCTTATGGTCTATAATTTCGACATTATACCTTAGGGATACCACTATATTGTCTTTAACAAGTTTGACATGGATCTCTGGGCATACCAATGTATATTTTTATAAGTTCGACAAAGATCATTGGAGACACCAATGCATGTCGATTTGAGATATTATAAATTTAAGGGGATTATAACCTAAATTGGAGATACTAATAGACATAGGTTAAACAAGTGGGTAAATTGAATTAAATTGTTAATTGATGGGTTCATAGCCATCGTATGAAAACTATAGGATGTGAGATGGATAATCCATACCATACCGGAGATGGATAGTCTCTATTAGGTTAATGAAGGGTTCATAGTCATCCTAGAAAAACTATGGAATGTGTGATGGATAGTCCACATCATTGTATATTAAATGAATTATGTGATGGACGGTCCATATAATTTAAATAATGGAACCATATGTGATGGGTAGTCAATATGGTAGGGGATGGGTATTCCAACTATTAATTGCATGTGGGATGGATAGTCCACATAATTATGAATGTTTTTAAATGTGAGATGGGTAGTCCATATAATTAAAAGAAGGGTAGTCGGATTAAAATAAGATGGATAGTTAGTTTAAATTATGACGGGTAGTCATTTGAAATTAAGATGGACAATCTAATAAATTAGAATGGGTAATCCAGTATACGTTGCATAACTATAAATGTTATTTTTGTTCTAACCATTGTGGTTGTAGGAGCACATTATATGGTTAACTAGTTTTAGTTAAGATACTAGTGAGGAGAAAACCCATTCCGCTCAATGGCGTGGTCTCACTAAATATCTATTTGGTTTGAGATGGTTGATCATTATTCATGCTAGACTGTTTTCTGACCCGAAGTTTTTGTTTTTCCTCTTAAACTCTCAGTTACTTATTTGAGTAGGTCGGGAGTAAGGGCTTTCAGGTTCAAGTTGGAAAAAAAAGCTGTGAGTCAGCGGAATATGGATCTTAAAATTAACACTAGAGGGAGGTGAATAGTGTTTAATTGATTATATGAATTTTTTCCAAATTCTTTAAGGTTCTACTTGGAATGATGTAATTAAAAATCAACGAAACAATCACAGAATCAAAGTGCAGATAAAAGTAAATGCAGTAAAAGCAAAAAGAAAAGAATACACTGGAATTTATACCGATTCGGAGTTACCCTATATCCAGTCCCTCACAATTCCTTGTATGGATTTCTTTTCAAATAGTAAATGCAAATACAATCTCAATTTCAAGGCTGCGAGACACGCCCTCCAAAATCCCGACCTCCGGATAGAGTCACTTGATTTCTGGGCTATAGGCACACCCACTACATTAACGGATTACTAAGCATACCCAATTAATTTTATGGGCTACAATCACGCCCACTAGTATAGCGGTATGATTTGATGGAGTTTTACGGACTTAAATTTTCGACCTTGATTACAGTTGATCCTATAACTCTTGAGTAACACTTTGATCTTGATTTGGGTGACAAAGATGAGCGAAATCAGAGAATAAATGAAGGAGAATCAAACTAGTGATGATCGAATTTGATTCTGGTTGAATTTCTATAGAGTTTAGGTATATTTTGATTTAGAAAATGAGAGAGTGGAAGGAAGAGAGATGAATAAGAAAGTAGATGTTAAAAATTCATTTGAAAGTCTGGTATATATAGGGAAACAACGATCAGTCCATTCACGAAGAGATACAATGAAAAGTCACTTCCATTCAAAATTTAAATTTTGAAAATTATGGCCACTATGTCGACATACATAGATAGAGTATGTCAACATACTCTTCACAAAATTGAAAAGCACTTTAAAAATATTATTTTGAAAATTCGTTGCTTTGTAAAATAATTTGATACTTTGTAGGATCATTTAAATATAGTTTATACATACTTTAATCGTAATAAAACTTTATATACTAATTTTGAAAATTTTAATATAACGTAAATAATATATATAATAAATATATTACAACTTATTAAAGTATAAAATAAATTCAATATATATAAAAACTTAAAAGCACTAAAATAATATCTTTATAAGTATAAGAGATTGAAAATAATTTTGAGAAATATTTTGAAAAGATCATTTTAAACTAGGATATTTGAAAAAAAATTGAAAACAAAATTAGAGAAGGAGAGAGAGATCAAGAAAGTGCTATCAAGGTTTTAATATAAATTCTACGACTCTATAAATTATTCGGAATACCTTGAAATCTTGAACTCTTCAATACTCATGAGTCTTCATTTTTCAACTCTTGAAACTCTATATCAGCATCATGAATATACTTTTGGTACTGTACAGTCTTCTTAATTAATACCTGTCTAATATCCTGCACTATATACTATATATAACATGATAATACATTATTATTTATATTTTATATAATATCCCATAGTTGTTTTCATCAAAACCAAAATCTAAGGTACTAAAAATATCCCACTTTTTGACGATGACAACTCTATGTATAAAATATAATATAACTCACCCTTAATCTATGCCTAGATTTAATATATTTCTTCCCCTTTGTCATCAATAAAAATAACCACCCAAAACTATAACTCTAACACTAACTCTTATTCTATTTCTAAGTCTAACTCCCCCTAAATAAAATACTAATTTATAATAAAAGAATTATAAATAATGATGATGAGAATGATTGTATAAAAACAATGAGTGATATGTAATATTATATAATCATGAATAATCATAGTCAATTTAAATATTCATCCAATCCAATAAAGATAATGTCACACACCATTCAAACAAATCCACACAAATCAAACCAATCAAATCCAAACTAAATCAAGTTATATACAATCAAATCTATTTAAACTAGACATTTTGAGAAAGATCTACTCATCCATCTGCGCCAAAGATTGGATCCGCTTTGATAGCATCCCAATCTTCATCATCTTTGTTGATGGTCACTTTTGATTGGTGGTTGGTTTTTCTTTGTTCAAAGTTGAAATCATCCACTGAATTGCATCGAAATGCTTTTCTTGCTCCTTGTTCATCTGCATTTGATTCAATTCTAAGTGCCTCTGGTTTCTTAGGATGATAAAAAGAATCTTCTTGAATGATTCAAGAGTTTGTTCAAGGCTTTCGCAAAGTTTTTTATGTGGGTAAACCATTATTGAAGAGATAAGTTTATATCTGAAAAAGAGTGAAGATAAAGACTAAGTAACGATTTTTATGGAGTGAAAGGTATATATAGAGGTAAGAAGTCGTTTGAAATGAATTGGTGTTTGGTAGTTTTTTTTTATTTTTAATTTTTTGAAAACAGGTCGTCACATGTCGACATATGCAATATATTTTTCAAAACTACTTTATTTTACAATTCTATTGTTTTGGCTTATGCTATTATATTTGTATGACTTTCCAGAGATAACTGACAATGTATACAGCAAGAAATAGAATGTTCATTGATAATAAGGACAAGTACAAAGAATAAAAGAAAGATACATGAGATTCAACATAAACTAAAAACAAGAATATCAAATACAAAGATAGCTTAAACAAACAACTAGAAATATGCGGTTAAAGACGAAGAAGAACTACTAAACTTGGAGATGATCTTTCCGAAGAATTTATCCATTTTGTTGGAAATTGAGGTAAATCTCTTTGAGAATGATTCCTTAAGCTTCCTTTGGTTGTGCATGATCTTTTCTTGATTTTTGAGAAGATCTTTGTTGGATGGATTATGTGGCATATTGATACTTTCCAAAGAAGTATCCTCCTCTGCTTCTTGTTCTTCCTCCTCGACTTCCATTTCCTGTCCTTCCTCTTCTCTTCATCCTTTTCTCTTATTTCTTGCTCCTCTTCCCAAGGCAACCTTTGCTCCTTTTCCGCAAGTGTTTCATAAGGCTCAAAAAAGGGTGAAATATGCATCAGTGAAATGTTGGCATTGTCAAATATTTTTTGAGGAATTGTTTCCTCTCCTTTAAGGTTAACACCAAAATAATTGAAAACATGAGAATGATGCACACAATTAAATAGTTTGTTTTCATGTTTAGAAATGACTTGAGACCAATTTATGTCGTATTGACCGTAAATGGCAAAAAATGCTTTGAAAACATTTTGTATCTGGTTATTATAATTAATCGTTCTTGGAGTGATACTTTGTAGCAAAAGAAGGCTTAAAATTCTTGCTTTTGGACGCAAGTTTTTGTTTTTAAATTCAAAACCATTATCACTTTCGAAAAATATCATGGATTATTTCACAATTGTTAAAATCAATTTGAAAAGTTGAAAGGTCCATTGCATTAGATTTGCATTCAAAAATGTGACCAAAAAGTTCACAATTTAAAACAGTTTGTGTCCCTTTGACACTACTCTAAACTTCTCCTTCTCTTCCACCATAAAAATTTATTTTAAATTTTCATAAAACATCTTCACCAATTTTTGATAATAAATGAAATTATTTTGAGAAGCATCGATTGAACCAAGAATTTCATTTTGCAAACAAAGATTAAAAAGATTATAAGTAGAAAAATAGCAAATCTTCTAGGAAAGACTTTTCCAAAAGATATATACTCAATATAGGCTTGCATGACTTCTTAATCATTAAAAAGATATTCTTTTATTTTCTTAGAAAGCCTCATGGTTGCCTTAGCATTGCTTGAGGATGCCATTGAAGAGTAGTTTGAAGAGATAAGAGACTTTATGATTTTTGAATTTGAAAATGAAATTGAAAAATGAATGGTTGGAGATATAGTAAATAAATAGAGAATCAAATGACATGGTCTCTGGTGAAGGACATCTTTTCATAACATACGAGTTGGTGAAAAGGTGGAGGGGAATTAAAATTTTGAAATTGAAATTGAAATTCAAAATCTGCTTAAGTATGTCGACATATGCTAGGGGTGTAAGTCGACATACATGTCGAATTTTTCATAAATGATTTTTGCTCAACTCTATCCTATTTTATTATATATATATATCTATTTATAGTTATTCTATTTTCAAAAAAATGTTTTTACAAATTATTTTAAATATATTTTATATTATTAAAATATATAAAATATTTAAATTTAAAATATAATCACACAATATTTAACCAATATTATTATTAATCTATAGGATATTCCTAATAACCAATAAAGCAACCAAAAAAATTCATTTAAGAAACTAAAAACTTTTGATATATTAAACGTGTATCTTTATCCGATCCATTTCACCATTTTGTTTTGAATTATGTATTGATGTGAAGCACATATTAGCAATTTTCGTATTTGATTCATTATTACTTAGGGATGTGTCGAAATCATCTAATGTTGTAGTATAGGCTCTTCTTCATTTTTGGATGAATCAGTGCTTGGTGTAGTTTTCAGTTTATCAGAAAGTGGACAGTCTCGTTTTAAATGGCGATGTTCATCGCAGTCATAACATCTAATGCCACTTCCGCTTCTGCTTCCTGGACTTTTGTTGTCATTTCTTTTGAAATTATCCGTCTTCTTATATTTTAGAAATTTTGTGAAATTCCTAATCATGAAAGAAACTTCTTCCTCGACATCCTGTTTGAATCAAGATTATCTGTCATTGCATTGAAAGCTATATTTCTTTTATATTGCTTTGCTTTCTCTCCTGCCCTGCATTTGTGTTTTAAAAGACATTAAATTGCCAGTTAACCCTTCATAGAGTGCTAATGCATTAGCCTCTTCAATTGTAAGAGTCTTTTGATCCCATTCAGGATTAAGTGAATTGAGGGTTTTTCTAACTTGATCCTCCTCAGAAAAACTTTTACCCAATGCGATGAGTGTACTATATTTTAGAATCTACTATACATGTCAGATATGGACTTATTTTGAATAGTTGAACTGGTTTTTTAACATGGAAATTTTGGTCTATTTAACCTTACTTGTACCTTCATGTGTAACTTGCAAAATTCTTCAAATTTCAAATGCTGACTTACATATAGATACTCTATTAAATTCATTTATATCTAGTGAACAAAATAATATATTCTGCTTTTTAGTCATCAGTCCACTATGCAAAATTAGTCTCAAGTTCAATGTACTCAGTTTGTGTGATATTCCAAGTGTCTAAAACAATTGACTGTAAATAAATTTTCATTTTACATGACATATGTGTAAATACTGCCATTAAAAAGTGGAGGTCTAGCAATAGATTGTCCTTCGACAAATGAGTTACTAATAATTGTATTAACAATGTTACTAACAGTACTATTACCAGTGTTACTAGCCATTTAAACTTTTTCAAAAATCAGATGATGCATACTTTGAAAATCAATGCTCTAATACCAAATGCGAGTTGGCGGAATAGGGATCTTAAGGCTAAATTAACACTAGAGCGGGAATGAATAGTGTTTAATTGATTATATAAATATTTTTCAAATTCTTTAAGATTATACTTGGAATAATGTAATTAACAATCACAGAAACAATCATAGAATAAAAGTGCAGATAAATGTAAATGCAGTAAAAGTAAAAAGGAAAGAACATACCAAGATTTTGTACTGGTTCGAAGTTACCCTATATCCAGTCCCGCACAAATCCTTGTACGGATTTATTTTCAACTATTAAATGCAAATAGAATCTCGATTTCAAGGCTACGAGACACACCCTCCAAAATCCCAACCTCTAGGTAGAGTCACTTGATTTTCGGGCTACAAACACACCCACTAGATTTACGGGCTACTAAGCACACCCAATTGATTTTACGGGCTACAATCAAACCCACAAGTATAGCAGTATGATTTGATAGAGTTTTATCGACTCAGATCTTTGACCTTGATTACAATTGATCGTATAACACTTGAATAGAACTTTGATCTTGGTTTAAATGAGAGAGATGAGAGAAATCAGAGAGTAGATGATGGAGAATCAAACTAGTGATGATTGAATTTGATTCTGGTTGAATTTCGGTAGAATTTAAGTATATTTTAATTTAGAAAATAATATAGTGGAAGGAGGAGAGATGAATGTGAAAGTGAATGTTAAAAAATCATTTTGAAGTCCGGTATGTATAAGGAAACAACAATTATGTCCATTCGCGAAGAGATATGACAAAAAAACACTTCCACTCAAATTTGAATTTTGAAAATTATGGCCACTATATCGGCATACATAGATAAAGTATGTCGACATACTCCTCATAAAATTGAAAAACACTGTAAAAATACTATTTTGAAAGTCCGTTGCTTTGTAAAATAATTTGATACCATGTAGAATCATTTAAATATAGTTTATATTCATTTTGGTCATAATAAAACTTTATATAATAATTTTGAAAATTTTAATATAATGTAAATAATATATATAATCAATATAATTATAACTTATTAAAGTATAAAAAAAATTAAATATATATATATATATATAAACTTAAAAAACGCTAAAATAGTATCTTTATTATAAGTATAAAAGATTGAAAATCATTTTGAGAAATATTTTGAAAAGATTATTTTAAAACCAGGATATTTGAACAACAGTTTAAAACAAAATTAGAGTAGGAGAGAAAGATCTGGAAAGTGCTATTAAAGTTTTAACATAAATTCTACGACTCTATAACTTATCTGGAATATCTTGAACTTGAACTCTTCAATATTCATGACTCTTCATTTTCCAACTCTTGAAACTCTATATCAGCATCTTGAATCTACTCTTGATACTGTACAGTCTTCTTAATCAATACCTGTAAAATATCCTGCACTATATACTATATATAACTTGATAAAACATTTGTATCTATATTTTATATAATGTCTTATAGTTGTTATCATCAAAACCAAAACCTAAGGTACTAACATAAGCTTCCAGAGATGTGCATGAGGCAATCTAGCTATTATGGGCTTTATCCATTTACGTTGTGTAGTTTGGTTTTGTCTATTTGGATGCAATGGAAAAGTCATATAGTTTCCAAGTATTTGACTCTGATCAACCAAGGGGGCATCTTCATATATTGCTCTTGGAGTATCTTATATAGTTATTTTTTCTCTGAATGTGGAATTGAAATTGAGATTATGTAATGCATATGAAATCAAATTTTGAAACAAAATGTAAAAGTTTGTTCTAAAATGCGTTTGAAAATTTTTCATATTCATGTGCTTCTAATTATTGATATGATTAACATAGCCGTGTTTTTTCGTTAGGATTAATAACTACGGATGACTACAACATCTGTAGCAGTTAGTTTTGGGCCTCAGAATGAGGAATGTTACAATTACCTCCTCCATTTTCTAAAAAACACAACTCTAATAAAAATGAAAAATGACAAACAAAAATAAAAATAAGTGGTTCATCCTTCTCTTGCAAAGCTAGGTTTTTATCAAATTAGGGATTAGAGGAGAAATCTCAAATCAAGGTGTTAGAAAGGACAATGTCTTTTAGGTTTGATTTTCATCTTTAACTCAGTCATCATGTTCGGATCCGATTTAGTTCATGTATATGTATATTCATTGCCACATATTGAATCTCTTTTAATTTTTTTTGCGTATTACGTTTAAATGCAAAATCCACTTTATGTATGTTTTTATTTTGAGTAATGGTATTGTTTTGATTTCGAAATCATGATTTGTTACATATATTTTTTTGTTATAATTTTTTTACTATCACAATAAGTTAATTAGCCATTTAACTAAAACATATTATGATTAATTCATTTGTGTTCTAAAATTAATTTTCTTGTTTGTTGCTTACATCATATTTGCTATAATGAAATCCACTATTGGTGCTTTAGTTTGATTCTTTTATAACCATAATGTTAACATTTTGATTAAGTGAATCGTGTATCTATGTATATAATAACAAATTCGTATTTAATTGTGCACTGTTAACTTAAAATCAACGTTAATCATAACATTTACTTAACCCTCGAGTATAATTACTGTTAAATTTTTATTTTTAAATTTTGGAATTAATTAGTTATCTGAATTTGAATTCTATTTAAATTATTTTAAACTTGAAAACTTTAAACGCCTATAACTTCTTCGTGTGGGTTCCATTTTCAGCATATTATATATGGAAATTGATAAAAATTTCCCCATGAACGTAATGACATAGCTTTCATTGTCAAATTCCAACTTTTGCAAAATTTTTATTTTTACCCTATCTTGTTTAAATTAATATATCCAATCTATTTATTTATGGTTGACTTTACGAGTTGTTGCATTCTCCCCCTTAAAAGGATTTCATCCCCGAAACATTCTCAAGGGGCGAACAGCGTAACGAATAATAAACATCCATATTATACAAACAATTTATCTATGCAACCATCTACTTAACCAAAAGTGCAATGTAATTATGTACTGCAGACATACTATAAGGGAGCTCAATCCTAGCCTGAGCATGCGATCGTGACATATAAGTATGTATGAAAATACCCTAAATGTGATATCCCGGAAATTTATGGGCAATATCAATTTAATAATCTGTTTAAATAATTAATTTGATTTGATAATTTTTGATAATAAAATTTGAATTAGTTTAATAATCTAATTGAATAAATATTTAATTAGTGAAATTTATCTTTTAAAACTAATAAAATGATTTCTATTTATAATATATATATATAAGTATATATATTGTAAATAGATTGGCTTTGGTTTGAAATTTAATAAATGAATAAAGTCTTGTTTTTAAACAAATAGACTTTAATAAAATAAAATTGTTATTTTCAAATTGGATGTGTTGTTTTAAATTTACTTTAAATTGGATTTTAAATATAATTTGAATTTGAATGTAAATTAGTTTTGAAATTCAAAGATAGATATTTTAAATATTTGGATTTTAAATTATATGTATAAACTTTTACTTATAAACATAATTGGTTTTATTTTCTTTAAAATACTTTATCTATATATACATAAGTATTTAATTAATAAAGAAAGGCATTTCATTTACATTAAAAATAAATAAGGATTACTTAAATTACATGTGTAAATCTATAAAGACACCTAAATACAAGTGTACACTAATAAAACAATAAGAATGCCAAATGTCAAGTTTTAATTTTAGTTTTTCTTTTACTTTTATTAAACCACAAATTAACTTATATAAACATTGTTCTCTATCTTTATTTCTTTCTGATCTTCATTCCAAAAGCTAAGAAAACTGAATAAAATTCTCCTCTCAAAACGATCAGTAAATTTACATTCCTCTCAAAACAAAATGTGTTCATACTCAAATCTGAAAATCAGAAATTAACTCCTCAAATCCAGAAATCAAATTCAACAACCTGTAGTTCATTTTCCAAATCAAAGTCTTTTAGTCTGCCTGTAATTCATTTTCAAAAATCTAAATCAAAGCCTGCAAATTCTTTAATCTGGAATCAAGTCTGTAGCCTGCATCTTTTCAAATCTGGAAGCAAGCAACCTGATTTAGAGCAACATCTCAATAATCAAAGCATGCATGCAAGTTTCCAGCAAGCATTCAAGTTTTAATAGCAAAGTCATTCAGATCTTAAAAATTCAAAAGCTTTTCAAATAAATCTGGAATATTTCTGTAATAACCCGACTTTTTCTCCACAGAAAGTCGGATCATTATGAAGAAAGAAAGGGTAGAAAATAGAAAAGAAGAGAAGAAAGAAAGAAACAACAACAACGATCTCACAGCGGAACGAATAAATTATATTAATAACATAAACTATTACATAGTATACAACACTTTACAGAGTTACACAACATATACATCACTTACTAGACAGTTATAAACATCTGTCTAGACATTACAACTCAATACACTACAGAGATACAGACACAGCGGAACTACTATATATATCTACAACGCTGAAGCCTCCTGCTCCATTGCTCCTCCACAATTCGTCAAAGCTAAACCTGAATCCCTTGGCTACTCGTAAAAATTTGAGTACCCACGAGTTTATAAAACAGAAATAAACAACTTGGGTCAGACATGGGTCTGGTGTGAGTAACAGGTTAAACTTGCTTAACTTCAAAACCTTTAGAAAGAAAAGGTATCACGTAAGACTTCCCACACATAAACATGGGTAAGTTTTTACCTTACGCTAACCAAAACATTTGATAGGAAATTCGATTGTATTATAATAGGGTCTAGGGTTTTCAAATAAATATGAAATAGCTGAAATTGTTACATTATTAAATTCCAGCATACTAGCCACAAAGTGGGTTATACAATCAAGTCCGTTGGCACTTATTGGATTTTGGATTCCATACAATGGCAGGGCTACCGGGGTACCGCCCATCACAGTACGTGGCCTAGATCACCGTACCGAGGATCACTCCCAATCCCCTGCAACACAAGGTCGGAACATCCCTTACTGGATAATTCCCGCACAAGATACCTCACGGTTGGGATCAGCAACCGCACACACTAAGCCGAAATAAGAAGGGACTTCTAGACAGAGGTAACCTTGTCCTACTTGGGTGCTACCCACTAACCTTGCTGCACCTCCCCTGTTTTAGCCATTCCCGGTTTGTGAGGCTTGAGGCTACGATTACCTTTAAATAGAACATATCTATCTTAGAATGCTCATCGTCCACCTGACGATGTGCTGAAAGCATTCAATCCATACAAGTTCGTTCCGGGTTCGAACGAAACCGAAGGCATTATCTCGTTACACTCGTTTTGGAATCACCCTCAGAGTTAACGACAATAACCCTTGCACTCTGAATCTTCATCTTCACTTGATTCACGACCTATCGTTAATTTGGATCGATGTGGTATTCGGGTCTCCAGACCTGGAAATCCGGTATACGGAAACCCGATCCCGGTCTCATCGAAATCCAAAACGTATCTTTTAAGGCCAAGTTGTTTTAAAGGTTAAAACAATTTAATTTATTATCTATTTACACACAGATAGATAATTCACATATTCACAATAGATAATCAACATTATCATTAAAAGCAGATAATCCATATCATCAGCATTATGCAACCAAAGCATCCAAATCATACAGTATCAGTTATCTCATCTCTGAGATCTCAAACCATTCAAGGTAAATCAATATCATTCAATATCCTTAAGCAATGATTTATTAATTACCATCTATAATTAATTTAAAATGAATTAAATTAATTACTTCCATCATTAACAATCTTACTTAAGTCACTATTAATTAATTATCAATTAATTAATCATTCACCATCCAATTATTCATTTTAATTAATCATCCTTGATTAATTACATTTAATTACATTCAAGTAATTAGCATTAAATTAATTCACAAATTAATTATTCTTAATTAATTATAGTAATTAACCTTTAATTACTTTATCTATTAATTAACTATAATTAATTACATTACTCCCTAATTAATTACATTAATTAATCACTCAGTTATTAATTATTTCTTAATTAATCAATTCTTAATTACATCATTAATTATATTAATTAATGATCCTTAATTACATTTTATCATTACTTAATTACATTAAGTAATTAATCTTTAATTAAACCATAATTTATTTATCACTATTGATTAATCACATTTAGTAATTAACTAACCTTAATTACTTCTTAAAATAAATTAATTATTCCTTAATTAACTTCTTAATTAATCCCTTGATTAATTCCATTAAGTAATTAACTTCCCTTAATTACTCTACTAATTACATCAGTAATTATCTATTAATTTCTTTCCTAAGTAATTATACCTCATTAAATCACATTAAGTAATTATACAAATCATTAAATGATTATCTTAAATTAATTAAACTTAATTAATTAACTTAACTAATCAATTTAAACTCAATTAATTACAATGAGTAATTAATTCTTAATTACTTCCATTAAGTAATTATATTTAATTAAACAATTTCACAAATGATTAATCTTAATTAATTAATCTATTTAATTATCACAATTAGTCACATTAATTAATTACTTATTTAACCCAAGTTAATGAACTACATTAAACTATTAACTATTCTTTAATTATTTTCTAAAATAATTAAACTTTAATTAACCATTAGTAATCCCAAATTAATTAATTCTAATTACTAATAAATTCATCTCTAATTACTTAATTAATTAAGTATCTAATAACTTTATTAATCCATAATTACTTGATTAATTTATTCCTAACCATTAATTAATAATCTTAACTTATCCTAATTAATGATCCTTAATTCAAATTAATTAACCTTTAATTAATTTAATTAAACCTTAATTAATCAATTTAAAACCCTTAATTACTAATTTATAAATTAATTAAATTGATTAATTAACTTTTTAATTACCTTAATAATTTATTTTACCCCAAATTATTAAATCTTAATTATATTTAAGATAACACTTTATTCTTATTTATGATTAAAATATTATAAATAAAACATTTAAAACAATTTACCTCTAAATTTCATTTTAAATTTAAGATTTAAAATGAAGACAAATTTTAACTTTAACAAAATTTTAAAACCATTTAAACCATTTTTAAATCATATGTTAAATAAATATTTACTTAATTAAAGAAATTTAAAACCAATTTCATTTTATATACAAAACAAATTAAATACACTTTGAACATTAAAAGTTGTTTTAAAACATTTTATTTCAAACTTTATTTATTTCAAAACTAGAATTTCAAACTAACTTAAATTCTGATTTAAATTTTTAGATTTAAACTTTGGTTTAAATCTTAGCTTTACAGTTTAAACTCCAGGTTTAAAATTTTTAAAACAAAACAGGTTTCTTTCTAAAACCTGTAACATATATTTTAACCCGAGCCATCCTATATTGCTTCGAGTTCATCACCCAACTACTCCGAGCAAATTACCTAATTACTCGAAAAAAAAACTCGAGCATACCAGTTCCAAATCAAAAACAACCCACCAGAAATAAGGTGCACCGTGCACATGCACGGTGGCACAGATCATCTTTGGCCAATACCGATGATCTTCCCACATCGGTCAACGCTCCATCGCCATACTTCGATCACCAATTCAAACTCCAACTCTCGAAATCGAATTCGAGATCTTCAACCCAACCTGGAACAACAATCTCGAACCACCACCAAGCCTGGAAAACTTCTCGTGCTCATGCCTCTGATCATCGGAGTTGTTGAAACTCCGTCTACACCATCGCCAACATCTCCCCTACTATCTCCCTTAATCCCGTTGAACTCGATTCAACATAGAAGCCGTGACGATCAAATATACCAAAGTTACCCAAACTAGGGCTACAGGCTAAATTCCTCCATTGCCATCTCCACGGTGAAATGCACCATCATCTGAAAATTTTCTCGTCATTACTGACCATTCTTCTAGTTCCAGAAGAAAATTCAATCACTCTGATCATCTAGATCAACAGGAACAACCCAAAATGCATATTCCAGACAACTCTGAACTGCTCTTTAATTTTAGTACTAGAAGTTGTGATTTTATTTTTAAAAAACATGATTTTGTTTAGAGATTTGTTTCATAACCCTGAATCTATGAATTACTAAATTTGAATTTTGACTTTGCTTAAGCATTCTAGTACTTATAGTTCCAGAGTCAAGTAAATAACATTTTTACTTAATTTAAAACTCTAATCTAAAGTTTGAAATGAAACAAACCACTTTTGTTTCAATTCCTAAATCTTAATAAAGATCGAATCAAGTGATGATGTAATCTTTACCAAATTCTTAATTTAAAAACAATAACAGACAAGAAACAGATACACATCCAACATACATATATACATTCATATGCACAGCAGATTCACCAATACATATACATGCAAAACATTCTCATTCCAGTAATCACATGCAAACAGATATTCAAAACTTATGATTTTAAAAATGATTGTTACTCACCTAATTAAAGAAGACAGAGCCTTCATTTTTTGAAAACAGCCTTTGCTTTGATTAAATTTGAAAACTTGAGTTGCTTCCTTATTTTTGATTTAAGCTTGCATGCCTTTGAATTTTGCTTTTAATTCCAGTTTTTGCTTGCCTCTGTTTTGAAGAATACATGCAGACTTTGATTTGAAGAGAACTTGCAGGCTTTTGATGTTGAAAAATGAATTTAGTTCAGGCTTATATACTTTTGAAAATGAATTTGCAGCCTTGAAACAGAACAGGCATTTGATTTTTGGTTTGAGGAAAGTGAATTTCAGATTTGTTTTGAGCTTTGCAACTTGGTTACAGGTTGCTTTCAAAACAGAGAAGATTGATCTCTGCTTTGATTCCAGGTTGAAGAAGAGATAGGCTTTGATTACATTTTGGAATGAAGAGGATGTTTATTTCAGATTTGTTTATGAGGGAAGATTGAGTTCAGATTTGGTTTTGAGAAATATTGATTTTCTGGTTTGCTTTAGAAGTGGGAAATGAATTTCAGATTTTACAATGAAGTTAGAAAAGGAAATAGGAAAGAAGAAAAAATGTTTTATATATAGGCTGAATTTATTTAAAAATAAAAATAAAAGAAAAACAAGATTAAATGACACTTGTCTCATTTCATTTTAATTATCTAACACTTGTAATATGGAGGCCTTAAATTAATAACACATGTCCTTTTTATTTAATGAGTATATATATTTAAAATGTTAATAAAGATTTTTCACTTAATTAATAATTCTTATGTAAATGTATATATGTATTTTAAAACTATATAGTTATTTATTAAATATCTTTGGAAAGCTTAATATTAATTTAAATCATAATTTCCAAATTACCAATATATATTAGAAATTTGAAAACATAATTTTATTTGTTAAATTCAAACCAACTTATCTATTTACAATATATAAAATTATATCTATACATTATAAATAGAAATCATTCTATTAACTTTTAAAAGATAGAATTCACTAATTAAATACTTATTTAATTAGATTATTAAATTAAATTCAAATTTTATTATCAAAGATTATCAATATCAATTTAATTATTTAACAGATTATTAAATTGATATTGTTAAAATTTCCGGGATATTACATTCCTCCCCCCTTAAAATAATTTCGTCCCCGAAATTTAAACAAAGGTAATTTAATAATCTTATTAAAGATTTAAATTCAAAACACAAGCATCTACTATCATCCATATGCTAGCAACCATAGCAACCAAATCATTCAATCAAACAATTCAACTATCTAGACTAAATTCTAGATAAAATTCCTCGAGTTTCCCCAAGTATATATATACCGGGATACTCGCTCTACAAACAATCTAAACAATCAATACTACTAAACTATAAAGCTCCTACTCATCTATATCTACAGAACTAAACAAAATATCAGACTACAGACGAGTCTGACTCAACTACCAAACTTCCAGAACTGCTGATTCTACAACCAGAGATAGATCAAATACGTACTCCCTCAGAGATACGTAAAACTCAATGAATTCCAGTTATCCAAACTGACAATTCAACCAAGTAGACCAATTACCTATCCAAATCAAAACAAGGAAGAGATCCACAACTTTACTCCTCAAACAATAGAAGACTGAACTAACTTCTCCTATCCAGGAAACAAGACAGATGCACTCCCAAACTGCTTCTGCTGCACAACTCTGATCTGAGGTAGATAAGAATGTTGATGAGCACAACTGGATAACTCATCCCAGAAAATATGGTTCACTGATCCATAAAGAAAATTCAGATACTCTATCAAATCCTGAGCTGCTTCACCAAACTCTATCTCTAGGAACTATCCTTCAACTTGGCTGAACCACCGGTACCACTCCTGGAATCCTGTTGATAAGAAAACTCATCTCCAGATGCGGACAACTTCTGACTTCCCTAAAGACATCTAGAAAACACTGATAACCCAAGAGAATACTCAGCAATCGCAAGTCACTTTTGCGATCAACCCAGTCTAGTATCCAAAGATACTATTCTCTCTTAACAAATCAGAATAGCTTACACTTATCTATCCAATTCATCGAAGAAATGGATTCCACTTTACTGCTTCTGAACTCCATTTTAGAAAAACTGCTCAGCCAGAAAACTTCCTGCCATCACAGAATACTCCGAGCTGCACTGCTGACACTGATGCTCCTATCCAAAGCTCTTCGAGAAACTCGGACTCCAAACCAAACAGAAACACCATGCTGAACTCAGCCACAACACCGAAACAGACACACTTCCTTAATCTTGTTCCAAAGAAAACATCTTCAGGAACATCCATAGTCACTGCATCTCATCATACAGCTACTATTACCTGAGGTATCAAGGTACCATCACTCACTTCTGCCTCATCAACAGATCCAACTCTACTCATCCACACTTCAAAGATAAATTCCGAACCATTACAGTTTCCTTCGGAGATCGATGAAATCCTTCACCACAGCAAAGCTTACTCGAGACGGTATTGGGTTTACAGTCTCGATATATACTTCCAACCTCAAACATTCAAATTCCAACTATTGGTAATTGTGTTACACACACTACCACCTTATCTACCTTTATAACTTATATTGGAAAACCCGAATAGGTAATCCAACAAATAGGTAGAAATACATAAATATATATATTTAAAATGATACTTTTTATATAAAAATTATTTCTGGGTAAAATTATTTCATTTACCTCTTTAAAACAATATTGTGTCCGTTGGCCTGGTTCAAGTGTTTAGAGATCCCTATCAATAACGTTAGCTACTCGTATTGACCAGAATCCATATACCACTCAACCGATCAATTAACACAATATAAAATCATTTTTATATAACTAACAATTACGCGCTCTCAAGATAGACACCACTTCAGAGCCTAGGTATTCACTCAACCTAATGCTCTGATATTCACTTAACCAATAGCTTAGGTATTCGCTCAACCTATGCTCTGATACCAACTGTAACGACCTAGGCTTTTCAACCTTCAGCAACGGTTCACGACCGGTAGGCTTTTCAACCATCCCAGCCCCGCTGTGGCTCACAGTGATACCTCGGGTTTGCTTTTACGGCCACCCTCTCGAGTCGCAACCAACCCCAAAAGGCCTTATACTACCCCCGGGGACATGTAGGGGTAAGAGTCTCCCGTTCGCCACCTAACGCAAAGCGAGAACCCCCTATCACGCTGTAATGTAGCAAACCCGATCCCGGTCTCATCGAAATCCAAAACGTATCTTTTAAGGCCAAGTTGTTTTAAAGGTTAAAACAATTTAATTTATTATCTATTTACACACAGATAGATAATTCACATATTCACAATAGATAATCAACATTATCATTAAAAGCAGATAATCCATATCATCAGCATTATGCAACCAAAGCATCCAAATCATACAGTATCAGTTATCTCATCTTTGAGATCTCAAACCATTCAAGGTAAATCAATATCATTCAATATCCTTAAGCAATGATTTATTAATTACCATCTATAATTAATTTAAAATGAATTAAATTAATTACTTCCATCATTAACAATCTTACTTAAGTCACTATTAATTAATTATCAATTAATTAATCATTCACCATCCAATTATTCATTTTAATTAATCATCCTTGATTAATTACATTTAATTACATTCAAGTAATTAGCATTAAATTAATTCACAAATTAATTATTCTTAATTAATTATAGTAATTAACCTTTAATTACTTTATCTATTAATTAACTATAATTAATTACATTACTCCCTAATTAATTACATTAATTAATCACTCAGTTATTAATTATTTCTTAATTAATCAATTCTTAATTACATCATTAATTATATTAATTAATGATCCTTAATTACATTTTATCATTACTTAATTACATTAAGTAATTAATCTTTAATTAAACCATAATTTATTTATCACTATTGATTAATCACATTCAGTAATTAACTAACCTTAATTACTTCTTAAAATAAATTAATTATTCCTTAATTAACTTCTTAATTAATCCCTTGATTAATTCCATTAAGTAATTAACTTCCCTTAATTACTCTACTAATTACATCAGTAATTATCTATTAATTTCTTTCCTAAGTAATTATACCTCATTAAATCACATTAAGTAATTATACAAATCATTAAATGATTATCTTAAATTAATTAAACTTAATTAATTAACTTAACTAATCAATTTAAACTCAATTAATTACAATGAGTAATTAATTCTTAATTACTTCCATTAAGTAATTATATTTAATTAAACAATTTCACAAATGATTAATCTTAATTAATTAATCTATTTAATTATCACAATTAGTCACATTAATTAATTACTTATTTAACCCAAGTTAATGAACTACATTAAACTATTAACTATTCTTTAATTATTTTCTAAAATAATTAAACTTTAATTAACCATTAGTAATCCCAAATTAATTAATTCTAATTACTAATAAATTCATCTCTAATTACTTAATTAATTAAGTATCTAATAACTTTATTAATCCATAATTACTTGATTAATTTATTCCTAACCATTAATTAATAATCTTAACTTATCCTAATTAATGATCCTTAATTCAAATTAATTAACCTTTAATTAATTTAATTAAACCTTAATTAATCAATTTAAAACCCTTAATTACTAATTTATAAATTAATTAAATTGATTAATTAACTTTTTAATTACCTTAATAATTTATTTTACCCCAAATTATTAAATCTTAATTATATTTAAGATAACACTTTATTCTTATTTATGATTAAAATATTATAAATAAAACATTTAAAACAATTTACCTCTAAATTTCATTTTAAATTTAAGATTTAAAATGAAGACAAATTTTAACTTTAACAAAATTTTAAAACCATTTAAACCCTTTTTAAGTCATATGTTAAATAAATATTTACTTAATTAAAGAAATTTAAAACCAATTTCATTTTATATTCAAAACAAATTAAATACACTTTGAACATTAAAAGTTGTTTTAAAACATTTTATTTCAAACTTTATTTATTTCAAAACTAGAATTTCAAACTAACTTAAATTCTGATTTAAATTTTTAGATTTAAACTTTGGTTTAAATCTTAGCTTTACAGTTTAAACTCCAGGTTTAAAATTTTTAAAACAAAACAGGTTTCTTTCTAAAACCTGTAACATATATTTTAACCCGAGCCATCCTATATTGCTTCGAGTTCATCACCCAACTGCTCCGAGCAAATTACCTAATTACTCGAAAAAAAAACTCGAGCATACCAGTTCCAAATCAAAAACAACCCACCAGAAATAAGGTGCACCGTGCACATGCACGGTGGCACAGATCATCTTTGGCCAATACCGATGATCTTCCCACATCGGTCAACGCTCCATCGCCATACTTCGATCACCAATTCAAACTCCAACTCTCGAAATCGAATTCGAGATCTTCAACCCAACCTGGAACAACAATCTCGAACCACCACCAAGCCTGGAAAACTTCTCGTGCTCATGCCTCTGATCATCGGAGTTGTTGAAACTCCGTCTACACCATCGCCAACATCTCCCCTACTATCTCCCTTAATCCCGTTGAACTCGATTCAACATAGAAGCCGTGACGATCAAATATACCAAAGTTACCCAAACTAGGGCTACAGGCTAAATTCCTCCATTGCCATCTCCACGGTGAAATGCACCATCATCTGAAAATTTTCTCGTCATTACTGACCATTCCTCTAGTTCCAGAAGAAAATTCAATCACTCTGATCATCTAGATCAACAGGAACAACCCAAAATGCATATTCCAGACAACTCTGAACTGCTCTTTAATTTTAGTACTAGAAGTTGTGATTTTATTTTTAAAAAACATGATTTTGTTTAGAGATTTGTTTCATAACCCTGAATCTATGAATTACTAAATTTGAATTTTGACTTTGCTTAAGCATTCTAGTACTTATAGTTCCAGAGTCAAGTAAATAACATTTTTACTTAATTTAAAACTCTAATCTAAAGTTTGAAATGAAACAAACCACTTTTGTTTCAATTCCTAAATCTTAATAAAGATCGAATCAAGTGATGATGTAATCTTTACCAAATTCTTAATTTAAAAACAATAACAGACAAGAAACAGATACACATCCAACATACATATATACATTCATATGCACAGCAGATTCACCAATACATATACATGCAAAACATTCTCATTCCAGTAATCACATGCAAACAGATATTCAAAACTTATGATTTTAAAAATGATTGTTACTCACCTAATTAAAGAAGACAGAGCCTTCATTTTTTGAAAACAGCCTTTGCTTTGATTAAATTTGAAAACTTGAGTTGCTTCCTTATTTTTGATTTAAGCTTGCATGCCTTTGAATTTTGCTTTTAATTCCAGTTTTTGCTTGCCTCTGTTTTGAAGAATACATGCAGACTTTGATTTGAAGAGAACTTGTAGGCTTTTGATGTTGAAAAATGAATTTAGTTCAGGCTTATATACTTTTGAAAATGAATTTGCAGCCTTGAAACAGAACAGGCATTTGATTTTTGGTTTGAGGAAAGTGAATTTCAGATTTGTTTTGAGCTTTGCAACTTGGTTACAGGTTGCTTTCAAAACAGAGAAGATTGATCTCTGCTTTGATTCCAGGTTGAAGAAGAGATAGGCTTTGATTACATTTTGGAATGAAGAGGATGTTTATTTCAAATTTGTTTATGAGGGAAGATTGAGTTCAGATTTGGTTTTGAGAAATATTGATTTTCTGGTTTGCTTTAGAAGTGGGAAATGAATTTCAGATTTTACAATAAAGTTAGAAAAGGAAATAGGAAAGAAGAAAAAATGTTTTATATATAGGCTGAATTTATTTAAAAATAAAAATAAAAGAAAAACAAGATTAAATGACACTTGTCTCATTTCATTTTAATTATCCAACACTTGTAATATGGAGGCCTTAAATTAATAACACATGTCCTTTTTATTTAATGAGTATATATATTTAAAATGTTAATAAAGATTTTTCACTTAATTAATAATTCTTATGTAAATGTATATATGTATTTTAAAACTATATAGTTATTTATTAAATATCTTTGGAAAGCTTAATATTAATTTAAATCATAATTTCCAAATTACCAATATATATTAGAAATTTGAAAACATATTTTTATTTGTTAAATTCAAACCAACTTATCTATTTACAATATATAAAATTATATCTATACATTATAAATAGAAATCATTCTATTAACTTTTAAAAGATAGAATTCACTAATTAAATACTTATTTAATTAGATTATTAAATTAAATTCAAATTTTATTATCAAAGATTATCAATATCAATTTAATTATTTAACAGATTATTAAATTGATATTGTTAAAATTTCCGGGATATTACAATTTCTCTGTTCATAAAATAGGTGAGTAACTTACATTTTTAAAAACTTAAGTATATCTGTTTGCATGCTATAAATCCTTGAATCTATGATGTTATATGCCTGCATGATTGTTTAATATGTTTGGTATGAATGTATATTTTTGTATATATGGATGAATTGGTGTGCATGTCTGTTTCTTGCTCTGTTCCCAGTTTCAAGTGCAAAGTTTGATCAAACTTCTGTATCTCATGACCTAGACAATATTATGATATAGGATATAAACAATAATTGGTTGTGATATCATATATTAGAGTTTAGAATTTTATTTAAGTTAGAATAAAAAGAAAATTTCTCTGTAAATAAAAAGGAACAGGGAAGTTTAAGTTTTGCAAAATTTCAAATATGATAAATTAGCATTCCAGGATTATAAATTGAAACTTTAAACCAAATTATGATTTTTAGAAGAAAAATCAAGATTTTTAGATCTTTAAATGATGAGATATTCTTGTTTGAACGGAAATGGGAAAGTGATGAAATTCTGGCGATCGATGAAATCTGGAAGGTCGTGATCTTCTCTGGGGGTAGTAGAATGATCATAGAGTTTGGGAAAAATGTATGGTGATGTTGAATTTCACTGTGGCGATGGGGGTTGATCGGGAAAGTTTATAACCCTAGTTTTAGTGAGGTTGGGAAATATGTTCGTCACGACGTCCAGAGGGGATCGAGTTCATCTGAACTCTGGGAATCTGAAGCTTGAAGGATGACGAAGACTTGGCCAGAAGTTCTGGTGCTCAGGTGGTCTCGATCGTCGAGGCGAGTTGAATTTGTGATCGTAGTTCTGGTTCCAGGCGAGGATCGTGATGCTCGATTTCGATGGTGAAGTTTGTTCGAGGTTCTGGTGATTGGGATCGTGGATGGTGGTTGTTGACGATGTGCCAGAGATGGTATCGATGATCGAAGGCGATCGTTTCGCCTGTGCACGTGTACACGGTATCAGTTTGGTTTTTGTTTGAGTTTGAGGAAGAAGCAGTTGTACTCGAGTAGATGATGGGGTTGACTCGAAGTAATGCTCGTGGAAATAGGGTTCTGGCTCGGGTTCGTTGCAGAGTAACTCGCGTAGGTTTAAACTGTTTTATAAAAATTTAAACATAACAAAGTTTAATAAAGAGGGGAAGGGAAACTCGAAGTGGGTCTCGGGGTTTTCCAGTTTTTACTCGGGTATTTTGATGTTTGGCTCGGGTAATCTGTGATGTTGCAGTTTTAAAATCTGACAGGAGTTTTAAAATTTAAAATGAGTTTAAAAAGTTGAAACAAGATTTAAACAAAGTTTTAAATCAAATGTAAAGTATGGTTTCAAATCTAACTTGAATTATAGTTTGAAATAAATAAAGTTTATAAAATTTATAATGTTTAAACAAAGTTAAAATGTTGGAAGTATAATTTTAAAAAGATTTGAATTTAAATAATTAGTTTAAAATCTTTAATGTTAAGTAGTTCTTTAACATTAGGTTATAATTTGATTTAAATTTGGTTAAGTTAAATTTGAAATTTATTTTAAATCATAAATTTGAAATGAATAAAAGGGAGATTTAAAAGTAAAAGAATTTCAAAGCCTTTTTGAAAATGATAATTAAAGTAGTTATTAATGTTTATACTTTAATTTAGAGATTTAATGATATAGGAGTCATTAAATTAATAAGGTAATTAAAGAGTAATTTGGTAATTTAATTAATTAATGGTTTAATGTTAATTAATTAAATAATTAAGATTTTAAATTAATTAATTGAGAGTTAATTAATTTGAAATTAAGAAATTTAATTAGATAAGTGTAGATTATTAACAAATGATAATCATTTGTAAAATTGGTTAAGTATAAATTACTTAATAAAAGTAATTAAAGAAATAAATTACTTAAGGTAATTAATTAAATAAATTTGATAAGTTTAAATTAATTTATTTAATTAATTTAAGAAAATCACTGGGTGATTAGATAATTACTTAAAGGTAATTAGTGAAAGTATAAATTACTTAGAAAAGTAATTAAAGATAATTAGTGGATATAATTAACTAAAGGTGGTTTAATAAAAGTAATTTGAGTTTAGTACTTTTAATAATTAATCAAGGGATTAATTAAAGGATAATCAATTAAGGAGTAATTAATTTATGAAGTGGAGTAATTAAGGGAAGTTAATTACTAAATGAGATTAATCAAAGGTGATTAATAAATGTGACTAATTAATTATTAATTTAAATAAGATAATTAATTAAGAATAATTAAGGATCATTAATTAATATAATTAATGATGTAATTAAGAATTGATTAATAAAGATTAATTAATAAATAATAAGTGATTAAAGTAATTAATTAATTGTAATTAATTAAGGATTAATGTAATTAAATATAGTTAATTAAGTAATGATGTAATTAAAGATTAATTACTGTAATGGTTTAAGTTAATTAATTTGTGAAATTAATTAAGTATTAATTACTTAAAGTAATTAAAGGGTAATTAATCAGGAATGATTAATTTAGATGGATACTTAGAGTAATGATTAATTAATTGGTTTAATTAATAATTAATTAAGCAGGATTTATAAGATGAAGTAATTAATTTAATTCACTTTAAATTAATTAGAGATGATAAATCATTACTTAAGAATGGATGAATGATATTGAATGCTTTGCATTGTTGATATCTCTGATAAGAGATGTGCTGATCTATGATATAGATGTTTGGTTGGATTGAAATGATAATATGAATTATCTGTTTGGATGATAATATGGATTATCTATTGTAAATTATCTATCTGTGTGTAGTATAGATAAGAATTGAATTGTTTTAACCTTTAAACAACTTGGCCTTAAAAGATACGTTTTGGATTTCGATGAGACCGGGATCGGGTTTCCGTATACCGGTATTCCAGGTCTGGAGACCCGAATACCACATCGATCCAAATTAACGATAGGTCGTGAATCTCAAGTGAAGATGAAGATTTAGAGTGCAAGGGTTATTGTCGTTAACTCTGAGGGTGATTCCAAAACGAGTGTAACGAGATAATGCCTTCGGTTTCGTTCGAACCCGGAACGAACTTGTATGGATTGAATGCTTTCAGCACATCGTCAGGCGGACGATGAGCATTCTAAGTGATATGTTCTGATTAAAGGTAATCGTAACCTCAAGCCTCATCAACCGGGAATGGCTAAAACAGGGGAGGTGCAGCAAGGTTTCGTGGGTAGCACCCACTGAGAGCAAGATAGATCCCTGTCTAGAGGTCCCTTTTCTTTTATTCGGCTTAGTGTGTGGTTGGTCGCGCCAACTACGGGATTGTCTTGTTCGGTATTATCCAGTAAGGGATGGTTCCGGCTTGGTGTTGCAGGGGAGCGGGCGTACTCCTCGGTACGGTGATCTAGGCCACGTACTGTGACGGGCGGTACCCCAGTAGCCCTGCCATTGTATGGAATCCAAACTCCAATAAGTGACGTACGTATTAGTTGTGCCCAACTATGTTGGAATGTGAGATGTAAGCATTTCAGCTATTTCTATATTTTACTTGAAAACCCTAGACCCTATTATAATAAAATCAGATTTCCTATCAAATGTTTTGGTTAGCGTAAGGTAAAAACTTACCCATGTTTATTTGTGGGGAGTCTTACGTGATACTTTTTCTTTCTAAAGGTTTTGAAGTTAAGCAAGTTTAACCTGTTACTCACACCAGACCCATGTCTAACCCAAGTGTTTATTTCTGTTTTATAAACTCTTGGGTACTCAAATTTTTACAAGTAGCCAAGGGATTCAGGTTTAGCTTTGACGAATATTCTGGAGGAGCAATGGAGCAGGAGGCTTCGGCGTTCGTAGATATAGTAGTTCCGCTGTGTCTGTATCTCTGTAGTGTATTGAGTTGTAATGTCTAGACAGATGTTTATAACTGTCTAGTATGTGTTGTATAGTTGTGTAAACTCTGATATATGTTGTATACTATGTAATAGTTGTGTTATTAATATAATTTATTCGTTCCGCTGTGTGAGATTCTGACGTTGTTTCTTTTCTCTTCTCTTCTTTTCTATTTTCTACCCCTTTCTTTCTTATTAACGATGCGACTTTCTATGGAGAGAAAGTCGTGGTCGTTACACTAAACATGCGTAAAGATTCCTACATGAGTGCAAAGTGATAGTGAAAAGTGTAGCAACCATCTCCTTCCATCCAATCTAGCAACCATGATATAACCAAAAATCCTAATTTTGAAGGAAAAGTTTCCCAGTGAAAGCTCAGGATGAGACCTCGTCTTTTCTTTAGTTTCCCATGTGCTTTCCATCAGGTTGTCTCCCATTGTACTCGGACCAGCGTAATTTCTTTATGTATGTGGTGGCACGTGACGTTATCGGCTTCATCTCAATATCCCCCAATTGATCCGGCTCTATCACAACGGCTATGTTATGAAGGCATTTCCTTAAATGTGAGATATAAAAAAGGTTATGGACTCCTGACAATTTATCTGATAGCTCCACGCGATAAGAAAGTCCTCTTATCCTTTCCAAAATTCGAAAAGGCCCAATAAATCTTGGTGCCAATTTCCCAAACTTACCAAAATTTACGACTTTTCTAAAAGGGGAGACTTTGATAAGCACTAAGTCTCCAACCTCAAACTCTATCTCTTTTCTTCTTCTATCTGCGTAGGATTTCTGGTGATCTTTCACTGCTTTCATAAATTGCCTAATCAACTCTAATTTTTTCAAATTTCACGAAACAAATCTGATCCAAGTAGAATTATTTTTGTAGCCTCATACCAACAATTTGGTGATTGGCATGTCCTTCCATAAAGCGCCTTAAAGGGATCCATACCAATCATCGCTTGGTAATTATTATTATACATGGACTTAACTAATGGTAGATGCTGCTTCCAATGTCCTCCTAAGTCCATGATGCAGGCTGTCAACAAATCCTCTAAGATGCTATTCACCCTTTTAGTTTGTTCATCAGTCTGTGGGAGGTAAGTAGTGCTAGGATTAAGTGAAGTTCCCAAAGCTGCCTGCAGACTCTTCCAAAACTCGGTAGTGATTAAGGTGTCCCTGTCACTAACAATGCTCATCAAAATTTCATGTAGTCGAACCACCTCTTAATATAAATCCATGCTAGAGAAGCTGCGGTCCTATTGTTCTTAGCAAGAATAAAATGGGCGCTTTTAGCGAGTCTGTCTACTATGACCCAAATAGCTTAATTGCCCCTCTGTCTCCTAAGCAGTTCTTCTACAAGGTCCATCGATATATGCTCCCATTTTGAAGTCGGAATCTCCAATGATAACAATAGTCCTCCAGGGTTTGCTTGCTCAGCCTTTATTCTTTGACATGTTAACCGTCTAGCAACAAACTAAGCTAACCTCTTCTTCATTCCCAACCAAATGAATTTTCTCTTCTTTTCCCTATACATTTTACCTCCACAAGAGTGAATGGTCATTTTTGAGTGGTGACACTCTGCAATTACTTCCTCCAACACATTGTCAATCATTAGGTTACAAAGTCATCCTTCCCTTCTTAAATATCCCTTCTCGTCAACTACATATCTACTGACATGGGGACAAGTTCTCATATTCTCAACTTAATCTCCACTATCCTCTCATCCATCCTTTGCGTTAGTCCAACGCGGTCCATCAAAGTCGGCCTAACCTCTGTCACTATCAAAAAGCCTTGGATGGGTTCTGTTGGTGGTTGAAAGTTTAAATTTGAGAGAACTCTAACTGCCTTCATTCAAATAGAGCACTTAAGGTAGCATGCCTCTGACTAAGGGTGTCAGCGACGACGTTCCCTTTTCCAGAGGTATATTGTATACCAAGGTTGAATTATGTTGCATATTCCATCCATTTCTGCTGCCTAAGGTTTAAATATTTTTTGGGAAAATAAGTATTTGAGTGATTTATGGTCAGTGAACCACTCAAACATTTCTCCCAAAAGATCATGCCTCCAAATCTTCAAGGCAAAGACAATAGCTGCCAACTCTAAATCAAGATTGCTATTTTTGCAAAGTCCTTTATGAACTTCCTACAATAGCTTGCTAACCCAAGAAAGCTCCTGACTTCCATTGCATTCTTTGGTATTCTCCACTTCTGAATAGCTTTCCTTTTGCGGGGTCCATCGTTAATCCATGCTCAGAAACGATGTGTTGAAGAAACCTTACCTCCTTCTTCCAAATTTGACATTTTGCAAATTTGGCTCTAAGTTGGTGCCTCCTCAAGGTTACTAGCATCCCTCTTAAGTGATTATCACGCTCTCCTTCACTCTTATAGAATACTAAGATATCATTAATAAACAATATGATGAACTTATTAAGTTGTCTCCTAAATACTCTACTCATCAAATCTACAAAGTATGTAGGGGCAATCGACGATCTGAAAGGCATTACCTACCACTCATAGAGTCCAACCGGTGTGCGGAATGCGGTCTTCAACTTGTTGTCCTCTACGATCCTCAACTGATGAAATCTAGATGCTAAGTTCAATTGGGAGAAAACTTGGCTCCCATAAGTTGATCGAACAAGTCGTCTATCCTAGGTAAGGGATACATATTCTTTCTGGTCAACTTGTTAAGTTCCCTATGGTAGATGCATAGTCGCAATGAGCCATCTTCCTTAGTGGCTAAAACAACGAAGGCTCCCCACTTTGGAGTACTCTGTTGGATGAATCCTTTCTGCAATAGCTCCGAGATTTTCTTACCCAACTCACGCGTTTCTTTAGGGTCATGTGTCTTAATGGCAGAGCGACTGGTCTAGCGTCCTTCTCCAAATCAATTCTAAACTCGATTTCCCTTTAGGGTGGAAGACCTTTGACTTCCTGAAAGACATTGGGAATTCTTTGACTAGGGGTACAGTGAAAGCTCAATATGAGATAGGCTCAATGAGTACAAATAACTTGACTCAACTGAGTATTTAGGTGTATGGTGGACTTCTAAGTCTCGCCCTCTACAACTCTTTAATCGTACAACCCTCCCATTGCAACCTAAAATTGCCTCATAGTATGATAACCATTCCATTTCCAAGATAAGTCCATACCACTCAAAATTTAGAACGTATGCATTACATATGAAGTCAACGTCACATATGTCCACAACTAGGTCTTTGCAAATTAAAGAAGATATGTCAACCATCCAATAAGATTGGAGACTACTATTAGGCTGGTGATATATTGGGTTTTAAGATTTATAAAGTTAACTACATTCCTAGCTACAAAGGAATGCGATGCCCGGAATCAAATTGGGTACGAACTATAGCTCCAAAAATAAGAGTTATACCTTCCAATGTCGACTTTCCTTAGTCTCTAGAGAATGGTCTACTTGAAATAGGGGTATTCTCAATGGCGTAGGCTTGTCCACTTGGCCCTTCCTTCGCCGGCTTTGGTCATTTGTTCTTGAGGTGCCTTTCCTTACGGCAATGGTAACACTTTCCCTTAAATGCATCCTTCATTAGACTCATCCTACAATATTTGGTTGCATGACCCTTCCTTTGGCATCTCTTACATGCTTTACTCCCTTTCACGAGCTTTCCTTCCGGCTTCTTATTCGCCCAAAAGTTCCCCTTCTTGGTTTGATTTTGAGTAAGTCTTGCCATCTCCTTCTCTACCTCTTTTTCTTCCTCACTAGCCATTTGTAGCATCTCAATCAACGTCTCGTATATGACGTCAGCGGGCACTTGGGTTAACAACAATTCTCTAAGCGAGAAGTTTATGTTCTTCACAAATTTCATGGCTTTTTCCATAGGTATATCGATCAAGCTCATTCCGAACTTAGCCAATTCTATAAACTTACCAATGTACTCCTTTAATGTGAAGTCTCTATGCTTAAGTTGTATAGATTTCTCCAGTTATAAACTTACTTCCGTCCTTGACATAAACCTTGACTCAACTCTATCCTTGAATTCATCCTAAGTAAAAATCCTATCAATATTCTCCTCAGCCATAATACTCCACCAATCTCGGGCTTCTCCCTTGATTAGGTGCCAAGCTGTCGTTCTCCTCTTCAATTGAACCTCCCAACCAAGCTTCCAAAATATCTTGTCGTTGTCATTTATCAAAGTCTTTGACTCCACAAAACCCTCTGTTCCAGAATATACTCTTCCTCCCATATTGAGAAAATCCTTACACATCTTTGGAAAGTCAACAGGCCAGGATGCTGCATCGGTAGCGGGTTAGCGGGTGCCCTCGGTGCAGCTTAAGGAACATGGACTTTACTTACTTGCTCGAGGTATTGTTTAAACCATTTCGGCATCCCATGAATGGTGAGTCATCCTCGGGCAGGGTTCCTAGATTTAGAAGAATAATGATTGTCAGCCATATCAACTATCTATAAGTTGAGCTTTTAGTTATAACTTCCTAAGATAGTATTATATGCTGAAAGAATGATTTGCCTAGCGTGTGTGTGTATGTTAAAAAATAGTACATATATATAGTAGGAGTTTTTTGGAAAACATTTTCAAAAATAACAAATACACCACTCATATGTACACTTTTCCCTATTGATCGGGTAACTTAGGCTCTAATACCAAATGTAACAATCTATCCCGAAACAGGCCTAAATTCCGACCTAGAAAAGCCCATTGAAACTTAGACCCATTCCAAAGCTGGCTGTTGGTTGGTAAAAAGAATACATTCAGAACTCACAACGGAAGGATAAAATATAATAGCATAAACGTTACCTTTATTTCAAATTCCAAATGTCACAAAACCATAACATAATGTCAATGACAACTGTTACATCATCTTATTTAAAAATACATTTTTAACTTCAAATAGGTACATCAGAAAATAGAATAAACAGATAAATAGACTACTACAACAAGCTACTCTCATCGTCATCTCCATCTTAACCATCGTCTCATTTCCTAACCTGTATTGTAATGAGAAGGGAGACAGAACAATAATGTCAGGTGAATAGAAAACGTCAAGCCTTTCTATATCAGTACTTGGGCCGTACAATTTAAGTAAAGATATGTCTTTCACATTTTAAACTATATTCAAAACCATATAATACTTCATATAAGAAAAAGAGGCGGACCCTCAAAGAACCACTTAATATCTTCAATCCTCGAAGCAGGTTTTCCCATAATCAATAATCCATAACTATCATTATTAATGTCTACCAATGCATGAGATAGAACCCAAGCCACTTAATACCTTTTAATAGGAAATAGGCAGACTCTGACCATTTAAGACCTCAATTGAGGTAGGCCCCTATCATTTAATATTTATGTCTAAGGTAGACTCCTCATAAGTACTTATCTAGCTGATATTGCATGGAAATCTCTTCGTACACTTAATAATTCAATTGAGGCGGACCTTTTTATCCTTAATCATGCCTAAACCCAATCATGGTCATTTAATACTTTATATAAGGGAAAGAGGCATGACCTCAAACAAGCACTTAATATCTTCAACTCCCCGAAGTAGGTCCTTTGTATTATGACTCGTACCCATGGGAACATCTCACATTAGTCTGGCTATTCATAGAAACTGGTGTCCAAATTAGCTGGGCAGATTTATCCTATAGAATTGGGATTTACCTCATGTCATCCGTAGTTACTTATTATAGTCGATATCTCACATCAGCCTCAAAGTCAAACTGTTGATAGCCAAAGTAGCTGGGCAGAATTCTGTGTGCTTTTGACCAACCTCGCATCTCTATAACTTAATCATATTTCATAACACTTTCTAAGTGTATAATCACACATCTCACCATATTCATTAATTAGGCCTTATAAAAAATCCTCCTTATTTCATCTAATTAACTACTTTCCTAAAGGGGATTTAAACGACAATTATTAAGCTAATTAACTATGCGATTAATACATTACAATTGTACATTATTTTTGCTAGTTTATATACATATAAGTATGCATTTATTGGGCGTGCAGGGATTACGCCCTAAACTAACGTTCATATGTCAAATCTTATGATGTTATATAAGTCTCATTTCCACAATAGCATTAATAGCATTTTTATCATAAATTCAATATTTCAAAATCAAATCAATGGACTTTGAATCCAATTCTGACTTATTTTATATTAAAAAAATAGGAAAAAACAATGGTAATGGAAACTTACAATTTCATTGGTTTTACGCTCTATTTAATCCTTTTTACATAAAATTAGACAAGGAAATTTTTATTCAATTTGTAGAAATTGGCAGTGTAAACTACGAGTAAGAATTTAGATTTTAAACACCATTTCTAAATCGAATCCCTTAATCAAATCAAAAGAAAAATGATAAGAAGTGGAATTGAAGGTAAAACACATATATTGCAAAATCCCTAAAACTCCTTTATTTTAATACAAAACAATTAAGATTCCAACCCAAGAATTGACATTTCTCTTTGGGAGAGTTTTGGGGGTTTTTATTGTGATGTTTTCGTGATCCAAAACTCCCCAAGACATATATCAAATCCAAACTACAATATTCAATTACTAAAATAGAAAAACTAAGATTTCCACCCACAAAGGTCCTTAACTTTGCATTCACTTGGATTTGACACGCCTGTTAGTAACTGAGATGTTGGTTTTGATGACAACAACCTTTTTAACTTATCTTATTATAAAATATGTACTAACACTATTGTCTAGATAAATATGTATATGCTGGAACTATGCAGGATATATATATATATATATATATATATATATATATATATATATATGCAGGTATTAATTACTGAAGACTGATCAGTATAAAGACTCAAGACTCAAGATTCAGAATGGAGATATCAAGATTGAAGACTCTAGAGTATCAAGATCAAGATTTCAAGATAAGTGTCTAGTTTTTGTTAAAACTTCATAATAGCACGGAAATCTTCATTTCAAATTTCATTTGGGATGGAACCCATTTCTATCTTCTTAGTGGCTTACAAACCCACGACAAGTAGCTTATAAACCTACGATAAGTGGCTTACAAACCCACGAACATCCTGGTTTTGTACAAGTTCTCGAGTCCTGATGTGATAAGATATTCTGTAGGAAGAAGGTTGCAAAACTACTTCAAAATGGTTTTTCAAAATGATTTTCAAAACTGCTTTTCAAAATGTTTTAGCCTTAAAAATTATCTTTTCAAATGATTTTCAGAAAGATGTTTTAGCCATAAAATATTCTTTGTTTTTGTTTTTAAACAAACTCTTGTTTTAAACTTCGTTTGTTTTTAAAACTATCTTCTGATTTTTAAATATTCTTTTATAATATATATATACTTGAGATTTAAAATCAAATTTATGTATACATTCTAAAAATATATTTTTCTACTCTTCTATATTTTAAAACATAGGAAAAATAGTTTATTTTACTCCAGAATCATTTCATCTTATTTTCCTTTCAATACCATTTTCAAAACAAATTTTACATTGTTTTTAACTAAGGGATGTCGACATCATGGGATACCCCGTCGACATGGTGGCCGTTAAATTCAAATGTTTCAATTTTCAAAAGAAGTGTCTATTCGTTTAAATCTCTTCACGAATGGTTATGACCGTTACTGGTCTATAAATAGCCTTCACAAACGATTTTTTTAACTAACTATTTTCTTTTTTTCTTCACTCCTTCTCCACAAATCCATATTCTAAAATTTTCATATTTTTAAGATCGTGCCGAAATTATGCCAAATTCTCAAGTGAATCAAATTAGAATCTCATTCTTGTTTGATTCTCTGCCCTCTCTCAAAGATCAAAGTGCTATTCAGAGTTATAGGATCAATTTGTAATCAAAAGTTTATCGAGTCTCTCTATAAGGTGTGGTTGTGCCTGAAAATCAATTGGGTGATCTTGCGTCCCGTAAATCAAGAGAGTTTGCCCCATACTCGAAGACAGGAGGGTACCTCAAGGCCTTTAGAAATTGAGGATTGTAATCTCGACATTGATATAATACAAATCTGTACGAGGTGTTTGCCTTGGTGCAGGACTGGACGTAGGGTAACTCCGAACCAGTATAAAATCCAGTGTGTTCTTTCCTTTTACTGCTTTTTATTTACTTTCTGCATCTGTGTTTGATTCTGTGATTGTTCTTGAATTAAGTTCTGCATTTGTTTGTGTCATAATTTTAATTTAGTCCATATAAGTTTTAGAATCCATTAAACACTATTCACCCCCCCTCTAGTGTTAAATTAGCCTTAAGATCCTTAATCTGCACTCCCTTTCAATTGGTATCAGAGCATTGGTTTTCATAGTTTTCATAGTCTGAAACTTGAAAATTGTTTTAATGGATACCAACACTAGTAATGTCAACTCTGGCACTAGTTCTGTTAACACTAACACTAGTTCATTTATAGAAGGTCAGTTTACTGTCAGACCACCATTTTTCAATGGCAGTAATTACGCATATTGGGCTTGTAGAATGAAAATTTATTTACAATCAGTATGATTAGACACTTGGAATATCACACAAACTGAGTATGTTGAACCAACTACCGATTTTGCCCAATGGACTGCTGAGCAAAAGGGTGTTGCACAAAATAACTCAAAGGCCATGAATATATTATTTTGTTCACTAAATAGGAATGAGTTTAATAGAGTGTCTATTTGTAAGTCTGCATTTGAAATTTGGAAAACTTTGCAAGTTACTTATGAAGGAACAAGCAAAGTTAAAGATACTAAAATTTCCATATTAACTAATCAATTTCAATTGTTTAAAATGCATCCAAATGAGTCCATTTCGACATGTATTGTCGATTTCAAGATATTGTTCATTCACTAATTGCACTAGGAAAAAGCTTTTCGGAGGAAGACCAAGTCAGAAAAATTCTAAATTCACTCGCTCCAGAATGGGATCAAAAGACACTTGCAATCGAAGAAGCAAATGATACCAGTCTAATGAAAATAGAAGAATAATTCATTGGGAATCTGATGTCTTATGAAGTTCAATTGCAAGGAAGAAGAGAAAACAAGGCTACAGAAAAGAAGTAGCATTCAATGCAACAACTGAAGATTCGGAACCAGACAGTGATGAGGAGATTTCTTTCATGACAAGAAACTTCCGAAAATTCCTAAAATATAGAAAAATGAATAATTACAAAAGAAATGATCAAAGGAATTCCAGAAATAATACGGAGAACGTCAACAATGATAGATGCTACAATTGCAATAAAGTCGTGCATCATAGGAAAGATTGTCTGTATCCAGATAAACAGTTGTTCCCTCCAAACAATGATTCGTCAAGGAAAAGAAAGAAAGCATACACAGTAACTCTTGATGACTCAGACTCATTATCCAGTGACGATGAAAAGAAGATGGATAATTCAAATCTGTGTTTCACTGCTATTCATGAATTAGACGATGATGGGAGTATGGATCTAAAAATAGGTACGCATTTACATTATTTTTAATTTTTCTTGTTTGAATGGATGCTTGTTTGTTTGCTTGATTTTTTTAAAATTCCTTGAATTTTAAATTCAAATTTATCCCTTGAAATTTGAATTTTAAATTCAAAAATAATATTATTTTAATAATATTTTAAATGTTAAATTATTAATATTTAAGTATTATTATATTTAATGTTATCACATGAATTATATAAGTAGAATATAGGATATAATATATACATTTATTAGAAATTAGGAATAGACACTTGTCCTTTGATTCAATAGGCACATGTCGACATACCTGGATACCCATGTCGACATGCCCCTCAGAAATTTGATTTCAAAATTTGAATTCAAACTTTTGAATTTCCCTCCACCTTTTCACCAACTTCAATGCTATGGAAAGATGCCTCTTGACCAGAGAACATGTCTATAGAATCTCTATTTAATTCACTCTCCTTATCATCACTTTTCACTTTTATTTCAAATTTCAAATTTATCTTCATTATCTTCAACTCCTCTCAAACTTCTTCAATGGCCTCTTCAAGCACTCCTAACACCATTAGGCTTCCAAAAGCTATCAAAAACTTTCTTTTTAATGATCCGAAAGCTGTCAAAGCTTACATTAACTATGTAAACTTTAGTAAAATTCATACGGGGAAATTTGCTATTTTTGAAGATTTTCCTTCTTATGAAATTGAAAATCTTTTTCAACAATATTCTATTCTTAGTGTAGTAGATAACAAACAAAATGGTTTTGTATGTTATCCAAACCTTGTTAAGATGTTTTATACGAATTTAAATCGTGGTTTCTATGATGGGCAAGATGGACAAATTTGGAGTAGTGTTAAAGGAACACAAATAGTTTTGGATTGTGAAATTTTAGGAAATATTTTGGGATGCAAGTATACCAGAATGAATCTCTCGGAATTTCAAATAAATGAAAATGATCAAGAGACATTTCATCACATCTTTGAAGGGGATGACAATTTTGAATTCAAAAATCATTATTTTCGTTCAAAAGCAAGAATTGTTAACCTTCTTATTTAACACGCCCTTATACCAAGATCAGGAAACTACAACAACCCAACTAAAGTTTGCAAAGCTCTTTTTGCAATTTTTGGAAATTATGATATCAATTGGGCTCAAGTTATTTTGGATGAGCTAAGGCCCAAGAATTTTACTATGGGTGAAAACACATTATATCATGGAGTTTATCTCACTCGGATTTTTAATTACTTTGGAGTTGATTTCAAAAGGGAAGAATTTATAACTAGAAAAGTGTTCAACCATGGAAACATTTCCCTTATGCAAATTCCATTAGTGTTTCAACCATATGAAACACTTATGGAAAATGAAGAAAGGTTTGCTCACGAAGAGATGGATGAAATGGAGGAAGAAGAAGAAGAAGAGGAAGAGGAAGGAATGGAAATTGAAGAGGAAGAAGAGGAAGATCAAGAAACTTCCTTAGAAAGTATTGAATATCCTACTAATCCCGCTAATCCATCCGATAAGACCATTCTCAATAATCAAAGAATTATAGTGGAAAATCAAAAGACACTCAAAAGATCAATGAGTAAGAAAATGAATAAGATTTCCACTAAAATCAACAAGTTCTTTGGGAAAGTTAGTAGAAAGCTTGGACTATCATCTTCTTCATCTTCATCTAATTAGTTTTAGTTCATGTTATCTTGTTTGCTTCAAGTTCTATCCATGTATTTTCCTTTATTTTAGTTAATATTATATTATTTTATGTAATGTTGACTAGAATCATTAATGAAATCTTTTATTTCCTATTATTCAACTTCACTTGTCTTTATAATTGCTTGTTTTTATATTATACAAATTTTAGTTGCATACATTTGTTCATAATATTCAAAACAAAGCAAACTATCACTTTAGGCAGAGGCATGTCAACATCCCCCATCCCCCCATGTCGACATGCAACGAGCAGAAAGTAGTTACACTTTCAAATTTTAATTTCATGTAACTAACTTGTATCTATTCATTTTGAACGAATTTACAATGGGTGGAAGTACCAAGGAATGTCTAGTCATTCTGTATGTTATTTGTTTGATTTGATTGGTGTGTTTTAAACTTGATTGACTTGACTTATTTAAAACATTTGGTGTGGTTTGTATATATGATTGGATTGAATAATTACTATAAATATGATTGGATGATGATTGATTTACTTCTGGATTACACTTATGATCACACTCATGATCACATTTCACATTTATGATCACATTTCATACTTATGATCACACTTAGCACTTATTACACTTATATATGGATTACTCTATTGTATTATGGTTGATTATCTTATATAAAGTTCAGGGAATTTATTAGTAAGAAGTTTTTGTTGATGACAAAGGGGGAGAAGTTATAAAATAGTAGTTGGCTTGGAGTAAGGGGGGGTTATGATTGGAGTAAGGGGGAGTTTTGATAGGAGTTATGTTATGGAAAGTATATTTTATAAATACAGGTTGTCATCATCAAAATGGTTGAGATTTTAGGAAGCGAGATGTTGGTTTTGATGACAACAACCTTTTTAACTTATCTTATTATAAAATATGTACTAACACTATTGTCTAGATAGATATGTATATGTAGGAACTACGCAGGATATATATATATATATATGCAGGTATTTATTACTGAAGACTGATGAGTATAAAGACTCAAGGTTCAGAATGGAGATATCAAGATTGAAGACTCTAGAGTATCAAGATCAAGATTTCAAGATAAGTGTCTAGTTTTTGTTAAAACTTCATAATAGCACGGAAATCTTCATTCCAAATTTCATTTGGGATGGAACCCATTTCTATCTTCTTAGTGGCTTACAAACCCACGACAAGTAGCTTACAAACCTACGACAAGTGACTTACAAACCCATGAACATCCTGGTTTTGTACAAGTTCTCGAGTCCTGATGTGATGAGATATTCTGCAGGAAGAAGCTTGCAAAACTACTTCAAAATGGTTTTTCAAAATGATTTTCAAAACTGGTTTTCAAAATGTTTTAGCCTTAAAAATTATCTTTTCAAATGATTTTCAAAAAGATGTTTTAGCCTTAAAATATTCTTTGTTTTTTTTTTAAATAAACTCTTGTTTTAAACTTCGTTTGTTTTTAAAACTATCTTCTGATTTTTAAATATTCTTTTATAATATATATATATTTGAGATTTAAAATCAAATTTATGTATACATTCTAAAAATATATTTTTCTACTCTTCTATATTTTAAAACATAGGAAAAATAGTTTATTTTACTCCAGAATCATTTCATCTTATTTTCCTTTCAATACCATTTTCAAAACAAATTTTACATTGTTTTTAACTAAGGGATGTCGACATCATGGGATACCCCATGTCGACATGGTGGCCGTTAAATTCAAATGTTTCAATTTTCAAAAGAAGTGTCTATTCGTTTAAATCTCTTCACGAATGGTTATGACCGTTACTGGTCTATAAATAGCCTTCACAACCGATTTTTTTAACTAACTATTTTCTTTTTTTCTTCACTCCTTCTCCACAAATCCATATTCTAAAATTTTCATATTTTTAAGATCGTGCCGAAATTATGCCAAATTCTCAAGTGAATCAAATTAGAATCTCATTCTTGTTTGATTCTCTGCCCTCTCTCAAAGATCAAAGTGCTATTCAGAGTTATAGGATCAATTTGTAATCAAAAGTTTATCGAGTCTCTCTATAAGGTGTGGTTGTGCCTGAAAATCAATTGGGTGATCTTGCGTCCCGTAAATCAAGAGAGTTTGCCCCATACTCGAAGACAGGAGGGTACCTCAAGGCCTTTAGAAATTGAGGATTGTAATCTCGACATTGATATAATACAAATTTGTACGAGGTGTTTATCTTGGTGCAGCACTGGACGTAGGGTAACTCCGAACCAGTATTAAATCTGCTGTGTTCTTTCCTTTTACTGCTTTTTATTTACTTTCTGCATCTGTGTTGGATTCTGTGATTGTTCTATGATTAAGTTCTGCATTTGTTTGTGTCATAATTTTAATTTAGTCCATATAAGTCTTAGAATCCATTAAACACTATTCGCCTCCCCTCTAGTGTTAAATTAGCCTTAAGATCCTTAATCCTCACTCCCTTTCAATGCCTTCAATGAACCCTTTCATATCTCTTCTCTTTTGATATATATATAGCAAGGTATTTGTATATACGTTAGATTCAGAAAATTAGAGGTTTGAAGAAGAAGAGATTAAGAAAATAAACAATAATCAATGATAGATATATAAGATTTCTTATCTAAAACCCTAATAGAGTTTTCTGAATCTATGAAGAGACAAACTGACAGAGTTGCGTTAATGTTTCCAAAATATTATGTGAGTAAAAATCAAGGGGCCGAGTTCTTATTTATAGTGGTTGGAACGCACTAGAACCGTTGGATGAAGGTCGGTTAAAAATAATAAAATGTGGTACGGTTAAAATAAACTAAACCCTAGCCACCACTTATAGGCAGCCATCGACCGCCGCATTCCCATCGGTCGACCTCTAGTGGTTTACTGGTCGTGGGTAAGGGGTTGAGCGCTCCCTCTATTTTGGGAATATTTTGATTACTGTTGACTTATTTTATTTAATTTCTTAATTATAATTTAACGTTAACATTAATATTAATGTTTACTTAACCGTAAGTATAATTACCTTTAACTTTTGAATTTCAAATTTGGGAATTGATTATTTATTTGAATTTGAATAATAATTCTATTTAAATTATTTTAAACCTAAAAACTTCAAATTCCCATAACTTGTTCGTGTGTGCTCCGTTTTCAGCATATTATATATGAAAATTGATCAAAATTTCACCACGAACGCAGCGACATAACTTTCATGGTCAAATTCCAACTTTTGAAAAATTTTCAATTTTACCTCTACCTTATTAAAACTAATTTATCTAATTTATTTATTTATGGTTGATTTTACAAGGTGTTAAATTTCTGAAAATCAATAAAGAGGTTTGACGGGAACTTGTGTGTTTGTTCAATTATTGCTTTATGTACTTAGGAATTGATGTTACCATCAATTTTGTGTTTGAATATTATTTAGTATCAAAATTATTTCTCATGGGTGATATAATATTATTTCAAAGTTTTTCTTTGTGCCTATTTTCCTTTTTCTGTCTACAAATTTATTATCTTTTGTTAGGTTTTGCACATCTAAATCCTAGCATTCTTTGATACCAATTCATAGTGCAAAATATTAAAGAATATCTAAGATCTAGAATGTCGGTTAATTACCAAAAATTTCTATAATGACCCAGAGTTTTATCACTTTGTTTTTTTGGAAAATTAATTAGTTTTAAATATTCAATTTGGGGTTTTCGAAATATAATAAATTAAGTTTCAAATAACTGCTTGATTTTTGATGACGTATTTTAATTTAATTTATAGGATTTTTCCGTAATTTTTAATTTAGGAAGTATTCAAATTTTGTCGTTTGACGTATTTTACATCGGACATCAGCGTTTTCGAATCTTAACCGAATTTAATAACCAGTGTGTTTCAGTGTTGTTTTAAGATCGCGTTACAGTGTTGTATGTGATCGTATTCTGTTTTCCGTTGTTCGCGGCTCGTACGCGGATATCGTGTTATGTAGCGGACAACCGAATACACAACGTAGCACAAAATCAATTAAGTGCACAACATCTCTTTTTCTTCCTTAGTGCTTACCATACCCATTACACATCCCTCCAGCATGCCTGTGTATGGCCTCCTTGATCTTTGCCTTATTTCTAAGCTAGTTTGAAGGCATGGTTCTTGCCTAAAAATATTGCTTGTTCCATGCCTCATTATTTGTGTCTTATCCTTTGAATTTGCTCTATACACATATCCACAAGTATAAAAATAGACGTAGGCAAACTAACATCTCTCCTCCTCCTCATTTTCTTGATTTAAAGCAAATGAAAAACTCCCCATTCACAACATCTAAAGTTAGTTACTCCCAAATCGATCAAAATTAGCCTATAGTTCTAAAATAAATGTTGTTCATATCAGTCCACATGATTTTTAGAAATTCATAACTCGGAATTTCATCGAGGGACGAGCAAGATATTGCCGAATTTCACAAAGAGGAAATTTATGAACGTGAACTTTAAAAATGGATATCTCTCTATCTGCTTCGAATTCGAAGGCGGCGTTGATGCCGTTGGAATCATTGGGTGATGTAGTATTTCTAAGGGAATTTCGACGGCAGCCCATGGTGGTCATTTGCGGATGTTGAAAGATAGGGTTGGATTTTGCTTCGGCTACGGTAGACGATTATGGATTTGGAGGGTACCGGGTTGCTCGTCGTGGAAGAATGCACCTCGGATCAAATTTTTTTGGAGATTGGTGCTTATAGATGTTGTGCATTCTCGAACCTGGATGCATTTGATCGCTTCAACTATGATGGGTCGCGTTCTTAGGTGGTGCTTCGGAGGTGGGTTCAAAGGGTCCGGCGTGTAGAGTTTCCTTTGGGAAGTACGATGGAGGTGTCAGAGTATCGTTTTAGTGAGAGGAGGCGGATATAGCATGCGCGTGTACAAGTGTAATGGCATGAACAAGGAGGGAGCAAATTAGGGGAAGAAGATACTATTATATTTGGTTGTGGGTTGGTTTTTAAGTGGGCTCGACCCGATGTTTTAGTTAGTGAGAATTCTTTGTTTTAGAATTAATAAGTTTATTAATGAATGTGTTGAATTTGAAACATCATAACTCCCTCATATTAAATTCGATTAACACATGGATTTTAGCGTTGGATTGTATTGACATAAAATACGTTTGGGATTGAATTGATGAGGATAGGAACTAGTGGAATTTTACGATGAATTCGAGTGTCGTTTGAATTCAGATGGAACCAAAATGCACAAGCGACGACTGGGATAATGGTAAGTTAAACTCACATTTTTGGTTAACCAATATGTTATATAGTTGATAAAAAATGTTGATTGGATGTTTGGATGATTTACTGCTTTATTAGTTGGTTTTGGTTTTTATTCCCGCCCCTAGAACGGATGACCTTTTTTATATATCCACTTAGTAGCGGATGTCCCATAGTATATGATTATACACTGTTTGTGATGTAGGGGGACAGGTTGGAGGGATCTAATAGGTTCCCTCACCACTATTGAATTTTAATTTTATATATATATGAGTTGTGATACATGGGAACATGTTGGAGTGATCCAACAGAATTCCTCACCATTGTTGGATTGTTTTCAATAATATTTCTATTATATGAATCATTGGATATCAAACCCAATTGTTAGACACTATTGGTTATGACATTGTTATTTGTTCAAAACTAAAACCCTACAGTGATAGAAACTCAATATCGATATTGGTTAAGCGGTGGGTAACTATTGGCCTCAAATTAGTATTTTATAAATACTATAAATCAGCATTCGAGTTGGAGTCGGTTTTTGACACATGAAATGATTTTAAATCTGAAACTTGGTTTCATAAATATTTTGTTTTAAAGGATTTAATTTCTATTTTACTTTGACCTTTTTACCTATGTTTTCTAAGTTATTTATTTATATTTATTATTGTTTTCAGATTATTTATATTTAATATTGTTTAAGATTATTTATATTTAATATTGTTTTAAAGTTATTTATTTATATTTAATATTGTTTTAAATTATTCATCAATATTTTAATATTTTGAAAAGTTGATTATTTAAATATTCATTATGGTTTGAATTAATAATAAGGATTTATTTATATTGTTTTGGAAATAAATTATTACTATTTGTAATAATGGTAAAGATTTGTTATTATTGTTAAATTAATAATGTTCGAAATTATTAATTATTAGTTTAAGATGTTTTGAAGTTAATAATTATTATTTATTTATAATGTTTATTGTTAATAATTATTGTTATATAACAGTGGTTTGAAGTAAATGATTTTTTTTAATTTATAAATGTTTTCGAGACCTATAAATAGGGCTTTATAAATGGACTTGGGTTTTATAAGAGAAGTTTTATACAATGGTTTGAAGACTTAAAGGAAGATTATTTACAAGGTAAAGAAGTTTTATAAATGGTTAGATATTTATAAACGGATTTTAGAAATGGGTTTATATAATTATAATAGGAGTTTTATATTGAGTTTTATGGATTTATAAAGAGTTTATAAATGACTTCAGAAATAACTTATAAATAGTTTATAAATGGTTTTAGAGATTTATAAATAGTTTATAAATGATTTTAGAGACTTATAAAGGGTTTATAAATGATTTTTAGAAATGTATAAAAAGAGTTTATAAATGTTTTGAGATTTATGAAGAGATTATAAATGAATTTTAAGGATTTATAAAGGAGTTTATAAATAATTTTTGAATGGTATAAAAAATGGGAAATTTTTCTCAGTCTTGTGAATATACATGCTATTAAGATAAGTATATAGATATTTACTAAGTATTGAAAATATAAGGGTTTGTGAATATATCTTTGTAAAACTATTTTGATATAAGTATTTACAAGATGAATTTAAATAATTAAAAGATTAATTAAAGAGGCTAGTGGTTACTTATGTGCTTAACTAATGTTGGTTTTCCTAAGGAATTAAATTCCTGATTTGGATGTGTGTTTGTTGATAGTTAAATAACCGACTATCAAATATGGACCCAAAATGTAACATTGGAAATATCTAGAAGAAACACGTGAGTTATATGGCACAGTCATATCCGATGATGCAGTATTGTGAGTATAAATCTCGTTTCATTCTCTTAAGACAAACGGTAAGGAAATCCGTCCACTAACGGTTAGGAGGTGATCTCCGCTCTTATCTTTAACTGTTTATTTCCTAAAGAATCGCGATTGAGTTTACCGGAAATTATCGAATGTTGTTTTGAAGAGACCGGAATCAGATATGTTATCCGAAAACCACTTCGATCCAACTTAAGCGTTTCGAAGTGAAGTCATCTTAAAGATGTTGGAATTGAAGATAGGGCTCTTTGAAGTGCAAGGGCTACTCGCTACTAATCCCAAGGGCGATTCCAAAATGGATGTAGTAGAAGTAAGGCCTTCGGTTTTTCCATCTCCTGGACAGCTTGTATGGATGAATGCTGGCATTGCATTGTTGCCTGGAGGGCAGTGCTAGCATTCCAAGTGAGAATTGCTATATAAAGGTAAAACGTAACCTCAAGCCTTACCAATCGGGAAATGACAAAAATCGGGCATGCAGCAGGGCCATGTGGGTCGCTCCCATCAGGGTATGGTCATCATAAATCTAGATTGTTTACTACCTACTCATGTATGCTTAGGGGTCCATTAACAAAAGGGGTGATCATATTCGGTACTACTAGTCAAATGGTAGAATAGTCATGTGTGGCAGGGGTACATGATGTTCTTGTAAGACCCCGGTATATTTTATCTAGATATGTACAGAAGATAGTTCCTTACCTTGTCATAGTATGGAATCCATTCTTCAATACGTGCCTTTATGTTTTTGATTGTAGAACCTAGTATGCTGAAATTTAATCAATATAACAATATCGGCTATGATTAATAAATATTTGTACTCTAGGAAGTATTATAATATCAATGCATTTTCTATAGAAAATGTTTTGGTTATCATAAGGTAAAAACATATTCGTGTTTATGCATGGCATGGTCTTAGAAGATACCTTCATTTGAAATGTTTTTGGTAAACATTAAATTCCATTTGGGCGTGTTTTTCTCATGTTGGTTTACCATACTGATCCGGTGTTCTTCCCTTTCAATGCTCGGTTCAGACTGAGCATATTTATAGATTTCTTTGGACGCATTGGAGCTCAGGAGACAAGTTGGAGGCCCAAGACATACCTACATATTTCTTTGTGTTCCACCGTGTTGTTTGTTGGTTGTATTTATCAGCAATTGTAAGGGCATGTTGTTATAACTGTCCAGGCTGAAATAGGTTAGTATACTCTGATTGATGTGTGTATATTACGGTTTTTCTTTGTGTAAATATTTATTGTATATTATAGATTATTCATTATGTTGCGTGGTTCTGTGTTGTTTTGGTTTCTTTCCCTCTTCTGCTTCTTTTCTCTCTTCTTTCTTTCTCATAACCATCCGTCTTTCCGTTCAAGTTGGGTTTGGCATGGGTGGTTTATTACCCATCTAAACTATATAGAAAATTAGGTTGTTACAATCCCAGAAGTACAAATTTCGATAAATCATTGAGAGAAACTGTAACAAACATTAGATATAATGTGTTTTGGATAACTTGACCTGTGTCCACATACCCAACGACTCCCTTTTCTTCATTTTCAACAAATAAAAGTTTACAAGGGACAATAATCAATTACAATATCAATGAATATATTAGAGTGGAGCAATCTCCAATTTCTAGAAGCGAACACCTTATCAACAAAAACTCAAATTTCTTCTTCTAAAGGTTTTCGTTTCTCTTCTGTTATGCAATTGATTTAATTCATAATTAGGATTAACCTCCACTCAAAAAAAAGAATATGTAATAAACTATAAACATTAAAGATCATTGGATAACTTAATAATCAGTTTGAATGTTTGGAACATCTAAAAATATGGCTAATAATCGAATTTTTCTCTGCCACCACTTGATCAATGCACTACTAGAAACACTGTTAATTACGATGTCATTTTCCCACGGTCGTCGATGGCTCGTCGATTTTTTTGCGACGGTTGCCGACAACGAGCAATTGCCGTGGCATAAAGGAAAATAAAATAAACTAGCCGACGGCAGTCGTTGGAAGCTGTCGCAAATGAAGCCGTCGGAGGCCGTCGGAAGCCGTCACAAAGTCGCGAATATCTTAGCCCTAGGCCGACAGTTTTGTTCATTATCATCTTCCTCCCCAAATAAGTTTCAGCTCCTCCAACCCCTCCTCCACATGGTCATCAAGCTTCCACGCCGTCAGCAAGTCTCGATCTTCAATTTTCAACTCTCTCCATTAGCTATTTCTCGGTAAGAAGGTTTAATTTATAAACCCTATTTAATTTTGATTTTGTAAATTAGGGTTAATTTGTTGTTATAGTTGTTTATAATACCGCACTAATTGTTTGTTACCCTATTGAATGCTACTTAGGTTGTTATTATAATCGTTTATCATTTAAATGTTGAGAAAAATATTTTGTTTAGTGTATATGTGCGTTAGTTGGTGTATATGTGTTGATTAATTAGTGCATACGCGCATTAGAGCTAGTTTGGATTAATTAGAGTCGATGCTCAGCATTGGTCCAAACAAAGTATATTTTAGGAGTTGCCTTATTGAAAAAATCTCCTAATTCGTCATAATATCGACGTGATGCACAACGCGAAAAATGTGTTCAATAATGTATTTAACACAGTTCTAAATGTTGAGGGAAAGACTAAAGATGATTTGAAATCAAGACGTGATACAGAGGCAAAATGCAATCGTCCTGAGCTTCATATGAAGCCAAATGACACAAAAAAACCTAAAACATGCTATGAGCTAGATAGTAACTAAGTTAAAGTATTGTTAAAGTGAGTGGATGGATTAAGATTTCCTATTGGGGTTTTCTCTAATCTTCGTAGATGTGTCAACTATAAGAACGGTAAACTGAGTGGGACGAAAAGTCATGATTATCATGTAATGATGGAACATTTGTTACCCGTCGCTTTCAAAGAATTATTGCCCAGAAAATTTTGGATGGTTGTAATAGAACTTAGTTTGTTTTATAAGGAGCATTATTCAACTACGTTAAAAGTTGATCGTCTACGTAAACTTGAGGAAGAAATTCCTATACTACTCTGCAAATTGGAGAAAATATTTCCTCTGGGTTTCTTTAATTTAATGGAGCATTTACCTGTTCATCTTCCGTTTGAAGCACGTCTTCGAGGTCCTGTGCAATATGGATGGATGTATCTGTTTGAAAGGTATTAATATTGAGTATGTTAAATTTTTAGTTTAATTTCATGTAATAAAATTTAATTATAATTATTCTTAACAGGTACTTAAATCATCTAAAGAAAAAAGTGAGACAAAAAGCACGACTTGAAGGTTCGATATGCAAATCATATATCGAAGAAGAAGCTTCGTTCTTTTTCTCTCATTATTTTAGTGACCATGTGAACTTATCTTTTGAAATTGCTATGCGAAATGATGAAGGCATTGAACAAGATTCTTCTGAATCAGTGCTATCTATTTTTAGATAGTAGGGACGCCCTGCTGGAAAATGTGTGGTAGTATGGTTAGAAGACAGAGATTACCATGTGGCCCACACATATGTCCTTCTTAACTGTGCAGAAGTTGCACCATTTGTTAGGTATTATTAAATAACACATCTATAATTATTTACTTGAATACTACATGTGTGTATTAATTATAATGCAATATATTATCTATATATGCAGTATTTACGAATCACAACATCCAAGCGGCGATATCAGCAAAAAAATTGCTACTTGGTTTTCGAACCACGTATATGATCCGGCAAATTGTGTGGTCGATGAAGGATTGAAACATCTTGCGATGGGACCAAAAAGAAAAGTCAAAACATATCCAATATTCTTTGTCAATGGATACAAATTCAACACCAAAGAATATGGGGCTGAAAAACTAACTAACAATATCGGTGTATATGTTAAAGGTAGTGATGACCCAAATGATCACATAAATGATTTTTATGGTATGTTAACTCAGGTTTTTCAATTAACATATTTCACCAGACCTGCGGAAGAAGTTTATTGGTTTAGATGCAACTGGTGCAGTAATGTTCTAGGTTCTGGAATCAACGTGCACCAAAAATATAATATTATAAAAATAAAGCATACATCACGTTATCTAAGTACGATCTGTTTATACTAGCAAAACAAGCCCTACAAGTTTATTATGCTTCTTATCCATCACTAAAAAGAGATAAAGTAGATTGGTCGGCAGTTTTTAAAACGAAGGCAAGATTTATGTTTGATGGAAAGAATATTCCAAACGAACAAGCATACCAAGCGAATATCGAGGAAAATGGCGAAATTACAATAACAGATGATTAAACCAATTTTGGGCCGCTAAATGATGAATGAAATGTATTAGTAGAATCGTTTGAGACCACAGAGAAAAATAATTTAGAGTACGGGATCGAGTCTGAATTAGAAATGCTGATTTAATAGTATACATGTTGAAAAAAGGTAATTTATGGGAGTATTGATGTTGCATTTTTTTGTATGTTATATGCGATTATTGATGTTAAATCTTGATATGTTTACTCATAATTGAATGATATGTTCTGCCATAATAAAATAATATGTATATGATAGTTATTATAGATGTCTTTCTTCAGGCGTCGGAGTTCTTCGCAATCTGATTCCCCCTTCTTCGTCTCAGAGGGGGACGGTTCACAGCAGAGGTGATGGCAGCGGCCCGTCGTATGAGGCTCCACGTATGGTATTTAGATAGCTACCAAAAGCAGATGACTCATAAGTATTAAATTTACTTAAGCGTTATAAATATTTTGTATGATATATTAGTCATGATTTGTCTGTATCATATTTAATGCAGGGATTTTGAGCTTGAGTCTTCAAACATAGTTCTCAGCATATCTAAGCAGGCATAAATGAGCCGTATGACTACGTGCTGACCGAAATGGAGTAGGATCCCGGAGCATGTACGGGTGAGCATCTGGTAGGACTTCTTGGTAAGTGTAAAATTGCATATCATTATATATAATCACTTTACAATTTGTCGACTAAGTATAAATGTATAACTTATATTTTTTTCAACATACATACGGGGGCAGTAGATCTATAAGAGGAGGACGTTTCTCTTTGCCAATGCCATTGGAAGTCTAATGTTGCAAAGAATTACCGAGATACAATGTCTACCATCAGAAAATCTAGAAAGAAGCCATGCTGGATGGGCGCCATCGTATGGGATGCTTGGGTCGCATGGTGGAGTAGCGATGAATTCATGGTAAGTCTATCAGATATCACCTTAATTTGTTCGGCATAGAATACATAATTTATACTTATAAAATATAATCTTAATTTGTATTTTGCAAGTGGAGTTAAATAGGAACTCGGCTAACAGGCGGAAAAATCCAGTCACATACCGTGGTAGCTCGAAATCAATTCAACATCATCGCGAGGACCAGATAAATTGATTAATTGCAATTTTGAACAGTTATTACATTTTTAGTATAAATTTGTATGAACAACAATAATATACATCAATTATTGCAGGAAAGTACGCGTGGGGCCCCTGTCTCGTATATGGACATATTTGCGCATACCCATGCCGTCAGGCAGACCGATGACGAGGGATCAGTGTCGTATGTCTAACATAAGGATGATAAAGCATACACTGCACATTTAAGTATATTTTAAGTTTTAAGTTATTAATAATGATCATTTTAGTTAATTAGTTATAAAATATTATAATAATATCATGTAATATTTAATTGTATTGAATTTTGCATTATAGGAAAGATTTATGCAAGTACATGCGCAGATGCTTGAGCATTCGGGACGGGAGCAAGTGACCAACTGATGAGGAGGACGCTATCTTCGACTCCGTCATGGACTCGACATAGAGAAATAGGCACTATGGCTACGACAATCAATCCGTAATTTATAAAAATTAAGTTGTAAAAATTGCTTAATTTTTATAAAAGTTACATAATAACTTAAATAAATTTCGACTTGTTTTGTAGGCTAGGGCCTCACAAAAAGCTTATCAAAAGGCCCAGGATAATGCTGAGATTAATGAGCTTCGACAGCAGATTGCGCAGCTGCAGGAGCAGGACCGCCTCTGAGCAGCGCAAATGGAGTAATTGAACCGGCATTTGGCCGAGTATGTGAAGCGTCATGGGGCATTCTCTTCGTTTGGTGGTTCTATAACCGATGACGAGTCATGAGGTACGTTTTGCAATTTTTGTTTTTGAAACCGGTGTATTTATACAATGAGAGATGGTGAGGTTGATTTATGGATATGTGTTGTTTGATATTGATTTGTGGGGTTGATTTGTGGGATTTGATGTTGGATGTTGGATGTATATATTGTACATTGATGTTGGATACAGATATTGCAATTGGATGTGTGAGACTGATGGTGGAAGGCTTGTTTTGTATTGATTGGAAATGTTTGAGTTTGAGATGATAATATTTGAGTTTTTTATTATTATTGATATTGATTTCAGTTTATATATCTTATATATATAAATATATATATTGATTTTGATGTGTTGTGATATATTGATATGGAAGTGCTGTTTGGCTGCAGAAAAGAAAATTTACCCAGATTTCCGACGGATAACGATGGCTTCCGACGGCCTATAAGTCAAAATTTCCGACGAACATCGACGACTTTCGATGATTTACCGGTCGAATATTCCGACGGCGTCCGACGGTTTTCTGGCAAGTTTTCAAGCCACGTGGACGTCAACACCGTCAGAACTGCCGTCAGAAAAACCGTTGGAAGCCGTCGCAAAGTTATCGTCGATGCCGTCAGAAATAGATGAAATCTGTGTTCTGTATTCCGACGGGATTTCCAATGGCTCGCGCGGCCGTCGACGACTAAAAACCGTCGAAAATCACTGCGTTCCTTGTAGTGATGGGGCTTGAGTGATTGACGGTCATGCACATGTACTAAGTCAAACTTCCAACGGTCGACTTCAATTGATCGGTGGAGGTCGGTTGAAATAGACCTTTTCATGCCGTAACTCCAATTGAAAATTTGATTTTTTTTTTCTTTTCCTTTTGCAAAACTCTCAATCTATATTCAATTAAATATATAATTTGACCTATATTTAAATCGTACAAACCCTACCATGTAAAGGTTAACTATTCATTGGTTATTCGTAAAATACTATCTCTTTTATCAAACCGACCGTTAGGGAGGTTTGCTTGCTGTCAGTGGCAAAAATCAATTTGTTTGAAGCCAAAATAACGCTGCCGCTGTTTCTTTTTTATTTCCCGTATACTTCTCCCCCAAATTTTCTCTTCTTCACCGAGTATTCTCCCTATGAAAATTTTGCCTCCGTTTTCTCCGGTCAATCTTCCCCTTCCATCTCCTCTTTATTTCTCCCTAAACCAAATAAAACCCTAATCCAGTACGACAGATTGTTCGACATGCTCGTCTTCTCGAACGCTCCTCCTCTCGACCCTCCACTGGTTGTTCGACCACGCTTCTCGTCTTGCTCCTCCTTTTTATTTTACCGCAACTACATCACCAGATTCTTATAGTTTATTCTTTTTTTTTATTGGTAATTGAATTTGTTATTGCGATTATTACTTATAAGCGTTAGTTAAAGCTTATGCAGTATGCTGTATGCTATTTTTTTTTTCAAATTAGGATTAGATGGTTTCCTATTTCTATGTGGTTCTTTATGTTATTACGTGATTTAGGTTGGGTTAAGTTGATGATTTGAAGCTAGTAATATTTTTCTCAATTCTGATGTAGTATGAAGAATAGTAGCTATTATTTGGTCGCTTAGTTTAGGTGATACTGTTTAAATCATCGTAAGAAAGCAGCTGATGTCTAACTTTTGGATGTGCTTATACATAGTTCTATAAGCTGGTTTTTATGCTAAACTATTATGATTTAATTCAATTATAAGTCCTGATTAGAATTAAGGTTAAGATTAAAATTAAGGTTAAGATTAAAATTAAGTAATGTTTGAGAACTGAATACGTGGCTATCATTCATAACCTGATGTCTAACTTGTAGGAAACTAAGAATATTTTTAATATAATCCACTATGGCAGTTAAGTAATGAAATTTAATGTCCAGGATCCATCATATTACTCTTACATGTGTCTTGTAGTTGGAAAAATGTATATTATAAAAAACAGTAAGAAGCTAAGCGCCCATATATTGTTTTATTTTTCACTAATTAGATGTTATGTTTTTTGTTTTTTTGTCTTAGAGCCGCTAGTTAATGACTTTAAAATTGCTTTTTTTGGTTAATTAGTAGTATTGTGTTTTCTACTGTCTAATGAATGAACCTGACTCTAAATCATCTTGATTTACAAGCACATCCAAGATTTATTAGTTCATCTTGATAAAATGAACCTGACTCTAAATCATCGCTGCAAACAAAAACCTTTGATTAGTGGTAATAGTTAATATTAACACCACTAGTAGCCAATGCACAAATATAAAATCATACTTCGAAAAACTTTTAAACGCAGATCTAATGTCAGTTGAACACTCGGCTCCCTGATCAACAGGAGGTTGAAAGAAAGCTGTGTCCATCAACAGCTCAATAAGACAGCTCCCAACCTATATATAAATATAATTATAGTACATGTAGTTTATTTAGGTAGAGATTAAGTTGGAGAATATAACATTGATAAGGAAAGGAGTGGAACCTTGGCCTGAATTTCTTGGCCCTAAGTCTGGGATTCATCTTGTTCCTTTACTATCTTTTTTACTTGGTTCAACTTTTGCTTTTTTATCAAGGTCTTGACTTTTTTTGTACAAGCTGCTACTCTTCTTCCAACTTTTCAGCTTCTTTGTTTTCGACCTCCTCTTTAGCAGATTTTTTCCTTGTTTTTTCTAAACATTTATGGATCCTAATCTGGATCGGTGTAGTGTAGATTTGCAGTATTCAAATGAAGGAAAAACAGAATAATCTAACCGTATAACAAAGGAATTCTGAGGCTTGCCTTAGCAATTTCCTTAAAACTTTTATTTCCAAAGTTTCCCAAGATACAACAGAATGATTCTGCACGAAATTGTAACGAGCAATGTCACTCTGTGATGTTTGATATGGCAGCAGTAGTTCGGAAGAAGAAGAAGATAGAAAACTGGAGTTTCGAATTAATAGAATGTGATCAGTATTCTGTCCTTTTTATAGTCCAGTTTGCATCCCTTCAGACAGTCGCGTCTGTTCGTTTGAACCGTGCATATCTTCAGAAAAACTTGTTCGAAACCGGCCTTGTTTTTCTATGCAAAAATAAGATTTCATTTAGACCCAAGCCCAAACCCGGTTCGGGACGGGCGGCGCGCGCGTGTTTTGGTCATAAGATATATGTCTTCCCCTCGCACAAAATTACCTGACCCTAAGGGCCAATATAGGGTTTGAGGAATTGGTATATATCTATGAAACTTCTATTATTTTTGGCGATGTGGGACTATTGTATATATCATTCAATTTTATCTTTTTAAGGAATTTCAACATGTAGTGAGTGAACTATTAACCAAAACATAATGCACATGCGTAATGAAAATATCTCATTTGATAGTAAAAAAAATCTAGTCTCACAAACTTTAGCTGTCTCAAAGTTATAATCAGATGCTCGGTTGATAATTTATTTATGAATATATACCAAAGATTATATGAATGCGAAGCCCATTTAAAAGTAAACATGCAATTAACCATGAAATTATAGAAAACCCAATATCACCAGAATTGCAAGGTTATAATATCCGATAAAAGGAAAAATACATCAAAACAACAGGAAAATAAAGACTATAGTAATCCATAGCAGCAAAAGATTTGCATACACAATACGTCTATTAACATAACAATTATAACATACTCAGTAAGCTGCCAGGAACACAATAAAGCTCATTTTTCAAGATCGAAAGCGACGCTTCAAAGCTGTCAAACAGTCCCGTTCCGGTCTTAAAAGTCAGATTCTCTAATGTCCGGTTCCTAAAGTACGTCTCCACAACAGACAGCCACAGCATGAGCTTCTTTGTCTTAACACCAGTCATCTTCTTCATTTTTCTTGGTTCAACAAATGCAGTAACTTCAGTTGCATACGCTTGATATTTTTGAAAGTGTGATCCTTCTTCTTACTCTAAATCAACCATATGAAGCCTTAACAACTACATAAACCACTGACTTAAAATATTTTGATTAAGATGGCATCTAGTGTACATGCTTCCACTAAGCGAAAGAAAAATTACAAAATAAAGTTACTGATCAAATTTAAACAGAAAATAAAGTAAAAAGGTAATGATTAATTATACAAAATAAATACATTAAATCATTTGACCAAACAGCGGAGTTATGCCAAATAATACAGTAAAAAGGTATATTATACTTAAATTAACCATTAAAATCTTCAGACCAATCGATGTTGTTAGAAACTTAAGGGTTTTTTTTATAGGTGTTCCATTATTTCAGGCCAAAGATAAGAAAATAGAAGGATTTATAGGTGTTCCACTATTTCTCTTTGGAGCATTTTTGTTTGTAAACATAATTATCTTACATCGTGTTTAGATAAAACATAATTATATTCGGAACATATATTTTTCTCAGTTAACTATCATTTTATTTTAGACCAATCTTTGAGTCAATTTGAATTTTACTAATATATTCGAAACATAGAATAATCTGAAACCAATGATGCAAAAGTAAAATGCATAAAAATATTTTATATGTACATTTTGAAAGAGAATAAAAAGGCCATACTAACTAAAATGCAGACTGACCATACGAATTTTTTTCAAAACAATTAATGGCTTTCAAAAATTGGTCAACTTATTTCTAATATTTACCATTAATTCAAAGCATCCTAAAGAACTTAAAAATAAATTATAAGATGAAACTGATGCAAGCGGCAGGTCGCTGCTGCCTTGGCTGTAGTGGTATACCGCTCCTGTGGCAGCAATGGTATACTGCTCATGTGGTAGCAGTTTACCGTTAATCTTTAGCAGCAGTTTATTACTTACGATTATGTACATCAATGATATTGTTCATGTTCATAAAGACAATGCAAAGGTAGGAATGACTTATGGCCAGAAGATTTGTTCAGAAGTGTAAGATCGATGGTAGTCTTTATACTTTATATTGTTTAATATATGATCTGCACCCTTCTGTTTACATTTTGTTAAACCTTATGCTGATCCTGCTGTGTGCTCAAGTCATTAAACTGGTTTTACTTAATATGAATACATGCTTTTCGACTAAAGTTTCTTTGATTGCCCAAAATCATCACATATTAATATTACATGTTAAATAACTATTCAATAACTCTTGAAAAATACACTCAGTAATCTCTGAAAGGTATTAAACCTATCTTCATGCATGCATCATAGCGACCCCCATTTTAAAAACATGTTGTATTATTCTTAATAGAGAATATGAACTGAGAAAGATATTCAATATTGAAAACAGAGAAGAATTTTGTATATTGCAGAATTGATAAAAGAAATGTTTACATTGTTGTTCTATATATAATAGAACAGAGTGGGCTAAAAAGACTAGGCCCAAATAGATACAAAACAGACCCAAACAGATGAGTGGCACAGATTAAATAGAGTAAAGATCAACGGTAGAGATTGCAGGCAACATGAATAAAACAGATCAGAGAATCTCCAGCCTCCTTATCTCATTCATTTTTTCCCCCCTCGAACCCTATCCCGATATCTTTAGGGTTAGGGTTTGTGAAACTACTCGAGTGATACTCGGTTTTCTTTCCTCTCTTCATCTAATTTGAGCTATGCTGCTTTATTTTTAGAAGGCTTGAGTTGTCTCGAGTAGTTGAGTTATCTCGAGTAACAGATTCGATTGCAAGGTCGAAGCTTTGAGGCTTACTTTCCCTCAGATTAGTGCTTTGTGAAGAGTCGAAAACTCTGAGTTGAGAAGTGGCTGTATTTTCCTTGATTCCTAGTTCAGATCTGAACTTTACAAAGTTCTTCTTTGACAGAGATTTGGTGAGTGTGTCTGCCTTCTGATAGGCAGCAGGTATGTGATTAATTTGCAGTTTTCCTTTTAGCACTTGATCTCTAACGAAATGTAAGTCAATTTCGATGTGCTTGGTCCTTGAGTGTAATATAGGATTCGCTGCCATGTAAACTGTGCTTTGATTGTCACACCAAAGTGTTGTTTTGATATTTGAGTCAAGATGAAGTTCCTTTAATAGTGATTGTAACCACATTACTTCGGCCACGGCACTTGCTACACTTCTATACTCTGCTTCAGTACTGGACCTTGAAATGGTTGGTTGTTTTTTTGAACTCCAAGATATTAAGTTTTCTCCAATGAATATACAGTATCCAGTGACAGATTTCCTGTCATCTGGATCTGTAGCCCAGTCAGCATCTGCATATCCTGTTAGGTTGAGATTGTTGCTGGCTTTGATTGATAATCCATGATTTATTGTCCCTTTTAAATATCTGAGAATCCTCTTGGTTGCCTTCCAGTGCTCGTCTAGTGGATTCTGCATAAATTGAGAGAGTTTGTTAACACTGAATGCAATGTCAGGTCGTGTTATAGTAGCATATTGTAATGCTCCTATAACACTTCTATATTGTTTAATATTATCTATGACTTCTCCCCTGTTTTTAGATAAGTTTTGATTGCTTATCATTGGAGTAGACATAGCATTAGCTCCATCCATATTTGTTTTGGCAAGCAGTTCAGATATGTACTTTCTTTGACTCAGTATTATTTCTGATTTTGATGTTTTGTTCACTTCAATTCCCAGAAAGTAACTGAGATCTCCAAGGTCTTTAATTGAGAATTGCTTGTTTAGATAGCAAATGATTTTGTCTATTTCCTCCTGATTGTCACCTGTAATAATTAGATCATCAACGTATATTAGTATGTAAATGGTTGATGATTGTGTAAGTTTTATAAACAAGGAAGTATCTGATTTGGTAGACTGATATCCTATTGCCATTAAGGTTGATTTCAGTCTATCAAACCATACTCTTGGTGCTTGTTTAAGGCCATAAATTGCCTTATTCAACTTGCACACAAGGTTTTTATTCTGCTCATAACCAGGTGGTTGTTTCATGTAAATTTCTTCTTCCAATACACCGTTTAGGAATGCATTGTTGACATCCAACTGCCTTATATTCCAACCTTTATATAAAGCAATAGAGAGAATGAGCCTTATAGTTGTATGCTTGACAACTGGAGAGAATGTTTCTGTGAAATCAAATCCATACTGTTGGGTATACCCTTTGGCCACGAGTCTGGCTTTATATTTGTTTATGGTGCCATCTGGATTTCTCTTTATCCTGTATGTCCATCTGCAACCTACAATGTTTTTGTTTGCAGGTGGGCATACAAGATCCCATGTTTTGTTTTTTATAAGAGCATTATACTCTTCATTCATTGCTGTTTTCCAGTTGCTGTTTCTTGCAGCTTGTTCATAGGATGTTGGCTCATCTGTATTTGAGTTGGCCATATAAGCTTTTGGTTTGAAGATGCCGCTTTTGGCTCTTGTTATCATAGGATGACTTGGTCTGACAGAGACTTCAGTGTGAAGTAAGTTCTCTGTTGTGTCTTGATTTGAGTTGCCTCTTGAATTGTCTTGCTGTTGCTCATTTTCACTTATTGTGTTGGATGATTGTGCAGGTGAGTGACTGGCATGACTGAGTTCATCTGTCCGTTCATTATCCTGTTGGACTGACACTGAGGGATTTGGATGATTATCAGTAGTCCTCCTTATCTCTGCTGAAGTCTCATTCTCATGATATATAGGTAACTCAGGTATAGAAATATGAGGATTGTAAACTTTGCTTGTGGTTTTCACTTTAGAATCTTTAAATGGAAAAATACTTTCATTGAAAACAACATGTCTACTGATAAACAGTCTTCCACTATCATCAAGACATTTATATCCTTTTTGATTAGTGGTGTATCCAAGAAAAGTACATGGTTTAGATCTAAAGTTTAATTTGTTACTATTGTATGGTCTTAAGTATGGAAAACACAGACATCCAAAAGTTTTTAAGCTATAGTAATCTGGTTTGACACCTTGTAATCTTTCAATGGGACTGACATTTTCTAAAGTTTTAGTTGGCAATCTATTTATAAGATAGACTGCAGTGTTAAAAGCTTCAGGCCAGAATTTTAGGGGTAAGTTAGCATGAGCTAATAGACTGAGCCCTGAATCAACTATGTGTCTGTGCTTTCTTTCACTTAGACCATTTTGTTCAGATGTGTAGGGACAGGTAGTCCTATGAATTATTCCCCTTTTTTCAAAGTAGTCTTTGAGGGTTTTATATTCACTTCCACCATCAGATTGAATGATTTTAACATGAGAATTTAGTTGCTTTTCAATCATAGTAATAAATTTGATCACAACACTATGTGTTTCATATTTATTCTTTAAGAAGTATATCCAAGTGTATCTTGTGTGTGCATCAACAAATGATATATAGTATTTATATCCATAATCAGTACATATTGGTGCTGGTCCCCAAAGATCAGTGGCAATAAGTTCAAGGGGTTTAGAGTACTTGGTTAAGGAGTCATTAAATGGTAGTTTATGACTCTTACCCATTTGACAGTGTGTGCAAACATAAGGAATAGAAACATCATCATAAGATATGCAATTTTCAGTAAGAATTTGTTTAACAACTTTAACACTTGGATGACCAAGTTTGCAATGCCAAAGATCAAATACTCTATTGCAGTTTGTCTTTTCACATTGATTACAACAACTTTCCCTTTTTGTGGGACTTGTATAGCTGACAGATTTAAACCTATAAAGTCCATTTGCAGCATCACCCTGTAATAAAATGTCCTTAGTTAGTATGTCTCTAACAAGGCAGTATTTAGGGTAAAATTCGAAGTAAACTTTGTTATCATTAGCAAATTGAGACACACTTATGAGATTTTTCTTGATCTTTGGAACTCTTAACAAGTTATGCAAAAATAATTGTTTCTTTCCTTTGATAAGAGCATTACCAACATGAGAGATTTTGATGCACTTACCATTCCCCATGCAAATTGATTGTTTACCTCTATACTCCCTGTTGCCAAGGTTCAGATTGTCTAGATTATTAGTTATGTGGTTTGTAGCTCCTGAGTCTGGATACCAGCAGTCATCTTGTACATGATCTTGTTGAGTGTTTTCACTTGAATTATTGTCCTTGTTGTCAGTATGATTACTTGATTGAGCTACATTTGCACTGTAGTTGTTGTTTCTTTGATTGCCATTGTTTTGATTATTGTTGCCTTGATTAACATATCTGAAATAACACTTTACTGCAGTATGGCCAATTTTCTCGCAGATCTGACATTTTGGTCTGTTACTGTTGCTATTCCATCTGCCTCTTCCTCTGGATCTATTAGAATGGTTTCCTCTTTGTGATGATGTTTCACCCTTGTTGTTACTTTGATTCTTGCTTTTGGCATTGACTGTATAATTGATTGCGAAATCTGAATCTTGAGGTTTCTTGTTATCAAGTCTAGCCTCATGAGCCTGTAGGATAGAATGAACATCATCAATCGAGGGTAAAACTTTGTTAGATGAAATAACAGCAACCACTGCTTCGTAATCGTCACTTAAGCCATTTAGAATGGTTAAGATTTGCTCAGAATCAGACACTTTGTGTCCTCCTGCTTCAAGAAGATCACAGATGGTCTTGATCTTGTATAGATACTCTCTCATTGAGCAGTTGTCTTTTCTTATGCTTTGTAGCTGTCTCTTATGATACATGACTTTGGCTGCTGATTGAGTGTTGAACACTTTTTCTATTGTAGACCATATTTCACTTGCAGATTTACATCCTATAACATGTGACAAGGGATTTGTGTTTATTGATGATAGTAGCCATGAACATATTAATCTATCCTGTCTGTGATGTTTGACATAATCTTCATTGCTAACAATTCTGTTTTCTCCCTCAGTAATGCATTTTGGTGGAGTTGGTATTGTCCCAAGAAGAAAGCCTTCGAGACCATATCCCTGAATTGCGGTTTCAACTTGCAGTTTCCACAGCAAGTAGTTGTTCTCGTCTAGATGCACTGTGATCAGTTGACTTTGAGGGCTTGTAACAGTTTTGATTAACTTTCCTGTTGCTTCAGCCTGCTGATCGTTATTGGCATCGCCTGAGACTACTGACTGATCATCTGCCATGTTGATGATTCTTGATTCAGAAAGAAAAAAGAGACTTTAAAATAGATTCAAGAATGAATAGATCTTTCAAGAAACTGAGTATAACAGGTATGATGCAGCCAAGTCTAGATGAGGAAGATTTTCTTCTGATAGATCTTGGCGTGGCACTGTCCCTTATTTGCTATTTGATGAGATTTCTTCTTTCTGGTTTCTTGAATCTGTTTTCTGAATTCTTGAATTTGTTTTCTGAGTTTCTTTTCTTGAGTTGCAAAGGAACAGTATGCAGCCAGTGTAAAAACTTGGCAGGGCAACTGTTAATACCCAAATGATGATATCTTAACTGATGGGTAAAGAATTCTTCAAATGATGAGAAGTTCTCTGATGATGAATTATCCTTATCTTTTCTTCTTGATATCGTGAGAAGCTGTTAAGCTAATTGTAGCTCTGATACCATAATAGAGAATATGAACTGAGAAAGATATTCAATATTGAAAACAGAGAAGAATTTTGTATATTGCAGAATTGATAAAAGAAATGTTTACATTGTTGTTCTATATATAATAGAACAGAGTGGGCTAAAAAGACTAGGCCCAAATAGATACAAAACAGACCCAAACAGATGAGTGGCACAGATTAAATAGAGTAAAGATCAACGGTAGAGATTGCAGGCAACATGAATAAAACAGATCAGAGAATCTCCAGCCTCCTTATCTCATTCATTTTTTATTCTAGTGAATCAAACTTACTAATGTAGAGTTTTTTCAGATCATTGAATATTAATGGTACATAACTTGCAGTATCAGACAACAAGAGATGCAAGATTATGGGCATTTCTACACATTAATGGATACTTAAAGTGATAGTATAAACATGATCAAGTCTCTGTTATTACAAGCGAAGTGTTAGGAACCAATGTCTTTAAAAATTGAGGTGCATTGGTATGACATCATTAGGCACTTGAATGCCAGTCTTGAAAAACATATCTTAGGTAGATCATTGTTAAGTAATTGTGTGAAAAATATAAAAGTACTTTAAAAATGCAACTGCAGTTGGTTAAATAGGCCACAATGGACAAACAAATAAGTGTATACGTACCAAACTGAACTGCCCAAGGAAAAATGGTCCATCATCAAACTTAGTAAGGTACGTTTCCAATTTGTTTTATGCAACATCTAAATGGAAAGGGAACAATATAACGGACATCAGTAACTACTAAACTTTCAATCACCATTTCAAAGACATCCATAAAATGATAAAACACCCACCAACATCCTTAGGCACATCTCCTTTAGAGGTTAGGGCAGAGAAATTAACACTGTTGAAAATATCAATGTAAGAGAAGAGTTCATCTGCAAATTGCTTTTTAGTAGGATCCTACAATGAACCAGATTTCATGAGATGAGTATTCAAATCACATATAGTTAACGACTACAAAACACTTGGGTGAAAAATTAGTAGCAGTAGCATCCATGTCATATAGTACATTCATGTAGATGAAAATTGTAATTGTAGCATCCATGTCATCTAGTACATTCATGTAGATGAAAATTGTAATTGTCATAGGCTTTGTTGGCATACTAGTTTTGAAAAATTAATTATAATTATAAGATTATGTTTAATCTAAGTTGACAGAGTAGAAAAATCATATAGAATTTAGAAGTTTTGTTCTTACATCAGGAAGCAACTTGGGATCTTCAAAATTTTCATCAATAAACTTGATCAAATCAAGACACTCTCCTTTCACTTCATTGTTATATTCCAAAGCAGGAACCTATAAGAACAAATCATTAAAAATCACCATAATTCATGTATAAGCCTTGTATAAAACTTATTTATTGATTTTTTTTTTAAAAATGATAATATACCTTGTTTGGAGGGTAAACGTTCTCTTTATACCAAGCAGGCCTATTTTGCAGGGTAAACTGATAAAATTTATACAAATTTTATATCTATATATGTATGAATTTACCATTGAAGATATTATCATATACTTCATATTTTTATTCTGCTGTGTCAAGTCAGCATTGGGGATCAAAATTTGAAGGTTAGAACTATGTGTATAATTAGTACAAAATTTCTAATCGACCATATTATAATTAACAAGACAATGTTAATACCACTTATGATCGCAATCACATGACCCTTATGGAGTCGGTGTGGCTACACCATTGAAACCGACTATATGCAAAAGAGTATTGACAGAGGCTTAAAAGATCACGTTACCAAATATGGAAATCATTTTAAAAATGTCCTTTTTCTCCACTTAGACCGAGCCTGTAGTGGCTACAGCCCCTTGCATCATGCCCTAAACCTCAACCTTTCCTCACAAGATTTCACAACTTTTTGTGAAAAAGGTTGTGAAATAGACAAAAAGTTGTGAAATATGATCTATTATTCTATTTTATTCTTTAGCCTAATTATGAAAAAGTACACTGGAAATCAAATTAGATCATACTTTTTATTGTATTATTTGGCATAACTCCATTGTTTGGTCAAATGAGTTAATGTGTTTATTTTGTTTATTAATCACTACCTTTTACCATGTTCAGACATATATGACAAATAATATGTATCGTATTGATTTAAATACATCGCCTTCAATGAACAATGATGAGGAACCATTTGAATATCATGACGATGATAAGCATGTGGTATCTACATCAATCTTTGATACGGTAATCATTTTCATTATCAATCTCTCAATAATTGCATGTTTCATTCTTAAAATGTATTACAATGAAGCTTGTATAGGAGTATGTTTCATTCTTAACATGTATTACAATAAAGCTTGTATATGAGTAATGATTGATAATTCATATTGTGAGTATGAATATATTTATTTTGTTTCAATGAACTTATTGTCATAAAAAGACATGCATGCCATGTAAAATAATGGATAAACATATATTTTTGTACTAATGATAATTCTACTTTGATCAATCATGCACGCCAATTTATTTCACATATTCAGAAAAATGGGATGCATAGTATATGTTCTATTGATTTGAATGGACCGCCATTGCCTAGTAACGATGAGCAATTATCTGAAGATCGTGTTGATCATATGCAAATGGTATCAACATCGCAGTCGAACATCCATACGGTAAATTTTCTATAATTCTTATTTTATTTGTCTTTTTGTCAAATTTACGTTTTATTTGTAATCTTTACGATGAACGATTATTCGACGGTCATATGATAATTTTTTTGATGATATTTGCACTAAAATGTTTAGAATTTGGTTGAAGCGATATGTAAAGAACATCCAAGATCATCAGTAGTTGCCGCACTATTTGAAGAAACTTCAGAAAGGACAAAAACTAACGATCAAGGTGACTCTTTTACCATAATGTACAACTGTATAATATATCGGTAAAAATTAATTGTTATCACTTTTATTCTAAGTTTTTGTGATGTTTTTAAATTTATTAGGATTAATATTATTCGTCTTCACCTGTACAGTTGATATGCATTGTATTGATCTGAATGCACCACCTTTGCTTGACAATGAGGAGCAATCAATAATAGGTTATGTCGATAATATGCAAGAAGTGTCAACGACACAGGTGAACTTCCATACTATATTTTTTTTCCAAAGTACATGTATTTTAATTTTAATGTTTAATTTTTACAGTAATCAAACATAATACTATAGTATAAACATTTAATGATACTTTGATAGTTTATGTCCCATATTACCCTTTTCCTTAATTTTTCAATTAATGTATACTTGCATAGATGCCACATGATGTACTACGTCAACCTATCCTCGTTGAAGATCCATTGTCGTTCTCTTATGCTTTGTATGGAGATTCTGTTCCTTTTGATGCATCCAACAAGGTTGATTTATTCACCCCTTCCGGTTCAACTTCACACGATGTTTTAAAAGAGTCATTTGATGCAATTTGTTGTGACGACCTGGATTTTGGCGCTCGAAAATCAACATCCATACTTCACTTGTATTCGAATGCCGTAGATTCAAACGTCCAAATCTAGTACGCCGGAGCTTATAACACATTAAGTACAACAACACAGCAGAAGAAAAATGAATATATCATTGATACAACAATGGATACAATATTTGATACAATAAGATACAACAGAATATCAATACTATCAGAGATACAAGACAATAGTGGAATTAACCAAGCAGCAGCAGCGGAAAGATATCTTCAATGCCAAAGCTCCAAACTTCAACCAAGCAAGTTCGAACCACCCATTATGCTGAAGTGAACCAATGCGATCTCCAAAATCCAAAGACTCCAAAGAGTTCCAAACAGAAAGCTGAAGGCTACCGAATCTATATCTACTATCTGACTATCTGAAAATCTAACTCTAGGCTGCCCGTGTGGAAAATTTTGGGCACCCAGAGTTTAGAAAGGGAACAATAAACTCCAGGTCAGTCATGGGACTGGTATGAGCAAACGAAAAAGTTTTATCTTTAACAAAAGAAACAAAGGGAAATAAAAGAAATCCGCAGTGCTTTTTTGGAAAATGAAACTACCATAAGGCCTCCCGCCACACACACAATGCAAATGCACACTTGGAGGAGATTTCTCCTTATGATAGTCAAACATGCTTACTACGCAAAATCCATTTGATATTATTATTAGTGCATAGTGGAAAAAATTTCAAAAGTATAATATTAATCTTAGCCAACATAGGTACCATTATACTATGCCTACTATAGCTACCACCTGAGGTGGCAGGTAATACAACTGCAATCGTAAAGGCTCGTATTGTTTTGTTTGGATTTCCAACAAATGGCCAGGCTAAGGAACTTCCTTACCGAATGGGAACGCCTCTGGAGGGACGCCCCGAGAACCTACCCGGATCTCTGCCAACATAAGGTTGGGTTACCCCTGCCCGGAGTGACACCTACAAGTATGCCACCCCTGGTCGTTACCAACCTTTATCCAGGGCCCCAACAACCAACAACCACATAAGTAAAGTATCTAGGCTCCATACCATGATACCACTTTCAAAATCAACATAAGTAAATATCTGGGCTCCATACCATGATACCACTTTTTTATCCGGAAGGAAATGGACATACCCTAAGGGCGCGACCCTTAATAACCTTGCCGCAACTTTCCTGTTTCGACCATTTCTGGGATGTGAGGCTGGACGAAGTCTCGTCCACAAAGCTACGCTATTCACAAAATCCATGCTTCGATCAACCAATGATCAGCAACACTCAGCATGCCACGTTACCAAATTGGGAATGTATCACTAGTAACCATCAACTACATAACCTCTGAGCTCGTACGTCTCAGAGAAGGGTGTTAAGCTAAGAGAATAAATTCTCCGCCACCAAACAGAAATGTATTTGATAGAAACAAGTTTTACATCTCAAAGTGTAGTGTCAGACATACATCCATACAAGTCTGTTTCAGGTTCGAACAGAACCGAAGGCACTTTAAAAGAAGCCCTTGCAATCCGGATAATCCCTAATCACGTCGGTACTCCCCGTCACAAAGGGTGATATAAATCTCTATACCGGCGCGACTCAGTGCAGAGACATTCGACAGGTAATCCTTTCATTTTCAAAAATACCCGGTCATCACCACCGTCTTCAAATGCTATCCATTTCGACGTATCATTAATTCGAAATGGGTTTTATGACATAAAGTCCTCTTCCGGCTAAACCGAATAATGAGCGCTTAACTTTAAAAACATATGGATATATTGGGATCTCAATTAAGTCACCATTTTTAAATCCCCAAACCTTCCTTTTAAAATGGTTTAAACAAATTTCCACTTTAATCTTTTAAACAAATGATTCACCCTTTAATATCCACTTACTTTTTGAAACCAAGGTTCACCAATCTTTCACAAAGATTCATTCATAGCTTTCAAAACTATTTTCATTTCAAATCTATTATACAAAAGATACACTTTTAAGATCCTCTTATATTTGAAAACAAAGTTCACTAATCTTTAACAACTAATCTTTAACAAAGATTCATTCATAGTTTTCAAAACAATTTTCATTTCAAATTCGAAATCCTTTCACAAAACTGGAAATTCTTTCCTTTATATAAAAGCTATTATTATTTGAAAACAATATAGAAATTTTATGAACCTTTCAAACCATGATTTCCAAAATAATTTCAAATAATATTTAACAAGATATAGTATATTTAAAACTAAATTTCAATTTAAAAACTTCCCTTTCAAAAGCTTTTCATATTCAACTCAATTTTTTTTCCAAACTAATTTGATTTAAAATTCAAATTTTAAAACCATTTTATCATTTTGAATAAAATAATATTAAATTCAAAATATCTGTGACTTAACCAATTTCTTCGTGAAATCCATATTTGTGTGTGTGTGGTGTAGTCCAGGGGTTTTACACAACAGTACAATATCATCAATTATCACAAATTCAAGCATAGCAATATTGATAAGCAGTATAATCCTATAACGCTTATCTTTCATTCACAGATTCACAGATAAATAATATAAATTCATCAAAGATAAATAAATTACATTCATCACGGCTCAAATCACACAATTAATATTACAGAGCATCACACATCAGAGATATCAATCAATTCAAGGCATTCAATACAATTCAATCATCCATAAGTAAGACCAATTCATTATCTGATTATAATTAACTTAAACCAGATTAATTACCTATGAATAAATTTTAAATCTTGGTTAATTAACATTAATTAATTACAAACCATTTTAATTAATTATCCTTTAATTATTTATTAATTAACCTTTAATAATTAATTAACCTTTAATTATTAATTAATCAACCTTAATTAATAAATCAGTCAACCTTTAATCATTAAATAATTAACCTTTAATTATTTAATTATTCAATTATTCTTTAATTAATTATCCTTAATTCATTCTTTAAGTATTAATTAATTAATCTTTAATATTAATTAATTAACCTTAAATTGATAAATTATTAAGTAATTAATCCTTTAATTACATTGGGAAATTATCTTTTAAAATTACTTTCATTAAGTAATTAACTCTTTAATTAATCAAGGATAAACCTCCTACTTAATCACCATAATTTTCATTAAGTAATAAATCTTTAATCACTTAAGACTTTAATTAAATAAAAGATAATCTATTTATCTCAATTAATTACTTTAATTATCATTAAAAATCTTTATTTGATCAACCGTGTAATTATTTTTCATTAACCACTTAACTTATTCTTTAAATTACATTAAGGATGAAAACACTTCATCTTTTAAATCATTTACTTAATTATAATATTAAGTTTATTTAAAATAAACTTTTAAAAACAAGGGTTATATATATATTGAAATACTTTAAACTCAAAATTTTTTATTTTTTCAAATCTTTTATAAACTCCATCTTAATTAAACATTAATCATTTTTAAAGAACTGGTTAATAAATTATTAAATCCTGATTAAGTTTTAAACTCTAAAACTTGTTATTTCTTTTAAATTTAAAACCTGTTTGTTTTCAATTCAACTAAAACCCAAGCTAAATGCTGAAATACTCGAGCCCTACTTCGAGTTAACCCACATACTTCTCTTGCTTCGAGACAAACCCAATCAATCTGGAGTTCGACTTCGAGTAAACCTTCTTCCTCAATAAAACAATGGTTCCAGGTACCATTATTTGCTCATGTACGTGCATAGAAACTACGACGAACTCTGATCAACTACGACACCATCAGCAAGTCATCGCTGACCACCACTACCCCCATCGACTACCCAAATCGATGAATTCGTGCTAAAATCGAGATCGAGCACATCAACACCTTCTTGGAACCCACTGATCATCCCAAAAACACCTCGTGCTACCACCAACGTCCATCTGAAAACACGCAATCATGACCACAGCTACGCCACGAAACAACATGCCGATCCCTCTGGGTCTGATCGCCTCTAGTCCACCATCGACGACTCAGTAGCCACTCGAACCCAGTCGACAAAACTGTTAATCGAACCCTAGTCCGATGAACCCACGCCGTGCCGATCATTTGAAAAATCCCTAACTATTTTTCCATCGATCTACGACACCCAAGCCACCTTCCACCATGATCACGACGCATATAAACTTGCCGATCGACGACAATCGACCATAATACCAATTTTGATCAACTCAAGATTTCTCGTCAATTACATGCTTAAAATTCTTGAAATAATTACCAAAAATCATAAATTTGCAATACAAATCTAGTTGTGTAATCAAAATTTAAAATTAAGATAATTGATTTTCGACATATATATGATCTTTACTGTTAATTCTATATTTTGAAATAATTAATCCAATAAACATACTTAAATTTATTTTTAAAATGAATGTTACATGGTTACCACCCTTTTTCATTTATAGATCATCACCTAAATCATATTGAGGGAAGAAGAATTTGAATTTCTTTGTGGTATTAGTGTGTGAAATGTTAAACAGAGAAATATATATACCTATAACAAATATATATATACAATCACATATACATATACAGACATATTCATACCTATACAACTACATTTCACAACATTCATCCATTATTGATCACATGCAAACCAGGATATGTATATAGCTTTAAGAGTTTGCTCACCTGGAAAAAATTGAATAGAGGAATAGGCTTGATTTTGTTTTCCTGCAACCTGATGTATATTGAAGTTGAAACTTTGATTTGTTATTCAATTTAAATCTGCACTTGATCTGTTACTTGATTCCAGTTAAATTCTTGCTTTAAGTTGAGTTGGATTTTGCCTTGTTCTTGATCAGGTTTGAGATGTTTTATCTTTGCTTTGATTTTTAGTTTTCGAGGTTTTAGTTTTAAAAGATATGAAAGAAAATGAAGATAGCCTGATTTCTCTTTTTATTATTTACAATTCCAAATAAAGAAAATATTTTGCCATTTGTTAACCTCAACTTACACATGTAATATGCATGATCTTATTACTTTACAAATGTCATTTACAAAAAAATTTATGTTTAAACCCTTAATTAGTTTTATATTTACAAATGTATTCATATATTTTTTATATTCTTTTAAATTGTATTTTCTATTTTATAAATACATTTCCTTTATAAATATTTATAACTTTTGAAAATTATTTACATCAAATTCAAAATATAACTTTTCAAATCACAACATATATTAAATTAGAAAACCTATTTTTATTAATTTTAAAATATAAAGTTTTAAATCCAATTTATTTCTTTCTTTTAAAATATTTATTTTTGAATTTAAAATTCCAAATTCCATTTATAATCTATTGATTATAAAAAACAAACACATATTCTTATTTAATTTGAAAACTTCAATTTAATTCACAATTAAATCCAAAATTTATAGTTTAAATTACCCATTTAAACTTAACTCAAAACCGGGATCGTTATAGTCCTTTAGACTTATCGTGCACCTTACAAAGGTATATAATGCTACATTTACTTATAATATGCAAATAATAGATTATTACTCCAACTATTTTTGAGTTATTTTTTAATTGAATATACATATTTTATAAAAGAGACTCGCCTATATTTCGTCAATATGACAAAATGATGGCTAGATACAATGAAAATCGGTCATCCACTCAACGAGTTAGACGTTTGAGAGAAACTGATCAACAGAAACAACGTAGAAAAGCGATTGATGCAGCAAGACCTAAAGAAAAAGCAACACATATCAAATCCTCAAACATCAACACTCCAATGTTAATATCTCCAGTTCCAAAAATTACAAATGCTCACAAATTTATAAGCTCATGCCAAAAGATTAATTGGACAAGTTGTCAGACATGTTCTCGATTTTTTCCGGATTTAATTATTACGTCAAGTTCATGCTCTGATTGTCATACTGATAAACCACAACATGACCTTCCCTATAAGTTTAGTCCTCAAAATCTAAGGGAACCCAGTCCTGTTCCACCTAGATTATCCTGCCTTACTAACTTGGAGCGAATCCTCATTGCGCGCATTTATCCAGTTATGTAAGTTTTCCATTTTAAAGGACAACAATATAAATATAGTGGAAATATTATTAATTTCCCTCAGGATATCAATGCAATAGCACGTTCTCTCTCTTTCAGGCCAAATGATTTATCAGCAGTATTAGTTGTCAACAGAAGTGGAACGAATGAAAGTCAAGAGTTTCGCGTAAGGCATGAACATGTAAGATGGGCACTACTTTGGCTTAAATATAATAATATATTTTATTCCGATGTGCGCATTAATGAAATATCTCTCCATGAGTTACCAGAGGATGGTGTACCTTTAAATCTTCCTCTTATTCAAGATAATTCGCAAACTCAATTCACAATGATGATTTTCTAGGACCTCTAGAATTCGAAAGCGAAATAACTCACATCGGTGGATTTGAGATATCAGGTGCAGCCACGGCTGTAGTACAACCGAACCACCAAGCCTATCTATTATCCTTTCTGGAAAACAAAGAAATAAATGAAACAGTTGTTCAGATGCCTATTTCTTTTGTTGCTATTGATGAGTTTAATACTCCTGGATATATCTCGATGGCATTTCCAACATTATTTCCATCAAAAAATGCTGATTTACGACAAGCACGACCAAGAAAAATTAGACCCCTAGAATATTTTCAATATTTAATGAAATTTCATGATCAAAGGTTTGCAAAAGATTCTAGATTTAGATATTTTGCCTACAATTCAATTAGCAGGTGATGTGCGTTAGATATTGGTAGCATTTACGTACAAAAAAACCCAGATGATAGGAATTTATCTATAAATGATATCCTTGAAATGTTAAAATCGGGAGATAAGCAGTTGTCCCAACGCATTTCTTACTATGCAAAAGGCATTCGTGGAAGCCGTTCTTACTGGTCTGCAAGATTAAAAGAGCTTACAGCTATGGTTAAACAACTAGATGCGCCAACTATATTTTTCACATTAAGTTCAGCAGATTTGCAATGGCCAGAACTTTATAAACTTCTCGATCAAACAAATGAATTGCAAAAATTAAGCTACAGTGAACAAAGAAAAAGAAAGGCACAGTTACTAAATGAAAATCCACTTGTTGCTGCATGGTTTTTTCAAGCAAGGGTTAAAAATTTTGTACTAGATTTTTTAACGCCAGAATTTTCTGTTAAGGACTATTGGTATCGTTTTGAATGGAAAAATCGTGGAAGTGGACATATCTATGGCTTTTTGTGGTTACATGATGCACTAGATTTATCTTCTGTTATCGAAAATTCATATGAAAATTCATATGAAAATTCTACAATTATTGAATATTTTGATCGTCTTGTTTGTACAATAAACCCAAATATGGGTCAACCTTCATGGGAACAAGAGCATCCAAGTGCACAAGTTATTCCACCTGATGCAAATTTGGATATAGACGACAACGACTATGCAAATCTAGTTACTTGGGTTATGCGTCATTCCAGGTGTGGAAACTACTGTTTGCGAGTATATAGAACAACCAAACAATTGACATGTCGCTTTAAATATCCATTTGACATGCTTCCACGATCTAAAAGTGTAGAAGATCCTCCAAATAGTAAAATCTTTCGATTTATTTCACAACGCAATGATCCTCTGATCTACTCACATAATAGAAAAGTACTTCAGGTTTGGCATGCTAATATTGATTGGTCTCCTATGTTATATGTGCATGTTGTGGTAAATTATATTGGAAAATATGCAACAAAATCTAAACCTGTATCAAAGAGCTTTAAAGACACATTCAGAACAATAGTTGAAAACGGTCATCGACCTTGTCAAACATCAACTTCGGCCATCAAGAAACTACTTCTCAAGAGTGTATCCGAACGAGACATTTCTACACAAGAGGTATGCCATCTTCTGATGTCTTACCCTCTAGTAAGTTCATCTAGAACAATAGTGCAACTTAACGTAACTGAAAAAAACATGCTATCAACAATAATTCAACATCGAAATACAACAATAGATGAAGATATGGTTGAATCAGACCCAAATTTTATTATAAGGTATATGGATCGACCAAGCGAACTTGAAAACCTTTCACTTCTTGATATGGCAAAAAACTTCCGTTACTATAATAAAGGGTGGCATAAGTTTCAAAAAGAGGCAATTGTACGAATAATACCAGATTTAAGTACCAATATTCCTCCATTTGGTAAAAAATGGGAATTGTTTTACGAACGACAGGTAATGCAACTTCTCTGCTTTTTATTAGATCAAATTTTACAAATATTAATAATAAACTTTGATTATTAAAAACTATGTTGATTTTAATTATATTTAAAATATGAAATCAGAAGTAAACTTGTTTTTTTAATATGAACACAGGTACTACTACGTCATCACTATAGAAATCTTAATGAAGCAAAAGGAAACTTCGATGCTTGGTCTGATAGATATGTTAGTTTAGGTTTTATTCAACATCAATCACTCCCAGATGCTATAGAAGATGATTTCGAAGATGATAGTATAAACAATGATGTAGAAGAAAACCAAAAAGAAGAATGGATGATAGCAGCCGCGATGGGTCCAATGTTTGTTTCAGGAGAGGAGACAGAAATGGGCTTAAGAGAATTTGATACTTTGCATAATTGGAATGAACCACTTTAGAGATACCCTAATATAGATATTGAACGTAATTTTATCCATATCAATTTACGTTCAATTATGGAATATGAAAGTGAGACCATAAACAGTTCTACTGTTGTTCCTTTTGAGAGCTTATCTACAGATCAGAGGATTGCACATAATGTGATATTTAAAGAAATACCTAAAAGAAAATCAATTTGAATGATTATATGCGGTGGTGCTGGTACAGGAAAATCAATGCATGTAAATGCCATTGTTCGAACAATTGTTACTCATTTTGGAACCAGCAAAGCAGTTCGCATTATGGCTAAAACTGGAGTGGCTGCATTTAATATTGGTGGTAGCACAATTCATCATGAACTTCTAATCTTCACGGAAAGAAAATCATCCTACAAAGAACTATCATCATAGCAATGTCATCGTACGCAAGATGACTTTAAAAATACAAAGTTGATTATAATAGATGAATATAGTATGCTAGGTAGAACAATGATGGAAAATATTGATTTACGGTGTCGTGATATTTATTCAATAAATGACTTATTCGGTAGCATTTCTATTGTCTTAGTCGGTGATATGTGACAACTACTTCCTATTTTTGATAGTTCGTTATACTTGAAAGGTGGTAATCTCTTGCAACAACGTGGTGGACTTTCATATATGAGTTTTGATAAGTGTGTAAGACTATCGTATATATTCCGTCAAGTTAGAGATGAGAAAGCACCTTTACGAGGAGCTTTAGAAAGACCGAGTAGAGGTGCATCTACTTTAGACGATTGGAAACTTTTCAAAACCAGAGATTGGTCAGTTTTATCGAACAAAGAGACGGAAACCTTTAAGGATGCTCTTTGTCTTTTTCCAACAAGAATTGCTGCTAACAAACATAACAAAAACCATTTGATTCAACTTGGAAAACCTATTGCACGCATTCCTTCTTTCAAAAACTGTGAAGCAGCATCTAATGCTTCGTTTGATGATGAAAAAGGTTTAGAACGATGTATTTATCTTTCTGTAGGTGCTCGAGTGATGTTACGATCTGATCTTTCAGTGCAAAATGGATTAGTTAATGGTGCAATGGGTACTGTTATGGATATTGTATATTCACAGTCATCAAGTTCTCCTAACGATCTACTGCTAGCGGTCAATGTCGATTTTGATAAATACCGTGGTACTCTATTTCGTGATCAAACGAATATTATTCCAATAACTTCGCAAACAGTAAATTGGAAAACTTCTTCTGGTACAACATGTACGAGAACTCAGTTACCTTTAGCTCTATATTGGGCAATAACAATACATAAAAGTCAAGGACTGACACTAGATCAAGCAATCATTAATATCGACGATCGAGAAAGTCTTGGTTTAACGTTTGTTGCATTATCAAGAACTAGAAAATTAAAGGATCTTGCTTTCAATCCTATGTTTACTTTTGAAAGACTTGCATGGATTGGAAGATCCAAAGGCCTGCCTTCTAGATTATTAGAGGAAGAACGTTTGAATGCAATGTCTGCTGAATAAATGGTAAGTAAAAACAACCATTATTATTTTCAAAATTTCAAGTAAAAATGTTCTTTTATGTAAAATTAGCAATTTATGAACCTTAAATAAAACTAATGCTGATATTTATGTTTTATTTTAAATTAAAACGTTTGACCTGATATTATAGGTGTTTGATAGTTTAAAACCCAAGAATAGTCAATAATGAGATATATATGATTGCTGGATATGCCTTTTCTTGTCTCTTAGGGACATATAACATCAGAAGACAACATGATATCATACGTGTCAAATACTACTACCATTTCACTTATCTACATAAGATTTGGTTGCTTACTGTGAGATGATGATATCATAACAATTAGAAATGATCTAATAAATACTCACCTCCTTGTGATATCTCAGGTCAGGTGTTCAAGTATGTAGTTGGGAGTCCATATTACGCAGCGCCCGAAGTACTACGTAAGCATTATGGACCAGAAGCTGATGTCTGGACTGTAGGAGATATACTCTACATTCTGTTGAGTGGCGTACCATCTTTTTGGGCAGGTTTGATTATATCAGTCATTGCTTAAATTAGCACTTCAAAGCAGGTTTATCTATATAATCAGGAATATGTTTAAACTTGTTGTTTTTCAATGTCAGAAACACAATAAGGAATATCTAAAGCAGTATTGAAGGGAGTCATTGACTTTGTTTTCAACCCATGACCTTTGATTTCTGATAGTGCGTAAGATCTCATCAAGAAAATGCTTTTTTCTTCTCCTTCACAATGATTGACTGCTCATGAAGTATTATTATATGTTTGTTTGTTTATAAACTTTTTAGCTTTCACTTAGGCAAGTGTATAAAGTGCTATTAAAAACTAGTACTCACGCAGGTGAGATGCATGTGTACGTAGGAAAAAAACAAGTACTAAGAGAGAAATTTACAGCAATGGATGTAGACAACAGTGGTGCAATTACATTTGATGAGCTCAAAGAAGGTCTTAGAAAATACAGTTCTACATTGAAAGATACCGAAATACTTAGAAAATACAGTTCTACAACAGCGGTACTTTCGATTCTGGGGAATTCATTACTGCAACTGTACATCTCAATAAATTGGATAGAAAGGAGCATTTGGCAGCAGCATTTGCATGTTTTGACAAAGATGGTAGCAGTTATATCACTGTGGACGAGCTGCAGCAAGCTTGTAAGGAGCACAACATGGAAGATGTTCTTCTTGAGGATATTATTAGCGAAATTGATGAAGATGATGCAAGTTTATTTTATATTACAAACTTTCCACCCTCATTCATTTTTGCATACAATAGAGTTTGGTTGATGGTTTTTTTTTCTGTATATAGGATGGACGCATTGACTATGGGGAATTTGTTGTTATGATGCTGAAGGGAAATATGGGAGTTGGAAGAAAAACAATGAGGAATGGTTTGAATATAAGTATGAGGGATAACTTGTAACGTGTTTTTCTTGTTTTATTATTGAATTTACTCTGTTACTTGCTACTTTACATCTACGATGTTCATGTTGATTGTAAATGTACTGTGAAGCTTGTATGTTGTAACTTTTCATCTGATATTTCAGTGATTAATGTTGTGCTCAGTGCTCTGATTAGGAATAACATATTTCAGTGATTAAACATGGTCGTAGTTAGATCCCCAAACCCCTAAGACAACAATTAGAAATTTAAGGAGCTTCAGGCTCAGCAGCATCATTCCATTTCTTGTTGCTAAAAGAAGCAATGCTTCAAACAATACTGAATAGATCTTTCACTTTGCCAACAAGTTCACCGCTGCATCCACCATATTCACTTTCAGTTAACTATGATGCAATCACAGCTCCTGTACAACATAGAGAGAGATATGTTAAACCATAAATCAACATCGTTGTTTGTGCAGTAAATGAAATTTCAAACTAGTCTATAAGAGGTCACTACTCTTGTATAAGAACTAATCTAAACAAATATCATATATTATATGACTGTACATATGCTTTCCAACAAATAGTATATTAACAACGATTTACAAACCGAACAAGGCTTGATGCATATACTAAATAATACTAGTAAGCATACGTAATGTTACTGGCACATAGATATTACGGAAGCAACTGATGCCAAATAACAACTTGAAAGTAAATAGTAACTTATCACGGCTAGTTTGAAAAGTGTGTGTAACTATGAACGGAGACTATGCACTCATATATTTCAAAATTTCCTTCGCGAAGTTATGCATCAGCTTTTAGTAATAATTTGGCAGATGTCTAAAATATTAACATATTTATAATATTAAAACGTAGTACACTAGCATTTGTAAGGCGTTGTAGACATGTTCAATATTTTGCTAACGTCGCCCTGATTTTTATAATATTAAAATGCATTACACTAGCATTTTGAAAGTATGATGTTCGTGATGGTGTGTTAGTTTCTCAATTAAATGGGCGTATTTGTTTCTTCGTACGCCCCCACCACATTCATACCATCCATTGACATCATCTGTTGATATTTATACAAATTGCCCTCGAATTGACCGTGTAGCAATTCTATTTAAATTTAAACAGCAAAAAATGTATTTTCAAATGGATAAGCATGTTTTACTTGGTCTACACTGATATTTTTTTGAATTTCCAACTATTACGAATCCTTACCTATTTACAGCAAATATAAAAGCGAATACTCTGTTATTGATTAGACAGTAGCACTTTATACAGGTACCTTTCTCCATCATTGTATTTTTTTCATTCATATATCTTACATATCTTCTCAAATGCATTTATTTGCTCATATGCAACATTTTCAGTTCATTCTAAAATTTTATAATCAACTTTTATAAGCAAATATTAGCCCGCTACTGCAAATTATGTCTACTTCGTTTTATTACATTGCGTCATTTTTAGGGGATGCTAAAACAAAATGGACATATTCAGGCATAAAAATGATGTGTAACCTTACGTGCTGCTGTGTAACAAATATATAATGTAAAAAGGTCTATGTCTGAGTTAATGGTCATAACCTAGTTATTGGACAGCTGGGAAAGCCATTATAATATCCGTCCATATAGAAAAATATCAAGCACACATAAATTAATTACGAAGTTACGTGTTTATAATATACATTGTTTTTTTAATTATTAGAATTGCAACAGGTTGCGTATGAAATTGGTGCACAGTTTATAATATACACGATCCATAATCTATTTAGATCTTGACACTACAGTAGGTCGGGCTTTTTGTATTATTATGTTTTCTAATATTATATCAATTAATGTTAGCTCTATTACTCAAATGGATTTGGGTACAAATGTTCTTCCTCTTACACTACTGAATCCATACCATCGTAATTGGATCATCAAAGTTCGAGTGACAAATAAAGGTAATTTGAGATCTTATAAAAATATTAAAGGAGAAGGTTGCGTGTTTAGTATAGAACTCACTGATGAAGATGTAAGTTTTTTTTTATCTTAATGCTTTCAATAATATTTTCTCTATTTGTGCTATCATTAAGTTATTGTTATAATAATTGTTCTCTTCAAATTCACAGGGTATCCAAATTCAAGCTATAATGTTTAATAAAGCTGCAGACAAGTACTATTCTATATTTCAATGTGGAAAAGTTTATTATATTTCTAAAGGAACTGTTAAGCCTGCGAATAAAGAATTTAGTACTATAAAAAATGAGTACGAGATTATTATAAATGAGTACTCATTAGTCGAATGGATGGATGATGCGAACTCTAGTATACCCGATATCCATATACAACTTTGTAAAGATTAACAAACTTCAAAAATGTATTGTAGGAAAGGAAGTTGTAGGTAATGCATCCATATTATTAATTTTTTATAACTCATTGTATGTTTGCTTAACATAAGTATCTTTTAGATGTAATCGGCCTTGTTCAAAGTGTCTCAAGTAAACATATTAAACCAATAAATTTGTTTACTTAAAATATTTATGTTTAGATTTAAATTACAGAAGTAAAACTGTTAATGTGACTTGGGAGAACTTGCTATGAAAATCGGTGTTGAGCTGCTACAAATGGTTGATGAATGTCCTATAGTAGCTATTAAATATGCCAAAGTTGGAGATTTTCAAGGTAAAAATTGTTCTATTTTTTTAGCCCTTGCCATGCCATCATTTTTTAAGATTATTTAATCTTACTGCAGGTTTGTCTTTATCAACATTGAGTAAAAGAAATTTATATATAAATCTAAACATACCAGAAGCTAAAAAGCTTAGAAGTTGGTACAATTGTGAAGGCAAAAATACTAAAATCTCATCTACCACTTACGATAGAGTTATGCTTTCTCATATAATAAATGATCCAACATTGGATCATGACAAGGTTTGTCCGTATCATTTCGAACTAAATTGTACATTAATAATTTCATATTGATTGTTTATTTTTTTTCCATACATAGTCTGCATTCTTCAGCGTGTTTGCTTACATAACTTATATTAAGAGTCATAAATTGTGGTATCAAGCCTGTAAGAGTTGCAAAAAAAAGTAACTGAATCTACAGGATCGGGCTATTGGTGTGAAGCATGCCAATAGAAAGAAAGCTCTTGTATTTTGAGGTAAAAATTTAAGACTTAATTATTATTATTTGAAATGGTAATTTATATACAAACATATCATTGGGATAACATATCACATGTGAATAAATGTTCGAATCACGCTACGTAAATTTCGAACTTGTGACATCTGGCAACAAAGCTGAGTTAATTATTTATAGTAATCAGTAATATATGTAATAATATGTTTGTTTAATGCAGATATATTATGGTAATGAAAATTAATGATCCAACCGCTGAAGCTTGGATTACTGCTTTTAATAAACCAGCAGAGGAAATCATAGGTTGCAGTGCTGATGACCTTTATAAGATTAAGAATGATGAATGTGAAGATATATACGAACAAAAACTAAAGGAGTTTGTTATGGATCTCTCGTCTTTTCAGAGTTGGTGTTGTCCAAATTCAGTACATGAATGAAAAAAACAAAAAATCAATGTTATGTCTCAATCAGTCATTGATTATATGGCGGAATCAAGCTTCTTGTTAGAAGAAATATCAACAATGGCAGAATCCAAAGTTTAGTTTTTTTTAGTAATTTTAGTTTTTTTCTTATTTTTACTTCAGCAATGTTAGTTTTTCATATAATAATGGTACTTTTAGGTAATTTATTTAAACACTGTAGTTCAATAATATGAGATTTATTTATTACATCAATTTTTGCATTTTTCATCTTCTTTAATTAGATATTGAAAAATATGATGATCTATATTAAGGTGACATTTGTTTGATTTTTTTTTTTCAAATTCATTACTAAGTTAGAGCTACTAATAAGCTCAAAATTAAGAATATATTGAACCTTCTTGATACATATATGTGTGTGTCTATGGATAGTTCATATCAATACATTGATAGCACATCCTTAGTATCAAGTTGGTCTACATTTTCAATCCTTGATATAATTGGATTTACACAATTTCAATTATTTTCATTTATTTTAAAATGTAGTTAATTTTTCATCAAATTAATAATAAAGAAAAAAATTTAACAAATATGTTTTTCTTTGATATCAAATACCACAACGGTCGGTTTCCCCACCGTTGTGCGGTTATACTAGTACTAAGTGGAAATGACGTAGTTTAATTGGCAAGCAAAAATGGTACATGAGCATGTCGGCATAAGATTTAAAACATGAGCATGTCCATAAAACAAAACGAAGATAAAAATTAAAAAACAAATAAACGAAAAAATGTTGCTACTAACTGCCAAATGTTTCTATACGTTTCTTCCCTAATCTCCATGCTTGCAGCTCCAAATGAGAAAAACACATTTTCGAAACAAGTTTACATAGAAAATTCACAACATCGTTCAATAACACAGCACAGTATAACATTCAATAACAAGCTAAGAAAGTAAAAAAGAGAGTCACTACTTTCTCCCAAAAGACCCATAAGCCTGTCCACCATTATTGTTCATTCCTGAGTTTTCTGCTCTTGAGTTATACGTTGTTGGTCGTGCTGCTTGTTGATTTGAAGGTAATATCCTTACAGATGGATGGACTCTTTGCGCTGTTGGTTGACAACGATGTAATGGAACATTTTGATGAGAAGTCTGTGAACAAAAACATTAAGTCAATATGTTGTATCAGGTATAGTAGGCCTTTCAAATTTCTTGAACAGTGTGAGTGTGTGTGTCAGTGTCTGTGTATATGTATGTATGTATGTATGTATGTATGAATACAAGAATGCAATTCCCAACTACATAGCTTGGCTACAGAGGAAAGGATAATCAAATAGTCTTCCACTTTGGAAACAACATGATCATTGTTAAACCCCTTTCGACTCACGACCTAGCAGGAGCCGAGTTAAGGTGCTTGCTGACTTAAGAAGTGTGCCGACTTAGGATGCTGGTTGAGTTAAGGTGCTTGCCGACTTAAGAAGTGTGCCGACTTAGGATGCTGGTTGACTTAAGGTGCTTGCCGACTTAAGAAGTGTGCCGACTTAGGATGCTGGCTGACTTAAGGTGCTTGCCGACTTATGAAAGTTAACGACATAACAACTTAAAGAAGCCTACCGACCTAGCAAATTGTGAGTTAGCAAGGCCTGCCGAGTTAACAGATTGCCGACCTATGGGAACTTGCGGCCTACCGAGTTAAAGAGTATACTGACTCAACAAGTCACAACATAAGGAAGCATATGACCTAATAAAAGACGACTTAAGGTAATCCACTACTAAGAGGAGCTGCCGATCTAAAATAACTACCGATTTAAGATTGCACGTTAACTCTGCTCCGACCTAACAACACTGAGATACCTTATACACCTTTACCTCGTCACCGACTTACCTTAAGTCTTCAGCGACTTAGGACTTAGCGTAAAACCAGAAGAGGAGGTGAACTACTAGGGAAGCGTTGGAACTGATAAACCGGCTACGACCTATCATAAGTCGGCAGCGACTTATACTAAGTCGGCGACGACTTAGGACTTAGGAAAATTTCCAGAGTCCAAATCAGCTCCTATAAATACCCCACCACTTCCAACATGAAAGGGACTTTTGGCAAATCATTTCTACAGCGCTGTTACTCCGTCGAACTCTTCATTCATTCAGTAATCAAGGATCCTTCAAGCATTCACGACACTACAACAAGCTTCGAGAGAAATTCCTTACATCCGAGATGGATTCATCGAGTTTCACCGTCGAAGATTGAGCTAGTAGTCTAGATTGTTTCTTGTGATCGAATTGTACTGTTTCTTGAAGAGATTTGTATCAAATTGTAACCGAATCAGCAATAAGAGACTATAAAGTGGACGTAGGCTCAATTACGGGCCGAACCACTATAAATCCGTTGTTCATTTACTGCATTTCCGCTATTTTCCTGCTTAATTTCTGTTCCCGTCACACGGGTGGTGCTTTCACAATCTTATTACACACACCGGGTGTTATCGTTCATATTTTAACGTTAACATTTTGGTGCTTTCATTGAGAGCGCAACTCAGGCTACCATCCATCATTGCTTCACACAAGTTTGTTGAAAAGATTTCCTACAGAACTAGAAGTCTATCAGACATAATGGCTCCTGGAAGGAAACGAAAGGTTGTCAGATCTGAAAATGTTCATGATGATACCGCCACCTCTGCTTCACCAAGTCAAGCAGCTCCAAGCGTCGGGGTGACGCGAGGGGAGCTAGACGCTGCTGTATCCGGACTATACCAGCAGATTGAGACTCAAAACAATCTGATGATGGAAAAACTGAACGCTCTGCTTGGTGCCAACCAAAGACCAGTGGGTAATGAAGAAAACATCGCTGATGTCCTTCGCAAATCCGAAGGGAGGAATATTCCTCAGGGAGGATCAGGTGCTGCTGAAGGGGCACCCCTCCGAGCTGAAGGATCTAGACCATCGCCAATTTTCCACGAAAATCTGCCCGGGCAAACATCTGAGAAAATGGCAGAAGTCTACTCTGCAAAATCTTTGAACAATGAGGAATATCTTTCTAGCATGATCAAGCAAATAATGAAAGAGAGCATGCAGAGAGGTGAAGATGAGAGTGAATGGGGATTCGCGCCAAGCAAGACTCCATTTACCGAGAAGATTCTAAAGGCTGAATTTCCTAGAAAATTTGTTCCCCCCCACCATTCCTGCTTATCGGGGAACAAGTGATCCAAACCAATTCTTGTATAAGTATGATTGGCACATGACCGGTGCGAGAGCAACTGATGAAATCAAGTGCCGGTATTTCCCAGTATATTTGGAAGGAGTGGCACTTCTCTGGTTCACCAAACTTCCCGTCCGATCAGTGGATCAATTTTCCGATCTGACTAGAAAGTTTAAAGAGCAATTCAGGCTATACGCTACAAAGGCAAAGGACATAATGTCATTATCCAGTCTTGAACAGAATCCGGGAGAACCTATTAAATCATTCCTGAACCGTTTCAATATAGCTCTGGCGGAAGTTGATAACGCAGAGCCACGGATGATCTTGACCTATTTGATGCGTGCTATCGACAAATCGAGCGAATTTGGAAAATGGCTGAAGATGAAAGATCCAAATTCTCTCGAGAAATTCTACAAGAAAGCCGATGAATTCATACGCTTGGAAAATCTTCCAGCATCAATGAAGGTGGTGGCAACAAAGGTGGAAAATAATACTGCTGCTTCGGAAAAGAAAGATTCCGGAGGTCAGAAAAGGGAAAATCACGAGGGGAAGAAACAAAAGGATATAAAGAAACCTCGCTTCTTCAAACCCTCAGATTTCACTCCATTGACCGACACTCTGGAAAATATCTTCTTCGCCACCAAAGATGCTGTGGATTATCCCAAACCGACTGAGATAAAACCAGGAAAGGGCGCTATGAGAAATGGAAAGTTCTGTCGTTTTCACAACCAACCTGGTCATGATACCAATGACTGTCGTCACTTAAAGAGCTTAATTGAAGAATTATTCAGAGAAAACAAGCTGCAACAATATGTCAAGAAAAACAGAAGTGATCCATCTTCGTCTACTCAGAGACAACAACCCTCTAATCAGCCGTCAGACTCAAGTAAAGGTGCTGCGGCACAAGAATCTGAGAGGCCCGTTATCAACGTCATTTCAGTGGGCCCACACCCAGCAGGCAAAAGCTGGGGTGAGATGGAACGATATGCTCACGCTTTGAAGTATATCCCGGCAGAAGAAGATGTTTTTGCTGTAGAAAACACAGTACCCCTAAAACAGCAAAAGATTTCAGATAATGATATTTTGTTCAAGGCTAAGGATTCTATTGGTATTGAAGCTCCGACCATAGACCCCTTAGTTATTTCTGCAGGAATTGGGCCAGCAATAGTAAGACGAGTACTCATTGATTGCGGTGCTTCCTGCAATATACTTTTCAAGAAAACATTTGACCAGATGAAGATCCCAATGACCGACGTTCAGGCTTCATCACAAAAGATCGTTGGTTTCACTGGGGAACCACAGCAACCCATCGAAACTGTCGATTTGTTCGTGGAACTTGGTGAAGGGCAGAAAAGGGTAGCTCGAAAACAAACCTTTGTGATTGTCGATGGATTTTCTGCCTACAATGCTTTCCTAGGCAGGCCAGCTCTAGCTGCATTCAAGGCCATTTTGGCCCCGTGGTGCTTAACTATGAAGTTTCCTACAGAAAATGGTGTTGGTGTCATCAAGGGAGATCAAAATGCTGGACGTGAATGTTATCTTATAGAGCTTCGAGAAGCCAGAAAGAGAGAGATGGGTAAAGATGCGGCAGCTCCCCTCCGCATCAAAAACCCAACCTTATAGCAAATATAGGGTGGCCCCTGCACTGGAGAGCATAGTGGTGCAAGGCGGGAAATGGACCCCAGAAAATCCAGTGCAGAGGAAAATAGAGTGGTGCCTGTGGAAGTTACGGTACCAATACCTGTCGACTCCAAAGACCCAAATAAAGTGCTTAATGTGGGTTCGCAACTAAGTACAACAGTTCAAAATACACTGATATCATTTCTAAAAGCAAATCTGGACGTGTTCGCTTGGTGTCATGCTGATATGTGCGGAATCTCTCCAACAATTGCTGTTCATACTCTGAATGTTGATCCGAAATTCACACCGGTAAAAAAAAAAAAGAACTCAAGGTCCAGAAAGATCAGCAGCTTTAAAGGAAGAAGTAGATCGCCTCTTAGAGAATAATTTCATCAAAGAATCCACTTATCCAAATTGGGTTTCAAATCCAGTACTGGTTAAGAAGGCAAATGGAAAGTGGAGAGTATGCATTGATTTCTCAGATCTGAACAAAGCTTGCCCCAAAGACTGCTTCCCGTTGCCTAGAATCGATCAACTAGTAGATGGGACGGCTGGACATGAGTTGTTATCTTTTATGGATGCCTATTCCGGATACAATCAGATTATGATGAATGAACCAGATCAGGAGGACACAAGCTTTATTACAGATGTGGGACTCTACTGTTACAAAGTCATGCCATTCGGGTTAAAGAATGCAGGGGCAACATACCAAAGACTTGTCAACGCTATGTTCAAGCCACAGATCGGCAAAACAATGGAAGTCTATGTTGATGATATGTTAGTAAAGTCAAAGAAAGCAGTAGACCACATGGATCACTTGGCAGAGATGTTCTCAATTCTTCGGAAGTACGGAATGAAGCTCAATCCATTGAAATGTTCATTCGGAGTAGAGTCTGGGAAATTCCTGGGTTTCATTGTGAGCGCTAGGGACATCGAGGCCAATCCTGCTCAAATCACAGCTCTAAGAGAAGTTAAAGCCCCTAGAACAAAGAAAGAACTGCAAAGTCTCAATGGAAAGGTTGCCGCTCTTAGTCGCTTCATTTCCAAGGCCACAGACAAATGCATTCCCTTCTTTGATGCTCTAAAGAAAGGAAAGAAAAATTTCGAATGGACTCCTGAATGTCAGAATGCTTTCGATCAACTGATTCATCATATGAGAACTCCTCCGGTCCTCTCCAAGCCTAGTGATGGTGAAGACCTCTTCATATATTTAGCAATTTCATCCCATGCTTTAAGTGCAGCACTTGTACGAGAAGATATGAAAATACAACGTCCAGTTTACTACATCAGCAAACGGTTCGCTGGAGCTGAAATGAATTATTCAAAGATAGAAAAAATTGCTTATTGTCTGCTAATCGCTTCCAGGAAGTTGAGACCTTATTTTCAATCTCATCCTATCAAGGTCCTGACTGATCAACCTTTGAAGCAAGTCCTGTATCGTCCTGAAACTTCGGGTCGTCTCTTGAAGTGGAACATAGAGCTCAGCCAATATGACATCACTTATCATCCCCGAAGAGCAATTAACGGACAAGCTTTAGCAGATTTCATTGCAGAATCCATTGACAAAGGTGACAGTAAGGAAGAAACAACTGACTGCATTCCGATACAGTGGAAGTTGTATGTTGATGGCTCGAGAAATGACTATTGTTCTGGGGCAGGAGTTGTGCTCGAAACTCCCGAAGGACGATCACTATGTTATGCATTGAGACTGGAATTTCCTTCGACAAACAATGAAGCAGAATATGAAGCCCTTATTGCCGGATTGAAAATCGCCAAGGAATTGAAAATCAAAGTGATACAGATTTTCAGTGATTCTCAGCTTATTGTCTGCCAGGTGAAGAAGGAATTCCAAGCCAAAGGAGGGAATTTGCCTGCATATTTGACAAAAACTTCCGAACTCCTCAATGATTTAGATCACTACTCAATAAGCCACATACCCCGAGAGGAAAATATGAAGGCGGATTCTTTAGCAAAGTACTCAAGTTCCGGAGAAGCTCAATTGCTGGGACTAGTTCCTGTAGAAGTTCTGTCAGCTCCAAGCATTGATGAAATGGATATTGATTGGATTATGACTACGTCTCAAGAGCATGAATCGTGGATGAGTCCAATCAAAGAATACTTACTCAGTGGTTCTCTGCCAGAAGATTCTAAGGAACGTCGAAATTATTGAGAAAAGCGTCAAGATATGTAATTCAAGATGGCCGATTATACAGGCGAGGATTTTCAATCCCACTACTCCGATGTGTAACTAAAGAAGAAGCCAAGACAATCTTAGCAGAGGTGCACGGAGGAGAATGTGGAGACCATTCAGGTGGTCAAACACTTGCAAAGAAAATTCTCCGATATGGGTATTTCTGGCCGGATATTAATCGAGATGCTGCAGCTTACTCCAGGAAGTGTGACAAATGCCAAAGATTTGCAAAAATCCCAAGAGCACCTTCCACCGAACTCACACAAATGGTCAGCCCATGGCCATTTGCCATTTGGGGAATAGACCTAATTGGACCATTACCGATCGCTAAATCAGGAATTAAATATGCTATTGTCGCCGTTGACTATTTCACCAAATGGGCCGAAGCTGAACCTTTGGCCACCATCACTTCTAAAAAGATGATAAATTTTGTAACGAAGAATATCATTTGCAGATATGGTGTGCCACAGAAGATAATCACCGACAATGGCACTCAATTTGAAAGTGAAGAATTCCAGGATTTTTGCAAACGGTTCAGAATTCGAAAAAGCTTCTCAGCAGTGGCTCATCCGCAGGCAAACGGGCAAGTGGAAGCAGTTAACAAGATCATCAAGTCAACTATCAAAAAGCAACTTGAAAAAGCAAAAGGTGGTTGGGTTGATAAGCTTCCATTAGCACTATGGGCGTACAGAACTACTCACAAAACTGCGACTGGGCACACTCCATTTTCACTGGCATACGGATCTGAGGCAATGATTCCAGTAGAAGTAGAGGTTCCTTCACATAGAAGAGTTCATTTCAATGAAACCGAAAATGAAAAACTGCAACTTGAAGCGCTTGATTTTCTCGATGAGAAAAGAGAGGAAGCTAGGCTCAGAGTTTCAGCTCATCAGCAGAGAACAGCCAGGCATTTCAACTCCAAAGTTCGCCAACGCAGCTTTGAAATCGGAGACTTGGTTTTGAAAAGGATCATGACAGCAACTGGTGTGTTTGGGCCAAACTGGGAAGGACCATATGTCATAGGCACTAAACTTCTTGATGGCACTTTCAAACTCATAACTGTTGAAGGAGATCCAATTCCAAGGGCCTAGAACAGCAACCATTTGCGTCCTTACTTTACTTGAAAAGAGCTCTGCTCAAAATTGTAAAATGATGATGAATGTATCAGTCGTATTGTGAAACATTGTAAATCAGTGTAAATGAATGAAAAGCTATAAAGTGGACGTAGGCCCGATTCTTGGCCGAACCACTATAAATCTTGTGTTCTTTACTATTTCATAATGCCTGTTTTATTTCGATATGTAAATACTTTAAATGTATCACTAAAATATCGATTCAAAATTGCAGGACATTATAACAAGGCTTGCTCATCACAAAGCTAAGCGACCTTTATAAATCAGCTATTGCACAAAAACCAAACAACAAAAATTCCAAACTCAAATCCTACGCATGGAAAACTTCACATAAAGAGTTGGCAACTTCACTGGGACAAACCTTTGTTCACTAGTTGAGATTGTCGTTATGAACGGGCATCCAACTAGATAACTCGCGTTTGTCTCGTGAAGTCATTCAACAGTGAAGTTTACTTCTTCAGATAAAGCAATTTACTTGCAAAAGAAAGGAACACGCGCTTGGAAACGATGATAAAGGATCGCAGATTGGCGGATGATGATACAACATGAGCGGGCAAACAAAGAAGCAGACAAAGGGAGGTATGCCTCTCAACAGGAAGGCCGAGAGATCCACTAAAGGGACGCCTTCCCAACCGGAAGGAACAAGACCCTCGCTAACTGGTCGTGATGCATCCGACCAGATAGCGTATGTCCGCCCCGTGGATCCACTCGCCCCTGAGACGCAACCTACCTGGCACACCAACCAACCAAAGCCCTCTAACGAGGCACACCAATAAATGGGAGTGCTTTACTCAATCAAAAAGATCGGTGGGACTACCAAAGGGGCACCTTGTTAGTTAATTGCGATCGTTTGTGCAAGCAAACATCCAATCAAGCAACTTGCGTTCGCCCCGTAGACCTCTGACCATGAGAAAGTAACTTCCAGGCAATCACAAGCCCTTTTCGGAGGCACAAGCCCTCTTCGGAGGCACAAGCCCTTTTCGGAGGCACAAGCCCTTTTCGGAGGCACAAGCCCTCTTCGGAGGCACAAGCCCTCTTCGGAGGCACAAGCCATCTTCGGAGGTAAAAGCCCTTTTCGGAGGCACATTTCACCAGGGTAAAAGTGCAAAATGCTTCTCTTCGGAGACCCACTTCACCCGAGTAGAAATACAAAAATTGCTTCTCTTCGGAGACCAACATTGCTTCTCTTCGGAGACCAAAATCAAGACTTCTTTGGAAGCACAAGACCTCTCCGGAGGCACAACAATAATCCACAAAGCATAATGCTACTCTTCGGAGTCCACATGCTACTCCTCAAAAAATACCAAAATAAAGCCCTCCTTAGAGGCACACTTCGATTCTTTCGCTTCACCGCGTAGGAGAATTCACTTCTCAAAAGCATGAAGTAAACATCTCCGAAGGTTGAAGCGTGAAAACTTATCAGAAAATGAGACACGCTCCGTTTAAGTAGAATAATCATTCCCTCAAAGACGGAATAGTTATTCTATGGAAAATAAGAGTACAGATCTCGCTAAAAGCGAATGATATTGTAATGCACTTGTGGTATAGGGGCAATATCATATGATACGGCTACAACAATAAAAAGCAGTATTCAAGCAACATACCACAAGCACATAACAATATCACGCGAAACAGATGTGGAATAAATGCATTCTCAAACGCAGACAAAAAGTTTGCACAAGTAAGAAGAATCGTTTGTTCTACACTTAAAATAAAAGATAGATCACTCTTACATACACAAGAGTTTGTACAAGTAAAATAATTGTTTTATTTAGTACTATGAAAATTCTTTACACGTGCAGATATCTCAAAAAGCAAAAGCGGGAACCGGTACCCGCACAATCCCCGGTCAATACATGCAAAGAGCAAAAATAATAAGTAGAAAATCCAGCTTGATTATTCCTTCTTCTCGCCACCTTTGGAGACCTTTCCCGGCCTAATGACTAGCTTTTGAAGTCGTTGTGAACGGGCAGGGGCAGAAGGAGAAAGCGGTGCGGCCAGATCAACTACTGCTTCATCTTCAGTGGAAGTCTTCCTCTTCTTCCTTACAGCACGTTTCCCCTTCCTCTTTGAAGAAGACTCGCTCCCCGGAGTAGCAAGCAATGTTGAAAGCTTCGTGTCGTCATCAAGAGACCGCTCCGGGGTCTTCTCGATGTCTTCAAAATCCTTCGCCTTCTGTTCCTGAGAAGCAGCCGGATCATCCAAGCCTTGAAGAGCTTCGATTTTCTCTGCCTGTGATCCCGGTTGGGAAGCAGAAGGAGGAGTAATTTCGGAAGACGGAGGAACGGCAATCGAAGGAGTGAAAGCTTGTATAGTGCTTGGTGCCTCCGCTGTAGAAGAAAAGAAGTTAAAATCAGCATCCCCCGAAAATAGAGAAGGCATCGGTTCATCAAAGTTTAAGTAACAAGTAAGAAGGTCATCGAATTCGGCTAAGTCAAATGACTGGTTCATTAGACCCGAGACGACACCAAGAGTACCTGGAGGAGTTGGCTTTGCAAGATCCACCTCGAACTTCTCGGCTTCAGTATCATCCAGTGCCTCATCTTCAGTAGGAGTAGTTGCAGTCTCCTGGGCAACTTTAGCTAGATGTAAAGAATGAGAGCTGGACTCTATAATATTAACGTCGGCTGAAGTGGAAGTTTGAACGGGGGCAGTTAAAGGAGCTTCTTCTTTTGGAGGCTCTTCTCCCGTTGTTTCAGCTCGTACTTTGGCAAGTAGCTCCTTCCCCTTAACAAGAGCGGCACGATCCTCATCATTGAGATAGCGCTCCTCAAGTTCTAGCTCATTATAGTCGGCCCCGCCAAGCATATCCATCGTGACTTCCCACACTTCAGCCAATGTAATTTCATAATCAGGTCCAAGAAAAGAGTGGCTCCCACGACCCAGAACGCTGTGTAAATAAAAGTCGAATAAGGTAGAGCTGATGTCTGCTTTCGTCGCCTCATGTGATTGCTCAGCCGCTTCCTTTTCGGCAACGGCAACAACCCGGCCAGCGGTAGCCTCATCACGCTCTGCCTCAACTTTAGCAAGTCGAGACTTTAGTAACTCAATCTCTACGTTCTGAGAGGTGACCTTTTCCCGCAAATCGGTGTTTTCTGTGCGGTATTTCTCAGTAATATGCTGTTCAGCGGCAAGCTTCATTTCAACATCTCTCTGTGCAGCATGGGCATCCCGCACTTGTTTTTGAAAGACTTCTTCTTTTTGAATATGAGACGCAGAAGAAGAGGCGAGATCTTCCTTAAGTTTTTTAACCTCGGACTCAAGTTTTGCATAACCATCAGCAATATTTGTCATCTCAAGAGTATGCTGTTTGCAAATTTTGTCCCACTCCGCCTTGTCGTTTTCCATAGTCAGCATTGCCTCAAGGTTTGCACGATTAACCCTTTGGAGTTCATCGACAAGCTTCTGCCACTGCGACATCCTCTCGATATTAAGCCTGACTGCGTCAAGACTGCTAAGCATGTCTGATTTATCAATCAGAACTATGTCCAAGTCAAAGCGTACCCCTTTTAGGCACCAATTCGGAAAACGGCTCTGAAGTGTTGGGGGGCCATCCTTGACTTGATATTGCGGTCTGTTAATGATAGTCTGAATGTCAGATTTCTTCAGAGGAGGAGAGCTAGCTAGAATATCGGAAGGAATGGGAGCGTCAGTCTTTTCAGAAATTTCAGACACGTCAATCGGTTTAGATCGTTTGCTCGGTTCATCGGCAATCTGAGTTTTTCCCTTATCATCGTAAGACTTCCGCTTATGAGAGTAGTCACTCCTATGCGAAGAGTCATATCGCTCGGCATCTTTCCTTCTTTGCCACTGATCATAATCCCGCTTCTCCTGGGCTTTCCTTCGAGCCCTCTCTTCATCTGTTTCTTTTGGGGTATCAAGGTACTTTCTAAAGTCATAGGTGCCGCGGCCTCCACGGTACTTGAATGAGTCATAATATGAACCTGTACGTCCCATTGGAGAACCTGAAAGTAGAAGAGGGGTAAAGTTTAGAAATTTCCAGGAAAAAGAGGATAAATGCTTATAAGTGCCGAAAAATCCTAGGTGTGTGTGGCGTGCAAACTACATGCGTCAAATTACAGACCACGCTTTAGTGTGGAAACAGAGACGATTGGCGTAGTAGGCATCTGGGTTTGTTTAAGGGCAGAAGTCGCCTCGACAACGGGAGAAGTCGCTTTTTGATTGCTATCCCCGAAAAGCTCTTGAGAAGTTATCATGATATCACTCAAGCCATCAAAGGTGTCATCGCCCAAGTGTTCAGCAGATTTCTCCTTCTCAACTTCCACATCAATTGATTTTTCGGAAACTCGAGGATTCTCTTCTTCCTCAATAATTGGGGGAAGTGCCGACTTGCCAGCTAACCCTACAACATCAGTGGATCCAGAACACTTTATCAAAGCAGCATCCATGACAGGTGTTTCTGATGCAGCTTCTTCCGCAGAAACTGGGGCATTCGACGCCTCTGCTTGAGAGCCCAAAGCAGCTGACGTTTCTGCATTAGAACTAGGAATTTCATGAATTCGAGTCGACCTGGAAGGGTGTAGAAGCCCAAATTGGTGCAAAAGCTCATCATCTAATAGAAACTGGATACTCCTCTCCTCTATAGGCACCGCCATCAGCCTCTCGAAAGTCATTTTGTGACTGAGATTTTTAGAAGGAGGAGGAAGTGCTGAAAAGGAAAAAAGAGCGAAGTTAGCACTTGATAACCCGAACTTCGGTAAGTTTGAAAGAACATAAGAAACAAATGCAAGTGATCTTACTCCCTATTCTCCAAATAGCATAAAACCCAGGAGGGCAGCGAACATAGAAGAACGGGCTCAGGAAGCTATGAACACTTTCAGGGAGACCGGAGATCAACTTACGATTTCTCGCACTCCTTACGACTATGATGGAGGGATGATCTTTATTTTTGGCAAAAGTACAAAGACAACGAATTTCTCCGAAGGTAGGAAAGCGGCCCAGCGTTCTCCTAAAAAGCACGCATAGTCCCAGCAAGATGGCATAGCCATTGGGATGTAGCTGAAAAGGGGAAATAGATAGTTGGAGAAGAAGTTCTCGAATACAGTCATTGAATGGGGGGATAGCTCCGCTCGAGCACATTTGGCGGTTAACTGCGACAAAGCCACGGGGCGGCCTGTCAGCAGTATCATTTATTTCGGGAAGCAAAGCGTCAGCTTCAGCAATGCCAAACTGGATGCATAGTTGACGAAAGGCTTTATGGCTCAAAGTAGTAGGAGTCCTCTCTGGAGGATCGTTTAGCGGGATAGCAACTGGAAATGCATCTTCAGCTTGCTTTGTTCCTTCTTGTGGAGAAGACATTCTACACAATCAGCTGAATGTTCAAATGTGAAGGTGCACGTTCCCTAAAAGTGTGAAGTGTTGTGCAAAAACTAATGAAAATAAAAGACAAGCATAACTGGAATTAAATTAGTTGACAATCAATCGATTACAGAATTTCAGAATTTGTCAATGATCAAGTGCAGTGTTAATACAGACAAGTCAGTTTCATTTGACTATTATGATTTTGTTTTAATACTTCACTTGAATTGGTTATTGTACAGCATCTCGTTCATATTCATTTAATTTAACTTTCTCGTTATCAACTAATCTGTCACTCGATGTGGGCAATCAATGGCAGTATATTCGTCCCAGTTTTCTGCAGATATTGTATTTAACAGGTCATTAGCATTGGAGATAATCTGTAAAGAAGTGTAGACAGTTCAAAGTTCAAGACAATGCGGATATGCCAAGTTCTAACTCAGCTGCGACCTAAAGCCTTGTTGTAAAAAATAAGTCACTGAAATTATTCGAAGTTCTAGGTCGGTCACGACCTAATATAAGGAGCTACGAGATAAGTTAAGTCGGGCTGTATGCGGAGGAAGGTCTCAAGACAAAATGGCATGAATTTCTAAGTCCTAGCTCGGCCACGACCTAAGGCTTATGTCGGAGGATAGTTAAGTCGCAAGAAAAATTGGAATGTTGAGACAGTTAGGTCGCAGGAATTGTTAAACAGGGCAGGTTTTTAGATCATGAATGTTTTGAGTCGTCTCAAACTATTTCTCCTCTCCACCAAAAATTTCACCTCCTTTCACCAATCAGCCAACTCGAAATTCACCAACCCAATAACCCGTTAACACCAACATCGTAAAATCCACTATCCTCTTCGTGAGATCCATCGTTCCCTTCATACCACCAAGTCGCTGGAACAACAATTCAACACATCTCCAATCTGTCATAAACCCGACCTACTGTCATGTGTCCGTGAATCACATCAACAATTAGTGACGACCGAAAATTGATCACAGCACAATTCAAAGTGGAGCACGACGTATGATACCGATTTGGGGTTCGGAGGTTAGAATTCATGGTTCAATGGCGAACATGAAATGGAAAAGGATCGGAAACGCTTACGCAATTAGATAGCAAGGGTGAATCGCCGGGTGGTGAACTTGAATTCGTATTTGAAATCGAAGAACTCTGTTAATGGCGGCACAAGAAGTTGGAACAGGTGAAGGAAGAGAAGGGACGACTTAAGCTATTTATAATCTGGGACAGTGAAATTTGAATCGACGTGTTCGACCTACGACTCATCTTAAGTCGGTCGCGATCTAACACACTTACCAAGAAACGAGCTAAGGAAATCAAAGCACACGACCTACGAATTAGGCGCGTACTTCGAGGGGCAAATGTTAAACCCCTTTCGACTCACGACCTAGCAGGAGCCGAGTTAAGGTGCTTGCTGACTTAAGAAGTGTGCCGACTTAGGATGCTGGTTGAGTTAAGGTGCTTGCCGACTTAAGAAGTGTGCCGACTTAGGATGCTGGTTGACTTAAGGTGCTTGCCGACTTAAGAAGTGTGCCGACTTAGGATGCTGGCTGACTTAAGGTGCTTGCCGACTTATGAAAGTTAACGACATAACAACTTAAAGAAGCCTACCGACCTAGCAAATTGTGAGTTAGCAAGGCCTGCCGAGTTAACAGATTGCCGACCTATGGGAACTTGCGGCCTACCGAGTTAAAGAGTATACTGACTCAACAAGTCACAACATAAGGAAGCATATGACCTAATAAAAGACGACTTAAGGTAATCCACTACTAAGAGGAGCTGTCGATCTAAAATAACTACCGATTTAAGATTGCACGTTAACTCTGCTCCGACCTAACAACACTGAGATACCTTATACACCTTTACCTCGTCACCGACTTACCTTAAGTCTTCAGCGACTTAGGACTTAGCGTAAAACCAGAAGAGGAGGTGAACTACTAGGGAAGCGTTGGAACTGATAAACCGGCTACGACCTATCATAAGTCGGCGGCGACTTATACTAAGTCGGCGACGACTTAGGACTTAGGAAAATTTCCAGAGTCCAAATCAGCTCCTATAAATACCCCACCACTTCCAACATGAAAGGGACTTTTGGCAAATCATTTCTACAGCGCTGTTACTCCGTCGAACTCTTCATTCATTCAGTAATCAAGGATCCTTCAAGCATTCACGACACTACAACAAGCTTCGAGAGAAATTCCTTACATCCGAGATGGATTCATCGAGTTTCACCGTCGAAGATTGAGCTAGTAGTCTAGATTGTTTCTTGTGATCGAATTGTACTGTTTCTTGAAGAGATTTGTATCAAATTGTAACCGAATCAGCAATAAGAGACTATAAAGTGGACGTAGGCTCAATTACGGGCCGAACCACTATAAATCCGTTGTTCATTTACTGCATTTCCGCTATTTTCCTGCTTAATTTCTATTCCCGTCACACGGATGGTGCTTTCACAATCTTATTACACACACCGGGTGTTATCGTTCATATTTTAACGTTAACAATCATCATTGGTGATTAAACATATAGTATTTGACCACTCAAGAATTCTCTAATATGTGTTATAATATATTGTACAGAACATTACCTGAGTAGATCCATGTATCAATTTCTCTTGAGCATCAGCAATAGCAGACAGTAAATATAGGTTGTGCTCAAGTTTGGCTTCAAGCCTGCAGTTAGTTACGCAAAATTTAACTAAATTATGTAGCTCACAACTTTGTTTTATTTTCATATTATCAGTGTGATCATAAGTATTGAGCTATGAATGTAGAATTGGTTCATAGACAAATGGGACAATATATACTGGTCATATATGTTTGGGTTTTATACTTACAGTGCACTTTCTTCTTTCCTTCCAGTGTTCTGGTACGATAGAATGGTCATAATCAACCTCTTGTTTTCATCTAACTTCTGCAAACATAATTCAATTAAGAGTGTCAAAACAACATACAAAATACATATTCACATTCACTATAATAGACAAAACTACCCATCTGAAAAAATAAAAAAATAAAGATTCTAAATGTATGCTCAAAAGTCAAATATTTTATTAATCTCTGCATCAGCTGAACACTTTGCTTTGATAAAGCAATTGTATTTTCATTAACTAATCCATTGACTTGCAAAAGATTAATATTTTGGGCTTTGATATCTCTAAATTTTTTGTCTATGAGATCTTTGCTTGACAAAATTAATAATTAGATACTCTTAATGCTACGAAACATACAAAAGGAGGTACTTAAAAATCCCACCAATTCAAAGACCGGATGCATTATACTAAAGAATCAATTTTTTTTGCAAGTACTTAGGTTAAAACATAAACATATGTACATTACCCATTTCAAAGTCAATTAAATGTCAAACAAAATTTGACATATAGAGTTGCTAAATTTTTTTTAATGATGTTCCTATTTTATACAGGAGCGAGACAAGATAAATTATTTCAAGTCTATATGATTTATATAACATATTAATGATCAACTGAATTCGGTGCAGAATACAAATTGAATCATGCAAACCAAATCACTTAACAATCAATAAAATGTCATTGTCATTCAGAAATGATTAATAAAAGAAGTAGTTTGCACGTAAATAATATAAATTTGTATAGAGAATGGAAATAATATAAAAACCTGTTGGATATCTTCAGTTTTCAGTGAAGACAACATGATCGGTGTAACATTGAAATTTAACATCTTTTGATTTTCTGTTAAGTTTGGCTGAAAGAAAAGAGTTGAATATGAAGAGGTGAAACTAATCTATGATTATTAAATATATTCTGTAAGATTTATTTTATTTCCAGCTATGCCTATATCTTTTTATGGAACTGAAATGCTATTCTTATTCCTTTTAAATGAGTAATATATAATTAGTAAGATTTGGGAATTTATCAGCATTAATTATGAGCCTGATACGTTTGATTATCAGAATAAAAAACGACACCTTGAAATAATGGTCTTAAGAACAAATTTCAATGATCAAAACTTTAATCTATAATTTAATTTTCTATGATAGTATTTAATATATTCTCTTAGATTCATTTTATTTCCTGCTATACCTTTCTATATAATTAAAATGCTACTCCTATTCCTTGAAATAAGTAATAATTAGTGAGATTTGGGATTTTACCAGCATTAATTAATTATGAGCCCGATACGTTTGATTATCTGAATTAAATGTGAGACCTTGAAATAACGGTCTTAAGAACAAATTTCAATGACCAAAATTTTAGGTCTTTAATCTGTGATTTAATTTAATAATAAGAATCCTTTACTGCTTACAAAACCAACTACGTAAAAGAAAAATTCACTAATTTGAAACATCTGTGCTAAAGAATTATACTGAAGTTGAATGTAACTCCTTAAATTAAAATACAAACTCAAATTAAAACAAAAAAAATGGCCAGTAGAAATTTCTAATTTATTTTTGAACCTTCACATATTTATTAATTTCAATATATCCAGTTATCAAATATAGTAAAACGGACATTTAATTAATCCATGAAGAATTGCGTACTAATTAATGTTTCTATTCATAACCGAGCAAAACAATGAAGAATATTACAAATCCATAATGTTGATTTAAATGCATATTTGTTGTACAGCATAGCCAAAAGGTCCGGCTTTTGGGTTAGAAAATTTGTGTGCACTTAATCTAAACGCTAGTTCAAAACTAAAAAAACTAAATTAGGCATAAACCCCAACTTTTTATCTCGGGTTTTGTAGCATATGTACTCCTAAATTATTGTAGGATCCTAAATGTAGAGCTCACAAGAATTAAAAAAAAAATTATATTTTACTATATTTGTTAAATATTGTAGATGTACTTTGACAACGTATATGATTAATTGTCATATATACAGTTGTAAAAGTATATTTCAAAATATAATCTAAATGCATTATATAATGTTTGTTTAATTCTCTTTTACTTTTTCATTAGTATTTTAAAAATGATGTTTACAACGTTTATATAAATTTTGATGTTGTTGAATAGCAAACTACTATGATCGTCTATTTAGATTTTTGAACGTCTAGTCAAACTAAGAGGCTAAGTAAATAAATAAAGAAGAAGTATATGTAATCAAACAAACACATATGAATCCTAAAACAAATATGGAAATTAATTTACACACATATGCACCATATTTAATTTGCTCCTTCAATCTAACTAAGGATTAGTGAGCTTGCAAACTCCTTTGTAACTATAATAGTTGTGGTTGGAATTTATATTCAACTTGTAATTTTCCCTCAATCACTGTCAATAATACAAGGTATTACTAACGCTCTAAAGTCGTCGGCACGTTGTCGGTAATCCGACGACTTACCGATGACTTCGGAATCGTAGGTACAACTCGGCAAAACAGAAGTCGACGACTTGCCGATGTGAACTTTAATTTCAACGATTTGCCAACCATATTATCGATGACTTGTAGGCATCTCAACAAAAATGTAAAATGTAGTTTTTCTAACAACTTGCCGACGACTTGTCAAAACAAAATTTGCAGCATTTCAGTTGCTCTTCTTTCCCTCAAACCATAACACGAAACAAGTCATTTGGGCAATGTCACATAAAAAAATATAACACCAAACCATAGAACAAAAAAGTAATGAGACTAGTGTGACTTCCCTAATTCTTTAATTCATCGTCTTATTCATATTTAGCTGTTATTATTTATTTTTTAGCCTATACGTTAATGGCAATGGGATTATTATTATTTCTATTTATAACACTTTAAATTTACATTTAGAGATTTCTAAATTTTAATGCATTGAAACCCCACAAATTATTTAAAAGATGAATTGTACTGTGTTTCACTACAACAAAATAACCATTTCGCAACGGTGGAAAACCATTGTAAATGACCTATTACAACGGTGAGTGCACCGTCGTATTATAAGAAGTTGTAATAGACTAAAATCTTTTACAACTGTGTCTCGATGTTGCAATTAATCGTTGTGATATATCCTATTACAACTATTATTTTTCGTTGCAGTTAGCATTTTTACAACAGTTAATAACCGTTGTCGATATGTAACAATATTGTAATGTAGCAGGTATAACAACTACGGTATAACCGTTGTAGTAATCTCTACTACAAATGTTATCCACCCTTGTGATTTCTTATGTTTTACAACTTTTTCCGACAGTTGTAATATTCTTTATTACAACTATAATTTACAGTTGCGATTTAAATCCAAAAAAAATATTTACATGCAGCAATTATTCAAATATTAATAATCATATAATTCATTCATATATTAATAATCATAGAATTCATATATTGATGCGGCAACTATAACTGAATCGGATTCATTCATATATTAATGATCATAGTATTCCAACAAAGTACAATACATATCCAACAAAACAATCTAAAGTAGTCATTCACGTCACCAACTAAAACGTTACCAAAACATAATTCTAACATAACCATTCCAAAATACAACGATACAATACAAAATACAAAAGAAAGATAAAGTTTTGTATCATAAAATAATGCATACCCTAAGGAAGTACACTAGTCGAAGGCAACGAAGTCTTTATGCCAAGCCACGGTTGATCCAACAGCTTCTCCAATGGTACGCATCTCGAAATTCGACCTCCACAAGAAAGCTTCTGGATCCACCGCCACATTAATCCAAACTTTACAACCATCCGGTCCTAGTTTTTTAAAGTGCACCAAACAATTAGGATCAGTGGATACCACCGTTCCTTCTGCAACAACTTGCTTTTGCCAACTCAATATTTTATATTTTTTGGGCTTATTTTCAACTTGTCTTTCATCCCGTTTAGGTTGTTCTTGAACTGTCAAATTGTTGCTCTCACGGTGTGACTGTAAAAAATATTTAGGAATACATTAGACTCATAGATTCATACTCTCACATTGCCTCAAAAGATGGAAGCATTGCCCCTATCCTATGCAATGATGCAAAGTTGAATTGGCCTTCTAACTTATTTAGCAACATGTTTCACCATCGTCATGTCTACCTATCACAAGGATCAAATATTATGTAAACTAAGAAAACAACCAAATTTTAATTTTCAGATATATTGCTTGTGATGGGTAAAGGTTAGCCATGCGCCTTTCCCATTTTCCTGAATTATAATATTTGTGAACCTTTACTTTTTATTATATTCATGTTAGTTAAGATGGTTATGATCATTCTAAAATAGTAAAATTATTAAGCTTTTGTAGATTAGAGAAGATTATAATTGTGTGTTGTATGTAGAAGTATAAACCGTGACATTATCCAGAATTTTATTATACAAAAAGCACAGACTACAACAGTACTTCTAAGGTTAGACATACAATTGGTAAAATAATTGCAAAAATTGATAATAAGATCCCATAAAAAGTTTAAAACTAATAGAAAAAAGGATAAGCGACATTGAAATACATAAAACGAATGTAATATCTTTTGGTGCACCATTTGTTGTATGAGAGTCGGGTAGTGAAGATAGATCGAGTGTACCATATCGGTAAAGAAGTTGGTACATTAAATTTGCACCACAGCAACATGTCAAGCAGATTAATTTTTCATTGGATGGAAAATTTAGCTCATTGGTAAAAAATTATTCTATGGTTTATTCTTTTTTTCCTAAATAAACTCAACCTCTCCTTAGTTTCACATTTCTTTATGTATATAAATAGAAATTATACTGGCAACACATTAGTTATTGTTGCAGCATAGTCATAATTAAAGATAAACTTGATATAGTTTATCCATTGTTTGACTTTTGAGTTCTAATTGAAAAAAACATGGTACATAAACATCAATCAATATACTTATATAAATTGCAATGATGACACTTAAAAGCTTAACGGAAGATATGAAAATTTATGGGTGATCGAAAACATGAATATGAGTTAGTATTAGTTTTTGTTACAGAAACTTAAATATATGAAGTGAACCACAGTATTGTATCATAGTATGCAAATGCAAAAAAGAGCAACCATGACTCGAAATGACCATGTGTGAAAACGACATATTGTATGAATGATAATGCATTTTGTTTTAGACCTCTAATGATGATTCATACTCATAGCAGGTTCATTAATCATAGTATTAATGGGAAAACTTAGATCTAACACAAAGTTTATAAAGAAACAAAAATACCTATGTAACTATTTTAGTAGCCTCAGAAATCGATCCTCTTTTAGTTTTCTACAAATGGCTGGTTAGGAAAAGAATTTCACTATAACTCATCCTCCTACAGTTCATTTTCTTGATAAATACCTTAAACCGTAATCATACAATTCAACCAGGTTTCCTTAAACTCAAATTTGAAAAATGAGCTCAACTTCGTTTCCAAAATTGAGTTCAAGACTCAAATTTGCATCAAATAATGGATATTAGTCCCACTAGTGAACTATAATTGTGTGTGCAATATGCTTACTTCATTTATAGTAATGAACTAATATTCAAAATACTAATTTGTTATGATCGGTACAACTTTTAACAACGACTTTTATAAAAATTAATGATGTATTATACCTTGTATTTATAAAAATTAATACAAAAAAAAATCTTTACCTTGTATTTTGTTAAATCCTATTGCAACCAATCTAACTTTGTTTCTAACATACTTTTCCTGCTTCATTAAATCTATTTTTATACACTCATTTAGTTCCTACAATAGGAAAATCATTGTTAAAAACTCTACAAGTTGAAAACAACAATTTTACCAAATGAACACTTCATTATAGACAGTAGGCAGTTGGTGTGACGCCCCACCTCTATGCTCATAATAACAAAGAGTATTAAAAGAAATACTGTCTATTATTACGAAGAATAAGGCTGGATAGAAGCGACCATCCGTAATTGGCCTTACACTAATATTGGTTATCTCGGTAGGAGTGGTATATACTTTTTATTTTTCATCTATTATTTATTTACTCCCATCGACATATCCAATTATCAGTATAAAACAAACTACGATAGTTCATAATAGTTTAGGACATTAGATATAACAATAACACAGATAATATAAATGCGGAACACAGATAAAAACAAAAGTCTCATATATATATAACTGATGTCAGTTAATACATAGTTGACACAATACATATAATACAACTACAACTGTCGACTCTAGAAGTTATATATACAAGTACATTATCGACTAATATACATGAATACATATCGTTCTATACAATGACACGACTACTACAAATTGACATTGACAACTTCAGAAGATGTGAAAAGTCTTCATATCCTGAACAGCAACTCAAAGAAGGAAATCTACAACCTGAAATAACTCGGGTCTGACCCGAGTATTACGTTCAAAAGAAGATAATACACGGGTCTGTCTAATTCAAACTCAGTTATTAGTGCATAGAAGCAATAATAATCAAATATCAAATAGACGACAGTCATAGAAATCTCATATATCCGACTCCTCAATAAAAGAATCGGATAACCGCAGATATAACACTAAACAGTGTTAAACAACAAATCAGCAATCCAAATCAATTTAAACAATTGAAATGTCAATTTAAAACAACAATGCTGATTGGGTGCAGTACACGCTAACGTGTACTGCCTCGCCAATACAGTCTATGAAATACTCAGAAGATCAATGAATCCAAAAGCCAACGGATACAACTCAAATCAAAATGAACCATTTCAAATACAACTTCAAAATATTGAATTGAACCAACGAAATAATTTAGCAATCGAAATATCAACTAAATCTGTCAATCCTGCTAGGGCTGCAGTACACGCACGCGTGTACTACCTTGCCTCTACAAACAACTCTAAACAAAATAAGGTCACCAGTGGAGCACGATGACCAAATGCAATTGGATACAAAGCATTAATGCAATGTATCAGATTCGAGCAGAAAGGCACAGACTCGAGTGGAAGTGAATTAATTGGCACAAATCAATGCCAACAACATGAACTGGACAGTGTACCAAGGATAAGGCAACAGAGGAATAATTAAAACAATGAACCAGCCTGCAAGATGAACCATGGTAACTGGTAACAAGTGATGTACACACAAATGCAATAGTGGGATGTACCAAGATGTATCAGTGCGACAGTCAACAAAGACAGGTGTACCAAGTAGGTAGTAAAGTGACATGAATAAGTGGTACAAGTGAAACAGGCTACATGAACACAGTGAAGTACTACCCAATGCAGCTTCATGAATGGTCACAGGCGTGTACACCTAACTGCATGCATGTGGTTGTGAAACAAGCTAATGCAAGCTAATGTCATGAACAATGTACTAAGGCTACAACTTCACATAACCCAAACAGTACACCTGTATGCTAATAAGTCTCAACAGAAATCAAAACGTACACTTACAACATGAAACTGGACAGTGTAAACTCGACCAGAAGCGGTGAATACAAACGCAGCAGTGTAAACATCGACATGAACAATAAGTGGAACCGAACACCCCATAAATCAAATGACACATACCCAAATACCCAACTGGTGATGCAACCCAAACTACAACCGAGGAATAATATGAGCAATGCATGCTACATGAAGACAGCAGACACACTGAAATGCAACTACCACAAATATGATACAGTGAACTATAGGATATACTGGTATGCAGTGATAATACACAAGGTAAAATGGAAAGTCAAATTCATTGTCTTCTCACAGGAGGTAATATGAGAAACACAAGTTACAAAAATCATTTTCGAACGAAGCATCAAGCTAAACTGCACATAGTCACGAACCAGTGCCTACACCATACTCAAGTTAACAATATCAATAAAGATATCAAGTGAGACCAGAAGTGAGACCAGACCAACCAACTAATCAACAAACAAATGAATCAGATCAGACTCAGGTGATACCAGTGAATAGCAAAAAGAACCTGACCCAATATCAAAACAAGTGTGCAGGTCAGAACAGCAATGACCAAGGCTACAATATGCCAACTTGAGCTTATAATGAACATCTCAGAAGTAACCGAGTGCAATTACAAATGCATAACGAGTATCAAGTGAAGAAGACTACAATCTATCCAACAAATGCACAGGCATACACATATATACACACATGTATGCATGTATATACATGAATTAGATTGAAGCACACTGAAATACAAAGATGCAAACTCATCTGGAAATCACTCAGAAATAAACAGAATTGACCGAAGTCAGGTGAAGTTAAAATTCAAGTCGAAGCCATTCAAAACAAGGCCGAAGTCAAGTAAATTCGAATATACCCAAATCAGAAAGTATCAATCTCAAAACAACTAGGAGTGGCCCAGATAATCAACAAACGAATCCCAAGGATTTTACACGAACTCGATTAACCTCGTCTCCAATCGAAGTCAAAGCCGATGGTACAAAAATGAACCATATAGTGATGCAAATAGTGAACTACAATATCACAATGATAACAAAGTCAAGGCCTACAGTAAATCAAGTTATTTCAATGCCGAGAAAACAATGTGACAAGGATCAGGAGACAAGTTCGAATTTAATGCAGATGTCAAACAAGTCGAAGAACAACAATGCAGATGTAACGTTTTCAAGTGCGTATCTGCAATGACTCAAGGAAAATCGAACGCTACAAAGTCAAAACCGTGTGTATTAAGTTGTCATAATATTAGGGATCGAGAAATAGGAAGGTGATGAGTTCATATAAATGCAAACCCCAAAAATTCATCATCGGCAAAACCCATATTCAGAAGTAAGAAAATCTCAGCAACCAAATCACGAAATTTTCAGAAGTAAGAAACCATCACATTTTTATACGAGTAAAAATCACAGAAAATTAAACTCTACGAATCTACTCATGAACTAGATGTGAGTGGGGGACCCACTCACCTTAGTCTGAACGGTCGCGAGCGAGACGAAGGAAGTCGAAGCCGTTGATTTTGAACGAGCCCTAATTCTAGACTCGAGGCAAGGAGGAGCTGAAGATCGTAATCGCCAGAGATTCGCAAGCAAAATCGCCGAAGTTCTAATTTGCGAACGAAGAAGAAGACGAGGGAGCCGCCATTTTCGTTCGATTGTCTTCGTTTGATTAGGTTTAGGTTTTCGAATGCAAAGGTAAAGGGAAACGGTTATTTTATTTATCACGGCACAAAGGATAAAACATGGGCCAAGTTTCGCTTACAGCCCGCATACCCTTTATCAAATTATTAAAAAAATTTCCAATAGAAATCTACAACCCGATTTAATCGTCTAACGACGATATTAATTAATACGAAAACCTGGGTTGTTACAGTTGGTGATAAAATGTAAGCAAATAATATAACTTCATTGTATAAACCTATAATAGCTTTATAAATGCAAACAATGAAGAACTGAAGCTATATATTTTCACATTTATATGTTATTGTTATATATAAAATTGGAAAACTAAAACATATAGCAACTAAAAACTGAAACTCATAGATTCATAGTAGTGTCATCGTGCATTCAGTAAATAAACCTATAGAAACGGTACCTGAGGCGTATTAGCATGAGGAGTCGCTGGATTTTCCTAATGAACTGTTTGCTTTCCTTTTATATCCTGTAAAGATTGCATCATTAACTATTTGCTTTACTTTCATTAGCATAGCGCTAATTAACACTTACCATCGAAATTGAAGTAAGCTCTTGTACTTTGGCCTCCAAGCCACTAACTTGGTTTCGCAATGCATGTACTTTACCTAAATTAGCCCGATGAATACGCAGTTGAGATGATACAACCCCAAAACCTAGTCCTCTTACACGTCCGCCTTGTTCCTGACCTAAAAGCATCGACACCCCATCTTAAGTAACTGATGTTTTTCCCTAGGAATCCTGACTCACGGCATTAGGCTCTTTTATCTTAGATTACAAATTCAAAAACAACCAATATTAAGCAATTAAAAAAATATTACATTAACAATAACATAAAACTGCGGTCACTTTATTTATTTTTTGCTTATATCGTATATTTGAACTTATCCTTACTATGCAATCGGCAACAACTGAATTCAGGGTTTCTCCATTTTTATGGTGTGGCATTTGCACCACAATTCGTCTCTACTGATATCAGACATAGCCATTTCCTTTTTCTGCAAAAAAATCATAAGAGCTTAAGAACGTATAAGTGATAACAAATAAAAATTACTTTAGCCATATTTTCTTACCATTTCTTCTTCCAATCTTGCATAACCTTTTTTGCTCATGGTATGTGGGAGTTTATTCTTTGCTCTCATAGTTTTGAATTTTTGGCTTGTTTCCTACATAAGATAAATTCAATTAATATGATATAGGAAAATGTAATACATTTAATAGTTATAATCAATAAAATAAAAATAACCACCTTAAACTTTTCCGACAATTTTTCCTTTACAAAAGCATTCCACTCTTCAGCGCTCTTTACATTATCCGGTTTTGGGTCTGCTACTCTATTAGTAGAGTCAGGACAAGCAGACGCTTTTTTGATAGCTGCAACTAATCTTGATTTCGACTCCTTCCATTGTTGTCCCAGTATCATTAACAAGTAATCCTTATACACTCTATCTACCTTGAATCTTGTCTGCACAAAAAGAATGCATATATATTAGAAAGTGTGATTATACAAATTGCTCCTTTTTTTTAAATAATCATAAAACAAACAATCTTAAAGATTCAGTTTCTAAATATGATTGCAATGTAATAGTTGCAGTGTGGTGGATGGTTGGTGTAGGTTTATTGAAATAGGAGTCGAAATCAAGATTCAGTTTCTAAAATAAGATTCCAGTAGCAGGACCTTGCTGTTGTAGGCAGCAGTACCCACTGCTACCACTTACAGCAGGGCTGTTGCCCAGCTACCGAGGCCGAGGCTCGCTGTTAGCGAAGACCGACATCTCCCCTCCTCTCCGGCACCTCCTACTCGCTCTTGATTTATCTCAATTTTTCAATATCTATCTCATTTCAAAAAATCAATAGCTTTAAAACTCTTTTTGATGTACTTCAACCCTATCTTAAAATATAAAGTCTATATTCAATATATATAACATGTTTAAAACAACAGAATATGTAAATCAAGCCATTGAAGGAAAAAAAAAGTTCTGGAGCAAGATTGTTTAAAATTGGAAATTCGAAAACTTACTTACAATAAACCCCTTTCTTTAAATTTCATAACTATGGTATGAAATAATCAAATGAAGTATGAGCTTGCAAAAAGAAAGTACTGTCAATTCTCAAGGAAAACAAAAGCTTGTTACAGTAAGTTTTTCTTCATCAAATCTTAGATTTATGCTTTAGTTTTTTGATTTGGAAATGATAGTAAGCTTTATATTCATTAATAATGCAAAAGATTAAGATTCAAGGATTGAATAAGAGGAGAAATCAAAATATAATCTCATCAACCATGTATCGTCTTATATATACCAAAAAAAGCTATTGAAAATATAAAAAACGAACTCAAGTCATTTATATTAAAGTAATCTTTTATATATATATGAAAATGAATTACAGACCTCAACTTATAACATGTTCAAAATTGAAACACAACCTAGTTAAATCTCAGTTAAATAGAAACAAAAAACATTGCTCCTTGCCTACTCAATCAAAACATGCAAGCCTTAACCCACATAATCTATCAAGCATGCAACTTACAAAGGATAAAGTACCAACTTAGAACTGAACAAACACTACATAACAATTCTAAATAACCTAGGATAAGATCTGATATACGTCTGACCACCTACTCCATTAGTCAAATCCATGAAACTACAAGTATACATAAGACACTCCAGTCAAACTGAAAATAGAATTATGAATCACACAAACAGATACATAATTCCTGATTCGATACATAATTAGATACCCAAAACCTATGAAATTCCAGAAACTGCAAAACTCAAAACCCAAATCACGAATCTTGATACTCCTTGAACACACACATAGATACAATTAAAACACTCAACTAGAACAAATAGAAAAAATGAATATACCTTAAGCGTACGATATCAACAGTGGTTATGTGGACCGAGCACGTTAACGCGAGGAAGAAAATGGAAATAGCATACGATATCAGCAGCGGTTTTGAGGAGAAGATTAGGTTTTTTTGGAAATTAGGGGTTTGCGAATTGAATCGGCAGTGAGTTTAGTTTTGGAAACTTTTGCCCTAATTAATGAATTGAGCGGCCAACGAAAATGGGGGAGGGAAGTTGTAATTTTTGGGGGGTAGGAAAGTAATGTTGGAGGACAACTGACAAAAATAGTTGTTATAAAGAGTTTTTTACAACTGGCGTAGATAAGCAGTTGTTAAAGAGTCATATTACAACTGCTATACAAATAGAGTTGTTAAAAATATCTTTTATACAACTGTTAAAAATGAACAATTGTTACATACTACTTATTACAACTGTTAAAAATGAACAGTTGTAAAGGGAAGGTTGTAATATGATTGCGTTGTTGTAGTGTTTGGTATTACAAGGAATTACCCTTTTTGTTTTTAGTGAAATAAATAGTACATAATACGGCAAAGATTCCTATTTTGCACATCGTTTTATTTTGGGCATACCTCTTGTTATTTCAAAGGATGCACCTTTACATATAATTGTAAAATTGGATAATTAAGAGAAATTCACAAAGAAATTTTTTTCATTCCAATGAATTAAAATATAAACTTAAATCCCAAATCAAATTAGAACATCTTCAATTCAAGTTCAACGACTTATAACATTAAGTTATCGAAATGGAAATATATACACAATCTTATTCCGATAATTTATTTCATAACTTTTAAGGACTACTTTCACCTTTATATTCCAGATTTAGGTTTATACAAAATCGAATATATAGGAAAAGAATCTCAAGTTTATCTTATACATACATACATACATACATACATACATACATACATACATATATATATATATATATACTGGTGTAAATCGCACGTACGTGCGGCTAATAGCTAAAAATATTTGCTTTTATTTAATAAAAAATTAGCGGACGGATGTGTGTTATTAAGTGCAAAATCTTTACTGGTCGCAACACTTTTATTTCTTATATTTTTGTTGGTAGTGTTGGTTGCAAGTTGCAAGTTGGTAGTGAAATTCTTGGTCGGAAAGTGGATGGTGGTGGAGGCCGCAAATTGATTCCGTGATGGACGTAGGGTATTTTCGAAATTTCAAAAAGACATCATGAAAATCATATTCAATGAATTCTCTTTATTAGTAGTGTGTGTGTGTGTGTGTATTTGAGCCTACAATTCCATGATTAATATTTAGACATAAATGAAAAAGATTCACAAATGAAATAAATCTAATATTATGTAAAATATATACTTTCTAACTCACCTTTATAGTTTTCCCTCTTCTTGCCTTCACGAATCTTCTCCTCTCAATTCCTAAGCTTTTGTTTGGTGGGACTTCTCTCTACTTCTTCTTTTCTATAATTCTCTTTTTCTTTTTTTGTTTGATTTACTTTTTTTTAGTTTTTGAATGAGAATTTTCTACAATTCTCATTCCTAAGCTTGAGGGAAGAGAAGAATATGAAGAACTTTTAAGGAGGCTAGGATTTTCAGTGAAGAGTGGAAGCTTAATTATGCCTATATTTATAGTTGAAATCTTGGTCTAGGAAAATTGCATGTTTATCACAAATTTATTACGTATATTCATTTCCTTTTCTTTTTATTTAAAGAAGGTAACATCTCTATCCTCAGTGTTATTAATTTTCATTTACTATAATTCAAATTATAATAAACCAATGTCACAAATCATAATTTCAATCAACATCATTAATTTATATCCTACATATACATACATACACACACACATACATACATATACGTATACATACATACAACCACAGACATACATGCATATAAAAAATCCGAGCTCTTCCTTAATCGTTAAACTTTATTTATTTAAATTTTCTTTAAGGCTAAGCAATATACAAACATTCTTTTTACGGTCAACGTCAATTATATTTATTTCCTTTAACTCATTTCCTTTTACTAACATTTTCATTACCCTAATTAATTACACAATCAATTTTTAGTTAATTGATATTTATGTTTCCAAGTTTAAATTGGATTCACCCTTTTATCCTTTATCGATAAGAAGATAGTGTATTTTACCTTCCTTTTAAAATAACTGTAACGACCCATAATTTAATCACTTTGAACAAGAATAGTTAATATGTTTTTAAATGATTAAATAATGGATTTTATATCTAGAAGTATTAACTCTGCCTAATAAAACAGAATAGTATAATTACTTGCCTAATAAAACAAGAGAGAATTATTAACCCTGCCTAATAAAACAGAATAGTATAATTACTTGCCTAATAAAACAAGAGAGAATTATTAACATTGCCTAATAAAACAGAATAGTATAATTACTTGTCTAATAAAACAAGAAAGAATTATTAACCTAGCCTAATAAAACAGAATAGTATAATTACTTGCCTAATAAAACAAAATAGCATAATGATTATTATATTCCATACGGATGGTTGCCATTGGACGAAAATCTGGTCGAATCAGGTTAGGCCATAGTTGATAAGGAGAATTCCTATTGGACCAAATTGTGGTCGAATCAAATTAAGCCATAAGGATGTTTTCTATTGGACCAAAATGTGGTCGAATCAAATTAGGCCATATGGCTGGTTTCTATTGGACCAAAATCTGGTCGAATCAGGTTAGGCTATAGGAAATGACTAAAGTACCATTCTCTTCACCTATAAATAGCCAAGTCCATATCTCATTTTAATTCATTCACAAACTAAAGAAAAGAACTAAAATTCATTATCAAAGGTGAAGTATTCCAAGTCTTTATCAAAGCAAATAAGATGTGAGTATATTCCTTGCTTTTATAGTTTAGCAAGTATAACTTATTCTGTGAGTATATTCCTTGCTTTTATAGTTTAGCAAGTATAACTTATTCTGTGAGTATATTCCTTGCTTTTATAGTTTAGCAAGTATAACTTATTCTGTGAGTATATTCCTTGTTTCATAGTTTAGTGGGTATAACTTATTCAGTGAGTATAGTTTAATTATTTATAGTGAGTGTAATCTTAATCTCTTTCCTTTGACTCATTCACATTTTAATAAATGTTGTGTTAACTGTTGATTGTAAATTATTAATAATAATGGGTCTGTTATTATTCTTATTATTATTCTTGTTTGGTTGTTTGATTTGTGCTCGGCCAGTTTATGAGCAATTACTTTGATGTTTAGTTAAATGGAACTTACACCACCTTTTAACTTAGGTTTGACATTTAGTGACTTTTTGGTTAAAAGGAAATAAAACCCCTTTAAGCTATCTCATTTGATTAAGAGGGAGCTTCACCCCTCTTGTTTGTATTCTACTTTAAAGATGATGGGTTTAAGTTATGATTTGAATGGAAGTTTTAAATCTTTGTTTAAAGTATTTTAAAGGAGCTTCAAAATTTATATAATGATTTAAATGGGTTATTTATGGAAAGTAAGTAGTCCTATACTTGGCACTAAAAGCCGATGAGTAGATTGATCCTCTATCTGTGAGATCTGGAATCGTAGTGTTTATGTAAGGCTAGGAGCAACCAGTGCCCTGACTTACCTGGCTTTGTTTTTGGGCGAGGGGTAGAGTAAGTCGAGAATATCGGAAACGTGACAAGTATAGGAGATTTGATTTCCATAAATGATCTTTATAATTATAATGGAAAACATTCACATTTATTATAGACAATTGTTTTTGACCCATCTAAGTATGCTTTTGAAATATGAAATCCTCCAAAATGTTTTATGAATATACTTATACCGATGAGATAAGTATATGGGTATTTTCCAAGCACTGAAAAAATTTAAGATTTAATTTCCATATACCATCATTTTGTTATCCCCGATAGTTGATATCTTGACTATCAATTTCGATACCCTTCTTCCTTTTGTTTTTGTTTCGTTAATCTAAGACGATTTGTTGCTCATTTAGAGCATTGATATCCTTTATCGGAAATGACTAAATAAAGAGCGAGTGGGGGCCAAGCTATGTGGGGTTACTCCCATTAGGGTATTTTCACATCTACTCTAGATTGGTTTCGGTTATATGCGCACGGAGATGTGAAATACTCGGATACTCGGTAAGGTTGGCGCGCTCCAGCTTGGAGGTTTCCGAGAGCCATCGTAGTTCTCAAGTATATTTTCTAGAGGTATACTTTCGATAAGGGGGGCACACCCTCCTAGTCATTGTTGGAAAAAATTCCTTTTCCTTATTTTTGATACAAAACTTTAGATTGATTCTTTGTTAATTTCATCGGGAAGCGTCTTGCACTCTTCGCGATGTTTATTTATCTGCATCCATTCTTTTATACTTGGATGTTGTTCTTGTGAGGGAAAAACCCATTCTGCATTTTTGCGATGTGGTCTCACTAGTTACTTTGTGTGTTCTATTTTTTGAGTTTACTCATACCGGACTTATTGTCTGACCCGAATTGTTTATTTTCCCTAAACGTTTGGGTACTCATTTATATTTGAGTAGTCCGGAAATGACAGGTTTCTTTGGGCTCTTTTGAAGATGGTGGATGAGCAGGAGGCTCCTTATCTATCTAGCTATTTATTTCCACTGTTATGAGATGTTGGCTCTATGTATGTATATTTAAAGGCAGGTTGTTATAACTGCCTAGACTGACAGTAGTACTTTTGTTGTAACTCTGATAACTCCATGTTGGGGAGTAACCTTATGTACTATCTTATTTTTATGTTATATTTAACCGTTCCGTTGTGAGATTATTGTTCCTTTCTTATATTTTACCCCATGACAACTCGTCTTTCAAATACTTGGGCAACGGCACATGAATACCATGGACGTATTAAGTGTCATTCTCGGGGGTCAGAAAGGTGGGTCGTCACAGTTGGTATCAGAGCTTTTTTTTGAGCGAACACCTTAGCCTGATTGGGGTACAACTCATTAGAGATAGGGTAAGTGATGCCCTAGAATGAGTTAATCTTCCGAGAGCGTATTTGTAATTTTTATAATAATAATATTTATCCTCTAAAATCTAGTTTTAGATCCTTTGGTGTTATTTCCTTAAACAATTTTCATCCTATTATTGTATTCTAAAGATAACTGTTATTTGTTCAGATATTAGAAAATGAATACAAGAAGAGGAGGAAGGAGAGGATATGGAACTAACACGACTACCAATGGTAGGGTACCTAGAAATGCTACCATGTCAGCTGTAGATCCTGTAGAGGAAATGCTAGTGCAAGTTTAGACCCCTATGAACTTTGCAGCTTTGTGTAAGAATTTTACCACTTTGGGCGGGAAACCGTTCTATGGGACTGAAGATATTCTTGGAGTGCAGATGTGGCTTCGAACTTGTGAAAGAATATTTGGAGATCTTCAGTTGGAGGATGCGGAGAAACGGCTGTTGGCATCGCGACAACTTCAAAAGTCAGCGATGGATTGGTGGGATTCAGAAACAGCTAGAACTCCGGAGGGGGAGTTTTCTTGGGCCCGGTTCAAGGAAGTTTTTAAAGCACAGTTTATTCCAGAAGCCGGGTAAACCCAGTTGTTTAGAAGTTTCATTGACTTAAAGCAGGGTGATATGACTGTGTCGCAGTACGAGCATAAGTTCAATGCTTTGTACCATTTTGGACTTGGATTGATAGACACACCGCTCAAGAAAAATGAAATGTTTGTGAATGGAATGCGACCAGAGTTCCATCGTGAAATGACCAATCATCTTATGGGTACGTTCACCAACATTATTAGCATGGCTTTGAGGTTTGAGGCTCTTGATATTAAGGAAGGAGACCAGAAGGGTGTAGTACCAGCAATAAGTGCCAAGCCTTTATCAGTTATACCAGTTGAAGGAAAACCAAACTTCAAGCGTAAGTTTAAGGGAAAGAAGCAGGGTGCAGGGAAGAAACCCGAAGATGGCGCTCCAGCACAGAAGAAGCAGACCAACTTGGCCAACATTCTTTGTTTCAAGTGCAATAAGATGGGCCACTTTGCAAATCATTGCCCAATTTCCACATGTTTAAATTGTGGCCAGCCAGGACATATGAAGAATGAGTGCCCTTTTCCTAAAAAAGGATCTCAAGGACAGACTTTTACCATTAAAGAGATACCATCCACTTCTTCAGATCAAAAAGGGAAGCAAGTGTTACAAGGTACATTATCCATCTATGATATTCCTGTAAGGGTGTTATTTGATACAGGAGCTTCCCATAGTTTTATTTTTTATGATCTAATGGACAAACTAAACCTTAAATATGTTATCATAAGTAATCCTTTTTGTGTGTCAAACCTAATTGGAGGTCCGACAAATCTTGACACTGTGTGTCTAAATGTACCTATTTCTTATCGAAATCATCTCTTTCCTTTTGACTTGTTTGTTCTTGGGTTTATGGGTTTTGGAGTGTTGCTGGGAATGGATTGGTTATCTAAGTTTAAAGCTATCTTGGATTGTGGTAGAAGGCTCATTAGAGTTAGTGATGCAGGAGATGTTGGTGTTGATATTAGTTGTGAAGAGCCTAAGAAGTTACTGAGCAGTTTTCTCTATTCACTCGAAGTGGCTAAAGCGGAGCTAGGAGATGTGCCAGTTGTTCGAGATTTCATAGATATTTTTGACGAGGTGCAAGGTTTACCTCTTCACCGTGAAGTCGAGTTCCGTATTGATTTGGTTCTGGGAACTATACCTATTGTACAACCCTTATGAACGATGGCTCCAAAAGAGAAGAGGGAGTTAGAAAGGTAGACATATGATTTGTTGCAGAAGGGCTTGATCCGACGTAGTACCTCGAGTTGGGGATCGCCAGTCGTCTTTGTTACAAAGGCGGACGGTTCTCTAAGGTTATGCGTAGACTATCAGGAGTTGAACAAAAGGACTATCAAGAATAAATATCCTTTGCCAAGGATCGACGATATCTTTGACCAACTCCACGGTGCTCGGATATTTTCTCAATTAGATCTTGCCACCGGTTTCCACCAATTAAGAGTGGCAGAGGAGAGTGTTCTCTTAACAGCTTTTCGAACTCCTGAAAATTTCTACGAGTGGTTAGTTATGCCGTTTGGATTGACTAACGCACCCGCTTATTTTGTGGACTTAATGAATCGAGTATTTCGAGACATTCTTAATAAATTTGTTCTCGTCTTTATTGATGACATTCTTATCTACTCCAAGACAGAGGAGGAACACAAATATCATCTCCGTGTCGTACTCGATACCTTAAGAAGCCATGTGTTGAAGGCTAAGTTTTCCAAGTGCAATTTCTGGAAATCCGAAGTTAGGTTTCTAGGGCATGTTATTTCGGGAGAAGGCATATCGGTGGACCCAGCTAAAGTTGTGGCGGTTCAAGACTGGAAGAAACCCGAAAGTGCGACGGAAGTTAGAAGTTTCTTGGGATTGGCTGGTTTTACCGTAGGTTTATCAAGGACTTCTCGAAGATTGCTTCTCATCTGACGAAGTTAACAAAGAAAGATGTTAAGTTTGTTTGGACTTCTAAGTGTGATCAAGCATTCAACGAATTGAAAGAGAAGTTGACTAGCGCTCCTGTATTAACCATTCCAAATGGGAGCGAAGGTTTAACCGTGTATACAGATGCTTGTGAAACCGGATTGGGAGTAGTTATGATGCAGCATGGGAAAGTTATTGCCTATGCGAGTCGACAGCTAAAGCCGCATGAGAAAAATTATGCTACACACGATTTGGAGCTTTTAGCTGTTGTCTTCGCACTAAAGATGTGGAGGCATTATCTTTTGGGTGAAAGATTCGAATTATACACGGACCACAAATCCTTAAAATACCTTTTTACCAAGAAAGATTTGAATTTGAGGCAGCAGAGATGGCTGGAGTTTCTCGCCTCTTATGACCTAGAGGTTCTTTATACCCGTGGAAAAGCAAATGTTGTTGCCGATGCATTGAGTAGGAATGTAGCAATGGTTGCAAATTTAGAAGTTAAGAAAGTATTGTTAAAGAGAATTGCATCCAGTCAAGAGGCAGATTGTAACGACTCTAGATTTTTAATAAATTTAAATTGATAATTAATTGGATTTTTTGATTAAAATTTGTAAAAATTAATTATCAATGAAAGCGAGTTTCCCCGAATTTGAATAAATTTGATATAAATCATTTAAAATTGTGAAATTAAATGATAAACTGATTTGGAATTTTCCAAATTCAAATAAAATATGTTATTTATTAATATAAAGATAGTTTCTTTTATAAATTGTTTTAATTTTAATAATGAGTTGTATTTAAACAATACTAATAGTACAATATCTTTACAAAATGGATTTTTATAAATAGAAATGGTTTAAAAAAAAATATAGGGATATATTTCAAAATGTAAGAAAATAAGAAAAAAAAGAAACAAAATACAAAGTGATAAAACAAAGCAATTAATTCTAGCCCAAACCATATCTCATCAGCAAAACAAAAACCTGGCAAAAGAATAAAACAAATATATATATTTATACATAAGGTAAAAGCAAGTGTGGGTAAAAATAATAACAAATGAAATGTATATGATATTAACATGTCTGCCCTCTTATGAGTATATATGTACAAAGTAAATAAAGTAAACAAAATAAGTAAATAAACCTTAACATCATAGAACAAATATTAACAAACAAAAACAAGACTTAAGAAAATATATATATGATAGTACAAACAAATAAACAAAACAAAGTAAAATACATACAAAAACATAACAAAATAAACTAAGTAAAACAAATGTAATAAAACAAGACAAATACCTTTAGCCACCATAACTACCATCATCTCAGCCGAGTAAGGTAGTATGTAGGCAAATAGAAGAGTAAACAAAGTGCAAAATAAAATAAAGTATGTAGCCTATAATAGGGATGCAGGCAAGAAAGAAGAAATAAATGCAAGCACGACTTAGTATCTTCTCAGCCATGCTATTGTACAAACATCATCATCCCCTGTACAAATTTTTATCACTTGGTACAAATATAATATAGCCTATTGCATAAACAAACAACACCCTGTACTCATTTTTTTTCTTTTCTTTATAAACATCATCCTCATTGCAAATTCGTTCCACTTCAAGCTGTAAATGAAAACTCAAACCAAAGCTTCAGTTTAAAGAAAATTTAAAAGCAACTTAAACAAATAAAGTCAAACCAGAGATCAAGAAGATGATTCCAGCTAACACATCAAAGCCTGTTTCAAAAACAAAGCTCTGTTCTTCTTTTGTTCTTCCAGGAAACAAGTGAGCAAACCTTTTTAACTAGATTTTTCTTGATTCTTTACATCTGTGATGATGATAGTTTGATAATTTTGATTAATACTTGAATCTGCTATGGAATACCTGGGTGTAGATATATATGTGTGCACTGTTGTTAAATCTGAGAATCCCTGTTCTAGTTTTCAAGCTCAAATTTGGTTCAAGAAAATTCATTTGATCTTGATCCAATCCATGCTAAGACTTAAGCCTTGAAAAAAATATGATTGTTACACTATAAATTTTAGTTTAAAAATTTGTTTAAAGTAAACAAATTTGTGTTGTCTTTGGAAAGGTTAAAACTACAGAACCATCTTCTAATATGTTAAATTTCGAGTTTCTTAATTTACAAATTCATGAATATAAATGGAATTCGTATACAAAAATATGATTTTTAAAACAAGATTGGTGATTTTTAGTCGAGTGTGCTTAGAGCAGTTTATAGTTGAACTGAAATGGGTTTTAATCCAATTTCTGATGATCGAAGATTCATTGGGTGTCGAGCTTTTGATCGAGGGAAGTATGATTGGTGGCGAAGACAGGAAAAATGGTGGAAGTGGTGGTTGGTCACCGTGGTGATGGTGGTTGGCAGATTTGTTCTGTAAACCTAGTTTTAGGTGTGATACTAATTTCGATTCGTGCATGGTCCTCTGTTGATCGAGCACTATGAGGTTTTGGGAGGTGGTAGAGGAGAGGAAGTCGAAGCTAGGGCCGAAGGCGGAGGCACTCAGATGGTCGGAGAAACATGAACGTGGCGTTGACAGGCGACAGTGGGTTTTAGTCGAGTTCCAGGTATGGCCAAACCACTCGATTTCGATTTCGAGTTATTTCGTGGATTTTGTTGGTCGCGAATGGATCTGAGGATGATCGTGGATATGAGGAGATGGTCGCAGTTGAACGGAGTCGGCTGCGATGATGGTGCACGTGCACGAGCACGATTTGTTTTGGGGTGGGTTGTTTCTCAGGGGAGGCTAGGGTCAGATGCAAGCTAGACTCGAAGAAATGGAGATGTTTGCGCAAAGGGAGGGGAAACAATGGTTTAGTTCAGGTCTGAGAAGTTCAATTTAAAAGCAGTTTAATCTTCAAAAATTTAAACAAGTTTTTGGAATTTCAATCTTAATCAAGTTTTAAAATGGTTTTAAAAACTTTATTTCGAAAGTTATTTTAAATAAACTTATAAATAATTAAAGGTTAGTAAATTAATAAAAAGAATGTTTTAATGGTTATTTGTTAAAGGAAATTAATTTCTTGAAACAAATTACTTGATAAAAGTAATTAAGGTGAAATGGTTAATAATTTATAGTTTGAGTAATCAAGTAATTAATGAATAATTAATTTAAGGATTAATTTATGTAGTTAATTAAGGTTAATTTATTAAAAATAAAATAAAATTATTAAAGGTTAATCATGTGATGATTTAGGGTTAATGGATTTAGTAATTAAGGATTAACTATTAAGTAAAGGATAATTAATTACCAGTAACTAAGATTGGATAATTAATGATTAAAGGTTGATAAATTAATAGTTAAAACTTGAATTAAGTTATTTTAAAAAGGTTAATTAATTTATAAATGATTATGGAATAATAAATCAAAATGATTTACAATTAATTAATATTAATTAACCAGGATTGGTAATTAAATTCATAAGTAATAAACTGGTTAAATAAATAAGATAATTAAATTGATCCTACCTATGAATATTTGGATTCCATTGGATGACTTGATTGTTTGATATCCGTGATATATGATGCTCTGTGATATACCCTGATTTATGTTGTGATCTGTAATTTACTTATCTGTGATATGTATCTGTGATCTGTGAATGAGCGATAAGCGTGATAGTTAATATCGCTTATCAACTATATCCTGTATTTTGATCTGTGATGATTCATTGTGTTGCATTATTGTGTGAAACCCCTGGACTACACCTTTACACACACAAATATGGATTTCACGTGGAAATCGGTTAAGTCACAGATAATTTAAATTTGATGTTTTTGAAATGGAAATATTAAATTTCAATTGATTTTGAAATTGGAAATTTGGGTTTAAAATGAAAAGCTTTTGAAATGGAATTTCAAAGATAAAAGTTATTTTGAATAACTTAATCGAGTTTTGAAAATTTAAATAATTTGATTTAAATTTGAATTCAATATTTGAAATTGAATTCTATGATTTGGAAACTAGGGTTTAAAAAGGTGGTTCAACTTATTTATGAGTTTATATGAATTAAACCATTTTTTAAAAGTATTGATTTGGGAATTTGAATTTAACCCAAGGTTTTCAACTCGTATGAATGAATCAGATTTTCTGAAATGAAACTGTTTGTTTTCAAATGATAAAAGCTTTCAGATAAGAAATGAAATTCCAGTTTAATTAAAGGAATTTCAGGTTTGAATTGAAAAATGGTTTTCCAAGTTATGAATGAATTCTTTTTGAAAACTATGAATTGAATTTGTTTATTTTTTGATAGATTTAAAATGATGTTTTGTTTAACCCATTCGAAATGAAATTGTTTTGAAAGCTATGAGTTAAATCTTTGATTTAAAGATTTAACGAATTAATCAAATTGAAATGGAAATCGATTTGGAAAATCTATGAATGAATCTTTGTGAAATTAAGTGAACTTTGTGAATTAAATCTTTTTGTTTAAAAAGATTAAAATGGTAATTTGTTAAACCATTTGAAAAGAAAGTTTGGGTTTTAAGCGATGACTTAATTGAAATCCCATTATCCATTTGTTTTTGAATATTGCGCTCACTATTCGGGTTAGCCGGGAAAAGACCTTTGTGTCATATAACTCATTCCGAATAGTGATACGTCGTATATGGATAGCAATTGAAGACCGGTGATGAAGACCGGATATTCACGAGAACGAAAGGATAACTCGTCGATTGTCTCTGCACTGGGTAGCTCCTGGTATAGAGATCCCCTAAGTGATGGGAAATTCGATCGGGATTGTGAATACCCGGATTTGCAAGGGCTTCGTAAGAAGTGCCTTCGGTTCTGTTTGAACCCGAAACAGACTTGTATGGTTACATGTCTGACATTACACTTTGAGATATAAAGCCGATTTCTTTCAAATACATTTCTGTTGGTGGCAGAGAATTTATTATCTTAGCTTAACACCCTTCTCTGAGACGTACGAGCTCAGAGGTTATGTAGTTGAAATTTATCAGCGATATATCCTAATTTGGTAATGTGACATGCTGAGTGTTGCTGTATGATGATCAATGTTTGATCATTTGTGATATGATCATTTGTTTGATCATTTATCTTTGTGATCATAGGTTGATCATCTGTTGACCCAAAGCATGGCTTTGTGACAAAGCGTAGCTTTGTGGACGAGACTTCGTCGAGCCTCACAACCTGGTAATGGTCGAAACAGGAATTGTGCGGCAAGGTTTCAGGGGTAGCTCCCCTAGGGTATGACCATTCCTTCTGGAAAAGGGTAGTATCATGGTATGGAGCCCAGATACTTACTCATGTGGATACACTTTATTTATTATGTGTGATGTTGTTTTCGAGGCGCCTCGGTTAAAGGTCCCAAAGGACCGGGGGTGGCATATCTCAGGTTTTGTATATCCCTTGGGAAAGGGGGTAGCCGGCCTTGTTTGGTAGAGAACGGTTTGGTTCTCAGAGCGTCCCGCCAGAGGCGTTTCTTTCGTGGAATAGGAAGTTCCTTAGCCTGACCATTTGTTGGAAATCCATCTTCCAAATACGAGCCTTGTATGGTTTTAGTTGTAGAACCTGCCATTTAATATGGTAGCTATAGCAGGCATAATATAATGGTACCTATGCTGGCTAAGATTTATATTCTACTTTCGAAATGTTCTTCCACACTATGCACTAATAATAATATCAAAAATGATTTGATTTTACGTAGTAAGCATCTTTGACTATCATAAGGAGAAATGTCCTCCAATTTTGCGTTTGCATTGTGTGTGTGGCGGGAGGCCTTATGGTAGTTTCATTTTCCAAAAGCATTGCGAATTGACTTTAAAATTCTCTGCTATTTGTTTTTAAAGATAAACTGTTTTTGTTGCTCACACCAGTCCCATGACTGATCCGGAGTTTATTGTTTATTTCCTAAACTCTGGATGCTCAAAATTTTTCTACACGAGCAGTCTAGAGTTGGGTTTTTCAGATATTCAGATTAGTAGATTTTCTGGAGCTAGTTCAGTCTTTGGATATGGACTGCACTTGCTTATCTTTGTGCATCGTTATTGGGAGTTCAAGCTATTTCTGGATTAGCGTTTTGGAGATGGAGATTATCCGCTGCTGATATTATCATTTTCTTTTCCGCTGTTATTTGTTGTATTATATCTCTGATGTATATTGATATTTATTTTATCATTCTGTTGTATCAGATATTGTATATCAATGTATTATTCATTTCTTCCGCTGTGTTATTTACTTAATGTTGTTATAAGCTCCGGCGACTTGGATTTGAACGGTCGAATCTACGGCATTCGAGTACGATGTAAAGTATGGATGTCGATTTTCGAGCGCGAAAATTCGGGGGCGTTACACAGATCCTATTTTAGCTCGACTTAAGAAGGATGTTAAAGAAGGTGTTGTTTCTAGCTTTGAGATTGATCTCCGGGGCATATTGAAAATGAATGGGCGTATTTGTGTTCCAAACTTTGATGGACTTAGGCAAGAAGTGTTAGCCGAATGCCACCATTCAAAGTTATCTTTTCATCCGAGAGTGACCAAGATGTTCAAAGATATGAAGAGGGTATTCTGGTGGAAGGGGATGAAGCGATATATTTCAATCTTTGTGAGTCGTTGTGCAAACTGCCAGCAGATTAAGAGTGACCAGCAGAAGGCAACTGGATTGCTTCAACCACTTGAGATCCCAAAGTGGAAGTGGGAGTAGATCTCTATGGACTTTATTGATGGGCTTCCTAGGTCAAGAAGAGGAAACGATGGCATTTGGGTTATAGTCGATCGACTAACCAAGAGTGCCCATTTCATTCCTGTTAAGCTGACTAGGACTACTACGAGTCTGGCGAGTTTGTATGTGAAGGAGATTGTGAGACTCCATGGGATTCCTCGTAGTATTGTAAGTGACCGAGACCCGATATTCACTAGTAGGTTCTGGGAGGGACTGCAGAATGCTTTAGGGACTGAGCTAAGTCTAAGTACAGCATACCATCCCCAAACAGATGGGCAGACAGAGAGAGTGAACCAGATCTTGGAAGATTTATTGCGAGCATGCATTCTAGACTTCGGGGTTTCTTGGGAAGATCATTTACCCTTAGTCGAATTCACTTATAACAACAGCTATCAAGCAAGCATTGGTATGGCCCCTTTCGAAGCTCTTTATGGTCGCCCATGTCGTTCTCCTTTGTGTTGGATTGAATCTGGAGATAGACTTGTTCTTGGACCCAACATAATCTTAGAAGCCAATGAGAAGGTAGCTGATATTCGAAGAAAGATAAAGGAAGCGCAAGATCGGCAAAAGTGTTATGCAGATCAAAGGCGTAGGGATCTAGAGTTCTTAGTCGGGGACTTGGTATTTGTAAAAGTCTCTCCTCTGAGAAGTGTCGTGAGCTTTGGAAAGACAGGGAAATTAGCCCCTCGATATATTGGTCCTTTTCCCATACTGGACCGGATTGTTTAACTTGCATATAAAGTGGAGTTACCATATCGACTATCAGATGTGCACAACGTATTTCACGTATCTCATTTACGTAAGTATGTACACGACCCTTCGATGATAGTAGAACCGGGAAAACAAGTTGATTTGGAGGTTCAGCCTAACCTAACTATTACTAGGCGGCCAATTCATATTGTCGCCCGAGATATAAAGCGATTAAGGAAGAAGGTTGTGAATCTTGTTAAGGTTTAGTGGAGTGGAGATTTTAGAGATTGTACTTGGGAAACTGAGGACTATATTAGGGATTCTTATCCCGAGTTGATGTAGTTGTTGTTTGTATTTTGTTGTTTCTTTTTAGTTTACTCACCAGTTGTGTTAAGGTCACTTTCCTTGTATCTTTGTGTGGTATATATGATATCATTTGGGTTCTTTGATATCTAGAGTTTATCCGATTAATTTCGAGGATGATATTTCCTTTAAGGAGGGGAGGATGTAACGACCCATAATTTAATCACTTTGAACAACAATAGTTAATATGTTTTTAAATGATTAAATAATGGATTTTATATCTAGAAGTATTAACCATGCCTAATAAAACAGAATAGTATAATTACTTGCCTAATAAAACAAGAGAGAATTATTAACCCTGCCTAATAAAATAGAATAGTATAATTACTTGCCTAATAAAACAAGAGAGAATTATTAACCTTGCCTAATAAAACAGAATAGTATAATTACTTGTCTAATAAAACAAAAAAGAATTATTAACCTAGCCTAATAAAACAGAATAGTATAATTACTTGCCTAATAAAACAAAATAGCATAATGATTATTATATTCCATACGGATGGTTGCCATTGGACCAAAATCTGGTCGAATCAGGTTAGGTCATAGTTGATAAGGAGAATTCCTATTGGACCAAATTGTGGTCGAATCAAATTAAGCCACAAGGATGTTTTCTATTGGACCAAAATGTGGTCGAATCAAATTAGGCCATATGGCTGGTTTCTATTGGACCAAAATCTGGTCGAATCAGGTTAGGCTGTAGTTAATAACTAAAGTACCCTTCTCTTCACCTATAAATAGCCAAGTCCATATCTCATTTTAATTCATTCACAAACTAAAGAAAATAACTAAAATTCATTATCAAAGGTGAAGTATTCCAAGTCTTTATCAAAGCAAATAAGATGTGAGTATATTCCTTGCTTTTATAGTTTAGCAAGTATAACTTATTCTGTGAGTATATTCCTTGCTTTTATAGTTTAGCAAGTATAACTTATTCTGTGAGTATATTCCTTGCTTTTATAGTTTAGCAAGTATAACTTATTCTGTGAGTATATTCCTTGTTTTCATAGTTTAGTGGGTATAACTTATTCTGTGAGTATAGTTTAATTATTTATAGTGAGTGTAATCTTAATCTCTTTCCTTTGACTCATTCACAATTTAATAAATGTTGTGTTAACTGATGATTGTAAATTAATAATAATAATGGGTCTGTTATTATTCTTATTATTATTCTTGTTTGGTTATTTGATTTGTGCTCGGCCAGTTTATGAGCAATAACTTTGATGTTTAGTTAAATGGAACTTACACCACCTTTTAACTTAGGATTGACATTTAGTGACTTTTTGGTTAAAAGGAAATAACACCCCTTTAAGCTATCTCATTTGATTAAGAGGGAGCTTCACCCCTCTTGGTCGTATTCTCCTTTAAAGATGATGGGTTTAAGTTATGATTTGAATGGAAGTTTTAAATCTTTGTTTAAAGTATTTTAAAGAAGCTTCAAAATTTATATAATGATTTAAATGGGTTATTTATGGAAAGTAAGTAGTCCTATACTTGGCACTAAAAGCCGATGAGTAGATTGATCCTCTATTTGTGAGATCTGGAATCGTAGTGTCTAGGTAAGGCTAGGAGCAACCAGTGCCCTGACTTACTTGGCTTTGTTTTTGGGCGAGGGGTAGAGTAAGTCGAGAATATCGGAAACGTGACAAGTATAGGAGATTTGATTTCCATAAATGATCTTTATAATTACAATGGAAAACATTAACATTTATTATAGACAATTGTTTTTGACCCATCTAAGTATGCTTTTGAAATATGAAATCCTCCCAAATGTTTTATGAATATACTTATACCGATGAGATAAGTATATGGATATTTTCCAAGCAGTGAAAAAATATAAGATTTAATGTCCATATACCATCATTTTGTTATCCCCGATAGTTGATATCTTGACTATCAATTTCGATACCCTTCTTCCTTTTGTTTTTGTTTCGTTAATCTAAGACGATTTGTTGCTCAATTAGAGCATTGATATCCTTTATCGGAAATGACTAAATAAAGAGCGAGTGGGGGCCAAGCTATGTGTGGTTGCTCCCATTAGGGTATTTTCACATCTACTCTAGATTGGTTTCGGTTGTATGCGCACGGAGATGTGAAATACTCGGATACTCGGTAAGGTTGGCGGGGTCCGGCTTGGAGGTTTCCGAGAGCCATCGTAGTTCTCAAGTATATTTTCTAGAGGTATACTTTCGATAAGGGGGGCGCACTCTCCTACTCATTGTTGGAAAAAATTCCTTTTCCTTATTTTTGATACAAAACTTTAGATTGATTCTTTCTTAATTTCATCGGGAAGCGTCTTGCGCTCTTCGCGATGTTTAATTATCTGCATCCATTCTTTTATACTTGGATGTTGTTCTTGTGAGGGAAAAACCCATTCTGCATTTTTGCGATGTGGTCTCACTAGTTACTTTGTGTGTTCTACTTTTGGAGTTTACTCATACCGGACTTATTGTCTGACCCGAATTGTTTATTTTCCCTAAACGTTCGGGTACTCATTTATATTTGAGTAGTCCGGAAATGACAGGTTTCTTTGGGCTCTTTTGAAGATGGTGGATGAGCAGGAGGCTCCTTATCTATCTTGCTATTTATTTCCACTGTTATGAGATGTTGGCTCTATGTATGTATATTTAAAGGCAGGTTGTTATAACTGCCTAGACTGACAGTAGTACTTTTGTTGTAACTCTGATAACTCCATGTTGGGGAGTAACCTTATGTACTGTCTTATTTTTATGTTATATTTAACCGTTCCGTTGTGAGATTATTGTTCCTTTCTTATATTTTACCCCATGACAACTCGTCTTTCAGATACTTGGGCAACGGCACATGAATACCATGGATGTATTAAGTGTCGTTCTCGGGGGTCAGAAAGGTGGGTCGTCACAATAACGTTTTATATATTTATGTTTCCAAGTTCAAATTGGATTCACCATTTTATTCTCTACCGATAAGAAGATAGTGTATTTTACCTTCCTTTTAAAATAACGTTATATATATTTTGTTATCTTCAGTTCTATAACATTACATGTATTGTTTTCTCCTTGAATATATTGTTGCATCTCTTTTCTAACATAACCAATATACATACATATATACATACATACATACATATACATACATATATATATCTGTGTGTATACATATATGTACATATATGTATATACATATATGTACATACATACATACATACATACATACATACATACATGTGTGTGTATGTGCGTACATATATATGTGTGTGTACATATATGTACATATATGTACATATATATATACATACATATATATATACACACACATATGTACATATATGTGTGTATACTACATATATGAGTGTGTGTGTGTGTGTATGTAAGACACACACACACATACACACACAGGCACATATATATATATATATACATATATATAGTAATAAATTCCACTATTAACTCAGTAATTAAAGTCTTTACCCCTATGCATATAAATACATTTCCTTTAATATACCTTATGACTTCCATACATATACACTTTTCAAACATATAATATTAGATATATATTCTTTTTAAAATAAAATATACTGTTACATTCTCTTCCTAACACATGTAACATATACTTCCATTAATTATAGCAATAAATTCCATAACATGTTAATTAATACTTCATCTCTTTGCATTAAATATCAATTTTCTTTTGTTTTAATATTCATTAACTAACTTGTAATCTTTCTAAAGCAATTCGTACATATTTAATTCATTACTTAATAGCTAATTTTTGATTTATTTTCGTAATTGATTCTTATACTTGATTTCAATGCTAGGCGTAAAATGCGAATTGCGCCTTATGGTAAACAATTTGTATTTTCTTCATATGATATCCGTTTTTAAGAATTTATATATGAATTTGTGCTAATAAATCTACTTGACACAATGGAAAAGTCAAACTCTCCAAATTCTTTTATTTGTAGAAATTTACTGTTTTTCCATTTCATGTAAAGTTTATATTTTATCCTTGTTAATATTTTAATTTGCTATTATAATTTCCGTGGTGTTACACAGCAAGAAACACTTTATTTTTTTGAAGTATAAGTGTTTAGGGTGGTTTCTAGCAAATTTCCGGTGGGTTCCCAAAAATATTTCATTTACCGCATTTCTCACCCTGGCGACAAATCATTCGTCGTGGTGGCGGCAAATCGTTCATCGTGGCAACGAAAAACTTACATCTAGGGTTTTGTGGATAGATCTAATCATTCATCGTTGTGGCAACTTGCATCTTCAAGTGGCTATCACAGTGGAAACTTACATCTCAAGGCGGCAATCTAGGTTATCTTTTCCAGCGGTAATCGTCTTCTCCAAGTGGCCACTCACATCAACCTTCGCTTCTCCAGGTAGTTATTATCAATCAACTTCAGGTATGGTTTTTAATAATAAGTTACTTTCCTTATTATTAGAAACTGATTATTGCATAGGGTTTGATAAATTGTGAATTTTGGGACTAAAACTAAATTGGTAAGAATCAAATAGGGCATTATAACACAGCCATGAAAATAGGATGGACAACTTGAATAAACTTATGGATTCAATTTTTTTTACCATTTACTAATTTTTCTTCCAAAATTATGGGCAAATCACGTACCTTGTGAGTATCTCTAGGAGTGGATATATATGTATATATATTCAATATTTTCATTCATTTTGCATCAATGTGATTATTAATTTTTATTTCAATATTTTGTGCTAATATTATGAATATGATGAAATGTTTCTTGTTTTTATGTCTATCTTTTCAGATTAGCTTTAATAAGACATGTATTGAAGTTGAAATTAAGCTAACAGTGGGCACTAAATAATGCATATCATTATATCTTTATTATTTTTATCATACGTTATGGTTACAAAAAATTTAGTACTTTATTAACTAAAACAGTTATAAATTTTGTATAAGCTACAAGCTGATGTAAATAGATTATTTATGTAATATATTTTTCCAATGACTTATGAAATAATGCCAACTGTGAGATGAAGTTGAAGTTATTATGCATTATGCTATACTTTCTAATGTTGGTGTAAAATCAAAATTTAAAAAATTGTTGTTATTTTACACTATATATATATAGTGTTCAGAGTTGTACAATGAGATGTATTGATTTGATGAAAAGAAAGAAGCAAAAATGGGTTGAACAGCGCAATTTTCTGCATAAAGCAACAAACTTCTAGAGTATTATCAATTATATATGCAGTTATTTTTCTTTAATAGAGAGAGAAGAATAACTATACACACACAAAAGGAGAGGGGCATATGAGTATTACATAAAATAGAGGTTCTTATTAAAGAAGAAAAACAACCGGCATCTGGGAACACCGGATAATAAACTACTGGTATCCACATTTTATCCATTGTGTCTTATACTCTTATTTATAAAATATCTATACTTATAACTATGGAATCTTCAAAAGCAATTAACGGTGTATATTACCAACACAGCAAAAATGGACCATGTTAAAACAGAACTAATCTATTATATTATATAAAAAATAGAATATGAGACCATATATATATATTCTTGCTTCTCATTCATTCATACTCTCAACCTCTTCTCTAGTTGATTTGAGGAAAATGATTCACTTACCTCTTTAATAATTACTTACCATTCCAAGCTCCAAATTATATTTCCATTATATATTAATAACAATATGCCGTTTCATTTTCTATTTCAGCTATTCAGAAATGTTCCACATTCATTTTCTCTTCTTACTTTCATTTTCTCAACTTCTTATCTAAAATAAATTTTCATTATATATTAATAACAATATGCTCTTTTATTTTCTATTTTAGCTATTTACAAATGTTCCACATTCATTTTCTCTTCTTACCTTCATCTCTCGACTTCTTATCTAAAATAAATTATTTTCTATTTCAGCTATTCAGAAATGTTCCATGCTTATTTTCTCTTCTTACTTACATTTTAGATTTTTAAATCCATAAATACTATCATATCCTATGTTTTTCCCTTTAAATCCAAGTGTAAAATTTGCTCTTTATGCAGTAATCATTGAATTCCTCTACCATGTTTTATGTTATGCTTCATGCTTTTGGATATGTAATATTTTTTGTTGGTTAATGTCAATTAGAGTGGCTTGGTGTTGGCACTAACAGAAATTAATATGTTAAATAAAATATTGCTTAATCTTCAAGAAATAGTCTTTTTAATAGATCGTGGTTGGAAAAATTAGGTTAACAGATATCATTCTTCGAAAAAGTTACTCCAACCGTCTTTCTTCGGTTCAGGTAACAAATTTTGATTTTATTTCCATGGTAACTCTGGTATACCGGTTTTGATTGGTCTTTGAACTTTTTTATTCTAACTAGAATTTGATTTAATTCACCAATAGTGTTTAACATTGCAATCGACTTCAATTATTTATGATTTTATTAATGTATTGTAATGTGTTTTTACATTACCTTCAATGTTACCAATCTAAAGAGCCCCTAAAAAATCTTTGTTGACTGGATCCATTAAGCTCAATTTAAAGGTTTGAATTGTATTCTGTTATTTTTGTTTTCATTTAGTTCGATTTTGAATTTATTATTTTTATTCAAAATTGCGAAACTTTTCTTTGAGTTTTTTTGCCTAAAGTTATGTTTTCTTACTATTTTTGTTTCGATTTGTTGGATTATGAGTTTGGTTAAATGCTATTTTGAGAATAATATCTTATTTTTATAGCATATAAATCTTTATTTCATATGTTTCCCTTTGTAACATTCTTATTTCACGTACAATAATCCTGCATTTATTTTTACTTTATATATTCTAATAATAGTTATTTTCCTCTTCTCTTTATTTTTATTACAAGATTTTTTTTATTCCTCAGCTATTTCCCACGTTCAATAGTTTCAATACAAGGATTTTTTGCAAAAAACTTTGATCGATATTTATTTCTTTTATTTTAATTAGAATTCAATTTATTTCACTAATAATTCTTCACTTTGCATTTATCTTAAATTATTTGTGAATGTATACATATATTTTATAGTGGTTTTGTTTCCACCTTACTTTTAATGTTACTGTTTTTATGAAACACTATTTAAAGACCTCCAAAAAAACTTATAATTCGATTGAGATCGTTTAGTAAGTTTAATTTTTAATTTGTCTTTTTATTTAATTCGGTGTTCAATTTGTTGTTCTTTTTTATTCCATTGAGATCGATTAAAAATTTTGACTTTTATTTTATTATATTTCTTTTCATTTAATTCGATGTCGAGTTTGTTGCTTTTGTTCTAAATTACTAATTTCATATCTTTGCTTAGGGATTTTGCCTGAAATTGTGTTTTCTTCTAATTTTTGTTTTAGTTCATAAGATTATGAGTTTGTTTCCTTCATTTATTTTGTAGGAGGTTACTTCATTTATTAATAAGTGGACACCATAAAATATTTTATTATTTCTAAAATCTATTATCGGTAAAGTTGAACTATTTTGTACTCTTAAAATGTATACATTCATTTGATTTTTTTTTGTTGAGCAAGAATATGAACTTTGCTTCCTATATTTATTTTGTATGTTATAGCTGGTTTATTACTACGTGGACATCAAATATTCTTCAGTTCTGTATAATCTACTAGATGAATGGTGGATCTTTATTCAATTCTTAATGATCTTACATATGAGGTAATTATGTGTTATTTTCTACAAAGCTAGTTAGAAGTTATGCTATTTTAAATTTTACTACGGTTTATTATCGACAATATTGGGTTGAAGATGTAGATAACAACAGTGTTTATAAGCAAACTAACTTCAAATATAAAGGTTCATATCAAGTGATATTACCATGCAACTGACAGAAAGAATAAATAGTTATCAGTTTCATTTAATTTGAATTTAAACTAATTAGAGAACTAATTATAATTAAATTACTTTCAATGAAATTCAATTTAGTGGGAAAATCGACTACATAATTCAAATAACATTTGATTTTGTGATACGTTAAGATTGCTTTTTAACTTAATTACATATTTTATACAACTTTTTATTACGTTGTTTTATCCTTACTCATATTATTTGCACACTTTTGAATATGCAGTTGAAATTATTAAAGACGTATAATGCGTGGTTGATGTTTGAGTTTCCTTAACTCTAAGAGATTTTGTTGATAGGAAATTTGATATAAATTAAGGGATATGAGGATAGAGAGGAAGTCAGTTTGACTTATTATTGATTTATTAAGGTATTGAAGTCAAATTAAGGTATGATGTTTTAAATTAAATTAAGGTATGAGATTTTGAAGTGGTAGAGAGATATTATTGATTTATTGATATAAAGAGTTATAAATTTATAATAAAAACGACTATAATTTTTGAGATTCTCCGTTTGAAAATTCCATTTCTATATAATTTTTTTATTTTTATAGGATATAGGATATGTCAAAAGAAATTGATTCGGTAAAATAGTTAAATTCAATAGATGAATCAAAATAGTGGGTGCTTATTTTTTCTAAGTAAAAAAATGAAAGGATATGTATTTTCTTCTTATTCTCTTTTGATAATATTACTATTTAGCAAATGATTATATAAGAACTATCTAAAGAAAATGGAATTATTATTTGAGAAAATTAAGAATAATCTTTAATATTTGAGCTAAAATTTACATAGTATGAGTTGTCACTAATTTAAATTCAATCAAACAAAATTTAAGGTATAAATGCAATTGATAATTCATTAATAAATGCAATTAATATGGTAACCAATGAGGTAATTAATGTCAAATGAGTTATTCTCCATTTATTTTGACTTAACTTAATCTTTTACAAAGTATTATGAATAAACAAAATAAAAGACGTAAAATTTGTATGTGGGAAAAAAATGAATAATGATTGATAAAATATATATTCAAGTTGGTTCAATGATCTCAATTTCCATAAAGCTATAAAAGCCTAAGCTATTCCTCTTAAATTACCTTTCACATAGTGCGTGTGCATATATATAACTCAAAATATTAGTTTGTAACAACCCCCATATTTTACGATTATATATTTAAATATAATATCGTTAGTTGAATTTAAAGTCCAAAATGTGACTTTTTGTAAACAGTCGAATCCGGACTCGAGACCACTTCCATTGAGTTTAAAAATACGTTTACAACTTGTTTAAGTATAAACATCGATATGTTTGGAGTTGATTTGGATTTTGGTATTTTCATTTGGGCTTTGGGTTGGGTTCCAGCCCACTAACCCAACAAGAGAACCCAAACTCTTCTACCTAATAGCTCCCACTCCACTCTTCATTCATTCATTCCATTTCTAATTTCCTAACACTCTCAAGCAAAAGGATAAATGAGGGAAAAGAAAGGAAATTAAAATTCCTAAGCCTTAGCTTTTCTTAGGAATTCAAATTCAAGTTATAAATCAAGAAGAAACTTAGGTAAGCATCCTCTTCATCTTTTCCATCTCAATTTCTCTTCAATTCTTGAATTTTTCCTATAACCTAACTTAGGAAAAACTTTACATTTGATAATAAATTGAAGATTTTAGAGGTGTAGTGAAGAGGAATTGGTCTTGCCTTGTTTTAGAGCTTCTCAATTGTTGTTTTTGAATTAAAAGGTGAGTTCTTGAACTCACATCTATGTCTATAGTTTTCGTTATTGTTAGATATGAATTCCTAACATCTATTTCATGTTCAATTGCTTTTGATTTGAATTGGTTTGGTGAATTTTCCAATTTTGGTTTCGAAGTCAAAATTTATGAAAATCATACTATGGATGTTTAGACATGTTGTTTGAGGTGTATCGAAGAGCTTATAGGGCTGGGTTGTCGCTTGGCATAAATCCCTAGCATCCATCGCTCGTTCGATTGCTTCCGAATTGATTTGGCCATCAATGGCTTAGGCAAATTGTTACCTAGCACAGGCAACCAGGCGTCTGGTTAGAGTTCTTGAGGAAAAAAAAGAAACGGCAAAAAAATAAAATGGCAGAGTCAAGGGCCAGACGTCTGGTTAAACCCAACCAGACGTCTGGGAGGCTTCAGGGAATAGGAAGAAAAAAGGAGAAAAAAATATAAACTTCGGGAACCCAGGGTCAGACATCTGGTTAAACCAGTCAAACGTCTGGTCTTGTCAAATTTCGCCTATTTTGCCTGTTTTTGAGTGGATTTCCAATTTTTATCGATTTTTGTTGATCCGGTTAGTTATTGTCATTTATTATTGACTTTGATGACTTCTTTTCAGGATTTTTTAGAATATCCAATTGATGGATTTAAAATCGATTTTCATGGTTTTAATTCACGTCGTCGAATGTGGATTTTTGGTGATAGATTGTTTTTACAATCATTTCTATGATTTGTCACTTTAAAATACAAAGGTTTTTATACCAGTAGTAAATACTCAAACTCTTTCACAAAATTGATTTCAACATTACTTTTAATATAAATCTCATTTTTAAAATTGTTTTCCAATCTATTAATATATACAAACCTTTACCTCATTCGTATGAGAAATCCAATTAAACGCCTTAGCCAAACAAGTGATATGAAATGCTTGCGATTACTTCGTTGGTTAATTCTTGGACTTGTTCGATTGAAATCTCGTGACAATTTTCGAGTGAAAATCTACAATCTATTCATAAATATTTAAGTTAAGCTAGTGGTTATGGGACATGAAGCTAAACTCATTTATTTACTAACTTAGTATAATTTACACTTATTGATCAATGATGATCATTTTATGGTTTAGACTAGCGATATGCGATGTCTCTTTGTCCGCGTGGGGGACTATACCCCATTCTGTAGAGCTTCGGCTCAATTTGGTGGGGTAGCGACCCATGGTCTTTTGACCGTTCGTGCATCAATCGGCTCAATGAGTCTGTGCATGAGGCGTATCTTTTTAGGTGCGTCGATGTTCAGCTCAATCGAGTTTCTATCCATGGGGTGTATCTTTTTAGGTACGTCGATGTTCGGCTCATTATGGGATAGCGTCCCATTTGTGATACACGTGTTGGTGAGTTTTCATGCTCCCGTTTGTGATAAGCCTCCTCTTTGTGTTTTCTGGATTTCTAATTATTGATTTCTAGAATTTGTGTTTCACCAATTTTTGTGATTTGCATTGATAAGCTTTAACAATATTTGTGATTTGGTGAATAAAAATAAAGAATATGACATTCTTTTTGGTGTTTGATAAAATTTGAGATATTGTATGGTTTTCATTGTTATCATATATATTTGTCATATCTCTTATCCTATCTCATCTTACATGATAATTATAGCTAGACTGATCCGTTTATTATTTTTTCTTCTTAAATAATACTCGGGTCAGACTGAGGTGTTTCAGGTGCTTCCACTTGACTTCTTAGCAGGGACTAGCTTCTGGCTTTTGGCTAACTACTTTAGCTTAGTAGTTTTTTTGTTTTTATAGATTCGAGATAGAGACTCCTTGATGTATACATATTCTTTTGTCTAGCACTTGTACCTATTCTTTTGTGATGTAGTGGATCTTGTATGACCACTAATTTGATTTTCACTTCTACGTATTATTTTCATATCTGTTTCTGCCTTAGTGATATGAATATCTATGACTGATTTGTGTTATGCTTATTTTATATTTGTTTCCGAAGACCACATAGCCACTATGTAGTAGTTTTGAGTTTGTAATTGATGTGTCAGATTTCCTCTTGAAACGAAATGCATATAATACTATCTGACATATCAGTACTCGCACAAAGCAATTACACAGACGGTCGCTCCTCAACAGCCTTATTCTTCGTGCTAGTTGACGGCATTACCCCGTAGTGTCCTTGGCTAGTGTGAGTATAGAGGTGGGTGCCACATACTTGATTTTGTTTTTATTCTTTGGGACATGCGACTTTTAAACTCAAATTATATTATATAATTGTGGAATAAAATAATTTATTCTTCTCCTTCTAACTCTCTCATAGTATTTTAATTTGCATAATCTATATTTTCAAAAAATTTGCATGTTTTTTTGGTCCACTCATTAATCATTTTAGACTAAATTCTTCATATTTTAAAGTTTTATCCAATCACTTCAAAATCATTATAGATATTTTCACTTGCGTATTTTCAAATTTAAGTCTTTAGGAACTCGAATAATATTAACGTTCTAAATACAAATGTATTATTCATTTATCCAAATAAGTTTCTTATACATAACTAAGAATTCTAAAATTTATCGAAATAATTATTTACTTCATCAATTACTTCAGCAAAAATTAATAATTTTTAGATTCAAATTGAACAATAACATGAAAACATTCACATAAGGAATAAAAGCTTTATAAAAATAATAAAAATTCAAATAATTTCTTACTTACCTAATGGAATTTATTTCATGTATAAAATCTTAACAAAAATTAATCCTCTAAATACATACATAAATTCCAAATTATATTCCACATTCTAGCCATGTTAAACCTTAGCTAGATGCGGACATTCCTTAAAAACCCATATTCACCAAGTCTATTACTTACATACTTTTTGTTTTAGACTTTCCTATAAGATTGTGATGAATTTTATAAATTCTGAATATTGAATTACTTTCTACTAGTTTCACATGATATAGTAATTGTTTTTTCAAATTATTTTGTTGTTTACTTGATACTAATAATGACAAGGAAGTTGTAAATGAGAATGGGAGAAGTATCCAATTTAAGGATTTAGAAAGTTCCAATGTCATTATTTCCCATTTAGTTTGTTCTTTCATATTTTAATGTATCCAACTCTTTATATTGTAATATTAATCTTTGTACTGTAGTTTCATCTTGGTGACTAGTAATATTAGTTTCCTTAGTAATTGAAATTGTGGGATATGAAACAATGCTTGGAAGAGTAAACCAGACTATGTATTATCATTGGACATTCCTAAGGTTTTTAATTTTGTTGTGATACGTTTTATAGCTCAAAATTTTTGATTGTTTGACATTATTCTTTTTACGTCCACCAATTAAACATAGACTAATTTATAAAAAAAAATCCCTTACTGTACAGTGGTAGCATATGCCTAATGTAATTCTTTTTTATGTTTTTCATATGTGTGCGTAGTTACTTGAATTGAGTCATTATGTATGAGTTATTTATTGATAATGATCTCTCGAGTCGATATATCAAACTAATAGCTTAAATTTTGATGTGTGCATTGCATAATTATTTATAGTTGTATTACGTAATTGTTTAGTCTTCTTTTGTTTGGTGCATAATAGTTATACAAATGTACATAATGACATACAAATGTGTTTTCTGCATAAATAATTTTAATATTCAAAATAAAAGGAATATTTAAATGTAAATATATCTTGGAAATAATGGTTTTTCTTGAGTTTATCATAAAAAATATACTCAACTGGGTTTGCAAAAAAATATAGTTGAAATCCGTATGCGTAGCACGGGTTCGCACTAGTTGATTGAAATTATGCAAGATTAACTAAGATATATACCGGTTTGCTTATAGAAGAATTTCACATAAATGATTGAAATCTGCCTTTGATGTTTAAAGAACTAATTAGCAGTTTTAGGATAACAAATATATCAACATTTTGCTTATAGAAGAACTGGTGTAGTTCACACATAGAGACATTATTGTTTGACACACAAAGCATCCATTATATTTGATCATTACCTGACTTCCACTAATGCATCATCACCATACTTCCTCTCCGTCTAAAATTCCTGTATAGATACACGGATATGACTCAAGAAAGAATTTTAAGAATTTCTTAAAAATTCCTTCTAAATATCACATTTTATTTTCCATATCAAAATTTTTCAAAATGGGCATAAATTTGGACAATTTTATGACATAAGCTCATTCACATAATTTAAAATTGGCCGAAACTTCTAACCCACTCAAAACCGTGAATTAATGCATCATTAACATTGTTAGTATTAACCTTCAATTTAAAAATAGTTTTGAAATGTTTAATGAGACAATTTTATGGAATTTAATTTTAGGCCAAGAAAACCACATCTTCCAGGTTATTATAGGATATAATAGTTAATGTTTGCAAGAATGGAATATTAAATGCTAACTTTATATTAACATGCAGGTAAAGCATATTGTGATTTTGTTTATGTTCTTAGTCAAATTTTTTGCTTCTGACTTGTGAATCCTCTACCTATAAAGCAATTGTCATCAAAAATTGCATATAATTATGTGTACTATTATGTGCATCCGTCTACGCCATCTTGTAGACATGAATACAATTAGGTCTGTTACCTAATCAAATTTTGTTCAGGTAGCTTAAAACATGACCAAGTCTGACCACAAAAATTAAAGCCCGGCACATTTGATTATTTCAAACCCATCACTTGAATCCAGTCCATTGTGCATTTTATGTATCCTGGGTAAAAATGTTTGCTCGACCTAAAATGTTGGTACCATAATCATCAATTTAGTTTCTAACATTTTAAAATTGTTACACAAACAATGTTTAGAAATAAATTGGATAGGGATAACATTGTTAATTAAAAGTATAAAGAAAACAATCAATATGCGATAGAATGAAATACAAACACATTCATGGTAATACAATTTTAATTGAAATTTCTTTTCATGTGGTAGTGTGAATCTAGTTGCTTAAGCAAATGTAAGTATAAATTGTAATTGTGTCTAATCTTTAAACATTAACCATAACTCATTTCTTGCTCATGTTTCCCATTCTTCACATGATTGTACTATTTCTTTATCTTGATTTTGCACTTGATAATTCATATGATTGATAATTTGATATATTTAATATATACATTTTTGCTGTATGGATATTTAGAAGCAGATGTGAGATGTAATCCCATGTTATACAAATAGCATAACCATTCAAAGATTCAAGTCATAACGTAACTGAATTTAAATGAGTAAATTCTAATGAACTAGAGCACCATTACCAATGAAGTTAAAAAACCACCCTATACACACACACACACATTATGGTTTGTTATTTTGAAGATATTACGATGTTAACAACTATTAACCCTTTATGATATGCTTTTGGACAAGATAAATATAATACAGTTCATAAGGTAAATTCAAGTTAATTTACTCTATCTTGCTATCAATGTCATTGAAAAAAAATGCATAGTTGGTGATATAATATGTTAGGATTTTTATTGCGAAAAACCTAACAAAGAATAAAATTATTGCGGAAATCTATCCCAGAATCTTATATCACTCAAGTACAAAGGGATAATAAAAGGTGAAACCCAGTGCACGCGGGTCCCGCATGATAGTGGGCTCTAGGGAGGGCGATAATATACGCAGTATTTCTCTCGCATTGCGAAGAGACTGTTTCCGGACTCGAACCTGGGCGCCCTGATCACCATGCGGATGACTTAACCGTTGCGCCAAGGCTCCACTTCAAGTACAAAGGGATAATATTGAACAAAAATAATAATATTTAAAGATAAACAATGGTGAATATAGATCTAAAACACAAAGATATCAAGAGAGTAACACACAAGATTCCACCCAACAACAATTTATATTAATTCTTAAAAAGCAATTGTTTACAATTAACCAACCAAATAAAAGTAAACAAAACAAAAATAGAATCAATAACATATTTGAGTAGGAGTCTTGATCTCTATAACAATGGCTTCTTGGTGTTTGGAGAAGAAGAACAAAGATGGAAGAAGAGAGAAATACCAAATGCTTTTCTATGCTTTTTCATTCTCTCTTCTAGGCTCTATTTATAACATCAATTACTTAATGCCCAAGTTAATATTATATGGCAAAAAATAAATTGATTAGCTAATTAGAGAGAAATAAACATAACTAAGTGTGCCTATTAATTAGGGAAAACAAAATTTTCTCTTTCTTTCTTTTACATATTTGTTTTCTTCTATTTATGATTTTAAATCACCAAAATTTAACACTCCACCTTGATGCAAAATCACATATCTCCAACACATCCTCGATCTCCACCTTCAATCAAATCATCTCTTCAAAGAGAAAAATAAGAAAGTGGCCTCATCAAATAAAACACATAAGCCTACCATCTATAGATCAATCACTACTCCTTTCTTCTTAATCATACCAATCACAAACCGCTACCACCACTTACAAGTGATGCATCCCCCACCATAAGATACACCGCACAATTTGGCCTCAAAAGCATTTGCAATACCACAAAGATCTTCATAACGTCTTTGTGGATTTTCCAACTCGACACCCATCTACCACTTGACCTGAGCTCTCCACACGATCACCATTGATACCTCGAGCATCATCAAAATGAAGACCCTTGTCAAAAATATGACTGCCAACACGTCCACCAAAAGTAGTGCACACATTTACCTCACCACCTACCTGTGGACAAGGCTCTTCAACTGTCACTGGCTTCCTATTATTGACCATACGACCAACCAATCTATAAAGGTTTCCTTCATTTAATACCCCTCTCATCACAATATGACCACACTTCTTCACTCTCAAAACTCCACCTCGAGTCTCATAAGTGAAACCACGGTGGTCCAATTAACCAAGTAAAGTGAGATTATGTGAACTAGTAGGTACATGTATCTTGCCTGAGACTTCTCTAACCACACCATCATGCATACAAAATTGGATAGATCCAATACCACAAACTGGTAGCTCTACTCCATTGGAGGTCCTAATCATGTCGACGATCTTCGTATAGGAAGAAAAACACCTCACATAACTACATATGTGAAAACTAGCACCCGAATCCATCTTCCAAGGCTTTAACATCACTAATGAGGACATCACAAGAAGTATCACCATTGCTACCTTCAGCTATATCTGTTTATGTATCGCTATCACTGTCACTATGTATAGCCTTTTTTGATCCCTTTTATACGTTTCACACCTGTTGCGCATATGACCTTTTTTATGACAATATGAACAAAGGATAATTTTCGACATACCTTTACCAGTAGCGATTTTTTTTTCATTTTGTACCCCCACTTTGAGTCCCTTGCTACCATAGCCTCATCTTTACTTGATATCAAGATTGACCTTTTCCTTCTAAGTTCTTCATTCAAGAGACTATTCCGGACAATATCCAATGAGATAGCTCCATTAGCTTTGGAGTTATTTAATGACACAACCAATGTTTTCCAACTTTCTACAATCGAACTCATCAACAAAAGAGCTGTAATTCATCATTAAATTTGACATCCATACTTAATAGCTGATTTATGACATCTTGAAATTCGTTCAAATGCTCTGCTACAGACTTCTCTCCATCCAGCCTCGACTAAATTAATTTTCAAACAAGAAAAGCCTTACTAGTAGGACTTTTTGAATCATATAAAGATACCAACTTGTCCCACAAAGCCTTTGTGGATTTACAACTAGCCACATGGTGGAAAACTAAATCGTCAAGATACTAACGAATCAAAACAATCGCCTTCTTGTCCATCTTCTTCCATTTACCTTCCTCTATATTTAAGGGTCTCTTCCTATCATCTTCTATTTGCTCATGAAGATCGTTGAGATATAAAACATCCTCTATCTTAGGCTTTCAAATACCCCAATTTTTTCCATTTAGAAGAGCAATCTTCGAGAAGGAAACTAAATCTAACATCTCAACAATTATATAAATCCAAAATTACTCTTAGCCTTGTAATGATCTAGCTCTGATACCAATTTGTTAGGATTTTTGTGCGCAAAAACTAACAGAGGATAAAATTGTAATGGAAGCCTATCCCAGAATCTTATATCATCCAAATACAAATTGATAATATTGGATGAAAATAATAATATTTGAAGATAAATAATGGTGAAGATTGATCTAAAACAAAACGAAATCAAAAGAGCAACACACAAGATTCCACCCAACAACCATTTATGTTGATTCTTAGAAAACAATTATTACAATTAATCCATCAAATGAAAGTAAACAAAACAAAAATAGAATCAATAATCTAATTGAGAAGGATCTCTATGACAATGGCTTCTTAATGTTTGGAGAAGAAGAATAAAGATGGAAGAAGAGAGAAATACCAAATATTTTTCCATACTTTTCCACTCTCTCTTCTAGGTTCTATTTATAACATTAATTACTTAATGTCCAAGTTAATATTATATGGCAAAAAATAAACCGATTAACCAATTAGAGAGAAAAATAATCATAACCAAATATGTATATTAATCAGGGGAAATAAAATTTTCTATTTCTTTCTTTTGCATATTTGTTTCCCCTTATTTGTGATTTTGTATCACCAAAATTTAATACAATACACATCTAGCAACTTAATGAAATTGTAAGTTTAATTGATGATATGAAGGGTATTTTTACTTGTGGACAGAACTAAGTTTCGTTCCTAATTAGGATCCAAATCTAAGCACATTGTTCTTTTATGTTTTATAAAGTAAGAAGGTTTTGAGTTACATCATTATTCTGAAGGTCTTAAAAATGCAAGACGAATATGCTTTGCTAATTTAATATTTTTTCCTTAGGTATGAGAAGCTGAACTGCAATGTGGGTAGAATGAGCACACATGACATGCACGAATGCTTTGGGAAAAAACTGCAACTAATGTAGATGGCATTCAGACTGCATGAGGAGATTGGCGTTGTTGCTCAACTAAAGTGGGACTATGGGCAACTGTTGTTATGAACCGAGGCCGTATTCGAGCTTCATGAAGGTGATTGGGGATGTGTAGTTATTGTAAGGGCTGAGGCAGAGAGCTGATTCCTCCTACAAACTGCAGTTGCAAAACAAATGTTTTGGTTGGTTGCAGCATGTTTAGGAAGAGATGTTACTGTGTGGATGATCTAAGGTAGGAGTATAAATCATATACAAAGCTAACTAACCTTGGGTTAGTAGAAGATGGGCTAGAAGGCGATTTTTTGCATGTGTCAACTAATGTCATGGGTACTGAAGGTTATTATGCATCTGAATATGTCATGACTGGTAACAATATTAGCTAAGGCACACATGCGCGCACTTGCAGGCACACACACACACACACTTACGTTCATTTCAGTTTCATGCATATATCCTTGTTAATACCACAGATATTGATTTTGCTGACAACATCCATATAAATATAGGTACCAATGTTTTTCAAAGTTGTATAGAATATTTTGCAGGATGTTACATAAGTTTATACAAGTACAATGTAATCGAGTTTGAAGGTCGATCAACAAAATGACTACAGATCAAGAGAGATCAAGATTGAGAGATGATCAAGACAATTAAAGACTAGTGAGTTTAAAGATAAAGACATGAAGAGTTTAAGACTATAAATAATAGTTAATAGACATTAGATAAATTTATTGAAGTTCTTGAAATAACAACTTTCTGTTCTTTGAATATTCTCTCACCAAAATATTTATTTTCGATATATATTTCTACAACTATTATATAAATTTTTTATATATTAAAGTATTAAAAAAACTATTTTTGAACATGAATTTACAAAATATCAGAATTTTGTAACACCTTAAAAGTGTTGCTGTTTTCTAAATATACAAGGGCATATCAACATACCCTTCTTAAGTATGTCGACATATGTACCGTTATTTTTATTTATTTTGAAGAGTTGTGATCTTTAGCTCCATCTCTTTGCGAATGACATGTCCCTTCAAACACTATATAAAGGAGAATGGAAAATGAATTTTTTTAACAATATCCTCTCCATTCTTCTTACTCCAAATTCTCATTATATGTTTAACAAAATCCACTTTCTATACTCTTAAATCCACTCAAGTACAATCTCTACTTCACTACGTTCATTCTCTATAATTTACTTAAGTTTTGCAGGAATTCTTTCGCAAATTCAAACATCCAAGCGCTATAAAAGGCCTATAGGATGTTCTATATCCAAGTTACAATTATTTGTATTTGGAATCAACTCTCTACTACTAATTTGTATGGGTGTGCTTGTTGCTCATTCAAATTAAGTAGGTGTGCCTGTTGCCCATTTAAATAAATAGGTGATCTTGTTGTGTGGTTAAATCAAGAGAGTCTACCCTAAGCTCGAAAAGTGAGGAAGGTGTATTTTGTTGTCTCGAAATCAAGATTGTATTTTGGTTTGCTTACTAAGTGATTAAAATAGGCATTTAAAAGGAAATCTGTGTAGATACTATACAAGACTTGATGTGGGATTGGTCAATCCAAACCCGTATAAAACTCCTTGTGTCATCTCTCTTACTTTTACTTTATTTTTACTACATTTATATATATCTGTGACTACCTATTAGTGTATGTGTGTGTCTGTGTGTATCTGTGTGTGTTGATTATCTGCTTTTTGATTTAAATCTTCAAACTACATAGAAAAGTTTAATATAAGTCATAAAACACAATTCACCCATCTCTAGTGTTAAAGTAGTCTTAAGATCCGTTCACACTAGTATAATTCATACCACATCATTTTCCACATTTGGTGCCAAAGCCTTAGGTTTTCAAATATTTATTATTTGATTTTTGATAATTATAAATAGCTAGTAACGCTAGTAGTGCACTTTTTAACACTTTTGTAAAAGGATGTTATACCCCTACTATTTTACGGTAGTAATTTTGCTTACCAATCATGTAGGATAAAAATTTATTTACAATCTAACAGCTTAGACATTTGGAACATTACACAAAGTGAATACAATAAACCCCAAACTGAATATTCATAATGGACCGTAGACCCAAGCACTTAATAACTCGAAGGCCATGAATATTTTATTTTTCTCTCTAGATAAAAATGAATTTAATCGAGTATCTATTTGTAAGACCTCTTATGAAATTTTGAGAAAATTGCAAGTTAGACATGAAGGAACTAGTAAAGTAAAACAAACTATGATTTCCAAACTAACCAACCAGTTTCAATTTTTTAAAATGAAACTAAATGAGTCTGTTTCTAACATGTATTTTGTATTTCAAGGTATAATTCATTCATTAGTATAATTAGGGAAAAATTTCTTAAAGGAGGATCAAGTTAGAAAATCCTTAATTCACTTTCTTTAGAATGGGATAAAAAGATATTAGCAATAGAGGAAGCCAATGATATTAGTATACTAAAAATTGAATTAATTGGTAATCTAATGTCCTATGAAGTACAGCTGCAGGGTAGAAAGGAAAGTAAGGCGACCGAAAAAATCAATTGCATTCAACGCAACAAACGATGATCAAGATTCAGATGACGATGATAATGATTAAGAAATTTCTCTTATGACTCGAAATTTCAGAAATTTTTTGAAATACAGAAAGATGGACAACTTACAAAAAACTGAAATTAAAAAATTCGGAGATGGAAAATATTTTCAAGTATTATAACTGTGGTGAATCTAGCCATCTACGAAGAGACTGTCCACATTAGAAGAAAGCAAAGAATTCACCAAACAACGATTCATTTAAAATGAGAAAAATGGCTTTCAACACCACCTTGGACGATGCTGATACAACATCCAGTAGCAACGAACCCGACATTGAAAATATCAACATGTGTTTCACGGTGATGGAAGATTGATCAAGTCAAATAAAGGAAATATCGAAATCGGTGTTTTTTATATTTTGTATTTCTTTCCTTTTTATTCAATATAGGAATAAATATATAATAACAATAATAAGTGTGTATATATATAATTATATGAATATATTTCTTTATTTTTTCAAACATTGAAATCTGATATATATGTCGACATATGCCACGTAGATAAGTCAAAATATCAAACATAATTTGAAGAATATTTTCAATATTTGAAATTTTGAAATTTCCACTCATTTGCATTCAATTCAAAATTCGAACAGACATCTTTTGACTGTCACATGTTCATTCAAACGCTATATATTCATTCCTTCTAACCTCATCTTCAACACACACTTTGTTTAAAAAATCAAACAAATTCTTCACCCTCTTTCTTCAAAAACAAACTCATAATATCTTCTTCAAACCAAATTTCTTCATCCAAAGCCATTAGGTTTACCAAAAGAGCCAAAAGTCAACTTTTTAACAATTAAGAGTCCATTGAATCATACATTGAGAATGTAACATATGGTAAAGTCTTTTCAGGAAGATTTGCTAATTTTAATGAATTTTATATTTATGGTTTACACGATCTTGCTTTAGAAAATGGTATTTTTGGTTTAACCATTTTATCACAAAATGATTTTGATTGCTATTCTGATTTGTCAAAACGTTTTATACTAATTTAAATGGAAAGTTTTATTAAGGAAAACGTGTCAAATTTGGAGTATTATCAAAGATACTATTATTGTTTTAGATTGTAAAATTCTTGGTCAAATTCTTGATTGTAAAAGCAGTAGAAATGACCTCACCACTTTTAAAATTGATTATAGAAATAGAGAAGTTATGCATGATTTATTTTCAAATAATGAAGAATATGGTTTTAAAGGTAAATATCTTAGGCCAAAAGCAAGATTAATTAGTCTTATTTTACAATAAAGTATTATACCTAGGACGGGGAATTACAACAACCCTACTTACAAAGTTTTCAAAGCTTTTTGCTATTTTCAGAAAATATGATATAAATTGAGCTCAAGTGATTTTGGATGACTTTGTTTAGAAGAAATTTTCTATGGTGAAAACGTTTTACCTCATAAATTTTTTGACAAAACAAACTTTTCTCTCATGTGCATTCCCCTTGAATTTAGACCTTATGAGTCTTTTACCAAAAAAGTAGAAAGATTGACAAGAGAGGAAGAGTAAGAGATTCTTCAAGAAGAAGAAAGTGATGATATGGAAATAGAGGAGGAGGAAGAAAAAGAAGAAGAGAAGGAGGAAATGGGTACATCTTTTGAAAGCTAGAAAAACCATCTCGCTATTCAAACAAAGAGATCCTTAGGAATCAAGAGAGGCTTTTTAATAATCAAAAGAAGCTTAATCATTCTTTCAGTAAAAAATTTATTAGCCTCTTAAACAAAGTTGACAAATACTTTTGAATATAATGAGAATGCTTGGTGGAAATTCTTCTTCTTTTTCATCGTCATTCTAGGTCCACTTAGCTATCTTTATATTTTCTAGTTCTGTTTATGTCATTTCCTTATATTTTTCATAATGTTTACGTATCTCTCTATTTTATTAATGAAATTTTCTTAGAGACTTCATTTTGTTGTTAATCATGTTCTTTTGTTCTATGGAATCATAAACTAAAATAATATAAAACGTAAACAAAATATAAAATAAAAACAAAAATATGTAATTTACTATATGTATGTCGACATACCCTACATACATATGTCGACATATTCTGGTATTTCTAAATTTTGAATTTCAAAAGGTTTAGTTATTTTAATTGGAGGGATTAGTTTTTAATTCGACCCTTCACCACTATAAAACATATTTATTCCAAAAGAAATAAAAATTTCAATTCGTCCTCTTATTTTATTCTTCTCTACACATCTCTTTTTATAAAAATGAATTCAAACACTAATTTTTCACAACAAAAACTAAGTGACAATCTAGAAGGAACTCTTCAATCATTTAAGAATGCTCTTTGCTTCATTCTTCGCAATCAAAAACACTTAGAGTTGAGTCAAATGCAAATGATCAGAGGACAAGAAAAACATTTCAATTCTCTTCGATGTTTGACTTCTTGTTTCGCTAAAGAATTTTAAGGAGATGCCCCAAGATGCTAAAAACTCTAAAGCGAAACTGGAACATGAAGTTTGGAAAGTTATCAATACCAATCCAATCTTTGGATCTGAAGGATGGGTCGAAGTTTGCAAGAAAATCTAGTTTTATTATGTATTTAAAATATGTATTTATTACTTGTACATTTAAGTTTATATAGTTAAAAACTACTTTTTATGCAGTTAATTGTGTATAAGTGCGTATAAGTGTAAAAATTGCAATATATGGTTTAAATAAATATAATTATAAATGTATATATATAAAGTTATTTCTCAAAAATTTGTTTCATAATTAATATTGATGTTGATTCCATATACAACATTATCACATTTCATTATATTTAATATGTTACATTTGGGGGAGTTTATTTTTCTTTTCCCGTTTTTGTTGATGACAAAAGGGGAGAAAACTATAAAATATAATATATGCATATACTAAGTGAGTGTTAACTAATTTAAGGGGAGTTACATTATTTTTTATAACAAAAATATTTACATGGTTGTCATCATCAAAAGGGGGAGATTGTTAATACCATAGATATTGATTTTGATGACATCATCCAAGGTACTAATGTTTTTTCTAGTTGTATAGAATATTTTGTAGGATGTTATATAGGTTTGTACAAGTACAAGATAATCGAGTTTAAAGACTGATCGGTAAAAAGACTAGTGATCAAGATTCATAGACGATCAAGACAATTGAAGACTTATGAGTTTAAAGACAAAGACATGAAGAGTTCAAGACTATAGATAATCGTTAATAGACATTAGATAAATTTGTTAAAGTCCTTAAATATCAACTTTCTTTTCTTTGAATACTCTCTCACCAAAATATTTATTTTCAATATATATTTCTATAAATACTTTATAGAAGTTTTATATATTTAAGTATTTTAAAAAACTACCTTTTAAAATGATTTTACAAAATATTAGAATTTTTTAACACCTTAAAGGTATTGCTATCTTTTCAAACATATCAGGGTATGTCGACATACCCTTCAAACACTATATAAAGGGGACTGTAAAACGAATTTGTTTTTAACAATATTCTCTCCATTCTTCTTACTTCAAATTCTCATTATATATTTCACAAAATCCACTTTATGTACTCTTTAAATACACTTAAATTCAATCTCTACTTCACTACATTCATTCTTTATAATTTACTCGCTATTTTGCAAGAATTTTTTCACCAATTCAAAGATCAAAGTGTTATAAAAGGACTATAGGATATTCTATATCTAATTTACAACTATTTGTATTTGGAATCAACAACTATCTAATATTAATTTGTGTGGGTGTGCTTGTTGCTCGTTCAAATCAAGTAGGTGTGCTTGTTGCCCATTCAAATCAAGTGGTTGTAATTGTTACCTGTTTAAATCAAGTGGGCTATCTTGTTACTCGGTTAAATCAAGAAAGTCTACCCAAATCTCAGAAAGTAGGGAGGGTGTATCTTGTTGCCTTCAAATCAAGATTTTCTGGATTGATTGCTACCTATTTAAAGTAGGCATTTAAAAGGAAATCTGTACAGATACTATACAGGACTTTGATGTAGGATTGGTCAATCTGAACCAGTATAAAACTCCTGGTGTCATCTTTCTTACTTTTACTTTATTTTGCCGACCTTTATATATATATATATATATGACTGCTTGTTAATATATATCTATGTTTATTATTTGTGTTTTGATTTAAATGTCAAAACTACTTAGAAAAGTTCTATATAAGTTATAGAACACTATTAAACCTCCCCCTTTAGTGTTAGCCTTAAGATCCGTTCACACTAGTATAATTCATTCTACATCATTTTCCACAATCCTAACTTTTATATATGTGCTTATCGTAGGGCACCTCACAACGAGAAGTGACATGTACAGCTTTGGTGTAGTGCTACTGGAACTACTAATAGAATGACGTTCAGTAAACAAGCACATGCCAACAAGAGAACATATCATGAGGTTTGTTTACAGAATGGAAAATATATTAACTATCATCATTTGCATACTTGCTATAATGTAGTTATATAGTTTTGTCTTGAACTACGATGATTTGTAACTATATTAAGACTTTATGAATGGTGTGAATGTGTAATTCGTTTTATCTTTTTGGAATGTTAATCTTCTATATTATTTTGTAAATGTTAATGATTTTTATTATTATTAGTATAAAGTTGGTTTCAGTTGCAAATTAATGATATTAAATCTACATATGTGAGCGGCAGCAATGCACAAATTTTTTTAATTTCCATTTTTTAACAATAGGCAAAAAATGTTGTAAAGTACCTATTACAACAAGTAAAAAGAGTTGTAAAAGACCTATTACAATGGGCAAAAATAGTTATAAAGATCTTCATTAGAACGATACCTTACAACGGTCCAAAATAGTTGTAAAATGCTTCGACCCCATTACAAATTTGCATATAACGATACCCATACCACATAGTTGTAGTAGGCCTATTACAACTATCATTGCTAGTTGCAAAATGGGTATTTTCTTATAGTCCATATACAACATCCCATACCACATCATGTCCTTACAGTAAATAATATCATAAATGTATACATCTTACATCATGTCCATATAAAAAACTCACAATTGTGGTGGTGGCACATTTCCAAATTGTTGTCTAAATATTTGGTACAAGGCTTTAACTAGCTTCCTTTGCTCGACCATCTTTTCCTCGTGCATCCTCATCATATCCCATTGTTCCATCATCTCCCCCGCACGCATCTTCAGCAACTTTACATGCTTTCTTGTCATCTCCTCCAACTCAGCCTGAGTTCGCATCTGAGTTTGGCTGGCACTGTAGGAGGAGCTTCTCTCATTGGACTGATGCTGTAAATCAATTATATTAAAAAAATTAAACATCATACTAAAAACCAAATCACACTTTAACTATTTAACAATTTACCAATTATTAGAAGGGGATCTTAACATAAATGTTTTCTTTTTAAAAGAGACATTAGAAGGGGTGGCTATTTACCAAATACCAAATATTAGAATGGGGAACTTAACGTAACTTTTTAAAATTTTAGCATCACACTAAAAATAAATGGTGAATTAATGGGCATATAGTTAACAAATATTCGGTGTTTTATTGAGTACTTAACAAAATATTTTCCTTTTAAAAGAAATTCGGTCTGGATTATAAACTACCGTAAGAATATTACTATTACCGACAAATTTCGCCCTATCTATGAACGTACTCAAATGATTATATTGGGCTAAGAAACAATGAAGAAATGAATACAAACCGCTTGATGCAATTTTATCACTTACCCTCCTTTGGCACAATGAATAATGGCGACTCGACCTACAGATGCAATGGAATCCATAATAGATGTATTTATAGAAGAACCTACACATTGCGCTCATCAATATAATCGGAGCCGATAAATGGTGATAACATGTGTTGAGGATCATTGCTTAAAACATGTGACTAAGACCCTCCCTAGTCCGAAGATGTCTCACTAGAATGAGATGCTGAGGGGGTCGTATGCTGTAGAACAATGAATTTTGACACCATACTTTTTGCGTCTATTATCAACGTAGGTACTCGTGTCTGTTAAAATTTTAACTATACAATAAAATAAACAATTCATGTCATTATTAAATAGAGAAAATACTTAAATGTGTAAGTGCTACAAATTATGATTCAAGTAAACTTTTAAAAAAATGATGGTGAAATAAACAGTTCATGGTGAAGAATAGTCAAGCGATGATGAATAAAACAATTTATGGAGAAGAATAGCGGTACATTTGTATCAATGGATCTTAATGAAAAAATACACACTGACTAAAATGAAATTTATATTCATGATAGCATCAAAATACATACCATATCAAAACTACATTAAAATCTTAACAATCAATTGTACGTACTCTAAGTCGACATTTTTGTTATCAATGTCATTATTTACATTATTCTCTCATCTTCGAAGCCATCTTCTTCAACTTCGGCTTCAACCTCGAAGTAGGTATCATCTTTATTTCCTTTGTCATCAACTTGTTCATCAACACCAACATCTTCATATAATTCAACTCCAATGAATAATTTGTTATTAAGTGGTTATATATTGTCTTCATTTTCTATGATTTACATTACTTTGTTTGGATTAAGATCATGTTGGCATGACATATCATCAATTATGATTGTGTCTAAGCTAAATAACCTTCTTGGTTTTGTTTTGACAATGGCCCACCAATCTGCATTGCTGTTATTGTTGTTAGGATTAGGTGCATAGTAGACTTGTGTTGCTTGTGTCACCAACCTAAATGGATCGTAACCTTGATATCGCCTTTTGTGATTCACTTCAATTAGTGAGTAATCTTTGTGTACACGTTGAATTCCTATATCCTTCCAAATATCAAACCAGTCACATTTGAATAAAAATATTTTAAGCTCCAGTAATATCTAGTAAGAAAGTTCAATTACATTCGTTAAAATGCCATAATAATGTCTAAAATATTCACTCTCGTTGTAACCTATGACATAGACCCTTGCTTTATTTGCTCCAATGTAACACCCCATATTTTTTTGGTAACATTATTTAGGATATTTAATTAGTTAAATTAAACAAAATAATGTGTTGATAGGGGATTGAGATTTGATTTTTATTAAGGGGTAGCCGTGCCATTTAACCAATGAATTAAAATAAGAGTTAAAATGAAATAAAGGAGGGGTAAAATAGGAAAGAGGTCATTCGTATACCTTAAACCCTTGGTCGTGTATCTCATACATGTTCACTTTCATTTATTAAAAATTTTTAAACTTGAGGCCGGCCACCATTAACAGGAGAAGGAGGAAGAAGATTAAGAAAAGCTAAGGAAGAAGCTAAATCAAATCAAATCTATTCAAATCTCAAGCTCCTTAATCTCTAAAGCTAAGGTGAATAATGTTTACATCTCTTATTTCTTATGTTTTCAGTTTTAAGATGAAATCTGAAATGTTTTGCAATGATTTGCCATGTTTTTGAATGATGGAATGATTATATATACTTGTTGATGATTTATTCTTGTTCATATAATTTTATGATATGTTTTAAGGTGAAAACCCTAGTAAATGACATCCAAATGCCTTGCGAATTTTTATGTAGACCAAAAATAATATTTTAGAGATGGGTTTCAATTTTTAGAATTTTCTGAATTATGTGGATATTATATGAATTTTCTAGTGAAGGAAATGTTATTTTGGATTAAAAATTATTTACAATTAAATAATTAATGGTTTGGGTCTGAAAATAATATATGTTAGATAACATATTAAAAATGATTTTTTGGAATTTCTATAGAATTTTCCTAAGTGTTTTAATGGGTATATAAAATTATTTAATGTATGAGACTTAAATGTTTTATATATTTATGAAAGGAGAAAGGGCCTTTTGTAAATAAATTCAAAACGTTAATTCTGGAAAGTCGGTAGTACTTTTAGAAAAGAGAAACTTGCAACCAATCATAATTTGACAAACAAGGCAGGTTAAGTACAAAGAAATAGTTTAAAATGGACTAATCTACATGGTTTTTACTGTTTCGATGCTTTCGGCACTAGGCTTTCGCCTCCTTACCTTTGCCTTCGACTCTATCAAAACCAATGTACATGGGTATCGGTTAACTAGTATGTAGTGAACTGGATATAAGCAGAAGGTATAGGGTCGAAACCAGGGGTTCCGAAGGGGTTGAAGTACTCCTTTGCTTTTAAATGAAAATGCGCCTGCTTACTTTCGACTAAGTAGCTTTCAACTTGGTTAGCTATTGACTAGGTCAAATGAATTTAAAGAAATAGTTTCAATTGGGTTGCGCTTTTGTTTTAATATGACTGCTTTCGACTAAGTCAAAACCTTTTGGTTGTCGCTTTCTTCCTTTCGACCCAGATGGTTTCGAAGGGGTTACTTTGTTTTCTAAAATTTGGCCACTTCTCCAATGCTTTCGAATGGATGGTTTCGATACCATCACTTCTTTACTTAGGAATGATTTCGAAAGGAATGCTTTCGACTTTAATGGGTTTCTGATCCTTTTGCTCTACTTGAAGGCATAATACAAATGGTTTCGACCGAAACGGTTTTCAAAGGTTTCGAAGGAGCAAATTTTTGAATGGCTTCGAAAGGTTTCCACATGTTTTAAATTGAACCCAAAGGTTTAGCGTTTTAATGCTTTCGAAAGGGTTTTAAATGCAGGTTTCAAAGGGGTGGTTCCCCAATGATTTCGAAAGGTTTTGAAGGAAGGTTTTCCAATGGTTTCGAAAGGTCTAAGAGGATAAGTATTTCCAATTTTTTCGAAAGGTATGGTTTAAAGGTTGTAAAGAAGGAGTCTAATATTTTAAAGCTTTCGAAGGAAAGGCTTTTAATGGTTTTGAAAGGGTTACTTTCAAGGGTTTCGAAAAGGTTACTTTCAAGGGTTTCGAAAGGGTTACTTTCAAGGGTTTCGAAGGGGTTGTTTAAAGGCTTTAAACAAAAGTTTCGAATATACTAACTAGGCAGCATAGCCTAAGTGTTTTTAAGTTAAAAAGGGTTTTAACTTATTTTGAGGGGATAGGTAATCCTCATTAAAATTCATCAACATTATTTGAGTAAAGTATATATAACATGGCAAAATAGCTTAGAGTAAAGCTAAGAACATATTTTCCTTGTATAAGTATGATTTAAAAGTTTAAATCATTTTGAAATGGTTTTCATGGAAAAAGATGAAGGGTAGTTAACACTAAGAAAATGATTCGGACATGTAGTCCAGTTTATGGTCAGTTAGTCTAATTTTCGGACAGATAGTTCATTAGTTACCTATTTTTAGCATAACAGATATTACTATTATTGTTATTATAATCAGTTGATTAACCAGTTTGGTTGCAGAAAAAGATTTGCAAAATATATGTTTTGAAAAGGATATTAGTGAGGGGAAACTCATTCCACTAAGCGGTATGGTCTCACTTAATATCAATAAATCGAGATGTAATAGTATTATTCATACCAGGCTTATGTCTTATTCGAAGTTTTTGTTTCCCCTTAAACTCTCGGGTGCTCAAAATTGATTTGAGTAGGCTGAGGGTTGAGGTTTATAGGTTTTAGTTTTGATGAATAAAGCTTCCAAAGACAAGTAGATGGCTGTCAGATAGCTAATTAGGAGTTGCAGTTTATTCTGTTTATTTCCGCTATGTATATTAAATCAGATATGACTATATTGACTCTGATCAATCAAGGGGACATCGTCATATGTCGCTCTTGACGTATTATTGTTTAATTATATTTGATCTTTACCTGGGAAACGATTATGGGATTATGTAACATGGATATGAATTACTATTTTGAAATGTTATCATTAAAATGTTGTTTTGAAATCTATGATTTTGTTCATATTCATGTACTTCTGATATTATGGATACCATTAGCATTACCGTATTTTGTCACCAGAAGTTAATACTATAGATGACTGCAACATCTGTAGCGCTTAGCTTTTGGCCTCTAGATACGGGATGTTACAACTTGGTATCAGAGCATTGGTTTATGAAAAAATTTAAACTAAAAATGATTTTGAAAACATAATCCTATGGAATTAGAGTAGGATTGGGGTATGTGATAATGCTATAGTAACGTACTTGTATTTGTTATATATATAAGTATACGCTTTATCTGTAGTCTCCTATATTTTTTAGGTTATTTTTCTGTATCTCATGAGGTCTGAATATAGATATGGATGGTAGAAGAGGAAGATTTAACTCAAGAGGGGAGGGCACCGATGGGAATGCCAGGCCTAATGTGAGGAGGACCCAAGGTCGGGCACAAGCAGAGAATGTAGATGCTAGAGTCCCGCAAGTGGACATGGGAGCTATGTATCATTTTTTTTAAATATTGTTAACTCCTCTTTAGCAACGACCTACGAGTTAAGAAATGGATGACTCAGATTGCCGTGATTCAAGAAGCTAACGAGTTAAAAAGCCTACGACCTAAGTGGTCTTGACGACTTACGACCTAAAAGCTTCACGAGTTAGCGGACTACAATCTATAGTGGTTTACGACTTAACAAGTTTACGACTCAGAGGATCTACGACTTAAGAGCTTCATGACTCAACAGGATAAACTTCTTACGACTCAAGAGGCCTTATGACTTAAAGGCTTTACGACTCATGAGGTTTTACGACTCATGAGGTCTTACGACTTATGAGGCTCTATGACTCATGAGGTTTTACGACTCAAGGGATCTACGACTTAAAGAGTTAGACAACTTACGACATAAGAGACAGGATTTAGCTTAAGTCGTCCACGACCTAATAATGTACGAGTTAAAATGCCTGTGAGTTAAGAAGTCTGCGACCTAAAACGTCTACGACCTAGGACTCAGCGACTTAACTTGCCTAGCGACCTAACTGCTAAAGGGACATTGCGATCTAGCAATGTTGCGACCTAACTGCTAGAGGGACATTGCGATCTAGCAATGTTGCGACCTAAAGATCTACGACTTAAGGGGTACGCGACTTAGGAGTAAGTCGTGTACGGGTTAAGGACTTGCCAACTCATGGTTTGCTATAAGTCGCCAGCGACTTAAGACTTGGAGGGGACCAGATCAGGAACAACTACAACTCTCTCAATTCCGACTTACGACTTACCACTTGGAGCAAACCACGTACTTCATCACTGCATTTCCTAAGTCGCTCGCGACTTACGACCTAGCTTAAGTCGTACGCGACCTAGGACTTAGCGTATTTTCTGCCCAGAACTCAGAGCTGCTCCTATAAATACCCTATCACTTCCAACATGGGGGGGACTTTTGGCAATTCATTTCTTCAAGCGTCTATGCTCTGCTGCACTGAAAATTCACTCAACAAGTAAAGATCTTCCAACACTCAAGGCACTACAACAAGCTTCGTGAAGGACTTCATTCATCCGATACGGATTTAGCAAGATTCATCACCAAAGATTGAGCTAGTAGTCTAGATTGTTGTGTGATCAAGTTATATTGTATTAGACAAGTGATTTGTATCGATTTGTAACCGAATCAGCAATAAAAGATTATAAAGTGGACGTAGGCTCAATTACGGGCCGAACCACTATAAACCTGTTGTTCATTTACTGCTTTTCTGCTATTTTTAGCTTATATTCTTTTCCTGTACCAACGGGTGGTGCTTTCACGATTCTATTACACACACCGGGTGTTAGCGTTCACTTTTTATCGTTAACATTTTGGTGCTTTCACTGAGAACCCAACTCAGGCGATCATCCACCATTGCTTCGCAAAGATTCATAAAAAGAACCTCTCTTAAAAACCAGATCCGAAATAATGGCTCCTGGAAGAAGAGGTAGACCTATCAGATCTGGAAATGCTCACGAAGGGACTTCCGCTTCCCCAACAACAGATCAAGCAACTCCAACCGTTGGAGTCACCAGGGCTGAATTGGATGATGCAGTTTCTGGATTATACCAACAGATTGAAACCCAAAACGCTTTGATGATGGATAGGTTAACTGCTCTGCTCGGGGCAAATCGTCAACCAGAAAACCATCAAACTACTCTTCCTGAAATGCCACCTTTCCAGGCTGATGGTTCTATGCCGCAACCAACTTCTCATGAACATATGCCCGGGCAAACTTCCGAGGGAAGAACTGATGCTTGTCCGGAGGTGTCTTTGAACAATAAAGAATACCTGTCCGAAATGGTTAGCCGCATCATGAAAGAGAGCATGCAAAGGGAAGAGGATGAGAACGACTGGGGATTTGCACCAAGCAGAACTCCGTTTACTGAAAGGATCCTGAAAACGGAGTTTCCAAGGAAATTTGCACCTCCTACTATCCAAGCCTATAGGGGAACCAGTGACCCTAATCATTTCCTCTACAAGTACGATTGGCATATGACCGGTGCAAGAGCATCAGACGAGATCAAGTGTCGGTACTTTCCAGTATACCTGGAAGGTGTGGCTTTACTTTGGTTTACAAAGCTCCCAGTTCGGTGTGTAGATAAGTTCTCCGACTTAACACAAAAGTTCAAAGAACAGTTCAGATTGTATGCTTCAAAAGCTAAGGATATAATGTCACTGTCTAACCTAGAACAAGCGCCCGGAGAATCAATCAAATCTTTCTTGAGCCGTTTCAATATAGCTTTAGCCGAAGTAGAAAATGCGGAGCCACGCATGATCCTGACTTATTTGATGCGAGCCATTGATAAATCGAGTAAATTTGGAATATGGCTAAAGATGAAGGAACCGAACTCACTTGATAAATTTTATAAAAAGGCCGACGAGTTCATTCGCCTTGAAAGCCTTTCTACGACATCGAAAGTGGTTGCTGCCCAAACTAATAATAACAATGTCCCATCTAATAAAAGAGAATCTGAAAGTCAGAAAAGGGAGAATGAAGGAGGAAAGAGCCAGGGAAATGAAAAGAAACCTCGCCGCTTTAATCCTTCGGATTATACTCCTTTAACTGATACACCAAGAAATATCTTTTTTGCAACAAAGGACGTTGTCAGGTATCCTAAGCCACCTAAGATGACGAGAGGTGCAAAGCGTAATGGAATATTCTGCCAATTTCACAATCAACCTGGCCATGACACTGACCAATGTCGCCAATTAAAGAATGTGATTGAAGAATTGCTAGAGCAAGGTAAACTCCAACAATACGTTAAGAGAAGCGGAGTCAATCCAACCTCATCCACTCGGGACCAACAACGTCCTACCCATCAATCCGATTCTCACAACAACACTGCAGCACAAGATTCAGAAAAGCTTGTCATTAATGTTGTCACAGGGGGTCCACACCCAGCAGGCAGAATTTGGGACGACTGCTAATGGTCCACAAAACTGCAACTGGGGCATCTTTCACTTTCTCTGGCAAATAAATCCGAAGCTGCAAATCTAGCACAAATGGAAATCCAGCTTGGAGATTCTGAAACAACAATAACTAGCATCCATTTTTTACTTAGCAGCATTGCTTGAATTTGTAAAAATGATAGTGGATGTGTGACTTCTGCATTGTAAACCGTTGAGAAATCAGCATGACTGAATAATGAAAAACTATGCATTCTGTGTTTTCTATTATGAAATGCCTGTTATATTTCGATGAGTAAATACTCTAAATGTATTGCTAAAATGTCGATCTAATATTGCAGGTCATTAAAGCAAAGCTCACCCATCGCAAAGCTAAGCGAGCCTTACAGATCATTTATTAAAGCAAATTTCAAGCAACAAAAATTCCAAACTCAAATCCCATACAAGAGGAACTTCACATAAAAAGTTGACGGCTCCACTGTGTCAAGCCCTCGTTAACTGGTTGCGATCGTTGATATAAAAAGGCATCCAACCAAGTAACTTGCGTTTACTCTGTGGAGTCATTCAACAGTGAAGTCTACTTCTTCGGATAAAGCAGTTTACTTGCAAAAGAAAGGAAGACGCGCTTGGAAACGATGATAAAGGATCGCAGATTGGCAGATGATGATATAACATGAGCGGACAAACATAGAAGCAGCCAAAGGGAGGTATGCCTCTCAACAGGAAAGCCGGTAGATCCACTAAAGGGACACCTTCCCAAGCAGAAGGAATAAGACCCTCGCTAACTGATTGTGATGCATCCGATCAGGCAACTTGTGTCCATCCCGTGGATCTACTTGCCCCTAAGACGCAACCTTCCTGGCACACCAACCAAAGCCCTCTGACGAGGCACGCCAATAAATGGGAGTGCTTTCCTCAATCAAAAAGATTGGTAGGACCACCGAAGGGGCACCTTGTTAATTGATTGCGATCGTTTGTACAAACAAACATCCAATCAAGCAACTTACGCCTGTCCCGTGGACCCCTCCGACCATGAGAAAGTAACTTCCAGGCAATCAAAAGCCCTTTTCGGAGGCACAAGCTCTCTTCGGAGGCACAAGCCATCTTCGGAGGCAAAAGCCCTTTTCGGAGGCACATTTCACCCGTGTAGAAGTGCAAAATGCTTCTCTTCAGAGACCCACTTCACCAGTGATGAAATACTAAAAAGCCCTTTTCGGAGGCACATTTCACCCGTGTAGAAGTGCAAAATGCTTCTCTTCGGAGACCCACTTCACCAGAGCTGAAATGCAAAAACTGCTTCTCTTCGGAGACCAAAATTGCTTCTCTTCGGAGACCAAAAACTGCTTCTCTTCGGAGACCAAAACTGCTTCTCTTCGGAGACCAAAATTGCTTCTCTTCGGAGACCAAAAACTGCTTCTCTTCGGAGACCAAAATTGCTTCTCTTCGGAGACCAAAATTGCTTCTCTTCAGAGACCAAAAGACCTCTTCAGAGGCGTACTTCACCTTGCTTGAAGTACCAAAAATGAACCCTTTACTGGGGCACAAAAATCAAAACCTTCTTCAGAAGTTCATTTCATTGTGCGGGAAAATTCATTTTTAAACAAATAAAAGTGATCATTCCCAAAAGTCGAAGTGTTCTTCTGACAGAAAGAGAGAGTAAAAATTTCTCCAAATACGAGATATACTCTATTAAAAGCAGAATGATTCCTGCCTCAAAAATGGAATAGTTATTCTCTAATATAAGAGTATCAGTCTTGTAAAAGCGAGAAATATTGCAATGCACTTGTGGTATGGGGGCAACATTGTACAATTCAGTTACGTTAATAAAAGTAATGTACAAGCGACACACCACAAGTTCATTGCGATATCACATAAAGAAGATGTGGAATAAATGCGTTCTTGAAACACAGACAAAAGTTTGTACAAGTAAAAAGAATCGTTTACTCTACACTTCAAATGAGAAACAGATATATTCCTACATACACAAGAATTTGTACAAGTAAAATAGTCATTTTATTCAATACTATGGAAATTTTTTACATTGTGCAGATTACAAAAAGGAGCGGAGACCGGTATCCGCACAATCTCCGGTCAATGCATGCAAAAAGTAGAAAAGACAAAATCAAACTCATTTCTCCTTCTTCCCACCCTTGGAGCCTTTACCCGGCCTGGTAATTAGTTTCGTAGGCCGTATCGGAGAAGAAGGAGAAAGAGACTCAGCCGGATCGATCTCTGCTTCATCCCCAGCAGCAGAAGAACTCTTCTTTCCTTTCTTCGAAACCGCACGCTTTCCCTTTTTCTTGGAAGAAGACTCACTCCCTGGAGCAAGAAATGTAGAAAGCTTTGTGTCGTAGTCAAAAGACCGCTCCGGGGTCTTCTCACTATCTTCCAGACCTTCTGCCTTCTGTTCTTCGGAAGCAGGTGGTTCGTCCAAACCTTGAAGGGCTGCTATTGATTCTTCCTGTGAACCTGGTTGAGAAGCTGGAAGAGGAATAACTTGAGAAGGAGGAGGAACAGCAGCTGAAGAAGGAAGAATTGGTGCAGTTTCCGGCACGTCTGCTGCATAATAAAAGAAATCAAAATCAGTATTCTCCGAGAAAAAAGAAGACCGTGAATCGTCAAAGTTACCTGGAGAAGCCGGTTTAGTGAGATCAATCTCAAATTCCCGAGCTTGGAAGTCCTTCATTGCCTCTTCCTCTGTAGGGGTGGTTACAGTTTCTTTGTCAACCTTAGCGGGAGGCGTGGAATGAGAACTAGAGCCAGTAATATCCGCGTAAGCTAAAGCCGAAGTATAAGCAGGAGCAATAGGAGGTATTTCTTTCTCAGGAAGCTTCTCTCCCGTCGCCTCGGCCCGCACTCGGATAAGCTGCTCTTTTCCTTTGGCAAGGGCAGCGCGGTCGCTCTCACCTAAGTAGGTAGCTTGAAGATCTGCTTCAGCGTAACCGGCACCGCCAAACAAGTCAATGATTGCCTCCCATACTTCCGCCAAGGTGACTTCATATTCTGGTCCCAAAAATGAAAGGCTCCCACGCCCCAGGACACAATGCATATAAAAGTCGAATATAGTCGCGTCAATGGTGGCTATGGTTGCCTTATGGGATTCTTCGGCTGCAGCTTTACCAAAAAGAGCTTCATCGCGTTCTCTTTCAGCCTTCAGTAGCTGAGATTGCAGTCTTATAATTTCTAAGTCTTGAGAGCTGACTTTCTCTCGAAGCTGAACAGCGTCATCGCGGTATTTTCTCGTAACCTGCTGTTTTGCTTCGAGTTTCACCTCAATATCTCTCTGAGCAGCATGGGCGTCTCGAACTTGTTTTTGAAGCATTTCTTCTTTCTGAGAATAAGAAGTGGAAGAAGTAGCAAGCTCATTTTTAAGTCTTTCAACTTCAGCTTCGAGCTTCCCATAACCATCGCTAATGCTTTTCATCTCCGCGTCATGCTGCTTACGCCATTTGTCCCACTCTGATTTATCATTCTCCATGGTCATCATCGCCTCAAGGTTCATATGGTTGACCCTTTGAAGTTCATCAACCAGCTTCTGCCATCCAGACATTCTTTCGATGTCAAGCTTTACAGCATCGACATTTTTCAGCATCGCCTGCTTATCAATGGGGACCAAATCCAAATCAAAACGCACTCCTTTCAGACACCAATTCGGAAATCGGCTTTGGAGTGTGGGAGGACCATCTCCAGCTTGGTACTGTGGCCTATTAATGATTGTCTGGATGTCAGACTCCTTAAGGGCAGGAGAACCGGAAGATGTATTAGGAGGAATAGAAGCGGTAGTCTTTTCCGAGATATTAGATGTATCTTTCTCGCCAAGTCTGATCCGTTTGCTGGAATCATCGGAAGTATGACTCTTCCCCTTGTCATCGTAAGATTTCCTCTTGTAAGGATCGTCGCTTCTGCGGGAAGAGTCACGTCGCTCGTCCCTACTCCCATAGTATTCCTCATCTTCTCTCCGACGACGCTCTTTATGAGCTCGCCTCTCATGAGCCTTTCTAGCAGCCCTCTCCTCATCAGTTTCCTTCACGGCACCGATATAACTCCTAAAGTCATAAGCCTCACGGCTTCCGTAACGCTGGAATTTGTTGAAGTAAGAGCCGCTTCGCCCCATCAGAGAACCTGAAATTGAAGAAAAAGACCAGTTTTAGAAATCCTCAAATTGAAGAAGCTAAGTGCATATAAGTGCCAAAATCCTAAGTGTGTGTGATGTGCAAACTACGCGCGTCAGACTACAAACCACTTTTGGGTGTAGAAATGGCAATAAGTTGTGTGGAAGGCGTTGTGGTTTGTTGCAAAGAAGAAGTTGCTTCGATAACAGGAGGGACCACTTTAGAAACATCATCTTTAAAGAGCTCCTGAGAGGTTATCATGATGTCGCTCAGACTGTCAAAAGTATCATCGCCATGGTGCATGGGAGAATTATCTTTTTCAACTTCCACCTCAGCCGTCTTTTCAAGAGTGTGAAGATTTTCCTCCTCTTCAATAACCGAGGCAAGTGCTAACTTACTGGACGATCCAGCAATGTCGGTAGGAGTAGAACACTTTACCAATGAAGTCTCAGCGGTAAGTTCTTGCGGTAAAGGTTCTTTAGCAGGAACAGGGGCATCTGACTCCTCAGCAGGAGAATCAGGGACTTCATGTGGCTGAGTGGAACGGGAAGGATGTAAGAGTCCAAATTCGTGGAGGAACTCATCTCTCAATAGAAATTGAACACTCCTCTCCTCAACCGGCACGGCCATAAGCCTCTCGAAGGTAGTCTTGTGACGAGGTTCCCTAGAGGGGGGAGGGAGCGCTGAAACAGTAGAAAAAGAAGTTAACACTTAACAATTTGGACTTCGAAGAATTTAGAAAACACAGGGAAAAGATAGATAATCGTACTTCCCACTCTCCAAATGGCGTAAAATCCCGGGGGACAACGAACAAAGAAAAACTGGCTCAGAAACCCAGGAACGCTTTCGGGAAGACCAATAATCAGTTTACGATTCTTGGCACTCCTTACAACTGTGATAGAGGGATGGTCTTTGTTTTTTGCAAATGAGCACAGGAAGCAAATTTCTCCCAAACTGGGAAAACGGTCCAGCGTTCTCCTAAAGAGCACACACAGTCCCAACAGGATGGCGTAGCCATTAGGGTGTAGTTGAAAAGGGGAGATAGATAATCGAAGGAGAAGTTCTCGAAGACAGTCATTAAACGGAGGAATCGCTCCACTCGAGCACATTTGGCGGTTCACTGCAACAAAGCCGTGGGGCGGCCTATCAGCAGTGTCATTCACTCCAGGAAGCAAAGCGTCAGCTTCAGCAATGCCAAACTGGGTGCATAGTTGACGGAAGACTTTATGATTCAGGATGGTAGGAGTCCTTTCCGGGGGATCATTCAAAGGGGTAGCAATTGGAAAAGCTTCTCCAGCTGGTTCCAAGTCTTCTTGATCAGATGCCATTCTACACAATCAGCTGAATGTTCAAAAGTGAAGGTGCACGTTTCCTAAAAGTGTGAAGTGCTGTGCAAGACTAATGAAAACAAGAAAAAGCAAGTATAACTGGAATTAAACTAACTGACAATCAGTCGATTACGAGATTTCAGAACTTGTTAATACTCAAGTGCAGTGTTAATGCAGACAAATCAGTTTTAGTTTACCATTACGATTTTGCTTTAATACTTCACTTGAATTGGTTATTGTATAGCATCTCACTCATACAGTTCATTTAATTTAATTTAATCTTTATCAACTAATCTGTCATTCGATGTGGGCAGTCGGTGGCAGTATATTCGTCCCAGTTTTTTGTAAATGTTATAACAGGCAGTTAGAATTATTGACAATCTACAAAAGAATGCAACAAAGTTCAAACAACTCAAGTCTCAACATTCGAGGCAGTGGAAGATTTGTTCAAGTTCTAACTCGTTCACGGCTTAGCATGGGTCAGAATTTCCTAAGTTGTAACTCATTCACGACTTAGCATGGGCTAGAATTTCCCAAGTTCTAGCTCGTTCACGGTTTAAAAGATAAGACAGTTTGAAACCAAGGCTTTGCAAATGTCCAAGGCATGTTCTCTTAAGTCAGATCATTCAAGTCTAAGAATTCGAAGCAATGGAGTCCTAAGTTCTTAGGTCGTTCAAATAAATTTGTGAGTTACGAGTTAAGGACTATCTCGTTCGCGACCTAGTCATTCACATGTGCTCGCAAGTTGAGGGTTAAGTGCTAACTCGCCAACGGTCCATGAGAAATTGCAACAAGATAGGTCATTAACTTTTTAGGTCGTAAGTCGCACAAAAGAAAAGTCAAAATAACATTTTTCTAGCTCGGCAACGACCTAAAACCCAATGCTGCAGTGAGCAACCAAAAAAAAAGTTAAGTCGTGCGTGATCTAAGCTGAGAAAGTGTTAGGTCGTTCTCAGGGGATCTCGGGCTATCTCCTACTCAAACCAGGGGATCAGTTCCTCTCTTCAAATCCCTTCCTCCACTAAGAATCCCATTCCTCATAAATCAGCCAACCTAATGCACTGAAACTCTTCCCCTTCTTCTCACAAATCACCAAAAGCCAAATCAAACCACTTTGATTTCCTCGGCGATCAATTGAAACGGAAATCGTGAAGCAAGGCATAAGGTAATCGAAATTGATAGTTCGGTGATAGTTGAGGATTGAATAGAGAATGGGATCACTTACGCAATATGAAATTGAAGATGATCGATGAACGAGTAGTTGGATTCGCCTTTGAGAGCTTGAAATCTTGTTAATGGCAGAATGAAAGTTAAGTCAGATGAAATGAAGGAGGAACGACCTAAGGTATTTGTACCCCAGGGCAATGAAATGCGAACCGGCATCTCACGACCTAATTCCTTGCTAAGTCGTTCACGACATAACACCTACGAGCGCGAGAGAAGATCGAAGCACACGACCCACGACCTAGGTGTGTACTTCGAGGGGCAAATGTTAACTCCTCTTTAGCAACGACCTACGAGTTAAGAAATGGATGACTCAGATTGTCGTGATTCAAGAAGCTAACGAGTTAAAAAGCCTACGACCTAAGTGGTCTTGACGACTTACGACCTAAAAGCTTCACGAGTTAGCGGACTACAATCTATAGTGGTTTACGACTTAACAAGTTTACGACTCAGAGGATCTACGACTTAAGAGCTTCATGACTCAACAGGATAAACTTCTTACGACTCAAGAGGCCTTATGACTTAAAGGCTTTACGACTCATGAGGTTTTACGACTCATGAGGTCTTACGACTTATGAGGCTCTACGACTCATGAGGTTTTACGACTCAAGGGATCTACGACTTAAAGAGTTAGACAACTTACGACTTAAGAGACAGGATTTAGCTTAAGTCGTCCACGACCTAATAATGTACGAGTTAAAATGCCTACGAGTTAAGAAGTCTGCGACCTAAAACGTCTACGACCTAGGACTCAGCGACTTAACTTGCCTAGCGACCTAACTGCTAAAGGGACATTGCGATCTAGCAATGTTGCGACCTAACTGCTAGAGGGACATTGCGATCTAGCAATGTTGCGACCTAAAGATCTACGACTTAAGGGGTACGCGACTTAGGAGTAAGTCGTGTACGGGTTAAGGACTTGCCAACTCATGGTTTGCTATAAGTCGCCAGCGACTTAAGACTTGGAGGGGACCAGATCAGGAACAACTACAACTCTCTCAATTCCGACTTACGACTTACCACTTGGAGCAAACCACGTACTTCATCACTGCATTTCCTAAGTCGCTCGCGACTTACGACCTAGCTTAAGTCGTACACGACCTAGGACTTAGCGTATTTTCTGCCCAGAACTCAGAGCTGCTCCTATAAATACCCTATCACTTCCAACATGGGGGGGACTTTTGGCAATTCATTTCTTCAAGCGTCTATGCTCTGCTGCACTGAAAATTCACTCAACAAGTAAAGATCTTCCAACACTCCAGGCACTACAACAAGCTTCGTGAAGGACTTCATTCATCCGATACGGATTTAGCAAGATTCATCACCGAAGATTGAGCTAGTAGTCTAGATTGTTGTGTGATCAAGTTATATTGTATTAGACAAGTGATTTGTATCGATTTGTAACCGAATCAGCAATAAAAGATTATAAAGTGGACGTAGGCTCAATTACGGGCCGAACCACTATAAACCTGTTGTTCATTTACTACTTTTCTGCTATTTTTAGCTTATATTCTCTTCCCGTACCAACGGGTGGTGCTTTCACGATTCTATTACACGCACCGGGTGTTAGCGTTCACTTTTTATCGTTAACAAATATGATGCAAGCTGGTATTGCAGCTGGAGTGGTAGGAGGAGATGTTGAAGGAGCAGGAGTTCCGAAAGTTCCGGTAGTTAACCATTATGCTAAGCTGAGCAGAGATTATGCTAAGCTTGGAGGGAAGCCATTTCTAGAAATAGAGGATGCTATAGAGGTGGAGAAAAGTTCTAGTAGTTAACCATTATGCTAAGCTGAGCAGAGATTATGCTAAGCTTGGAGGGAAGCCATTTCTGGAAATAAAGGATGCTATAGAGGTGGAGAATTGGTTGCTGGTCAGTGAGAGAATCTTTGTAGATTTAGGGCTCAATGATAAGCAGAAGAGGAGGCTTGCTTCAAGACAGCTTTAGGGAGCAACTTTGTTCTGGTGGAACAGTGTGACGGCTGGTGTGGTTGAGGAAATCTTGACATGGGCAGATTTCAAGTGGAGGTTCCAGGAGAGGTTTATGTCTATGATGGCACAGTCAGCTCTGATCAGAAAGTTTGCTGAGTTAGAGCAGAGAGAGATGTCTATTTTAGAGTATGCTAGAAGGTTGGAGAAGTTAGCCAGATATGGGTATGCTTCAGTGGATACAGTGATGAAGGGGAATGAGAAGTTTATCAGAAGGTTGAAGCCTGAGTTAGCAAGGGCTACATTATCTCATATTAGAGATCCTTCTGATTTTGTAGTGGAGACGGCCTTAAAGCATGAGGAGATTCTTGATTCTCTAGAGAAGAGTAAGGCTAAGGAGGTCCAGGTTGGGCAGAATCAGAAGAGGAAGTTCTTTCCTAAGAAGGGTGCTCAGAAGGGTGGAGTAGCTAAGAAAGGAAGGTCTGAGGTTGTCTGTTTTAAGTGCGACAAGAAGGGGTATTTTGCTAATGAGTGTCGTGCTGGAAAGCCAAAGGAGGTGGCCAAGAAGAAGAATGTCTGGTGCTTCAACTGCGACCAGATTGGCCACTATAATAATCAATGCAAGGAGCCCAATAAGGATGGAAAGGGCAAGGTGTATGCATTGGAGCTTGCTACTTCGAAGCCAACGACTCAGGAGAAAGGAAAGGCAGTTTTGGGAGGTGCACTTCAGATCCATGGTATGTCTGTTAGCGTTCTTTTTGATACTAGTGCATCGCATTCTTTTGAATCTAGATGTTTGATAGATAAGCTTAACCTAGAACCCATATATTTAGTTACTTCCTTGTAGGTTGCAAACCCAATAGGAGGGTATGCAACTCTAGAGTTGAGATGTGACCAGTTAGAGTTTGACTTGTATGGTCATACTTTTGTTTGCAGTTTGCATGTGTTTGATTTTGTGGGGTTCAGAATTATTCTTGGGATGGATTGGTTAAGTGAGTACGATGCTAGGATATTTTTCCATGATAGGAAAATATCTCTTAGACACCTTGATTGTACTGATCGAATAGTTTGTACCGTAGAAGGCCCTTGCAGTGAGGTGAATGCTTTGTTGGGTGTTGTGGAATTGGAAGATGAGCTGAGTCGAGTTTTCATGGTTAGAGAATTCACAGATGTTTTCGAGCCTATAGTAGGATTGCCACCGAAATGAGCCATTGAGTTTCGGATAGATTTAGTTCCGGGAGCAAAACCAGTGAGTAGGCCGCCAAATAGGATGACATAGAGATGAGGGAGTTAAATGTGCAGTTGGTGGATTTGGAAGGCAAGAGCTTTATTAAGCCGAGTAGTTTGCCTTGGGGAGCAGCCGTAGTGTTTGCTAAGAAGCCGGACGGATCGTTAAGGCTATGTATCGATTATCGTAAGTTAAATGAGAGGACGATAAAGAATCGATACCCATTATCGAGAATTAACGATTTGTTCAACCAGTTGAGTGGAGCCAAGGAAATTTCCCTGTTAGATTTGGCAACAAGTTTACATCAGCTCAGGGTAGCAGAGGATAATATACCTTTGACGGCGTTTAGGACCAGATTTGGAACATACAAATTGTTAGTTATGCCATTTGGACTGACTAATGCGCCAGTGTTCTTTGTGGATTTTATGAACCGAGTTTTTCGAGGGCACTTGGATAGGTTTCGTATTGGTTTTTATAGATGATATCTTGATATAATCTAAGGACTAAAGAGAGCATGAAGTTCATCTTAGAGTGGTGCTTGAGACACTGTGGCAGCATCAGCTGAAGGTGAAGTTTTCAAAGTGTCATTTCTGGAGGAAGAATGTGAAGTTTCTGGGTCATGTAGTCTCAGAGAAAGGGTTGTCAGTAGATCTGACTAAGATTGAACCAGTGAATAGTTGGAAGAGACCCGAGACAATGACTGAGATAAAAAGTTTCCTTGGGTTGGCTGGTTATTAATATCGAAGATTCATTAAGGATTTTTCACTTAGCAACACTAATGACTAAGCTAACGAGGAAGGATGTGTAGTTTGTATGGACCGATAAGTGTGAGGAAGCGTACCAGAGTTTAAAACACTTATTGACCCATGCACCAATTTTGGTTGTTCCGAAAGGGAATTAGGATTTGGTGGTTTATACAGATGCGTGTGGAACAGGATTAGGAACTATGCTGATGTAGAGAGGTAAAGTGATTGTTATGCTTCTCGACAGCTTAGACCACATGAGGTCAGATATCCGACGCATGATTTGGAATTGGCTGCAGTGATTTTTGCATTGAAGGTGTGGAGACATTACCTTTTGGGAGAGAGGTTTGAGCTATATACAGACCATAAGTCGCTGAAGTATTTGTTCTCTTAGTAGGAGCTGAACATGAGACAGTAGAGGTGGTTAGAGTTTATCGCTGCTTATGATTTTGGAATTGAGTACACACAGGGAAAAGGCAACATAGTTGCGGATGCACTTAGCAGGAAACATCAGAATACTGTGTTAGCAATGATTGCTGAGTGGAAAGATTTGGAAGAATTGGCAGTTTGCAGAGTGCAATGGAGATCTGAAGCTGGGCCTAGTAGAGAAACCGTAATGTTATCATGTTTAGAAGTTCGACCAGTGATGATCGAAAAGATTGCTTCTAAGCAGGAGGAGGATCCAGTATTAGCTGAATGAATCAGGAAGTTGAGAGATGGAACCGAGAGTGATGACTTAAAATATTTTAGTCTTGACCAGAATGGGTGGTTGAGAAAGAAAGGGAGATTATGTGTACCGAGTGTAGGAAACATAAGGAAAGAAGTTTTGGAGGAATGCCATCGTTCGAAGTTCACTATTCATCGGTAGGAACTAAAATTTATCAGGATATGAAGAGAAGTTTCTTCTGGGAAGGTATGAAGTGAGATGTGGGCTTATGGGTGAAGCAGTGTTTGAACTTCCAGTAGGAAAAAGCTGAACATCAGAAGCTGAGTGAGTTACTTCAACCGTTAGATATTCCGGTATAGAAATGAGATTCTATTTCTATGGACTTTATTGACGGGTTGCCAAGGTCGAATAGAGGAAATAAAAGTATATCGCTCATAGTGGACAGATTGGCCAAGAGCGACCATTTCATTCCAGTTAAGTCAACCAGAACGACACCTGTTTTATCAAAGTTGTTTATGAAAGCTATAGTTAAACTGCATGGAATTCCTAGTAGTATAGTGAGTGATAGAGATTCCTTATTCACTAGCGAGTTCCGAAAGAGTCTAGGAAGTTTTAGGAACCAAGCTCAAGATGAGTAGCGCTTACCATCTGCAGACAGATAAGCAATTGGAAAGAGTTAACAAAATCTTGGAAGATTTGTTAAGAGCTAGTGTATTAGATTTCGGGGATCATGGGAAGACCATCTGCATTTAGTCGAGTTTTCATATAACAATAGTTATCAGACTAGTATTGGGATGGTACCGTTTGAAGCTTTATATGAAAGGCCATGCAAATCTCCCATTTGTTGGTTAGAGACGGAGATAGGTTGGTTCTTGGTCTAGATTTGGTTACAGAAGCTACAAAAAAGATTGAGGTCATTCGAGCTAGGATGAAGGAGGCTCAGTCTAGGTAGAAGAGTTATGCAAATAAATAATGGAAAGTGTTACTCCAGAAATCAACCTTTCGACTAATTCAAGACCGCTCTAAGCAAAGAACAAGAGAGAAGAGCTCCAAATAAGCTTTTCGAAAGAGTCGAAGGGATGTTGCCATAAAAGTCTGGAAGCAACATTACCTTTCGAAGGTGTCGGAAGGTTTCTCCAATCAATATCCAGAGGGTACTTACCTTTCGAAGAAGATGAAGGAGTCAAAAGCAACCTTCCGCCTTCATTTACAACCTTTCGACTAGATGAAGACCTTTCGATTATGTTAAAGCAACACCTTTCGAAGACAAGGGGAACAACTACTTGCATATGCGCCAAACCATTCGACACGAAAGGTTTCACCTTTGTTTGAACTACGCGAAAGAAAACATTGACCAGAACAACTCCTTCGAAAGCTATAGTAAGCCTTTCGAATCGGTCGAAACCAACGTGGTCCTGGAGGGTTCTGCGTCAGATCGGAAACAAGAGCACAGGCGTAGCCAACATCATCGAAACCAATGAACAAGGACCATCGACAAAGTCGGATGCACTTACAAAGCAATGCAAAGTAAGGAAGCGCAGCCCTTCATTTCGATAAAGACGAAGCATACTTAAGTCATTCGGCAGCCACCTTTCGACCAAGTCGGAAGCATCAGGGTCGAAAGGTGCTGACCCGCATCTATAAGTAAGACCCATGGGTTCACCCTTTTGGGGATCCGATTTTTCTCATTCTCAACTTTTATACTCTTATCAAAAATATTGTAAACCCTAATTAGAGAGTTGATTTGGGAATTTAAAAAAAATCAATTTTCTTAGCTTGATAAAGGGAAGTCTCCAATACTTAGATTACTTTACTATTCCATTAAAGCTTTTGTTGGATTTATCTTTGTATTTCAGGTTTTGCCTACATCGATAGGACTCTCTCAACACAGTCGAAACCACTCATAATCAAGTGATTACAGATATCTACTCTGAACCACTTCTCCTTCAGACCATTGCATTCGACAAGGTAGAATCCAAGTCGCTACTCAATTAAATCCTCAACTGACATAAGAAACCTAAGGACCCGGCTTTCGACCAGGTCGAAACCCTCGCTTTTAACCTTCCACTTAAGTCCAAACTATTCAAAAGCCTAAAGCTCTCGACAGGGTCGGAACCCTAGCCCAGTTTCCATATTTAAGCTTTACCACCAAGATCACCCCACTTTTGACAAGGTCGGAACCTTTGAATCAGAATTCTTAGAATAAGTCCTATCAACACAACCCTCAAGGTCTTTGACACGGTCGAAACTTTCAAACTGAAATTTTTATAAGATATCTCTATCAATTCAAAAGGGAAGTCCTTTGAAAGAAGGATTAATCCATCCCAACAAAGTCGAAAGGTTATTAAGCACGGAATCAAACCCTTTCGACACAGGCGAAGGTTTAGTCTAAATAATTCCTGTCAATTAGAGTCTAATCAAAAGGGAATTTTAAGAAGGATACAAACCTCCATCTCTCTTTTACCTGCTAAAAGGAAAATCTTCATTCTTTAATACATCTTTGGGGTGTTGACAAGAAATCTTGTTAATATTTATTGGCACTAAAGGGAGGGGTTGGACCTCCGTCTTGGATAAACTCCCAACACTACTATTCTCTAACCCCACTCAACCCTATGTTAAGTTCATCTACTTTGGTTTGATCATGGCCAGAAGGATAAGAAGAACTGAACAAGGGTCATCTGAACCCTACTTGAAAAGATTCTCCACAATGATCATCAAAGATTCCAATCAAGACGGAGAGCAAATATTAAGGCTAGAAGCTCTTAAAATTATAAACAAGAAAAAAACGGAATCTTAGGATCTTGAGAAATGGAGTCTAAATCCTTTTTATGTTAGCCCCACCCCCATCTTTGCACTAGGAAAGAAAACAAATGGAAGTGACAATATCTTCAATCAAATGAGAAGAACAATGCAACATTATTCCAAAGGTACCATCATTGAGAAAGAGATAATGGATGATTACAATGTCTTTGCACATAAGTGGCAACCAACTATAGCAAAAACACTTCTAACTCAAGAAATTCAAAGGGTGGTAAAAAGAAAAGCAATCGAAGAGTGTGAAATAATAAGGCCAAGAAATAAAAAGTCAAAATACCATCCACAAGAATCAAGTTTCAAGTCTAGACTTCCAAAAGAGTGCAACTTGACAACATCTATAGAGAACATCTATTTGCTTACTAAGGATGAGCTTAACTACTGGCCATCAGAGAAAAGGAGGCCAAAACATGAAAGAAACTAGGGAGGATCCTATTGTCATTACTACATGATGAATGGTCATGAAACTAACCATTACAGAGCCATGAAGGGGATGATCATAAATTACTTTCGACAAGGAAAGATCAAAGAATATGTAAAGAAAATTTGAGAAAGAATCAATAAAGAGTTGCTTTTCAAAGAAAAATCTACATGGTTGGGAGTGAAATGTTCCTTATATTTGGATACTACCTAAGATGGTAGTCTACCTAAGTTGGTAGAAAAGCCTATGTCCGCATTGAGTTGGCCAGGCAAAGCACCTCCTGAAGGGAGGGCGGGTAAGCCATTAGTCGCGCCATAAGATGGTCAAGTTAAAGCACCGGACAAGCTTTTGGCCAAGCCTCTGGTCAGGTCAAGGCGCCTCCTAGAGGAAGGACGGAGTAAGCCTTTAGCCGCGCCATAAGATGGCGAGGTTAAAGCATCGAACAAGCCCTTATCCGCGCCATGCTATGGCCATGGTAAGACACCTCCTCGAGGGAGGACGGGGTAAGCCTTTATCCGTGCCATAAGATGGCTAGGCAAAAGCATCGAACAAGATCCTATCGACACCGCAAAATGGCCAGGGCATGGCGCCTCCTGGAGGGAGGTCGGGTAAGTCCTTGGTTCCAGTCTCTGAAATCAGCTAACCAAGAGCACCAGACAACAATGGACTAAGACATCCAGGCCCAAGAAGAGGCCCATTAAACAATGGACTATGATGTGCAAGCCCAAGAAGAGGCTCATTCAATAAAGGACTAAGACGTCCAAGCCCAAGAGGAGGCATATTCAGCAATAGACTAAGATGTCTAAGCCCGAGAGGAGGCTCATCAGATCATGAACTAAGATGTTCAAGCTCGAGAAGAGGCATTTCAAATTATGGACTAAGACGTCCAAGCTCAAGAGGCAACTAGACAAATTACTTCTATACAAGACCTGAAGGGTTCACACATCAAAAGAGTAGAACAAAGCTCCACTTATAAATACTCAAATATGGGTTTCGGGACTTTCATTTAGAAACACCATCTATTAACACCCAAATCTGGATCTTAGGTATCTCACACTTGAATTTCATCTAATAATACCCGAATCTGGGTTTCGGGTTTTTCATATCTAAATGTCGTCAATTAATACCCGAATCTGGGTTTCAGGATATTAATTTCAGAACTTTATTATTTAATACCTGAATCTAGGTTTTGGGTCCCTATCGATCACTGGTTATCTTAATATACCTAAATCTGGGTTTCGGGTCCCTATCGATCACTGATTATCTTAATATACTTGAATCTGGGTATCGATACAATTACTTATTTGAACCCTAATCTGGGTGGGAAATTTCAATAATGGAATTCTATTTTTTAATCATAAATGCCCGAATCTGGGTCAAAGAATATTGTCATAAAGATCACTATTGAGAGTTTCTAAATATGAGTTTTGGATTTTTAATTTTTCAAATCCAATTAATGCCAAGGAATGGGTCGAAGGATTTTTACTTCCGAAATTCAGATGGAGATTTCTGAATTAAGCTCTTTATTAAATCTATTTTGAATGTTACATTCCAACATTTATGCCCATTTGATAAGGCAGGATTTTCTATTAGCAACTTTCAGATATACCAGCAAAATGGTTGAAGTTAAATTCTCAAGCATTTCTCATCATGGTTGAAGATGGGATTTAAATGTTTACTAAAAATTACTTTCCATGCAATTAGCAAGATGATTTGTTAATCTAAACAAATGATATATATATATATATATATATTGATATGACAATTTCAAGCTAATAATAGAGATATTGTTTGCTTCATACTTTACAGGAAATTCAACACAGTAAAGAGAAACGAAAGATTTAGCAAATACGGAAGTGATGAATGAGCTATCAAAAAGCATCTCAGAAAAGACATTACAGAAAGGAATCACAAATCAGGTGATTGTTATCTCGCCTTTTGGCAAGACCGTGACACCAAGAATTGGATTAGTGACCAATGACGGTTCATCTTAAACATCGGTTATACACAGGCTCACCATGGATATCGGTGAATTTTGTCCGAGACCAGATTGAGTTATAATTGATAAGACATGACTAGAAAAGCAAAAATGGCCAATTTTCCAAGTTTCGAGTCAATCCGAGTTCATATGCTCAAGTTATGATGGATACAAGTTGAAGGGAAAGGCCATGTTTTCGTATCCATCAAATGGCCTGATTTCGTATCCATCAATATTGACCTCTCCGTATCCATCGGCAGAAGGTATGGTCGAATCCACCAGAGCACTTCACTTCGAATCCATCAAGTTTTGCTTTGTTCGAATCCATCAGTAAAGCCCATGTTCGAATCCATCTTGCTACGTCAACTTCGCATCGATCAACTGGAGCTCATTCTGATCGATACGAAGAAGGCCTTCATTCGAATCCATGTGCGTTGAAGCCCTCGAATCCATCGAGTCAAAGCGGCGAAGTCTCTGGGATGACTCGATCAGACTGGCGAAAAAAGCGGATCGATGCGAAGTTCGCGCTCCACGTCATCACAGAAGCACGCTCCGCCATCGATTCGAACGAATCGATTCGAACAAGGCAAGCAGTTCAGAAAATGCTATTTCGAATCAATGATATCTCACGATCTACAAGTCCAAATAATATGAAATTTTCACAGAAGCTTACGAACATGTTGAAGAATGTCCACACCAAATTTCAGCTCGATTGGACGTTTTCTTGATCGATTCGAATGGATTTCGAATCGATCCCGAAGTGGGCCTAGATTTCCTGAAGGCGGGCGTGTGGGCCCCCTCACGTGCTAGAAGTGGTCTCTCGAAATTTAGGCGAAATATCAGCCTCCTACACCTATAAATAAAGCCCCTGGTCATTCAGAAAAGGGGTCGGACAATTTTAAGAGCGAAAGAGCGCCCAGATTCTGCCAGATTTACTCCAGATCACCGTCGCTGCCTTAAATTTAGATTATAATCATAAAATCTGTTGTACTACGCTATAAGAAATTGTAATCTTCAAGTATCGAGAAATAAAATCATCAAACTTCATAGTGGACGTAGGCGAAACGCCGAACCACTCTAAATTGTTGTCTTCTATGCAATTTATTTTCCGTTATTTGGAGTTTTTGTTAGATAATTCCTAAGTTTTAATTTCCATTCTTCACTTTTATCTCTTTAAAAACTTCCGAAGAGTGTTGTGCCCATTTTTGGTACAAACACGTTGGTGCTTTCAATGAGAGAAACTAGTTTTTTCTCCTGCTCCTTGGATCTCCCATCGACACCGGATTGCATAAATCCAAGAGGAAGATCCAGATCTCTAATTCGGAATCCTTCCATCCTATTCAGACTTGCGTAAAGTCTAGGCAAGGACTCCACCACTCAAGATGGTTAGTACAAGAACTGCCTCTACGGCTGCTGATCAAGAAGGATGGGATAGACAAAATCCCACATAGCAGCCACCATCCAATCAAGACAACACTGCTCACTCAGATCCGTCAGGACCAGTCACCGGACAGGAGTTCCAAGTGTTGCTCCAAGAACTGACTCAAAGTCGGCAACAATTAACTGAACAGCTGCGCGCTAACGCTGAATTAACCAACCAATTAAATCGCCGAAGGCGCAGGAGGACCAGGAGGGATGATGCTTCCCACTCGTCCACCGAAAGTTCTGCTTCATCTGACTATCACGGAAGTTCTACCCGTCCCCGATTAGACGGGAGTCACACACAAGCTACCAGATATCAACCTGCCTTGACCGTAGGACAATTGAGGGTTGGACCATCAACTACCCTCCAGACCGGACCCTCATCACGAAGAGGTACTCTTCCATAGTATACCACCGATAATCGCACTACAACTGCCACGGTAGAAACAAGGGTTGATACCCAAAATCGGTCAGATCCGAATAATCAGCAACGTGGGCGTACTCCTGAACCATACGTCCCGGAAGATGCCGAGCCAAGGAGGCGAGACTTGGACCGTCGACAGCGTCCGGTTCAAACTCGCGCTGTGGAACCCGACCACACCTTAGCTCAGCATGCACAGAATGCGACGATGCCCGATATTTCAACCATAATACGTCAGATGATTCGTGAAAGTCAAGGGCTTACCAATGATGACTGGGGAATCTCACGTAGTCATACTCCTTTCACAGACGAGATATTATACGCTGAACCTCCTCGGCGATTCAGAATGCCAACTCTCCCAATGTACGAAGGAAGTAGTGACCCCAATCAACATATTTTGAAATATGAATGGTCAACGAGCGCTGCAAGGGCTGATGATAAAGTAAAATGCCGAAGTTTCCCGATTTCTCTAGGAGGAATCGCAACAATGTGGTTTACAAGGTTGCCACCTAGATCTATCTCTTCGTTCGATCAACTTGCTAAGAAATTTGTCGAACAGTCTCGTATGCATGTTGCTATACCTAAAGACGTTAACACCCTATCTAGTGTCACTCAAGCTCATGGAGAAACACTCAGACGTTATTTTGAGAGATTCCATGTAGCATGTGTGGAGATTAGTAATCCTAACGATAACTCAATCTTGATGGCATTAACCAAAGGAATCGATCCTGATTCTGAGTTTGGAAATTGGTTAGCTGGGAAACCACCCGCATCGTTGGACCGTTTCTACTCCAAAGCCGCTCAATTCTTACGGCAAGAGGACGCGAAACAGTCTAGGAAGCAGGACGATGTGAGGCCCAGAAGTGAAGGAATACAAAGTAACGTGGCAGTTAAACAGTCCGGTGATAGTTCTGGAAAAGTTCAGTTGAATATACAGAACAAACAAACTCAGCCGAGAGGCAACAATGGTCAAGATAAGAAAAGAGATCAGAACCGAGGCCCACGACGTAGGGCTCCAATGTTTGATAATTTCACGCCGTTGAATACGTCATTGGAAAATGTGTACCTACAAACTTGCAACACTATGCAATATAAGAAGCCGGCTCCGAAGCAATCGTCGGAGAGGCAGATTCAAACAGGGAAGTTTTGTAGATTTCATGAGAGTTATGGCCACAATACCAATGAGTGTCGACATTTGCAAGATCTCATTGAGAAGTTGATCAGGGAGAGAAAGTTAGACCAGTTTGTGCGGGCACCGCAGTCTGGTAGTGCGGGCCCCTCAAATCAAAATCGTGCACAGAATCAAGAAAGACAGGAAGAACCCGCTCGTACGGGCGGAAGGCTGGTTATAAATACAATAAGTGGTGGTCCCCACCCAACAGACAGAAGCTGGAGGGAAATGGAGTCATATGCTAGCTCTATCAGGCATGCAGACTTCAAATGTTGCAGTAATTGTGAAGATGGGGCTCCGGCCAAACAACAGAAAACGATGACTGATGATATCGTATTTAGAAACCGAGACGCTGATAAGGTCGAAGCGCCCACGATCGATCCACTGGTCATATCTGCCCAGGTAGGTCCTGTTTGGATGAAGAGGATCCTGGTTGATAGTGGGAGTTCCGTAAATATCTTGGTAAAACGGGCTTATGATTTAATGAAAATGGAAGCGAAGGACCTGAAACCCTGCCAGTCCCTAGTCCACGGCTTCAACGGAAGTGCTACAATACCCACTGGCGTGGTGGAACTGCCAGTGGAGTTGGGAGTTGGAGAACGCCGAAGAGTCCGAATGTTGCAGTTTGTCGTTTTAGATATTGATTCACCTTACAATGCGTTTTTGGGCCGACCGGCCCTTGCTGAGTTCAGGGCAGCCATTGCCCCATGGTGTTTAACTTTGAAATTCCCCACTGATCGCGAGGTTGGAGTCATTCAAGGAGATCAGGCAGCAGGAAGAGCCTGTTATGTTGCTGAACTGCGCGAGGCGCCGAGAAAGGAGAAAGGAAAGGGCGTAGAGGAATCTTTCTACGTCCGTTTTGCTGATGATTGACAATTAGTGCCTGGGCCCCGGCCCGGGCACCACGACCAATTCCATAAAGACCTTGACCCTAGAGATAATGAAGATAAAGACGAATCTAAAGAGAATCAAGCTTCCCCGGCCGAACTGACTGTGGACGTCCCAATCAATGAGGATGATGATTCGAGGATGCTAAAAGTTGGATCTCAACCGGGCAAACAGACACAACAGGAATTGGTCGAATTTCTCCGGGCGAATCTTGACGTTTTCTCCTAGACACACTCTGATATGTGCGGGATCTTGCCGGACATCGCAAGTCACTCCCTGAATATTGATCCGCGGTATGTCTCGGTCAAATAGAAAAGGCGTGGTATGGATCCAGAGAGATCTGCCGCCCTTAAAGAGGAGGTTGATAAGTTACAATCAAATGGGTTCGTCCGAGATGCTTTTTATCCAGAATGGGTGTCAAATCCAGTATTGGTTCAAAAACCGAATGGAAAATGGAGAAATTGCATCGACTACTCAGACTTAAACAAGGCTTGTCCAAAGGATAGTTTTCCACTTCCTCGAATTGACCGGCTCGTAGATTCAACAGCTGGACATGAGTTATTATCTTTCATGGATGCTTATTCTGGCTACAATCAAATACCTATGCATTTTCCTGATTAAGAACATACCAGTTTCGTAACCAATCTGGGACTCTACTACTACAGAGTCATGCCTTTTGGTTTAAAAAATGCCGGAGCAACATATCAACGCTTAGTCAACCGGATGTTCGCCGACCAGATCGGGAAGACCATGGAGGTTTATGTGGATGACATGCTAGTAAAGTCTCGATTCTCCACAGATCACGTCAAAGATTTAGATTCGATGTTCTGCATCCTTCGAGAATATGGAATGAAGCTCAATCCATTAAAGTGTCATTTCAGTGTCGCATTTGGAAAGTTCCTCGGGTTCATCGTTAACGCTCGAGGGATAGAAGCAAGTCCATAAAAGATCTGGTCAATAAGGAACCTAAAAACTCCAAGAACTATAAAACAAGTCCAGAGTCTCAACGGGAAAGTAACAACATTGAGCAGGTTCATTTCGAAATCCACCGATAAATGCATTCCTTTCTTCGATCTGATCTGGAAAGGGAAGCGAAACTTTGAATGGACCATGGAGTGTGAAGACGCATTCCGATCGCTGGTTCAACATCTTTCCACACCACCGATCTTATCGAAACCAATTGACCACGAGCAATTGTACCTTTATCTGGCAGTATCAGAGCATGCAATCATCGCTGCTTTAGTTCGGGAAGAAGACCGAGTGCAAAAACCAGTCTACTATGTTAGTAAATGGCTAACAGGGGCTGAAAGAAATTATCCAAGACTAGAGAAACTGGCTTATTGTCTGGTCATTGCCTCAAGAAAGCTTCACCCTTATTTCCAAGCTCATTCCCTTACTGTGTACAACGATCAGCCGTTACGACAGGTCCTCACGCGGCCTGAGACGTGTGGTAGGTTACTCAAGTGGAACATTGAACTGAGTCAATTTGATATCACTTATGCTCCGCGAATAACCATTCAAGGACAAGTCCTAGCGGATTTTATAGCCGAATTTACTATTTCTGAGGATCTGCCTGAAACCACCATACCTCCTAAATATATTTGGAAGCTGCACAACAATGGTGCATTGAACGATCAGTGTTCGGGTGCCGGAATAGTACTTGAAACTCCCGAAGGCCGATCCATATGCTACGCTCTGAGGTTCGAATTTCGCACGACCAACAATGAAGCCGAATACGAAGCTTTGCTTGCCGGTTTAAAACTTGCTTGTGATCTAAAGATTGTTGCTGTAGAAATCTACTGCGATTCCCAGTTAGTTGTATATCAAGTTCGGGGCGAATATCAGGCCAAGGATCGACGACTAGCTGCCTATCTAGCTCGAGTTCAAGAAGCACTAAATCAATTCGATTACTATGCTATTTACCATATACCTCAAGAACATAATCAGAACGCTGACTCATTAGCTAAGCTAGCAAGTACGGGTGAAGCACAACAAATGGGACTTGTCCCCGTCGAAACTTTGTCCTCCCCAAGCATTGATCGAATAGAAACGAATTTTGTGTTTGAAATTGCTCCCAGTAGAGAATCGTGGATGACTCCGTACCGAAACTACATCGAGAACGGGACGTTGCCAGAGCATAGAAATGAGAAAAGACAAATTCTACGAAAAGCTTCACGTTTCGTCATTCAGAACGGAGTCATGTATAGAAGAGGGTATTCTGTTCCTCTTCTCCGATGTACCGCGCACGATGAAATCAAACGAGTGTTACATAACGTACACGAAGGAGAATGTGGCGATCACACCGGTGGACAAGCTCTCGCTAAGAAGATACTCCGATACGGATACTACTGGCCGACTGTAAACCGAGATGCAGCAAAGTATGCCAGGAAATGCAATAGGTGCCAGAAACATGCCCGAATTCCAAGAGCCCCACCTACTGAGATAACCCAAATGGTCAGTCCCTGGCCATTTGCAATGTGGGGCATCGATATCATCGGCACGCTACCTCTGGCTAAAGGTGGGGCAAGATATGCCATCGTTGCAGTTGATTACTTCACCAAGTGGGCTGAAGCGGAACCCCTTGCAACCATTACGACAAAGAAAGTAATCAATTTCGTAGTTCGCAACATTATCTGTCGATTTGGACTCCCGCATACTATCATCACCGATAACGGAGCCCAATTCGGTAGTGCAGAATTCAAGAATTTCTGTCAACGGTTTCATATTCATAAAAAATTCTCAACAGTTGCACACCCTCAGGAAAACGGTCAGGTTGAAGATGTTAATAAAGTCATAAAATCCATTCTAAAGAAACGACTGGAAAAGGCTGGGGGAAAATGGGTTGACAAATTGCCTATGGCTTTATGGGCTTATCACACGACTCACAAGACTACGACCGGACACACCCCGGTTTCCATATCTTATGGCTCTGAAGCCGTAATTATAGTCGAAATGGAAGTGTTTTCCAATCGCGTGACTTATTATGATCCGAAAACAAACGCTATATTGCTTGCTGAATCTTTGGATCTACTGGATGAGAAGCGGGAGGAGGCTGATTTGAGAGCAGTCGCACATCGAAGTCGAGTTGCCCGATTGTACAATGTCAAAGTTCGACCTCGAACCTTTGAACTCGGCGATCTCGTCCTCAAGAGAATCTACCTGGTCCCTTCACACATGAAACCAAATTGGGAAGGACCATACGTGATTACACAAAGACTCGGAGATGGTACATTCAAACTATTGACAGTTGACGGTCTTGACTTGCCAAGGGCCTGGAACAGCGAGAGTCTCCGTCGCTACTACACATGACAGGCTTTATTTGTTTCAACATATCTTTCCATTTTTTGCAATTTTGCTTTTGCATTTAGAAATTAGAACTTGTAATAAGGCAACTGACTTTGCCATATTTTCTTATTTCAGCAATAAAATGTCATTTCTTCGAGCCAGAGCTGTGATTCATTGAATACAATGTACGACATCACGACACACGGAGAGCTAAATTCCATCATATAGTGGAATTTATTCAAGTAGGGAGTGGCTGTGGTGCGACCGGCCACTCGCTAAGTGAAACCCGAGCTCGGGGGAAAGCCATCACATCAAGGCTAAAAATGGGGTGATACACGACAATCCCTCACTCAACTCCGTATTCCTAGAGTGCGATACGGAGTATAAACATTAAACAACTCCATACTCCCAGAGTGCGAGACGGAGTATAAACATTAAACAACTCTGTATTCCCAGAGTGCGAGATGGAGTATAAACATACATCAACTCCGTACTCCCAGAGTGCGAGACGGAGTATAAACATACATCAACTCCGTACTCCCAGAGTGCGAGACGGAGTATAAACATACATCAACTCCGTATTCCCAGAGTGCGAGACGGAGTATAAACATTAAACAACTCCGTACTCCCAGAGTGCGAGACGGAGTATAAACGTACGTCAACTCCGTCCTCCTAGAGTGCGAGACGGAGTATAAACTTTATAAAATCCCCGAAGTATGGATGTTAACACTAAACCGTGGATAATTTCACACAACGCCTATTACGGCTTATCCCCAAAACTGGGGGCAGAACCAAAGCAAATATTGAACTGAAGACAAAAGAGAATATGTTTTCATTTCAATTATCAACAAAAGGAATCCAATTACAAGCTAATTCAAAAATTCCTACTAGCAGGGGTCGAGATCGTATCTATACACGGCTATGGAAAACCAAAAAGACAAAACAAAACACTACCCCCGAATATGACAGAGCGAACTAAAAAAGCGCTCAATCTTTCTTCTTCCTCAGTTTCTTTTTCGAGGTAGTCCCGCTGGATCCACTGCCCGACTTCCTCCGCAGTCTTTTGCTTTTCTCCGGTTTGTCTCCCGGTTCTGACATGATATCGACATCCTCCTCGGAGCTTGAGGCGACAGAAATTCTCTTGGAGGAAGGAATTGAAGGCATGGGAGATGCAACAGGAAGTGGAGCAGGAGCACTTGCAATAACCACAGTGCCGCCTGGCGATATCATCATCAACGGAGCCGGGCCAGACGATGCCATGCCACCCCCAGAAATACTACCTGCTGTCGTAGCCGCCATCTCAGCATCGATCTCGGCAAGAATATCATCCTCACGAGGTGCTTGGGCTGCACTGGACGTACTGGTGGCTGGCATGAAAGAGCTAATAGCTGGAGTAGCCCCGCTCATGGCGAAAGATGGATCTACGAAGGGATCGTTGGGTTGACTAAGAAGTTCCTCGATCATCTGAGCATCGAAAGATAACATGCTCGTTTCTCCCCCTTCGTCGACCACGGTAGATGTCATAATCGCCTAGGTAACAATAGCCTCATGCGTTTGATAATGGACTTAAGATGAAAGAGGCGCAGAGATAACAGCCTCGGTCATTGAATGTAAAAAAGTGAAAATGTATTGCTTCAGATTAACCACACTAAGTATATACGGGAGGCGTTCAAATACCTTCCTTAGTGTGACCCGGAGTGTGGGCAGGTGCAGAGACAGATGCTCCGGTAGGAGACAACTGCTGCCGATCCGGATTATAAGCAGGGACAGGCTGGAGATCCACCGCGGCAGTGGCTTCGGGCATAGTCGATATTAAAACTTCAGCACTTGTTTCATGATGTTCGACTCCCGAGCCTTCGTCGACCTCCATCTGCTGAACACCAAGCCTCTCCTTCTCCACGGAAATCATCGCCTCGTGGAGAACCTTCCTCTCCTCCTCAGTGAGCAAGCGTGTCTCAAGTTCAAAATCATCCAGTGCTTCGTCCGGACGCGCTGCTTTCTTTTCCTCTACCAGCCTAGTCCAGGCATTGTACAAAAGCATAGAATAGTCTCCGAGCCAAGATAAATTTCTGTGCTCCAGCACGTTGGCGTTATATGTGACCAGAAGATCATCAAAGTCAGCCTCCATCCTGCACTGCTCCGCCTTAATTTTTTCCTCGGCTTCTACCTCCACGGACTTAGCCTTTGCCACCGCCGCATCAAGTTTAGCTCGAAGTGATACAGCTTGATCGCATGCATCCTGAGCAGCGGTGTTTGCATCACCTTTTTCTTTCACCATTTCGGCGAATTTGGCTTTAAGATCATTCAGCTCTTTAACGGCGGTGTCCCGTTCAGCTAAGACGGTGGTATAGCGATGGCCCATCCCTTCTACTAAGGAACAGTGTGCCTGCTGCATCCTTGCCATCTTCAACATGGCCTCGTCAACCTTTTTAAGCGCCTGAGTTTCTGAACTTCGAGATGACTCAATCTCTGACTGAAGAACCTGGATGATGTGATTTTTCTGGGCAAGGTCAGCCTCGAGTTTCTCAATAATTTTTTCCCGGTCAAAGGCTACTTTCGAAGCTTTCGCGGCTGCCTTATACCACTCTTTATATTGAGCATAAAAGTCACGAATATAGTCATGTGCGATATTCTCGGCATCTGGAGGAATCCTCTTGAGATGAGGAGGGACGACGTATGCATCCAGATAGATTTCTGGAAAATCCTTTTTCATTTAAGCAAGGTTGATGGCTCCTTCAATCTTCAGTTCTGCCGGAGCCTGTTCAACAATGGCGGCTGTTTGCGGTTCAACTCTGTGCCACTGAGTTTCGAGCTTCGAAGATTGAGAAGGCTGTTGTTGTTGCGAAGACTCAGGGGGATCTATAGGGGCCCTAAGAGGCGGAGGAGAACGAGAACACGATCGATATTGATGGCCTCTGTCTCTATCAGAACGCTCTTGACCAGGGAGGCCACGCCAATAATCTCGATCTCTGTCATAACGCTCATGGCTGGTATAGCCATGTGCGTAATCCCTGTCTGATTCCCACCTACGGGACTCATAATATGTGGAAGATCGGCGAACATTGCGAAGCCTATCCAGTGTGGATCCACGACCTGACATCTCACCTGCGATAAGAAGAAACTGCAGTTAAGCATCCTATAAAAGTAATGTCCAATATGCGGAAATCGCGTAGTGCTGTGGAAGTGTGTGTAAATGTGTAAACCCCCTGACCAACCGGAAGTGTTGACCGCACTAAAAGGAAAGGGCTTGCTCATATTTAAAACATCTCGGAATTCTTCCAATCCGGGACTGTGATGAATTGATATGTAATCCGGGATGGGAATATCACCAAGCCCTTCGAAGGTATCTCTCGATTGAGAAGGGGCGGCCTCGGAAATTATGATTCCGGAAGTGGGAGGAAACACATCTATAGACTTCCATCCCTTAGGTCTAAGTTTTTTTGGAAACGACAGCCTTGCTTTTCCGTCTCTCTCCCAATTCTTCAAAATTGCCTGAAAAATCAGCCATCGGCTCGACGTCTGTGTGAGTCCGTTCTTCGTCGCTCACTTCGGTTATCACAACTCCGAGCGTTTTCTTCGACATTTTCTTCTTTTTCTTCTTTTTCTTCTTCTTTGGAACAGGCCTTAGCATCCCTTCAGTGACTATGCTTTGATTTACTTCAATCAAGCCAAGAGCTCTTAAGTTATAGTCAGTCTACACCAAGTCGATGTGCCTCAAATCGATCGGGACCTCTTGAAGGCTCCGAACCATGCCCTTGTAATACCCGCCATCGGGTCTGGAGATAATGGCTGTAAGAAAAGTAGTATGTCAGTACCTGATTTGAAAAACCATTAGTCAAGGAAATCATCGACGGATTGCAACACTTACGCCTAGACAGCCACCGCCTGGCAAAACCTGGAGGGCATCGGATATAAAACCATTTGTTCTTGAAGTAGCTGAGTCTGGTCCAGGCTCCGATTATGACCTGGCAGTTCCTGACTGCCTCCAAAAACGTAAAGGATGGACTATCACCTCTACTCTTGAAATTAAATAGATATCTGATTTCCGTTGGCCTTGGTGGGCGGAAGAGATGGTCCATAAATACGATGAACACACTGTTCAGTAGCGCGTGCCCATTGGGATGTAACTGAGAAGGAGCAATGCCAAGAAATGATAACATCTCCCTAATGTATTGATTGAATGGAGGGAGTGTTCCAGCCGCACAAGCATGGCGGTAAAAGGCGGTATACCCTTCCGGCGGACAGTGAGGTCTGTCACTAGATCCCGGCAATAGCATGTCGTCCAAAGAAATGTTGTGTCTTGTGCATATCCTGCCCAACAAGTTTTCAGAAATGTTGGATTGAACGGAGTCTATAGGATCCTCAATAAATATAGCATCTTGCAGCTCGTCAGGAGCTGGATCTACTATCTCTGTTGGGATGTTTGGAACTTTGAGAACCGGAGGGGGAGAACTCTGAATCTCCTGCTATTGAGAGCTCGAAGATTCCATCACTGACTAACTCATCAGAAAGTAACGTTAAGCAGATGGAAAACCCGTTCATCTTCCCGTGCAAAGTGTGTGTTGTGTAGTGCAGTGCAGCTAATACTTAGGAAATTCAGCATAGTTGAAGAAAGTGCGAGATCAACAAGAAATTCGGAAACCCAGTCGGAGCGACCGTCATTGCTGACCATCACAACCATACCATCCAAGCGCGTAAAATTCGAGTCAAGTTGAAGTTTGTTTTATTAAGATACAGTTCCATCGACGAGCTTCACAGGGCAGTCAAGTATGCAGTTTAACAAGTTCAGTCTAAATATGCAAGGATGAAGCTCGTCGGAATCATGTCGTTAAATGTGTGAAAGTTTTAACTCCATGGAAGCTTGTTCAAATCGACCAAGGCCGGGGAAGATAAATTCGAATCGATCGAACAGACGAAATTTCGAATCGATCTCGTTCGAATCGACACGGTTTGTATCGATTATAACCAGGCCTTTCGTATCGATCGGCGACTCGTGCTTCGCATCCATCGTCAACTGAACTCTCGAATCGATCCCCAGAAACAAAAGTTTGCAAACGGTTGAGTGACCTAAGATTCGTATCGATCGTATGGGCAGAACTTTCGAATCGATCGCAAGGGGGCAACTCCATCGTATCAATCGCAATGGATCGATACGATGACCCAACACCCCCGACCGATTCAACCCATGAACCTCCACTTCATACATGTTGATCGATACGAATGTTAAAAGTAAACTCACGTCTCCTAGATCGATTCGATCGCCGTTACTCCAGATCGACACGAAGAACTCACTCATACTTCTTCTCCAACCAACCGTTCTTGGTTTCGACCTCGATCTCGACTCCATCAAGATCGACACGAACAGGAATGGGCGAGGGTTTCAAATCTTGGAACCTCGAAGACTTGGTCAAATTACCTACCTAGATATGAAGTTAGGTTATAAAAACTTGGGTGCTAGTTCGATTCGAAGAAAGGAGTAGTTCGTTCGCCTGTGTTCTTGAAGGACTTGGATGGATTCGAAGACGCAGGAAGACGAAGACAAAAGTGAAAAGTGAATGACGTCTCAGTATTTATAGGGACCTTGTGGCGATTCGTATCCCAGTAGACGAAACCAGTGGTAGCCGGTGGAACCAGTGGACGATTCGAAGCGTAAAATTCGAATCCCTAGACTAAAGCGCCGTGATCGATTCGAATGGAAGCAAACACCCGCATAGAGCCGCGTTTCGAATCCATCACTTCGACTCCATTCAATCGATACGAAGTACAAAGCTAAGGAAGTCCTAAAAGCATTCGACTCCATCAACTCGGAGATGTTGTTTCAAATCCATCGAATCGATGCACAAGTGGCAGGAGCTCATTGATGCGAGTGAGAATTTCGTATTCATCAAAAAAAAATTCTTCTATCCGTCAGAGTGAAGAACATTAATTAGAGAACAATCTATCGAACTTCTACATCGGTCCATGAGACAATCGATACAGCATTCGATTCCATAAACCGACGACAATTTGTAAGCATGTAACGTGGACATAGTGAACAACAAATCGATTAGCACTCGGCTACAGCAATTCACTACATAATCATTGGCAATCAGCAAATCAGCATTCATACTACTGGAAATCAATCGAAGGTTACATCTTTTGACGAAAAGATAGCAACTACTCAACGAATTAGATAGAGCCTTTTTCAGGATAAAGGATGCAGCATTCCAAAGCACGCCATGTTTCCACAAGACGTACTTTGGGGGGGGGAATGTTATCCCGCCTTTTGGCAAGACCGTGACACCAAGAACTGGATTAGTGACCAATGACGGTTCATCTTAAACATTGGTTATACACAGGCTCACCATGGATATCGGTGAATTTTGTCCGAGACCAGATTGAGTTATAATTGATAAGACATGACTAGAAAAGCAAAAAGGGCTAATGTTCCAAGTTTCGAGTCAATCTGAGTTCATATGCTCAAGTTATGATGGATACAAGTTGAAGGGAAAGGCCATGTTTTCGTATCCATCAAATGGCCTGATTTCGTATCCATCAATATTGACCTCTCCGTATCCATCGGCAGAAGGTATGGTCGAATCCACCAGAGCACTTCACTTCGAATCCATCAATTTTTGCTTTGTTCGAATCCATCAGTAAAGCCCATGTTCGAATCCATCTTGCTACGTCAACTTCGCATCGATCAACTGGAGCTCATTCTGATCGATACGAAGAAGGCCTTCATTCGAATCCATGTGCGTTGAAGCCCTCGAATCCATCGAGTCAAAGCAGTGAAGTCTCCGGGACGACTCGATCAGACTAGCGAAAAAAGCAGATTGATGCGAAGTTCCCGCTCCACGTCATCACAGAAGCACGCTCCGCCATCGATTCGAACGAATCGATTCGAACAAGGCAAGCAGTTCAGAAAATGCTATTTCGAATCGATGATATCTCATCTACAAGTCCAAATAATATGAAATTTTTACAGAAGTTTACGAACATGTTGAAGAACATCCACACCAAATTTCAGCTCGATTGGACGTTTTCTTGATCGATTCGAATGGATTTCGAATCGATCTCGAAGTGGGCCCAGATTTCCTGAAGGCGGGCGTTTGGGCCCCCTCACGTGCCAGAAGTGGTCTCCCGAAATTTAGGCGAAATATCAGCCTCCTACACTTATAAATAGAGCCTCTGGTCATTCAGAAAAGGGGTCGGACAATTTTAAGAGCGAAAGAGCGCCCAAATTCTGCCAGATTTACTCCAGATCACCGTCGCTGCCTTAAATTCAAATTATAATCATAAAATCTGTTGTACTACGCTATAAGAAATTGTAATCTTCAAGTATCGAGCAATAAAATCATCAAACTTCATAGTGGACGTAGGCGAAACGCCGAACCACTCTAAATTGTTGTCTTCTGTGCAATTTATTTTCCGTTATTTGGAGTTTTTGTTAGATAATTCCTCAGTTTTAATTTCCATTCTTCACTTTTATCTCTTCAAAAACTTCCGAAGAGTGTTGTGCCCATTTTTGGTACAAACAGTGATATTTACAAAATTTATATGATTTGCATAAGTTATGAGATAATTTACAAAATTACGAAGTTATTTACATATGTATAAGGCGAGTTTATGCATATCAAACATACAAATAAATTATAAGTCTTTAGCAGCCTTGTTAGGAGTCTCAGCAACTGAAGGATCCACTACATGATGAATCACTGCACGGAGAACTTCTTTCCTCCTTACTCTGTTTTCGTCGTTGATCGCTTCAATGTTATTCTTCAAAGCATGGTTAAAAGCTTTATTTGCAGCCCTAAGGGTCTTGTTATCCCTTTCTAGTTCCGCAATTCATTTCTAAAGGAAGTATTTGTCGCGTTCGAGCTTTTGAACTTTGGCGGCATAATCATTTATATTCTGAGAATATTTCACCCTTTGTTGCTCATCAAAATACTTGGCTATTTCGAACTTGACTCTCCTGCACTAATTACCCATTTCATTCTTGTCTAAGCCCGAGGGAAGGTTGAGCATAGTATGGAATTTCTGGGCCGCAAGGAGGTTTGAACTTGTAGGTTTAGTAGCCGAGGGAATAGCGTGAGGGACCAGCAAATCAATACTTGAAATTTTGTCACCATAATGAATTCTGAAGAAGCACACTGTGCCTGACTATCCTTTAGTTTCAATTCCAAGTCACTTATTTGTTGTATAAGCTCTGACATTTTGTGATCAAAGACGATTGAGGGATTTGTCTTCAGTTGTGGCTTAAGCGCAGTAATCATTTCATCTTTACTTTTAATTTCAGCCTCGAGATAGGCGATGTGATCTTTTTGGCCGCTGCCGATGGTTTTCTGAAGAAAATATCTTTTGTACCACTTTGTAGCTTCGATATTACCATCGAAGCGTTCTAATAAGATATCACCGCTAAGCATAATCCCTCCACTTACTTGCAACAACTTCTCTCTAAGAACATCGATGCATGCCGATAAATTATAAGGAAGAGAAGTTGTAAATAGCTGTAGCTCCTATTTAAGCAAAAGAAATAAAACAGAGTCAAAATTAGAATGAAAATTTTCTTTATTATTACAACAAAGGATTACAATTCAAACAACAACGAAGTCAAAAAATACAATAGATAATTGATTGACATCTAAAGCTTAGAAACTACATTTTTAACTTTGTTTAATGAATTAGCAGAAAGATTAACTGTAGAATCAAAAGGAATATTTAGTCCCTCCAGGGTTAACATTGGGGGACAGTTGCTATAGTCCTATTTTCCAACTGGAGGACTATCACGGCCACAAATTAATTTTGTATGAAATATCCTAATTTCTTTAACGAAAGTCTCTTTCTCAACACCAAGAAAATCAAACCGAAGTGGAGTGTACTCCAAATAAAGTTTTTGTAAGTCTTCGAGGAAGCAGTATCTTGCTAATTTTGAAGATTTTAATATTGATGCCTTTTTATGATAAAATCATCTCAATTTGACGTATTGGCTTAAACGGTCTCTAAGGACAAGGCGACATAACGAACAGTCACTTTGAAATAATATAATAAAGTGGAGCTAAGCATAAAAGGCAAAACTAAAACAAACATTTATAAATCGATACAATTTTACATGTTATAACTATTCGTCTGGTTTATACAATACAAATTTAGAAAATAATTCAGATACAAATCTATCTTTATAATATTTACGCTTTTCAGGGGGAATATCTTGAGGAATTGATCTAACCCGTGGCAAGTTCCAACAAGCCCAAGGATGTGGGTCAGATCCGAATTCATCTAAATATCTCTTGTGAAAACATCTAAGAAGACCCCCCACTAAATTCACCTAAGTATGAAAAATCAATGATTGAATGTCTACAATAGGCTTTATATAAAAAGTTGACTAAAATGTTTCTCTCTTCGATCAATATCCAAAATAAGGTAAGCAACTCCCGATTTTTCTTTAAAAGGGCGTCGTATCGGAGGCACGCTCTCTTTAATAAAGGGGCAGCCTTCTGGTGTTTAAAAGACACCAGCACTAAGGTACTCCTGTCAAGCCTATGATATTTATCGGAGAGTACATTATGCTCCTTTATCTATTTGTCTAACTCCCTATATAACTTGTTAATTTCAGCTTGTTTTCTCTCAAGTTGTGTTTTATAGGGGAGGATAGACTTCTTCCTTGTCTAAAAAGAATGAATTACACTATTATAACCTTTGAAGTGGAAGACATTTAAACAAAGAATCCCATACTTGTGACATTGGAATTAAGGTCTAGGAAGCCTGCTCTTTCCCTTTAAGCTCATCAACATTAATAGGAGCAGTTTCATCCACTTCAGGGACATAAAGTCCAACAGATTCAAGCGGAGTAGCTGCAGGAGGAGTGGGCTCTTTTTCTAAAGCTTTAGTGTTATCATCCACATCTTTAAAAGAGGCTTCATGTTGAGCTCCTCCATCTCCGCTTAGATCCTGACCACGAGCAAGGTTATCATCATCTTCGTCATCATTATCATCATTATTGTCATCGCCATCATCCTCGCCTTCTTCCCCGACAGCATCATCCTTATCACCCTTATCTTCAGAGTCTGACTTGATTTCGAAGGAGGGGACATTAAAAGAAAGGATCTCAGAGGCATTGATTTCCTCCTTGTCCTCAGGTTCAATCCCCTACTTCATCTGATTTATCTTGCCTATTATTCTGTCAATTAGGGCAAAATCAAGTAAGGGGAAGCCAAAATCTGGACATTTCTTGAAGTTGTTAGCATATGCAAGCACAAGGGCTTCTTCATAAGGCTTCAATAGCATTTGCCAAAGTGTAGTTCCAATAAATTGAGACACTCGCTGGTTAGCGATAGTAATGGTTTTAACAGCGAGTTTCAATGAAGCCCTGGTCTTCTTAAACTTTTCCTTCAGAGAAATGTTCTTTGCGGCTAAGCGAGCTTTCTCGCCTTCAGAATCTTGTTAAGTGAGCTCCATGGCAAATTTCTCGTCAGCAAGGAGTTGACGAGCTTGTCTTTCTGATGCAAGATCAGTTTCGGCCTGGGCAAGAGAAGCTTTTAATCGCTCTAGCTCCGAGGAAGCTTCTTCTTTAGCAACAAAAAGAGAAGATACTTGATTTTTAAGGTCAGGAATTTCCTCCTGAAATTTAGAGGATTCGCAAAGGATTTTGATGCATGTTCATTCAAAGCTAGCCAACTCTTAGAAATCTAAAAGGAGACAAGTTAGTGATTTAGAGAAAACCAATAACGATAAGGTCAATTGAAGAAAAACTTACCAGAAGTTGTTGCTCCATTAGAGAGCAACAGTGCATTGCCAAATCTGGAGTGGAAGTAGGAAGGTGAGTAAAAGTGAAAGACTCTGAGGGAAGGATAGACTTGATTATCTCTTCGAAGTTGACGGCGGAAGGAGTGGAAGATGATGGCAGAGAGGAAATGCGCTTTGGAGTAGGAGGCATATTCAAAGCCAGCTGCATTTGTATAAGAGTAGTTGGCGAGTTTGAAATAGAGATGTGAGAAATGGGATCAATTGCAATAGGAGTTTGCACTGGTTTGTCTTTGGAAGCTTCAACAACTGGACTTTTTGGAACTTTGTCAAGCGAACCCTTCCTCCTCCTCTACGTCAATAACTTTAGCAGCTTGCTTTGGTGGCTCTATTTCAGAAGATTCCATTAACTTTCTTTTGAAAGTCTTCTTAGTTTTAGCGAAGGATTCAATAATGGATAGAGCACCAGAAGTTTCAGGAAGGGAGGCAGCACCGCTAGCAAACACTGTGACTTGAGAAGAAGCTGAAACAAGTTCTAGTAGATTAAAAGTTAGCGAGATAATTCGGAAGCAACAGAGATAGAAAACAAGTACTTGGTCTACAACTTTTCGGAATGGTCTGCATAGATAGGTGACATGGGAGAAAAGTGATCAACATTTCCCAGGGCAAGAAAGCGCTTTCCTTTCGAAGTATGTTAGACCAAAAGGGGTAATCCCAAAACCCTTTGGCCAGGGAGAAGAAGGGAATGTTTCCTCAAGTTAGAGGGTATCAACAACTTTAGTCGATTCCTAATTTTAGCAGAAGCTGCGATAAGAGATTCCACCGTTCTCTTGTATTCTTCGTTTAGTTCCTTGGCCAGAGAACCTGGTATAAGATAAAGATTAGAAATGGGAAGTAATAAAACAGGAGAAAAATTGTGAAAATTTAAACTTACGGGGAGAAGAGAAGGTCCCACTAATATTTGGGAAACACCGAATGAAGAAAAACTGATTTTCCTAGTCTTTAAATTTGTTGACCCCGTCCGATATAAGCTTCTTGAGGGGTTAGCTCTGAAAATTTGATGGTTAAGAACGCTAAGCTTAACTAATCGAGGTAAGTAGTTCAATACTTCTACATTTAGGGAAGGGATGCCAGATTCAAGCGCCAGCAACTCCAAAGAGAGAAGACAGGTGCATACATTTGGATTGTTGAATCAGGGTAATTCCAAGATAAGTCAGGAACTTAGATAAGAAGTCCGGAAATGGGAGAAACCCTCAATGCCATATGTATATAGCAGTGTAGGAAAAGAACCCATCAGGAGGGCTGCTGATAGTGTCATTTTCTGTAGGAGGAATGGCTTCCACTCCAGAGATTCCAATCGTTGAGAATAGCATCCACTTCGTCTTGAGTGGATATTAGTGAGCGCTTCGAAGTAGCTTCAACTTTCTTTGGGGAACTCATGACTCTGCCAGGTGAAAATGTTTCAGTTAAAATTTTCAAGTTTGATATGGACATAGTATTTCTTCAAGAGTTAGTTAAGAAACTTACTTAGATAACTTACACATAAACCAAATTTCAAATTTCAAATTTTTTTGTAAAAGTTTAAGTTAAAAGTCAAAAACATCAGGCTTTCGACAAAGTCGAAAGGAAAACGACATCAACACTTAGCAAGCACATCTCGACATTGTCGGAAGCCTAAATAAAGGTATTCCTTGAGCTATCGACAAGGTCAAAAGGACAAGTCAAAATATTTGATCAAGTTAGCACTTTTTGACAGTGTCGAAAGCTCGATCGGAACCCATTTATTAAAAGGAAGAAGTTAAGGTTAACCTAAGAACTTGAGTAAAAACTTACACTATAAACATTTCATAAACCAAGTAATAAGTCCCTTCAACACCGTCGAAACCAATAACTTAGACTTCCTAAGAAAAATGTAAATGTTGTCGAAACCTAATATGCCCATTGAGTTGAAAGGTTCTAAGTTAAACTTATATGCACTTAGGACGTTTTGACAATGCTGGACAAAAACAGCTCTAGAGGGTTTCGACTTAGTAGATTAAAATGGTGTCGACGGGGTCGAAGGGGTCTTATGATAATTTCTAAAATCAACTAAGGAAGATGGATTGCAATCAAAACAAAAGGGTTTCGACTAAGTTGTAACATTTTATAATTGAAAGGGTTGCTACTCAGTACTTAACAACATACCCTTTCGACAAGGTTGATAAAATTGACACTACAACACCTTTCAACCCCATCGAAAGGGGATAAGGAAGCAAAATCAATGTTGCCGCCTCAATCCCTTTCAAAGGGGTAGAAAGGTCATTTTTTTGGTGCCAATTTTTCATCCATTCATTTGAAACTTCCGGGTGAAGATAACGGGTTCCACCATCTTCCCTCAAACCCGATTACAAATCCAAAATTCCAAAATTTCTTAAAGTAAACAAATTACACTTGTTAGGAAAATAGATTTTAACAGAAATCAAACTTTGTCGATTTCAAAAGTATAAAAAAGTACCATAAAACTAGAAACCCAGATTTACTAATGAAGAACAAAAATAGTAAATTTTGAAATGATAACCCAACCCCGATAAGGGGATAGATTTCAGTATCAACCACCATCAATTTCAAAATCATAAATGAGAAACAAACTTTATAAATTCCTAAAACTGAATTAAGTGAAGGCTTCTCAGCAAATCAAACCAAATCTACCCATAGAAAATCGAGAGTCAAACATTTCAAAATCGAATTCCAATTTTGAAATCTGAAATAAAACCCTATTAAAACATGAACAAAGAGGAAAGAATAGCAAAACAGAGTTGAATTCAAACTTACGAATTAGAACTGATGATTACTGTGATTGCTGGAAGAAAATAAAAGTTTGAGAATCTAGAGAATTCTTTTACTCGTGCTTGAAATTTTGATTGCAGAAAAGTAAGAGAGGAAGAAGAAGGAAGCGTACTTTATAAGAAAAGTTGCCTATAATTATCAGCCGATGGATCAAATTTAAATAGACGGCCCAAATCCATGCGGGAAGACCAAGAGGTAGGAAGCTTCTAGATTTCGGGAAAGTTGACCTGGAAATTCAAGTGCATCCCTTCATGGGGGGGAAATGTTACCCCAGTAATCAACCTTTCGACTAAGTCAGGACCTCTCTAAGCAAAGAACAAGAGAGAAGAGCTCCCGCTAAGCCTTTCGAAAGAGTCGAAGGGATGCTGCCATCAATGCCTGGAAGCAACATGACCTTTCGAATGTATCGGAAGGTTTATCCAATCAATATCCAGAGGGTACTTACCTTTTAAAGAAGATAAAGGAGGCAAAAGCACCCTTTCACCTTTATTTACAACCTTTCGACTAGATGAAGACCTTTCGATTGTGTCAAAGCAACACCTTTCAAAGACAAAGGGAACAGCTACTTTCATATGCGCCAAAACTTTCGACATCAAAGGTTTCGCCTTTGTTCGAACTACACGAAAGCAAACATTGACCAGAATAACCCCTTCGGAAGCGTTAGTAAGCCTTTCGAATCGGTTGAAATCAACGTGGTCTAGGAGGGTTCTGCATCAGATCGGAAACAAGAGCACATGCGTAACCAACATCATCAAAACTAATGAATAAGGACTATCGACATAGTTGGAAGCACTTACAAGGCAATGCAAAGTAGGGAAGCGCGACCTTTCCTTTTGAAAAAGATGAAGCAAACTTAAGTCTTCGGCAGCCACCTTTCGACCAAGTCGGAAGCATCAGGGTCGAAGGTGCTGACCCACATCTATAAATAAGACCCAAGGGGTCACGTTTTTGGGGATTCGATTCTTCTCATTCTCAACTTGTATACTCTTATCAAAAATATCGTAAACACTTATTAGAGAGTTGATTTGGGAATTTAAAGAAATAAAGTTTTCTTAGCTTGATAAAAGGAAATAAAGTTCCATTAAAGCTTTTATTGGATTCATCTTTGTATTTCAGGTTTCGCCTGCATCGATAGGACTCTATCGACACAGTCGAAACCACTCATTATTAAGTGATTATAGAAATCTACTCCGAACCACTTCTCCTTCGGACTATTGCCTTCGACAAGGTAGAATCCAAGTCGCTACTCACTTAAATCCTCAGCCAACAGAAGAAGGCTAAGGGCCCAGCTTTAGACAAGGTCGAAACCCTTGTTTTTAACCTTTCACCTAAGTCCAAACTATTTAAAAGCCTAAAGCTCTCGATAGGGTCAGAACCCTAGCCTAGTTTCCAGATTTAAACTTTACCATCAAGATCACCCCACTTCCGAGAAGGTCAAAACCTTTGAATCAGAATTCTTAGAATAAGTCCTATCAACACAACCCTCAAGGTCTTTGACACGGTCGAAACTTTCAAAGGGAAAACTTTCTAAGATATCTCTATCAATTCAAAATGGAAGGCCTTCGAAAGAAGGATTAATCATCCCAACAAAGTCGAAAGGATGGAATCTAACCCTTTTGACATAGTCGAAAGGTTAGTCTGAATAATTCCTGTCAATTAGAGTCTAATCGAAATGGAATTTTAAGAAGGATACAAACCTTCATCTCTCTTCTACCTGCTAAAAGGAAAATCTTCATTCTTTAATACATATTTGGGGCATTGACAAGAAATCTTGTTAACAGAAAGATTTATAATTCTCAATTGGAGATCAGGTTTTCGTTAAGGTGTCACCAATGAAGGGTGTGATCAGATTCAGAAGATAAGGAAAATTGGCACCGAGGTTTGTTGGCCTTTTCCTATTATTGAGAGGATCAGGAAACTCACATATAGGGTTGAGTTACCGAGTAGTTTGGCAGGAGTCCACGATGTTTTCTATGTTTCTCATCTTAGAAAGTGTGTTAGAGACCCGGAGACTACTATTGCACCGACAGTGCTAGATGACTTAGAGGTAGAACCAGACTTGACTATAGTGATAAAGCCGATTCGTAGTGTTGCAAGGGATGAGAAGAGGCTTAGAACCAAGACAGTCAGATTAGTCAAAGTCCAGTGGAGCGACGATGACAGGGACTATACTTGGGAGATTGAGAGCAGGATTAGAGATATTTATCCTGAGTTGTTTGATGGTATGTTTTACATCTTTGAATGATTGTTGTGTACCTTATCGTAATTTCGAGGATGAAATTCTTTAAGGAGGGGAGTATGTAACACCCTATATTTTTTGGTAACATTATTTAGGATATTTAATTAGTTAAATAAAATAAAATAATGTGTTGATTAGGGGATTAAGATTTGATTTTTATTAAGGGGCAGCCGTGCCATTTAACCAAAGAATTATAATAAGAGTTAAAATTAATAGAGGAGGGGTAAAATAGGAAAGAGGCCATTTTTATACCCTAAACCCTTGGCCGTATATCTCATACACGTTCACTTTCATTTACCCAAAATTTTAAACTTGAGGTCGGCCACCATTAACAACAGAAAGAGGAAGAAGATTAAGAAAAACTAGGGAAGAAGCTAAATCAAATCAAATCCATTCAAATCTCAAGCTCCTTAACCTTTAAAGCTAAGATGAATAATATTTACATCTCTTATTTCTTGTATTTTCAGTTTTAAGAGGAAATCTGAAATGTTTTGCCATGTTTTTGAATGATGGAATGATTATATATACTTGTTGATGATTTATGCTTGTTTATATTGATTTTATGATATGTTTTAAGGTAAAAACCCTAGTAAATGACATTCAAATGCCTTGCGAATTTTTATGTATAACAAAAATTATATTTTAGAAATGTGTTTCAATTTTTAGAATTTTTTGAATTTATGTGAATATTATATGAATTTTCTAGTGAATGAAATGTTATTTTGGAATAAAAATTATTTACGGTTAAATAATTAATGGTTTGGGTCTGAAATTAATATATGTTAGAAAAAATATTAAAAGTGATTTTTTGGAATTTTTGTAGAATTTTCCTAAGTGTTTTAATGGGCATATAAAATTATTTAAGGTATGTGACTTAAATGTTTTATATATTTATGAAAGGAGAAGGGGCTTTTTGTAAATAAATTCAAATTGTTAATTCTGGAAAGTCGGCAGTACTTTTAGAAAATAGAAACTTGAAACCTATCACAATTTGACAAATAAGGCAGGTTAGGTACAAAGAAATAGTTTAAAAAGGACTAATCTACATGGGTTTTACTATTACGATGCTTTTGGCACCAAGGTTTTGCCTCCTTACCTTCACCTCCGACTCTATCACAACAAATGCACATGGTATCAGTTAACTGGTACATAGTGAATTGGATATAGGCGGAAGGTATAGGGTCGAAACTAGGGGTTCCGAAGGGGTTGAAGCACTCCTTTGCTTTTAAATGAAAATGCGCCTGCTTGCTTTCGACTAAGTAGCTTTCGACTTGGTTAGCTTTCGACTAGGTCAAATGAATTTAAAGAAATGGTTTCAATTGGGTTGCGCTTTTTTTTTAAAATAACAGCTTTCGACTAAGTCGAAACCTTTTGGCTACCGCTTTCTTCCTTTCGACCCAGATGGTTTCGAAGGGGTTACTTTGTTTTCTATAATTTGGCCACTTCTCCAATGATTTCGAAGGGATGGTTTTGATACCATCACTTCTTTCCTTAGAAATGATTTCGAAAGGAATTCTTTCGACTTTAATGGGTTTCTGATCCTTTTGCACTACTTGAAGGCATAATCCAAATGGTTTTGACCGAAATGATTTTCAAAGGTTTCGAAGGGGTAAATTTTTGAATGGTTTCGAAAGTTTTCCACATGTTTTAAATTGAACCCAAAGGCTTTCGAAAGGTTTATCATTTTAATGCTTTCGAAAGGGTTTTAAATGCAGGTTCCGAAGGGGTGGTTCCCCAATGATTTCAAAAGGTTTTGAAGGAATGTTTGCCAATGGTTTCAAAAGGTCTAATAGAATAGGTTTTTCCAATGTTTTCGAAAGGCATAGTTTAAAGGTTGTAAAGAAGGATGTGTAATGTTTTAAAGCTTTCAGAGGAAAGGCTTTTAATGGTTTCGAAAGGGTTACATTCAAGGGTTTCGAAAAGGTTATTTTCAAGGGTTTTGAAAGGGTTACTTTCAAGGGTTTCAAAGGGGTTATCTAAAGGTTCAAAACAAAAGTTTCGAATATACCAACTAGGCATCATAGCCTAAGTGTTTTTAAGTTAAAAAGGGTTTTAACTTATTTTAAGGGGATAGGTAATCCTCTTTAAAATTCATCAACATTATTTTGAGTAAAGTATATATAACATGGCAAAATAGCTTATAGTAAAGCTAAGAAAATATTTTCCTTGAATAAATATGATTTAAAAGATCAAATCATTTTGAAAAGGTTTTCAAGGAAAAAGATGAAGGCCAGTTAACCCTAAGAAAATGATTCGGACAGTTAGTCCATTTATTACTTGTGGGCAGATAGTTCATTAGTTACCTATTTTTAGCATAACGGATATTGCTATTACTATTATTGTTATTATAATCAGTTGATTAACCAGTTTGGTTGCAGGAAAAGGTTTGCAAAATATATGTTTTGAAAAGGATATTAGTGAGGGAAACCCGTTCCGCTACGCGGCGTAGTCTCACTTAATATTAGTAAACCGAAATGTAACAGTATTAATCATACCCGTCTTATGTTTGACTCAAATTTTTGTTTTCCCTTAAACTCTCTTGTGCTTAAAATTGATTTGAGTAGGACGAGGGTTGAGGTTTACAGGTTTTAGTTTTGATGAATAAAGCTTCCAGAGATGAGCAGGTGGATGTCGGATAGCTAATGTGGTGTTGCAGTTTATTATGTTTATTTCCGCTGTGTATATTAAGTCAGATATGACTATATTGACTCTGATCAACCAAGGGGACATCGTCATATGTCGCTCTTGACGTATTATTATATAATTATATTTTATCTTTACCTGGGAAATGATTATAGGATTATGTAACATGGATGAATTATTGTTTTGAAATGTAATCAGTAAAATGTTGTTTTGAAATCTGTGATTTTGTTCATATTCATGCGCTTCTGATATTATGGATACCATTAGCATATTTTGTCACCAGAAGTTAATACTATAGATTACTGCAGAATCTGTAGCGCTTAGCTTTTGGCCTCCAAATACGGGGTGTTACATCCAACCTCAGCTGTGTGAAATTTAAATCTATTTATGTATAAAGTTAGATGGTTCCTGTTTCTAATCATTGGTCCAAATACGAGTGTTCGGTAACAAACATTTGTAATTTCATTATTAGCAACCTGTTTTTTTTGTTGTTATGTTATATATGACAATTTATTATAACAAAAAGTATATATACTGAATTATAGTTACATATTTCTTTAACTAGCCCTCAAATCCTTTATTGGGGGCAACAATTAGATTTGCTTCTTCGAATTAACTATTGAACAATTAATAATGTCAAACAAAAATATGTAACATGAACAAAATATTAATTACATACCAAATTAGATCTGATAACTCTTCACAATTAAAAAGCACCATTGACTTTGCCAAATTGAAATCCTTAATTAATTTGAAACCTCCATCCATTTACCAGATGGATGTCCCCATTTTTGGAAAATTGATAGAGAAATATCAGGTGAACCAACCATCAAATCATTATTACAACCACTATTAAAATTTAACTTAATATGGCCATTGAAATAGTAACTAAAAAATATGGATGCTTTTTCTACAATGAATGCTTGACAAATAAAACCTTCAACGCATGCTTTTTGTTTCACCTTCTTTTTCAAGTTACCCATATACCTATATAGAAGATATCCAATACAAAGATTTACAACATTGATTAATCAAAAAAGTCGAATTTAGTTTATATTATACATATCTTTCGAATGGATACATCCAACCGTAATGTACTGGTCCTCACATTAAAGCTTCGATTGGTAAATGTACAGGTAGATGTTTCATGCAACTGAAAACTCATGTAGGAAATATTTTCTCCAATTTAAACATTATACCATTTTCTATTCATTGTAGATGAGTTCTTTTTTGGCATAGTCAAGCTTATATCTTTGAAGTATAAACTAAGCTCGGTTATTAGCATCCAAACCTTTTGTGGTAACAACTCTTTAAACACTATCAAGAATAAAATTTCAAGAAATACATGACAGTCATGAATCTTCATACCCAACAGCTGATGGTCCTCACATCAACATTATGTTTTCAATTAGAACCAATCTCGTTTGGGAACCTCAAAGAATTCACTCATTCTAATAGTTTTCTATGTTGATTACTTTCCAACTCATAACAAGCTAATTGTTTTATTTTTAGGTGTTTATTATCAATTTTCAGCTTTAGAAAATTACAGTACAATGCAATGCCCTTCCTGAACTTCAAATCATCTTTCATTTTCCATTTATATTCATTATCGCATTAAAGTATTTCTCACAAACATTCTTCTTGATATGCATTACGTCCACATTATGCCGAATTTTTAAATACTTCTAATAAGTTAACTCCCAAAATGTACTCTATTTGCATGAATTATTGTGTAAGAAGGAGTGTTGTACAGGAGAGGATTCTAGGCACCCTTGATGTGGAGTGTCACCAAAGAAGAAGCCAAGAAAATTCTTGTGGATATGCACAAAGAAAGCTATGGTGATCACATTGGGGAGCAAACTTTGGTAAGGAAGGTTCTTTGCTATGGATACTTTTGGCCAAAGATCTACGGGGATGTGGCTGATTATACCAGAAGACGTGATAGATGCCGAAGATTTACAACGATACCGAGAGCTTCATCTACAGGTCTTACATAAATGTTTTCCCATGGCCATTTGCAGTTTGGGGAATTAACAGAATTGATGTGTTATCGATGTCAAAAGGCAGAGCAAAGTATGCTATTATGGTTGTGGACTATTTCATGAGGTGGGCTAATGTGAAATCGCTAGCCACGATCACAACGAAGAAAGTGATCAACTTTGTGGTGAATAATACCTTTTGTCAATTTGGAGTTCCATAAAAGACCATTATTGATAGTGGAACTCAATTCAAGAGTGCCAAGTTTAAAAATTTCTGAAACAAATGTACACCCACAAGAGATGGATAGGTGGAGGCGGTGAATAAGATCATCAAATCCATCTTCAAGAAATGATTGATGAATGCCAAGGGCAATTGGATTGATGAGTTGCCACTAGCACTATTGGCTTATAGGAAGACCCATAAGTCTGCGATTGGTCATACTCCATTTTCCTTGCTGTATGGATCTAAGGCCATGATTCTGATTGAACTAGAAGTCCCTTCTTACTAAAGAATGCACTATGATCCCAAGATGAACGAGGAACTCTTTCTTGATTCCCGTGACTTGGTTGATGTGAACCGAGAAAAGGATGATATGAGGGTGGCTGCTTGCCAAAAAAGAGTAGCATGACAATTTTATGCCAATGTTAGTAACCGTACCTTCGAGAAAGGAGTCCTCGTTTTGAAACGAGTCATTTTTAATATGAGGGCACTTGGTCCGTATTGGGAAAGTCCCTATGCGATTATACAGAAGCTTGAAGATGGAGCTTTTAAGCTATCGACTGGTGATGGGATTTCAAATCCACGGTCGTGCAATAGCGAGCACCTAAAACGTTATTTCACTTAGATTTATTTTTGCAAATAATTCATCCTAATTATTAAGCTTTGATGCAATAAGGTGGAGTCTTCCATTCTTTTGTTTATAAACAAAAGTGGCTTTTGGAAACGATGGAATTATATTCTTTAAAGTCTCATGTTGTGTTGTGTGATTGGCGGCAAAATCAAGGATTCTATGTTACGAAAATCCAAATATTTAGGTACCCGAAGATAAATAATGATGGACTCCTTTGATCCATGATCGGGTTGTTGGAGTATAATCGTACTAGGGTTGATTAGATGATTCGCCCTTACACATATAATCTTTGACTAATGCCTGGAGATAGGCATGGTCAAAGATTGATACCCAAATTTAGGCATCTATGACACCAGATCCTAGAGAAAGGAATGGGTGTGAAATTATAATTTTTGTTGGTATAACCATGCTCATGGCCTGATGAGACATTCTTGACCGAAGATAAGCGAAGATGGTTTATGAGTGTTTTGTTCAACACCTAGAGATAGATGGAACCAAAGGCGGACACCCAGAGGTAGACATCTAAAATGTCATTTCCCAAAGATAGGAAATGGTGCAAACTAAAATGTTATCATGATTACAACCTTGTTTACCTTTGAATGGAGAATGTCCAAACGAAAATAAACAAAGTTGGCCGTAGAGTTGGCTAAAGTGGCATAGTTTTATTTAGCTAAGTGAGAAATATATTGGCAATGATAAATAAAAATTAAGTAAGACTAGAAAATCGTGAAAACTTATTTATATGTACAAGAGCTACAATAAATAATGGCATTGCATAGGCCAAAGCATGAATAATGCAAACCTACCAAAATTACAAGTAACTATTTATGCATGCATCAAGTATACAGGTCCATGAATGAAAAAACAAAGAAGTAAATAAGACAAAGTTGGAAAGAAAAACAATATTTATTGCTTTTATGTGTTCAAAATACAAAACGGGGGCCGCACTCGCACACCAACGACCTATGTATGCGATCAGAAATACAACAAAACGAACTATCCCTACATATAATTCCTCTTCTTCTACTTCCAATTCTTCGAAGAGGAGGAAGACTTTCATTTTAGGGTATCGACATCCATCCCCACTGATAGGCAGGCATTGGTGTCCTCATCCCAATTGTGATTACGACCTGGGTCAATAGAAGATTTGAGAGTCTCGGCAAAAATACTGATGGCCATAAGTGTAGAACTAGGAATGACATAAGGTTGAGTTGGTAGGGACACTAAAAGAGGGGTTGGAATGCCTTCAACGCCCTTCTCCTTTTTAATGTTTTAAAATTTGAAAAGGTCGATAGCCTGCCTCTCCATCAATGATGGCCAAATCCAAGACCCTTGATGTAAGTGATACTTATATCATCATCGCCTATTAATAAGTCGGGTTCTTCTAAGGCCTATTGTAACAACCTTCTCTGAAACGGACCTAACTTCAACCTAATAAAATCTCATCGAACCTTAGGTCCATTCCAAAGCTGGTTGTTGGTTAGGGTAACCAAATGGACTCAAAACAAAAGGTCCAACACATTTAATTTTACTTATTTTTATATTTTCTTCATTATTTTTCGTATAAAAGCTTTGGCGTAAACATTTACCATCTTGTTTTGAAGAGAAACTTATGGTTTTCCTTTTGTGAAATTTATAATCTTTGGAAAGAGATAATCAATTACTATTTAGACGATTTAAAAGTATTTTTAAACATATTACTTATCCAAATGCTTATTGCCCATAAATTATTATTGTAAAACTTAAGATTTTCATTCACCAGACATTGTTGTTTTGAACCCCTCCTCATTATAACCTATAGGCTGGATTTGACGATGAGCATGGAGGAGGAGACATCGAAGACCTGGTGATAATACTAGTTATCTATTTATGTTTTTGATGTACTCAAACAATGTATTTAACATGATTTACGTGTTATCAATACATTGTATTTTTGAAACTTGGATACTATGAAATCGGTACTTATTTGATTATTATATTTTATTCCTTCTGTTGTAAGACTCTGAAAGCAGGATGGATAGCTTTGCATATTGTTTTTTTAATCAATTATACCAGCCAACAACCAGCTTCGGAATGGACCAAATATTCGATGGGCTTTTAATGAATTGAAAATTAGGCCTATTTCAGAAAGGGTTGTTACACCTCTTTTTCGATGCATGAATCTTTTCAGCATAGGGACCCAGAGTAGACTCGTTTGAAGAGGTCGGAATAAAGAATAAGGAAAAGATGATGACAAAATCGATCATGGAAGCTTAAGGCCCGGAAGCAAAAATCACGTTTGGGATTGGAGCAAGCAAGTTGACTTGAAAGCTGAAAAATAGAAAAGTAATTATTAGAAACATCATAGGTGTCATTTGAAGTTACTCTAACATAGGAAAACTAATGATATACCTCTAAGAGAAATAGATGGAGTTTGGGAAGGAGTCTCAGTTTGACCTTCCTCTTAAACATGAGAAAGAGCAATAAGCTTATGAGTAGAATTCATTGGATAATGATTAGGATCCTCGGGGTTGTATAACCCGTGAGCTAGGGACAACGATGGTGTTACTACCATTGACGTTACTGCTATGGTGATAGTAGTTGTAGTTCTAGAAGAAGGGATGATAGGGTCAAAAATAAGAGGCCCGTGTGTAGAAGGTGTGGCAACACTAGAACTGGCAATGGCCAAGTTATCATCCTCTACTTGGGTCTCTATGAGATAGGATTAGTGATTTCCGTAAAATCCTTTGACCTATATTCAAGGAGGGTCCTAGTAGGTGTCTGGGAAAATTTCAAGGCTTCAGTAGCTAATTTTTCCTGACCTATAGCAAGAGCTTTCAAATCCTCTTCATTAAGGAGGTCGGCCTTTATTTCTTCTTCATCGACCTCTCCTTGTTCTTGTTCTTGTTCCTATCTATGAATTTCCTCCATGTATAGAGCTAGCGCCTTAGGGTACTTGTGGCTAAGCCACTTTAGTTTGCCATATTAGATCACATTTGCATAGAATTGAAATAAAGTGGTCTCGATCTAATCGGCGAGTTCTTCTTCCTATTTTTCATCTTTAACGGCTCGACTCTGTAAAGACTTTTTATCCTTAATAGCATCAAGCGTCTTAGTCATATATTCCCCTGCCAAGGTAAAGGCATCATATTTTTCTTTCTTTTTATACCTTGACCTCTAGGTTTGAGATTTTTAAATCTGTGTATCAACGGTGGCCTGCAGGAGGCCCTTTTCCCAAGCAAATTTGCCACTTTTATGGTAGGCAATCTAGAGCTGATCCTCCTCCAATTTGTAATTGCCCTTGAAGGCTTATATATTATCCTAATGATTCTTTTCCACTTCCTCAAGAGATTTTCTCACTTTATCTAGTTTTTTGGAATAAAAGTTGGTGATTCACTCATTGTCTTTCTTCTCAATTTCGTTCTCTTAAATAATCAGCTAATTGGTTCTATTAGTGTTAAAAAGAGTGTGAGAAAATCTATTTCAAATAAAATATCATTTGTAACCATTTTGAACGCATGCCTCAGTATGATTGGCAACCTCATAAGGAATGTTCTTCAGATGATAGTCAAATTCAATTCTAGTAAAGCACAACTAAGGAAAAGCCTTTTGCATTTCAGTATGGTAATAGCTTGTAATTAGGGCTGAGACTACCACTGAGACATGCGTAGGAATGGACTCTTTGCCAAGCCTCTTTTGGATGGGATATGGAGTAAAAGAGCCGACTAGTCAAGAGGCATGTTTGGATTTCAAGGAAGAAACTAATAGCTGAGTAGGAGGGAGCAACAAGGCAGGAGTAGTTGTATCCCTAGAAGAAGGAGCGAATCTGGCCTTGATAAGTGATGATCTTGGGCTTTATGGAAAGGAGAACATTTATGATATGGGGAAGGGGATCTCCTAGTTGATCCAAAGCGATTACAAGACCCTTTATCGTAATCCTCGAGATATCGGTGCTCTTCCTCGTCTTGTATTTCTCTCTTTTTCATACAGAGCATTGTAGAGTCAAACTTACGTTACGACTCTCGCCTATGATGTAAAGAACTTGATGGTTTATGCCTAAAATATTCTTTGGATTTGCCGGAATAGGTCGTTGAAAAGACCAAAGCTCCCCATTTCACCAAAAAAGAGACACGTTTGAATTAAAACTTGAAATTCAAGACATCACACTTGTAAAGTGAATGTGTTGTTACTTTGGGTGTCGTGTGAGGTGTCAGTGTGCCTAATTGATCCTACGGACCATGCTTACGCAGTCGGCTAAGTGGGATTGCTTCTCCCACATTAGTTAATGGTACATCTACTGCAATATGGATGGGGAAAGTAATATTCGAGAGACTAAAGTCAGCATTGTCATATAAAGGGATATAATGACTAATACTCCCAGGTGAACCAAAAATATCATCGGTAGGAGGGGCCGAAGTTGTCTCTCTAGCTAGGCTTTGTTGCGGCTGTAGAACCTAAAAAGGTTATATGATTCTTATTCTTGGGTGGTGGGCGAGAGGTGAACCCCTTTCATCCATATTCGAGATCCAGATCATTGTTGTCATCCCTATTCTCATCCTCATCATCATCAATGTTTTTGTCATCACTCATGTCCTCCCTTTGACCATAGGGAGATCCTTTGCCACGGGTGGCACCTTCTGATCTTTTGTAATTGGAGGTTCGGCCTCAACTTCTTATGTGGGCTGTGCAGCCCTATGAGAAGAAGGAAGTATGCTAAGACTGCAACCATTGTAAAGAAGCTAGAAGTTTCGCATTTGAGAGTCGGTTAAAAGGAATTTCGCTCTTTGCTCATTGATGGGAATGCCTTTCAAGGATTGGAGTGTGTGCATCTGAGCTTTGCTAACAGACCCTTTTGGAATGTCTATAAACTCAAGAGATGAAGTTAGTAATTTGAATGAAATGGTCTCCATAGAATTAAGAAGTAAGGGTAGAACATGCGTCCTGACATGGCCATTAATATGGTGCTGGAGTTAAATTCTCCTCCAAGGGAACCCATGGCAGTCACAAATCCTCCTAACATTCACCACAGTCAGAGTAGAAGCGAGAGAATCTGGAAGGTCATCGAGAATCATGACGCCCTCTGAGTTAACATCGAGGACAACTCCTATGTAGGGTTCGTCTCCTATGGCAAAAGGAACTACTTATAAACATCGTAGGGGCTGGGGATGAGATGGTCAAGCCTATAAGGTGTTAAATTATATGCTAGGGCAGAAGCTGAACCTACCATTATTGAAGTAAACTCTGAAGTAGAAGGACCTATACCCATAGTAGAGAGATACTAGGAGTGTTTGATGTCCATAACTTACTGAAAGAGCAATACATGAGCAAGGTCAGGTATGATTTAACTTTAATCTTCATACTTTAAATAATCCTTGCGTAGCCAATATATGGAGCCAAATGGATGTCAATGCATGTTGGTCGATTAGATCCGAAATATTGATAGGGGTAGTGATGTGCTATCCAATCCATGTAGTGTATGTCTTGTTCCCACAGCATAATGCACGCGAACACTATATATAGATAGTCCTCTCATGCTGGAACATGAGCTCCATCATGCTATGGAACTATGTGTCAGATTTTACCCATTTTTGTCAAATATACGATAGTGGATCCATTGTCCGAAGCAACATGAAGTTTTCTTTGTGAGAACACAAGATTGAGAGTTCCACTCAAAGTGTTGTTGCATGATTCCATTGGACATCGAAGCACATTCGACATAACTGTTCCTTGGAACCATCCCATTGAAACCAAACGACCAATCCTATTTGACCAAGAATCAATGAAAGTCAAACACTCCTTCCTTCTACTTGAACAATTTGTCAAAAATTGGAAAATGTCATGACAACACAAAAACTCCAAGCTGAGCCCTAAATGCCATGAAGTTGACACTAAATATCAAAGAATGAAAAGAACTTGAGGTTATATCCATAGGAACTTGGAGTTAATCTCAAGCAACCCAGCAGTCTCTAGTTCAACTTTTCCACTGCCATGGAGAAGCATAAAAGGAAGAGGAAACACAAAGTTGAAAACAATTATTGATCGAAGGTATTTCTAGGCATCGACAGCCATGAAACAATGGCGGCAACCCACCTTAGATTGGGAAGCAAAGATGATGATGTTGAGGTTGAAGAATTAAGCTCAAGTTCATATGAGTCAAATGCGGGTTTTAATAGATCGGCGAAGGTGTTATAGGTCAGTTGTGAATCTTGGCTAAAGTTGATAGAGTGCGAAGCCAAGAGAAGGCGGCGGCACTATTAATGGCATAAGGAAGGAAAATCATAAATCTTGAAGAAGATAGAATCCATAAGGATTGGTACCAATCCATGTGATCAAAAATAAAAGAAAGAGAAAAGGAAAAAGGAAGAGGAAAGAAAGAAGAGTGAATAAAGATGGAATCCTACCTGACCAAATGAAAAGAGAAGCTTTCAACAATCTCATAATTGAGTGAAGAATCTAAGTGGGATGCTTTATCTCTTATACCTATCAAATAGATGTTAATCAACAATTGTTTGAAGCAACATGCTAATACAGAAGGATTGCATCATTTCACGAAGACAGTATAGAAGATAAGGGCATCTCTTCAAATTGGAGTTTAAATTCAATAGCTTATCTCGATCCAAAGCATACTTTGTTAACACAAAACATACTTTGGGAGGTAAGCGCTATCCTGCTTTTGAACCAATTGATATCTCAATGAATCAGGACTGTTGAGTGCTTGTAAGGTGGATTAGAAGTGAAGAATGCAAATCAAATATCAATATTTAGACGTAGTCCTTAGGGCCGGTACCGATCCTTGTGGACTATAAGAAAGTACTTAGCCATTTTTTGGAGAAGCTAAATGATTAGAAGATAAAGAAGTTGAAGATTCAAGATTGAGGCATAACTCTATACCGATCCTTCATGATCATAATTCGGTAGCGATCAATTTTGTGACATGTGATGAGTCAACATGACTTAGTTGAAGATGAAAGCCAAAGAAAAACAATGCACCAGGAAAAAAACTAGATAACTCGGTACTGATCTATAATGATTGGTACTGCCCCATTTTAGTTCATAATTTTTACCATAATCTCTTTCTAAAACATTGGGCCTGAAGTGGGGAACGTGATTGAGCAATTTCCAATGATTACATGATCGATTTTGTTTATAATTAGTGAGGAGGTGCATTGGAAAAGGCATTAGACCTTTGTTGTTTAATTCTTGCACCTAAACTCGGTCAAATTCATACTTAAACGATTTGATATCTAGTTGTAAGAACTTCTTTGTAAGAAAAAAGGATAATCGGCAACAAAGTTAACAGTAGATCTAGGCTATTGATTTTGGTCAAACTACTTTAATTCTTATGTTTATTTCACTCTTTTAATTTCTTAGCTTTTATAATTTTCATTTGTAATTTAATTATATGTTTATCCCACTTTTGGATTAAACAATGACATTTTCATATTTGACTCACTCCAAACTATGTGATGTTATGGTTGTCTACCGACTTAGCCGACATTTCGAATGTCGGCTTAGAATTCTAAATGTAGGCTAAGTCGACAACCTCAAGGGTTGCCCAAGCAACCTTGGGATGGCTTTCATTGGTCCAAATACCTTATATTGCACATGCTTTATGTAGTACAAATTTTACTTCGGTCGTAGGAAGCTAATTTCATTTCCTCAATCAAAATTTTCTCTCTCTCAAAGGGTATTGTTAAACAAACTTTCATTTTGGTCAGGAGGCGAAATATATATTTCTTTAAAATAAATATAATTATAAAGGCCTGAATCAAATTATTGATTCTCCATTAATAAAACCTATTCAAAATTATTAAATTATCCATTTGTTATTAGAAAAATAGTTTTGATATGTTGATGATAATAGACATACAAAAAAGCTACTAATATATTCTTTACTAGTTAAAAGTAAGCGTCGGAGAAAAATAGCAGTAGAAAGAAGGAGATCAAATATTATTGTCAAGCGATATGATGTAATACGAGCTCAAAAATTAAAAATAAAGCAGATGAAAACTTATCGGATAGTGAAATTTGGGTTAACGAATTTACTAGAATATTCAAAGTTACAAAAAATTACTCAAAGATGTATAAATGTGTACAAAAGTCGAATATTTTATCTATCGAGTTTTATCAAGTCCTTTTAGCTTAGATTTATTAAAAAACCATAACTGATCTTTGGATCACTCTAAATTTTAACTCGATATTTCAAAAATCACAAAGCTGTTTCTAGAAGCTTTCCGAAATATTTTAATTATTCGATAAAGTAAAACAAATATCAAGAAGAAATTAGCATAAAATAAATATTTAAATATGGAACAAATACACGCATTTCAACCTATTTAAAATACAAAGGTCGATTCATATGGGGCCGAATGTCGACCTTTGTATTTATATAGGTTTGTGTGATTCTTTACCATGAGAGTTTGTGAATATTTGCATCTCTTTGACATGTCTCTCTGATTTAAACATCTTCCTCTTTATTTTATAGTTGCTTCTCTTCAATTTTTAATAGTAGCAACCTCACATATACATCCCCACAACATTAACAAAAAAGGACTTGTCTTCTTTAGATCAAATCACCAATATATTCTCTTCCTTTTCTAAATCTATAATTACTGCTCTATTCATTGATAATTTTCATTCAGTGATCATTCTATTCTATATTTAGTAGCAATCAATTTCCATTATATACCATACATTCATTTTTTTGGAGATATTCTATGTGAGTTATATGACATTGTACTATAAGAGACAAAACAGTGGAGTCAAGATACACTGCTATCTATAATTTATCTAAAAAAGTTTAAAGCCCCATGCAAAGTCTTAGCAGAGTTCGTAAGACACTTGTTCTTTCACATCAAGTGAGGGAAGAGGGTGAAATTCGAAAAGGAACTTCTGGGTATGGATGTGGGATAGGAGTCCAAACCAGTATAAATCACTGTATCTTCTTACCGAGTTTGTATTTCTCGCTTTACTTATCTTATTCATTTACTTTTACTATATATATTTATGTTTATTGAAGTAGAACATTTCTAAAATTATATAACTTTGTCCATCGTCGATCCATATAGCATTTTATATGGTATCATATCCTTAATATTTAAAAATAGTAACCAAACATTTTAATTTTAGTATGTCCGCTACTAGTCTTAATACTTTTCAAGAAGGCAATCCACCACACGACCACCACTATTCACTTGCTCTTACCATTTATACCAGTCGTCTGGAGTGAAAATTTACATAAAGGAAAGTGACCTAGAAATTTGGGATGCTACACAAAAGAAATATGAAGTTCCCATTCTCCATCAAATGCATGGACCGATGTTCAAAAGACCGTTGCCATTAATAAATCAAAAGCAGCGAACATGTTATTTTCTGCATTATATAAGAAATTTTTGCTAGAGTAATTGCTTGCAAACTACGTATGATACATGGCACACTTTACAAATTATGCAACAATGGATGAACAAAAGCAAAAAAACCTAAATTTTCATCCATAAAAACCAATTACAAAGCTATAAAATGAAACCAAGCGAGAGTATCGTTGAAATGTATTTCAGATTTCAAAATATCCAACATTCTCTCATCATACTTGGTGAAATTTTACCTATTTTGATATTTTTTGAAAGTTTAAACTCCTTAGCCAATGAATAGAAGAGAAAGGTCCTTGTGATGAAGAGGCCAATGATCTCAATGCACTTAAGATTGAAGAGTTAACTGGTAATCCAATGTCATATGAAGTAAATTTATAGGCCAGGTAAGGGCGAGCACAAGAGAAGAGAAGAGAACCATAGCTTTCTAAGTCAAACAAGATTAGGACTTGGTGAAGATAACCTTGTATTTATTAATAAAAATTATAAAAAATTTAGAAATTTTAAGAAAAATAAGAAGTTCGGCAATTACAATAACTCCTCTCAGTCATATGCTTTAAATGCGATTGAACCAAACATATGAAGAAGGATTCCCCTAAGTAAAATAAAGATTAAAGGAATTTCAAGAATAAATAAGAATGATTTTCTTAAAAAAAGGAAGCATGCTTTCCCAGTGACTTAGGATGATTCAGATTTATCTTCCGACGGTGATAGCGATATTGACTCTGAATAGGCAAATAGTTACTTCCCATAACCCATTTAGTTGTTAGTTTGTAACACCCCATAATATCATTAGAATAAAATAAGTAAACTAAATTAAAATTAAGTATGCATAAAAATGGAAATTTCATAAAAGTTGGAATTTGGCCACGAAAGTTGTACCATCGCATTTGTGGCATAATTTTTAGCTATTTCCATATATAATATGCTGAAAACAAAGCTCAAACGAAGAAGTTATGGGCATTTGAAGTTTTCAAGTTTAAAATAATTTAATTTGAATTCAAATTCAAATATATAATTAAATTCGGAAAATTAACTGAGATTAGACTTGGGGGGTTAAGGAATCATTAATGTTAAAATTTAACATTAGATGTATAATAAAGGAATTAGATAAAACGACGATAAAAAAATAATTATGTTCCAAAAATAGGTAGAGTGGTCAACCGCCGACCCCAACCAGTCGACCGCTGGCGGTCGACTGCTGTGCATAGGGTGGTCGACCACTCCTATTGTTGGCGGCTAGGGTTTCCAATCAATGAACGTTCCAAATTTATTGTTCTTAACCTATTTTCATCTTACGGTTCTAGTACGTTTCAACCCCTATAAATAAGACCCTACCCTCTCCACTTTTATTAACTAAAATATTTGGGAATTCGGCGAAACTTTCCATTTTCTCTCTTTAGTTAGATTCGGAAATTCAATTAGGGATTCAAGTGAGGATTCTATTTCGATTCTAATTATTCTTTTAATCTATTCTCTTCTTTTCCAACTCTCTAAATTTAACAAAATTATATATACCAATCCCTTGTTGTGTAAATATATCGAATTGTTGTGTATATATGTCGAAAGAAGAGATCTAGATAAGAATGCTTTTGTATTGCAAATCCATATAAGAAAGGATAAGGATGATCTATGAGTGGAAACCTTAGTATTTTATTCCAGTAATTATTTAGTGTATCATGGATTTGAATACGCCTTAAGAGTTTTGGGTTTACGAAAATAAAACAAAATGAAACTTCCAAAACTCCTATAATTCGAAATGTCAATTCTTGTTGGAATTCTCAATTGTTTACATTAGATTGTTGGGATATATAGTTTTTGCAGTTTTTAGTGATTTTAATTTCTATTCCACTCCTTTTTAAATTCAAATTTGATTATGAAATTTCAATTAAGGGATAGGGAGTAAAAGTTTGAATTTATTCATAGTTTACACCATTTATTCCATATGACAATAAAAGAGAAATCTCATTATTTAAATTCTTTGTAAAAAGGAGTTGAATACAGATTGGAAACTAGATTTGCAATCTCTATTTTTTAAATTATTTCCCGATTTGATGTGATAGATTGAGTTGAGATTTTTACTATATACAAGTCTATTTATTACAATTTTTGAATATGAATGTTGAATCGTATGTTAAGCATATTGAAATCCCTTATGAATACTGGAAATTTGGCACCATTGATAATATAGAAAAGGACTTGTATTATTGTTATAAAAAGGAATTGACGTTTAACCGTAACTTAGGGCGACATCTTTGCATGCATAGAAAATAGTAGGTGCATATTTATGTACATATATTAATTACCGTAAATAGTATAAAATTATGACGTATAATTGCATAGTTAACTAGGTAATAATTGTCATTAAATCCTATTTAAGAGGGTAATTGATTTGTTAAGGCAAAATAAGAGGGAATTCTTATATAGCCTAATTAATGGACACGGTGAGGTGTGCGATAATATATTAAGAGTGTTGTAAAATATGACTAAGTCATAAGTGGTGCAAGGTCAGCCAAAAGACACACAGAAGTCTGCCCAGCTAATCTGGCTACCAGCAATGTGACATTGGGGTGGATGTGAGACATCACATATGATAAGTAACTGCAATGACGCGAGGTTTGTCTATATTCTATAGGGTATATCTTCCCAGTTAATCTGGTTATCGGTACCTATGAATTGTCGGGCTAATGTAAGACGTCGTCGTGGGTATGGGTAATAAGACGAAGGACCTGCTTCGGGGTTTTGGAAAGTATTAAGTGGTTGTTTGAGGTCCCGCTTTTCTTCCCAAATGAAGTACTAAATGATCGGGATTGGGTTTAGCCACGATTAAGGATATCTCAGAAAGGTCCACTTCGATAGGAAGTATTAAGTATCCAAAGAGATTTCCATGCAATGTCAGCTATATAGATACATATATGGAGTCTGTCTTGGGAACAGGTATTAAATGATGGGGGTCTACCTCAAATGAGGTCTTAAATGGTCAATGTCTGCATATTTTCCATTAAAAGATATTAAGTGACTTGGGTTCTATCTCTCGGATTGTTAGACATTTATGACATTGGTTATGGGTTATAGGATTAGGAAACCTGCTTCAGGAATAGAAGGTATTAAGTGGTTGTTTGAGGGCTCGCCTCCTTTCCTTATATGAAGTATTAAATTGTTTTAGGATATCTAGACATATTCCTATTTTGACATATACTTATCAAGTACTGAAATAATAAGGCTCGAGGTTTTTATTCACCGGACACTTATTGTTCTGACTCCCTCCTTATTACAACATAGTTTAAGGAAGGAGTGATGACGATGATGATGCTCGAAGATGGCATGGGCAAAGCTTGTGGCAGTTGTTATTATTTATTTATAATGCTTTTTATTATATCCATGAAAGAATACTTTTGAACAAATGATGCAACAGTTATTATGGAGGCTATGTTTTGTTCTTTATTATGACATTTGAATTTATTTTGAAATAAATTGGTACAATTTGCTATTATACTTTGTTCTTTCCTTGTGATTTTTGAAAGAATAGTCATAGCTCAATATAGTTATCACTTTTACCAAACAAAAACCAGCTTTATAACGGGTCTATTTTCGATGGCCCTTTCCGGGGTTAGAATTTAAGCCTATTCTTGGGGGGGGGGTTCTTACATGTGGTATCAAAACTTAGATTACCCAATCAACGAATATGTATGAGAGACGTACTTGTTATTTTTCAAAAAAAAATTCAAAAAGTTTTTCAAAAAAAAATCCTACTATACACACACATACATATATGTGTGTGTGTATGTATTATATATGTGTGTGTGTATATATACCCTTATTTCTTTGAATATACGTGCACACACTAGGGAACCCTTTTTCTTTCAGCATATAATACTATCTTAGAAAATCGTCACTAAAGAATCAACCTATAGGTAATTGATATGGCTGATAATCAATCTTCTTTCGAAACTGGAATCCCTTCCCGAAGAAGAGCCGCCGTTCATGGGATGCCCACAATGGTTTAAATAGTACCTCAGATAGGCTGAGCAAGTCCCTATCCCTCTAACTGTATGGGTGGTGTTTCCTGGAGATTTGACCAGGCAACTGAGTGCTCGGCATTGGCCACTACTCGGCACGAAGGACTGGTCGGCATCCAGGAGGACTCGGCGTAGTACTCGGCATCCAGTGGAACTCGGCGTCAGGGAGTGATCGGCATCTACGAGTGTTCGGCGAAGTACACAGCATCCCTAGTGTCCGGCATCAGAGAGAGACCGGCATCAGAGAGTGTCCGGCTTCAGTGAGTACCCGACATCCAGGAGTGTTCGGCGAGGGACTTAGCATCCAGGAGTGTTCGGCGAAGCACTTGACATCCAGGAGCACTCGGCTACAATAGTACTCGGCATCCCAAAGTACGCGGCGTCAAGTAGTGTTCGGCATCAACTGGCACTCGGCTACAAGAGCGCTCGGCGTCCCATGGCACTCGGCGCCCAGAGGTACTCGGCGTAGTACTCGGCAACAGGAGTACTCGGCATCCCAAGGTACTCGACATCAGTAGAACTCGGCGATAGGATAACTCGGCAACGAGAGCGCTCGGCATTCAGAAGGCATTCAGTATGCACAACTTCACAAGGACCGTTCGGCATGGAAAGCATCGTTCGGCATGGGAAGGGCTGTTCGGCATCAGAGCGTTCGGCATACCAGGACCGGCATGCAGCGACCACTGTACTGAGGCTTGACCGTTCGGCTATCCAGCCCACTTGGGAGGTCCAGCCCATATTTGCCTATAAATAGAGGGGCAGGGTCACAGTGAAAGGGATCCTTTTTTGGAGAGAAAACACCGGGGAGACTCTGCCATTTTCAAGACTCATCTTCTCTACTTAACAACTTCATTCAAGCATTTGATTCACGAATTGTATTTGTAATCAACTATAAAGAAGATCAATAAAGTTTAACCTCAAAGTGGACGTAGGCAATTACGCTGAACCACTATAAATTTGGTGTTCTTACTTTCTGTATTTAGATTAGCACTGTCTTCTCTGTTTAATTTGATTTCATCACTTATATCTCTTCACAATCTTCTTCTACGAGGTTAGTGACCAATTTTGGTGCTAACACTTTGGTGCTTTCACTGAGAATCGAATTCTCAGACCTCAAGGATCTGCTTTGAAGCTACTGGATTGAACAAATCCCCCAAAGAAGATCCGACTCATTGATAGGACATCCGTTGATTCTACTCATAGTTCATACCAATAACTCTACAATGGCAAGACCACGTACCAGGTCAGCTTCTCATAATGCGGATGCCCGCGAGACTGCTAGCGTGCAACAAGCAGGACCTAGCAATCAACCAGCGATCCCGAGCGTAGGGATTGCCGCTCAAGAACAGACTCCAGTAGTCACCAGAGTAGAGTTCAATGACTTGATGAGAGAACTTAGGGAAAGCAGGAGACAACTGGGAGAACAGATGCAAGCTAATGCCAACCTGATGGCACAACTCACTCAACAGCAGCAACAGAATGCTGGGGGCAATCCCGCTGCTTACTCCTCATCTGACAGCTCAACTTCCTCTGATGAACCTCCCAGGCGCAGACGCCGTAAGACTGATGCTGCGCGAGCAGATGCTGCTGTTCGAACAGCTGGAGACCACGACCAAGCAAGAGCTGGAAGCTTCACGACCGGGATACAGATGGAAGATAGAGGCCCAGATCATCAAAACGCTAACGATGTCGAACCTCAGGATGCACGATTGGCAGATCGCCAAGAGAGGAGGCATCATCATGGACAGGCACGTAGAACGGACTCCAACCTTCCGCCTTCCATACAGACACCCGATCTGACAGCCATGATCAGGCAATTGATGAAAGAGAATCAGGGCTTATCGAATGATGACTGGGGAGTGTCAAGAAGTCATACTCCGTTCACGGATGTTGTGTTGCAAGCGGCGTACCCCAAGAAGTTTAGTATGCCTACTATTCCTGCATATGAAGGAAAGACTGACCCTAGACAACATGTCATGAGGTACGAATGGATGATGGATTCAGCCAGAGTGAATGATCCCACCAAGTGTAGGTGCTTTCCGATTACTCTATCTGGGATCGCTACTATGTGTTTCACGCGACTTCCTCCGCGATCCGTATCAAATTTCGAGGAGTTGGCAAAGAAGTTTATTGAGCAGTTCAGGATACACACTACGCGCCCAAAGGACGTAATGTCTCTGTCAAGTGTAATCCAAAATCCTGGGGAATCGTTGAAGGAATATTTGCAAAGATTCCACGTGGCAGCAACTGAAGTCAGTAATCCCAATGACCATGCAATTCTGATGGCTGTAATGAGAGGTGTGGATCCAGACTCTGAGTTTGGAGATTGGCTGGCAGGAAAACCTCCAGCTACGCTAGAGCGTTTCTACTCTAAGGCACACCAGTTCATAAGAAGAGAGGAAGCTAGGTGGGTACGACGAGATAAGGCGCCAGGGCCTGTCCAAGAGTCAATAAAGAGCAACATCGCTGTGAAGCAATCGGGAGACAGCTCGGGAAAGGTCCAAGTCAGCGTCCAGAACAAACCTGGGCAACCCAAGGAGTCCGGAGGAAGGAGTCAAGGGAAAAGAAAAGAAGCAGGAAAGTGGAAGTCGAGAATTCCAAGCTACAGCGAGTACACTCCGCTAAACGCCCCACTTGAGAACATTTACCTATCCACCTGCAATACTTTTCAGTACAGAAAACCACGTCCAAAAGAATCAACTGAAGAACAGAAGCGGACCGGGAAATATTGTCGCTTCCATGAGACTTATGGACACAATACGGAAGAATGTAGACACTTGCACGACGCTATCGAAAAGTTGATCAGGCAGAAGAAATTGTAGGAATTTGTGAAGGATCCACAAGAAGGAGGACAGGGGACGTCCAACCCAGGTCGTGCACCAGCTCCACGTCATCCCGAGGAGCCTGCCCGGACCGTGGGTAGACTGGTCATAAATACAATTATCGGCGGGCCTCACCCCACGGATAAGAATTGGCAGGAGATGGAGCGATATGCAAGTTCCTTGAAGCATGCAGATTTTGAGTGTTGTTCGAACATGGAGGACGGAGCCCCTGCTAAGCAGCAGCGCATAATGACAGACGATATTGTGTTCAGAAGCAGAGACGCTGATCAAGTAGAGGCTCCAACCATCGACCCCATGGTCATATCTGCAACGATCGGACCAGCATACGTAAAAAGAATTCTGATTGATTCTGGGAGTTCAGTCAACATCATCTTCAAGAAGGCCTACGATCAAATGAAGCTAGAAACAAAAGACTTGAAACCATCCAAAGCTCGTATCCACGGCTTTAACGGCGCTTCAACTGATGCAGTGGGATATGTCGAGTTACCAGTCGAACTGGGACAAGGCGAGCGTGGGAGAGTGCGAATTCTACCCTTTGTAGTATTGGATGTGGACTCTCCGTATAACGTTTTCTTGGGCCGGCCAGCCCTGGCGGAGTTTAGGGCAGCGTTAGCCCCGTGGTGTTTAACTTTGAAGTTCCCGACTGACAAAGGAGTAGGCGTTGTTCACGGCGATCAAGCAACTGGTCGTTCCTGTTATGTGGCCGAGCTCCGAGAGGCCCACCGGAGGGAGAAAGGAAAGGTTGCGGACAATCCCATCCGCATCCTCAATGCGGATAATTGACAAGTAGTGCCCGAGCCCTGGCTCGGGCATAGTTCTAGGATCTACGGAGATATAGATCCGAGAGACGACGATGAGAAACCCAGGGAAGAGAAGGCGGTACCGGCTGAATTAACAGTTGACATTTCAGTTAGCCATGATGACCCTTCGCGAATACTGAAGATCGGATCACAGTTAGGCCCCGCAATGACTGAAGACCTTAGCGACTTCCTCCGGGCAAACCTTGATGTTTTCGCCTGGACGCATTCTGATATGTGTGGGATTTCTCCCGCCATCACGAGTCATATGTTGAACATAGACCCGAAATACGTCCCAATCAAGCAAAAGAGGAGAGGAATGGATCCGGAGAGATCCGCCGCTCTTGGAGAGGAGGTGGACAAACTCAAAGCAAATGGGTTCGTCCGCGACGCCCTCTACCCGGAATGGGTCTCCAACCCCGTGCTGGTAAAGAAGGCGAATAGGAAATGGAGGACTTGCGTAGATTATTCCGACTTGAACAAAGCATGCCCTAAGGACAGTTTCCCGTTGCCTAGGATCGATCAGTTGGTCGATTCCACCGCAGGACACGAGTTACTGTCATTCATGGATGAATACTCAGGATACAACCAAATCCCAATGCATGTTCCGGACCAAGAACACACCAGCTTCGTTACAAATGTCGGGCTGTATTGCTATGTAGTGATGCCCTTTGGATTGAAGAATGCTGGAGCAACTTACCAACGTCTGGTGAATCGAATGTTTAAGGACCAGCTGGGTAGAACCATGGAAGTCTATGTGGATGACATGCTCGTGAAGTCACGACGGTCAAACGACCACATTCAAGACTTGGCTGAAATGTTCGACATACTCAGGTTTTACGGCATGAAGATCAACCCGTTGAAGTGTTCTTTTGGCGTTGCATCAGGGAAGTTTTTGGGATTCATCGTCAACGCTAGGGGAATCGAAGCCAACCCAGAAAAGATCCAAGCTATTCGAGATGTACAAGCGCCCAGGACTATAAAGCAGGTACAGAGCTTGAACGGAAAAGTAGCTGCGCTGAGTCGATTTATATCTAAGGCAACTGACAAGTGCATCCCGTTCTTTGACATAATAAAGAAAGGAAAGAGAAATTTTGAATGGACGTCTAGCTGCGAGGAAGCATTCCGGAATCTGGTAAGGCATCTGGAGAGCCCACCAATGCTATCTAAACCAGTTGACCATGAGATGCTGTACGTTTACTTGGCTATATCCCCTCATGCGATAAGCGCAGCTTTGGTTCGTGAGGAGGATCGAGTCCAGAAGCCGGTGTATTATGTTAGCAAGCGTTTAACGGGGGCAGAGAAGAATTACCCTAAAATCGAGAAATTGGCTTATTGCTTGGTGATTGCATCACGCAAGTTGCGCCCATACTTTCAAGCGCATTCAATCGGTGTTTATACCGATCAACCCCTGAGGCAGGTACTCCAACGACCGAAAACTTCTGGAAGATTGCTAAAATGGAACATCGAGTTGAGCCAATTCGATATCGCGTACTTACCACGGAGAGCCATCCGAGGGCAAGCGTTAGCAGACTTCATCGCTGAATTTACCATACCCATCAAACCGGACGATCACGACATCATTCCCCCCGTTCGATGGAAATTATACACTGACGGTGCATCAAACGACCATTGCTCCGACGCGGGCGTAGTTCTTGTAACTCCGGAAAACCGATCGATCTGTTATGCCCTGAAGCTCGATTTCCCGGCTACAAATAACGAAGCCGAATATGAAGCACTGATCGCTGGCTTGAAACTCATCAGGGAACTTGGGATCGAATCAGTCGAAATCTTTTGTGACTCGCAGTTGGTGGTTTACCAAGTACGAGGAGACTACCAAGCAAAGGGACGGAAGCTTGCTCCGTACCTCATTCAGGTCCAAGAACTACTATCGAATCTTGAGCGTTATGACATCTCACATATCCCGCGCGAATAGAACAAAGAAGCCGACTTATTGGCCAAGTTCGCAAGTACCGACGATACGCAACAAATGGGATTGTATCCCGTCGAAGTCTTGCATGCCCCGAGCATAGACGAAATGAAAGTCGATCGCATGTTGGGAACAGAAATCGAGAAGGAATCATGGATAACTCCGTTCAAACTGTACCTAACGACCGGGGCCTTACCGGGAAAAAGAAGCGAAAGACGGCAGGTCCTTCGAAAGGCCGCGCGATACATAATACAGGATGGATCAATGTATCGAAAAGGATTCTCAGTCCCATTATTACGGTGCATCGCTCATGATGAAACAAAGCGAGTCTTGAGAGAAGTTCACGAAGGGGAATGCGGCGACCATACTGGGGGGCAAACGCTAGCAAAGAAGATCCTCCGATATGGATATTACTGGCCCACCGTAAACCGGGATGCCGCGGACTACGCAAGAAAATGCGACAAGTGTCAAAGATATGCAAAATTCCCGAGGGCTCCATCAACGGAACTCACACAAATGATCAGTCCCTGGCCATTTGCGATCTGGGGAATCGACATAATCGGCTCTCTGCCTCTATCCAAAGGTGGTGCGAAATACGCAATAGTTGCAGTCGACTATTTCACGAAATGGGCTGAGGCAGAACCTTTGGCCACTATCACCTCTAAGAAGGTCATTAACTTCGTTGTACGAAACATTATATGCCGCTTTGGCCTTCCACGCACCATCATTATAGACAACGGAACGCAATTCGATAGTAGAGAGTTCAAAGAGTTCTGTTTAAAGTACGGCATCGAGAAAAAGTTCGCCGCCGTTGCACACCCAAAAGCTAACGGACAAGTCGAGGCCGTTAACAAAATAATTAAGTCCATACTAAAGAAGCGTCTGGAGAAGGTTGGGGGCAAGTGGGTAGATGAACTCCCGACAGCATTATGGGCATATAGAACTACCCACAAGTCCACGACCGGCCACACTCCGTTCGCCTTGGCATACGGCTCTGAAGCCGTTATACCCGTGGAACTTGAAGTTCCATCGCACCGAGTGACATACTATGACCCCAAGATGAACCAAAACCTCTTGCTGGAATCACTGGACTGCATCGACGAAAAGCGTGAAGAAGCTGAATTAAGGGCGGCAGCGCACAGACATCGAGTCAAGCGTTACTACGACGGCAGAGTCCGCCCAAGAATCTTTGATGTGGGTGATCTCGTTCTGAAACGAGTCTTCCCGGTACCATCACGCATGAATCCCAGCTGGGAAGGTCCATACGCCATTGAACGGAAGCTTGGAGAAGGAGCATTCAAGCTAGCGACCGTTGATGGCGCGACACTCCCCCGAGCATGGAACAGTGAACATTTGCGGCACTATTACATTTAGCATGTTTTCCTTTCTTGTTGTAGGCACTGTTATTTCCTGCATGTTTCCATTCAATAATGACTTAGTTTCCTTGTGAAAGTTGTAATCAAGCAATTCAGTTGATTTTCGTTAATAAAGGCTAGAAGCCATATTTTCTATGAAGTTTCTATATCTCTTAATTGGATGATAAATTACGTTATCATTCACGACATGCAGACTCGTACGAACGATTTCAAATCTCCGAATCCCCAGAGTGTGGAGCGGAGTACTCTAAGTCCCCAGAGCGTGGACTAGAGTATAAACGATTTCCAATCTCCGAATCCCCAGAGTGCGGAGCGGAGTACTCTAAGTCCCCAGAGCGCGGACTAGAGTATAAACGATTTCCAATCTCCGAATCCCCAGAGTGCGGAGCGGAGTACTCTAAGTCCCTAGAGCGCGGACTAGAGTATAAACGATTTCCAATCTCCGAGTCCCCAGAGTGCGGAGCGGAGTACTCTAAGTCCCCAGAGCGCGGACTAGAGTATAAACGATTCCCAATCTCCGAATCCCCAGAGTGCGGAGCGGAGTACTCTAAGTCCCCAGAGCACGGACTAGAGTATAAACGATTTCAAATCTCCGAATCCCCAGAGTGCGGAGCGGAGTACTCTAAGTCCCTAGAGCGCAGACTAGAGTATAAACGATTTCCAATCTCCGAGTCCCCAGAGTGCGGAGCGGAGTACTCTAAGTCCCCAGAGCGCGGACTAGAGTATAAACGATTTCCAATCTCCGAATCCCCAGAGTGCGGAGCGGAGTACTCTAAGTCCCCACAGCGCGGACTAGAGTATAAACGATTTCAAATCTCCGAATCCCAAGAGTGCGGAGCGGAGTACTCTAAGTCCCCAGAGCGCGGACTAGAGTATAAACGGTTTCCAATCTCCGGATCACCAGAGTGCGGAACGGAGAACTCTAAGTCCCCAGAGCGCGGACTAGAGCATGAACAGTCTCAAGTCTCTAAGTCCTCGGAGCACAGTGTCAGTAAACCAAATAAAGACAAGAGAATCATTCAAACAAAAAGAAACTAAAATTTTATTCGATAAGTCCAAAATGGGGATACAAGATCACTCCTACAAAATTCAGGCCTATACAAACTACAAATAGTGGAAGATAAAAACAATTACAAAACTTAAGCAGGAAACTTGTTGAACAAGTGCATCGATTATTTCTTCGACTTCTTCTTCTTGTCCTCCTTTAGTGTTTCCGACGACTCCTCTCCCTCACGCTTTTTCTTGGACTTTTTGCTTGCTAGAGAAACAGAGTCAGGAGTAGGAGACGGAACATCTAGTGGTTTGGACCTGCCCGGGAGAATGATTTTCAAAGGTCTGTTCCGCGGGTCAGTGAGTTCCAGTATTTCAGACTCGACTTTCACTTTGACTTTTCTCTTCTCCTCGTCGGCAAGACGGTCCTTCATGCTCATCTCTGAAGTATGCTCAGAGGCGCCAGTGATTTTAATTTCATCGCTTCCTTCGGCAGGAGACGAAGTATCAAGTTTGTCATCATCAAGCGCCCCGATCACTTGAGCGTCTGGACCGGGAGTTACTCCTGCGTGAGCAACGTCGCTTGTTTTCTCTGCTTCCTCCTTGGCGTCATCGCTCCTCGGAGTTGGCTCGGCGTCAGAACGACCTACATAAAAATATACGAAATGGGCATTAGAACGAATAACCATTGCTGAAAAATGAAGGGATCTCTTCGACTTCTAGAGAAAGAAGAATTTCCTACCAGGATCCGGTTGGCTATCAGTGGCGCGCGGGGTTTCACCCTCCAGGATAGGTGACAGCACATGAACGCCAAGCCCGGGATCTTCGGGATCATAACTGGCATGCTGCTCGAATGGATCAAGCGTCGACCGACCAGCCGATTGAGCAGCATAAGGAGCGGCGATGTGAGGAGTAGTAGCGTCGGCCTCTAACGGGCCGGCTTCGTCGTTCTTCTCTTTCGAAGGGGAAGAGCCTTTGCCATAAAGAGCCAATGCTGCGGATAAATCCGATGGCTCATTCCCCCTTAGGAACTCCTTCACCAATGCATCATCGTCGATCTCTTCGGAGCCTGACTCGACTTTCCTGATCTTTATCAGAGTTTCCCATGCCTCAGCCAGGGATTCGAGGTAGCCGTCGCCCAAGAATGTTAAGTCACGGTGCATAAGGACGCGGGCTCCGTACTCGGCGATCAACGGGTGAAACATACTTTTGACCTCTTCCCTGCCGGCCTCTGCGGCCGCCTCAAGGCGAGAATCAAGCTCCTCCACAGCCATTCTTTTGCCCTCCTCACGGGCCTCATCCTTCATTTTCTTGACCCCGGCAAGTTCATCGTCGAGCTTTGTCTTCAGGAGTCGGGTAGCAACAATCTCATCACAATACCGCTGTGATTATTCCTGAGCAGCTATTTTGTCTTCTTTCTCCTTGGAGAGTAGCTCTTTCAGCTCTTTGACTTGAGTAGCGAGCGCGTCCCTTTCTTTTTGGACAGAGTCTTTTTCTAGGGCAAGGGCGCCGCTGCGCTGGACTGCTTCGTCAAGCTCCTTTTTGTGAGCCACCTCTAAGCGAGTAACTGCCTCAGCAGTACCTTTTGCACCTTGTTCAGCGGCTTCTAGCTTTGACTTATACGAAGCGAGCTCTTCATCTTGGAGTTTGATGATTTTCTTATCGCTGTCAGCCTCCAGGTTCAGACGGTCAATCTCGTGTTGACGCTCGACAGATACTTCCGAGATCTTCTCCACCAAGTGCACGAATGCGTCATGTTGAACATAGACGTCATTGTTGCAGGCAATGGCACTTTGCTTCACGTGCCCAGGAATGTGATGGATGGCTGGGAGGAATTTCAAGCCGTCAAAACAGATTTTCGGAAACTTGGCCTTAAGGTCGACCATCTTTTCCGCAACAGTTGGGTCAACGGCAGGAATAGGAGGAGGAGGCTTAGAGAATTCCGTTCTTTTACGTTGCTCTCGAACTTGCCTCGTACTCGATGAACTGGAATGTTGTTCTCGAGCAGCATCAGACTGATAACCCTTCTGCAAAGACTTCTCTTTATCCGGCTCAGTTGGAGGAGGAAGATCGCGGGACTAGGAAGATTGAGAGTGTGCTTTCTTGCGGTGAGACGACTGGTGAGGACGATTGTCCCTATCTTCATAATCACCTCGGTCCCTGCATCTGCCTGAACCGGAATCCCGTCCGGAGTGATGGAATATAGAAGACCCCTGAAGGCGATCAAGTCCGTGTGAGCGGCCCATATCACCTGCAAAGAATGGAGATAACAACGAGTTAAGGAGAATTCACGAATTAAAAAGACTTGAAGTATATTATGGAATGCGCATGTGCGTGTGTGTCCTAGTGTTCCCCCCGACGGACCCGTTCGTTTATCTTTGCTAATCGGAGTATTGTCTCCTTGAGCCGGGAGTTGAACTCCTACATTGCCTCTAGCGGGCGAAGAGAATTTGAGAGCTTCAGGATCATCGAGTCCGTAATTAAGTAAATCATCGGGGATGGACAAGTTGGACAGACCCCTCAGAGAACTTTCCAGATGCTGCGAAGAAGCCTCTTTCTCAGGAGGGATAGGCGTAGATTTTGAGGTGCCACCAACTTTCTCCTTTTGAACCGTATATTTCAGCTTCTTCTTTCCCTTCGAAGGGGAGGATGATGTCTCAATATCCTGAACTTCGATTGCCGGATTCCAAGCGGGACCCACGTTCTCGTCCTGAGTTTCGGGGGCATCATCCTCTTTGCGCTCGCCTTCTTCGTGCGTGTCGGGAGCGCGACGCGACGACGGTCCGGCAAGTTTTTTCCCTTTACCAGATGGAGGTTTGGGAATTGTAACACCTTCTGGAAGGCTGATCCGACGACCAGGGGCAAGCAAGCCGAACCCCGACAGCGATTCATTTGAAATGATAGTCCGGATGTCTCGATCCTCAGCAGGAAGAGCTCTAATGGCTTCAACAGCCTCAGAATATCCTCGGCCTTCCGGACGCGGGTTGATACCTGAAAAGATGAAATGAAGAGTTAGGAAAAGCATGACTCCAATTAAATACGAATAACGATTCAGCAGAGAGACTTACTGCCTTCTACCCATCTCCTAGCAAAACCAGACGGGCAGCGCACATAGAACCATTCCTGTTTGTACAGGGCGAATTTGCTACATGCCCCTGTCAAGATCTGGCACTTGTGGTATGGCTCGAGAAACATAAAGGAAGGACTGTCTTTCTGTCTGTTGAACATATAAATGTATCTGATATCACCAGGGGTTGGAGGTCTGGAGAAGACAACCATGAAAAGTAGATAAGTCCCATACAGAAATGCATGGCCGTTCGGGTGCAGCTGCGACGGAGCTATGTCTATGTACTGCAGTACATCCCGGAGAAATAAGTTGAATGGAGGCACGCTGCCCATCCAACACATAAACTTGTTGCAGGTAGTGTACCCGACTGGGGGCAGATGAGGGCGATCTTGTCTTGAAGGAACTAACACGTCGGCAAAAGGAATCCCGTGAATAGAACATATCCGTCGCAGAGCAGCTTCGTTGAATTTTGAGGCTTGAGAATCGATCGGATTGTCTAGTAAGATGGTTGCCTCCAGAGCATCAGGCGCCAAGTTATGAGCAGGAGAAGTTGACGGGTTAGAAGTATCAGCGGCTCCTTGCCTTGCTGACGGCCCAGGCCTGTCAGATATGATGGCAGAACTAGATTTTCTCGACATCCCGAATAAATAATGAACCTGGCTAAATTCTTGAGAAAGCTATACTTAAAAAACGTTGAACGTTAGAATTAGCAACACGATTTTTCCCCCCATGTGGTGTGTGAACTAGTGCAAGCAATTGTGTGCAGGCAATAAGAATCTAAAGGTTCTAAAGATGTAATATTTAGCTTCGAATCATCGCCTTCGAAGACCGTCATCGCTGACCGTCTCAGAAAGCTCGCCTTGAGGTGATTACAGTCCCAGATTCAGAAGACATATGATTTCTAAAGTAACCGGCTTAAGTGTAGTTAGACATTTATACTGTTCGGCATTTTTAATGTTGTTCGACGTGTCAATTGTATTGTTCGGCTAAAGTCAGTGTTCGGCATGTCAATTGTATTGTTCGGCTAAAGTCAGTGTTCGGCATGTCAGTTGTATTGTTCGGCTAAAGTCAATGTTCGGCGTATCAATTGTATTGTTCGGCTAAAGTCATCGTTCTGCTAAGTTATTGCTCTACATTTTAGTAATTGTTCAGCATTGATACCGTTCGGCATTCAAGACTGTTCGGTTTGGGTTATCGTTCGGCTAAAAGTGGTGCTCCACCACGATTTCAACTCCACCCTACACCTTCTCCATCTACGCCGAACGACAGAGACGGATCGCCCGGCAAAGACTACGCCGTTCAACACCCCATCTTCCTTTCTATCGTTCGGCACGGAGGAGCTAGCCCCAACTAGACAACTCAAAATGTGCGAGCCATTTCTGCTCAACACATATTATACGATCACAGAAATGTCCCATTTCCCGCGAAAACAACCTAAGTCTGGTGTTGAAGTAATCTAATCACTGAAGGAATGATACCTAGTTCGAAAGTCGAAGTTGAGGAAGGATCAATTAGGTCTCAAATCTGATAAGGTGGCAAGAAGTGCAAGTCTCTAGGAATGACAGAAAAGAAGGCGTAAAAGGAAAAGAGACGGGAAGGACCTGGTTATATAGAGGGAGGTAGAAGTTGAAGAGGCTATACCCGGTAGAACCGGTCAACACCGAAGGGTTCGGCATCGTAGCGGAGAGACGTTCGGCACGCGAGGTACGTTCGGCTTCAAACGTATCGTTCGGCATCCCAACCTTGTTCGTCTTGCACCTCCTTCGCTAACATTCTCGAGAAGGTACCTCCGAGGTAAATCGTACCAGAGTCAAAGCGCATCACGTTCGGCCACGCGATACACTTTGGGGGGCAAGTGTTTCCTGGAGATTTGACCAGGCAACTGAGTGCTCGGCATTGGCCACTACTCGGCACGAAGGACTGGTCGGCATCCAGGAGGACTCGGCGTAGTACTCGGCATCCAGTGGAACTCGGCGTCAGGGAGTGATCGGCATCTACGAGTGTTCGGCGAAGTACACAGCATCCCTAGTGTCCGGCATTAGAGAGAGACCGGCATCAGAGAGTGTCCGGCTTCAGAGAGTACCTGGCATCCAGGAGTGTTCGGTGAGGGACTTAGCATCCAGGAGTGTTCGGCGAAGCACTTGACATCCAGGAGCACTCGGCTACAAGAGTACTCGGCATCCCAAAGTATGCGGCGTCAAGTAGTGTTCGGCATCAATTGGCACTCGGCTACAAGAGCGCTCGGCATCCCATGGCACTCGGCATCCCATGGCACTCGGCGCCCAGAGGTACTCAGCGTAGTACTCGGCAACAGGAGTACTCGGCATCCCAAGGTACTCGACATCAGTAGAACTCGGCGATAGGATAACTCGGCAACGAGAGCGCTCGGCATTCAGAAGGCATTCAGTATGCACAACTTCACAAGGACCGTTCGGCATGGAAAGCATCGTTCGGCATGGGAAGGGCTGTTCGGCATCAGAGCGTTCGGCATACCAGGACTGGCATGCAGCGACCACTGTACTGAGGCTTGACCGTTCGGCTATCCAGCCCACTTGGGAGGTCCAGCCCATATTTGCCTATAAATAGAGGGGCAGGGTCACAGTGAAAGGGATCCTTTTTTGGAGAGAAAACACCGGGGAGACTCTACCATTTTCAAGACTCATCTTCTCTACTTAACAACTTCATTCAAGCATTTGATTCACGAATTGTATTTGTAATCAACTATAAAGAAGATCAATAAAGTTTAACCTCAAAGTGGACGTAGGCAATTACGCTAAACCACTATAAATTTGGTGTTCTTACTTTCTGTATTTAGATTAGCACTGTCTTCTCTGTTTAATTTGATTTCATCACTTATATCTCTTCACAATCTTCTTCTACGAGGTTAGTGACCAATTTTGGTGCTAACAGGTGGCACCCGTTGCCCCGCCTACCGATGCAGCACCCCATCCTATTGACTACCCTAAGATATGTAAGGACTTTGCTAATATGGGAGGGAAAATATACTTTAGAACTAAAGTATACGTGGAAGCCAAAGCATGGATAAATGACTGTGAGAGAATATTCCAAGAACTCGAATGGGAGGATCAGCTAAAGAGAAGGATAACAGCTTGGCACCTTTAAGGGAAAGCTTTAGATTGGCGGAACTTAGTAACCGAAGAAAATGCTGATAGGGTTTTCACTTGGGATGAATTTAAAGACATATTTGAATTAAGGTTTATGTCTAGAGTAGAAGTGAGTTTACAACTAGAGAAATTCATACAGCTTAGGCAAGGAGAATCCACCTTAAGGGAGTACATTAGTAAGTTTATAGAGTTGGCTAATTTCGGGATGAGCTTGATAAATACGCCAATGAAAAAGGCCATGAAGTTCGTGAAGGGCCTAAACTACTCATGGAGAGAAATTATGTTGACCCAAGTTCTCATGGGCGTTATATTTGAAACTTTTGTTGAAATGGCTTTGTAGCAGTCAGCGAGTGTTGAAGAAAAAGAGGCAGAGAAGAAGGCCAAATTACCCAAAAGCAAGAAGGGTCCAAAACGGGGGGCTTTTGGGCAAACAAGAAGTCAAAAGGGAAATTCAAAAAGGATGGTAAAGTGTGCAAGAGTGCCAGAAAAAGGGTCATGAGGCTAAAGATTGTAGGATAAGTCTAATGAAAAATGCTTTTAAAGTCAAGTGCTATAATTGCCATGAAGAAGGGAACCTCAAGAACCAATGTCCTAAGTTGGTAAAGGAAGGGTCAAGTGGACACGTCTATGCTATCAAGGCTATTCTTACTTCGTGTAGACTACCTAGAGATCAGGAGAAGGCAGCATTAGATGGTAAAACTTTTATTACCGGGGTTACTATGTGTACCCTATTTGATTCTGGGGCATCACATTCTTTTATAGCAGGGACGTAGTTAACTTCTTAAACCTTCAAATCCAAATTGTTGCCAATCCAATAGTGGTCGCCAATCCTATTAGGGGGTCGATGCATCTCTCTTTAATTTGTAAAGACCTGGATGTGGACATATGCGATGTTGATTTCATATGTAATGTGTATTTTCTAAATTTTAAGGGGTATGGACTTACCTTAGATATGGATTGGCTAGCATACTATAGAGGCTGTGACCTAAAAGTTCTTTGTACACCCCAAGGCTTAGTTGAGTCAAGTTATTTATACTCGCTAAGCCTACCTTTTAGTGAGCTATCATCCATACCTGTAGTGTGTGAATTTCTTGATGTCTTTGAGGAAGTCTCGGGTCTCCCACCTTAGAGAGAGATCGTGATTAGAATTGATAAGGCCAATCGCTCTGCCCTTAAGACACATGGCCCCCAAAGAAAGAAGAGAGTTAGCTAAGCTGATCTCCGAGCTATTGCAAAAATGATTCATCAATCGAAATACTTCGGAATGGGGAGCCGCTTTGTCTTTGCCACCAAGGCGGATGGCTCGCTGAGACTTTGCATCGATTAGAGGGAGCTGAACAAGTTAACAAGGAAGAATAGGTATCCTCTACCTAGGATAGATGACTTGTTTGCCCAACTTGTGGGAGCGAAAGTCTTTTCCCAACTAGACTTGGCAACCAGATTCCATCAATTAAGGATTGTAGAAGAAAGTAAGTCGAAGACCGCATTCCGCCCACCAGATGGACTATGAGTGAGAAGTAATGCCTTTTGGGTTGACGAATTCTCCCACATACTTTGTAGATTTGATGAGTAGGGTGTATAGGGGCAACTCTATAAATTCGTCATTCTATTCGTAGAAGATATCTTGGTATTCTCCAAAGCGAAAAGGAGCAAGGACCACTTAAGAGAGGTACTAGGAACTTTAAGAAGGTGCCAGCTTAAGGCCAAATTTGCTAAGTGTCACTTTTGGAAGAATGAGTTTAGATTCCTTGGACATATTGTTTCTAAACAAGGACTAACTGTGGACCACGCAAAGCGGAGGTTGTTCAAAGATGGAGAGTTCCTAAGAGTGCATCAGAAGATAGAAGTTTTCTAGGAGACTACTATAGGAAGTTTAAAGAACTTTGCAAGAATAGTGGCCCCCTTAACCCACTTGACTAAGAAGAACCTAGTCTTTTCTTAGGATAATATACGCATAGAAGCATTCGACAAGCTTAAGGAGATATTGACAAGTGCACCTATGCTCACCATCCCCGACGCGACCACACCATTCGTGGTTTTCATAGCTGCTTGTGGCACAGGATTAGGATCAGTTCTAATGCAAAAAGGGAAGGTAGTTGCTTATCCTAGTAGGCAATTGAAGGATCATGGGAAAATATATCCAGTTCATGACTTGAAGTTGGTAGTGTTAGTCTATGAGATGATGGTTTTAATGACAACAACCTTAGAATAAGATTATAAAATATAAATACTAACATTGTAGTTTAGATATATATGTTTATGCAGGATTTAACCATGCAGGTACAAAGAATGAAGACTGTACAGTATAGAGATTCAAGATACCAAGATTGAAGACTCATGAGTATCAAGATTATCAAGAGTTCAAGATTTCAAGATTAGTATTGAGTCTAGAATTTTGTTAAAACTTCACAATAGCACTGAAATCTTCACTCCATTTTTCTTTTGGGATGGAACCCATTTCTACCTTTTAGTGGCCTACAAAACCACGACAAGTAGCTTACAAACCTACGACAAGTGGCTTACAAACCCATGAACATCCTAGTTTTGTACAAGTTCTCGAGTCCTGACATGATGAGATACTCTGTAGGAAGAAGCTTGCAAAACTACTTCAAAATGTTTTTTCAAAACAACTTCGGAATGATTTTCAAAATGTTTTAGCCTTAAAAATTATCTTTTCAAATGATTTTTCAAAAAGATGTTTTAGCCTTAAATATTCTTGTTTTTAAACTTCGTATGTTTTAAACTATATTTTAATATAATATATTTATACTTAGATTTAAATATAAAATTATAGTAAAATTATATATTTTGTGTTCTCTATATTTATCTATATATTTTATCAATAGTCAAGTATATTTATCAAGTTTAAAATAGTTTTAGTATAAGATAAAGGTTATTTTCAAAGAAAATCAAAACATCAAATTTTCCTTTGGGATGTCGACATGCCCTAGTACCCCATGTCGACATAGTGTCAGTTAGTTTCAAAATATGAATTTCAAAAGAAGTGTCTATTCGTCATAACCTTTCACGAATGGACATGTCTGTTGTTCTTCTATAAATAGGGGTTAGTTTCAACGAATATTTAATCAGTTTTTCTGGTTTTTCACTTCTCTTCTTCTTCCACATTTTCATAATCAAAATCCTATCATCACTCTACCAAAATCAACATTGAATCTAACTAGATTATCTCTGGTTTGATTCTCTATCACTATCTCAATAAGATCTAAGTGCTATTCAGAGTTATAGGCTTCTTTGTAATCTGTCTAGCGAGAAAAGGTGTGATTGTAGCCTTGGAAACCAATCAAGCGAGAAAAGGTGTGATTGTAGCCTTGGAAATCAATTGGGTGAACTTGTTGCCCCAAAAATCAGGTATCTCTACCCAGAGGATTGTGATTATGGAGGGTGTACCTCGTAGCCTTGAAATCGAGGGTTGTAATTGTTGAATTGCTTTTGAAAGGAAATCCATACTTAGTTGTGCGGGACTGGATGTAGGGTAACCCCGAACCAGTATAAAATCCGGTGTGTTCTTTCCTTTACTGCATTTACTTTATTTCTGCATCTGTGATTATATCTGTGTCTAAATATTGCATACATTTGTGTACAAATCAACAACAACTCAAAAAGATTTAGTAATTTCTTAAAAACACTATTCACCCTCCCTCTAGTGTTATTCCTAGCCTTAAGATCCGTAATCCACATTCCTCACATTTGGTACCAGAGCAAGGTTTTCAAAAGTTTCATAATCTGATTTTTGAAAAAATTTCAAAATGGCTACCAACATTGGTACTGTTATTAACACTAGTATCCCTGTCGCTAGTTCATTTGTAGAAGGTCAGTCTACTGCCAGACCGCCACTTTTTAATGGCAGTAACTATGCATATGGGGCATGTAGGATGAAAATATATTTACAATCTGTAGGATTAGATACTTGGAATATCACACAAACTGAATATTCTGAACCCACAACTAATTTTGCACAGTGGACCACTGTGCAAAAGACTGTTTCACAAAATAATTCTAAAGCAATGAATATTCTGTTTGTTCACTTGATAGGAATGAATTTAATAGAGTGTCAGTTTGTAAGTCTGCATATGAAATCTGGAAAACTTTGCAAGTAACTCACGAAGGAACAAGCAAATGAAACAGACCAAAATTTCCATGCTCACAAATCAGTTTCAATTATTTAAAATGAATACTAATGAGTCTATTTCAGATTTGTATAGTCGATTTCAAGATATTGTGCATTCTTTAATATCTTTGGGAAAGGAATTTTCGGAAGAAGATCAAGTCAGAAAATTTTTAAATTCTCTCACTCCAGAATGGGATCAAAAGACACTTGCAATTGAAGAGGCAAATGACATCAGTACTTTAAAGATTGAAGAATTGATTGGAAATCTAATGTCGTTTGAAGTTCAAATGATCGGCAGAAGAGAAAGCAAAGCATCTGAAAAGAAATCAATGGCATTCAATGCATTAATCGACGGATCAGACTCAAAAAGTGATAATGATGAAGAGATAGCATTTATGACCAGGAATTTTCTGAAATTTCTGAAATGCAGAAAGATGAATAATCTCAAGAGAAACAACTATAAGAATTCTGGAAATTAGAATGTAGTACCAAACAATGTCAAATGTTTCAACTGTGCTGAACCAGGCCATATCAAAAGAGACCGTCCGTATCTAAAAAGGCAGAATCCTCTTATAAACAATGATTCGGTAAAGAAACGGAAGCGTGCATTTACTGCTACTCTAGATGATTCAGACTCGTCCTCAAGCGATGATGATCAGAAGACAGATAACTCAAATTTGTGTTTTACAGCAGTTCACGACTTCAACAAATTCAAGGAAACGGACTCAGAAATAGGTACACATTTACAATACAATTGATTGAAATTGCATGCTTAGAATTAGATGATTGATTGCTTGATTGATTGGTTTTGAATTGGTGTGTTGATTGAATTTTAAATTTATTTTATATTTTTTATTATTATTTTTAATATAATAATATTTTCTGGAATATACTATAAGAATACTCCAGATATATATATAGACATTAAAATAATAAGTATATATATATTAGAGTATTTAGGAAAAATAAATCATAGAAATTCGCAGGCACATGTCGACATGGTCCCTACCATGATGTCGACATGGGTACAAATTTTGAAATTCAAAATTTGAATTAAAATGCTTGAATTTCCCTCCACCTTTTCACTTCATTCAATACTCTGAAAAGGCATCTTTTGACTAGAGAACAGGTCTTTCAAAAATCTATTAAGCCACTATCTTTTATCACAACTTTTCACTTTCATTTTCAAATTCAAACTCTCTCTTCAAAACTCCAAGCTCTCTACTTTCTACTTTAATGGCTTCTTCAAGCAATCCTTCTACCATGAGACTTTCCAGAAACTTGAAAGAGCAACTCCTCAATAATCCGGAGGCAATAAAGGCATACATCAATTATGCTAATTATGGAAAAGTCCATCCCAGAAAGTTTGCTATTTTTCAAGATTTTGCTTCTTATGAAATTGATACTCTTTTCGCAAACAATCAAATTCTTAGTCTTGTTGATTCTTCTTAAAATGATTTTGTTTGTTACCCAAATCTTGTTAAAATTTTCTATGCAAATAACAATCGAGAATTTTATGAAGGAAATGATAATGAAATTTGGAGTAGTGTTAAAGGCACTAAAATTGTTTTGAATTGTGATCTTTTGGGTACCATTCTCAATTGCAAAAACACGGGAATGGATCTTTCTAGTTTTCAAATCGATGAACATGATCGTGAGACATTTCATCATATTTTTGAAGGAGATGAAAACTTTGAATTTAAAAACCGAAACTTTTGTCCTAAAGCAAGAATTGTCAATCTTCTTTTACAACATACTTTGACCCCAAGATCGGGAAATTTTAACAATCCTACTTCAAAAGTGTGCAAAGCACTCTTTATTATTTTCAGAAATTATGATATCAATTGGGCGCAAGTTATTTTGGATGAACTTTGTCCTAAAAATTTTGAAATTGGAGAAAACACTTTATATCATGGAATTTACCTTACTCGGATTTTCAACTATTTTGGAGTAAATTTCAATGGAGAAGAATTTATTTCAAGAAAAGTTTTTAATATCTCAAACATTTCTCTTATAAAAATCCCATATGTTTTTCAACCTTATGAAACTCTTGCCGAAAAGGAAGAGCATTTGGCTTATGAAGAAATGGAAGAGGAAGAAGAAGAAGAAAGGGATGAAATGGAAATAGAAGAAGAAGAAGAAGGAGAAACATCCCTAGAAAGTATTGAATATCCCTCCAATCCTTCTAACAAAACCCTTCTCAAAAACCAAAAGATTATTGTTGAGAATCAACGGGTTCTTAAAAGATCCGTTAGTAAGAAGTTGGACAAAATATCATCCAAGATGAACAAGTTTTTCTCCAAAGTCAGCAAGAAACTTGGATTATCTTCATCCTCATCATCCTCTAACTAGTTCTATATCTTCATATCATATCGAATTAGTTTAAGTTTGTTTTAATTTGAGTGTTTATGTAGTTCTTTATGTTTAATCATTGTATTATCCTATTATGCAATGAAATTGAATTTCCTTTCTGTTATCTAGCTTATCTCATATCTTGAATAAATGTTAGTATATTATATAAATTTATATATATACACAATTATTCACAAAGTCAAAATTTCCATCAAAATTCACTGTAGTATGTCGACATACCCCCCTTGACCATGTCGACATATACTGGTCAGAAATGATAATTCATTTTGAATTTGAAATTTGAATAACTACCTTATGTCTATTCATTTCAAACGAATTTCTACACCTATAAATACCTATTTATTCCAGAAATCATTACTGAATATTATTTATTATCTATTCCATCTCTCATTCTTCTCTCAACTTCAAAAATGGCTAATCCAATTCATAACTTATCCGAGAATCTTGAAGAAACTCTTAATTCATTCAAGAATATTCTCTCGTTCATTCTTCGTAACCAGCGACACTTAGAGTTGAGTCAAATGCAGATGATCAAGGAGCAAGAAAGGCATTTCGATGGATGATTTCTTCCCTGCACAAGGATGATAACGAAGCACATCCTCTTGTCTCTCTCACAAATGACAATGAAAATTGGGATGCCATCAAAGCAGACCCTATTTTTGGAGAAGAAGGATGGGTGGAAGTTCCCTGTAACGTTTAATTTGTTTGCTTTATTACTTTGTTTGAATTGATTGTTTTGATTTAAATTGGTTGTTTTGATTGATTTGATTTATACTTGGTGTGGTTTGTATAAATATACATTGATATATTTATAATCGTTGATTGAATATCATGTCTATAAGTATAGTTATTTCTTAATATACTTTATTATATAGTTTATTAATGCAGGTACTTCAGTACAAGAATGAGGGGGAGTTGTATAGTTTAGAGTTTGTTTGTTTTTGTTGATGACAAAGGGGGAGAAATATAAAATAGGAGAGTTAGGCATAGATTAAGGGGGAGTTATTAGTTTTAAGGGGAGTAAATAGGATAGAAGTAATATTTTATAAACAAAGGTTGTCATCATCAAAAAGGGGGAGATTGTTAGTCTATGAGATGATGGTTTTGATGACAACAACCTTAGAATATAATTATAAAATATAAATACTAACATTATAGTTTAGATATATATGTATATGCAGGATTTAACCATGCAGGTACCAAGAATAAAGACTGTACAGTATAGAGATTCAAGATATCAAGATTGAAGACTCATGAGTATCAAGATTATCAAGAGTTCAAGATTTCAAGATAAGTATTGATTCTAGAATTTTGTTAAAACTTCACAATAGCACTGAAATCTTCACTCCATTTTTCTTTTGGGATGGAACCCAGTTCTACCTTTTAGTGGCTTACAAACCCACGACAAGTAGCTTACAAACCTACGACAAGTGGCTTACAAACTCACGAACATCCTAGTTTTGTACAAGTTCTCGAGTCCTGACATGATGAGATACTCTGCAGAAGAAGCTTGCAAAACTACTTCAAAATGTTTTTTCAAAACAACTTCGGAATGATTTTCAAAATTGTTTTTCAAAATGTTTTAGCCTTAAAAATTATCTTTTCAAATGATTTTTCAAAAAGATGTTTTAGCCTTAAATATTCTTGTTTTTAAACTTCGTATGTTTTAAACTATATTTTAATATAATATATTTATATTTAGATTTAAATATAAAATTATAGTAAAATTATATATTTAGTGTTCTCTATATTTATCTATATATTTTATCAATAGTCAAGTATATTTATCAAGTTTAAAATAGTTTTAGTATAAGATAAAGGTTATTTTCAAAGAAAATCAAAACATCAAATTTTCCTTTGGGATGTCGACATGCCCTAGTACCCCATGTCGACATAGTGTCAGTTAGTTTCAAAATATGAATTTCAAAAGAAGTGTCTATTCGTCATAACCTTTCACGAATGGACATGTCTGTTGTTCTTCTATAAATAGGGGTTAGTTTCAACGAATATTTAATCAGTTTTTCTGGTTTTTCACTTCTCTTCTTCTTCCACATTTTCATAATCAAAATCCTATCATCACTCTACCAAAATCAACATTGAATCTAACTAGATTATCTCTGGTTTGATTCTCTGTAACGATACGATTTTTCATTGCTCGAAAGTCGACATTAATACGTCCACTGTATCAAATGCCGCGCAATCGAATGCCGGAAAACCGAACCATTATGGTTAAAAAGAAGAGGTAGAAGAAGATAGAAGAAAAAGAGAACAGAAAAACAGAACCAGAGACAATATCAGAATCTCACATTCGCAGCGGAACAATATATAATAGATAATCACTAGTCTTTTAAACAAAGAACTATATCAGTTATACAATACATCATCAGAGTCAATATACAACTCAATACAACAATGGACAGTTATATAAACCTGTCCTCATACAGAATACACATCGGAAATAAATAACAAGTACGGAAGTACGTCTCGCCATCCAGCTTGTTTCCAAAGCTCCAGAATATCCTGATAACATAACTCTAGGCTGCCCGTGTGGAAAATTATGGGCACCCAAAGTTTAGAAGGAAACAATAAACTCCGAGTCAGTCATGGTGACTGGTGTGAGATTGTAAAACAGTTATTTTCACAAAGAAAATAAAATTAATTCGCAATGCTTTTTGGAAAATGAAACTACCATAAGACCTCCAGCCACACACACAATGCAAACGCAGAATTAGAGGAGATTTCTTCTTATGATGGTCAAAGATGCTTACTACGCAAATCATTGGATTATTATTATTAATGTCTAGTGTGGAAAACATTTTGAAAGTATAATATTAATCTTATCCAGCATAGGTACCATTATACTATGCCTACTATAGCTGCTATGTTAAATAGCAGGTTCTACAACTAAAACCGTACAAGGTTCGTATTGGAAAATGGATTTGCCAACAAATGGTCAGGCTAAGGAACTTCCTATGCCACGTAGGAAACGCCTCTGGCTGGACGCTCCGAGAGACAAACTGCTCTCGGTCAACAAAGCCATGTTACCCCTGTAACTAGGTAACTCACGAATATGCCATCCCCTGGTCCTTTGGGACCTTTATCCGAGCGCTCGGTAACAACATCACACATAATAAATAAAGTGTGTCCACATGAGTAAGTATCTGGGCTCCATACCATGATACCACCCCTTTCCAGAAGAAAATGACATACCCTAAAGGGCGCGACCCTCATAACCTTGCCGCAACATTCCTGTTTCGACCATTTCCGGGTTGTGAGGCCCTGACGAAGTCTCGTCCACAAAGCTACGCTTTTTCACAAAGCCACGCTTTGATCACAAATGATCAATAAATGATCATCACACAGCAACACTCAGCATGACACATTACCAAATTGGGAATATATCGCTGATAACCTTCAACTACATAACCTCTAAGCTCGTATGTCTCAGAGAAGGGTGTTAAGCTAAGAGAATAAATTCTCCGCCACCAACAGAAATGTATTTGAAAGAAATCAGCTTTACATCTCAAAATGTAATGTCAGACATGTAACCATACAAGTCTATTCCGGGTTCGAACAGAACCGAAGGCACTTCCGAAGAAGCCCTTGCAATCCGGATATTCACAATCCCGATAAAACTTCCCATCACAAAGGAAATCTCTATACCGTAGCTAACGGTGCAGAAACAATCGATAGGTCATTCTATCGTTTTCACAAATACCCGGTCTTCATCACCGGTCTTCAATACGATCCATATCGTCGTATCATTATTCGGAATGGGTTATCTGACACAAATGTCCTTTCCCGGCTAAACCGAATAATAAGCGTTTGTTTTTAAAAACAAATTCAAGTGCCATCTCAAAGGAAAATATTGATAGTCGGTGATTTAACTATCAACAATATTCACAACAATCATCGGATTCAAATAATTTTCCCAAATTATTTAATTTCAAAATATCTTCACGAGATATATATATATTTTTTTTTCAACACTTCACATTTGAAAACCAATTTCAAATCACTTTTCACACTTCATCACAAAATGGTCCATTTAAACCAATTTAATAAATCCTTATCGATTTATTTTAAATTTACATCCCAAATCTGTAAATTTATTTCCACACTTTAAAAATAAATCGGTGTTTATTTTTAAAACAAATTCCCTTTCCTTTCATAAATTCCACTTGAATTTACATTTCCAAATATTCGCTTTTAATCCCAAAATCAAATTCCAGATTGATTTCTAATTTTATTTCAATATCGAATCAATTACAAATTGATTTCTAAGTTTTATTTCAATAAAACATAACATTGCAATTTATTTCTAAGTTTATCTCCAAATAACAAACCATTTGCAAATCGACTTCCAAATTCATTTTTCAAACACTAAATCAATTTCAAATAAATTTTCCAATGATTTATTTACCATTGCCAAATTAATTACAAATTTGATTTCTAAATTTATTTTCAATTCCAAATAAATTTCCAAATCGATTTCTCAAAGGTTCATCTTCCAATACCAAATCAATTACAAATTGATTTTTTTAAAAGTTTATCACTTTTAAATAAATTCCTTTGTTCTTTCCAAATTATTCAAAATTCCATTTTTTAAATGCATTCTTCAACTTTTAAACTATATTATTCAAAACTCATTCATTAATATCTTTTCCCATATTTTGGAATTTATTCGGTAAGATTTCAAAAATCAATTTTTATACTTTAAAATTCCTTCTTTCAATAAATCCAATTCTGAACAATAAATTCACTTAAAGTTTTCCACTTTAATTTCAAAATCCAATTTATATTCATTTCTGGTATCCAACGATACCAAAAATACATTCGGCTAAATTTTAGCCTTCAACAGTTTCAATTATCAATAAATCATCCACAGATTATCAATAAATCACATCATTCACATATGAAATAATATTCAAACAATTTGAGGAATCCAGTTGGATCCCTCCTACATGTTTCCCTGCATCCACAAAGGTTAGCACAATACCAATTCCACTTCGAGGTGGAATATCGCGGTATATGGGATTTTATAAAAATATCATCCGCTATTATGCGGCGCAATAGGGTCTCATCCGCTATATAATGCGGGAAATCAACAACTGCAATATATACATATGCCAATATATATATATATATATATTGCTATATATATAGATATATCCTACTATATCTAATATCACATCCAAATAGCAATCAATCAATAACTGCAATTTTCAACTTTCAAATTTGAGTGAGAAGATCTCACCTTTGCTTTTATTTTGCAATCCATTTTCCATTCCGGTTTGATTTCTTCATCGTATTAGACCTTGTATAAACATTTATACAATTTATTAATATTCGAATTAATCGAATAAACAATTTTCATTTTAAAATTTTAATTAACTAATGATTTCATTTTAAACAAATTTTCGCTTTTAATAAATTATTCTTAGTAACTCAAAAATAAATTTAGATTTAATTAAACAAGTTTATCTAAAGAAATTTATCTTCATAATACGTTATTTAAAAGATAAACTAGCAAAGGAAATATATGTATATATATTTGTAAAAATGGTCTATATATATATTTAAAACCCAATATTTCATTTAAATCCCCATATTTCCAATCTATAATGACTTCAGTTTATTCTGTACACATATAGGCATTAGATAAATCTATAAATTTAAATAAAATAACTTATTATATAACTTACTGTTATACATAGATATATATCATAACATCAAATAAACTGTGAAATTTTAAACCAATTCAATTGCTTAACTTCATACAAGATTTATACCTTACTGCCGTCTACGAACCAAAGCTCACCACTGCAACTTGCTAGAGTCGCCATCGCGACCCCGAACTCAACTTCGATCCCGACCTCAACTTGAAGTCGCCGCTCCTCCTCCTCGAATCGCGCGGCACCCAGATCCTTTCACCCAAGCTTGCCGCTGCTTTGCCCAAATCAAACAACGTCGCGGCTAATTCGAACTTCGCCCTCGACATTGATTTCCGCCCCTCATTCGAAGTCGGGTTCGATCATGGCCACCATCCCTTTTTCGAATGAATCGAATCGACTTCGAGGTTGAATCGCGAGCCAACCCTAGTTCGCCGTGAATTTTATGATGTCGAACGAGGGGACGAGATTTCCTTTTTTTCTTCAAGCTTTCGTTTTCTGATTTTTCAAAAATCTGGTTTTGTGAGATTTGAAGGGAAGTAAGGAAGGTCACGTGATTTGCTTTAAAGAGGAACAAAATGGAAACTGCAAAACTTAGGGATTGTAGGCGTTCGCCATTTTATTTTGAACGAAAGAAAATGTTTCGTTTGTTTCTTTCTTATTTTTTTTTCTGAATGAGAATGAAGCATCTGGACTTTGAAAGAAAGAGGAAGTATGTTCGAGAAGGCAAAAGAAGCGTGCTTGAAAATATCTAGCTACAGTGCCTTTTAACCAGTTATTAAATTAAATTTCGATTTATTTTCAGTGCGTTTGCTTATCGTACGGCCAAACGATCACTCCAAACATTACGAAAATTGAAATCCGATAATAATACAATATTATGGATCTAATGGAACTTGTTTCGTCGAATTTCGAGACTGTGCCCCGGAACGTTATTTTTAAATATCGATTCAAATTCAAAAATTCAAAACTGAACAAAACAGTTTCAAATTCAATTCTGAAGCTTCCGTTATCTTCAGTATCATCACTATAAATTTTCGAAGCCTTGAAAATATTTTAAATCGGCTTAAAACTGAAGATTCAAATTTTCATCCAGTTCTAACGATTAAATTCAATAATTAATTTACCAAATTCACTTTGATATTTGAATTTCAAATTAAATTGAATTCCAGATATTTAAAATCAATTAAATATCATGATTTCCAATATCAAAATTTCAGGGTCGTTACATTCTCTATCACTATCTCAACAAGATCTAAGTGCTATTCGGAGTTATAGGCTTCTTTGTAATCTATCTAGCGAGAAAAGGTGTGATTGTAGCCTTGGAAACCAATCAAGCGAGAAAAGGTGTGATTGTAGCATTGGAAATCAATTAGGTGAACTTGTTGCCCCGGAAATCAAGTATATCTACCCAGAGGATTGTGATTCTGGAGGGTGTACCTCGTAGCCTTGAAACCGAGGGTTGTAATTGTTGAATTGCTTTTGAAAGGAAATCCGTACTTAGTTGTGCGGGACTGGATGTAGGGTAACCCCGAACCAGTATAAAATCCGGTGTGTTCTTTCCTTTACTGCATTTACTTTATTTCTGCATCTGTGATTATATCTGTGTCTAAATATTGCATACATTTGTGTACAAATCAACAACAACTCAAAAAGATTTAGTAATTTCTTAAAAACACTATTCACCCCCCTCTAGTGTTATTCCTAGCCTTAAGATCCGTAATTCGCATTCCTCACAGGTAGCTATTGTCTTTGCCTTGAAGATGTGAAGGCATTATCTTTTAGGAGAAAAGTTTGAGTTATTCACTGACCATAAATCGCTCAATACTTATTTTTCAAAAAGATTTAAATCTTAGGCAGCAGAGATTGATTGAATATACAGCGTCATTTGATTTTGGTATACAATATACCCCAGAAATAGGAATGTAGTCACTGACGCCCTTAGTTAGAGGCACGCTATCCTAAACGATGTATATGAATAGAGGCTGTAATGACCCGCCACTCATTCTACAGAATGACGTATCATTAATAAGAAAGAAAGGGGTAGAAAATAGAAAAGAAGAGAAGAAAGAAAGAAACAACAACAAGGATCTCACAGCGGAACGAATAAATTATATTAATAACATAAACTATTACATAGTATACAACAATTTACAGAGTTACACAGCATATACATCACTTACTAGACAGTTATAAACATCTGTCTAGACATTACAACTCAAATACAAGACAAGACACTATCACAGAGATCTACACAGCGGAATACTATATCTACGAACGCCGAAGCCTCCTGCTCCACTGCTCCTCCATAATATTCGTCAAAGCTAAACCTGAATCCCTTGGCTACTCGTAAAAATTTGAGTACCCAAGAGGTTATATAAAATAGAAATAAACACTTGGGTCAGACATGGGTCTGGTGTGAGTAACAGGTTAAACTTGCTTAACTTCAAAACCTTTTGCAAGAAAAGGTATCACGTAAGACTCCCCACAAATAAACATGGGTAAGTTTTTACCTTACGCTAACCAAAACATTTGATAGGAAATCTAATTGTATTATAATAGGGTCTAGGGTTTTCAAGTAAAATACAGAAATAGCTGAAATGCTTACATCTCACATTCCAACATAGTTGGGCACAACTAATACGTACGGCACTTATTGGAGTTTGGATTCCATACAATGGCAGGGCTACTGGGGTACCGCCCGTCACAGTACGTGGCCTAGATCACCGTACCGAGGAGTACGCCCGCTCCCCTGCAACACAAAGCCGGAACCATCCCTTACTGGATAATCCCGAACAAGATAACCCCGTAGTTGGCGCGACCAACCACACACTAAGCCGAATAAAAAGAAAAGGGACCTCTAGATAGGGATCTATCTTGCTCTCAGTGGGTGCTACCCACGAAGCCTTGCTGCACCTCCCCTGTTTTAGCCATTCCCGGTTGATGAGGCTTGATGTTACGATTACCTTTAATCAGAACATATCACTTAGAATGCTCATCGTCCGCCTGACGATGTGCTGAAAGCATTCAATCCATACAAGTTCGTTCCGGGTTCGAACGAAACCGAAGGCATTATCTCGTTACACTCGTTTTGGAATCACCCTCAGAGTTAACGACAATAACCCTTGCACTCTGAATCTTCATCTTCACTTGAGATTCACGACCTATCGTAAATTTGGATCGATGTGGTATTCGGGTCTCCAGACCTGGAATCCCGGTATACGGAAACCCGATCCCGGTCTCATCGAAATCCAAAACGTATCTTTTAAGGGCCAAGTTGTTTTAAGGTTAAAACAATTCAATTCTTATCTATATACACAAAGATAGATAATTCAGTAGATAATCTACATTATCATCACAAACAGATAACTCACATTATCATTCCAATTCAACCAACATCCATATCATAGATCAATCATATCTCATCAGAGATATCAACAATGAAATACATTCAATCTCATTCATCCATCCTTAAGCAATGATTTATATCATCTAATTAATTTAAAGTGAATTAAACTAATTACTTCATTCTATAAATCCTGCTTACTTAATTATTAATTAAACCAATTAATTAATCATTACTCTAAGTATCCATCTTAATTAATCATTCCTGATTAATAATCCTTTAATTACTTTAAGTAATTAATACTTAATTAATTTCACAAATTAATTATCTTAAACCATTCAGTAATTAATCTTTAATTACTTCATTAATTAATTAATTATACTTAATTATCTTAATCCTTAATTAATTACAATTAATTACTTTAATCACTTATTATTTATTAATTAATCTTAATTAATCAATTCTTAATTACATCATTAATTTTATTAATTAATGATCCTTAATTACTCTTAATTAATTATCTTATTTAAATTAATTACATTTAATAATTAATTAGTCACATTTATTAATCACCTTTGATTAATCTCATTTAGTAATTAACTTCCCTTAATTACTCCACTTCATAAATTAATTACTCCTTAATTAATTATCCTTTAATTAATCCCTTGATTAATTATTCAAAAGTAATTAAACTCAAATTACTTTCATTATTAAAATCATCTTTAGTTAATTATATCCATTAATTAACTTTAATTACTTTCCTAAGTAATTACACTTCATTAATTACATTTAAGTAATTATATTTATCACATCTCTAAATGATTATCTTAAATTAATTTAATTAATTAACTTAACTTAATCAAATTTATTTAATTAATTACCTTAAGTAATTAATTACCTTAATTACTTCCATTAAGTAATTATACTTAACCAATTTATAAATGATTATCATTACTTAATAAAACAAATCACATTAATTAATTATTCAAAAATCTCTAATTAATGATCCCTCATTAATTATTAACCATTCTTTAATTACTTTCTTTAAGTAATTAATTTTAAATCAACTATTATTAATTTATATTAATAAATTCTTAATTACCAATTAATAAATCTCTAATTACTTTATTAATTCCTTAATTAATCTTTAATCACTTGATTAATTAATTTCAAATCATTTATTAATAATCTATACTTATCTAAATAAATGATTCTTAATTTCAAATTAATTAATCCCTTAATTAATTAACTTATCATTTAATTATTTAATTAATTAACACTAAACCATGAATTAAATTATCAAATTACTCTTAATTACCTTATTAATTTAATGCCTCCTAAATCATTAAATCTCTAAATTAAAGTATTAATATTACAACTACTTTAATTATTATTTACAAAAGGCTTTGAAATCTTTTACTTTTAAATCTTTCTTATATTTCATTTCCAATTAAAGATTTAAAATAAATTTCAAATTTAACTTTAACCTAATTTAAATTAAATTTACAATTCCCTTTTTAAAACCAAATGTTAAAGAACACTTAACATTTATAAAAGAAATTTACAAGATTTTTAAATCCATCCTTTAAAATTCAACCCTTTTTTAATTTACTTTAAACATCTTAAATTTGTTTAAATATTATAATACAAATTTATTCATTTCACATCTGGGATACAAATTTAAACTTGAACCCATATTTTAAACTTGATTTAAAACTTAGTTTAAATCCTGCCTTCAAATTTTTAAAACTCATTTAAATTTTAAAACACTGCCAGTCTTAAAACTGTAACCCAAAATTACCCGAGCCCACTCAATTTTTCCCCGAGTCAAAACCTGAAACCCCCGAGAAAACTTCGAGTCACTCACGCGTTTTTCTCGAGTGCTTTTCCTCTGTTAAATCCCAAACCAAAACACTGACACGCTGATACTCGTTCATGTGCACACACGAGATGATCGCCTCCGACCATCGATGACTACGCCAGCATATCGTCCACGGCCATCTCTTACGATCTCGATCACCAGAAACTCGAACAACATCAATAATCGAAATCGAACATTAATCTCAACCTGGAACAAGAAACTGGAAATCTTCCCAAACCTGTCAATGACTCGTATTCCTTCCTCCGACCACCATCGTCGTTGAAACTTCGGTGAAGACCTCGTCAACCCACCATCTTCCAGTGCCCAAAACCCTAGCCAACTCGATCACTAGAGGAAGTCGAACTCACGCAAAAATGGTAACCCAGTAAAACTAGGTTTAGAAATTAAATCGAACAACCACCATCGCCATGGTGAATTATACGGCCATCCTCTATTTTTCTCAAACTTCCCGATCATCCCTCTATCTTCAGTGACAACCACAACCTCGTCAGACAACTAGATCACCAGAGGCGACTTAAAACTCCAATTTCGATCAACCTTGAACTGCTCTCTCAATTCAATGTTAAAAATTGTGATTTCTCCTTTAAAATTCATGATTTTAGTTGATGATTTAGTTTACATGCCTGAATCAGTGAATTTAGAAGTTTGAATTTTAACACTAACTCAGATTTCCTGTTCTACTTTATTTCCAGAGCAATTTTTTTATTTTATTTTAACTTGAATAAAATTTTAATCTCTAATATATGATATAACAAACAATTTTTGTTTATAACTTACATCATAGTATTAACCAGATCAAGAGATTCAGAATTTTAAATCAAAACTTAAATTTAAAAACTGGAAACAGAGATAACAGACATGCACACCAATTACATCCATATATACAAAAATATACATACATACCAAACATATATAAACAACATGCAGGCATATTATATCATATATTCAAGAATTTATAGCATGCAACAGATATCATATACTTAAGTTTTTAAAATAAATGTTACTCACCAGAAAATGATGAACAGGCTTCCAGATTTATTTGAAAGACTTTTGACACTTTTAAAGCTTTGATTTTAAAACTTGAATTGCCTCTTTGCTTTGATTTAAACTGCATGCTAACTTGTTTGTTGAGATGTTGCTTAGCTTCCAGATTTACTTGCTTTTGATTTTGAAAAGAATTTACAGGCTTTATTCCAGACTTTGAAAAATGCAGGCTTGATGATCTTTTGAAAATGATGCAAGCTTTTAATTTTGAAAAATGCATTACAGAGTTGAAGGAGAACTTTTCAGAGGATTGATTAAAGGTTATAAACGTTTCTGGTTTTGAGAGGAGGACTGAGATACATATTTTTGTTTACAGGCTGAAGACTTAGATTTGGAAATGAGTTACAGGGTATTGTTCTGAGATTATGGATTTGAGGAAGATTGATTACGGGTTTGCTTTGAGAAATTGTTTGAGCTTCAGATTTTGTTTTTGAGAATGGTTTAAGGCCGAATTCTCTTAAGTTTGAAAAGAATAGAAAAAAATAAAGATGAGAGGTAGATGCATATATAGGTAGAAATGATTTATTCAAATAAAAGAAAAACAAAAATTTAAAATTTTGACATTTGGCATTTACTCTAATTTACTAACTAACACATGTCACCATGGTTACTTAATAAAGTAACACTTGTCTTTTTAATTAATTTTATTTATTGTAAATGTAAAAACCTTTTTCTTTATTTATTAAACACTTATTACTTATCTATATATATATATATAAATTTCTTTAAAGAAAATAAAATCAATTATACTTATAAATAAAAGTTCATACATATATTTTAAAATCCAAAACTATTAAAATGTATATTAGAAATTTAAAACAAGACTTTATTTATTTATTAAATTTCAAACCAAAGCCTATCTATTTACAATATATATACACATATATATATATACATTATAAATAGAAATCATTTTATTAGTTTTTTAAAAGATAAAATTCACTAATTAAATATTTATTTAATTAGATTATTAAATCAATTCAAACATTTATTATCAAAGATTATCAATCAATTTAATTATTTAAACAGATTATTAAATTGATATTGCCCCAAATTTCCGGGATATCACATTCCTTCCCCCTTAAAATAATTTCGTCCCCGAAATTTAAAACAAAGGTAATTTAATAATCTATTTAAATCACAATCATATATTATCATCCATATGCTAACAACCATAGCAAACAATTCATCCAATCAAAAAATTCTAATTATCCAAACAAAATTCTAAATACAATCTCCTCGAGTTTCCCCAAGTATAAATATACCGGGATACTCGCTATACAAAATCCAAACAATCAACAATACTAAGCTATAGAGTTCTTACTCATCTAGATCTATAGAACTAAACAAGATATCAGACTACAGACGAGTCTGACTCAACAACCAAATCTTCCAGAACTGTTGATTCCAAAACCAGAGATAGATCAAACACGTACTCCCTTAAAGATACGTAAAATACATTGAATTCTAGTTATCCAAACTGACAATTCAATCCAGTAGATCAAACTCTTATCCAAATCAGAACACAGAAAAGATCCAAAACAACTCGGAGCTAACTTCCCAGACTTACCCAATCTTATAGCTCCCTTTTTACCAGAGAAAACTTAACAACAACGAAGTCTCCAACTTCGAATTCAAAATTCCTTCATCTCTTATCCACAAAATCTTCAGACGATCTCGGCTTCCTACAAATCCTTCCTGATCAGCTCAACCTTCGCTGATGCTCTTCGAAACAAACAAGACCAAAAATAACTCAACAAAATGATTCCCTTCAAGATCAACTCATAATCCAAAACACAACTCTACTTCACAAACATCAGTAGATTCCAAACTTACTTCTCCTAGAGATGCACTCCCAAACTGCTTCTGCTGCACCACTCTGATCTGGAGTAGAATGAAAATGATGATGAAGAATACAAGCACAAACTGGACAACACATCCCAGAAAATCTCAGATAACTCAAGAGAATACTCAAACTATCGCAAGTCACTTTTGCGATCAACCCAGCCTAACTGCAAAGAAAACTGTTCTCTCTTTACCAATCAGAACAGCTTATACTTAACTATCCAATCTATCAAAGAAATGGATCCACTCTGCTGCTTCTGAACTACACCTTCAGAAAAATGCTTAGCCAAAAACTTTCTGCCAATCCAAGAATACTCCGAGCTGCAACGCTGCCACAATGCCAAAGACTTCCTAACCAAAGCTCTTCGAGAAACTCGAACCCAAACAAAGCAGAAACACCATGCTGAACTCAGCCACAACACCGAAGCAGACACACTTCCTTATACTCATTCCAAAGAAAACATCTTCGGGAACATCCATAGTCACTGCATCTCCTCACTCAGCTACTACCCCTTGAGGTTGCCAAGCTACCATCACCTGCTTCAGCACATCTGACAGATCCAAATTCAACTCATCCAAACTTCAAAATAAACTCCGAACCTTAACAGTTCCCTTCGGAGATTTGTGAAATCCTTACACAACTGCAAAGTTCACTCGAGACGGTATTAGGTTTACAGTCTCGACAAATACACTTCCAACCTCAACACTCAGACTCCTAATCCTAGATGATAAATTATTATCATCTCAACCAATCATTACAAATACCATATACATTTAAAATGATACTTTTTTTTATATAGAAATTATATCTGGGTAAAATTATTTCATCTACCTTTTTAAAACAATATTGTGTTCGTTGGCCTGGTCCAAGTGTTTAGAGATCCCTATCAATAACGTTAGCTACTCGTATTGACCAGAATCCATATACCACTCAACCGATCAATTAACACAATATAAAACCATTTTATATAACTAACAAATACGCGCTCTCGAATATATATATACTCAGACTCAAACAGGTTGCTACAGATCCTGTCTCTAATGAACAATCCTTCCGAACCTAGGTATTCACTCAACCTAGTGCTCTGATATTCACTTAACCAAAAGCTTAGGCATTCGCTCAACCTATGCTCTGATACCACTGTAATGACCCGCCACTCATTCTACAGAATGACGTATCATTAATAAGAAAGAAAGGGGTAGAAAATAGAAAAGAAGAGAAGAAAGAAAGAAACAACAACAAGGATCTCACAGCGGAACGAATAAATTATATTAATAACATAAACTATTACATAGTATACAACAATTTACAGAGTTACACAGCATATACATCACTTACTAGACAGTTATAAACATCTGTCTAGACATTACAACTCAAATACAAGACAAGACACTATCACAGAGATCTACACAGCGGAATACTATATCTACGAACGCCGAAGCCTCCTGCTCCATTGCTCCTCCAGAATATTCGTCAAAGCTAAACCTGAATCCCTTGGCTACTCGTAAAAATTTGAGTACCCAAGAGTTTATATAAAATAGAAATAAACACTTGGGTCAGACATGGGTCTGGTGTGAGTAACAGGTTAAACTTGCTTAACTTCAAAACCTTTTGAAAGAAAAGGTATCGCGTAAGACTCCCCACAAATAAACATGGGTAAGTTTTTACCTTACGCTAACCAAAACATTTGATAGGAAATCTGATTGTATTATAATAGGGTCTAGGGTTTTCAAGTAAAATACAGAAATAGCTGAAATGCTTACATCTCACATTCCAACATAGTTGGGCACAACTAATACGTACGGCACTTATTGGAGTTTGGATTCCATACAATGGCAGGGCTACTGGGGTACCGCCCGTCACAGTACGTGGCCTAGATCACCGTACCGAGGAGTACTCCCGCTCCCCTGCAACACAAAGCCGGAACCATCCCTTACTGGATAATCCCGAACAAGATAACCCCGTAGTTGGCGCGACCAACCACACACTAAGCCGAATAAAAAGAAAAGGGACCTCTAGACAGGGATCTATCTTGCTCTCAGTGGGTGCTACCCACGAAGCCTTGCTGCACCTCCCCTGTTTTAGCCATTCCCGGTTGATGAGGCTTGATGTTACGATTACCTTTAATCAGAACATATCACTTAGAATGCTCATCGTCCGCCTGACGATGTGCTGAAAGCATTCAATCCATACAAGTTCGTTCCGGGTTCGAACGAAACCGAAGGCATTATCTCGTTACACTCGTTTTGGAATCACCCTCAGAGTTAACGACAATAACCCTTGCACTCTGAATCTTCATCTTCACTTGAGATTCACGACCTATCGTAAATTTGGATCGATGTGGTATTCGGGTCTCCAGACCTGGAATCCCGGTATACGGAAACCCGATCCCGGTCTCATCGAAATCCAAAACGTATCTTTTAAGGGCCAAGTTGTTTTAAGGTTAAAACAATTCAATTCTTATCTATATACACAAAGATAGATAATTCAGTAGATAATCTACATTATCATCACAAACAGATAACTCATATTATCATTCCAATTCAACCAACATCCATATCATAGATCAATCATATCTCATCAGAGATATCAACAATGAAATACATTCAATCTCATTCATCCATCCTTAAGCAATGATTTATATCATCTAATTAATTTAAAGTGAATTAAACTAATTACTTCATTCTATAAATCCTGCTTACTTAATTATTAATTAAACCAATTAATTAATCATTACTCTAAGTATCCATCTTAATTAATCATTCCTGATTAATAATCCTTTAATTACTTTAAGTAATTAATACTTAATTAATTTCACAAATTAATTATCTTAAACCATTCAGTAATTAATCTTTAATTACTTCATTAATTAATTAATTATACTTAATTATCTTAATCCTTAATTAATTACAATTAATTAATTACTTTAATCACTTATTATTTATTAATTAATCTTAATTAATCAATTCTTAATTACATCATTAATTTTATTAATTAATGATCCTTAATTACTCTTAATTAATTATCTTATTTAAATTAATTACATTTAATAATTAATTAGTCACATTTATTAATCACCTTTGATTAATCTCATTTAGTAATTAACTTCCCTTAATTACTCCACTTCATAAATTAATTACTCCTTAATTAATTATCCTTTAATTAATCCCTTGATTAATTATTCAAAAGTAATTAAACTCAAATTACTTTCATTATTAAAATCATCTTTAGTTAATTATATCCATTAATTAACTTTAATTACTTTCCTAAGTAATTACACTTCATTAATTACATTTAAGTAATTATATTTATCACATCTCTAAATGATTATCTTAAATTAATTTAATTAATTAATTTAACTTAATCAAATTTATTTAATTAATTACCTTAAGTAATTAATTACCTTAATTACTTCCATTAAGTAATTATACTTAACCAATTTATAAATGATTATCATTACTTAATAAAACAAATCACATTAATTAATTATTCAAAAATCACTAATTAATGATCCCTCATTAATTATTAACCATTCTTTAATTACTTTCTTTAAGTAATTAATTTTAAATCAACTATTATTAATTTATATTAATAAATTCTTAATTACCAATTAATAAATCTCTAATTACTTTATTAATTCCTTAATTAATCTTTAATCACTTGATTAATTAATTTCAAATCATTTATTAATAATCTATACTTATCTAAATAAATGATTCTTAATTTCAAATTAATTAATCCCTTAATTAATTAACTTATCATTTAATTATTTAATTAATTAACACTAAACCATGAATTAAATTATCAAATTACTCTTAATTACCTTATTAATTTAATGCCTCCTAAATCATTAAATCTCTAAATTAAAGTATTAATATTACAACTACTTTAATTATTATTTACAAAAGGCTTTGAAATCTTTTACTTTTAAATCTTTCTTATATTTCATTTCCAATTAAAGATTTAAAATAAATTTCAAATTTAACTTTAACCAAATTTAAATTAAATTTACAATTCCCTTTTTAAAACCAAATGTTAAAGAACACTTAACATTTATAAAAGAAATTTACAAGATTTTTAAATCCATCCTTTAAAATTTAACCCTTTTTTAATTTACTTTAAACATCTTAAATTTGTTTAAATATTATAATACAAATTTATTCATTTCACATCTGGGATACAAATTTAAACTTGAACCCATATTTTAAACTTGATTTAAAACTTAGTTTAAATCCTGCCTTCAAATTTTTAAAACTCATTTAAATTTTAAAACACTGCCAGTCTTAAAACTGTAACCCAAAATTACCCGAGCCCACTCAATTTTTCCCCGAGTCAAAACCTGAAACCCCCGAGAAAACTTCGAGTCACTCACGCGTTTTTCTCGAGTGCTTTTCCTCCGTTAAATCCCAAACCAAAACACTGACACGCTGATACTCGTTCACGTGCACACACGAGATGATCGCCTCCGACCATCGATGACTACGCCAGCATATCGTCCACGGCCATCTCTTACGATCTCGATCACCAGAAACTTGAACAACATCAACAATCGAAATCGAACATTAATCTCAACCTGGAACAAGAAACTGGAAATCTTCCCAAACCTGTCAACGACTCGTATTCCTTCCTCCGACCACCATCGTCGTTGAAACTTCGGTGAAGACCTCGTCAACCCACCATCTTCCAGTGCCCAAAACCCTAGCCAACTCGATCACTAGAGGAAGTCGAACTCACGCAAAAATGGTAACCCAGTAAAACTAGGTTTAGAAATTAAATCGAACAACCACCATCGCCATGGTGAATTATACGGCCATCCTCTATTTTTCTCAAACTTCCCGATCATCCCTCTATCTTCAGTGACAACCACAACCTCGTCAGACAACTAGATCACCAGAGGCGACTTAAAACTCCAATTTCGATCAACCTTGAACTGCTCTCTCAATTCAATGTTAAAAATTGTGATTTCTCCTTTAAAATTCATGATTTTAGTTGATGATTTAGTTTACATGCCTGAATCAGTGAATTTAGAAGTTTGAATTTTAACACTAACTCAGATTTCCTGTTCTACTTTATTTCCAGAGCAATTTTTTTATTTTATTTTAACTTGAATAAAATTTTAATCTCTAATATATGATATAACAAACAATTTTTGTTTATAACTTACATCATAGTATTAACCAGATCAAGAGATACAGAATTTTAAATCAAAACTTAAATTTAAAAACTGGAAACAGAGATAACAGACATGCACACCAATTACATCCATATATACAAAAATATACATACATACCAAACATATATAAACAACATGCAGGCATATTATATCATATATTCAAGAATTTATAGCATGCAACAGATATCATATACTTAAGTTTTTAAAATAAATGTTACTCACCAGAAAATGATGAACAGGCTTCCAGATTTATTTGAAAGACTTTTGACACTTTTAAAGCTTTGATTTTAAAACTTGAATTGCCTCTTTGCTTTGATTTAAACTGCATGCTAACTTGTTTGTTGAGATGTTGCTTAGCTTCCAGATTTACTTGCTTTTGATTTTGAAAAGAATTTACAGGCTTTATTCCAGACTTTGAAAAATGCAGGCTTGATGATCTTTTGAAAATGATGCAAGCTTTTAATTTTGAAAAATGCATTACAGAGTTGAAGGAGAACTTTTCAGAGGATTGATTAAAGGTTATAAACGTTTCTGGTTTTGAGAGGAGGACTGAGATACATATTTTTGTTTACAGGCTGAAGACTTAGATTTGGAAATGAGTTACAGGGTATTGTTCTGAGATTATGGATTTGAGGAAGATTGATTACTGGTTTGTTTTGAGAAATTGTTTGAGCTTCAGATTTTGTTTTTGAGAATGGTTTAAGGCCGAATTCTCTTAAGTTTGAAAAGAATAGAAAAAAATAAAGATGAGAGGTAGATGCATATATAGGTAGAAATGATTTATTCAAATAAAAGAAAAACAAAAATTTAAAACTTTGACATTTGGCATTTACTCTAATTTACTAACTAACACATGTCACCATGGTTACTTAATAAAGTAACACTTGTCTTTTTAATTAATTTTATTTATTGTAAATGTAAAAACCTTTTTCTTTATTTATTAAACACTTATTACTTATCTATATATATATATATATAAATTTCTTTAAAGAAAATAAAATCAATTATACTTATAAATAAAAGTTCATACATATATTTTAAAATCCAAAACTATTAAAATGTATATTAGAAATTTAAAACAAGACTTTATTTATTTATTAAATTTCAAACCAAAGCCTATCTATTTACAATATATATACACATATATATATATATACATTATAAATAGAAATCATTTTATTAGTTTTTTAAAAGATAAAATTCACTAATTAAATATTTATTTAATTAGATTATTAAATCAATTCAAACATTTATTATCAAAGATTATCAATCAATTTAATTATTTAAACAGATTATTAAATTGATATTGCCCCAAATTTCCGGGATATCACAGAGGCAGTTAGAGTATCTCTCAAATTTTAACTTCCAACCGCCAAGAGAACCCATCCAGGGCTTTTTAGTGGTAATGGAGGTTAGTCCACCTTTAATGGACCATATTAGAATTGAACAGATGAAGGATGATAATTAGTGGAAATAATAGAGAAGTTGAGGAGAGGAGAATATTTTCCACATACCAGTAGATATTCTGTTGATGAGAAGGGATGTTTGAGAAGGGATGGACACATTTGTGTCCTAATGATTAATGGCTTATTAGAAGAAGTACTAATGGAATGTCACCACTCTAAGATGACTATTCACCTTGGAGGAGATAAAATGTACAAGGATATGAAGAGGACTTTCTTTTGGCCTGGAATGAAGATAAGAGTAGCTAAGTTTGTTGCTAGTGCTTGACATGTCAGTGGATAAAGGCTGAGCAAGGAAGCCCGAAGGGTTACTGTTACCTTTAGAGATTCCACTTGGAAATGGAAACACATTTTGATAGACTTCGTGGAAGGATTACCTAGGAGTTAAATGTGTAATGAAGACATTTGGGTTGTTGTAGATAGACTTACTAAGAGTGCCCATTTTATTCCAGTTAGGAATAATAGGACTGTTCCATCTCTTACACAAATTTACATCAAGGACATAGCCCGATAACATTGAATTCCAGCGAACATGTTAGTGATATGGACCCTTTATTCACTAGCGAGTATTGGAGGAGTTTGCATTGCTTTATGTGTGTGTATCAGCAATTATAAGGGTAGCATGTTATCACTGTGCATGCTGATGATAATACTTAGATTAGTAACTCTAAATGCTATGTATATTAGAGTAACGTTGTGTACTATCTTTTGATATTATATGTTATCATTGCGGTTGTGAGATTTTGATGTTTTTGTTCTCCTCATTCTTGTTCATTTTCTTTTCTACCTTTCTTTTACCCTAACAATCGATCATTCCCACACTTGGGTGCTTGGCATGTGAATACCGTGGATGTATTAGTATCGACATTCAAGGGTCGAAAAGGGCGATCGTTAATGCTCCCACTAGAATTTATGTGTATCAAAACCCTAAGAAAAACATAGAAATCATTTGATTTCTCTAGTGGGTGCTAGAACTCGCTTGTCTTAGGATTCTGACCTTGAGGAATATCAACAAATAATAAGCCCACAAGCGGTGAATAACACTTTACCGGTTGTATCAAATAAAACTCCTAACCCGTGATCTTTGTCCTAATCTCATCCCGACCTTGAGGAATATCAACAAATCAAAAGAGATTATTCACTCATACCCACCATTTCACCACGGCCTAAGTATAATGCATATATCTTGAGGAATATTGACAGATACATGCATGTATCTTACCTTGTCTAGTCAATATAGTTAATAGTGGTACACATAAAATCTCAAGCTTAAGGAATATCAACAACTAGAGAGTATGTAAGCAATCTATTAATATATAAATGGTGGAGGACAACTTTATATTAAACGTTCGTAATCTTTAATATATTATACCGAGTGACATCGACTTATGTAATATTTTATTTCTTATGAAATACCCTAATGATTCAAGCGTCGAACACATCAGGAATCATCGTATACGTACATTTACGTATGTATTTATTCCTTAAGTCTATTTAGGGTTTCTATAATGTTCCTCCTTTAATTTATACATACATATTATATAAGTTTCATTATTTTAAAGGTTTTTAATTTAATTAGCTTATATAATAATCTTATGTATAACGTTATATTAATAAAAACATATTTAATTAATTTTAATTAATTAATTGTTTATTATTCAATTTTAATATATTATATTGAATTTATATATATATACTATAACTTTTATAGTATAACACATATATATTATATATGTGTATTTTTATTTGATTAATTAACCTTTAATTAATTTATTTAATTAAACACCTTTAATCAAATTACATTAATTGTGAAAGTCATATATACATACATGTATATATATACTATCTTAAATATTTAAAGATAATATAACATATATCAATATATATAACATATGTGTGTATGTGTGTATAATTAATTAATTAATTAACTTATTTAATTAATTTATTTTATTAATCTTATTAATAAATTAGATTTTGAGATTAATGTTTGAATTTCAAATTTTCAAACACTTTGAAATTTTTATTATCTTTTCATGCATTTTGAAAAGTATTTATATTATAACTTTATAATAAACATACTTCATTTTAAATTTAACTTTTAAATTTAAAATCTTTACCTTAATTTTCAAAACAATTTTGAAAATTGGCCCAATGCCCAATACAAATTGGGCCTTTTCTTTTAAGAGCAACCTTTGGGCTCACTTCACCTTTTAGGTCAGACCGATAACCAAGTAGGACAGGTTATCTGATTACCTAATTTCAATCCTAGACATTACCTTTCTAGACACTATACTGAGTAGGCGAGCTTAATTAGTTAGCCCCAACATAACTAATTCAGGATGCATAGACTATTGAGCTTTAATACCATTAAAGGAATTGGGCCAATTGAAAGCGAGTGAAATAGGTAGATTTCAAAAAAAAAATCTATTTTGGATTTATTGAGCATATGAAGTCTAAAGGGGACTTTAGATCCATCTAAAATATTTTTAAATAAAATCCTTTTTTATTAAAGATTTACATGAATTTAATGTTTACATAAATTAGAGTATGTCAAATATACTATTATATATGTATTTGTATATGACTATTACTTGTTAAATCTAATTTAGAGAAGGAAACCTTTTATTTTCTTCTCTTGAATTATTAATTAATGAGAGGATGTATGGTTTTAATTAGAGAGAGAAAACTTTTCGTTGTCTAGGTGCAGAGCTCAGTTGGTCAGGGCTGCCTAGTGATCATGGAACAAAGTTCTTTGAGGTCACGAATTCGATTCCTAAAAAAAGTAATTTGTTACCCTTAAGACGTAGAGAGGTTATCTCTCGAAAAAGAGAGAATGTTTAGGGATTGATGCTCTGTGTTTGGCTGGCTAAAGAGGGGAATCGGTTATGGTGGGCTATTTTAATCCCCTAGCTCTACTCATCGGAGTAAGGTTTTTAGAGAAAACTTTTCATTTCTCTCTTTAATTAAATTGAATAATTTATTAAATGAAATTAATGACCAAAATTATACTAGGCACATGTTGTGAGTATGTCCAAATATACTCTAGTGTAAATTGTGAAAGTGCAACATATCTTATTGTGTACACAATTAATATGTACGTATTTGGGTGTTGGGATTTACACTATAACGGACACATTTTCCATTTATATATGCATTGGCTGCCCAAAACATCATTTAAATTATATGTATGTGTTTGTGTGTTTAAATATATTTCAAATATATATGTATATATGTATATATTGTTAATGAATCCTTTAAAAAAATCTAAATTAATTCAACCTAGTCGAGTATTATGATTTCAAGATTTATTACCAAACATGCAATGATTTGATTTAGTAAAACAATTTGAAAACAAATCTTAATCTATGAATCCAAATATAACCTATTTGTATATGTTAATAATTTAAAGCAGGATAAAATATAGATACATTATAAGTAATAATAATTTGCAAACAGTATATTTTATTTAATAATAATATTATGTTGATTTATGTTCATTTATACATCAACACAATTCACCTTTATTGTTAGTATGCATAGATCTAAAATATGTAATTTTTTAAATATTTTTTATGAAATATTTTATTGTAAAATATTTTAAAATTATTTTAACATTCATATACATACACACACACAAACATTTGTGTGTGTGTGTGTATGTACGTATCTTAGAATAAAAAACTAATTTTGAACCAATAGAAACTATCATTAACAATTGAACACATAAAAATACAACCCAACAAATCAATTACCAGATTTATATTTAGATCAAAATCAGCAGAACTTATTAATGAAAATCATTAGTAGAAATTATCAACATCAAATCAAAACCAATTTAAATGACAGCAAGTTGAAATACTTTAAGATATACACTTGTTTATTTATAAGGGACAACAAATACATATATAAATCCTTCAGATTGAATCAACCTCTAGATCTACAATATCATGGAATATATAGATAAAAACTAGTTGAATTTACCTTGTTAATGTTACTTTTTGATTTGCATCTTTAAGGAAGAAAGCTCCTAGATTCGATTGAAGCACCTCCAAAAATTGCAACAACCTGACGCACCACTTATTTTATTTTATTTTAAAAAAATTTATGGCTTGAAGGCCATGAATTTTCAACTGAGAATGTTAAATACTGAAGACGAAAGCTAGGGTTTACAAGGAGTGATTAAGAGAGGCATGTGAATGAAAGGTAAGGTAATTATAGAGGGAACCTTCTTAACCTCCTCCCTTAATTTTCTAGATCCAACCGTTAGATTTCAAACCTCATTTTTTTCTTATAACCATATATGAATGAGACTAGATGAGCCTCAAAATATTCTCAAACCCATTTAGTAACTAATTTATTGAAATCCAATTTAAATGTTTTACCAATTTCATATATCGATAAATATATAACTTTTATATACTCACTTTATCAAAACCTGATGGCATTCAGACAAATCAAAATAAAAAAATTAATAATTAATATTTTATAAATATCAATTAATTTAATAAACTTACAATGATTATAAATTAATTAAATCATGTGGTTTTTCGAAGCATTCATTATTACGATTATGCGGCTCAAAGGTGTAAATTTAGTCAACGATTAATAATGAATAATTCGAATATTAACATTCACACCTCACCTTAGCTAATGGTGTGACATTTTGATCGAAATTATCGCTTACACATCTTCTCGATAAAATTCAATTTTACTATTATAAGCAGTACCTGTAGTAATGATTATTTACACCAATTCTCTTTGTCAAAACTATAACACTTTGGACTTCTGGAATTTGATAATGGTCAAAATTCCAATATCTTCCATATTCAACTTTACAGTTCAAACACAAAGTCATTGGTTCAATAATAACAATTATTATTAGCCAAAATACTTTGGCCGGAGATTTTGACTTTAAGTTGACTTCAGTTGACTGTGATACTAAACTCATATAACTAAGGAAACGAATCCTCTTGAATTGTGTTTCACTTACAATACTTCCACTCGACCCAACTATAGTCGTTTAATGGACATCGTGCTAGGATTTAACTATCATATTGAAGATCAACATTATTCTCAAGTTAAGAGAACTATGTAAATTAATCACTTTGATATTTTCTGTTTGACCTAAGTTATATTAACCAAAAGAAAACTATCGAGTGAGTCATTCTATAGTTATCCAATAACCATCAGTACGTAACCCCTTGGTGCCCCCAACAGCCATGAGTAGTGCACTACCTAACATTTGGAGAGCGTTACATACTCTAGTCTCGACGGATGCATGGATGTCCGATCTTGATTCATCTTGACTAGGAATATTTAAAATGATGCACTTATTATATTATGATATAATACTCATGGTTACAACAATTTATAACTTCTATCACAAACACATATTTTATGGACTTTCTAACATATATACTTAAATTAAATAATTAATTATTTATAAAATTTTATAACAAGTATATAACAGGAAGGAAACAACTTTTATTTTGAACAAGATTGCTTATCGAGTTAGATTTAGTAACAAATTACATAATTGCCCATAGGGCATACCCTTAACTCTATCGTTTAGTTCTTGAAGAGACATTGGAAATGAGAATTATATAAAATGCTAAAAGAACTTAATATGAAATGAGAAATGTGATATCTATTCCTAATGTATTTTCATATATCCAATTTTTTTCTATAAAAGTTATTTCTTTGACTTTAAGATATTTAATCTAAAACTCTCGACTGTAAACTAATTATAGTGTATGAAATAAAATCTCGTAATAAGTGGTCGAATGGAGCTTTGTATTCCAAACACTATTATGGTAATAGAAAAAATATTGGGAGCATACCATATAACACATCTTAATGGACACGTCAAGTTACGAAAAATTGTCTTTGTAAATATATTAAATATTATTTATGAAATAATAGTTATTTTCAGCATGAACATAGATACGGTTTTATTTTGAAATGCATACAATGAATATTCGTTATACAGTAAATCTATAATAATAGTATTATAACAAAAACAATGGATTAGAAAATACAGAAGTGTTAGAAACTTTTACAATTATTTTGGAATTATGTACTAGACCATAGTTTTAAGAAATAATTCAATAATTATATGATTATGAGTCACAAGGTATTGATAAATTGTATCTTAAAGATTATGGGCGAAGCACCTATTCAATGGGAGCGACAAAAAAGTTAATGAAATCTTCGTATTGATACATATAGGTGTATGCACTTCAAAGTATAATGATGCCAAAACATATCCACATAGTTCGTTAGATTCACAAATGAATTATCATAGAAATGAACATGTGTATTTGATACAAAACTACTGTATTTATGACATGTTCATTGAATATAAAATGGAAGTATAGAAACATAACATGTAAAGAAAATAAATATCTGATTTGATTGAATAGGTGAGTGTATCGAAAAGTGTTCCAAAAGTTCCTAAAAATGAATAAGATTTAATCTTAAAAGTTACTACTCCTTATGATACATGATGAGGTACCATAAAGAGTAATTAAACTTTATTGGACAAAGAATGATTGATAATGAGTGAAGTTGAGTTAACTTATTTCTATTAGGATTTGTACTTAAGAGTAAGTACATAGCTTAAAATTATTTCATCCAAAGCATAGTTTAAAAGACAAGATCAGAGTTTATAAAAAACCCCTACATATCTTAGGTTAGGAGTTGATAGGTCGTGTAATTCAAAAGGCTGCATGTAATATTTGTTCGAGAGGGATCTTGAGTGGGTCGCCCTAAAGTAGTTTGGCAAGTCAGTATTGATTAATCGGCTTATATTATGAACTTAAATGTTCATTAACTCAAAACTGAATCATATATATATATATAATATATATATATATAATATATATATAATATATATATATAATATATATATATAATATATATATATATCTGTGTGTGTGTACACACACCAAGGTAGTTCATAAAATGTTTCATAATGCTTGTTCCGTTATACTGAGAAACGATTGTTTTTTCAAGAGTTGCCAACCTTGTGACGAAGGAATTTCTTTTAGAGATTATTGGTAGTAAAATGGATTTGGATATAAAATAAAGGATGAAATGAAACTAACCAATCTAAAATAGACATGGCTTATTAGAATGTCTAATAAGAACTCTTACATATTAAAGCAAAACTGTTAGTTTCATTTCAATGTCAAGAAACGAATTTCCTCAATGATCAAATAAGACATTAGGAGTATTGAATCTGCTATATAACACAATGTGCAAATCTTGAATGGATTCAAAGTATATTATAAAAATATGATTTTAATAGTGGCACCTGAAAGGATATGATCCATCGATCACAAAAGTATTTTTGAGAAAAAGTCCAATGCAGTTGGAATATAGTAAACTACGTTGATAAGAATAATAATGTAAATTTCAACCGTTGAAATTACCATAACAGACTCATTATTCAATGTGCTTAAGTTTATTCGGATTTTACTCATAAAATTATCGCTCGATATGATTTTGAGTTTTGGTACATATATGTTGAAATAGAAAATAAATAATGATTTCGAATAATCTGTTTGGACATACCAACCAAAGAATCCCGATGTGAATGAAGTGATACTCAATTTGTAGGTTTCGGATAGGATCAAATAACTAATATGAAATTTCAATAAGCATCAGATTTGAGCAAATATTTTGACAGAAAAACAAACAGTTTGAATTCCACTCTAATGTGGAGCATGTAAGATGGATTCCTTATGCATTGGCAATAGAAATTATCATACATGTTGTGTTGTTTATAATATCAAAATTTGCTTATTTGTTCGATACATAAAGCAAGTACCAAATCCAAATTAAGATCACTAAATGATAATTTAGAGTGTTCTCGATTATTTACTAAATACTAGAGAATTATTTCTAGAAACAAAGAACTCCTTATGATGGAGTACTCGGACTCGAACTTCATAAGTGATATCGAGTATCGTACATCAATCCCAAATTCATGGTCAATCTTAGTTATGGAGCTTTAAGTTAGGATTATTCCAAATAAAAGGTTGTGGCTGACTAAAAGGCAAAGTACATCACCTTGAATTGCATCACAACAAAAGCTGTGTAATGACAAATTCATAACTAATCTAGATGCGATTCCAAATGTTAAAAATCACATAACATTGTTATGCAATAATAATGCCATAATACATATAGCAAAGGAACCCGGAGCTCACTAGAATTCAAAAAACATACTCCGATGAGTTCCATATGATGATCAACATTAGAGAGAGTTGATTGAAAATGTAGATAACTAAGAGAATATACCGTATCCATTCACTAAGGGACTGGCTCATTCAGGTTGGAGAAAACTAATCGGGGAATGGGAATAAGATGGACCATAAGTCCAAGTGGAAGATGGATAGAGATAAGGGTATGCGCTAGGGGTAATTATGTAATTTGTTACATATATCTAACTCTATGACCGATCTTGTTCATAATAAAGGTATTTGATTTCTATTATATAAAATATATAGTGATATAATAAATAATAATTGATTTAAAGTGCATAAATAAGAATATCCTTAAATGAAATGTTATGTGAGTGTAGTTGCAAAAAGTTGCAATCATGGGTAATTAATCACAATATAAAATAACATTTTATTTTAGATTCCAGGTCGAGAAGTTTAGAGAAAGGATATCGATACATCCATTGAGACCAAAGTATATAACGGTCTCCAAATGTTAAGCAATATAATACTCATGACTACTAGAGACGCCAAGGGGTTAAGTACTATTAGTTATTTGGTACTATAGAATGACTCATTCGAAATTTCCTTATTGGTTAATAATAACTAGTGTCAAAAAAATCTCGAACTGACGATATCACACAATTCTCTCAACTTAAGTATACTATTGAAATATAGTGTGGACACTGCACTTCGATTAGTTAAATCATGACATGGCGTCCATCGAACGACTATAGCTGGGTCTGAGTTGAAGCATTAGAAGTGACGCACTATTCAATGGTGAATTTGTCTCCTCGGTTATAAGAGGTTAGTATCGCAGTGAACTATAGGCAATCAAAAGTCAAAATCTCAGGCCAGAGTAGTACGGTAAATAATAAATGTTATTATTGAACCAATGACTTTGTTTATAGGCTGACCAATTAAGTTAACTGTGGATGATGTTGGAATTTTGATCGAAACCAAATTCCATAAACCATGAGGTAATATAACGTTGACGAAAAGAGTGTGTGTAGATAATCATTGCTGAAAGGTACCGCTTAAGAATATATAAAATATTATTTTTCTGAAAAGGTTTGTAAAAGATGAATTCATACAAACTATCACACCACTAGCTAAAGTGACGTGTGAATGTTAATATTTGAAAATTGTTCAAAATTAATCATTGATTGGATTCACACCTCTGAGTCACACAACCGTATTTGTAAATTCTATAAAAGGTCACACGATTTAATTAATTTATAAAATGTTGTAAATTAATTAAATTAATTTATATTTATGAAATACTGATTATTATTTAATTTATTTGATGTTTTGGTGTTGTTATTAATTATTTGAATGTATACATAAAATTTATGTATGCGTGTATCGGGAAATGATATTAATAAATATTTAAATGGATTTTAAATATAGTAGTTGCTTAACAAGCTTTTGGAAATGATTATCTATGTGATGGAATGTTGTGGCCTGCCATGCAAGAGAGGAAGGAAGGAAGCGATATGGATGAGATTTGACTGAAAATTAATCGATTATTAAAAGTGGAAGTTTAAAGAGAGAATAGGAAAGGCTTTAATTCTCTCATTAAAACAAATCCTCTCATTTTCTTACATGAATTGTTTTTCTTCCTCTCTTCTCTCTTGCCATGGCTAAAATTACCAGCTTTATTTTGTGAAAAATACAACTCCAATCGTTGATAAAAGTAGATTCATTAAACAATTATTCAATATCTTATTTATCAGAATCCATTATGGAAAAATCTTCTGAGTAATTAACCATGATATATCTAAACCATACATAATATCATAAAAAATGGATATAAAATTTTGACTACTACTTAATATAGGTAAGGGTTTGAAAAAGTATCTACAAGGGCGAAATGTAGATACTTGCACCCTGTCAAAGTAAGGAATCATGGCATGTATGTTCGGAACGTATTCCATTTTGAGAGATATGAAAAAGCAGTATCTAGTAGAAAGTTTCCTCTAATACCACATTGTAACACCCTATCTATATACCCATATTAACAAAGAATATTACATAGTAATATTGTTTGGTAAGACAGAAAATAGGGCTGGTTAGGAGCGACCATCGGTGAATGTTCCCTTGGACTAATACCGACACGTTTTACTTCATCTCATATAATAATAAATGGCATGTACAATATTGGCACAAAGTAATAAACATGTTGGCTAATTTCAAAAATAACAATATACAAAATATCAATAAACACAAAAACATATATTACAGTGGGAAAATATAATACATGATGTAACTAGATATATAATATGAGTCTAGAAAATGGATACCCACATGTAATACATACAAAACAAGTACTAGATGAGTATGAAAAATAATATACATCATGAGTCATGATATCTCATACAAGAGTCATACATATATATACATAAGGACTAGAAAAAATGATATATTTATCTCCAAAAGCTTTCCCAACATCCATGGTAAGTGAGTTCCAGTAGCCATCATGTCTCGGTCTGACCTGAGTATTATTAAAATAATAAATGAGTCATAATGTATCTAATTCAAAAGGGTGAGATCATAGTGATAGAGTATATATGAATCTCAAATGATATAGTTATAACCATAAATATGCTAAGAAAAAAAATGAAAAAATGGCATAATCCATTAATAAAATCACCAAGTCATAAAATAATATCATGCCTATCATAGGCAATCATAATAAAATATGGTGATGCAAACATCCAAATCAGACCCATAGACTAGTATAAAGCGAGTCAAAACCAAAAGAAGAGCACGAAGCCAATCAAACTCAAAGATGAGCACGAAGCAAATCAAGCACAAAGACAAGCACAAAGCAAGCTGGGTAAAAGTAACTTATCTTATAGTTACCTTTTAGGGGAATTTTTAGTGACAACGCTATCTTCCAAGGGTAGACTGATATAAAATGCTCTAGGAGTCTACTTAAGCACACTCCTACAATCTTATAGATACTTGAGCTTCATAACACATGTCCCATCTGTATAATGCATTGTGAGGTGCCATATCCAATAAAAAATTACGCAAGTCATATGACATTGTATTGGCGGAGGTAACAGACCGCTGGTTTATGGTATCAACCAAATCATGGGGCATGAAGTTGAGCACGAAGCAAGACGAAATGATACCACAACTCAAGGTGCGACCACTACAGTCAGCCATATATGCGAACTACTATTCTACAAGGTCAAGCTATCAAAATGCACTAACAAATATGGTGAGCTATAATAGAAAGATTCCCCTAAGCTTCTACTAATCAAAAAGTGTTAAATACTCCCAAATGGTATTTACTCGAGTATTGCCCATGTGTCCCATACCACATGGTGTTACTTGCATATTTACTACTAGTTGGTAAATTCCACTCACTCAAAATTTTCTACACAATAAGTCATTTAAATAGTCGATAAAGTTTTATCGGAATTCATATACCGATTGCTACTACTAAATCGATTATTCAAATTTCTCATTCCATAGAAAATAAAAAAAAGGTTTTATTTACTAAAACCATTCTAAGGATCTTAATTATATTTTATAAAATAGTTTCTACTTTACTAAAAGAATTCAGCCATACTTAAAATAATTATACTGATTTTCTAGTTAAAATACACTTCTTTAAAATAATTCATGAGCTCAGATATTTGTATAAATTAACTACTTTATACACACACAGAACTTTACTAAATCTATTTTAAGTCCTTAACTCATTTAAAAAAATTTCCAAAGGCACGAAAACCTCTTAAAATTACTTGCATGGCTTTTTTATTCTAAAAATAACTTGACAAGAGATATTTTGCTTTTATACCATACTATTTGTATTTCTTATAACATAGAAAAAGATTTTATTTATTAAAAACATTTCCCAAAACCTTAAAATTATTTTTGTGAAGGAGTTATGTATTATTCAAAGGCCTTAAAACTCTTTTAAAAATATTTAAATATCTAATATAATCAAAATCACTGAATGAATTACTTTGATAATTATTATTATATTTATAAAATAGCAACATATCGTATTTTGCCTTTGAAACATTCTACATTTTAAAATATAATTATAATGATGGTTTTTAAACAATTTTTTAATTAAATATAACCCATAATTTGGAATATGATTTGAATAATAAATCGAGTTAAATCTGAATATAATTTAATAATATATTTTTCAAAATACTTTAATACAAGAAAAATCTATAAACCATTTTTGTTAAATTTTAAAATGTTTTTTAAAATCAATTAAAGAGTAAAACAGCCCAAAATGCAAATTATAGAGTAAAGTTGCTCCATAAAATGTCATCTAATAGTTTAGAATTATTTTAGGAATCTGAATTGCTTTTCCAGCAAACATCGATCAAATAAACAATTTATATGCATCATTCAACCAAGCCATGAGAATAAAAATGCATTTGGACAGCGTTCATCTGCATTTTGAAGGTTTACAACATACATGCAATTTCACAATCAACCAAAGAATTAAATCCATTATTCCAAACACTTAATTTAACCAACTCAAGCACTAAACAAGATGAAAATATAAATGCAGTTTAAGCTAAATATAGTTGTGAGTTCAACAACTCATCCCTATCCATTGCTTGTTGAAACTCCCATGCTTCAGCTGCCTTCAACAAGTCGCTTGCCCCATACCTACATGACATCTATGTCACGACCACCAGCATCGGACCACGCTCTAGAGTCTGCCTCCACCGCGACATTAATTTCGTCCATACCAAGCCATCGTCGCCATGCCTTTACCGCCATCAGCCCCTACTCGATTTTACACTGTGAATGGTGTTATGTTTAAATAAACTTGCATGTGCAAAATGCAGGTGTGCAGATGTATAGAGGTAGGTGCCGACTAAGCTTCTGTAGTCCATGATCTGACAAAAAAGCTAAACCACATTTTTCATATGGAGAGATGCCGAACAACTCCTCTAACCTGCAACTTAGGGGCATGAGTATAAATATTTTAAGCTGAATGAGACAATTTGCCTCCATTACACATGCCCGGAGTTTGGTGGAGCATTCACACCATGCACGGAGTAGGCAGGATGAAGGGTCTGTGCCTGGAGAAAATCGAGATCTTATTTACGAAGTTCGATTGATGCCCGGAGTTAGGCACGATCGAAGGCAAACATCCTAGATGAGGATGTTTAAACCAGTATGTTTACGTGGGTAACTCCGACCAACGCCCGAACTTTGGCATGGTCAGTTTAGATACCCCAAAGAAGGATGTCTGGAGAGCTATCTGAAGGGGACTTACTAAGATTGATGCCCAAAGATAGGCTCAACCACACTCGAAAGTGGTGTAGAGCTAACCTTTAAAGTAATTGAAATTTGACCAAATTTGTAACATCCCGATATTTCAACCATTCGCATCCACACATGTCGGACTTGAATTGCTCAAAATATCAGATTGTTAATTTATATTAGCAAAACTCAACATATACAGTAAATAAAATAATCACAGAATCACATATATAGAGTAATATAACAATAAACAGCGGAAACAAATGAATAGTAGTTCATGAAGCTACTATATATATATCAGAGTTAAAACAAGATACAACAGAAATCTCGAATACATAGAAGTCTCAATACAATAGTCAAATACAAGATCAGAATACGTCACTAGAATCAACCGAATAACAGAAAACTGAATAAATAGCTGGATCTCCAAGGCGAAGCTCCAACTCCAAAGGTGAGTCTCAAATGCTGTATCACTCAGTCTGACCCGAGCGTAAAGCAAAACACAAAAGACTCGAGTCAGGATTAACATTCTTATATCAATAAATCCAACTCAAGTGAAATATCAACTGAAATACAAGTAACTCAAAGGATGTTTGGGATAACCATCCTCTAAGGATCCGTGGAACTATCTACTATGTAGTAATATACGCTATTATAATATGTCTATAGTAAAGTAAACTATTAAAATAGCGTTAAGGCGTTACCCATATCCCCCTTAACACATTTTATATATTCCCATAGTCTATACAGTACCGTAATCTCCCACGTACTGGGCATCGTCAAAGGGCACTCCATAGGTATGGTACAAAATAAACTCGTAGAAGGCACGCTAGGGTAGGTGACACGACACAACTAGGCAATAACAGGGTAGATATACCAATTACACTTCCGAGTTGGTGGTAACGCATAGCAGCCACTACCGCCCACCTCGAGCCACACTCCCAAAAAAAATCCAAGGGTGCACCCAATCAATCACAAGTAATAGAATGGTATCGAAGGAGTGTGTCCGATCGGAGGAATGACCTCACTTGGCCTGTCGATTGCTCCTGTTTTAGCCACCTTAAGCCAACTCACGGGAGTCGGCTACACGTATATACCTCATACAGGATCGTCACCACCATCCTACTTCATTTTGGAATCCCCACCGCGTACACAGTTGTTAAAGTGGTTTTCGGTATTGGCAAAGAGTATAACAATAACCGATCCCGGTCTCTTTAACAACCAAACGTTATTATAACACCGCAGTCATTTCAAAATAGTTTATACTTCAAAACCAAAATATCATTTCAATTTCAAAACCATATTAATACGATATCATTTTTCACTTAAAATAATATCCATTTCCAAAATCATAACACTTTCAAAGTTATAACACTTTCAAAATCGTAACACTTTTGAAATCATAACATTTGGAAATCATAACACTTTGAAACCATAACACTTCCCTTTAAACAGTTTAGATATTAATAATAGTATATATATATATATAGTTTATAAAATAAAATAGTTATAAATTAAAATAGTTAATGATAGAATAATTAGTATATTAAAATTAGTTTATATTTTAAAAATTATAAAGTAAAACATATAAATAGTTTTAAATATAATTTAAAATACTTTATATAATAAAATAGCTTCTTCAAATTCCACAATCGATTGAAATCAACTTGAATTCAAAATTCAAATTAAATTCAATCTCAATTCATCAGTTTCAATTCAATTCAGTTTCTCAATAAACCTTTCAAAATCATATTGATTTTAAATACAGATTTGAACCACAAAATAAGCCATTTCAATTTCAATATATTTCAAAGGTTTAAATATTCAACATTTCAAAACTAAATTTGATAATTTCATATATATCTTAATTTAACTTCATTATTATTTAGTTTTGAAATATTCACTTAATAAATCCAATATCATTTAAATAAAACCCCAAATTACAATAAACTAAATATTCCCTTCAATTTATTTAAACTTGAAATATTCATTTAAATCGCTTTAAAACAAAAATTAAGTTATAAACTCATATCCTTTAACATCTAAATTCAATAAGTTTCAAATCGATTTAATCAAATAAATCCTTAATTAAATACCATTTCAAATCAATTTCAAATCTATCTTTCCAACTTTAATTTATTAAAAATTATTATAAACTTTATATTCGAAAATAAAATTTTAAATATATTATTTATAAATTAAATCAAAATTTATTAAACTAAATATTATTATCAAACTTATCTTATAATAAAACTAATTTATACATATTTTAAAATAGTAAAATTATAAGTAAATTTTTAAAACTATATAATTCCAAAACTAACTTATAACTTTAAAATTTCAAAACATATAAATTTAAAAATCAAAAGTTTAAACCATATAACATACATTTATATATAATATCTTGAAATCAATATATTAAACCATATATTTCTTTTCAAAACCATAGAAATCATTTTCAAAATATTTATATATAGGCCAACGGTGTCTGTATATAATTTTCTATCCTATGGTCAAGTGATACGGATATTTATCATTTCAATCCACAATATAAATATATACGGGTATATATCTTTTCAACCTGCAATCCCAAATTCAATTCAATGAAAATCGCTTGGGTTTATCATTTCAACCCATAACGATTTTCTCCTATTCTACAAGATCGTTCGGGTATGTATCATTTCAACCCATAGGGAATTTGTGACATCCCAGAATTTCGAGGAATTTAAAATGGGATAATCTCTTATTTAAATTATTTAAAATTGATAAAATTGTTATTTTCAAATATAAATAACAGATTAATTGATAATGTGCTGTTTTAAAATATGGTTATAAATTGATTTTAAATCAGAATAATTAGTTACAAATTTAATCTGTGATATTTTATAAATAGATTTAAATAGCCCTATTATCTCTAATTAAATAAGTGTTATTTAAATGTGTATATTTATGTGTTTAGAGGAAAACTATAATTTGAAAATTTAAAATGAAGTGTTCCAATTTAAATTACAATAAAATATATCCTAAACTTAAATGAAACTCTACTTATTCACTTTTGATCTATATAATAATTTGATGTAATTTTGGTAATAATGTTTGTAATTAAAATAAATCTTGTTTATATTAAATATAAATATAAAACAAATATATGGTTAAATGTAAATATAAATATATAAACTTATAAACATACTTAACATAAGTAAATAAATAAATAAAATAAATAAATAAATAAATATAAATAAAGTGTTTGGTAAGTTAAGTTTAAAATAGAAAATACATTAGTTAAATATATTGAGTGATAAAAATAGAAGTGAATACAAGCTAACATAATAAAATAAATGTAACAACTTTACTAAAGTAGGTAAGTCTAAAGCAAAGTTAATATATGTACTAAGTATCTAGTTTGCAGGCAAGTAAAATATACCAACCATAACCATATGTATAAACTACTACCATACATATGCAAAGTAAAAATAAGTCAAGGTAAATATATATACAAGGTGTACCTGCAAAATGAAAAGATATATACAAGATGAACAAAGTTACATAAATATATGTACTATAGCATTGTAGATAGGCAAGTCTAAAACAAAATAAAATATACTCAAGATGTACACAATTAAATAAACATTTGTACTATGGAAATGTAGACTTGCAGGCAAAGAAAAGAAGTAAGGAGACATAGTACATACGAATTGAAATGTAAGGGATAAGTATGACATTATTAATAAATGCTTGTGTACAACATGAATCATATCAGCCCATCTAAAGGAAAATCTCTGACCCTAAAGATAAAAATCTTGTACAAATACAACTTAGCCTCTGCATTGTCTTCTTTATATCAAAACTCCTTTCCTTTTCGTTCATTAAAACGATGCAAACCAGAAATCATCTCCTCTGAAACATTTCCAAAACCTTGTAAACAATTTTCTACAAGCTTGTAGCCAGATTCATCTTCAAACTAAAAGCCTGGAATCAAGTTGAATCATCATGTCCCTGTCTTAGCATTCCAGTTTTTAAAGCTCTTCCAGTTTTCAGTTTTAATCAAGTTTCTAGCCTCTGCTCTTTCCAAAAACGGTGAGTAAACATCTTTATCTAAAAATCTAAATTAGTTAATGTTTGTTGCTGTGAAATATTTGTGATAATGATAACTTGCGTGTGTATATCTATGTATATGATTCTGTGTACATGATGGTATTCTTGTGTGCATGTCTGATGTGATTACATCAGCTCTGTTCCATATTATAGAGTTTAACAATTTAGTTCCAATCCATTCTTTTTCTCGCTGATCTTTATTTTGGTCTAGTTATCAAACAAGAATTGTTTGTTAGTCTTAGATTAAACTTAGAAATGAAGTTAAGGAAAAGATATTTGAATGTTAACTGTAAAATAGAAAGGACAGGGAAATTCGTAAGACCATGTAAAAATCCATCATAGAAATTTGTAGTTTCAAGATTGTAATTCGAATGTACTTCGCAAATTAGGATTTTTAAAATTAAAATGGAGATTTTTAGTTCTGTATTTCAAGAGTAATTTGAAATTGAATAAAATTTGCATTTTCCCATTTTCTAACATTCGAACCAATTTAAAATGTTGAAATTCTGGTTGAAGCTTGCTTGATACTTGTTGATAACAGGAAAAATGCTAAAGAATTTTTCTACTTCATAAATTAAAGAAACGAGATCGATTTAGGGTTTGGGGTTGCAAGTTTGGTCATGTCTGTAATGTGACGAATTCGATGCCTATACGCGATCGAGTGTCACGAGGCTTTGGGCATGGCTTCGTAGATGGTCGGAGAGTGTGAGGTCGAAGTCTGGGGTCTTTCGGTGGTTGGCATTGGGAGTTCGAGGCGATTTCCAGGCGTGGGTTGCTGTACGTTTTGAACGTGATAACTCGATTCCACTTTCGACGTTGGTTGGCGTTTCTGGGTGGTTGCGAAGCTTATTTGGGCTATCGACGATATGGAGATGAGTGTGGTGTGGGTCGGAGATGGCCAGGGTGACTGTGCACGTGTACGTGCATTTTGGCATCTGGGTCATATGATTTGGGGAAGACGAGTTCTTCGCGTGTGTTTGCTCGAGATGGTGTGGGGGTAACTCGAAGCGAGGATCGGGTTTTGGGATGTTAAACTCGAGTTTATACTCGAGTGTTTGGTGAGAGATGGCCTGCTAGTTTTTTTTTACTGTGAAATGTAAATTAAGATTTTGAAATTGGAAGGGAAGCAGGGAAACACGGGTTTAAACCCGAGTAGCATTCGGGTATGACCCGAAGTAGGCTTAAAGCCCAGTTTTATAAAAGTTTTAAAAATAAGATTTTGAAATTTAAAAACAAATTTTTGTTAAAACTTTATACCTTACTTTATAAATGTTATGAAAGTTAATTTTAAGATAAAAGGGTTTAAATGTATATGGTAATTAAGAAAATGTTTATCTTAAGTTAAAAGAAGATTTATTATCTTTGAAGTTAATTAAGTTAATGAAGGAATTAAATATAATTAATTAAATTAATTAATTAAGAATAAAGGTTAATTAAGTAATTAATTCAAGGATAATTAATTAATTTAATTAATTAATGATTATGATTGATTAACTAATAATTAGAGATTAATGAATTAGGGATTTATTAATTAAGAAATTAAAGGTTGATTAATTGAAAAATAAGAAGTACTTAGTTAGTAATTGAGTTTTAGGAATAAATAAATTGGTTAATGAATAAGGAATAATTAATCTATAAAGCTTAATTTAGGATTAATTAATTGTGATTAAATCTTATTAATCGATAATTAAGGTTTATATATTAATAATTAAAAGAATAATTAATCTGTAATTAAAGATTTATAAATTTGTTGAAAGGGCAATTAAGAAATGAATTATCAATTGTAATGGATCAAATGAATGTGATTGATTCAAGATAATTAATTGTAAATTAATTAAAGATAACCACTTGATGGTTAATTAAGTATGAATACTTAATGAAATTGAATAGTATAATTACTTAGCAAAGTAATTAATGAATAATTACAGGATGTAATTAGATGAAGGAAATTACTTAATGGGAAGAAATTAAAGTAGGATTACTTTGTAGAAGTAATTAAAGATTTATTACTTGGTGTAATAAATAATAAGGGTTTATATAATTAATTAAGAAGTTAATTAATTAAGATAAGAAATTTCAAGATGGAAATTCCTGTATATGATTTAGGTTGATAAACGAAAGTGATTAATAGAAGTTAATTAATTAATGTAATTAATTAAGGATTAATGTAATTAATTATAGTTAATTAATTTGTGGAAGTAATTTATTAAGGTTCGTTAATAAATGTAATTGATGAAGTAATTAATGGTTAATTACTGTGAATGGTTAAGAATAATTAATTTATGAAATTAATTAAAGAGTAATTACTGGAATGCAATTAAAGGTTAGTTAATCCAAGATGATTAATTAAAATGGAAGTTGGAGAATGATTAATAAATTGATTTGTAATTAATTAATGATTTTGTAAGCAGGATTTATAAGATGAAGTGATTAATTTAATTTACTTTAAATTAATTAGAGAAGAAGTAATTAATTTAATTCATTTTAAATTAATTTTGAAATGAGATAATTAATTTAATTCATTTTAAATTAATTATAAATGGTGTGATTATTTATCCTTGCTTATGTATGGATGGATGATATTGTTTGCCTTGAAGGGTTTGAGATCTCAGATATGGATGCTGTGTGATATGGATTATCTATTTATGATGATATTGTGAATTATCTATCTGTGATATTGTGGATTATCTATCTGTGATATTGTGATTTATCTATCTGTGAATATATAGATAATATTGAATTGAATTGTTTTAACTTTAAAACAACTTGGCCTTAAAAGATACGGTTTTGGATTTCGATGAGACCGGGATCGGGTTTCCGTATACCGGGATTCCAGGTCTGGAGACCCGAATACCACATCAATCCAAAATAATGTTAGGTCGTGAAATCCAAGTGGAGCAAGTGAAGACTCGAGGTATAAGAACTATTCGTCAGTATAACTCTGTGGGTGATTCCGTAATGAGTTTGACGAAGATAGTACTTATAGATTCGAGATGGTGATTCAGAATGCAAGGGTTATTGTCGTTAACTCTGAGGGTGATTCCAATACGAGTGTAACGAGATAATGCCTTCGGTTTCGTTCGAACCCGGAACGAACTTGTATGGATCGAATGCTTTCAGAACATCGTCAGGCGGACGATGAGCATTCTAAGAGATGAGTTCTGTAAAGGTAATCGTGACCTCAAGCCTCATCAACCGGGAATGGCTAAAACAGGGGAGGTGCAACAAGGCTTCGTGGGTAGCCCCCACTTGAGAGTAAGGTCATCCCTGTCTAGATGTCCCTTTTTATTTCGGCTTAGTGTGCGGTTGTGGATCCCAACCGTGGGGTGATTTTATTCGGAACTATCCAGTAAGGGATGGGTCCGGCCTTGTGTTGCAGGGGACTTAGGGTGGGTCCTCGGTACGGTGATCTAGGCCACGTACTGTGACGGGCGGTACCCCAGTAGCCCAGCCATTGATGGAAACCCATTTTCCCTACGTGACCTTACGGTTTTGATTGTATTACCCACTTTGTGGCTAATATGTTGGAATTTAATCATGTAACAATTTCAGCTATTTCTTATTTACTTGAAAACCATAGACACTATTATAATATCACTGAATTTCCTATCAAAGTTTTGGTTAGCGTAAGGTAAAAACATTTCCATGTTTATGTGTGGGATGTCTTACGTGATACCTTTTGTTTTCCAAAGGATTTTTAAAGTTAAGCAACTTTAAACCGTTTACTCATACCAGATCCATGTCTGACCCGGAGTTTATTTCTGTTTTTTTCTAAACTCTCGGGTACCCAAATTTTTACGGGTAGCCAAGGGATTCAGGTTAGCTTTGATGAATTCTGGAGGAGCAATGGAGCAGGAGGCTTCAGCGTATAGATGTATATATATTGGTTCCGCTGTGTTAGAGTTTATGTATATTTCCGCTGTGTTGTATCTCTATGATGATTGAGTTGTATCGAGTTGTATTAACTAGACAGGTGTTTATAACCGTCTAGTATGTGTTGTATTATCTGTGTAACTCTGATGTATATGATATTATGTAATCTCTTATGTGATATATTATATTTTATTCGTTCCGCTGTTGAGATTCTGTTGTTGTTTCTTCTTCTTCTCTATCTTTTCTATTTTCTCACCTCTTTCTTTCTTAAAAACGATGCGATTTTCCGGTAGTGGAAGGTCGGGTCGTTACAGTGGTATCAGAGCAATAGGTTGAGCGAATACCTAAGCTCTGGAGTGGTATCTTTCTTGAGAGAGCGTACTTGTAATTTTTATCTATATATATATATATATATTTATTTCTACCTATCTGTTGGGTTACCTGTTCGGGTTTTCCAATATAATTTATAAAGGTAGATAGGGTAGTGGTGTGTGTAACACGACTACCAATGGATTGAGTTTGTTGTGGTTGGAAGTGTATCTGTCGAGACTGTAGACCTAATACCGTCTCGAGTAAGCTTTGTTGATGTAAGGATTTTGTTGATCTCTGAAGGAAACCTGTGAAGGATTTGGAGTTCATCATTTAAGTGCAAGTTTGATCGCGCTCGCGTGAGCGGATTTTCAAGAGTTTGGATCTGTCAGTTGGACAGAAGTAAGTCATGATATCTTGATACCCCAGGACGTTGTAGCTGTGTGATGAGACACAGTGACTATGGATGTTTCTGAAGATGTTTTCTTTTGAACAAGATAAGGAAGTGTGCCTGTTTCGGAGTTGTGGCAGTGTGCCTGCTTCGGTGATTGTGGCTGTGTTCAGCAGGGTGTTTCTGTTTGGTTTGTGTTCCGAGTTTCTCGAGGAGCTTTGGATAGGAAATCTTCTGGCTGGGCAGTTTTTCTTGAGGAGATTTCAGAAGCAGCAGAGTGGTTCCGTTCTTCGACGGATTGGCTTCATAAGCGTAAGCTGTTCTGACTGGTTGAGAGAGAGCAGTTTTCTTTGGATTTAGGCTGGATTGATCGTAAAAGTGACTTGCGATAATCTGAGTGTTCTCTTGGTTTGTCAGTGATTTTTCTGGACGTCTTCAGGAAGTCAGAGTTTTGTCAGCATCTGGAGATTGAGTTGGTATCGACTGGATTCCAGAAATGGTACCGGTGGTGCAGCTAAGGAGATCGGTGGAGCATTTGTGTTTTCTCTTCTATATCTAGTTTCGAGTTTCTTCTAGCTAAGGGTAGCTGAAGACAGTACCCTTGACTGAGGACTCATCTGTTTCTGTGAGCAGTTCATTACGTTTGTAGTGGATCTGATATTGTGTGTCCAGGAGGTGTTGGTTAAGATTTTGCTCGAATTCATCGACATTCTTATCTACTTCAGATCAGAGTTGTGCAGCGGAAGCATGGTGGCAGCTGTTTTAGAGTGGAAGCAACCGGAAGTTGCAATGTTCTGAGATTAGAGAATTTCTATAGGAATTTTCTGGATTTGAGGCCAGATTTGCAGTGCATATGTTTTGTCTTTTCCGGATAGGAGAAGTGAGTTGTATCTACTAATGATGGTAGAGTAGAGTTGTATTCTGAATGATTGGGTAAATCTGGAGAGAATCTTTTTGGTTGAGTTATTCTGATCCAGTTGGTTATTGAAGCATCAGCAAAGTTTTGGCTGGTCGGGAAAGGATGTAGGCAGCCCAGGATCGTCAAAGGAGTTTTGTGGATAAGAGACGGAAGAAGTTGGAATTCGAAGTTGGAGACTTCGATGTTGTTGAGATTTTTCTTCGGAAAAGGGAGCAATAAGATTGGGTAAGACTGTGAGGTTAGCTCCGGAGTATATTGGATCTTTCTGTATTCTGGTAAGGATAAGAGTTTTGGATCAAAGGAGTGAATTGCCAGTTTGGATAACTGGAATTCATTGTATTTCATGTGTCTCTGAGGGAGTACGCGTAAGATTCTATCTCTGGTTATAGAACCAGCAGTTCACAGAGTTTTGGTTGTTGAGTCAGACTTGTTTGTAGTCTGATATCCTGTCTTGTTTTGTAGATCTAGTTGAGTAAGAGCTCAGTAGCTCAGTAGTGTAGCTAGTTTGGATTCAGTAGAGCGAGTATTACAGTATTTATATTTGGGAAACTCGGGAAATTTTTAGGAAGCTTATCCGGATCTGTGTCCGAATAGCTAGTGTTGTTTATTGATTGGATTGTTTGTTGATTGAATTTATTTGAATGGTTGTATATGGCTAATATGTATGTCTGAAATGGTTGAAAATAAAATAAAACTTTGGATTATCTTTCGTTTTAAATTTCGAGGACGAAATTCTTTTAAGGGGGAAGGAATGTGACATCCCAGAATTTCGAGGAATTTAAAATGGGATAATCTCTTATTTAAATTATTTAAAATTGATAAAATTGTTATTTTCAAATATAAATAACAGATTAATTGATAATGTGCTGTTTTAAAATATGGTTATAAATTGATTTTAAATCAGAATAATTAGTTACAAATTTAATCTGTGATATTTTATAAATAGATTTAAATAGCCCTATTATCTCTAATTAAATAAGTGTTATTTAAATGTGTATATTTATGTGTTTAGAGGAAAACTATAATTTGAAAATTTAAAATGAAGTGTTCCAATTTAAATTACAATAAAATATATCCTAAACTTAAATGAAACTCTACTTATTCACTTTTGATCTATATAATAATTTGATGTAATTTTGGTAATAATGTTTGTAATTAAAATAAATCTTGTTTATATTAAATATAAATATAAAACAAATATATGGTTAAATGTAAATATAAATATATAAACTTATAAACATACTTAACATAAGTAAATAAATAAATAAAATAAATAAATAAATAACTATAAATAAAGTGTTTGGTAAGTTAAGTTTAAAATAGAAAATACATTAGTTAAATATATTGAGTGATAAAAATAGAAGTGAATACAAGCTAACATAATAAAATAAATGTAACAACTTTACTAAAGTAGGTAAGTCTAAAGCAAAGTTAATATATGTACTAAGTATCTAGTTTGCAGGCAAGTAAAATATACCAACCATAACCATATGTATAAACTACTACCATACATATGCAAAGTAAAAATAAGTCAAGGTAAATATATATACAAGGTGTACCTGCAAAATGAAAAGATATATACAAGATGAACAAAGTTACATAAATATATGTACTATAGCATTGTAGATAGGCAAGTCTAAAACAAAATAAAATATACTCAAGATGTACACAATTAAATAAACATTTGTACTATGGAAATGGAGACTTGCAGGCAAAGAAAAGAAGTAAGGAGACATAGTACATACGAATTGAAATGTAAGGGATAAGTATGACATTATTAATAAATGCTTGTGTACAACATGAATCATATCAGCCCATCTAAAGGAAAATCTCTGACCCTAAAGATAAAAATCTTGTACAAATACAACTTAGCCTCTGCATTGTCTTCTTTATATCAAGACTCCTTTCCTTTTCGTTCATTAAAACAATGCAAACCAGAAATCATCTCCTCTGAAACATTTCCAAAACCCTGTAAACAATTTTCTACAAGCTTGTAGCCAGATTCATCTTCAAACTAAAAGCCTGGAATCAAGTTGAATCATCATGTCCCTGTCTTAGCATTCCAGTTTTTAAAGCTCTTCCAGTTTTCAGTTTTAATCAAGTTTCTAGCCTCTGCTCTTTCCAAAAACGGTGAGTAAACATCTTTATCTAAAAATCTAAATTAGTTAATGTTTGTTGCTGTGAAATATTTGTGATAATGATAACTTGCGTGTGTATATCTATGTATATGATTCTGTGTACATGATGGTAGTCTTGTGTGCATGTCTGATGTGATTACATCAGCTCTGTTCCATATTACAGAGTTTAACAATTTAGTTCCAATCCATTCTTTTTCTCGCTGATCTTTATTTTGGTCTAGTTATCAAACAAGAATTGTTTGTTAGTCTTAGATTAAACTTAGAAATGAAGTTAAGGAAAAGATATTTGAATGTTAACTGTAAAATAGAAAGGACAGGGAAATTCGTAAGACCATGTAAAAATCCATCATAGAAATTTGTAGTTTCAAGATTGTAATTCGAATGTACTTCGCAAATTAGGATTTTTAAAATTAAAATGGAGATTTTTAGTTCTGTATTTCAAGAGTAATTTGAAATTGAATAAAATTTGCATTTTCCCATTTTCTAACATTCGAACCAATTTAAAATGTTGAAATTCTGGTTGAAGCTTGCTTGATACTTGTTGATAACAGGAAAAATGCTAAAGAATTTTTCTACTTCATAAATTAAAGAAACGAGATCGATTTAGGGTTTGGGGTTGCAAGTTTGGTCATGTCTGTAATGTGACGAATTCGATGCCTATACGCGATCGAGTGTCACGAGGCTTTGGGCATGGCTTCGTAGATGGTCGGAGAGTGTGAGGTCGAAGTCTGGGGTCTTTCGGTGGTTGGCATTGGGAGTTCGAGGCGATTTCCAGGCGTGGGTTGCTGTACGTTTTGAACGTGATAACTCGATTCCACTTTCGACGTTGGTTGGCGTTTCTGGGTGGTTGCGAAGCTTATTTGGGCTATCGACGATATGGAGATGAGCGTGGTGTGGGTCGGAGATGGCCAGGGTGACTGTGCACATGTACGTGCATTTTGGCATCTGGGTCATATGATTTGGGGAAGACGAGTTCTTCGTGTGTGTTTGCTCGAGATGGTGTGGGGGTAACTCGAAGCGAGGATCGGGTTTTGGGATGTTAAACTCAAGTTTATACTCGAGTGTTTGGTGAGAGATGGCCTGCTAGTTTTTTTTTACTGTGAAATGTAAATTAAGATTTTGAAATTGGAAGGGAAGCAGGGAAACACGGGTTTAAACCCGAGTAGCATTCGGGTATGACCCGAAGTAGGCTTAAAGCCCAGTTTTATAAAAGTTTTAAAAATAAGATTTTGAAATTTAAAAACAAATTTTTGTTAAAACTTTATACCTTACTTTATAAATGTTATGAAAGTTAATTTTAAGATAAAAGGGTTTAAATGTATATGGTAATTAAGAAAATGTTTATCTTAAGTTAAAAGAAGATTTATTATCTTTGAAGTTAATTAAGTTAATGAAGGAATTAAATATAATTAATTAAATTAATTAATTAAGAATAAAGGTTAATTAAGTAATTAATTCAAGGATAATTAATTAATTTAATTAATTAATGATTATGATTGATTAACTAATAATTAGAGATTAATGAATTAGGGATTTATTAATTAAGAAATTAAAGGTTGATTAATTGAAAAATAAGAAGTACTTAGTTAGTAATTGAGTTTTAGGAATAAATAAATTGGTTAATGAATAAGGAATAATTAATCTATAAAGCTTAATTTAGGATTAATTAAATTGTGATTAAATCTTATTAATCGATAATTAAGGTTTATATATTAATAATTAAAAGAATAATTAATCTGTAATTAAAGATTTATAAATTTGTTGAAAGGGCAATTAAGAAATGAATTATCAATTGTAATGGATCAAATGAATGTGATTGATTCAAGATAATTAATTGTAAATTAATTAAAGATAACCACTTGATGGTTAATTAAGTATGAATACTTAATGAAATTGAATAGTATAATTACTTAGCAAAGTAATTAATGAATAATTACATGATGTAATTAGATGAAGGAAATTACTTAATGGGAAGAAATTAAAGTAGGATTACTTTGTAGAAGTAATTAAAGATTTATTACTTGGTGTAATAAATAATAAGGGTTTATATAATTAATTAAGAAGTTAATTAATTAAGATAAGAAATTTCAAGATGGAAATTCCTGTATATGATTTAGGTTGATAAACGAAAGTGATTAATAGAAGTTAATTAATTAATGTAATTAATTAAGGATTAATGTAATTAATTATAGTTAATTAATTTGTGGAAGTAATTTATTAAGGTTCGTTAATAAATGTAATTGATGAAGTAATTAATGGTTAATTACTGTGAATGGTTAAGAATAATTAATTTATGAAATTAATTAAAGAGTAATTACTGGAATGCAATTAAAGGTTAGTTAATCCAAGATGATTAATTAAAATGGAAGTTGGAGAATGATTAATAAATTGATTTGTAATTAATTAATGATTTTGTAAGCAGGATTTATAAGATGAAGTGATTAATTTAATTTACTTTAAATTAATTAGAGAAGAAGTAATTAATTTAATTCATTTTAAATTAATTTTGAAATGAGATAATTAATTTAATTCATTTTAAATTAATTATAAATGGTGTGATTATTTATCCTTGCTTATGTATGGATGGATGATATTGTTTGCCTTGAAGAGTTTGAGATCTCAGATATGGATGCTGTGTGATATGGATTATCTATTTATGATGATATTGTGAATTATCTATCTGTGATATTGTGGATTATCTATCTGTGATATTGTGATTTATCTATCTGTGAATATATAGATAATATTGAATTGAATTGTTTTAACTTTAAAACAACTTGGCCTTAAAAGATACGGTTTTGGATTTCGATGAGACCGGGATCGGGTTTCCGTATACCGGGATTCCAGGTCTGGAGACCCGAATACCACATCGATCCAAAATAACGTTAGGTCGTGAAATCCAAGTGGAGCAAGTGAAGACTCGAGGTATAAGAACTATTCGTCAGTATAACTCTGTGGGTGATTCCGTAATGAGTTTGACGAAGATAGTACTTATAGATTCGAGATGGTGATTCAGAATGCAAGGGTTATTGTCGTTAACTCTGAGGGTGATTCCAATACGAGTGTAACGAGATAATGCCTTCGGTTTCGTTCGAACCCGGAACGAACTTGTATGGATCGAATGCTTTCAGAACATCGTCAGGCGGACGATGAGCATTCTAAGAGATGAGTTCTGTAAAGGTAATCGTGACCTCAAGCCTCATCAACCGGGAATGGCTAAAACAGGGGAGGTGCAACAAGGCTTCGTGGGTAGCCCCCACTTGAGAGTAAGGTCATCCCTGTCTAGATGTCCCTTTTTATTTCGGCTTAGTGTGCGGTTGTGGATCCCAACCGTGGGGTGATTTTATTCGGAACTATCCAGTAAGGGATGGGTCCGGCCTTGTGTTGCAGGGGACTTAGGGTGGGTCCTCGGTACGGTGATCTAGGCCACGTACTGTGACGGGCGGTACCCCAGTAGCCCAGCCATTGATGGAAACCCATTTTCCCTACGTGACCTTACGGTTTTGATTGTATTACCCACTTTGTGGCTAATATGTTGGAATTTAATCATGTAACAATTTCAGCTATTTCTTATTTACTTGAAAACCATAGACACTATTATAATATCACTGAATTTCCTATCAAAGTTTTGGTTAGCGTAAGGTAAAAACATTTCCATGTTTATGTGTGGGATGTCTTACGTGATACCTTTTGTTTTCCAAAGGATTTTCAAAGTTAAGCAACTTTAAACCGTTTACTCATACCAGACCCATGTCTGACCCGGAGTTTATTTCTGTTTTTTTCTAAACTCTCGGGTACCCAAATTTTTACGGGTAGCCAAGGGATTCAGGTTAGCTTTGATGAATTCTGGAGGAGCAATGGAGCAGGAGGCTTCAGCGTATAGATGTATATATATTGGTTCCGCTGTGTTAGAGTTTATGTATATTTCCGCTGTGTTGTATCTCTATGATGATTGAGTTGTATCGAGTTGTATTAACTAGACAGGTGTTTATAACTGTCTAGTATGTGTTGTATTATCTGTGTAACTCTGATGTATATGATATTATGTAATCTCTTATGTGATATATTATATTTTATTCGTTCCGCTGTTGAGATTCTGTTGTTGTTTCTTCTTCTTCTCTATCTTTTCTATTTTCTCACCTCTTTCTTTCTTAAAAACGATGCGATTTTCCGGTAGTGGAAGGTCGGGTCGTTACAGAATTCTATACTAACAGGGAACTTACAGAGTGATAACAGATATGATAATAATATAACAGGCATATATCATCAATATGAATAACAGATAATGGTGTTAGATGTCACAGGTGAACAGATACAGATAATAGCATATATATAATAATGTAAATAACTAACAGGAGCATATTTCAATTGTCGTTTCAATTGAAATCAAATTTAATAAATATAAGAACGTAAATCGTGAGTGAATGCTCACCTTTCGAGGCTAGAGAGATAGACAATGAACTTGAGTTACGAAATCCAAGCACAAATCCAAACAACAAGATTGGCACGAATTCGACGGAAAGAGCTGATAACAGAAATTGATGAGAACAAATCAAAACAAGTTTTGATATAACTGAAAATATATACATTATTATTATTATTATATTATTATTATTTCCTAAACCAATGTTCAATAAAATACATATTAAAAAAAATCTATATACACCTATATGTATTTTAAAGCCAATTGTCCCAACTAAAATCTTTGTTTTTATATTAAAACACATATAATAAAAATTATATATATATATATAATATAATTTGAAATAAATACTTATATATATACAATAGATTTATATATATATATATATATATTACTTGAAATATTCGTATATAAAATAAAAAATCTAAGCTGATATATAACTCACCTATAGATAAACCAGTATATAAACATATGTACACTAACGGATAATCAAGTAACTCCTTTTATTAAAAGCTTATATACTATTTTACATACTTTAAACAATATGTATAAACTGTAAACACTTCATACAGTAACCAATATATGCGAAACAGCTTGCCAACACGTATATATATAGTGCTAACAAAACATATACATGTATAAACTTTTCTGAATCAATACTTGGATATATGGATATACTTTTCTGCATATTGCAAAAACATGAAAATATATATAAATATAAATCTAACCTATTATAGACAACTTTTATCACTATATATATACAATAAATCATATAAGCTAATATTAACTTATATACACTTCTACCTATAAACTATAAGCTTATAAGCTAATATATACACACATCTAATGTATCTAAAACTGCAATGTAAACATTTATACATTATGACTATATATACTAAAATATAAATGAAACTCTTATATATATATTCACAACAATGCAGACCAAAATATAAATGAGACCGAACATATACAAATGTATATAACCATATATATAAATGGAGTAAACTATTATATATTTAATTAATAAATATATATACAAACTTATCTACTTTTACAAAGAAGTTGTTCTATAGTATATATATATATATGGAATTTTTTTCTATAACAGATTTTCTTATATAAACTACCAATCCAAAACCAACAAAATAAACTATATATATAACGAAACAAGCAGACTCAGTTAGAATTTATATATATAAGTAGATTTATATATAAATAAAGGAAATATATATCCTTAACATAGTACATAATACTTTACAACATATATACATAATACTATAGAAAAGCATATCACAAAATCTACCTATACGCGTTCCAAAGCAAGAAGAGGAAGGATGAGAGCAAAGGTGTCTACACATGGACTCGGCTGGGGAAGGAGATTGAGAGTGGGTCTGAGGCTATGGAGGATCTGGTCTCGGCTAGAGGGTGAAGGAGCAAGCAGCGTGGTAAGTGGAGACTGTTTGGGCGCGCTCCGTTATGGAGGCAGAGGAAGATTGGTGAGGCTCGGGTGAAGCTTATTCAGCGGCAAAAATGGAGGTGGCAGATAGTCTCGGGTAGGCTGCTATCAGCTGGCGTTTGGGTGTCGAGGATCTGAGGCGACCATGATATGGTTGTAGCGTTCAAGTATGTGGAAGGGGCGGCCAAAGTTTTGGAGAAGGGCAGGTTTCAGATGAGAAAGAAGGAGGTGGGAGGACGAAACAAAGTTCCAAGCACAGTAATCAAAGTTAAAATTTTGTATAAATTCTTTTTTTTTCAAAACAAATTGTTGGGAAAGAGAGTAGATGCACGAACCAGAAATAAATATAAGATAGTGGGAATAACCAAAAGTCATAACCGTTCGATTTTCAACTGGTGGAAAGATTTGAATGGTCATTGCAAATCAAAAGATTTACCGGTGCGGTTAACCATTTTACGGGTTTCGCCACGTACCGAAATTCCGAAACACAAAAGTGAATATACCGTAGAGATCAGCATGACGAGACGATCAAAACGGTATATAGATATCAGTGGTATGATCATCCTATCAAAAGTCGATAATCGGTACCAAAAATGCTGCTAAAATGCCGGAATTAAGATAAACGGAGCAATAGCAGTCAAAATTTGGAGAAACGAAATATGACGTCTCACTCAGAAGATGGTTTACAAATTTATTGTATAAAAATATTCAGGTTTGGAAAATATTTTATCATCATCAATTTTAACTAATTTAAATTGAAATAAAATTACACAAGAAAATAAACTTCCATATTATTAGATGATTAGTTAGCATTTGCTATGTTTATATTGACGTATTCCAAATATTAAATTTTTATTTCAAAATTTTATTATTTAAAATTTCACAAAAATTCAATTAATTAAATTAATAAACCACTAAAATTTACGGTTCGTTACAAAATTTCAAACTTGAACTTAGTCATATGCGGACAAACATCCTGGAGATCATTCTTTGTTCACGAGCAATGAAACGGACTAAAGATTTAGTCCGATGAAGACAACGAGAAGTGGATTGCAAACACATTGAACGTAGAGCGCACTTCTGAAACACTTAGGCCAATTAAAATTCACACAACACTTGAACGAAACAAAAAGTTTTTTTATTCACATCCAAAATAAGTACATGTGTTACTGACAACTAGACTGAAAGCAAAAGCGAGAGCCAAACCCGCACAAAACTAGCTGGAAATGAAAGGTAGTTCCAAATACTATGCAAACAAAAGCACAAAGGAGATGGATGATCATTTCTTGGTCCTCTTCTTTTTCTCTTTCTTCTCTGCATAAGATGGCTCACCAGATCCCTCTGGTTTCTTCCTTATTCTTCCTCCACTACCTTTGCCCTTCGAATGCGAGCTAAGTAACGCAGCCGTAGAAATGCTTTGAGTACTCCAGATCATGGGTTGTGTGATCGAAGAAAAAGTGGTCTTGCCGGGCAAAGCTATTGACAGAGGAGGAGGAAAAAAGTCCGCCAGTTCTTGCTTAATTTTGCCGGCGTCCATGACTTGTTAATCGTGGATCTCCTATATGGTGCGCTTTAAAATAGGCCATAAATCACCATTATTAAAACATCCTCACTAATCTAAATCTCTTGAAACTCACTAGTCTCTTCTTCATCAAGAGCTGGGATCTTCTTTGTACTGGGATCTGAAGTATCACTAACTAGAATGTTGAAGTTGTTTCAAAGATAGTCACAAACGTTGAATCGGTCGTTGTTGCTATTGGCCCTGGTTGAGAGCTTTCTTTGGGAAGACATGGAACCAGAGGCTGACCTGAAATTTGATAAAGATGAAATGAGAGATTAGCTACATCGACCGGCGTCATGTGTGCTCTATCAAATATTAGTGAGATCAACGATATCCCTATGCTAGATTATGGCTTAGTACGGGCAGGCATACAAAGGGTCTTATGAACTGAAAGATGCAGAAGGAGCCTCGGAAGTAAGATCTGTAGTGATATCCTAAAGAGTAGTGCCAGAATATTCAGTATAACCCTTTTGAATGGTAGCAGCCAATTCTAGGTGTAAAATAAGCTCACCAGCTCTGAGTGCCTCAATATTCTCTGCACTTAAAATTTCTTTCTTTGGCTCCACCAAGTTTATTTCAGCTCCTTCTGAATGTTCATGCTCATCCTACACTATATTTTCCCACGCCATCGCCAAGGTGCGAGGATAAGCTTTACCGAGCCATGCCAAGTCTTAGAATTTAAGAACATTGATGCCGTAGTTAGTGATGAGTGCATCGAAGCTATTCTTAATCCGTCTTTCTATAAAAGCCACCAACTCGTTCACTCGTTTTGCCTTATCTAGCATATCATCTCTTTCCTTAGGCGAATTGTCTCTCTTATTGCTGGCATCGAGAAATTCTTCGCAGTAGTTGTGAGCAGTCTGAAGAGCCTCATCTTTCTCTTTCCTTTCACATTCAAGTTGTGCTTTTAATGCTTTTACTTTTTTAGCCAAATCATGATTCCTATGGTGATCAGACTCCACTTCGATCATGCGATTCTTTCTTTCTTGCTCGATCATAGCCTTTAAATCCCTAACCTTTGATCGACATCCTCTTTGTCCTTTTTAAACTTATCAACTTCTTTGTTGAGATGGGCGACGATCTCGTCGTTCTAGTTTGTTATGAGTTTCATTCCAGCAATCTCGGCCTTTAGATTCTCAAAATATTATAAAATTACCTTGGCTAGCCTCCTCCAAGTGAAATACTGATCATACAAATCCCCAACGTATGTTACCATTTGACCCCTGACTTCATATGGGATATCCTTCAAATTGGGAATAAATTTGCAAGATTTGAAATAGATCTTCGAAAAATGACGTTGTAATTCATCAACTTGAGAATTTGAAGCAATATGTCATTCTTCTTTAATGATAGGCTGCTCAACCGGCTTCTCGACAGATGCTTTATCGTGTATGCGTCGAGAAGAATCAGATATAGTGGATTTTGATGGAGGCTGAGACTACTAAGAAGTGTGGGATGAAGCTGGCTGCTTGGTAGAGAGGGAAGCATGAGAAAGGTCGTCGCCAGGGACGTCGCTATGACGGCTAGACTGTTTTTCCAAACCCCTAGACGGGGAGACCTAGATCTAGATTGATGCATAGATGACGAATCACAAGGCTTATAATATTTCTCTCTGCCTCTACGATCTAGGCTTCAATGCCGGCTAGAATCAGAATCATGATCGAGCTTGTAAGGTCGCGTAGTTGGTTTGTGCCTCGGCTGATATCCCATATGGTCCTAGAAATCCTCGTATAATCCACATTGCTCCATGGAACCTGCAAATAAAGCAAAGATAAATTAGCCTTGATAAGACAAGAGCACTACGTGAGCTGTGCAAAGTACAGTGTATATGTGTGTGTGCATGCAAGTGTCCTAGTGTCCCCCCAATTGACCATGGGTTTGAATTTTGCTGACAGGGGTAATCTCCCCTACTTTGGTAGAAGGCACGTCCTCTTGGAAACGAATGGGGGACCTAACATCCCTAATACTCATATTGACGAGGCTAAAGAAGTTGATTACATCTAGGATTGGACCAAGACCGGCAAAAGGGTCCTTCGAAGTCTATATAGGAGTCTCAAATGTAGACGTAGTTGGCGGAGGCGTGGTCAGAGTCATCTTTTTAGGAAGTTTAATATTAAGTCTTTTCCTCTGAAGAGGTTGTTGATCATCGTCGCCTTCACCCTCTTCATAATGTTCTGCTACTCATTCACCTTCACCCTTAATTTCACCATCTTCAATGTGATCTTGTACATGGCTAGTCTCAATCAACGGACTTCGAACTGGAGGCATCGGCGAGTGATCACCATCGGCTTCAAATGAAGAATCAACCTCACCATTGTCGTTGTCTTCTGTAGCACCACCACAATGCGATCGAATTCCAACAAGTTATAAGAACGTTGATTTTAATTGCTGAGCAACATCTTGGCCTCTTCCTCTTCCTCCGGGATTAGATGGTGTAACGACCCGGTATTTTGGACCATTCAAATCAACAATAATCCACACATGTCAGACTTGAATAATGCAAAATAACAGATTGTAATAAAATTTGGAGCAAATAAAATTATTCACAGAATCACAGACACAGAAATATCAGAATAACTCGCAACGGAATTTAAAAATAACCATAGTGGTTCATGAAGCCACTAAAATACATAGTCTCAAAACAAGTACAAATTACATAGTCTAAAAACCAATACAGTTTGAACAACCACAGAAAAATCCCAAATTCATTTGTCTCAATAACATAAGCTAAAATAAAAGACTGAATAGCAAAACAGATAGCAGCTTGATAAAGATGATCTCCAGTAGTCCTAGCTCCATGAAGATGAAGTCCAACTGATACTCAGGCTGACCCGAGCGTAAAATAAAACATAAACACTCGAGTCAGGACATACATACTTATACAATGTAAACCAACTCAAGTGAACTGTAGTAAAGATACAAGTAACTTAAAGAATGCTTGGGATCGCCCATTCTTTAAGGATCCGTTAAACTATCTACTATGTAGTAATATTCGATATGATAAGAATGTCTAATATACAATAAACATACTTTTAAATAGCATTAAGGCTTTACATTTTCCACCTTAACACGTAGTAGTCCCAGTAGTCTATCCAGTATTAGCATACTCCCAAAATGGGGGCTACCCTCGATACTCCACAGGCTACGGGAGAAATAACAAATCGTAGTAAAGCTCGATATGGTAGGTGACATGGCACAACTAGGCTATGCCAGGGTAGATATACCAATTACGCACACGGACTGATGGAGCGCATAGCAGCCACTACCGTCCACCTCGAACAACACTCCCAAATCGGAGGATGGCCATCTAATCAATCACAAGTAAGAGTATAATATCGAAGAAATGTGTCCGAGAAGAGGTGCTACCTCACTGGTCCGAGATCGCTCCTGTTTTAGCCACCTTATGCCAACTCACTGGAGTTGGGTCCACGTAACATACCTTAAGAACGTCGCCACCATCCTACTTCATTCTGGAATCTCCACTGCGTACACGGTTGTCAAAGTGGTTTTCGGTATCGACAGAGAGTATGTCCATATCCGATCCCGGTCTCTTTAACAACCAATCGTTATTATAACCCGTGGTTATAAATTTAAAACAATTTATATTAAAATACTTCAAATTAAATCATTTAAAACAAAGTCATTATTCTTATAAATCAAATATTAAATTCCCAAAAATTTAGCCTTTTCTGAGTTCATTTATTCACTTAAAACAATAAACGTTAAAATTTTCAGCTTTCACAGCATGTAAAAAGTGCTGCGGTAAGTTATATTTGAAAACAATTTAATTCAGCAAAGACAGCATTTATAAACTGCTATAACAGTTCAGTTTTAAACAAAATCATATTTCAGTTTACTGCAGCTCTTAACAAGTGCTACAGTAACCCTTTTATTAGTTCAGGTTCAATTTTAGTTCCTGCTACAACAGCACTTACCAAGTGCTATCATAGCCTTAGTTCATTTTAGTCTTCTAGTTCATTTATATAACCACAGCACTTAACAAGTGCTGCAGATTCTACTAAGTTCAGAATTAGTTCATTTCAGAGATGGTAGCATTTCTGAAGTGCTATAAATTAAATTTCCAGGTTTTAAGTGCAATTTCAGCCATAAATAAACTTCAATTTAAACCATTTAAACTTAAAAAAAATCATATTTTTCCACATTAAAAATGTTCATTTAAAACCTTTAACTTATGATTTCTAAAGAGAAGTTTTACAAAAATAAAATCAAAAATTTACAAAGTTCACTTATTAAATTTCAAGTGTGTCAATTCCTATTTTTTCCTTTAAATGATTTATTTCAACACTTAAATTTAATTCTCCCATTTTTCCATCCTTTTAAAACTAAATTTTCATTTTAATTTTATAAATCTTAAGTTTCCATCTTTTCTTTTTAGTCAAATTTTCAAATTTAAGTTACATTTTAAAGTCAATATTTTCCCATTTATTTATATTTATCACATAGAAAATTATTTCTACTTTTAATAAATCATTTTAAAATTCAATTTAAATCAATTTAATATTATTACAATTATTTAAGATATTTAAAAATACCCAGAAAAATACAGAAAATAACCACGGGTATGTATAATATTTTCTAGCCTAAGTCAAGTGATACAGATACTATATCATTTCAATCCGTAGTTTACAAAGAAAAATCCGGGTTTTATCATTTCAAACCCGCAATCCCAAGTAAATAAAATTTAATTGAAAATCGTTCAGGCCTATCATTTCAGCCCATAACGATCTTCCCTTATTCTAAAGTCCGTTCGGGTATGTATCATTTCAACCCATAGTGATTCTATTCTACAGGGAACTTGCAGTGTGATTTAACAAAATAGAATAACAGTAAAATAAGAACAAAATATAACAAATGATATGTTATGCAATTTTAACAATTCTAACATCAAATATAAATAAATCACAGGTAATTATAACATCATTTTTATTTATTTATTTATTTTCTACACATTCAGTTGCGGTCGTTTCACAATCATATAAGTATAAATATTCGTGTGAGATTTACTCACCTCTACGGAGCTGGAGATTCGATTTAAAAAGGAAATACGATGTCTATCGAAGGCACGCGGAAAGCACGATCAGTTGTTAGCGGATGTGCCAACTAGATTCAAATCTAAAGCAAAATAAATAATCAAATCTAAGATTGCACGAATAACAAATTTTCAAATGAAGCAAACAAACGAAAAAGAAACAAGTTGAATACTAGAAAAAAATAGGTCGACCACTTTAAAAATATGGACTATAACTTAAAAAACAAAGGCCAGAGGAATTTTTTTTTATAACTTCCAAAACAAAAGCTCTGTGGAAACTATACTACAAAATACAAGGTGACAAACAACTTTCATTTCTCTTTTTTTTCCAAACGAGGCTCGGTCTGGCATATAAATCATGACTTCAAAACAAAGGTGATAGAGGTAAATTTTGTTCATCATTTTTCAAACAGAGGCTTAGTGGAATATATACTCAAATACCAAATTACAAAAGTGACAAAACACGGTTTGCTTATTTCTTTTTTCTCGAATATAAGGGGCTCGGTTAACACGGGGTTGGAGGCATGACTGGCTCGGTCGGGTTTGGTGACATGGGGTGGTGGAAGCGTAGAGTGGATGGTTGGTCTCGGCATGGGCTCAGTGGTGATCCGTCCCGGGGTCAGTGGTGGCAGGGGTTCGGTGGTGACAGGTATGACGTGGGGTTCTCGGCCTGGGTCCGTTGACTAGGGTAGGGCGTGGGTTCGTGGCTGGTGGCGAATGGGTAGGTGGTGGTAGGGCTGTGACTGGTCTCGATGGTATTGGGCGTGAGGTTATCTGGCATAGGCCGAGCGTAAGGGTACACGAACAGAGATATAAAATATAAAGTAAAAGAAAGAGGAAGATAGAGGAGGAAGCATATGCGGCCATACCTGATGGAAGAAGGTCACGCAAATTCTGATGGAAGCAAAATGAAATTTTTGTGGAAAGGAGATTTGTGAACGTGGGATAATGAAACAGCTGTCCACCGATTTGTAGAGAGAAGGCAATACTTATTGCTTTGAACGGTTAGAGAAAATTAAGGCACTTTAATTTTATTAAGTTGAACGAAACGTATGGAAGGAAAAGGAAGAAATAATCTTCACGTGCACGATTTTAGGCTAGGTTTTGGGCAAGATTTTGAAATTTCCAAACTGAAATATACGGCTGAACTTGAAATGTTAACGCAAGAAAAATTAAGTGGACAAAGGAAAAGGTAAGAGAAATTATAACGAAATGCCCAAAGTAACGTACAACTTTATGATTTGTTTCTTTTATTAAATAAAATTGAAAATGCTAACGGTTTCTTTCAATAAAATAACGTATCATTTTAAACAAAAATTAAATAGCTATTACCATAATTAATAAAATTTGATTGTTTAATATAAGTTAAGAACGGATGTAAATATACGTAACGAAATGTGAAGTTTAAATTTTCCGTTTCACACTAATTATTACACTTTTAAAAGTATACAACAAATCTGTCCAAAACAAAACTGAAACAAATGTTACACAATTGTATACAGTTCAAGATGAAAATTTCGACAGTTTATAATTTTAAATTTTAAAATTTCTAATTTCTAATAAAGTTACACTTTTAATTCAAATCAACATTATAGAACGCTTATTTTTAAATAAAATTTGCTAAAAATTTTGGGCTGTTACAGATGGAGTTGTCTGACAGTCTCTGCCAAAGTTGCATTGGAAGGCCTATGTGGTACATTTGTAAAGAACGAAATCATAAGTGACAAAGTTTTTGATGTGGAAGCATGTGATAAAGGCTAGAGTGGAGCTCACGTGGAGATATCCATCGCTGAGAGAACCCAGGAGGATAGCGAACAAAGAAGAATTGTTCTTTGAAGTAGCTTAATTTATTCCAAGGGACAACTATGATCTGACAGCCTCTAGAAGGCTGTAGAAAGAGAAGGAAAGGACTTTTCTTGCTATGCTTAAAGCTGAATAAATATCGGATCTCTTGGTTGCTAGGACCTCCATCAAAGTGGCGAGTAAATATAATGAACAAGCTGGGGAGGAAAGCATAACTATTTGGATGGAGTTGTGTTGGAGCTAATCTCATCAAATGTAGAATTCATCGAATGTACTGATTAAATGGCGGATGGCTCCTACCAAGCACATATACCTATTACATGCTATATATCCATCTGGTGGATGGTGCGCTCTTTGATGGCGTGTCGGAACAAATACATCCTCAAATGGAATTTCGTGCTTATCACATATTCTCCTAAGAGATCATTCTTTGATTTTGGAAGTGGGAGAATCGTTGGGATCGTCTAGTATGACTGGATTATCAAGAGTGTCTAGGGCATGTTCAACTTCTGGACCCTCTACGGGATCTATTGGAACATCTGAAACCTGTACTTGCGGATTTTCTGATTAAGGTGCAGGCTACGTCGGAGTTTCCTATGCAAAATGAGCCACGGTTGGGCTTGACTTAGTATCTAGCCTGGCATCTCTGATAGTTAATGGACCTGCAGCTTGAGCAGAGAGACACTCATAAAATCTATGAGCCATAACTATCAAAACTCAACATATAATTGGTATTTGATTGATTAAAAGTCATGCCCTATGCCAAAATGAAAATCTAGTCCAGTGTTGTGTAGTGTCATGTAGTGTTGATTTCCGATAATGTGCAATAGTTCAATTAGAAATCTAGAGAATATCCGAAGTGACCTTCATTGCTGACCATCCCATCGGGCTTCGAGTCATCATCCATGCATTTAAGGTGTCACAAAGTCAAGAGATTTCATCCTAGGGTTTTGGTCCTAAATGGATATGCTTAGATCTCTCATAGCTGACCAAGGTTGAAAATCCCAAGGGCAGGTTCGGTACCGAACCATAGCTCTTGAGGAAATTCTAACCTTGGCAACTTGGAGCCCTACCCTTGAGCATGGCCATTCATCCTAGAAGCATTCCATGCTCACCAGCGTTCATCTCCATCATCACTACCTACCTATGTATGCTTTGATTTCAATCTAATAACCTTATTCAAGTTTTAAGGCTTGAGTCCAAGGATCGAGGCAAGCAAAGTTAGGATCGGGCATTAACGTGATGTTTGTTCTGGTGGCAATTTAATTTGAGTCGAGGTAGTGGGATTTGGTTGTTAAGGCGGGGAGAGCAGCGGAGTTTCACTTGATCTCGAGGTCGAAGTTTTTTATTGGAAGATGAAGCTCAGAGGTAATAGCAAATAAAAGTGAAAGAGTAAAAAGGAGCTGAACAAATTATATAAGGCCCGAACCATGAAAATAGGCGTTAGACTTGCCTAACTCTAAGGCTATGAATCAGTACCGATCGACCGACGTTCAAAAATGAAAAATGGAATCTGGCATACATATACATACGTATCTAGTGCTTCACAGGAGCCAATATGTACATAGAACTAGGGCATGATGGAAAATCAAAACATCTGTGTGTGCATATTCAACATTCAATAACTGGAAACCAAATAAAGGCAGATTCAAACCTGAATAATCTAGAAAAGGAATCGGTTCAAAATTATCGAGCTCGAAATGACGGATCATAAGAGCACATTCTAGTTTTATAGTCTTAGATGCTAGCAAAGCACCATAGCGAATGACTATAGACACAACACTTCACCAAAAAGATCCAAAGAAAGGATAATAACCATTTAAAGCATAGATAGAGTTCGATACGACAATCCTAACTTGTCTCGATCAGAATCACATCAAGTTTGCAACAAGATGCACTTTGGGAGGTATGTGTTAGCCAGCCTTTTGACCAGGCAGTATCTAGATCAACTTAACGAACATAACTTGAAAGTTATTGGGCTAGATGGCCTGGAGAAATAGATGTAAATTCCAGAAACCAAATATATCAAGACTACAAGGTAAAGACAAAGCCAATCCAAATAATCAAAGCCCGATCCATCAAGGTGATGGATCGGTACTGATCCACAAAATCTCCCCAGATTCGCTCCATTTTCCTCCTACAATTGTTATTGATGTTATAAGCCCATTCTAACTCCATGGATCGTCTGCATGCCATTTGATATCAAATAGCTCAAGCATAAGGAATTGACAGCTTAACTCCTCCATTGATCCATCCCATTGGCCAAGAAACATGCTCATGGCCATACAAACAAGTCAAGAAACATGAAGCTAACGATATATCACTTTGATCCAAAGTGGTTAGAACCATCCATAAGATCACATTTTTCTCTAGTACGACTGCTGCTACATCATGGAGATCGTGGAGGAAGACGTGCTAGAGCTTTTCTCGACGACCTACAGCTATAAATAGGCATGGATGGGCTTTATTCCGAGGATCTTATTAGCTCTCTAGACATTTGACATATATTTCTTGTAATTGGCTACCGAGTGGTAATAAATGATAAGAACAGCATTTGTAAAACAGAGATGTCATCAATAAAATTTCAAGTGGACGTGGGCAATGATTAGCCGAACCCTATATATGTGTGTTGTTCTGTTTTCTCTCATTTTCATGTGCTTTTCATCAATTTTTATTCTCTACATAATTTATTAGGTGTTTATGCCATTTTTGATACTAACACATATATAAGGAGAGGCTACCCTTGTATATTATTCTGAAATTTACAAAGCAAAAGTTATCATAAATCCATGTCTTCTTCTGCCTCCTCTCTAAATTCCTAAAGCAAAATATTTGCAAATCAAATCTAAATCAACTCAAATTTGGAGTGAAGCCTTAAGAAGATATTATAACACCTTCCACCTAGTTAGAAGTTGAATAAGTGGAGCCATACTTCCCCTATCCAAGCTGGTCGTGAGCAATTTATAGGAGAGGAAGGCAAATTCAAGTGCAAAAGCAAGAAAGGAAGGAATAAGAAGGTGGTTGCAAGGTTGAGTTTCGACTTTGTTCTTTGGATCTTGGTTGTTATTGGGTTAAAGATGAGTTAACATACCTCTTTGAATGAAAATATAACATACATATATACATATATATATATATATGTTGCGTTTTGATTCTGTTTAAGTTGTTGAATTGTTATTGACATTGCTGAAAACATTGGTTTGAAAAAAGTTGCATATGTGACCTATGTCTGTGGAATTGGAATAGACTTGAATGGACTTGTATGACTTGTTACAAGACCTTGAAACAAAGCACAGAGGTTATAGCTGGACTTTGGTTTAGATCGGACTCGGATTTGAAAGTGCACTTATAGTGATAATCGCTATGGATGCACTTGTGAATTGCCATGTTTTTGGCAATTTCTATGGGACTTTGTAGAAAGATCCTTAGGGGTTTCTCCCCATATTAATAATGTTTTATATGTATGTTTATTGCTATAAAAAATTTAGGTAGTAAAGAGTTAAGTAACATCTCGAAAAGTGACCAAACTTCACTTGTGTAAAACTGCCCCGTTTAGCCTTGATTTCTGGACTTTAAGATATTTAAATTTAGGTATTTTGTTTCATTCTTTTTACAAGTGTTTACTAACTCATATTAGAGTATTTCAAAAGTGGTTTGAGGTACTTATGGATTTTAATAATTAGTTGTGAATTTTTAAAGAAGAGGATTTTATAATAAAAACTTATTTTCCCAAGTTATTAAGGAAATGATAAAGTTGTTATTTTCGAGTAATATTTTGAGAAAATGTTTTAAAACCTATTACAAGTATTATAAAGTATTTTTAAAACATATTTTAGTATATATAGGTTTTAGAAATTGTGCTTACAGTTTTATATCTCATGTAATAAAATATCTTTTGAGTTTTTTATTTACATATCTAGTTTTGGTAAATAAATTACTACATATATATATATATATATATCAGTTTAAAAAAGGTTTTAAAAGTATAAACAAAAGGTTTAGAAAGGGATTAGAATTGCTTAATGGACAAATGGTTAATTATTTAATTACTTGTTTGAAAGGTAATTAACTATGCTTAACACTAAAAGCCGACGAAGTAGGCTTATCTATTTGTGAGAGTTAAGATTGACGTTTGAGTAGGGATGGAGTAATAGAGCTCTAACCTACCGGCTTCCCTACTGATCGAGGAATAACAAGTCAGAAACGTGTTAATCGTGTTGATTTCTTACTTGTTTATAGAAATCATTAATACTATACATAACATTAAAAGCCGACGAGGTAGATCTATCTATTTGTAAGATTCAAAAATGAAGTGTCTAGGCAAGGCTTTGATGAAACTAGTGCTCTAACTTACCTGGCTTCACTCTTGGGCAAGGAATAGTTAAGTTGGAATGTTAGAAATGAGTTAAGTATACAAATATTGATTTGTATAAGCAATTGCTTTTGACTAATTAATCGACTATCGAACTTGACCTAATATTAACTTAGGAAGTATCTAAAAGCTTCATGATTTCATACCAATGAGAACACCCGAGGAGGAGCATTAGTATGAGCCTATCATGAGGGACTCTACCTTGAGGAGTGTTCCAAGAGAGAGGACAATATTAGCATTCGTCGGAAGACTTATGCGGGAATCTATGTGGAGATTCAAGATCTGTTCAAGATGCTCAAATCCATGTAGCAACTCATGATCTGTTCGAGATGATGGAATCCATTTGGGGATTCATGTTCTATTCGAGTAATAAAGACTCATGTGAGAGATGCCGAACATGACCTCGACATCAGGACTGGCTAAACACAAAGTGGGATGCATAATCTTTAGTTTAGCTAACCTTTGAGGGTATATCAACTCCATTATCTAGAGATGCTTATAGATGATGCCAGCGAGAGTTGTTGATACTTGGTTCCACGCAGTTCATACTATGTCTGGTGATGGGCCAATTGTGTTCACCTTATGGTATATTTTATTTAGAGATATACAGTGCTTGAAAGGTAGTTTTTGGTTCATGTCATGGGATCCGCTTTGGTTTACGGGAAGAATATCCATAGAAAAATCCATTATGCGAACGTACCTTAGCGGTACTGATTGTATACCTTTTATTGTTGTTTTGTACGCACATCAGCTATTTTATGATATATCTTCTACAACCTAGACATTATCCATTATACTAATATATTCATTCATCGGATGGTTGGTTTTATTTGAGGAAAAACCGTTATGGTAATCCGTACGGTCTCAATGGTTATTATTACTTGTTACATATTTCTTGAGTTTCTCACGCTGGTTTACCAGACTCATCAGGGTGTAATTTTCTTATAATGCTCGGGTCAGCCCGTGTATATTTCTAGATTTAGCTTTGGATGCTTCAGAGCTTTTGGAGAGAAGCTGGGTGATTACCTACCATAGTATTATTATTTCAGCTGCATTACCATACTGTTTATATTAGAATTGTGAGGACAGGTAGTTATAACTATCCAGGCTAATGCTTGTACTTAGGTTTGGGTAACTCTCTTAATTTTTGTATTTGGAGTAACGCTTTGTACTGTTCCTTTGATATTATATATTATCATTATGTTGTAAGGTTTTGATGTTGGGTTCTCTCTTTCTTGTTCTATTCTATATTTTTATTTTATGCTAACTTTCTATCTTTTCGGCACTTGGGTGTTTGGCACACGAATACAGTGGATGTATTTAGTGTCGATATTCGAGGGTCGAAAATTCAGGTCATTACATTTGATATCAAAGCTCAAGGTTGAGCGAACACCTTGGCTTTGGTTGGGTATGGCTCATTAGATATGGGGTAAGCGATACCCTAGATTGAGTTGAGTGTATTGTACATACGAGAGCGTATTTCTATTTTGAAAACTAGACTTTTAGAATAATTCCTTAGGAATATCTCCTTTTAGTAACTCCTTTGAAATAACTTTATTCTTTCGTGTCAGAAAGAAGTTTTGCCTTGGTTAGGTAGTAAGAACCATGAACACTAGAGCTGCCAATGCTAGAGGGGTCGGGGTAGTACTGTCATGAATGGTGGGAATCGATCACTAAGGAATGTTGCTCTAGTTGAGGAACCGAGGGTGGATGTCATAGAGGAGATCGTGCAGGTCAGGCCTCGGATGAGTTTTGCATTGCTCTGTGCAATTATGAAAGGTTAGATGTAAGAGGTTTAGTGACACAGAGACTATTATAGAAGTTCAATCTTGGCTCAAATTATGTGATTGAATATTTGGAGATATGGAGCTAGGCGATGCAATAAAGCATAGGTTGGCATTGCGACATTTGGTGGATGCAGCCATAGATTGGTGGAGTTCTATTACAGCTGATGTCTAAGAGAATGACTTCTCTTGGGCCCAATTTAAAGATGAGTTTGAGATGAAGTTTGTTTCGAAAGCCAAAAAGACTTTGTGTTTAGGAGTTTCTTGGATCTGAAGCAAGGGCCATGACTTTGGCAGAGTATGTGAACTGGTTCATTGCTTTGTCTCGGCACGGGTTGGGGTTGGTTGACACGCCACTTAAGAAGAATGAGCTGTTTATGGAAGGTATGTATCCCGAGTTTCAGAGAGACATGAATAATCACCTTATGGCGTCGTTTGTGAATTTGGTGAATATGGATTTTAGGTTTGAGAGTTTGGCACCAAGGCCTATTTTTTCTACACCGGTTGGGGATAAGAAGTGCAAGTTTCGGCCGAATAGGTCTAACTTATTTGCAACAAAGCGTAAGAAGAGGGTTCACTTTTGTAATAAGTGTAGGTTGGGTAGAGGAAGCCAGATGGTTAAGGCACCAAGGGAGTGTTACAATTGTCATCAGCCTGGCCATTTTGTTAGAGATTGTCCCGTGCTCAAGAAAGAGGAGCAGCCTAAGGTTTTTTATTTTTTTGTAGTTGAGAAGGGGAAGCAGGTTCTTGAGGGTATAAAATTTGTTTATGGATTTCCTAGTCATGTTTGTTTGACTCTAGTGCTTCTCATAGCTTCATATCCCATAAGCTTGATGATTGTTTAAATCATGATCGGTCAGTTTAGGAGCATAGCTTGTTATTGATTGATGCTCAACTAGTTTATGAGTAGTTTTACCTTTTTACATCATGGGTTGGGTAAACAGTAATTGTGGGTACATTGAAACTAATACTTGTGAATTAAGTTTTACGATTTGACTATAAAACGTTTGGTGATAATGCTGGGTTAGAAGTTAAAATTTAGTAAAAGATGTTTACTATAATCAAAAGGAAAGATTGAATATTTTGGAAATAAATATTTGTGAAAAGATCTATATACGAAGGTGATTTTATATAAGTATAGTTTATAAAATATGGTTTATAAATAGAAAGGATTTACATAGAGAATTTAAGAATTTAAATCTCGGTATCTTCGAAAATGTTTTTAAGATTTTGAAGAAAATAATATTAGTATTTTTGAAAGTAAATATTTAGGAATTGGTTTATATCAAATACTTAGTATTATTATATGAAGTATTTGATACCGCTTTGAAATGATTTTTGGTTAAGTACCGAAAGTATGGTTTGGATGTACTGAACTCATTTATGTCGCTTGAAAATAAATTTGATGACGACTGTAGCATCATCGACGTTCATTTTGGGTTTTTAAGTGAGGGATGCTACAAAGTTATTTTAGTAAAATATATTTTGATTTAAATCCCAAATGTATGGTCTAATATACAAAAGTTATATGCATATATTATTTCAAAATTGTTTGAAATGAAAACCGGTGTTTAGTTCTAAAGTTTTCTTGTTAAGTTATTTTAATGACACATGTATCATATACATTAGGACAGTTTAGTTTGTGCATCCTGTATGATATGTAGGTTGATAGTTTTCATTTGTTAAAATGAAATGGAATTTTTGATGATTTTAGGTAGTCGAGAACTTTTGAATTGTTATAGAACTTGAAGCTAAGTATTTTTATGAAAATATGAAGATGAGTTTATATAACACTTGAATTGTGATAGTAGTAAGTAAAACAAGTGTTAAATGGTTAAACATAATTGTTAAGAAAACAAAATTTAATGTTTTCATATATACACTTAGGATGTAGTGCAGTATTATATGAGTATGAACTTAAGTTATAAAATGATTATGAAATTGAAGTTTTGATTTATGAAATGATGCATAAACGATTTAGTATTGAATGACATGTTATTTGTATAAACGAATGTGATTAAAAAAAGAATTGGTGTAGTTAAGAAACCGATAGGATAAATATGTATAGTAAGTAGATCATTTTATTCGCATAACTGTTCTTGATCCAATATTCGAGTACATGTTTTCAAGGTTGTTTACACCGGTCCAAACAAGGAATTTTTCACTCGATTCTTAACGACGAACACTTGATACAAGTTCGGGATACGATCTCGATGTTTTTCATCATAGTATATGGCTATGCAAGGATAATGGAGGTTTCTAATCAAGGAACCAAATCAGAGTCCACACTAGAATGGTCAAGTGATCTATAGTAGTTTGGAAGTGAAATCTATGTGATCGAGCAAGTGATCAAATCGGATATTGCATACGGATGGTCCACATGCATCGTACGGGCTTTAGTACAATTTTATGATGTGTTATGATGACTTATGAAGAGTATGGTAAATGACTCTTCGATTTGTTATGAGGTAGCATAAATAATCGTCTAAGTAATAATCTAAGGCTATTGAACGTAAGGTATGCTTAGCAAATTGTTTATTGTCCTTGGGCGATGAGAGAGTTTTTTGAACATGAACAAACCATGAGCTTTATTTTGCTAGTGGGTGTGAATGCTATTTAAGTGTTTGTGTGCTTTTTCCTTTATTAAGGTTAGAAGTACCGTGGAGCTAGGATGCTCGAGATGGTACCAAGAAGACAAAGGATAGTTTGAAGGAGTTCTATCCAGAGTTGCATATAGACTACGTGTTCCTTCTTATCTTAATATTGTATATCTTTTGTAGTGTACTAACCGCTTGAGGTGGAGTCACTTAGTATGCATTTTGGTTTTCAGTTTAGCTTGTATATAGTTTAAATAGCACTATATATATGTATGTTACTTCGTCTATCTTCTTTGATTATCGTCCTTGTTTGAATTTCGAGGACAAAATGTTTTAAGTGGGGGAGAATGTAGCAACCCTGAAATTCGAACACTTTGTCTTCGAATATCGTAACATTTTAAAATATAGTTAGCTGTTATAAATATGTTTTTTTAACCTTGTTAAACATTGTTTAATTAATGATAATGATAAAAATACTTGTTTTTTTAAATTGCTTACAAAAATATATTCTTCGGAAAAAAAATTGATAATGTGACCAAAAATCGGTTTTTCGGTAAACAACTTTTCAATCGGTATAAGTTGTTCAAACTATTGTGTACTTGTCTAATGATAAAATGAATACATTATTAACTAATTAACACAGACACCTCTTCATAAAGCATGGCACATTCTAGAAGCTTCCATTTAGATAAGAGATATTATCATCTTAATGGTATAAGTGTAATTAGCATAACGGAGAAGTGATGTAAATGAGAAATGATGGGATGTGAGTCTTCCATGGCATGTTGGGGGTAAAGGAAAGCTTAAAGAGCACCATTCATTAGCCTATATAAGGAGAGGAACGCCCTTGTATGTTGTTCACAAATTCACAAAGCAAAAATTATCATAAATTCATGTCTTCTTCTTATTCCTCTTTAAATTTCTAAAGCAAAATATTTGCAAATCAAATCCAAATCAACTCAAATTTAAGGTGAAGCCTTAGGGGAATATTATAACACCATCCACATAGTTATAAGTTGAAGAAGTAGAGCCACACTCCCCCTATTCATGATGGACGTGAGCAATTTATAGGAGAGGAAGGCAAATTCAAGTGCAAAGCAAGGAAGGAAGGAAAAAGAAGGTGGTTGCAAGGGTGGGTTTGGACTTAGGTTGCTTGGATCTTAGTTGTCATTGGGTTAAAGGTGAGTTAACACACCTCTTTGAATGAATATATAACATATATATGTTGTGTTTTGATTGCGTTTAAGTTGTTGAATTTTTATTAACATTGGGTTGATTCCTGTTTTGAAAACAAGATGCATATGCGATCTATGTATATGGAATTGGACTGGACTTGAACGGACTTGTATGACTTATGACAAGACCTTGAAATAAATCATATAGGTTATAGATGGACTTTGGTTTAGATCGAACTTGGATTTGAAAGTACACTTATAGCAATAATCATTATGGATGCACTAGTGAATTTCCTTGTTTTTGGAAATTTCTATAAAACTTTATAAAGAGATCCTTAGGGGTTTCTTGCCATATTTATATTTCTTATATGTATATTTGTTGCCATAAAAAGTTTTCATAGTTAAGAGTTGAGTAACATCTCAAAATGTGACCAAAACTTCACTTGTGCAAAGCTGCCCCGTTTGACCTTGATTTTTGGACTTTAAAGGTTTGAAAAGATATTTATACTTAAGTATTTTGTTTCATTCTTTTTACATGTGTTTATTAACTCATATTAGAGTATTTCAAAAGTGGTTTGAGATATTTATGGATTTTTAAGAATCAATTGTGAATTTTTAAAGAAGGGGATTTTATAATAAAAACTTGTTTTTTCAAGTTTTTAAGGAAATTGTAAAGTTGTTATTTTCAAGTAATATATTGAGAAAATGGTTTAAAACCTATTATAAGTATATAAAGTATTTTAGTTTTAAGTATATATAGTTTTTAGAAAATGTGTTGAATATTTTAAATCTTATGTAATAAAATATCATTTGACTTGTTTATTTACATATCAAGTTTTGGTAAATAAATTACTATACGTATGTATCATTTTAAAAAGGGTTTTAAAGGTATAAACAAAAGGTTTAGAAAGGGGATAGAATTGCTTAATGGCCAAATGGTTAATTATTTAATTACTTATTTGAAAAGTAATTAACTATGCTTAACACTAAAAGCCGACGAATTAGGCTTATCTATTTATGTGAGTTAAGATTGATGTTCGAGTAGGACTAGAGCAATATAGCTCTAACCTAATGAGTTCCCTCTTGATCGATGAATAATAAGTCGAAAACATGTTAATCGCGTTGATTTCTTACTTGTTTATGGAAATCATTAATACTATACTTAACATTAAAAGCCGACGAGGTAGATCTATCTATTTGTGAGATTCAAAAATGAAGTGTCTAGGAAAGGCTTTGATGCAACCAGTGCTCTAACTTACCTGGCTTCACTCTTGGGCGAGGAATAGTTAAGTTGGAATGTCAAAAATGAGTTAAGTATACAAATATTGATTTATATAAGCAATTGTTTTTGACTAATTAGTCGACTATCGAACTTGACCTAATATTAACTTAGGAAGTATCTAAACGCTTCACGATTTCATACCAATGAGAACACCCGAGGAGGAGCATTGGTACGAAATGTCTCTAGCTTTTGCTTACTTATGTGGAAACTGGAATTGAGTTAATCAAAAATTCATCGATTTGTTTTGGATCGTTCGGTAAGACGGAAAGGTGTATTTATATCAGATGACTTGAATCCGTAAACACTTCAAAACTATATACATAATCCATATTTCTGTTATAGAGTTGAACTATCTATCCTAAGGTTAAGTCCAAAGGAGAGGTCAGCATTAACATTTCAAACGATGCTATCATGTGCGACTGTCTATCTTGAGGAGTATTCCAAGAGAGAGGACAGCATTAGCATTCATCGGAAGACTTATGCAAGAATCATGTGGAGATTTGAGATCTATTCAAGATGCTCGAATCCATGTAGTGATTCATGATCTATTTGAGATGATGGAATCCATTTGGGGATTCAAGTTTTTTTCGAGTGATGAAGCCTCGTATGAGAGATGCCAAATGTGACCTTGACATCGGAAATGGCTAAACACAGAGTAGGATGCACAATCTTGGGTTTAGCTAACATTTGAGGGTATACCAACTCCATTATCTAGAGATCTTTATAGATGATGCTAGCGGGAGTTGTTAGTACTTGGTTCCATGCAGTTTATACTATGTTCTGGCGGTAGGCTAGTTGTGTTTACCTTATGGTATATTTTATCTAGAGGTATATGGTGCTCGGAAGATAGTTTTTGGTCCTTGTTAAAGGGATCCACTTCATTTTACTAGAAGCATCTCCGTAGAAAAATCCATTATGCAAACCTACTTTAGTGGTATTGATTGTATACCTATTATTGTTGTGTACGCAGAGAAGCTATTTTATGATATATGTTCTACACCATAGACATTATCTATTATATCAATATTTCACTCATCGAATAGTTAGTTTCATTTGAGGAGAAAACCGATATGGTAATCCGTATAGTCTCAATGTTTACTATTACTTGTTTCATATTTCTTGAGTTACTCACACTGGTTTACCAAAATGGTTCAGAAGTTATTTTCTTATAATGCTCGGGTTAGTCCGTGTATATTTCCATATTTTGCTTTGGATGCTTTGGAGCTTATGGAGAGAAGCTGGATGATTACCTACAGTAGTATTATTATTTTCACTGCATTACTGTATTGTATATATCAGCATTGTGAGGACAAATAGTTATAACTTTCCAGGCTGATGATGGTACTTTGGTTTGGGTAACTCTCTCAGTTTCTGTATTCGGAGTAACCCTTTATACTGTTCCTTTGATATTATATATTATCGTTCCGTTGTGAGATTCTGATGTTGTGTTCTCTCTTCCTTATTCTATTCTATTTTTTTATTGTACCCTAAATTTCTGTCTTTTCGGCACTTGGGTGTTCGGCATACGAATGTATTTAGTGTTAACATTCGAGGGTCGATAAGTCGGGTCGTTACATCTCGATGAAAGGAGTAATAAATTTTGCAAAGGCTGGGAAATCAGCTCCAATATATATTGGAACTTATCCAATTATAAAGCATGTTGGAAACTTAATATATCAAGTTATTTTACTTGCTTATCTATCAGAAGTACACAACATGTTCCAAGTGTCCCAGTTGAGGAAATTTTGACAAGATTTCAATGTTGTTATAAAACCAACACAATTTGAGGACCTTAAAATTGAACCAAACCCGATCCTCACTATGAGCCCGCATGGATTATATATCGAAGGTGAGGCGGTTAAGGAACAAGAAAGCTCCAATAGTCAGGATTCGCTAGTTAGTCAATCCTAAAACGGTACTTGGAAAATGGAAGTACAAATCAGAAAGTCGCATCCTGGGTTATTTGAAACTCGTTAGGTATTTATTTACTTATTTATTTTATCGAGTGGATATTTGGATTCAATTGATTTTCATATTTGTATAATTATAGAAATAGATTATACTCTCTAATAAATTACGAGCATGCAATTTCTTTAAGGAAGGAAGTCTGTAGCATCCCATTATTTGATTAATTGTAATAAAAATATATTTTAGGATTTAATCGTGATAAATGGATTTGGAAAATAATTTAGGAATTTATCGATTTTAATTTAATAAAAGTGATTTTTGCAATTTATTTGAAATATAATAATTCAAATTTTTAATTTGAAATTTTGAATTATATTTTTAAAGTTCAAAAGTTATTTAGATAGTTATTTGGTAAAATAAATAATACTTATGAAATTTTGGAATCTATTTTGAAATAAATCAATTATTTTAAAATTGTTAAAATTGAAAAAAGTGATATTTTAATAAAGAAAATTTCTTATAAAAATAAAATAAAATTTGGATTAAAACACTTTGGGTGGATTTTAAAACAGACATATATAAGCGGTAAGGGTTATAAGGTGGTTAATAGTACAAAATTATTTAGAAGTAAAAAATGGAAATTTTTTATTAGACCTAAGTTTTGTACTTATATATTAATCCTTATATTTTAACGTTTATATTACCTTACCAAACTCTATATATATCCCACCACTCCCCTGCCTCCCTCCTTCATTCTAAATCCAAGCAAAAAGGCACATTCTTCTTCCTTCTAAAAGCTAGAGACATTGATGCACTTATTTTCACCTTCATCATCAACTTCGTATCTTTCAGCAAAGAGCAAAGTAAAGTGAGTATATCTTATTTTATTTTACTACTGATTTGTGTGTGTGTGTATGTATATATATGTCAGTAACACTCTTACATGATCAAATGCATTGCTTCATCTTTGTAATTAATGAAATCGTAGTAGTAAACGTAGTAGAAACCTCACGTGAATCCACACCCAAGCCCATGTTGAAGTGGGCCATCAAATGCCAGGGAACGGGGGCTGGTCAAATATTACTGCCCAAAAATTCACCATAACAGGTCAATCACTCAATACCCTAGCAGTCCACCGATTAGGTCTGTTTTCAGGGCATAATGCCTAAAACTTGACCAGTGTGTATATTTTTGCTCTAACTTCTTCCAATGATTGTTTCGCACCTCTATGTTGAACTTGATATTGAATTACACTTCATATACACATGATAAAACATTGGAATTAAGATTTAGAGTTATCGAATGAGATTTGAATGGATTTTAGAACTACTACATTTTTAAAGAATACTGTTTTCTAGAAAATATACAATGGGTTAAAATTTTATTTAAAATAAAAATTTTAGGTTTTCGAATTTCAGAAAATTTAAAAATAACTTTGGAATATTCAAGTTATTTTGTAAATCATAAATAAGTTTCAAAGTGTTTTAGCTCATTTTAATTTAAATTTAAAAAGGAGGATTTTTAAATATTTTCATATAAGGAAAATATTGATAAAAATACTTGTTAAACATTTGGAAAATTCAAGAAATTATATTTGAAGTACTTTAAGGTAAATTATATATTTTTTAAAAGTTAAATTTGAATTATTTAAATATATTTTATGATTTAAAGATTAATTAATTTAGACTTTGGTTTGAATAAGATGACTTGTGATGATATGTGCTTATATTTATGATGTTATACAAGTTTATTTATATTTGAATTCCACCATTATAAGTTATTAACTTTAAATTGACCCGATTATCAATATTTGACACACTTTGCTATGTCATGCTTCATCAATCCTACGTTATAAATCATAATATATATTGCATATTTGAACTGTGATGCACAAAATGACAACTATGTGGATTATGTGATGGGCTATAGTGACATTTTGGGAATAATTGTCGTATTGAAAGTTAAATAATTTAAAATTAATAAATTTAACATTTACCAAGAATGACATAGGGTTATAACTACTAGGCACTAATATCCATCCTAGTGGACTGATTCGAGGGTCGATATTCGGATTGTGATGACCTCGTCTCTCATCACTGTGTCCAAATGATCAGTTGCACGAACATATGAAGGCACTGAAAATATTGTATATTTTTGGAAGCATAGTGTAAATATTAAGAAATAGCGCAACCAGATGGAAACTTGAAGTTGACTAAGAAAGCTTAAGATATATCATGCTTTTAGATGCTAAGAGGGAAGGTGCAACTAAGGGGTCATGTGAAGTACCCTCACGTCTGGTCAGAAGTATATGGGTGAAAAAGTCTATGATGACTGGTTGAGGCAGATAGTCTAGTATAGGGTAAATACACAGAGGAGATTTATCAGCATACAATCATATCAAGATTCACAGTATAGAGGATATATCACTCTTATAAGGAAAAGTAGAAATAATGGAACCTTGTAAGATGAATGATTTAAATAATAACCTAAATTTATACAACACAATGCAACTCGTAAGTAAAATGGATAGGATATGATATCCCAGTTGGTTCAAAGTTGCAACATGTATGTTATATTGAATAGTGTCATGACATGTGTGTTACCATCGATTTGTAAAAATGGGTATTGGGGAAATTGTTTAGTGTGAGTGACCATGTGTGTAACTTTTATGCCCCATAAAACCCAACATGACATATTCCCTTTTTTTGTTGCACGATTATAATCATAACTAAATATCTAGCTTAACTCGAGGTTTTGTTTTATGACATCTCCTCGGGTCAGACTAAGATTTTGTTTTAGGATGATTTCATTTTCCCATTTTAAAGTCATTTCCTATGACATTGAGGTCCATGGAGACTGGAATAACGTCTATAAGTTTAGAGTTATGGTTGATCTAGAGCTGCATGGGTGTGCCTTTTCTACTAGTATAAGAGAAACTGTTAGAGTAATCTGAACTGAGAATAACTGGGATACCTATCTTGAGTCAATAGAGCTATGGTGGTTTGAGTGTTGGTACTGTTGTATATGGATGATTATGGACGTGATAGGACGTCTTGATTTTGAGGAAATTTGTATATAGTCTTCCCAGTTAATGATGTTGTATATATGTTGTGTTTTGATTCGACATCCAGTTGTATATAAATCTTGATATGTATATATAAATATATTTTATTTAGCTATGTATTAGACCTTTATATATTTGTTCCTATTATTGATCAGTACATATTCTTAAACTCATATATAATGCCTTGTGTCGAGACGAGATAGGTATTATTTTGTATGTGTTCCGGTATTGTAATGTATCCATGATGACCCAAAGTAGTGCATACTAGCGATTGCTCCTCTTGAGTCCTTTTATCTAGGCCATCAAACAATGATTTCACTCTCTGTTAATCCGGTCAGTAGAATGGGGCATTACACCTAATCTAGTATTAAAAAACTTAGTCGTTTTGTTTTCAAAGTTGAACTCAGTTTGTCTCAAATATAAACAATGCTTGATGTTGTAGATGTTAATGTGTGATGCTTTATTGGTGAAAATATGAGTTGTTGATTGATGAATGTTTAAGTCATGGATTGATATTGTATTGTTCTAACTAGAATGATGTTAAATCCTTGAACGATTGGTGGAGTATGGTCTGACTCAAGTACTGACCATGGATGTTGTTTTCCTATTTGCAGTTTGAGTGATGAATCAATGATGAGCTTGATAATCAAAATTCATGTCAACAAATTTTGGTTAATTTGCAGTGATGTAATCTGAATTTTAATTTGTGATGAGTGATTTTGTTTGAAGAATATTAATGCGTGCACACCTTTTAATTTTTTTGAGAATATTGTACACATACACATAAGATGATTCTAAAACTTGAACTGTTATTTGTTGATGCTTGAATATATATAGTTTGAAACCTTCCACGTTGTGATATTGTTTGACTATTTTAGCAATTTGAGATCTCCTATATATGCATATGACTAGAATTTCTTTTGCACGTGAACTTCTTTTTGCAAGTGATATAGAAATCAATTTTTGAGACCGCCATTTAAACTAATTTGATATCAATAATTGTATCTATATTATGTCATTAACCGATACATCTTTGAAGCGTTAATCCAAAAGATGGATCAACATCCAGAAATCAGATGAAAGCACCAGTTCATATTAAATAAAAGCAAAAGCAGTGAAAGAAGACACAATTTGTGGGGCTCACGAGTTAAGGTGATTACTCGTACCGAGTTATCCCTATAACTTGGTGCTGAGTAATCCCCTTGTAGGGAATCTTGCTGAACTCTCTTGCATCGTGTTTTTTAATTCATTTTGGGGTGCCTCATGTCTTTTCGTAGGTCGATGACTTGTTTTGATGATCGTTCCCTCGTAACTTGGTCTGTTCTGCTGTTTACAGTAGCTAACTCTTCAATTCTTGAGATAGGTCATCCGAAATTCTATGAAATCACTTAGGCATGTATGAAAGAGCTAGAGGATAGCTTGTGTTAAGTTTGACATCATAGTGGTGAAGCCCTATAACTCGGTACCGAGTTATATGGATAACTCAGTGCCAAGTTATGTACTTAGCATAATTTTGGCCTAATTTTTCCCAAGCTATTTTCCTTATCCACGTGAGCATGTCTACCAAATTTTAAGTCCTTACGCCTTCGTCTCGACGTTTTGACTTTCGGTTGAAATCTGCTTTGCTAGAAAGAGGGTTTACACTTGCCCCTCAAAGTTCACCCTTAGAATGTAAGATGTGCTTAGCTCAAGAACATGTTCCTGATATTAGTCTTCGATGGTTGAGATCTCCGGCTGCTTCAATCTTCGTGAATCGTCCAGTTCCCTTGGATCCTCTTGTAAGTTAAAGGTCAATCCAAACCTACTACAACTAAGGACTCCAGCCCTTGTTCATACATCATTATCATTCCGGTTTCATTTGGAGTTATTACATCATATATCAAAATCATTTCATATTCATCCGAGATTTATTTATTATATTCTAATTATAAGGCATTCAAATCCTTTTATCATTATCAAATATGTTTCCATTCTAAGGTTTGATCTCTCTGGGTCATTTTACACTCAATTTAACATACGATCTCTCCATATCATTTATCGTTTAAGCTAATGGGATGATCTCTCTGGATTGTTTGGCGTTCTATATAGGGTTTCGATCTCTCTAAATCCTTACAAAGTCTGCTTGCTCTCCGACAAAGGAACTCAACGACCAAGCAAGCCCATCTGCTCAGACTCCGGTGAAGGGACTTACTTTTCATACAAGACCATCCACTCGCTTTCCGACAACGGAGCTTGCACCCTGCACTTTGATCCTATCTCTTTAGACGGGACTCTAAGGCGATCAATATTTTACAAGTCAATTTGCCCGCTCTCTGGCGAGGGGACTTGCACCATGCACTCCGGCCCCATCTATATGGACGAGACTTAAAGTGATGAATTTCAGTTAACATATTTTAGATTTTTCAAAATTCAAATATTCAAACCAAATCAAAGCAAACAAGCAAAAATACTAAGTGTTCATCCTAGACATCCGACTCAGAACGTGCCTAGAGACCAATCTAGGTCTCGTACATGCATAAGCACTCCGAGGTTATTATCGTCCTAAGTAATCATCTTAGGCATCTGACTCAGAGCGTGCCTATGGGCTATTCGATATCTCGTACATGTGTAAGCAGCCTGAGGTTATTACTGTCTTTATTGCTTAATATGAAAAGTAAAGTGGAAGAAAAGAAACGAAAAAGAAAAGCACGGGGTTTGACTCCAATTCATCCCGGTTATGGAATTTCAAGTCTCGGACCAGATCACTGGTTGTTCCTTGATGCATTCACTATAGATGGCGGTTGCTCCAGCCGAACCATTGCAGTTCCATTCCTCACATACTATTGAAGTTGGTTGCTGTGAACCAATTCCTCTATCATATCACGAAGGTGTCGGCCCTCGTTCATTTCATGTCCATCCAGCTCATGGAAGATGCAGAACTTTCCAGATCTTTCTCTCCTAGCTGGATTTTTATAGAGGATCTGCCCACTGGTGTCAAGATATATCCTATCTGTGGTCTTGGTTATATCAGTGTAGGAAAAGAATTTAGGCTCCCTCCTTTTTTGTTTTTGTTCTCCAAAGTCATTATCAACGTAACTCTTCTTTTCCCTTTGTCTTTTCCAATTCCTCCTTTGGATAGTCCCCTTATTCTCCAGTTGTCCGAACCACATCGCCACCAAGTCAGTTAAGTATAATGGAAAGCACCGCCTTATTAACTCCTCGGAAGCACCCAACACCTCCATATATCAGATGTATCTCATTAGATAAACCGTCGAAACTGTATTTCCACCGTACCATTTCCAACGTTGAAAGTTTGAAATCGGTAGCATTTCTAGCGTTCCAAATATTAGAAGTGAATGGATTCCTATTCACATCCTCCATACCCTGATCTGGGGGTCCACCTATAATTATTCTTCTTACTAACTAAGCAATTCGGTTTTCACCATCTAATGAAGGTCTTCGTCCAAAAGCGATATTCTACCCCCCGCTCATGTAGGGGAATTCTGGCACATACTCTGGTGCATACTCTACTGGTTGCACATTAGAGTTATGTCATGCTCCTTTGGTTTCATTCTGTCCTCCATTCCTACGAGATAGCTTTGGCATATATTCCTCCAGTTGTTGTGCATTTGCATTCTGATTCACATTCCTAACTCAAGCATAATCCATTCTCGACATCCCAACAACCATTCCAACGTTGCCCCTTAGTGTAGTTCTTTCAGTACTGATTTGATTTAGGTTAGTACTGAATTGTTCCATTTGTGGGGGCATTGTTCCAGTTTGCTCCGCTCCAACTCCTAATGCTCCTTGTCCTTGGTTCTGAATTCCTGCAGTTCTAGTTATTCCTTGTTGTTCCATCCTTTGGAAGAATCCTTTAAGCATTTCATGTTATATAGTTATTACTTCATCCTGCATCTCCTTCATCATTCTCTCCATCTCTTCTCAGATCACGTAGATGAATTGATGAGAATTTGAGAACATCTCATGGCTGCCTCCAGGCTCTAGTTGACTTGCTCCGGTTTTAGATCTAGTACTAGGCATCTTCATCTTCTCCAAATCTTTGATTTAAGCTTCAAGTTTTCAGATCTAGCTTCAGTTCTCAAGGAAAGCACCAAAATGTTAACCCAAAAAATGGATTAATATCTAAAAATTAGATGAAAGCACCAGTTCATATTAAATAAAAGAAATTGTAGTAAAAGAAGAGACAATTTTTATAGTGGTTCGACGTAATCTTCGGCCTACGTCCACTTTATTCTTTTATTAGTTGTTCTCTCTCTAGATTATAACTAATTATCTTAGATCTCACCGCTATCTAGTGGATCTCAGATCTACAATGATGTTTCATGAGTGTTTGAGAGTCACTGTTACTAAGAACCTGCTGATCTAAGTCCTAGAATAGTAAATAGTTGTTTCCTAAGTGACTCAAATGGAGGAAAGATTAGAAGTGAAGAAGTAGAAGAGTCCACGTAGTCAGAGAATCCAGATCCTATTTTGGTTGCTCTGTAGCTTGTATTTATAGAGGAAACAGGTATGATGGATCAGAAGCCCGCTTGTAATGAGGTCCAAATATTAGCCCGGAATAGTTTGAGTAATTTGGGCGGTTCAATGGTTAAGGTGCCGAGTTATCCCTATAATTCGGTGTCGAGTTATCCCATTGTAGGAAATCTTGTCGAACTCCCTTGCATCGTATTTCTTGCTTCATTTTGGGGTGCCCCATTTGTTCTCATAGGTCGATGACTTATTTTGATGATCGTTCCCTTATAACTTGGTTTGTTTTTCTGTTTACAGTAGCTAACTCTTTAATTCTTGAGATAGGTCGTTCGGAATCTACAAAATCACTTGGGCATGCATAAAGAGCTAGAGGATAGCTTGTGTGAAGTTTGAGATCATAGTGGTGAAGCACTATAACTCAATACCGAGTTAAGGATAACTCGGTGTCAAGTTATGTACTTAGCATAATTTTGGTCCAATTTTTCCCGAACCATATTCCTGTCCACGTGAGCATGTTTGCTAAGTTTCAAGCCGTTACGCCTTTGTCTCGACGTTCTAACTTCCGATTGAAATCTGCTTTGCTAAAAAGTGGGTTAACAGAAGCTAATAGAAAAAAGAAAAAAAAAACTTGTTATCCTATAATGCGCAATGCTGAACAAATAATATACAAACATATGTGTCTTACCATCAAATAGAAATTGACTGAAATATCTCATAATCTCTCCCTTTTGAAAATAATAGACATATGTTAGTATTTACAAATAAAGTGCGGGTGTATTTGATACGTGATATGCTAATTGAAAAATAATAGATAATAAATTGATTGGAAATAATAATCCATAATCCAAATATACAGTGAATAAGTATCCAAATAAATAGTGAATAACTGACAAAATAAGTATAGTTATATGCAGTGATGTTCAAAGGATAATAAACTCGATCGTTCTAGCCACAATCTAAATAATAATCCAAGTGAAGTATTTGTATGAGGGCAATCTTTTCCTAAATCGTTATAAATGAGATCAAGATATTTAAATCCATGCACCACTATGAGGTCTGTTAGATAAGGGAGAAGCATTGTTTGATGGGTATATATACACCGGTGCTAAAGAATTTTCAACATAGGCCGGATACCCGTGGGTGATATAACTCTATGCCCATAACGCATTCATTTTTCATGTGTAGCCGTTTAACCATTTAAATTCTATAATATACTATGTGTTCTACTTTTCATATGCAACATGTTCATGACTTATCCTCTATACTTTTCTTTATGCCAACTAAACTTTACCACATTTCAGTTTATGTCATTTTAGCTAACATAAGCATAATACTGAAAAATACGAGTCAACAAAATATGAGTATCAAATGATAGATTCTGAGATGACGTGGGACATATAATAGTCAAAATTAGTAAATTTAAAGCATGCTTGATTATCAGAAAATATCATAATTTTATTATTTAATCAAGTACAAAGTGCAATATCATTAATTATCTATGTAGTTGATATAAATTATGAAATCATATAAGAAAGTTCAATCGATAATGATATGGTTTTAAAAGTAAATTCTCTCTAAATATTTTAAAATAATTCCAAATTTTTATTCTAATTTTGAACATGCAATATGAATTGGTTTTAGAGCTATTAGTTTAAAAAGGAGCACATAGTCTAAGGGTATACACACTACTATATCAAAAAAAAACAAAGACTAATCTCAAATGATTTTATTACAAAGCTCAAAATTTTCATTTTAAAAATCATTTCTCAAAGTCATGACAAGTGCAGAACATCAAATGCTCATCTCAAGAAGTTACATATCAACATTTTCAAGTCAAAAAAATTCTCTAGCCAATATTCTCATATTAAAAGAAGTTTTTCATCGAAAAATCATGTCAAAGATTTAGGCAAACTATCTCATATAAAATATTGAGTGGAGAGGAAAAAAATCAAAGAAAGCAAAAAAATAGTTTTGTGTTTTCCGATTTTGAAAAAAAAATCTAAGAAGGTAAAGACATATTTCTAGATTATTCAAAGTAAAATAAAAAACAAAAATGTAAGCTTGCGACATGTGTATGAAATAAAGTGTGTAAAATATCTGTCAATCCATGAGACATATGAGATACTAAAAATATAAGAGTGGAAGAATCATAAAAGTTAAAAGCCATACCAGATGTTCTGGTAAAAAAGAATGAGTTATGCTTTCATGGTACCACTTGCACTCTGGGCTTCCTATGGTGGCATAAAATGATACCTCAAATACCACTTGTTCTCTTAGTTGCCCATAATTGCCATCAATGATACCACTGTTACTCTCGATGTGCTAGTGGTGGCAAAAAATGGTACCGAAGACACTAGTTTTACGCCCGGCCATTTGAACTCTCATCATCAAAATTAAGTATGAGAAAAAATAAGCTTCATCAAACAAGCATACTGCGTACTCCACAATGTCCATTGAACCGGCTCCATGTTCGAACTTTTTTAACAAAAACTATGATTTTCCAATCATCATTCAAACAGTAAAGTACGGTATCAATAAAATCACAATCATATGTAAATTAAAACATTATCCTCATTTTTCCAAACATTAGTTGTCTTTGTTTTGAAATATCAGTTTGTTTAAAAACCACTATTTGAAAATTTTAAGTCCATAATTTGATTTCTCACCAAACATTAAAGTTTAAATTATTCAAAATTCCAAATCAAAAAAGTTGGTTTCAAGTCAAGACGATAACTAAATAAAAATTTATGTCGAAAATATTGCAGCTTATTTGAATACTCAGAAACACATTTCAAGCAACATGCTAACTTGATTATTGTTTTTCAAGGTTTTATGAATGAATAAAAAAACTAAAAACATGAAAGTTATAGTGTTATCTATTAACTTTCCATAACTTCAAGAATATTGGAAACGGTGTTGTAGTGTTCAAGTTACGATTGATTAACTGCAGCCGTGTTAAAACAATTCGTTGGTGCTTATTAACCATAGTATTAACTTGAATGCATTTTATCCAGAATCTCTGAAATGAATCATCTAAAGCACAAAGAATTAAAATTGTATCATTATCTATAAGTTTTTCAAAACGTCTTCAATTTTACAAATCGAAATACCAAAGCAAAAATTATGGTCGAAATACTACAGCTATATTAGACAGGTTCATAACATGTTTCAAACATTATACTGAATTATTTGTAGTTTTTCAATCATTTAAATTCATAAGTTAGAAAATAAATCAAAAATCAAAACTTATAGTTTTCTGTCTATTTCCTATAATATATTAAATTTTGCAAATCCGGAGTTTTAGAGCTTAAATTTTGACAATTTTACTATAGTAATGTCAGAAGATTAGAACACAGAACAAGGAGAGAAAACTAGGAAATAGATTTTTGAAATCATATCTTCTATTACCTTGAAATTGCATTTGTGTTCACATTGTTATCTAAAGTGTGTAGATCTCCACTTTGTTTTCTTAGGCTAAGAAATATTTCAATTATCACTCACCAAATGTGTTAACGCTAAAAAGTGAACGCTAACACCCGGTGTGTGTAGTAGAATTGTGAAAGCACCACCCGTGTGACGGGAACAGAAATTAAACGGTAAAATAGCAGAAAAGCAGTAAAAGACAGCAGTTTATAGTGGTTCGGCTTGAGATCGAGCCTACGTCCACTTTGAATCTCTTTATTACTGAATCCGGTTATAAATCGATACAATTCACTTATGAAAACAATACAGTTTGATTACAAAGACAATCTCGACTACTAGCTCAAACTTCGATGATGAAACTCGATGAATCCGTGTTGGATGTAGAGAATTCCTCTCGAAGCTTGTTGTAGTGTCTCGAATGTTTGAAGATCTTCAGTTGTTGAATGAGTGGAGAGTTCAGCAGAGTATCAGTGCTTTGAGAAATGATCGGCCAAAAGTCCCCCTTTCGTTGAAATTAGGGGGGTATTTATAGAGTAGAATCTGAATAGGAAAAATTCTTCAAGTTCTAAGTCATAGCCGACTTATAGTCAGTCGTAGGTCCTAAGTCGGCGACGAGATAGGAGCTCTTGCACTTAGTTACTCCTGAATACGAGCTGTTAAGTTGCAAGTCATAGGTCGGCAGCGGTTTAACATAAGTCGTAGGTCGGCGGCATCTTAAACTGGTAGGTCGGTAACAGCCTTAAGTCGGAGACTTCCTTATCTCGTAAACTCTTAAGTCGGAGCATTCCTTAAGTCGGAGCATTCCTTAACTCGAGGCCTTCCTTAACTCGTATACTCCAAAGTCGGAGCATTTCTTAAGTCGGTAACCTACTCAAGTCGGTCTTAGTTCTTAAGTGGTAGATTATCTTAAGTCGGCTCCTGTTAGGTCGGACCTGTAGCTTAGGTCGTATGCTGCCTTAAGTCGGCATGGCTTTTAGGTCGTAAGTCGTGACCTATTAAGTCGCGAGCAAAAGAGGATTAACATTTGCCCCTCGAAGTGTATGCCTAGGTCGTAGGTCATATGCTTCGATTCTTCTTACCCCCTTTCTGGTTAGGTCGGAAGCGACTTAATATAAGTTTTAGGTCGTACATCATGTAGGTCGACTCGCCTTCCAGCGTATAAATAGTTGAACCATTCTTCCTCTTCCTCATTTGTTCTTCTATTCGAATCAGCCATTGACGCAATTTCGAGCTTTCAGAGACAAATTCCAACCATCTAATCGCCGATCATCTTCCTGTTATACTTCGTAAGTCGATCCGATCTTCATTCACCCATGTCCATTGTCGAATTGATAACTCCCCATTTTTCGACTTCCATTTGTTTTTTGGTGCCGCGATTCATTATGAATAACTCTTCGATTGACCTGCAATTGCCATCGACCATGTTGTAGTTGTGATAGGGCAGTAATATATCAGATTTACCGCAAATCTGAGGCGATTCGAATTGGCTTTTTGGGTGATCTAATGGTGTGATGGTAACGAGGATTGTCATTGACTGTGAGGCTATTGGGTTAACGGGTTAAGAGTTAGGGAGGAAAGCTGGTTGAGATACTGGCTCGGTCACGACCTAGCAATTTCGTGTGACCCAGTGACTTTCATGATTTAAGTCGGAACTGACTTAGCAGTTTCATGCGACCTAAGTTTTAAGTCGTTTCCGAGTTAGGACTTGGAGGATTTCTTGTTGCCTCGAATTAGAGCTTTTGCTTCTTTATCCGACCTACGACTCAGGGACTGCTGACCTGAAATGCCAACGACTTGTAGTATAAACGATTTACTCTAGCTCGCCTCATAACCTTTAAGTCGTGGACGAGTTAGCACATGTGTTGTCTTGAACCGAGGCTTTATATCTTTATAAGTGTTATGGCTAATGACCCAAAGAATCAGAGAACCAACGACTTAACTTAACCCATAGGAAATCTTTCTTAAGTCGTCGCCGAGTTAGCACTTGAGTCATTGGCGACTTAGCACTTGACACTTTTAAGCTTTGCCTGGACTTTGAACTGTTGAATTATGAACTGTTGAAAGCTAACAACCTGCTTAATACAACATTCACAGAATACTGGGATGAATATACTGCCACTGACTTCCCACATCGAATGACAGATTAGTTGATAAAGAAAAAATCAAACTAAATGAATATGAATGAAATGCTGTACAATAATCAATCCAAGTGAAGTATTAAAACAAAATCATAACAATCAACTGAAACTGATTTGTTTGCATTAACACTGCACTTGAATATTAACAAGTTCTGAAATCTTGTAATCGACTGATTGTCAGCTAGTTTAATTCCAGTTATGCTTTGCTTTTTATTTTCATTAGTTTGCACAACACTTCACACTTTTTAGGAAACGTGCACCTTCACATTTGAACATCCAGTTGATTGTGTAGAATGTCTTCTCAACAAGAAGAAATAGAGCAAGTTGAAGAGATTTTTCCAGTTGCTGTTTTGTTGAATGATCCTCCAGAAAGGGTCTCGACCACTTTGAACTACAGAACCTTTAACCAGTTGTGTACTCAATTTGGAATTGCTGAAGCAGACGCACAACTACCCGGGAAGCCCGATAATGCTGATAGACCTCCTCATGGTTTTGTTGCGGTAAACCGACAAATGTGCCAGAATGGAGCTATCCCTCCTTTTAATGACTTCTTGCGAACACTTCTTCTACGATTGACCATCTCCCCTTTCCAGCTGCATCCCAATGGATATGCTATCCTGATGGGACTTGTGTGCTCTTTAGGAGGACACTCGATCGTCTTCCAAGCTTCGACGAAATTTGTTATCTGTGCACTTTTGCTAAAAACAAAGACCATCCTTCCATCACAGTTGTGAGAAGTGCTAGAAATCGCAAGCTTATCATTGGTCTCCCTGAGAGTGTTCACAGTTTTCTAAGCCAGTTTTTCTATGTTCGCCGCCCTCCGGGATTTTACACTATCTGGAGAATAGGAAGTAAGATCACTTGTCTCTGTTTCTTATGTTCTTTCGACTTTGCCGAAGTCCGAGTTGTCAAGTGTTAACTTTGCCTTTTTCTTTTCAGCACTTCCTCCTCCTTCTAGAGATTCCGGTCACAAAGCGACTTTTGAGAGGCTTATGGCGGTGCCAGTTGAAGAGAGGAGTATCCAATTCCTGTTGACAGACGAATTTTTGCATCAATTCGGGCTTTTACACTCTTCCCGCTTTACTCAGCCTCGTGAAGTTTCAAATTTTCCAGCACAGACATCAGATGCCCCAGCTTCAACGGAAGAGATGGCTCTAAAGGAGCCAACTGCAGACACCGCATTAGTAAAGTGTTCTACTCCTATCGATGTTGCGGGGTCGTCCAACAAGTCAATGCTTTCCCCAGTTATCGAAGAGGAGGAAAATCCTCACATTTCTGAGAAGACGGCCGACATGGAAGTCGAAAAAGAGAGTTCTGCTGGGCATCACGGCGATGATGTTTTTGATAATTTGAGTGATATAATGATAACTTCTCAGGAGCTTTTTAAAGATAATATCTCAAAAGCGATCTCTCCCGTTATTGAAGCGACTTCCTCTTTGAAACAAGCTTTGACACCTTCTACACCAATCGTCTCCGTTTCCACATTAAAGCGTGGTTTGTAGTTTGACGCACGTAGTTTGCACGCCGCACACACTTAGGATTTTTCAGCGCTTATACGCACTTATCCTCTTTTTCTGGAAATTTCTAAACTTCATTTCTTTTCCATTTTCAGATTCTCCGATGGGGCGCACTGGTTCATATTATGACAAATTTCAGCGCTATGGAGGCCGTGGAGCTTATGATTTTAGGCAATACCTTGATGCCCCGAGGGAAACAGACGAAGAGAGAGTTATTAGGAAAGCTCGAGAGAGGCGGGACTATGAAGAGCGCCGTAGAAGAGAAGATGAACAGCACTACGGGAGTAGGGATGAGCGATACGACTCTTCCCGCAGAAGTGACGATTCTCAAAAAAGGAAATCTTACGACGACAAGGGGAAGAGTCACATTGCTGATGGTTCTAGAAAGTGGACCAAACTTAGCGAAAAGGACACGTCTGCAATTTCGGAAAAGACTGATGCTCCCATTCTTTCTAATATCCCGCCTGGCTCTCCTCCTCTAAAGAAGTCTGATATCCAAGCGATCATCAATAGACCCCAGTATCAGGTTAAAGATGGCCCTCCAACGCTTCAAAGCCGATTTCCGAATTGGTGCTTAAAAGGAGTGCGCTTTGACCTAGATTAGGTCCCGATCGACAAGCAAGACATGCTTAAAAGTCTTGATGCAGTTAGGCTTAACATTGAGAGGATGTCGCAATGGTAGAAACTCGTCGATGAACTTCAAAGAGTCAATCATATGAATCTTGAAAACATGCTGACCATGGAAAACGACAAGGCGGAATGGGACAAAATCTGCAAACAGCATGATGCCGAGATGACGAGCATTGCTGATGACAATGCGAGACTTGAGTCCGAGGTTAAAAAACTCAAGGAAGATCTCGCCGCTTCTTTCGTTTCACAATCTCAGAAGGAAGAAGTATTTCAAAAACAAGTGCGGGATGCACACGCTGCTCAGAGGGATGCTGAAATGAAATTTGTGGCTGAGCAGTTCGTTGTTGAAGAATACCACAAAAATAACACTCAGTTACGGGAAACAGTCAGCTCCCAGAACGTGGAGATTGAATTGCTAAAGTCTCGACTTGCTAAAGCTGAGAAAGAGCGTGATGAGGCTGTTGCTGGTCGAGTTGCAGCCGTTGCCGAAAAAGAAGCGGCCGAGCAATCACACGAGGCAACAAAAGCTAATGTCAGCTCTACCTTATTCGACTTTTATTTACACAGCGTTCTGGGTCATGGGAGTCTCTCTTTTCTGGGCCCTGAATATGAGATTACCCTGGCTGAAGTGTGGGAAGCCGCAGTTGATAAGCTTAGCGGTGCCGGCTATGATGAAGCAGGACTTGAGGTGCGTTACCTTGACGATGACACTCGTGCCGCTCTTGCTAAAGGAAAAGAGCAACTTGCCAGAGCGCGAGCTGAGTCTACAGGAGATGATCACTCGAAAGAGGAAGCTCCTTCAACTGCCCCTGCTCATACTTCAACTTCAGTTGATGCCAACATTATAGATTCCAGTGCTCACCCTTCGCTTCCTGCTAAAGTTGACACAGAAATTGTGACTACTCCTACTGAGGACGAAGCCCGGGAAGATATTGAGGCTGAGAAATTCGAGATCAATTTTGCAAAACCGACTTCTTCAGGTAACTTTGGCATCGACCCGGATCTAGTGAATCACATATTCGATTTAACCGAGTTTGATGAATTAATAACTTCTCTTTTCTCGGAGAATACCGATTTTAACTTCTTTTCTTCTGCAGCGGAAGTTCCGAAAGCTATACCAACTTCTCCTTCTCCAACTGCTGTTCCTCCTCCTTCCCAAGTCACTCCTCTTTCTGTTTCTCAACCAGGATCACAAGAAGAACAAATAGAAGCTCTCAAAGACTTGGATGATCCGGTTGTTTCATGTTATCCCAACTTTTGGCAAAGCCGAGATACCCAAAGATTAACTGAAAATCAATGATTATTAGTCATGAACATCGATTGTGCATCGCAGGTTCACCATGGATATCGATGGATTTTGTCCGAGTCCGGATCGGGCTGCAATTGATAAGACATGTCAAGCAAGGCCAGATGAAACAACGTTCCAAGTTGCGAGTCAATCTGAGTTCGTATGCTCAAGATATCGCCAAAAGGAGATGGATGATATAACATAGGTTCGAATCGATCGACCACATGTGGGTTCGAATCCATCCACGAGGGCACAGTTCGAATCCATCGAGGTACTCTTGCCTTCGAATCCATCAAGGAGAGATCCTCCGAATCCATGAAAAGGACTATAGCTTCGACTCCATCGAGCCAGCCTCTGCCTCGAATCGATCACGACAGGCCTTGCTTCGAACCCATCAGAATATGCCTTGCTTCGACTCCATTGAGCAAGCCTTAGTTCGAATCCAATAGCTCGAATCCATTGGAACGTTCCCACCTTCGAATCCCTTCATGCAGTGGAGTCTTCGTTTCAATCGATTGAGGGTTACCCAGATCGATACGAAGGAACGCACGTTTGATCGAATCGAAGGAGTATACCTTCAGATCCTTCTCTTCGAATCCACCAAGTAAACGCGGCTAAAACCACGGATTTGACCCAGAAAACTTGGAGAAAAAGGAGGATTGACCCGGAGCACGCGCACCACGTCATCATTTTCACGTGAAGAAGCATGGATTCGACCCTATGGATTCGAACCATATCGATTCGAACGAATCCATAGGGCGAAGAACGTCCACTTGAATCGATCATAACTTGAGATCTACAAGTCCAAATGCTATGAAATTTTCACAGAAGCTTGAGCACATATTGAAGAATGTTCACACCAAATTTCAGCTCGATTGGACAATTTGTTGATCGATTCGAACATAGCTTCGAATCGATCCCAAAGTGGGCCCGGATTTCCAGAAAGCGGGCATGTGGGCCCCCCTGACGTACCAGAACTGGTCTCCCTTCAGTTTAGGCAAATATCAGCCTCCTACACCTATAAATAGAGCCCCTGGTCATTCAAAAAAGGGGTCGGACAATTTTGAGAGCTAAAAAGCGCCCAGACTCTACCATATTTACTCCAGATCACCATTGCTGCCTTAGATTCAGACTTAGCTCAGCAAATCAGTTGTAATACAACACACGAAATTGTAATCTTCAAGCATCGAGAAATAAAAAGATAAAAACTTTGAAGTGGACGTAGGCCGGAGATAGCCAAACCACTATAAATTGCGTGTTACTGTTCATTATTTCTGGATTGTTGCTTGTTATTTGCTTAGATCTGTGATTTGTGTGTGAATACTGTTGATTTGTATTCATACGCTGGTGTTTTCACTACACTTGGGGTTTGTGACCATTTTTGGCGCAAACACTTTGGTGCTTTCACTGAGAAGGACTAGCACCCGCTACACCATATTCAAAGTTTAGATTTGGAATTTTAAGGATTCATATTTGACTCTACAATGACTCGACAAACTAGACAAAGAACTGAGAGGAGCCAACAGGCAGGAAGTCAAGAGGCATCCTCTGGCGCTGGAGAAGGACAAGCTTCGATCTACATTACTAGAGATGAGATGGAGGCTATGAATAACCTAATGCAGGAAAGAATGATGAAAAGCCAACAAGAGATGCTGCAGAATTTCTTCGAGCAGATGAGAGCTGCAGGGACACAGAACCTTGGACCAGCAACAGCGGCTGTGAATGTGGAACAAGGGGCTAGGGCTATGGAACCCAACGGAGGACAGAATACAGAACCAGAAGGCAATCAACAAGGGCTTGGGGGCAGGCCCGCAAGATCCGACGCAGAAGGACCTTTGGAAGGAGCTCAACCGGCTAGGGCCAACACAAATGCTAACGAGCCACCCAAAGAGTACGTACCAGAATTCCCTACAAGACTCGGAGGGCAAGACAGAGACATGACAAGGGGGCAACCCCTAGATAGAGATGAAAGAATGATTGGCCTAGTGAGACGACTCATGAGAGGGGGATTGTCAGGCGGAGGATTGGAAGAGGTTAGTCGAAGTCCGTTCGCTCCAAATATCCGAAATGCAAGGAACCCTCCAAAGTTCAAACTACCGATGCTGGATCCTTATGACGGAAAGTCAAACCCGACCATGCATATCACCAGATATATCAGACACATGGAAGTGCTGGGAGCATCCGAGGAAGTAATGGCAAGATGTTTCCCCTTATTCTTATCAGATTTGGCTGCGCTTTGGTTTAGACAGCTAGAGACAGGATCAATCAGGACATGGGGCGAGCTTGTGGATTGTTTCATGAAGCAGTTTAGGGTTCACATAACGCGACCCAAGAGCATGATGACTTTGGCATCAATAAAGCAAAGGACCGAAGAGTCCATAAAAGATTTTCTGTTACGATTTAATGCAACGGTGGCTTCTGTAGATCGCCCGGACCCATCGATGATTTTGATGGCGGCAGTGGCAGGAGTTGGAGAAGGCACCGAATTCAAAGACTCTTTGACTAAAGATTCACCGCAAGATCTTGGAGAGTTTTTCCATGAAGCTGAAAAATTCATTCGATTAGAGGAATCACGAGCCGAGAGGCAGGAAATAAATGTTGCACAAGGCGAAGGAACCGCCAGGGAACAGTCCAGGACATACAAAGGAAAGAGAAAGCAGGATGACGCACATGATGGTCCTGATAAACGGAAGAAATTCCGAGAGCCCAGATTCAGGCAATACACAGACTTGGTGGCAGGACTGGAACGAATTTACACCGAAACTCGGGGGCAACTCCCCTATCGAAAACCACCGAGGAGAGATCCCACAGAGCGGGAACGTAGAACCGGAAAATATTGCCTATTCCATGAGTTAGATGGGCACACAACCGACGAATGCCACCACCTAAGGGATGAGGTGGAAGAGCATGCCAGGAGTGGTAGATTGCCACAATATATCAGAGAACGGGCGACGGTAGTAAGACCTGAACAACCTCCACCTAATAGGAAAGATCCTGGATCGGGATCACGACTCGTCATCAACTAATCGTGATGGCAAGGGCCAAGTTCAAGATTTGGAATCTGGTCGATTAGTTTTCTTAGATTTGATTTCCAAAATAAAACGGCTATCCCACTTACTCATGTACGGGAACCAGAGAGATCCTAGGCATGCTCTAAGATGGAAATAGACCGCTCCGCCCGGAGAGGCATTGTCTTGTTTTTCCTGGTGTTTGAGATTGAACATCTAGGATTTGAATTTAATAAAGAAACACTTATTAAAATAAACCTTTTAACCGGAGAGTTAAAGGATGAACATTAAATATCAATATAAACATGATCGCTTTATGACCTTACCCGGAGAGGCGGGGTCCGGAGTGCAAGAAGTGAGTTGCTTCGCCAAAGAGCTACAAGATCGACTCACTTAAGCATCGTTTCCTATTCACCGGAGAGTGATTGGATCGGGATTCGATAAGAGCCCGGAGAGGCTATGATCGGCCCACGATTTGGGCCATGACATCGCTTAATGTTCAGATACACGGAACCAGAGTGCAAGAAGTGAGTCGCTTCGCCAGAGAGCGACAGAATTGACTCACTTAACGTTGTTTCCTCTTCACCGAAGAGTGACAGGATGGGATCCAGCAAGAGCCCGGAGAGGCTATGATCGGCCTAAAGATTTAGGTCATGACATCGCTTAATGTTCAAAAACACTGAACCAGAGTGCAGGGGGTGTAGCCGCTTCGCCGGAGAGCGACAGGATCGGCTCACTCATCGTTGTTTCCCCTTCACCGGAGAGTGACAGGATGGGATCCAGTAAGAGCCCAGAGAGGCTACGATCGGTCCAGAATGACCAAGACATCGCTATACGCCCTAGCTGGGGCCAGAGTGCAAGGGATAGAAAGCAACGTCGGAGTGCAATAGGATCTTTCTATTCAATCGCTAAATCTAGAATGGGTTTGACAAGGGTCCGGAGTGACCATCAATAGTACGGAGAGACCGTAGATTTTCATTCTTAACTTCCACTGGAAAAAATTGATAACAATTCGGCTTCGAACAGCCATGGACTTGATTGAAAATGCTATAAGCTATGAGTAAAATATGAACTCACTGCATTTAACTTGAGACTGATCAAAACACGCCTTTTACCAAAAGCCATGTTTTGGGGGGAAAAATGTTATCCCAACTTTTGGCAAAGCCGAGATACCCAAAGATTAACTGAAAATCAATGATTATTAGTCATGAACATCGATTGTGCATCGCAGGTTCACCATGGATATCGATGGATTTTGTCCGAGTCTGGATCGGGCTGCAATTGATAAGACATGTCAAGCAAGGCCAGATGAAACAACGTTCCAAGTTTCGAGTCAATCCGAGTTCGTACGCTCAAGATATCGCCAAAAGGAGATGGATGATATAGCATAGGTTCGAATCGATCGACCACATGTGGGTTCGAATCCATCCACGAGGGCACAGTTCGAATCCATCGAGGTACTCTTGCCTTCGAATCCATCAAGGAGAGATCCTTCGAATCCATGAAAAGGACTATAGCTTCGACTCCATCGAGCCAGCCTCTGCCTCGAATCGATCACGACAGGCATTGCTTCGAACCCATCAGAATATGCCTTGCTTCGACTCCATTGAGCAAGCCTTAGTTCGAATCCAATAGCTCGAATCCATTGGAATGTTCCCACCTTTGAATCCCTTCAAGCAGTGGAGTCTTCGTATCAATCGACTGAGGGTTACCCAGATCGATACGAAGGAACGCACGTTTGATCAAATCGAAGGAGTATACCTTCAGATCCTTCTCTTCGAATCCACCAAGTAAACGCGACTAAAACCACGGATTTGACCCAGAAAACTCGGAGAAAAAGGAGGATTGACCCGGAGCACGCGCACCACGTCATCATCTTCACGTGAAGAAGCATGGATTCGACCCTATGGATTCGAACCATATCGATTCGAACGAATCCATAGGGCGAAGAACGTCAACTTGAATCGATCATAACTTGAGATCTACAAGTCCAAATGCTAAGAAATTTTCACAGAAGCTTGAGCACATATTGAAGAATGTTCACACCAAATTTCAGCTCGATTGGACAATTTCTTGATCGATTCGAACATAGCTTCGAATCGATCCCTAAGTGGGCCCGGATTTCTAGAAAGCGGGCATGTGGCCCCCTGACGTACCAGAACTGGTCTCCCTTCAGTTTAGGCGAAATATCAGCCTCCTACACCTATTAATAGAGCCCCTGGTCATTCAGAAAAAGGGTCGGACAATTTTGAGAGCTAAAGAGCGCCCAGACTCTGTCATATTTACTCCAGATCACCATTGCTTCCTTAGATTCAGACTTAGCTCAGCAAATCAGTTGTAATACAACACACGAAATTGTAATCTTCAAGCATCGAGAAATAAAAAAATAAAAACTTTGAAGTGGACGTAGGCCGGAGACAGCCGAACCACTATAAATTGCGTGTCACTGTTCATTATTTCTGGATTGTTGCTTGTTATTTGCTTAGATCTGTGATTTGTGTGTGAATACTGTTGATTTGTATTCATACGCTGGTGCTTTGACTACACTTGGGGTTTGTGACCATTTTTGGCGCAAACATTTCGCAAGAGCAAAAGATTGGAGGACTTGAAGAAGGCGAAAAGACCCCGGAACAAACTCATGATGACGATACAAAACTTCCTGAGTTTCTTAGTCTGGGAAGCGAGTCTTCTTCCAAGAGGAAAGGGAAGTGCGCGATGAAGAAGAAGAGCGCTTCGGCTGATGAGAAGAATATTGAAGAAGATCCGGCTGCCCCTCCTTCTCCTCCTTCCCCAACTCATCCACAACAGCTTTCAAAACTGATTATCAGGCCGGGAAAGAGTTCCAAGGGTGGTCGGAAGAAGGAATGATAAGCTAGGCCTTATGCTTCTTGTTTTGCTTTTTTGGATGTATTGACCGTAGATTGTGCGGGTATCGGTCCCCGCTTCTTTTTGTAATCTGCACAATGTAAAAAATTTCATAGCATTGAATAAAATAGCTATTTTACTTGTACAAATTCTTGTGTATGTGAGAACGCATCTGTTTCTCATTTTTAGTGTAGAATAAACGATTCCTTTTACTTGTACAAACTTTTCTGTCTGTGTTTGAGAATGCATTTATTCCACATCTATTTTCCGTGATATTGCAATGAACTTGTGGTATGTTGCTTGCGTGTTACTTTTATTAATATAATTGAATTGTATAGTGTTGCCCCCATATCACAAGTGCATTGCAACATTTCTAGCTTTTACAAGGCTGATACTGTTATTTCAGAGAATAACCATTCCACTTTTAATGGAAGAATCATTCTTCTTTTAATAGATCATATCTCGTGTTTGGAGAAATTTTTACTTTCTCTTTCTTTCTAAAGAACACTTCAACTTTCGGGGATGATCACTTTCATTTGTTAAAAAGTGGATTTTCCTATGCAGTGAAGTGAACTTCCTGAAGAATTTTTTGATTTGTTTAGTGCTTCCGAAGAAGGCTTTGTTTTTGTGCCTCCGAAGAGGGCTTATGTCTGGTACTTCAAGCATGGTGAAGTGTGCCTCCGAAGAGGTTTTTTGGGTCTCCGAAGAGAAGCGATTTCGGTCTCCGAGGAGAAGCAATTTGGCATTTCAGCTCTGGTGAAGTGGGCCTCCGAAGAGGAGCATTTTGCACTTCTACACTGGTGAAATGTGCCTCCGAAGAGGGCTTTTTAGCATTTCAGCTCTGGTGAAGTGGGCCTCCGAAGAGGAGCATTTTGCACTTCTACACTGGTGAAATGTGCCTCCGAAGAGGGCTTTTTAGCATTTCAGCTCTGGTGAAGTGGGCCTCCAAAGAGGAGCATTTTGCACTTCTACACTGGAGAAATGTGCCTCCGAAGAGAGCTTTTTATCATTTCAGCTCTGGTGAAGTGGGCCTCCGAAGAGGAGCATTTTGCACTTCTACACTGGAGAAATGTGCCTCCGAAGAGGGCTTTTTAGCATTTCAGCTCTGGTGAAGTGGGCCTCCGAAGAGGAGCATTTTGCACTTCTACACTGGAGAAATGTGCCTCCGAAGAGGGCTTTTTAGCATTTCAGCTCTGGTGAAGTGGGCCTCCGAAGAGGAGCATTTTGCACTTCTACACTGGAGAAATGTGCCTCCGAAGAGGGCTTTTTATCATTTCAGCTCTGGTGAAGTGGGCCTCCGAAGAGGAGCATTTTGCACTTCTACACTGGAGAAATGTGCCTCCGAAGAGGGCTTTTTCGGCTTCCGGAGAGGAGCCTTGGTGGATTGGTGTGCCAGGAGGGTTGTGTCTCAGAGGCGATTGGATCCACGGGACGGACGCAAGCTGTCTGATCGGATGCATCACGATCAATTAGCAAGGGTCCTGTTCCTTGTGCTTGGGAAGGTGTCCCTTTTGTGAATCTACTGGCCTTCTTATTGAGAGGCATACCTCCTTTTGGCTGCTTCTATGTTTGCCGGCCCGTGTTTCCTCATCATCTGCTAATCGGCGATCCTTTATTATTGTTTCCAAGCCTATTTTCCTTTCTTTTGCAAGTAAATTGCTTTATCCGAAGAAGTAGACTTCACTGTTAAGTGACTCCACCGGGTAAACGCAAGTTACTTGGTTGGATGTCTTTTTATATTGACGACCGTAACCAGTTAACGAGTGCTTAACACAGTGGCGTCGCCAACTTTTTATGTGAAGTTCCTCTTGTATGGGATTTGAGTCTGGAATTTTTACTGCTTGGTATTTGCTTAATAAGTGATTTGTAGGGCTCACTTGGCTTTGCGATGGGTGAGCTTCGCTTTAATGACCTGCAATATTAGATCGACATTTTAGCAATACATTTAGAGTATTTACACATCGAAATATAACAGGCATTTTTTAACAGAATTCATAGTTTTTTCACTATTCAATCATACTGATTCCTCAGCGGTTTACAATGCAAAAGTTACACATCCATTATCATTTTACAAATTTAAGCAATGTTGTTAAGTAAAAAATGGATGCTAGTGATTGTTGTTTCAGAATCTCTGGGCTGGCTTTCCATTTGCACTAGATTCATAGCTTCGGATTTATATGCCAGAGAAAGTGAAAGATGCCCCAGTTGCAGTTTTGTGGACAATTAGCAGTCGTCCCAACTTCTGCCTGCTGGGTGTGGACCTCCTGTGACAACATTAATGACAAGCTTTTCTGAATCTTGCACTGCAGTGTTGTTGCGAGAATCGGATTGATGGGTAGGACGTTGTTGATCCTGAGTGGATGAGGTTGGATCGACTCCGCTTCTCTTAACGTATTGTTGGAGTTTACCCTTCTTCAACAATTCTTCAATCGCATTTTTCAACTGGCGACATTGGTCAGTGTCATGGCCAGGTTGATTGTGAAATTGGTAGAATTTTCCATTACGCACTGCACCTCTCTTCATCTCTGGTGGCTTAGGATACCTGACAACATCCTTTGTTGTGAAAAAGATATTTCTTGGTGTATCAGTTAAAGGAGTAAAATCTGAAAGATCGAAGCGGCGGAGTTTCCTCTCATTCCTCTGATTCTTTCCTCCATCGTTTTCCCTTTTCTGATTCTCAGAATTGCTTCTGTTAGAAGCAAGATCATTATTGTTGTCCTTAGCAACTAATACTTTTGCTGAGGCGGACAAGTTTTCCAGGCGCATGAATTCATCGGCCTTTTTGTAAAACTTCTCAAGGGAATTTGGTTCTTTCATTTTTAGCCATTTTCCAAATTCACTCAATTTATCGATGGCTCGCACCAAGTAGGTCAGGATCATACGCGGTTCTACATTATCCACTTCGGCTACAGCTATATTGAAACGGCTTAAGAAAGATTTGATTGATTCTCCAGGAGTTTGTTCAAGACTAGACAGTGACATTATATCCTTAGCTTTTGAAGCATACAATCTGAACTGTTCTTTAAACTTTTGCATCAAGTCGGAGAATTGATCTATTGACCGAATTGGAAGTTTTGTGAACCAAAGTAAGGCCACACCTTCCAAGTACACCGGAAAGTATTGACACTTAATCTCGTCTGATGCTCTTGCGCCGGTCATATGCCAGTCGTACTTATACAGGAAATGATTAGGGTCACTTGTCCCTCTATAGGCTTGGATAGTAGGAGGTGCAAATTTTCTTGGAAATTCCGCTTTCAGGATCCTTTCATTAAACGGAGTTCTGCTTGGTGCAAATCCCCAGTCACTCTCATTCTCTTCCCTCTGCATGCTCTCTTTCATGATGCGGCCAACCATTTCGGACAGGTACTCTTTATTGTTCAAAGACATCTCCGGGCAGGCATCAGTCCTTCTCTCGGAAGCTTGCCCGGGCACATGTTCACGATAAGTTGGCTGCGGCATAGAACCCTCAGCTTGGAAAGGTGGCATTTCAGGAAAAGTTGTTTGAAGGTTTTCTGGTTGACGATTTGCCCCGAGCAGAGCAGTTAATCTATCCATCATCAAAGCGTTTTGAGCTTCAATTTGTTGGTATAATCCAGAAACTGCGTCATCCAATTCAATCCTGGTGACTCCAACGGTAGGAGTTGCTTGGTCTGCTGTTGGGGAAGCGGAAGTCCCTTCATGAGCATTTCTGGATTTGATAGGTCTACCTCTTCTTTCAGGAGCCATTATTTCAAATCAACTTCTGGTTTTTAAGAGAGGTTCTTTTTATGAGTCTTTGCGAAGCAACGGTGAAAATCTTCCTGAGTTCAATTCTCAGTGAAAGCACCAAAATGTTAACGCTAAAAAGTGAACGCTAACACTCGGTGTGTGTAGTAGAATTGTGAAAGCACCACCAGTGTGATGGGAACAGAAATTAAACGGTAAAATAGCAGAAAAGCAGTAAAAGACAGCAGTTTATAGTGGTTCGGCTTGAGATCGAGCCTACGTCCACTTTGAATCTCTTTATTATTGAATTTGATTACAAATAGATACAATTCACTTATGAAAACAATACAGTTTGATCACAAAGACAATCTCGACTACTAGCTCAAACTTCGATGATGAAACTCGATGAATCCGTGTTGGATGTAGAGAATTCCTCTCGAAGCTTGTTGTAGTGTCTCGAATGTTTGAAGATCTTCAGTTGTTGAATGAGTGGAGAGTTCAGCAAAGTATCGGCGCTTTGAGAAATGATCAGCCAAAAGTCCCCCTTTCGTTGAAATTAGGGGGGTATTTATAGAGTAGAATCTGAATAGGAAAAATTCTTCAAGTTCTAAGTCGTAGCCGACTTATAGTCAGTCGTAGGTCCTAAGTCGGCGACGAGATAGGAGCTCTTGCACTTAGTTACTCCTGAATACGAGCTGTTAAGTTGCAAGTCATAGGTCGGCAGCGGCTTAACATAAGTCGTAGGTCGGCGGCATCTTAAACTGGTAGGTCGGTAATAGCCTTAAGTCGGAGACTTCCTTATCTCGTAAACTCTTAAGTCGGAGCATTCCTTAAGTCGGAGCATTCCTTAACTCGAGGCCTTCCTTAACTCGTATACTCCAAAGTCGGAGCATTTCTTAAGTCGGTAACCTACTCAAGTCGGTCTTAGTTCTTAAGTGGTAGATTATCTTAAGTCGGCTCCTGTTAGGTCGGACCTGTAGCTTAGGTCGTATGCTGCCTTAAGTCGGCATGGCTTTTAGGTCGTAAGTCGTGACCTATTAAGTCGCGAGCAAAAGAGGATTACAAAATGTGTTGAACAATTTGAAATCTTCTTCTGTCGTAGTTGTTGCTTAGCCCATCTCTGTTCCAATACATTAAAAGAAATGTGTAGCATGGAAAAAGATGTAGTACCAGATTTGCTTTCATTTAAAATCTTTGGTACCCAAATTTGTTTGTATAGAAAACCATTAATATTATAACCGTACCCTTAGAAAATCAAATTTGTTTGACTCGTTTATTAATGTTCCTATTTCGAAAATGATTATAGTTTTGTCCAATATTGCTACACTTCGCGATTTGAGAAACACACTTCTCTCCTTAGCGGTGTAACTAGTCATTTGTTTAAAACTGATACAATTTAAAACCAAGTCCTTTTCTTTTATTCGCAAAGAATTGATTCCTTAATAACATGTTAAACTTTTTTTTCCAGTGGAAAATTTTCGAACAATCAACTCGAGTTCATTAACTTTGGATTTTAAAAGATTATTCTCGTTTATTAGCTTAGAATAAAGACTAATAGCATTCTCTCTCTTATTAGAATCATTTCCTTTTTAGACCGTATTTTTGTTTTTTGACCTCTTTTATTTTGATCTTAATTTCAGGCATCTCAATTTCAGAAAGTGACATTTTTAAAATTCAAATTTTCTAAAGAGGAAATTAGTTAAAAGGACAAACTTATTAAAAAAATTGTTAACAGACCACGAGTTTAATTATTTGGGTCGAAGGACCCGCCTTTTCAAACTAACCACGTGACATTGTTTTCGTCTCTAGGGTTTTACCAAATCACGGTTTTGCAGTCGTTTTCATCTGAAATCATTTCAAATTCTTCATCCAGAACAAATTCACATCGACAAACACATTCAAAACGACAAATCGACAAGCTCATTTAAATCGTTCGTACATTCTAATGGAAACTAGATCAAAATCTTTTCTGTCAAACAACAATCAGTCTCCTAGTTCTTCACTAAAATCGAAATCCCAAATTGTACCGTCAAAATTATCTTTAGCAGCATCAAAGGCCAGGAAGACTAGAGAAATGGAGAAGAAAATGCAAAAACAAGTATAATACTGAATTATTCAGTATATATGGCCGATTTAGAATTATTTTATAAGAAATGCTATATTATTTTTCATCCTTTTTGTCTAGCGAACGTTTTGTGCTGTGGTTTTATCTTTATTGTCGAAATCTGTAGTGTTACTGAATGATTTTGTCGAAATCTGTTGTGATTTTGTGTTGTGGTTTTATCATTGTTTTCTGACTTCAGCAACAACGATTATGTTACTATTGAAGTTTGTTATGACTCATTTGATCTGATTTCAGATTACTGAAATCACTGTATTTTAGTAACCAAATCAGATCAGTCAAAGTTATTGTTGTTATCTTTCATCACTTTAAACCTGTTTTGTTTTATATTAGTTGCATTAGACTAATTTATCAGATTTTACTCATTGATTTAATAAAAATGCTAAGACTAGTTATCATATTAATTTGATTAGGTAAACATATTCTAATGGTACATAAGTGCTAATTAACTGTAGCATTTCCAATAAAAATTAGCATCCATTAAAAATGCAAAGACTAGTTACAACCATATCCAATAATGCTAAAGAAATTAGCATTTAGGAAAAATGCTAAGACTATTTATCATTTTAATTTAATTTGGAAACAAAATCCATTATTACAAAAATATGCTAAAACATTGTAGCATTATGATTTAGCTATTTTATGAATTAAAATCATTTTTAATTATGCTAAATAAATTAGCATCTAGTAAAAATGCTAAGACTAGTTATCATATTAATTCGATTGGGTAAACATATTCTAATGGTACAGAAATGCTAAATAATTCTAGCATTTTCAATAAAAATTAGCATCCATTAAAAAAATGCTAAGACTAGTTACAACCATATATAATAATGCTAAAGAAATTAGCATTTAGGAAAAATGCTAAGACTAGTTATCATTTTAATTTAATTTGGAAACAAAATCCAGTGTTACAAAAATATGCTAAAACACTGTAGCATTATGATTTAGCTATTTTATGAATTAAAATCATTTTTAATTATGCTATATAAATTAGCATCTAGTAAAAATGCTAAGACTAGTTATCATATTAATTCGATTGGGTAAACATATTCTAATGGTGTAGAAATGCTAAATAACTCTAGCATTTCCAATAAAAATTAGCATCCATTAAAAAAAATGCTAAGACTAGTTACAACCATATCCAATAATGCTAAAGAATTAGCATTTAGGAAAAATGCTAAGACTAGTTATCCTCTTAATTTAATTTGGAAACAAAATCCACTATTACAAAAATATGCCAAAACACTATAGCATTTTGATTTAGCTATTTTATGAATTAAAATCATTTCTATTTATGCTAAATAAATTAGCATCTAGTAAAAATGCTAAAACTATTTATCATCTTAATTTAATTTGGAAACAGAATCCACTGTTACAATAAATGCTAAATCCACTATAGCATTAAAGTTTAGGTATTGCATAAATTATAATCATTTCCAAAAATGCTAAAGAAACTAGCATCTAGTAAAAATGCTAAGACTAGTTATCATCTTAATCTAATTTGGTAAACATATTCTAATGTTACAAGAAATGCTAAAATCAATGTAGCATCATGGTTTATGTATTGCTTATTGATGTTAAATACTTGCTTATTGTACCATCATCATTTATTTACTATGCATGTAACGACCCGTAAAATTTCAACTGTTTTAATAACGTAATTAGTTGAAATTTTATGAAATTTTAAACGATAAAATTTTGGAATAAAAATTTCATATTTGGAATACGTCTAGTTAGACATAGCAACTGATAAATTTTCGTTCGAAAATATGAAAGTTTATTTCGCGCGTAAATTTACTTCAATTTAATCAGTTAAAAAGCAATGAAAATAAAATGTTTCCGAAACCTAAATATTTTTACATAGAAAAATTCTAAACCATCTTCTGAACAAGATGTCAGTTTGTCGTTTTTCCAAATTCGGACATCTTTGACTCCGTCGATCTTATTTTTCAGCGTTTTTCTTGCATTTTCCGCCAATTGAAAAATTCGAATTTTATAAATTAAATCGTGCCACTAACATCCATATACCGTTTTGATCGTCTTGCCGTGTTGATCTCTGAAGCATATTCGATTGTGTATTTTGGTGTCCGGTGCACGGATAAATGTTCGAAACAGTTATCCGTATGGGTACCGTTTGCTTTGTGGTTCTGTCTTTTCATTATCCTGGGAGAAAACGAGTAGCCGTTTGCTTTTAATATAATTACTCAAATCAATGGAAGACTGTCATTATTCTCTAGGCCGTCACACTCCCTGTCTGTTCGATTTTCAACGTACATTTGCTTTTAGGGAAATATTTAATAAAGCTTTTATATGTTTCCATTTTGTATAGCCTGGCATGTCCATTTAGCTTTCTCTTCCAACTGTTTTCTTCCACTTACCTTGCCAACATGTGGCCTAACTCAGATCATTATGGCCGAGTGTCCATCAAACCCATACCGCCCAATCTCTTCCGTCCGCCTTCCCATTCCCGTCGCCGACCCCACGTCTCGCTCCGCCTTCACCCACGCACGGCCACGCCACTGTTCCTCCGCCCAGTAGCGCGTCGCCATTCCCCGATTCCTCTGAACACGTCCCTTCCGAGCCTCCTCAACCTCCACCGCCCCTCCTCCATCACTGTCCTCCTCCGCGCGTCGCTTCACCACTTCCCCTAGTCGCGTGCACCATCTCCACCCCTCGGCCACCACTTCCTCCACGTGCTGGCCAGCAGTCATGCCCATGGCCACCGCGCCGTCAGTCCTTGCAACGCTGACCGTCTCCTCCTCCCATGCTCGGCCAGGAGCAAACGTAAGCCACCTCGGCAGCAGCCATCACTTCTTCGTCTTCCCCTTCCTAGTACTCGCTCTGCATATCCCTCCCTCTCCTCTTTAGTTCGTGGTCAGGTAATGGGTTGATGTTTATATATATGTGAACAATATATGTATAAGTGTAAATAGCTTTTCTTAGTCTGTTAGTATTTATAATAATAATTCATATATCACGTTTGTAAATGTAGATATGTTGTGGTTGTGTGAATATTTTGTAGAGTATAAGATATGTTATATGAATAGTTAGTGTCAGATTCCTTTTGCTGGTAATATGCTGATAGTGATTTAGTAAAATACTTGTACTTATATTGTTTTGTTATAATATAAAATTACGTACACAGTAGATCATTTTATAAAAGAATTATTATTTTACTACAGTACAAAGAAAAGTTTGTACATATTTCAATATATTTTCTGATTGTTTTATAAGTTACTTGTATATAAACTGTACTCCCTGTGTTATGTTATGACTATATGAGATTTTATTTACATTAGTATTAGAGTGAGAAAGTTATTAAAGTATATAGTTTTATATTGTATATGTATACTGCATAATGTATTGTATAAAAAGATTTGTTATGAAGGAAAATGTTGGATTCTAATTTTATAACCTGTCAGCTTACATTGTTATACGTATATATTGTTGATTTCAAAGTGCCGGTGTATATAAATTTATAATAATATTGATTGGAGATAAATAAATAGATATATATTATTGTAATTATACGTTTGATTTTTATATATGTGTTTAATGTAAAAAAAAATATGTTATTTATCGGATTTAAAATACATACGGTTTTATATATGTTTCAAATTATATATTGATTTTGAGTAAAATTTAATGTATATTTTTGTTTCCATTTTATCACATCAATTATTGCTTTGTTCTCATCGATTTCCCCATTTATCAGTTTGTCCGTCGTGCCTGTTTGCTTCACTGAATCGTGTCCGTCTAACGTTGTTTGGAATTCGTGTTGGATCCTCAATTCGCTCCCATTTCCGTTCATCTCTAGCCTCAAAAGGTGAGCACTCACTCACGATTAACGTTCTTTTATTTATTAAATTTGATTTCAATTGAAACGACAATTGAAATATGCTGCTGTTAGTTAATTACACTGTTATATATGTTATTGCCTATATCAGTTCACCTGTGACATTTGACACCATTTTCTGTTAATTATTTATGTGATGATAATACAGTTTGGCTGATAATTGATTGATTGTTGATGTTTATATTGGACGTTAAATTGTTAATGATGTAAGTGAATAATTTGAAATTGAATTGACGTAGAATAGTTAGATTTGATATATGTGTTAAAATTGATTAAATGACATTTGTATAATATGACCCCTTTTAACTGTTGAATTTATTGACACGTAGGATTTGTTTAATTACACTTTGAACCACTGAATGTATGTTGTTAAATTGATGATGTATGAAATTGTAAATAGATGACAAGTGAGAAGCCGTAATGTAATAATCTTTAATCTGCATGAAATGATAGTGTAGATTCTAGAAATAATTATATTAATTCGTACAAATAACAATGCGAATTAATACGGTTATTTCGGGATTATTTGAATTGATTATTGGATTGTTATTGATTGTTGTTATTGCTTGTTTATTTACTTTGACACCATCTCAGTTATCACACTGCAAGTTCCCTTTGATATGTTTTGATTTTGAATTGAATTGGAATCGGGTTGAAATGATAAATACCCAAATTGAATTTTTACCTAGGATAGGAAATTAAATAAAACCCGATTGGTCAATAATTTGATTTAAAAATAAAATGAAGATTTTATTTGAATAAATAATATGGTTTTGAAATGAAGTTGAAATTTGAATTTTAATAAAAGGAAAATGTAATATTTTATAATCTGAAACAAAATATTAACAATGTAATTGATGAAAGAATGTTGTTTAATTTGAGAAATGATTGAATTAAGTTTGAAATTATTAAACTTTGAAATGATTTAATAATTAAGTTTGAAATGATAATTAAGTTGAAATTATTAAACTTTGAAATTATTTAATAATTAAGTTTTGAATTATTTAATACTTAAAATAAGATTAAATTATTTAATAATTAAATTGAATTGAAGTTCTTTAATAAGAAAAAATAAACTTTTGAATATGTGAATTCTACTTCGTAAATAATTGAAATTGAGTTTCTTTATTAATTAAGTTTTGGAAAATTATTTAAGGAAGTAAATAACTGAAATTGAATTTCTTTAACAAGAAATAAAATTGTGATTTATTGAAATTAATGTAAGACTTGAAATTTAAAGAATTGGATTTGATGAATTTAATTTAATTAAATTTATAAGTTGAACTTAAGAAATTGATTTAATGATTTGGAAAGTTAAAAAGGAATTGTTTTGAATGATAAATTTACTTAACGAATATTGAATGAAATCGATTAATGAATTTAAATTGATTTGAATGTTCAATTAAATTTGTTTAAATGATTTTGGAATGAAACTTATATACGAACTTGAATCAATATTTGAATTGTTTTAAATAGAAATTGAAATTGAATTATAAGATTTTGAACGGAAAATTGGAAGTTTTGAAACGAAAATTTGGAAATTGTTTTAGAAAGACAAATGAAATGTTGATTTACGAATTCTATTTGAAATTGAAATTGATTTGGTTTTTGAAATATATAAACGATCAATCGGTGTAATAAATTACGAAAGTTATTAAAGAGACCGGGATCGGTAATGGATATACTCTCTATCTGAACCGAAACCACTTTAATAACTATACGCGGAGTGTTGATCCAGAACGAAGTGGATGGTTTTGATGAACGCGTTGACTGAAGAAAGAGAACGATTTTGGATGACCCTTGACATGACTAAAACAGGAGCCGCGCCGGGCCATTGAGGATCGCCATCTCTAGCGGACACACTTCTTCGATACCATATCTATTACTTTTGTGATTCGATTTGGGTGCACCCCTCGATTATGGGAGTGTTGTTTCGCGGTGTTGGGGTAGTAGCTGCTATGCCCAACATCAGTCCGGATCAGGAAACTACTAGTATCCTAGTTAGTATCGCCTCATGTACCTTGTCATACTGATTATCCTATGCGCGACCACTACGATTTTGATTTGTACCTTTAGTATATGGATTGCCCTCTGGTGACTTCCGGTTTTGGGGAAACTACGGTCTTGTATATGCTTTTGGGAATAAAAATGTGTTAAGGGTGGAATGGGCCATGACTTAACGCTATTTTGATATCTTCTTATATTACTGATAGACATTATCTACTTAGCGTACATTACTACCTAGTAGATAGTTTAACGGATCCTTAGAGGATGGTTATTCCAAACATCCTTTGAGTTACTTGTATTTCAATTGCTATTTCACTTGAGTTGGATTTATTAATATAAGAATGTTAATCCTGACTCGAGTGTTTTGTGTTTTGCTTTACGCTCGGGTCAGACTGAGTAGTTCAGCTTTCGAGACTCACCTTTGGAGTTGGAGCTTCGCTTGGAGATCCAGCTATCTATCCAGCTTTCAGATATTCGATGATTCCAGTGATGTATTCTGATTTGTATCTGTTACTCTTCCGTTGTATTTAGTTTAACTCTGATGTATCGTATTACTCTTCTGTTGTAAACTCTGATGTATCTTATATATTCATATAGTAGCTTCATGAACTACTATCTCTTTTATTTCCGCTGCACTTATTACTCTGTGTCTGTGATCTGTGATTATTTATTTACTGTATATGTTCAGTTTTGCCAATTTAAATTAACAACGCGGTATTTTGAGCAATTCAACTCCGGCATGAGTGTCTACCTATTCACTTATAATGGATGCGAATGGTCCAAAATTCCGGGTCGTTACAGTTGGTATCAGAGCTTTGGTAGCTCTAGGCAAAACTCAACATATAGGGTAAATGTATTTACAGAATCACTCTCATTCGAGTTTCAAATCTCTTCCCTTGACTCAAATTCTGTTGAATTTTGGAACGTTCCCCTCGGTTCCGAAATTCATTCGTGTCCCTCACTATTCGTCTTCTTTCCATTCTGGAGCATCACATAACTCCACTTCAAATGATATCTATAATAGATCGGCGGTCTCGCCAATCTTCGAATGATTTTAAAGGTGTGAAACTCCTTTACAATAGGCATTGATTTACCGGAGATTTCTGTATCCTCGGTTTACGTGGCTATCTATTCCCTGCTATACCTAAATTCCATCTCTTGAGATCGAGTGTTGATTTACCTCGGAATTCAGCAATCGATCTTACTCTTGAAGTTACGGACGACCCGGTTAAGGTTGCCCGTGAATTAAATAAACTTATCCATCTTCCTATTTCGTTATTTAATCATCTTATCCTTGTTTCGAACCTATCTTCGAATCAAAATTCTCTTTGATTTGAGTCCATCAAATTTGAATCTATACCCTTGCTTTAGAATCCATTATTGTATCGTCGAGCGAGGAAGTGTATTTGTAAATTAATATTTTAAAATGTTTAATATACATTGTGTTGTTTGAGTTGTTGATGTTGATTTGGGTTTCCGATCGATTCGTCTGATCAACGCTATCGATAGGATTTTCAAAACACTTGAACAGAGCAAACTGACACAATATTATTTTCAAATTTGGAAAATGAAATAAATTTGTTTGATTATATTGTGAAAATATAAGTAAAAATTTTCTGGAATTTAATAGGTTAATAAAATTGTTTGTTTGAAATGATAATATTTGATTATCATTTATTGTTCGAAATAAATTTATAAATACGGTTTATAAATTGATTTGGAATTTGAAATAAATTTAATTCAGAAATTTGAGAATTTATTAGTTTCCGGTGATTTCGAACTTTGGGTTTTAAAATTTTAAAGTATATATTATTGAAAGTATTTTCGAATAGAAATCGTTTCAAAGAATTTTTAAAATGTTGAAATCAATACTCTTCTCTTTGTCGCTGGAAAATAATTTCGGTGATGGCGGCCGCATCATCGACGTTCATTTTCGAGTTTCGAAGTGGAGATACTATTCTGTAGCTTTGCTACGGTTTGTTTTGAAAAATATTTTGATTTGAATTTCTTCAGTATAATTTGATTTATATATATAAGTATCTTATTTTAAAATTTAATTTGATTTGATATAAATATATCATATATATCTCTAAATTGTTTAAAGTTAATCGGAAAATCAAATTCTTAAATTTTGTTAAAGGATGATTTTAATTATAAATAAAACCAAAATTTGGAATTAATATTTGAACTTGAATAATTGAATTGGGAAGATTTTATTTGTATATTGTTCAACTGCATTCTAATACAACTTACCTAACTCATTCAGAAGTTGAATATGTAATTGGATAATATATAAGATAAATTGAATTTATAAATAAAATTTGAGTGTTATAATAAATGTTATACACTAAATTTTGATTATAAAGATGTTAATAGAGTTAGATAGGATAATAAGTAAACTCAGTTAATAATGAAATAAAATTGTTTTGAAAGAATTAATAAATTTGTTTTGAGGAATTAATAAATTGGAATTAGATCAACTTATGGCAATACCTTGAATTTGAAATCAATTAATGGATATAAATTAATTTAAAATTGAAATTTACATGGTTAAATTAATTTATATGGTTTAAATATATGTAATAAGATATATTAAGTAAAATAAACTTAATAAGAATTTGGAATAAAGAAGAATTTAAAATTGATGAAAAATATGATTATAATAAAAGACTATTCAAATTTAAGGTTTTAGAAATTGTAAATTTAAGATAATTGGATAATAAGAAAATGAATTTAGAAATAATTGAGATTGATTTCACTTAAGTAAAATCAAATGGATTAAATCAATTATTGAATATCAATTAATTTAAATTTGAATTTATATGGTTTAAATTATTTGTTATTCTATATTTCAAATCTGTTTTCTTTCTGGTTGTTTCTATTCTCCTACCTCGTTCCTTTTCGGGGACGAAAAGTTTTGAGTGGGGGAGAGTGTAACGACCCGTAAAATTTCAACTGTTTTAATAACGTAATTAGTTGAAATTTTATGAAATTTTAAACGATAAAATTTTGGAATAAAAATTTCATATTTGGAATACGTCTAGTTAGACATAGCAACTGATAAATTTTCGTTCGAAAATATGAAAGTTTATTTCGCACGTAAATTTACTTCAATTTAATCAGTTAAAAAGCAATGAAAATAAAATGTTTCCGAAACCTAAATATTTTTACATAGAAAAATTCTAAACCATCTTCTGAGCAAGATGTCAGTTTGTCGTTTTTCCAAATTCGGACATCTTTGACTCCGTCGATCTTATTTTTCAGCGTTTTTCTTGCATTTTCCGCCAGTTGAAAAATTCGAATTTTATAAATTAAATCGTGCCACTAACATCCATATACCGTTTTGATCGTCTTGCCGTGTTGATCTCTGAAGCATATTCGATTGTATATTTTGGTGTCCGGTGCACGGATAAATGTTCGAAACAGTTATCCGTATGGGTACCGTTTGCTTTGTGGTTCTGTCTTTTCATTATCCTGGGAGAAAACGAGTAGCCGTTTGCTTTTAATATAATTACTCAAATCAATGGAAGACTGTCATTATTCTCTAGGCCGTCACACTCCCTGTCTGTTCGATTTTCAACGTACATTTGCTTTTAGGGAAATATTTAATAAAGCTTTTATATGTTTCCATTTTGTATAGCCTGGCACGTCCATTTAGCTTTCTCTTCCAACTGTTTTCTTCCACTTACCTTGCCAACATGTGGCCTAACTCAGATCATTATGGCCGAGTGTCCATCAAACCCATACCGCCCAATCTCTTCCGTCCGCCTTCCCATTCCCGTCGCCGACCCCACGTCTCGCTCCGCCTTCACCCACGCACGGCCACGCCACTGTTCCTCCGCCCAGTAGCGCGTCGCCATTCCCCGTTTCCTCTGAACACGTCCCTTCCGAGCCTCCTCAACCTCCACCGCCCCTCCTCCATCACTGTCCTCCTCCGCGCGTCGCTTCACCACTTCCCCTAGTCGCGTGCACCATCTCCACCCCTCGGCCACCACTTCCTCCACGTGCTGGCCAGCAGTCATGCCCATGGCCACCGCGCCATCAGCCCTTGCAACGCTGACCGTCTCCTCCTCCCATGCTCGGCCAGGAGCAAACGTAAGCCACCTCGGTAGCAGCCATCACTTCTTCGTCTTCCCCTTCCTAGTACTCGCTCTGCATATCCCTCCCTCTCCTCTTTTGTGACGACCCGACTTTCCACTCCCGGAAAATCGCATCGACAGTAAGAAAGAAAGGGGTGAGAAATAGAAAAGAAGAGAAAGAGAAAGAAAACAACACAAATACTCACAGCGGAAACGGAACAAAATATAATATATCATATAACTATTACATAGTATCATATACATCTATCAGAGTTACACAGATTATACATCATATACTAGACAGTTATAAACATCTGTCTAGTTATTACAACTCAATACAAAACAAAGATCTAAACAAGATCAACACAGCGGAAACTACTATCTATATCTACAACGCTGAAGCCTCCTGCTCCATTGCTCCTCCACAATTCGTCAAGGCTAACCTGAATCCCTTAGCTACTCGTAAAAATTTGAGTACCCAAGAGTTTATAAAACAGAAATAAACAACTTGGGTCAGACATGGGTCTGGTGTGAGTAACAGGTTAAACTTGCTTAACTTCAAAACCTTTTGAAAGAAAAGGTATCACGTAAGACTTCCCACACATAAACATGGGTAAGTTTTTACCTTACGCTAACCAAAACATTTGATAGGAAATCTGATTGTATTATAATAGGGTCTAGGGTTTTCAAGTAAAATACAGAAATAGCTGAAATGCTTACATCTCACATTCCAACATAGTTGGGCACAACTAATACGTACGGCACTTATTGGAGTTTGGATTCCATACAATGGCAGGGCTACTGGGGTACCGCCCGTCACAGTACGTGGCCTAGATCACCGTACCGAGGATCACTCCCAATCCCCTGCAACACAAGGTCGGAACATCCCTTACTGGATAATTCCCGCACAAGATACCTCACGGTTGGGATCAGCAACCGCACCACTAAGTCGAAAATAGAAAGGGACATCTAGACAGAGGTAACCTTGTCCTACTTGGGTGCTACCCACTAACCTTGCTGCACCTCCCCTGTTTTAGCCATTCCCGGTTTGTGAGGCTTGAGGCTACGATTACCTTTAAAAAGAACACATTTATCTTAGAATGCTCATCGTCCACCTGACGATGTGCTGAAAGCATTCAATCCATACAAGTTCGTTCCGGGTTCGAACGAAACCGAAGGCATTATCTCGTTACACTCGTTTTGGAATCACCCTCAGAGTTAACGACAATAACCCTTGCACTCTGAATCTTCATCTTCACTTGATTCACGACCTATCGTTAATTTGGATCGATGTGGTATTCGGGTCTCCAGACCTGGAAATCCGGTATACGGAAACCCGATCCCGGTCTCATCGAAATCCAAAGCGTATCTTTTAAGGCCAAGTTGTTTTAAGGGTTAAAACAATTCAACTCATTATCTTTATACACAAAGAAAGATAATTCACAACAGAAAATCAACATTATCAGATAATCCATACAATTCAACTAACATCCATATCATACAGCATATATCTCATCAGAGATATCAATCAATGCTAAGCATTCAGTATTATCATCCATCCATAAGTAATGATTTATATCATCTCTAATTAATTTAAAGTGAATTAAATTAATTACTTCATTTTATAAATCCTTCTTACTTAACCATTAATTAATTACAAATTAATTAATTATCCTCTAATTACCTTTTTCAATTAATCATCTTTGATTAATTATCTTTTAATTACCTTCAAGTAATTTATCCTAAATTAATTACTCAAATTAATTATCCTTAACCACTTATTGTAATTAACCTTTAATTACATCATTAATTAATTAACTAAAATTAATTAAGTTAATCAACTAAAATTAATTACATTAATCCTTAATTAATTACATTGATTAATTACTTCATTTATTAATTATTACTTAATTAATCAATTCTTAATTACATCATTAATTATATTAATTAATGATCCTTAATTACAAATTAATTATTAATTACTTAATTAAATTAATTACATTAAGTAATTAACTTTTAATTAAACAACATTTATTAATCACCTTGATTAATCTTCAATCAGTAATTAATTACCCTTAATTACTTTCATTAACTAAATTAATTACTCCTTAATTAATTCTTTAATTAATCCCTTGATTAATTCATCAGTAATTAAACTCAAATTACTTCCATTAATACAACACTATCCAATTAATTACTTCCAGTAATTATATATTATTTACTTCCCTAAATAATCATACTTTAATTATTACATTAAGTAATTATTATCATCTCTTTATTATTCTAAATTAATTAAACTTAATTAATTAACTTAAACTAAATCAAATTAACTTCAATTAATTACAATAAGTAATTAATTCTTAATTACTTCCAATAAGTAATTACATTTAAACAAATTCATAAATGATTATTCTTAAATTAATTTAACTAATTAATTATCAAAATTAATTCTATTAATTCATTATTTAATAACCCATAGTTAATGACCTCATTAACTATTATTTAATTACTTTCCTTAAGTAATTAACTTAAATTAATTATTATTAATTCTAAATTAATAATAATTAATAACCATTTTATTAATCTCTAATTACTAAATTAATTAAGTGTTAACCATAACTTAATTAATATTTAATTACTTATTAATTAATTCCTAACCATTAATTAATATTCTAATTATAATCCTTAATTACAAATTAATTATTCTAATTAATTAATCTTAATCACTAATTAATTAGTTTAAACCATTAATTACCTATTTAATTAATCCAAATGATTAATTAATCAATTAAATTAATTATCCATTAAATTTCCTTATTCACAAAACATTTGAAACATCCATTTTCAAATTTACTTTTAAATTTCATTTTAAATTCTGGATTTAAAATGAATATCAATTTTGTCTTTAACAAAGTTTAGAACAAATTTAAAAACCTTTACCTGTTAAAGAAAACTTATATCTTCTAAAAGAATTTTTAAAAGAACTTAAATCTACTTCCTTTTAAAAATTTCAAAACATTTAAATATAGCTAACATTTAAACTTATTTTAAATTTTGAAAACAAAACAGGTTTTTAAACCTGGCAACACAATTGCACTCGAACACACTATAATTTACTTCGAGTCGCAGCTCTAATTACTTCGAGCAAATATCCAATCGTCACGAAGAACACCCGAGTACCCTTCTCTGTTCAAATCCCAGACTTCACCAGACATTCACGATCGCGTGCACGTGCACACCCCACTGCCAGAGCTCCGATCATCACCGAGTATCCCCACATGACGACGAACGACCACAGACCAAACTACGACCATCACCTCTTCGTTTAAAACGCGAAATCGAAATCGAGAACTTCGAGCACTAAACTGGAACACAGACTTCCTCCAAAACCTATCAACAACTACTCGTCTTCGAAATCCCGATCACCAGAGGTTCTGGAATTCCGATCATGTCTTCGTCAAACCCAAACCTTCCCTTACCCAAAGCCCTGAAACACTCGATCACTAGAATAAACCGTGGTGATCATTTTTCCCTAACCCAGTAAAACTAGGTTTAAAAATTTAAATCCTAAATTATTATCGCCTCATTGCTTTAATTCAAATTCTAGTAATTTTCCTTATATCCTCGATCATTCCTCCATCACTATTGAAGATTACAACATCCCAAACTATCGAGATCAACAGAATTACCCACAAATTCATTTTTAGATAAATACAGAACTGCACCCTCATTGCTAAGCTAACAGTTATGATTTTAATGTTAAAATTCACATTATAGTTTATGTATTCAATCTATAATTCTGGATTTATGAATTTCCCAGTTTAAATTTTTACTTCTATATACATGCACTGATTGTTTTTGGTTTACAAAGATACTCAGACCAGAAATTTGACTTAATTAAAAATCTTAACATTAGTATATGATAAATCAAACAATTCTTGTTTATAAATTTAGTTCTAACAAAAACTAGATCAAGTGGTTCAAACTTTTAAATGGAATTGGGTCTGGCAAACAAAAGCAATAACAGAGCACAGTCACATATGCACACAATTCATCCATATATATATAAACAGGAAAATGCACTTATATTCATACATCAATACATATATATATGACAGAGATTCAACATGCAACCCTATTTTACTTTAAGTTTAAAAGTTACTCACCTTATTAAAGAAGACAGAGCCTTCATTTTTTTGAAAACAGCCTTTGCTTTGATTAAATTTGAAAACTTGAGTTGCTTCCTTATTTTTGATTTAAGCTTGCATGCCTTTGAATTTTGCTTTTAATTCCAGTTTTTGCTTGCCTCTGTTTTGAAGAATACATGCAGACTTTGATTTGAAGAGAACTTGCAGGCTTTTGATGTTGAAAAATGAATTTAGTTCAGGCTTATATACTTTTGAAAATGAATTTGCAGCCTTGAAACAGAACAGGCTTTTGATTTTTGGTTTGAGGAAAGTGAATTTCAGATTTGTTTTGAGCTTTGCAACTTGGTTACAGGTTGCTTTCAAAACAGAGAAGATTGATCTCTGCTTTGATTCCAGGTTGAAGAAGAGATAGGCTTTGATTACATTTTGGAATGAAGAGGATGTTTATTTCAGATTTGTTTATGAGGGAAGATTGAGTTCAGATTTGGTTTTGAGAAATATTGATTTTCTGGTTTGCTTTAGAAGTGGGAAATGAATTTCAGATTTTACAATGAAGTTAGAAAAGGAAATAGGAAAGAAGAAAAAAAATGTTTTATATATAGGCTGAATTTATTTAAAAATAAAATAAAAGAAAAACAAGATTAAATGACACTTGTCTCATTTCATTTTAATTATCTAACACTTGTAATATGGAGGCCTTAAATTAATAACACATGTCCTTTTTATTTAATGAGTATATATATTTAAAATGTTAATAAAGATTTTTCACTTAATTAATAATTCTTATGTAAATGTATATATGTATTTTTAAAACTATATAGTTATTTATTAAATATCTTTGGAAAGCTTAATATTAATTTAAATCATAATTTCCAAATTACCAATATATATTAGAAATTTGAAAACATAATTTTATTTGTTAAATTCAAACCAACTTATCTATTTACAATATATAAAATTATATCTATACATTATAAATAGAAATCATTCTATTAACTTTTAAAAGATAGAATTCACTAATTAAATACTTATTTAATTAGATTATTAAATTAAATTCAAATTTTATTATCAAAGATCATCAATATCAATTTAATTATTTAACAGATTATTAAATTGATATTGTTAAAATTTTCGGGATATTACATTCCTCCCCCCTTAAAATAATTTCGTCCCCGAAATTTAAACAAAGGTAATTTAATAATCTTATTAAAGATTTAAATTCAAAACACAAGCATCTACTATCATCCATATGCTAGCAACCATAGCAACCAAATCATTCAATCAAACAATTCAACTATCTAGACTAAATTCTAGATAAAATTCCTCGAGTTTCCCCAAGTATATATATATACCGGGATACTCGCTCTACAAACAATCTAAACAATCAATACTACTAAACTATAAAGCTCCTACTCATCTATATCTACAGAACTAAACAGAATATCAGACTACAGACGAGTCTGACTCAACTACCAAACTTCCAGAACTGCTGATTCTACAACCAGAGATAGATCAAATACGTACTCCCTCAGAGATACGTAAAACTCAATGAATTCCAGTTATCCAAACTGACAATTCAACCAAGTAGACCAATTACCTATCCAAATCAGAACACAGACGAGATCCAAACATAACTCTACTTCACAACATCAGTAGATTCCAAACTTACTTCTCCCATCCAGAGATACACTCCAAACTGCTTTCGCTGCTCAACTCTGATCTGAGGTAGAACACAAGCACAGACTGGACAACTCATTCCAGAAATAAGGTTCACTGATCCATAAAGAAAACTCAGATACTCCAGCAAAACTTGAGTTGCTTCGCCAACTCCATCTCTAGGAAACATCCTTCCACTAGACTGAACCACCGGTATCACTCCTGGAATCCAATCGATAAGAAAACTCAACTTCCAGATACGGACAAATCTCTAACTTCTCTGAAGATATCCAGAAAAATTCTTACAACCCAAGAGAACACTCAGACAATCGCAAATCACTTTTGCGATCAACCCATCCTAATTCCAAACAGACTGTTCTCTCTTTACCAATCAGAACAGCTTACACTTATTTATCCAATTTATCGAAGAAATGGATCCACTCTGCTGCTTCTGAACTTCACTTCCAGAAAAACTGCTCATCCAGAAAATTTCCTGCCATCACAGAATACTCCGAGCTGCACTGCTGACACTGATGCCAAGGACTTCCTATTCCAAAGATCTTTGAGAAACTCGAACTCCAAACCAAACAGAATCACCATGCTGAACTCAGCCACAACACCGAAGCAGACTCACTTCCACAACTTGTTCCAAAGAAAACATCTTCGGGAACATCCATATTCACTGCGTCTTATCACACAGCTACTATTACCTGAGGTATCAAGGTACCATTACTCACTTCTGCCTCATCGACAGATCCAACTCTACTCATCCACACTTCAAAGATAAACTCCGAACCTTTAAAAGGTTTCCTTCAGAGATCGATGAAATCCTTCACCACAGCAAAGCTTACTCGAGACGGTATTGGGTCTACAGTCTCGACAGATACACTTCCAACCTCAACACTCAAATTCCAACCATTGGTAGTCGTGTTTCATACACCACCACCCTATCTACCTTTATATCCTATATTGGAAAACCTGTACGGGTAACCCAACAGATAGGTAGAATATATATATATATTTAAAATGATACTTTTTATATAGAAATTATTTCTGGGTAAAATTATTTCATTTACCTCTTTAAAACAATATTGTGTCCGTTGGCCTGGTTCAAGTGTTTAGAGATCCCTATCAATAACGTTAGCTACTCGTATTGACCAGAATCCATATACCACTCAACCGATCAATTAACACAATATAAAACCATTTTATATAACTAACAAATACGCGCTCTCAAGATAGACACCACTTCAGAGCCTAGGTATTCACTCAACCTCGCTCTGATACCACGTGTGACGACCCGACTTTCCACTCCCGGAAAATCGCATCGACAGTAAGAAAGAAAGGGGTGAGAAATAGAAAAGAAGAGAAAGAGAAAGAAAACAACACAAATACTCACAGCGGAAACGGAACAAAATATAATATATCATATAACTATTACATAGTATCATATACATCTATCAGAGTTACACATATTATACATCATATACTAGACAGTTATAAACATCTGTCTAGTTATTACAACTCAATACAAAACAAAGATCTAAACAAGATCAACACAGCGGAAACTACTATCTATATCTACAACGCTGAAGCCTCCTGCTCCATTGCTCCTCCACAATTCGTCAAGGCTAACCTGAATCCCTTGGCTACTCGTAAAAATTTGAGTACCCAAGAGTTTATAAAACAGAAATAAACAACTTGGGTCAGACATGGGTCTGGTGTGAGTAACAGGTTAAACTTGCTTAACTTCAAAACCTTTTGAAAGAAAAGGTATCACGTAAGACTTCCCACACATAAACATGGGTAAGTTTTTACCTTACGCTAACCAAAACATTTGATAGGAAATCTGATTGTATTATAATAGGGTCTAGGGTTTTCAAGTAAAATACAGAAATAGCTGAAATGCTTACATCTCACATTCCAACATAGTTGGGCACAACTAATACGTACGGCACTTATTGGAGTTTGGATTCCATACAATGGCAGGGCTACTGGGGTACCGCCCGTCATAGTACGTGGCCTAGATCACCGTACCGAGGATCACTCCCAATCCCCTGCAACACAAGGTCGGAACATCCCTTACTGGATAATTCCCGCACAAGATACCTCACGGTTGGGATCAGCAACCGCACCACTAAGTCGAAAATAGAAAGGGACATCTAGACAGAGGTAACCTTGTCCTACTTGGGTGCTACCCACTAACCTTGCTGCACCTCCCCTGTTTTAGCCATTCCCGGTTTGTGAGGCTTGAGGCTACGATTACCTTTAAAAAGAGCACATTTATCTTAGAATGCTCATCGTCCACCTGACGATGTGCTGAAAGCATTCAATCCATACAAGTTCGTTCCGGGTTCGAACGAAACCGAAGGCATTATCTCGTTACACTCGTTTTGGAATCACCCTCAGAGTTAACGACAATAACCCTTGCACTCTGAATCTTCATCTTCACTTGATTCACGACCAATCGTTAATTTGGATCGATGTGGTATGCGGGTCTCCAGACCTGGAAATCCGGTATACGGAAACCCGATCCCGGTCTCATCGAAATCCAAAGCGTATCTTTTAAGGCCAAGTTGTTTTAAGGGTTAAAACAATTCAACTCATTATCTTTATACACAAAGAAAGATAATTCACAACAGAAAATCAACATTATCAGATAATCCATACAATTCAACTAACATCCATATCATACAGCATATATCTCATCAGAGATATCAATCAATGCTAAGCATTCAGTATTATCATCCATCCATAAGTAATGATTTATATCTTCTCTAATTAATTTAAAGTGAATTAAATTAATTACTTCATTTTATAAATCCTTCTTACTCAACCATTAATTAATTACAAATTAATTAATTATCCTCTAATTACCTTTTTCAATTAATCATCTTTGATTAATTATCTTTTAATTACCTTCAAGTAATTTATCCTAAATTAATTACTCAAATTAATTATCCTTAACCACTTATTGTAATTAACCTTTAATTACATCATTAATTAATTAACTAAAATTAATTAAGTTAATCAACTAAAATTAATTACATTAATCCTTAATTAATTACATTGATTAATTACTTCATTTATTAATTATTACTTAATTAATCAATTCTTAATTACATCATTAATTATATTAATTAATGATCCTTAATTACAAATTAATTATTAATTACTTAATTAAATTAATTACATTAAGTAATTAACTTTTAATTAAACAACATTTATTAATCACCTTGATTATTCTTCAATCAGTAATTAATTACCCTTAATTACTTTCATTAACTAAATTAATTACTCCTTAATTAATTCTTTAATTAATCCCTTGATTAATTCATCAGTAATTAAACTCAAATTACTTCCATTAATACAACACTATCCAATTAATTACTTCCAGTAATTATATATTATTTACTTCCCTAAATAATCATACTTTAATAATTACATTAAGTAATTATTATCATCTCTTTATTATTCTAAATTAATTAAACTTAATTAATTAACTTAAACTAAATCAAATTAACTTCAATTAATTACAATAAGTAATTAATTCTTAATTACTTCCAATAAGTAATTACATTTAAACAAATTCATAAATGATTATTCTTAAATTAATTTAACTAATTAATTATCAAAATTAATTCTATTAATTCATTATTTAATAACCCATAGTTAATGACCTCATTAACTATTATTTAATTACTTTCCTTAAGTAATTAACTTATATTAATTATTATTAATTCTAAATTAATAATAATTAATAACCATTTTATTAATCTCTAATTACTAAATTAATTAAGTGTTAACCATAACTTAATTAATATTTAATTACTTATTAATTAATTCCTAACCATTAATTAATATTCTAATTATAATCCTTAATTACAAATTAATTATTCTAATTAATTAATCTTAATCACTAATTAATTAGTTTAAACCATTAATTACCTATTTAATTAATCCAAATGATTAATTAATCAATTAAATTAATTATCCATTAAATTTCCTTATTCACAAAACATTTGAAACATCCATTTTCAAATTTACTTTTAAATTTCATTTTAAATTCTGGATTTAAAATGAATATCAATTTTGTCTTTAACAAAGTTTAGAACAAATTTAAAAACCTTTACCTGTTAAAGAAAACTTATATCTTCTAAAAGAATTTTTAAAAGAACTTAAATCTACTTCCTTTTAAAAATTTCAAAACATTTAAATATAGCTAACATTTAAACTTATTTTAAATTTTGAAAACAAAACAGGTTTTTAAACCTGGCAACACAATTGCACTCGAACACACTATAATTTACTTCGAGTCGCAGCTCTAATTACTTCGAGCAAATATCCAATCGTCACGAAGAACACCCGAGTACCCTTCTCTGTTCAAATCCCAGACTTCACCAGACATTCACGATCGCGTGCACGTGCACACCCCACTGCCAGAGCTCCGATCATCACCGAGTATCCCCACATGACGACGAACGACCACAGACCAAACTACGACCATCACCTCTTCGTTTAAAACGCGAAATCGAAATCGAGAACTTCGAGCACTAAACTGGAACACAGACTTCCTCCAAAACCTATCAACAACTACTCGTCTTCGAAATCCCGATCACCAGAGGTTCTGGAATTCCGATCATGTCTTCATCAAACCCAAACCTTCCCTTACCCAAAGCCCTGAAACACTCGATCACTAGAATAAACCGTGGTGATCATTTTTCCCTAACCCAGTAAAACTAGGTTTAAAAATTTAAATCCTAAATTATTATCGCCTCATTGCTTTAATTCAAATTCTAGTAATTTTCCTTATATCCTCGATCATTCCTCCATCACTATTGAAGATTACAACATCCCAAACTATCGAGATCAACAGAATTACCCACAAATTCATTTTTAGATAAATACAGAACTGCACCCTCATTGCTAAGCTAACAGTTATGATTTTAATGTTAAAATTCACATTATAGTTTATGTATTCAATCTATAATTCTGGATTTATGAATTTCCCAGTTTAAATTTTTACTTCTATATACATGCACTGATTGTTTTTGGTTTACAAAGATACTCAGACCAGAAATTTGACTTAATTAAAAATCTTAACATTAGTATATGATAAATCAAACAATTCTTGTTTATAAATTTAGTTCTAACAAAAACTAGATCAAGTGGTTCAAACTTTTAAATGGAATTGGGTCTGGCAAACAAAAGCAATAACAGAGCACAGTCACATATGCACACAATTCATCCATATATATATAAACAGGAAAATGCACTTATATTCATACATCAATACATATATATATGACAGAGATTCAACATGCAACCCTATTTTACTTTAAGTTTAAAAGTTACTCACCTTATTAAAGAAGACAGAGCCTTCATTTTTTTGAAAACAGCCTTTGCTTTGATTAAATTTGAAAACTTGAGTTGCTTCCTTATTTTTGATTTAAGCTTGCATGCCTTTGAATTTTGCTTTTAATTCCAGTTTTTGCTTGCCTCTGTTTTGAAGAATACATGCAGACTTTGATTTGAAGAGAACTTGCAGGCTTTTGATGTTGAAAAATGAATTTAGTTCAGGCTTATATACTTTTGAAAATGAATTTGCAGCCTTGAAACAGAACAGGCTTTTGATTTTTGGTTTGAGGAAAGTGAATTTCAGATTTGTTTTGAGCTTTGCAACTTGGTTACAGGTTGCTTTCAAAACAGAGAAGATTGATCTCTGCTTTGATTCCAGGTTGAAGAAGAGATAGGCTTTGATTACATTTTGGAATGAAGAGGATGTTTATTTCAGATTTGTTTATGAGGGAAGATTGAGTTCAGATTTGGTTTTGAGAAATATTGATTTTCTGGTTTGCTTTAGAAGTGGGAAATGAATTTCAGATTTTACAATGAAGTTAGAAAAGGAAATAGGAAAGAAGAAAAAAAATGTTTTATATATAGGCTGAATTTATTTAAAAATAAAATAAAAGAAAAACAAGATTAAATGACACTTGTCTCATTTCATTCTAATTATCTAACACTTGTAATATGGAGGCCTTAAATTAATAACACATGTCCTTTTTATTTAATGAGTATATATATTTAAAATGTTAATAAAGATTTTTCACTTAATTAATAATTCTTATGTAAATGTATATATGTATTTTTAAAACTATATAGTTATTTATTAAATATCTTTGGAAAGCTTAATATTAATTTAAATCATAATTTCCAAATTACCAATATATATTAGAAATTTGAAAACATAATTTTATTTGTTAAATTCAAACCAACTTATCTATTTACAATATATAAAATTATATCTATACATTATAAATAGAAATCATTCTATTAACTTTTAAAAGATAGAATTCACTAATTAAATACTTATTTAATTAGATTATTAAATTAAATTCAAATTTTATTATCAAAGATCATCAATATCAATTTAATTATTTAACAGATTATTAAATTGATATTGTTAAAATTTCCGGGATATTACATCTTTAGTTCGTGGTCAGGTAATGGGTTGATGTTTATATATATGTGAACAATATATGTATAAGTGTAAATAGCTTTTCTTAGTCTGTTAGTATTTATAATAATAATTCATATATCACGTTTGTAAATGTAGATATGTTGTGGTTGTGTGAATATTTTGTAGAGTATAAGATATGTTATATGAATAGTTAGTGTCAGATTCCTTTTGCTGGTAATATGCTGATAGTGATTTAGTAAAATACTTGTACTTATATTGTTTTGTTATAATATAAAATTACATACACAGTAGATCATTTTATAAAAGAATTATTATTTTACTACAGTACAAAGAAAAGTTTGTATATATTTCAATATATTTTCTGATTGTTTTATAAGTTACTTGTATATAAACTGTACTCCCTGTGTTATGTTATGACTATATGAGATTTTATTTACATTAGTATTAGAGTGAGAAAGTTATTAAAGTATATAGTTTTATATTGTATATGTATACTGCATAATGTATTGTATAAAAAGATTTGTTATGAAGGAAAATGTTGGATTCTAATTTTATAACCTGTCAGCTTACATTGTTATACGTATATATTGTTGATTTCAAAGTGCCGGTGTATATAAATTTATAATAATATTGATTGGAGATAAATAAATAGATATATATTATTGTAATTATATGTTTGATTTTTATATATGTGTTTAATGTAAGAAAAAAAATATGTTATTTATCGGATTTAAAATACATACGGTTTTATATATGTTTCAAATTATATATTGATTTTGAGTAAAATTTAATGTATATTTTTGTTTCCATTTTATCACATCAATTATTGCTTTGTTCTCATCGATTTCCCCATTTATCAGTTTGTCCGTCGTGCCTGTTTGCTTCACTGAATCGTGTCCGTCTAACGTTGTTTGGAATTCGTGTTGGATCCTCAATTCGCTCCCATTTCCGTTCATCTCTAGCCTCAAAAGGTGAGCACTCACTCACGATTAACGTTCTTTTATTTATTAAATTTGATTTCAATTGAAACGACAATTGAAATATGCTGCTGTTAGTTAATTACACTGTTATATATGTTATTGCCTATATCAGTTCACCTGTGACATTTGACACCATTTTCTGTTAATTATTTATGTGATGATAATACAGTTTGGCTGATAATTGATTGATTGTTGATGTTTATATTGGACGTTAAATTGTTAATGATGTAAGTGAATAATTTGAAATTGAATTGACGTAGAATAGTTAGATTTGATATATGTGTTAAAATTGATTAAATGACATTTGTATAATATGACCCCTTTTAACTGTTGAATTTATTGACACGTAGGATTTGTTTAATTACACTTTGAACCACTGAATGTATGTTGTTAAATTGATGATGTATGAAATTGTAAACAGATGACAAGTGAGAAGCCGTAATGTAATAATCTTTAATCTGCATGAAATGATAGTGTAGATTCTAGAAATAATTATATTAATTCGTACAAATAACAATGCGAATTAATACGGTTATTTCGGGATTATTTGAATTGATTATTGGATTGTTATTGATTGTTGTTATTGCTTGTTTATTTACTTTGACACCATCCCAGTTATCACACTGCAAGTTCCCTTTGATATGTTTTGATTTTGAATTGAATTGGAATCGGGTTGAAATGATAAATACCCAAATTGAATTTTTACCTAGGATAGGAAATTAAATAAAACCCGATTGGTCAATAATTTGATTTAAAAATAAAATGAAGATTTTATTTGAATAAATAATATGGTTTTGAAATGAAGTTGAAATTTGAATTTTAATGAAAGGAAAATGTAATATTTTATAATCTGAAACAAAATATTAACAATGTAATTGATGAAAGAATGTTGTTTAATTTGAGAAATGATTGAATTAAGTTTGAAATTATTAAACTTTGAAATGATTTAATAATTAAGTTTGAAATGATAATTAAGTTGAAATTATTAAACCTTGAAATTATTTAATAATTAAGTTTTGAATTATTTAATACTTAAAATAAGATTAAATTATTTAATGATTAAATTGAATTGAAGTTCTTTAATAAGAAAAAATAAACTTTTGAATATGTGAATTCTACTTCGTAAATAATTGAAATTGAGTTTCTTTATTAATTAAGTTTTGGAAAATTATTTAAGGAAGTAAATAACTGAAATTGAATTTCTTTAACAAGAAATAAAATTGTGATTTATTGAAATTATTGTAAGACTTGAAATTTAAAGAATTGGATTTGATGAATTTAATTTAATTAAATTTATAAGTTGAACTTAAGAAATTGATTTAATGATTTGGAAAGTTAAAAAGGAATTGTTTTGAATGATAAATTTAATTAACGAATATTGAATGAAATCGATTAATGAATTTAAATTGATTTGAATGTTCAATTAAATTTGTTTAAATGATTTCGGAATGAAACTTATATACGAACTTGAATCAATATTTGAATTGTTTTAAATAGAAATTGAAATTGAATTATAAGATTTTGAACGGAAAATTGGAAGTTTTGAAACGAAAATTTGGAAATTGTTTTAGAAAGACAAATGAAATGTTGATTTACGAATTCTATTTGAAATTGAAATTGATTTGGTTTTTGAAATATATAAACGATCAATCGGTGTAATAAATTACGAAAGTTATTAAAGAGACCGGGATCGGTAATGGATATACTCTCTATCTGAACCGAAACCACTTTAATAACTATACGCGGAGTGTTGATCCAGAACGAAGTGGATGGTTTTGATGAACGCGTTGACTGAAGAAAGAGAACGATTTTGGATGATCCTTGACATGACTAAAACAGGAGCTGCGCCGGGCCATTGAGGATCGCCATCTCTAGAGGACACACTTCTTCGATACCATATCTATTACTTTTGTGATTCGATTTGGGTGCACCCCTCGATTATGGGAGTGTTGTTTCGCGGTGTTGGGGTAGTAGCTGCTATGCCCAACATCAGTCCGGATCAGGCAACTACTAGTATCCTAGTTGGTATCGCCTCATGTACCTTGTCATACTGATTATCCTATGCGCGACCACTACGATTTTGATTTGTACCTTTAGTATATGGATTGCCCTCCGGTGACTTCCGGTTTTGGGGAAACTACGGTCTTGTATATGCTTTTGGGAATAAAAATGTGTTAAGGGTGGAATGGGCCATGACTTAACGCTATTTTGATATCTTCTTATATTACTGATAGACATTATCTACTTAGCGTACATTACTACCTAGTAGATAGTTTAACGGATCCTTAGAGGATGGTTATTCCAAACATCCTTTGAGTTACTTGTATTTCAATTGCTATTTCACTTGAGTTGGATTTATTAATATAAGAATGTTAATCCTGACTCGAGTGTTTTGTGTTTTGCTTTACGCTCAGGTCAGACTGAGTAGTTCAGCTTTCGAGACTCACCTTTGGAGTTGGAGCTTCGCTTGGAGATCCAGCTATCTATCCAGCTTTCAGATATTCGATGATTCCAGTGATGTATTCTGATTTGTATCTGTTACTCTTCCGTTGTATTTAGTTTAACTCTGATGTATCGTATTACTCTTCTGTTGTAAACTCTGATGTATCTTATATATTCATATAGTAGCTTCATGAACTACTATCTCTTTTATTTCCGCTGCACTTATTACTCTGTGTCTGTGATCTGTAATTATTTATTTACTGTATATGTTCAGTTTTGCCAATTTAAATTAACAACGCGGTATTTTGAGCAATTCAACTCCGGCATGAGTGTCTACCTATTCACTTATAATGGACGCGAATGGTCCAAAATTCCGGGTCGTTACAATGCAAGTCTATAAAATAATTTTGCATAAATATAGATAACACTATTTCATTATTTGTAATTTGTAGAGTACAAAATATTCACTACAAGTAGAGGACAGTAAAACACCTAAAAGAAAGAGAGCAGATAAGGAAACTATGCAGTATAGGTGTAGCTTATTCGCCTTAGTTAAAATGCTTGAAAATATTAAAAAAAAGAAAAGGTTTTACTGAAAATCAGTTGAATTTTTTAAAACAAGCACCTTTCTACAAATTTTTAATGCTTTTTTGAAGGTGATATAGGAAGCAAAAACATTAGAAAATGTTTAAAAAATTTAGATGATTTAATAGACTCTTATTGTGTTGAAGAAGAGTTTTTTATTGTAGGACGAAAAAAAATTACAGATAACAACAGCAGACATTTATTTAATTTTTGGTTTACCAATGCAAGGGAAAAAACATTTTTCCACTTCCTAAAGTTTCTTTTCAAAGCACCCCTAAAAACTGCCAAGAATTTGTTTTAAGAAACTTTGGCATAATTGACCATATAACAAGAGATATTATTATTCAAAAGATAAAGAAAGAATTAGACAAAGAGATTCAAGAAGAAGAAAACGATTTACCAAAATTTATCATCATTCTTTCTTTCATTACATTTTTTTTTCCCTGACAATCAAAGAATGTTAAGTTGGGGATATCTCCAATATGCAATTGATTTGAAAAAAATGAATCAAGTTTCATGGCCTTTAAGCATTCACTATTCTTTGATTAAAGCATTAAATTTTTTCAAGCAAAAACCAAGGAATATGTCAGGTTGCTCGATGATACCATTGCTAAGAAAATAATTTTACATTCTACTATATTATAATAAATTGTGAAATAACATTTTTTTTATATATTAGTATTTTTTATGTGAACACGTGGACATGATGAAGCCAAGGAAGGAATGGTCGAAGGACTTAGCAAGATTTACTAAATGGTCACTGAATGGGATGAAAAACATAGTCTTAAAAGACTATTTAAAGAATGTGGAAAGCAAAAATGTATAAACATCTAATATTGACTGTTACTTATTTTTTACATATAAATAGGAAAAAATGCTAGATAAAAAAAAAATTATTAAAAAATGCTATATAGTGCTAGCAATTTTTTTGGTGCACTAGATTATGTTAACATACATATAAATGGAAAAAAATGCTAATGATAGCATTATAACATAATACATGTTACTAAAACAGAATCATTAGTAGAAAATGCTACATAATTTTAGCATTAATAAAATCTGTGATTGTAACATTTCGAAATTTTCGACTTCCGAAAATCGACATTAATACGTCCACTGTATCAACTTCCGAGCTATCGAATGCCGGAAAACCAAATTGTTATGGTTAAAAAGAAGAGGTAGAAGAAGACAGAAAGAAAGAAAGAAGAAACAACAGAAACAATATCAGAATCTCACATATCGCAGCGGAACAACATATAATAGATAAATGAATAATCTTTAAATCAAAGAACTATATCAGTTTATACATTACATCATTATCAAAGTTAATATACACACAATACATCAATGGACAGTTACACAAACTTGTCCTCATATAGAATACACAGCGGAATAATAATATCATATACAAGTGATACGTCTCGCCATCCAGCTCGCCACTTGAGCTCCATAACATCTCCTGAATCCAGAATGACCCGATAACCTGGCTCTAGACTGCCCGTGTGGAAATTGGTGGGCACCCAGAGTTTAGGAAGGAAATAATAAAATCCAGGTCAGTCATGGTGACTGGTGTGAGAACTAAAACAGTTATTTATCTTTAAAACAACAACAAAGGAAGTAAAAGACATTCGCAATGCTTTTGGAAAATGAAACTACCATAAGGCCTCCCGCCACACACACAATGCAAACGCAGAATTGGAGGAGATTTCTCCTTATGATAGTCAAACATGCTTACTACGCGAAAACATTTGATTTACTATTATTATTAGTGCATAGTGCAGAAAAACATTTCGAAAGTATAATATTAATCTTAGCCAGCATAGACATTCCAAACTATGCCTACTATAGCTACTATGTTCAATAGCAGGTTACCGCCACATTCCATAGCAGGTTATACAACTAAAACCGTACAAGGTTCGTATTGTTTCTTTGGATTTCCAACAAATGGTCAGGCTAAGGAACTTCCTATTGCCACATGGGATCGCCTCTGGCGGGGCGTCCCGAGAACTAACTAGCTCTCTGCCAACACAAGGCCGGGTTACCCCTTACACTGGGTAACTACTACACGAATATGCCACCCCCCAGTCCTTTGGGACCTTTATCCGAGGCGCCTCAACAAAACAACAATCACACAGTAAATGAGATTGGAGTATCCACATAGGTTAAATACCAGGGCTCCATACCTGATACCACCCTTTTCCAGAAGGAAATGACATACCCTAAAGGGAGCGACACTCATAACCTTGCTGCATCATTCCTGTTTTGACCATTTTCGGGTTGTGAGGCTCTGACGAAGTCTCGTCCACAAAGCTACGCTTTTTCACAAAGCGATGCTTTGATCAACAAATGATCAATAAATAATCATCACACAGCAACACTCAGCATGCCACACTACCAAATTGGGAGTATATCACTGATAAATTTCAACTACATAACCTCTGAGCTCGTACGTCTCAAAGAAGGGTGTTAAGCTAAGAGAATAAATTCTCCACCACCAACAGAAATGTATTTGAAAGAAATCAGCTTTATATCTCAAAATGTAATGTCAGACATGTAACCATACAAGTCTGTTCCGGGTTCGAACAGAACCGAAGGCACTTCCGAAGAAGCCCTTGCAATCCGGGTATTCACAATCCCGATCGAACTTCCCATCACAAAGGAAATCTCTATACCGTAGCTAACGGTGCAGAGACAATCGATAGGTCATCCTATCGTTTTCACAAATACCCTGTCTTCACCACCGGTCTTCAATACGATCCATATCGTCGTATCACTTATTCGGAATGGGTTATATGACACAAAGGTCTTTTCCCAGCTAACCCGAATAGTGAGCACAATATTTAAAACATATGGATATAGGGATTTCAATTAAGTCACAACTTATTACCCAAATCCTTTCCTTTAAATGGTTTAAACAAATTACCATTTAAATCTTTAAACAAAAAGATTTACTTCACAAAGTTTAACTAGTTTCACAAAGATTCATTCACATATTTCCAAATCAATTTCCATTTCAATTTGATTAACCCATTAAATCTTTAAATCAAGATTTAATTTAGAGCTCTCAAAACTATTCACAATTCAAGACTTTTATAATATAAAAGATACACCATTTGAAATACTCTTTTATTTTAAAATAAAGCTTAATCATCTTCACAAAGGTTAATTCATAGTTATTTTCCAAACTATTCACAATTTCATTTCAACTTGAAATGTTTCGATACAAATTGGAAATCTTTTCACTTTATGAAAGCCATTATTATTTGAAAACAGATAGTTTTCGTTTTGGGAAAAACTGGTTACATTTATACAAGTTACGGTCTTTGGGTTAATTCAAATTTCCACAACAACACTTTTAAAAAATGGTTTAAATTCATATAAACACCCTTATCCACTTGTAAAATCTTTTAGACCAAAATTGCTAAATTATTGAATTCAATTTCAAAATATTGAATTCAAAATTTTAAATCAAATGATTAAAATTTCAATTTTATTAAGTTATTTAAAATAACTTTTATTTTTGAAACTCATTTTCAAAAACTTTCAATTTCAATTCCAAAAACTATTTTGGATTCAAGAATTCATTTTTTTTCAAAATTGATAAAAATCTATGAGTTAACCGATTTCCACGTGAAATCCACATTTGTGTGTATTGTGTAGTCCACTGGTTTAACACAATAGTGCAACAACATTCAACCATCACAGATCAAATATAACAATATAATTGATAAGCGGTATAAACTATAACGCTTATCTTTAATTCACAGATCACAGATATTCATATCATAGATAAATAGATCACAAATCACAACACAAAACATAATATATCACAAAGCATCACATATTAAAGATGTCAAACAACTCAAAATCCAATATAATCCAAACATCCATAAGTAGGATAATTTAATAATCTGATTAATTTAAATCAGATAAATTTCTATAAGTAAATTTGACTAGTTATGGTAAATTAATAATTAATTAATTTCAAATTGATTTTCGAATTTATTTCAAAACACCAAATAAATTCCCAAACATTTCCAAAAGAGTTATTTTCAATCACCCAAAATCAATTACCAAATGGATTTCTAAATTTATTTCCTTTTTAAAATAAATTTCCTTTTAAGAAGATAAATCCCTTTTTTTCAAACTATTTAAAAATCCAAATTTTAAATAAATTCTCAACTTATAAACAATATTACCTGAAATCCATTTATTTGGCCATTTTCCCATATTTTGAAATTTTTATTCAATAAGATAAAATTAAAACTTTATCCTTTTCAAACTTCTTTTAAATTTATCCAATTATCAAAAATAATTTTTTCGATAAATTTTCAACTTAAATTTCGAAAATCCAATTTTTATTTATTTTCGGTATCCAACGATACCAAAAATATATCCGGCTAAATTATAGCCTTCAACGATTTCAAACACAATATAATCACACATAGATTATAAATAAATCAACACACAGTATTGAAACAAATTCAATTATTTGAGGAATCCAGTTGGATCCCTCCAACCTGTTTCCTTGCATCCACAGATGTTAGCGCAATACCAATTCCACTTCGAAGTGGAATATCGTGGTATATGGGATTTATAAAATACTATCCGTTATTATGCGACGCATAGGGTCTCATCCGCTATATAATGCGGGAAATCAACTCCAAATACATATATAATACCAATTCCACTTCACGGTGGAATTATCGCGGTATATGTTTTTAATAAATAACCTCCGCTAAATATGCGGCGTATAGGGTCTATTCAACGCAACAGATAACAATTATTATTCAATTCACACAATCAAGCAATTTTAAATCTAACTATTTAAAATTTAAATCGAAACAATTTCGATTGAGTGAGAAGTTCTCACCTTGCTTTCAATAACGGTTGCAGTATTTCGTTTTGAATAAAATTAAACGACTGTTTAATTTACCCAAAATTTTCACTGTCTCCAATCAACTCCAATCCTTTTCCATTGCGAAGAGCTCATCAAAACGGACCCAATGCAATTTGTTTCGAGCAAAATGGACCTCGTATGACAAAGTTATGACATTTAGAAGTTTATACGAATTTTAATATAAATAAATTCACACATTTTTATTTATTTCTACTTGAATCAAATCCGGGCCGTTCGTTTCCTTTGCTTCCAGATCTGGGCCGCACGTCATCCCTTCTTCCCCACGTGAAAACTCCCCAGTTCAATGAACGCGTACAACAACCCATTTGGCCGCCCCTCTTCTTGAATTAACGCACCACCTACGTTCATCTTTACGTCGATTAACCACCTCCATTTCGAAGGCAACGCCAAGCTCCACCTTCACCATCAAACATGTGTAACTCGGCCTCACCCCTGCCTCTGAAAATGTGCACGAACGCGCAACTTTGATTGCCAATTGCCGTTGATCCACAGCTCCATTTCCGATCACAGCCGTTGAGATCGAAGATCTCGATTCTCTCTACATTTTTGTAGTTGAAAACTTTTGGAATCGGTTGACGGATTGGAAAATATTGGAGGAGGAAAGAAATGAATTTCTGGCCATTGGAGTTGTAAGTGGCGGCTAACCCTAGTCTTCTAAGGGTTTGTGCAAATGAAGAAAATCAAGGGCTTTTATAGAAAAATCTCAAAACACTATTCATCGAAAATTTTCCGAACTCCAAACGAAGCGTGTCGGCTAGTGTTTCTAAGGTTTTACCCGCGTTTTGAACACAATGGAATGTGTTTCGGGAGCTAATTCGGTCATATGTGCGAGTTACGGAATTAAACGATCAATTTAAAATTAAATCGATTAAAATGATTTCTATGCGTTTTGGCTTGCCCCGGACAAACCGTAAATCCGATTGACACGAAATTTGAAACCTTACAATAATTTCACATTACGGATCCGATGAAACTTGTTTCGTCGAAATCCGAGACTGTTTGAAAAATGACTATTTTTAGTCGTCAATTAAATATTAAAATAATCAATTTCTACAATTTAACTTTTAATTCAAATTAAAAGTTCTATAACATCATTATAACTCCAATATGATTTAATATAACTTTATACATCATTTTTATATGCATTAAACTCAATTTCCAATTATTTATGGAATTTCAAATATTAAAATTGTCGATTTAAATACCCAATTAAATCACTATATTCGAATTTAAATTTATTCATCTTATAAAACTTACTTGTTAATATTTAAAATCAATTAAATATTACAAATTTCAAATGACAAAAATTCTGGGTCGTTACAATCTTCCACCCTTAAAAGAATTTCGTCCTCGAAATTGCAAAGTAAGAAAAACGCCCAAACTCATTAACTTTTCAAACAATTCGTTCAAATTAGATTTCAAAATCACTTAAGTGTACAACTTCCCCAAAATCCAATAGTTAAACTCTTTCAAAAACTTTACTAAGTTTTTCAAATCTATACTTAGTTATACTTTTCTAAACAACTACATCGTTTAACTTTTAACTTCAAATCCGGAATTTAGTTTTCACAAATTTTTCAAAATTTCCCGAAAATTTTCTAACGCCTTAAATTTTCAAAAAAATTCGCCATAGCCTCCTTTGCGTGGTTCAATCGTAGTAGGATCACAATAGACATAAATATATATACATCGACCCACACGGTCGGAAAAGCATAAAAACAGTTCATATTTCCTATTTTTATTGCGTAGGCGTACCTTTTTAGCATTTTTAAGCAAAGCAGTTATTTATTTAGTATTTTAGCGCAACCCAACCAGCCAACGGTAGCCCCGGCACCTGTACTTACTCAGGTTAAACACGTAAGTGACATATATATAAAGTTATTAACAATTTACTCTTTTAAACAACTACAACACATGCATATTAAAAGAAATGCATACTAAACAAGGTTTATAAGCAACTTATATGATTTCGACATTACTTGTAATTGTTTACAACCAATTCATATACAACGACATTCATTTATTCATTTTCAATTAGTTTACATTCACTAATTTAAATTCAAGTTGGTTCACTTTCAACTCAAATTCCATCACTAGCTTTCAATTTCACTAATTCAATTTCATTAACACATAATGAATTATATACAATCAACCAATCAATCATATAACAACTAATGTATATTCAACACAACCAAATTTATTCACTTTGTTTACCTTCAATTTGGTTTAACACTTTTTTTTAATTCCAATTAGTTTAATATTAAATTCACTTCCATTGAATTTCCAATTTATTAGCTTTTAATGAATTAATACTTATATCCATTATTCCATTTCAATTCATTCACATTCGATTGCTTAACATTCAATCCATTTGTTCATTCAATTGCTAATTCATTTAACAAATAAATTCGAATTTTATTTTTATATAACTCAAGTTCACATCCATTTAATTCACTTTGTTATTTCACTTCGACACCAAAATCAACTTCATTTAACATCACTTAAGTTATATTCCAATTAAACATCATTTGTTTAACTTAACTTAACTTTCCACTTATAAATCCAATTCAGATTCCAATTCTAAAGTAAATTCTATTTAACTTTTACTAAAGCTAAATTTATTATCTCATATTATAAGTTCAAAACTCATTTCTACTTATATTCATCAATTTCAATTTGGATTCTAATTTAAATTTTATTTATCACAACAACACTTCAATTTTTCAATTTATTATGGTAGCAAATCCATCACACAGAAACTCGAAAATGATACTGATGATGCTGCAGTCATCACCCTTATTATTCCCCAGCAACAGTAGTGAATTCAGTGCTTTAAATTCTTTCAAAATTTCCTTTTTAATTTATAAATCACATTTATAAATCTTTTTCTCATATAATTTCACTATTTACTTATACAAGATTATTTCACAATTGTAAATCATTTTAATTATAATTCCATACTTATAATTCATTTTCTTATATACTCCATTCTTTTACAATTGTTGTTTTTATTTAGATTATTCAAACAACTTTTGTTAACTCATATATATTCACATTTTCAACAACCAAACAATTCAATTTTATATACACTTTAATAATTCTGAAAAATTATTCCTCTATATACAAAATATAATCGAGGTAAAATTATTTCATTTACCCAATTTAAAATGATACTATGTCGGTTCATCTTGTTTAAGAGTTTAGAAACCCCTATCGATTACAGTTAGCCAGACTACAACGACTAGAATCCATAAACAATCAACCGATAAGTCAACACAATACAAAACAATTTCATATTCACTAAGAAATACGCGCTCATATCTATTATTACACTCACACTCATTCTAGAGTTCTACTGACTCTATCTCTAATGAGTAATTCCCAACAGAGCCAAGGTTATCACTTAACCATATGCTCTGATACCACATGTAACATTTCGAAATTTTAGACTTCCGAAAATCGACATTAATACATCCAATGTATCAACTGCCGAGCAATCGAATGCCGGAAAACCGAATTGTTATGGTTAAAAAGAAGAGGTAGAAGAAGACAGAAAGAAAGAAAGAAGAAACAACAGAAACAATATCAGAATCTCACATATCACAGCGGAACAACATATAATAGATAAATGAATAATCTTTAAATCAAAGAACTATATCAGTTTATACATTACATCATTATCAGAGTTAATATACACACAATACATCAATGGACAGTTATACAAACTTGTCCTCATACAGAATACACAGCGGAATAATAATATCATATACAAGTGATACGTCTCGCCATCCAGCTCGCCACTTGAGCTCCACAACATCTCCTGAATCCAGAATGACCTGATAACCTGACTTTAGACTGCCCGTGTGGAAATTGGTGGGCACCCAGAGTTTAGGAAGGAAACAATAAACTCCAGGTCAGTCATGGTGACTGGTGTGAGAACTAAAACAGTTATTTATCTTTAAAACAACAACAAAGGAAGTAAAAGACATTCGCAATGCTTTTGGAAAATGAAACTACCATAAGGCCTCCCGCCACACACACAATGCAAACGCAGAATTGGAGGAGATTTCTCCTTATGATAGTCAAACATGCTTACTACGCGAAAACATTTGATTTTCTATTATTATTAGTGCATAGTGCAGAAAAACATTTCGAAAGTATAATATTAATCTTAGCCAGCATAGACATTCCGAACTATGCCTACTATAGCTACTATGTTCAATAGCAGGTTACCGCCAAATTCCATAGCAGGTTATACAACTAAAACCATACAAGGTTCGTATTGTTTCTTTGGATTTCCAACAAATGGTCAGGCTAAGGAACTTCCTACTGCCACATGGGATCGCCTCTGGTGGGACGTTCCGAGAACTAACTAGATCTCTGCCAACACAAGGCCGGGTTACCCCTTACACTGGGTAACTACTACACGAATATGCCACCCCCCGGTCCTTTGGGACCTTTATCCGAGGCGCCTCAACAAAAGAACAATCACACAGTAAATGAGATTAGAGTATCCACATAGGTTAAATACCAGGGCTCCATACCTGATACCACCCTTTTCCAGAAGGAAATGACATAACCTAAAGGGAGCGACCCTCATAACCTTGCCGCATCATTCTTGTTTTGACCATTTCCGGGTTGTGAGGCTCTGACGAAGTCTCGTCCACAAAGCTACGCTTTTTCACAAAGCCATGCTTTGATCAACAAATGATCAATAAATAATCATCACACAGCAACACTCAGCATGCCACACTACCAAATTGGGAGTATATCACTGATAAATTTCAACTACATAACCTCTGAGCTCGTACGTCTCAGAGAAGGGTGTTAAGCTAAGAGAATAAATTCTCCACCACCAACAGAAATGTATTTGAAAGAAATCAGCTTTATATCTCAAAATGTAATGTCAGACATGTAACCATACAAGTCTGTTCCGGGTTCGAACAGAACCGAAGGCACTTCCGAAGAAGCCCTTGCAATCCGGGTATTCACAATCCCGATCGAACTTCCCATCACAAAGGAAATCTCTATACCGTAGCTAACAGTGCAGAGACAATCGATAGGTCATCCTATCGTTTTCACAAATACCCAGTCTTCACCACCGGTCTTCAATACGATCCATATCGTCATATCACTTATTCGGAATGGGTTATATGACACAAAGGTCTTTTCCCAGCTAACCCGAATAGTGAGCACAATATTTAAAACATATGGATATAGGGATTTCAATTAAGTCACAACTTATTACCCAAATCCTTTACTTTAAATGGTTTAAACAAATTACCATTTTAAATCTTTAAACAAAAAGATTTACTTCACAAAGTTTAACTAGTTTCACAAAGATTCATTCACATATTTCCAAATCAATTTCCATTTCAATTTGATCAACCCATTAAATCTTTAAATCAAGATTTAATTTAGAGCTTTCAAAACTATTCACAATTCAAGAATTTTATAATATAAAAGATACACCATTTGAAATACTCTTTTATTTTAAAATAAAGCTTAATCATCTTCACAAAGGTTAATTCATAGTTTTTTTTCCAAACTATTCACAATTTCATTTCAACTTGAAATGTTTCGATACAAATTGGAAATCTTTTCACTTTATGAAAGCCATTATTATTTGAAAACAGATAGTTTTCGTTTTGGGAAAAACTGATTACATTTATACAAGTTACGGTCTTTGGGTTAATTCAAATTTCCACAACAACACTTTTAAAAAATGGTTTAAATTCATATAAACACCCTTTTCCACTTGTAAAATCTTTTAGACCAAAATTCCCAAATTATTGAATTCAATTTCAAAATATTGAATTCAAAATTTTAAATCAAATGATTCAAATTTCAATTTAATTAAGTTATTTAAAATAACTTTTATTTTTGAAACTCATTTCCAAAAACTTACAATTTCAAAGCCAAAAACTATTTTGGATTCAAGAATTCAATTTTTTCAAAATTGATAAAAATCTGTGACTTAACCGATTTCCACGTGAAATCCACATTTGTGTGTGTATTGTGTAGTCCACGGGTTTAACACAATAGTGCAACAACATTCAACCATCACAGATCAAATATAACAATATAATTGATAAGCGGTATAAACTATAACGCTTATCTTTAATTCACAGATCACAGATATTCATATCATAGATAAATAGATCACAAATAACAACACAAAACATGATATATCACAAAGCATCACATATTAAAGATGTCAAACAATTCAACATCCAATATAATCCAAACATCCATAAGTAGGATTAATTTAATCATCTGATTAATTTAAATCAGATAAATTTCTATAAATAAATTTGACTAGTTATGGTAAATTAATAATCAATTAATTTCAAATTTATTTTCGAATTTATTTCAAAACACTAAATAAATTCCCAAACATTTCCAAAAGATTTATTTTCAATCACCCAAAATCAATTACCAAATGGATTTCTAAATTTATTTCCTTTTTAAAATAAATTCCCTTTTAAGAAGATAAATCCCTTTTTTCAAACTATTTAAAAATCCAAATTTTAAATAAATTCTTAACTTATAAACAATATTACCTGAAATCCATTTATTAGGCCCTTTTCCCATATTTTGAAATTTTTATTCAATAGGATAAAAATAAAACTTTATCCTTTTCAAACTTCTTTTAAATTTATCCAATTATCAAAAATAAATTTTTCGATAAATTTTCAACTTAAATTTCGAAAATCCAATTTTTATAGATTTTCGGTATCCAACGATACCAAAAATATATCCGGCTAAATTATAGCCTTCAACGATTTCAAACACAATATAATCACACACAGATTATAAATAAATCAACACATAATATTGAAACAAATTCAATTATTTGAGGAATCCAGTTGGATCCCTCCAACCTGTTTCCCTGCATCCTCAGATGTTAGCACAATACCAATTCCACTTCGAAGTGGAATATCGCGGTATATGGGATTTATAAATTACTATCCGATATTATGCGGCGCATAGGGTCTCATCCGCTATATAATGTGGGAAATCAACTCCAAATACATATATAATACCAATTCCACTACACGGTGGAATTATCGTGGTATATGTTTTTAATAAATAACCTTCGCTTAATATGCGGCGTATAGGGTCTATTCAACACAACAGATAAGAATTATCATTCAATTCACACAATCAAGCAATTTTAAATCTAACTATTTAAAATTTAAATCGAAACAATTTCGATTGAGTGAGAAGTTCTCACCTTGCTTTCAATAACGGTTGTAGTATTTCGTTTCGAATAAAATTAAACGACCGTTTAATTTTACCCAAAATTTTCACTGTCTCCAATAAACTCCAATCCAGTTCCATTGCGAATAGCTCGTCAAAAAGAACCCAACGCAATTTGTTTCGTGCAAAACGGACCTCGTATGACAAAGTTATGACATTTAGAAGTTTATACGAATTTTAATATAAATAAATTCACACATTTTTATTTATTTCTACTTGAATCAAATCCGGGCCGTTCGTTTCCTTTGCTTCTAGATCTGGGCCGCACGTCATCCCTTCTTCCCCACGTGAAAACCCCCCAGGTCAATGAACGCGTACAACAACCCATTTGGCCGCCCCTCTTCTTGAATTAACGCACCACCTACGTTCATCTTTACGTCGATCAACCACCTCCATTTCGAAGCCAATGCCGAGCTCCACCTTCACCATCAAACACGTGCAACTCGGCCTCACCCCTGCCTTTGAAAACGTGCACGAACGCGCAACTTTGATCGCCAATTGTTGTTGATCCACAGCTCTGTTTCCGATCATAGCCGTTGAGATCGAAGATCTCGATGCTCTCTACATTTTTGTAGTTGAAAATTTTTAGAATCGGTTGACGGATTGGAAGATATTGGAGGAGGAAAGAAATTAATTTCTGGCCATTGGAGTTGTAAGTGGCGGCTAACCCTAGTCTTCTAAGGTTTGTGCAAATGAAGAAAATCAAGGGCTTTTATAGAAAATTCTCAAAACACTATTCATCGAAAATTTTCCGAACTCCAAACGAAGCATGTCGGCTGGCGTTTCTAAGGTTTTACCCACATTCCGAACACAATGGAACGTATTTTGGGAGCTAATTCGGTCATATGTGCAAGTTACGGAATTAAACGATCAATTTAAAATTAAATCGATTAAAACGATTTTTATGCGTTTTGGCTTGCCCCGGACAAACCATAAATCCGATTGACACGAAATTTGAAATCTTACAATAATTTCACATTACGGATCCGATGAAACTAGTTTCGTCGAAATCCGAGACTGTTTGAAAAATGACTATTTTTAGTCGTCAATTAAATATTAAAATAATCAATTTCTACAATTTAACTTTTAATTCAAATTTAAAAGTTCTATAACATCATTATAACTCCAATATGATTTAATATAACTTTATACATCATTTTTATACACATTAAACTCAATTTCCAATTATTTCTGGAATTTCAAATATTAAAATTGTCGATTTAAATACCCAATTAAATCACTATATTCGAATTTAAATTTATTCAGCTTATAAAACTTACTTGTTAATATTTAAAATCAATTAAATATTACGAATTTCAAATGACAGAAATTCTGGGTCGTTACAGTGATGCTCATTGAATACAGATCTCAATTGGACTAAAAAATCCAACAGTCATAGAAAGGCTACTGCTTGATTCTTCCAAATTGCAATTGGCAATTATATAAACAAAACAACAAAAAAATGAAACATATGCTGAAGAAGAATTAGAATTGAGTGACAAAAAAAACAAATTCAAACACAAAGCAACCACATTAAACAGTTGGAAAACGATTTGGATCAAACGAAAAGAGATCTGGAGAAGGAAAAAGAAGTAAGAAAACAGTGGGACAAAGAGTTAACTGTAATGGAGAAAGAAACGGAATTGTTGAAATCAAAACTTCAACAATTTGAGAAAGAGGAACAAGAAAGAAAACTAAAGGAAGCTTTTGAAAGTATTATCCCTCCATCGTTCAAGCTGTTGAACACACAGGATTTTGAAGTACATCAAGAAGAAAACAAAGAAGAAGAAAACAAAGAAGAAGATAAACAAGATGATAAGAATGAAAGAAGAATTCAGCGATTGAAAAATATCTCACCTCCCTCAATAATTAAAAGACTAAAATCAAAAAAAAGAAAGGCAAAAGTAGATCCTCATTATCAGTTTGAGATAGTGTACCACAACAAAAGAGTGAAAAGTGAAGATGACGGTGAAAAACAAGAAGGGAAAAAGGAAGATAAAACAAAAAATGAGGATGAAGGAGGAGAAGAAAAAGATGGCCATAGTGAAGAAACTGAACAAGTAAAAAATAAAGACAAGGAAAAAAAAGATGAAAGAGAAGACAGTAAAGAAAATGATGAGGTGAGTGAAAACAATAGCGAAGGAAATGAAGAAGAAACCAGTGAAGAAGACAATAAAGAAGGTGAAGATTATGAAGGAGAATATGCAAAGGAGAATGAAAAAAATGGAGAAAAAACTAACATGGATGATGAAGATGAGAAGGAAGAATTTGTCGATGTTGATAATTACTCACCTGAAAGAAAGCAATATCATCAAAGAAACATAGTAAAAAGCCACATTTTTCAAATGCTAGAAACACAGAAGAAGGATACAATAAGAGCTTTTTTTGCATGTGAGGACACATCATAGTAAGTAGTTCATACCCAGTAAAAACTTAAATAATTTAATTGGAGTTATAATTTTATAATAATTTGAAATTTACAAATTATATAGCACGGTAGCATGGCACAAAGATGATGGTAAGAAATGAGGGATAACAGTGGTTCAGTCCATGCTGGAAGCTTTGCTATTAGAAGAATTTACAGATGGAAGGTATGACATTTGAAAATGCTAATAGTATCAATAAATTTTGACATTATGAAATGCTAAGTAGCACTAGCATTGTGACATTTGAATTATAACAACACGCTACTAATATAATTTTTTGTTTTTTTGTTTTTCTTAGTAAAAACAGTATCAATAATTTTTTTAATACCAAATGTATAATATTAGCCTGAAAATGTAGAATGACTATAAATATTTTGATTACACAACATAGACCTTACAAAATGCTAATTTTTCGTTACAGTATATGAAATTATTAAAAGATGGTAGCATATATCTATCATTGTCTCTATGTGTGTGTATATATATATCTCATAGTGTATAATTATTATAAAATGTTTATAAAATTCAAAATACTTTATTACTATATGCTTAACCGATATTCTTTTTCTAATGCAGATTATTAATTGGTTTGTTGAAAATATACCAACATATGTAACTACACTTTCAGCACAATCATGACGGTAAACAATGTTATTTTGCTTTGAAATTTAATATAATAGAAAAACAAACTAATATTCAATTTTCATTTGCAGCATGCATTGCAAACAGACACTGAAAATGTAGTCCGATCATTGGTGTACCCTATGGTACAAAATATAGTCATGGATTCATTTACAGAGATGATATTTTTCCCCTTGCATTACATCAATCATTGGACATTGCTAACCTTGGATTACAACCAAATGCAATGGTGCCATTTTGATTCTTTAAGGCCCAGAAGATCAACAGCGGCATCAAATCAACATTACAAACAAGCTCGGCTACTTGTAAGACCATATTAAGTTTTATTTTTATTTTTTGTAACAGAGAAAAAAGGTGGAAAATATATTACAAGAAAACTGGAGAGAGAACAAAATCTTAAATAAGGAAGTTGGTACGAAGACGATAAAGCAACCACGGTGTCCACAGCAAGACCTTTCCTCATAAGCATTATTAAGTTTTTAATCTTCTTCAAGTAAATTGCACATGTATTATATTAAAATTTGCAATGCCATAATGTTCAATGCATCAAAAAAAGAAAAAAAAGAAGACGAGGTACACTGTATGTTAAAAAAGTGCTAAATGGTAATAGTAGTAAAAATGTATAATGTATTACAGGGTTTATTTCCATGTAAATGCTAAATAATCATAGCATTACAATGTTGCAGTGTTCAATAAACTGAAAAAAGTGATAGGTTGCATTATGATTATGCAGTAGGAAATGTATGGTTATTGATACACATAGTGTTAACAAAATACTTAATGATAATAGCAGTAAAAATGTATAATATATTTTACTGTATATTTTTTCCTAAATGCTAAATGACCATATCATTATAATATTACATTACTTCCCTTTTAGTCCACTGATCTGAAAAAATTCTTCATACATTCCTATATGAAGCCCAATTTTATATGTTAAGAGAAATACTAAATGGTTGTAGCATTACATCATTTATACCACTGCTCTTTTACTCTATTAATCTGAAAGCTCCATAATAAATACCCATATAAGTCCTTATGTATCCAGCCTATGTTACTCAAGCTGATGTACAATTCTTTTAACAGATCATAATTATTAAATACTTACCATGTACAAATATATTTATTCTGTTTGTAATGATAAAAATTTTAGCATAAATTGATAACTAGTTAACAAACAATTTTTGGTGTTTTTTGTTATTTTTTAAATCAGCAGGAATGACTGTGCTCTATATGTCATGAAATTCATTCAACATTTGGACAAAGACTCAAACCTCCCCACCGAATACAGCAAAAAAGATATCAACCTCATGCGAGCTAAAATAGTGTATAACATACTAAATGATCCACATAGAAGTTGGAATGTCATGACTTTCTTTACAAATGCAACTCCTAAAGAAGCTGAAAAAGCAGTGAAGAAAAAGAACTAAAGTAAAAAGAAAAGTTGAAGACTTGGAAAATTTGAAGAAGTGATAATTGTAGTTAAATTTGAATTACCTCAATTTAAGTTGAAGTACTGATTATAGTTAAATATGAATTGGCTGAAATGAAGATGAAGTGCTAACTATAGTTGAATTGATACTTCTATTTTACTGAACTTCAAATTCAAGTGGAATAGTGTTACTACTTGCAAAGCTGTAATTTATTGTATGTATGTTCTCTTGAAGGTTTGCTTCTTTCGCTAAAGATGTCTTGTTGTATTGCTAATTAAAAAAATGTAATTACTTAATCTATATTTTGCGATGAAAGTTTTATCCTTGCCGTGCTTGTATATCATACTTGCTGACTGTAGAACTGCTTTGAAATATTTCTGTACATAATGATTTTGGACAAAAAAAACTGCATTGAAATGCTATAATGAATTAACATCAATGTTGGAAAATGCTATATTGAATTTGCAATCAATTTTTTCTACTTGAATTATACCACGTCTATAAGAAAACAACATAGCTAATTCTTTCAAGTGTTCAAGGAATAACAGCTAATCAATAATCTGAAGAACTATAGCCAAGTAGAATAAATAAGATTTAGGACCTGAGCATGTGGTATATGCAGATCTAGTAGTTGTCCTATTTATCAGAATGATTTATTTTCTTTCCTTGCCTCTCTTATAGGGAAGTTAAAATTGATGATAATCATCTGTATATTACTATCCCTTTATTTCAGCACTGTGAATTTGCATTCCATGCTATGCTATGACATGCTACAAATTTATTTCGTGCTAGTTTTTTGATTGACTGTACATGCTTTTGATTACATCTTGTAAACAAAAATTGAGGACTCGCTATTTTCTCTTAGTAACTTGATATTAAATTCAAAGGAAGAACCTCTGTAAATTATGAACATTGAATTAGAAGAAAGAAAACAGATAGAAAGAAAAAGACAGAAGATAAACAACATCAATACATCAGCTTTCAACATGGACAAAGAAGAACACTCATTTATTTGACCTGAATGACAATGCTCACAACAACACTTTATTGAAATCTATTGCTGTAATTTTACCTGAAGCAGCATCACTGAGTTTATTAATATATAACTGATAACCAAATTTGTCAACCTTTCTAGTCTATACTAAATAAAAAAAAGCTAAATACAAATAGCATTATTCTAATGAATTGCTAAATTAACAGAAAACATCTGATACTAACATAACAGTATTTTTTCCTCACAATACAATATTACAGTAAAAAAAAGATAATATACAAATGAAAATAATATGCTCCACAAATAAATAAAAATCATAAAAAATCCACACAAAAAAGTAAACTTCTTATTAAAATAATCAATCATCACAGTACATGTACTAGTATCAGAAAAAAAAGTATGACTATATCAAATAAGTAAACAATAAAGAAATACAATGAATAAAATGACAGAAATAAAAGAAAAAAACAAAATTCAAATTTAAATCTTCATTGAAGCTTGACAATTCCTCTTGTTATGTCCAACTTGATTGCAATTACTACATTTATTCCGCTTACTCTGAGAATAAGAAAAACCGCCATGTCTTTTAGTAGAAGGTCTTCCAGCACCTCGAATTTCTTTAGGCGGTTTAATTGTGACTTCATCTGTAACGACCCGACTTTTTCTCCACAGAAAGTCGTATCATCATGAAGAAAGAAAGGGATAGAAGAAGAAAGGATAGAAAAGAAGAAACAACAACACAAAAGAATCTCACAGCGGAAACGAATGAAATATAATATATCACATAGAATATTACATAGTATCATATACATCGGAGTACACAACTTATAAATCACAGAATAGACAGTTATAAACTTCTGTCTATTATACAACACAAGTACATCAGTACAATACAGACTAATACAAACACAGCGGAATCATCATATATCTACACGGTGAAGCCTCCTGCTCCAAATCTCCTCCAGAATTCGTCAAAGCTAACCTGAATCCCTCGACTACTCAATACAATATTGAGTACCCAAGAGTTTAATAAAACAGAAAATAAACACTTGGGTCAGACATGGGTCTGGTGTGAGTAAACGGTTAGATTGCTTAACTTTGAAAACTTTTGAAAACAAAAGTATCACGTAAGACTCCCCACAAATAAACATGGGTAAGTTTTTACCTTACGCTAACTAAAACGTTTGATAGGAAATCTGATTGTATTATAATAGGGTCTAGGGTTTTCAAGTAGATACTCATATAGCTGAAATTGTTACATTATTAAATTCCAGCATACTAGCCACAAAGTGGGTTATACAATCAAAACCGTAAGGGCACGTAGGAAGAATGGGTTTCCATCAATGGCAGGGCTACTGGGGTACCGCCCGTCACAGTACGTGGCCTAGATCACCGTACCGAGGAGTACGCCCGCTCCCCTGCAACACAAAGCCGGAACCATCCCTTACTGGATAATCCCGAACAAGATAACCCCGTAGTTGGCGCGACCAACCACACACTAAGCCGAATGAAAAGAAAAGGGACCTCTAGACAGGGATCTATCTTGCTCTCAGTGGGTGCTACCCACGAAGCCTTGCTGCACCTCCCCTGTTTTAGCCATTCCCGGTTGATGAGGCTTGAGGTTACGATTACCTTTAATCAGAACATATCACTTAGAATGCTCATCGTCCACCTGACGATGTGCTGAAAGCATTCAATCCATACAAGTTCGTTCCGGGTTCGAACGAAACCGAAGGCATTATCTCGTTACACTCGTTTTGGAATCACCCTCAGAGTTAACGACAATAACCCTTGCACTCTAAATCTTCATCTTCACTTGAGATTCACGACCTATCGTTAATTTGGATCGATGTGGTATTCGGGTCTCCAGACCTGGAATACCGGTATACGGAAACCCGATCCCGGTCTCATCGAAATCCAAAACGTATCTTTTAAGGCCAAGTTGTTTAAAGGTTTAAACAATTTAACTTATCTATATTCATACAGATAGATAATTCACAAATCATAATTGATAATCACATTATCAATTTAAACAGATGATTCATAACCAAATAGGTAATCCATATCAACATCACAATAGTTAATCAATATTACCATCATAATACAACCAAGCATTCATACCATACATCATTACTTATCTCATTTCTGAGATTACATCCATTCAAGACAATCAATGTCATCCATTCATACATAAGCAATGATTTACTTAATCACAACATAATTAATTTAAAATGAATTAAATTAACTATCTCTATCTTTAATTAATTTAAAGTGAATTAAATTAATTACTTCATTTCTAATTAATTTAAAATAAATTAAATTAATTACTTCATCATAAATCTTACTTATATAATCATTAATTAATTACAAATAAATTAATTAATCTTTCTCTAATTATCCACTTAATTAATCACCTTGATTAATTTTACTTTAATTACATTTAAGTAATTATCCTTAATTAATTTCACAAATTAATTATTCTTAACCAATACAGTAATTAACCTTTAATTACTTCATTAATTAATTAATTATAATCAATTACTTTAATCCTTAATTAATTACAATTAATTAGTTATTCTATAATCACCTACAATTTATTAATTAATCTTAATTAATCAACTCTTAATTACATCATTAATTAATTATAAACTAATTACCCTTAATTACATCTTATTTTATTGATTACATTAAGTAATTATTCTTAATTAATCCATAATTATTAATTACTTTTGATTAATATAATCCAGTAATTAACTTTCCTTAATTACTTCCATTTATTAATTACTTTATAATTAATTACCTTAACAATTAATTAATAACTTTATTAATTAATCTTAATCCTTTAATTAAGTTTATTAACTAAATTTTTTAATTAATAACACTGGATGATTAACCCTTAATCACTTTCATTTAATTACTTTATAAAATAATTATCCTCTAATTACTTTATTAAATAACTTCCCTTTATTTAATTACATCTAGTAATTATTCCTTAGTTACTCCATCAAGTAATTATGCTTAATTAATTTATAAATGATTATCTCTAATTAATCATTAATTAATTACTTGGTTAATTATTTAACTAATTATTTAACTAATTAAATAATTTCTTAACTTTTAATACTTAAAGATCTTAATTAAGAAAAACATTATCTTAATTAAATTATTATCTATTCTTAAATCATTTTCAATAAATGAATTATCTTTATTAGTTTCACATATTAATTTCCTTTAATAAATCAAATCTTAATTACTTAAGATAAACTCTTTATTTTAATTAAACAATTACAACATTAATTTTAACCTTTAAAATCTTTGAAACCTTTCAAAGTTATTTAAATAAACTTTAATACAAAGATCATTTTGAAAATCCACTTTTCTAATCTTTAAAACTTATTTATTTAAATTATTTAAAACTTATTAAAACAATTCTAGAAAACAATCTAGTTTAATAGTTAAATCTTGTTTTACCTTTATTTTAAAACTCAGAAAACATTACAAAACAAAATTTCTTTTGTTTAAAACTTTAAAACATTTCCTTTTTAAAAAAATCTTAAACCTGCTCCTACCAAACCCGAGTAAAGCTCGTGGAAACTCGAAGTAACACTCGCGACCAACTCACGTTACGACTTGCTTCGAGTAAAACTCGATTTCCCCCGAACGAAACCCGAGCTCCTGCTTTCTTCCCCAAAACCAAAACAATCCCAGGCACCCAACGTTCACGTGCACGTGTGCACGTACACCGCAAACTCCGACCATCGTATATCATCACGGCGATTCTCGATGATCACAAACTCCCACGCAAACAATCTCGAGAACCCAGTCCAAAATTCTTTTGCAAAACGAAATCGAGCATCTATGTCGAACTTTGAAAATGCCATGGCCAGAAAACTGCTGCCGTTACGACGCCTCCGATCTCGAGATCACCTTCCCCTTTCACCCAAGCTTCGCCACTACTCCAGCCGGCTTTTACACCTATCGCGATCTACTCCGACCTCCCCACGGTGACGAAAACATCTCGAACTCAACTTCGACCAAGATACTCTTCAAAACCCTACTCCATCAATTTCCCACCGCCTCAACCATCGGTAATTTCCCTGGCCATTTTTCCCCTTATCTACGATACACCAGCCACCTCCAGGCCCCTACTCGACAACCATCACCACGCCGTTCGTCGACAATCGAAGAAAACCCAAATTCTGATCATCTCAAAAGTCCTCAGTAATTACAATGTTAAAAATCATGATTCAATTATCTAAATTCATTATTTTCTAATACGCATCAGATCCTATAATCAAAAATTGAAATTATCATGATCGATTTTTAACCCATTTTTGATTTTCACTGTAACTATATATATTTTGAAATAATCTCTTAATGTAAACACTTAAATTTATTTTTAAAAATGAAGTTATAATCTTACAATCATTATTCATTTAAAGATCGAAGCCTAATATCACTTGGATGAAGAGCAATTGAATTTTCCTTTAGGGAAGTTGAGCCTGTAATATAAACAAAGCTTATATATGTACATATTCACAGTCATTCACAGGCATATCAATATATATATACATGCATTCACATCCATACATTCATGCAACATTATATACTATATTACTACAAGATTTCATCACATGCATCATAACAACAGATTTTTAAAACTGTTTTTAAAAGAAATTTACTCACCTTATATTTAAAGAAGCAGGGAACAAAACAGAGCAGTTTTCCAGGCTTTGAAAGCTGAGTTGTTTTAAATTGCCTTGCTGTTGAATTTTAATACTTGCATGCCTTCAATTTGATGTTGTTTAAAGTTGAAACAGCTTTTGATTTTCTTTGATTTGAATTTAGTTTCCAGGTTGAAGTTGCTGTTAGCATTGATTTCTTGTTTTGAAGTATCTCAGGTTGAAGTTTGAAAAAGTTGTGAAGAACTTTGCTTAATTTTGAATTTCAGGTTGGAGTTTCTTGTTTTTAGCTTTTAGTTTAGGAAGAAGAAAATGTTTTAGAAAGGAAAAAGATTTGAACTGGAAAAACTTTGAACGGGAAAGAAAATGACCAGGTTTCTCTAACAACTACATTATTTATAAAATAAAATTTTAAATAAAGAAAATGTTGCCACTTGTTATATTACTAATTAGACAAATGTCCAACTTGTTTTATATGTTTTACAAGTGTTAAAAACAAGCAAAAATTATGTTTAAATCCTTGTCTTAAAAATATTTATATTATATTAATTATGTAAATATGGATTTATATAAATTCATGTTTTATTTATATGTAAACTATTTTAGTTTAAGTATCTATATGCTTATTATTTATGAAATGTGAATTATTACTAATTTTATTTATATTTACAAACCATTTAAATTAAAGAGATATAAAAAAAAGAAAGTTTATTTTAAACCTTAATATATAAATTTATAAACCATTTTAAATTTAAACACTTTAAAGAATACAAAATAAAACTTTATCTAAATCCTTTTAAACCATCATATTTAAAACAAACAATTATCTTATATTTTTAAAATAATTGAATTAAACTTAAATTATCTTTTGAAAAATATTAATTTTTTAAACAAAGCTTTAAATCACAATTCATACATATATAAATTATCAATAGATTAAATTAAATTCAAAACAATCCAAATTATAACATATACATTCATATATATATATATATATTAAATTTGAAAATACATCTTTTATTTAAACAAAAGATTCTCTATTCACAATATATATATTAATATATATTATAAATATATTAAAACTTTATTAGCTTTGAAAATAAATCTTATCAATTTTAAATCAATATTTCCAGATTAAATATTTATTAACCTTTAAAATATTAAATTAACCAATTTTAAATTAAAATTATAAATAAAATTATCAATCCAAATAAATTATCAATACTGATTATTAAATTTATATTGCCCAAAAACCCGGGATATCACATTCCTTCCCCCTTAAAATAATTTCGTCCCCGAAATTAAAAACAAAGTTAATTTAATAATCCAGCAAAGATTTCAATCTCAAACAGCAAAGCATACCTATCATCCAGTTACTAACAACCAAAGCAACCAATCAAACAATCAAACCTAACTAACTATTCTGATACAAATCAGGATAGATCTACTAACACTATCTAGAGTTTCCCAAGTATAAATCACCGGGAGACTCGCTCTACAGAAGCTAAACAAACTACACCACCATTATCCAGAGCTCCTCTCTTCTCTAGATCACCAATCTGAACAGAATATCAGATCACACTCAAGTCCAACTCAACTTCCAAATCCATCTGAACTGCAGATTCTACAATCAGTAATAGATCATACACGTACTCCCTCAGAGATACGTGAAATAGAATGGATTCCAGATATCCAAACTGGCCATTCAACCCTGTAGACAAAGAATTACTCCTCTCAAGAACACAAGAAAATTCCAAAATCTACTGAAATCCACAAACTCTACTCCACAAGAAATAGAAGACTGAACTTCCTTCTTCCAGATTCCAGAAAATTCTATACACACTTAGAAATTCACATAAACTTCTTGTAGAAATCTGAGGTTACTTCCTTTCTTGCATAGCTACTACCTTTGCTTCCGCTGCACAACTCTGATTTTGAAATAGATGAGAATGTCGATGAACTCGAGCACAAACTAGATCCACAAACAAGCGGAAACATTGGTTATCTTAAAGACATAACCAACTTCTCAAAGAATAGACGAGTCCTCGATCAAGGGTACTGTCTTCAGCTATCCTTGGCTAGAGGAAACTCGAAATTAGAAACAGAAGAGAAAACACAGATACTCCATAAAATTCTAAGATGCTTCACCAAATCCTTCTCTAGGAACCAAATCGATATAAACTAAATCTTTGACCTCTTCGATAACTTTTACTTCCTCTTGAGATGCCTCAACTCCATACAAAAGATTACTCAAGATGAACTCTCAAACTAATCGCAAGTCACTTTTGCGATCCTACCTAGTTCGGATTCCAAAGAAACTGTTCTCTCTTTACTAATTAAAATAGCCTTAAACTTTTCCGAACAAGGTTAACCCTTCAAGAAAAACTTCACCATCTACTCGGACTGCTGATAGAAGAACCACAAAGATTCCGGAACCATCGAAGAAACGAACCACCCTGCTGCTTCCAAACTCTATCTCGACAGCACACCGAACACTCCGAGCTGCACTGCTATCACAGCTAACCAAGAACTTCTAATCCAAAGGCTTCTCAACTAAAACCATTAACTAACTTCACAACGGACCTCCGAGATGGCAGACATTCCAAAAGAAAACTCGGCTCCAAACCAAACGCCAATAACTTACTCTTCTTAAGGGAACAATGAGACCATGTCCGAAGAACAACTAATCGACCTTAGTCCCATACTTCAAAATAGACAAAACTCTCTTACTTGATATCAGAGAATTCCTATACAGTCGAGTCTTTCCTGCGGTAGACATCAACTGTTCCTCCAATACCTTCTTAATCTTGTTCCAAAAAGAAAATCTCCTTCGGGAACATCCATAGATACTGCGTCTTATCACACAACTGCTCCTTCCTGAAGTCGCCAAGCTACCATCACTTACTTCTGCACAACTGATAGATTCAACTCTAGAAAATCTGCTCACCCGAGCTCAACCAATCTTACATTCCAATAATGGACTCCGAATCTTGAAAAGGATTTTCTTCAGAGATCCGAGACATCCTTACTCCATACTGCCAACTTACTCGAGACGATATTGGGTTTACAGTCTCGATATATACTTCCAACCTCAAACATTCAAACTCCAACTATTGGTAATTGTGTTGCACACACTACCACCTTATCTACCTTTATAACTTATATTGGAAAACCCGAACAGGTAACCCAATAAATAGGTAGAAATACATAAATATATATATTTAAAATGATATATTTTTTTTTATATAGAAATTATTTCTGGGTAAAATTATTTCATCTACCTCTTTAAAACAATATTGTGTCCGTTGGCCTGGTTCAAGTGTTTAGAGATCCCTATCAATAACGTTAGCTACTCGTATTGACCAGAATCCATATACCACTCAACCGATCAATTAACACAATATAAAACCATTTTTATATAACTAACAATTACGCGCTCTCAAGATAGACACCACTTCAGAGCCTAGGTATTCACTCAACCTACTGCTCTGATACCAACTGTAACGACCCGACTTTTTCTCCACAGAAAGTCGTATCATCATGAAGAAAGAAAGGGATAGAAGAAGAAAGGATAGAAAAGAAGAAACAACAACACAAAAGAATCTCACAGCGGAAACGAATGAAATATAATATATCACATAGAATATTACATAGTATCATATACATCGGAGTACACAACTTATAAATCACAGAATAGACAGTTATAAACTTCTGTCTATTATACAACACAAGTACATCAGTACAATACAGACTAATACAAACACAGCGGAATCATCATATATCTACACGGTGAAGCCTCCTGCTCCAAATCTCCTCCAGAATTCGTCAAAGCTAACCTGAATCCCTCGACTACTCAATACAATATTGAGTACCCAAGAGTTTAATAAAACAGAAAATAAACACTTGGGTCAGACATGGGTCTGTTGTGAGTAAATGGTTAGATTGCTTAACTTTGAAAACTTTTGAAAACAAAAGTATCACGTAAGACTCCCAACAAATAAACATGGGTAAGTTTTTACCTTACGCTAACTAAAACGTTTGATAGGAAATCTGATTGTATTATAATAGGGTCTAGGGTTTTCAAGTAGATACTCATATAGCTGAAATTGTTACATTATTAAATTCCAGCATACTAGCCACAAAGTGGGTTATACAATCAAAACCGTAAGGGCACGTAGGAAGAATGGGTTTCCATCAATGGCAGGGCTACTGGGGTACCGCCCGTCACAGTACGTGGCCTAGATCACCGTACCGAGGAGTACGCCCGCTCCCCTGCAACACAAAGCCGGAACCATCCCTTACTGGATAATCCCGAACAAGATAACCCCGTAGTTGGCGCGACCAACCACACACTAAGCCGAATGAAAAGAAAAGGGACCTCTAGACAGGGATCTATCTTGCTCTCAGTGGGTGCTACCCACGAAGCCTTGCTGCACCTCCCCTGTTTTAGCCATTCCCGGTTGATGAGGCTTGAGGTTACGATTACCTTTAATCAGAACATATCACTTAGAATGCTCATCGTCCGCCTGACGATGTGCTGAAAGCATTCAATCCATACAAGTTCGTTCCGGGTTCGAACGAAACCGAAGGCATTATCTCGTTACACTCGTTTTGGAATCACCCTCAGAGTTAACGACAATAACCCTTGCACTCTAAATCTTCATCTTCACTTGAGATTCACGACCTATCGTTAATTTGGATCGATGTGGTATTCGGGTCTCCAGACCTGGAATACCGGTATACGGAAACCCGATCCCGGTCTCATCGAAATCCAAAACGTATCTTTTAAGGCCAAGTTGTTTAAAGGTTTAAACAATTTAACTTATCTATATTCATACAGATAGATAATTCACAAATCATAATTGATAATCACATTATCAATTTAAACAGATGATTCATAACCAAATAGGTAATCCATATCAACATCACAATAGTTAATCAATATTACCATCATAATACAACCAAGCATTCATACCATACATCATTACTTATCTCATTTCTGAGATTACATCCATTCAAGACAATCAATGTCATCCATTCATACATAAGCAATGATTTACTTAATCACAACATAATTAATTTAAAATGAATTAAATTAACTATCTCTATCTTTAATTAATTTAAAGTGAATTAAATTAATTACTTCATTTCTAATTAATTTAAAATAAATTAAATTAATTACTTCATCATAAATCTTACTTATATAATCATTAATTAATTACAAATAAATTAATTAATCTTTCTCTAATTATCCACTTAATTAATCACCTTGATTAATTTTACTTTAATTACATTTAAGTAATTATCCTTAATTAATTTCACAAATTAATTATTCTTAACCAATACAGTAATTAACCTTTAATTACTTCATTAATTAATTAATTATAATCAATTACTTTAATCCTTAATTAATTACAATTAATTAGTTATTCTATAATCACCTACAATTTATTAATTAATCTTAATTAATCAACTCTTAATTACATCATTAATTAATTATAAACTAATTACCCTTAATTACATCTTATTTTATTGATTACATTAAGTAATTATTCTTAATTAATCCATAATTATTAATTACTTTTGATTAATATAATCCAGTAATTAACTTTCCTTAATTACTTCCATTTATTAATTACTTTATAATTAATTACCTTAACAATTAATTAATAACTTTATTAATTAATCTTAATCCTTTAATTAAGTTTATTAACTAAATTTTTTAATTAATAACACTGGATGATTAACCCTTAATCACTTTCATTTAATTACTTTATAAAATAATTATCCTCTAATTACTTTATTAAATAACTTCCCTTTATTTAATTACATCTAGTAATTATTCCTTAGTTACTCCATCAAGTAATTATGCTTAATTAATTTATAAATGATTATCTCTAATTAATCATTAATTAATTACTTGGTTAATTATTTAACTAATTATTTAACTAATTAAATAATTTCTTAACTTTTAATACTTAAAGATCTTAATTAAGAAAAACATTATCTTAATTAAATTATTATCTATTCTTAAATCATTTTCAATAAATGAATTATCTTTATTAGTTTCACATATTAATTTCCTTTAATAAATCAAATCTTAATTACTTAAGATAAACTCTTTATTTTAATTAAACAATTACAACATTAATTTTAACCTTTAAAATCTTTGAAACCTTTCAAAGTTATTTAAATAAACTTTAATACAAAGATCATTTTGAAAATCCACTTTTCTAATCTTTAAAACTTATTTATTTAAATTATTTAAAACTTATTAAAACAATTCTAGAAAACAATCTAGTTTAATAGTTAAATCTTGTTTTACCTTTATTTTAAAACTCAGAAAACATTACAAAACAAAATTTCTTTTGTTTAAAACTTTAAAACATTTCCTTTTTAAAAAAATCTTAAACCTGCTCCTACCAAACCCGAGTAAAGCTCGTGGAAACTCGAAGTAACACTCGCGACCAACTCACGTTACGACTTGCTTCGAGTAAAACTCGATTTCCCCCGAACGAAACCCGAGCTCCTGCTTTCTTCCCCAAAACCAAAACAATCCCAGGCACCCAACGTTCACGTGCACGTGTGCACGTACACCGCCAACTCCGACCATCGTATATCATCACGGCGATTCTCGATGATCACAAACTCCCACGCAAACAATCTCGAGAACCCAGAATCCAAAATTCTTTTGCAAAACGAAATCGAGCATCTCTGTCGAACTTTGAAAATGCCATGGCCAGAAAACTGCTGCCGTTATGACGCCTCCGATCTCGAGATCACCTTCCCCTTTCACCCAAGCTTCGCCACTACTCCAGCCGGCTTTTACACCTATCGCGATCTACTCCGACCTCCCCACGGTGACGAAAACATCTCGAACTCAACTTCGACCAAGATACTCTTCAAAACCCTACTCCATCAACTTCCCACCGCCTCAACCATCGGTAATTTCCCTGGCCATTTTTCCCCTTATCTACGATACACCAGCCACCTCCAGGCCCCTACTCGACAACCATCACCACGCCGTTCGTCGACAATCGAAGAAAACCCAAATTCTGATCATCTCAAAAGTCCTCAGTAATTACAATGTTAAAAATCATGATTCGATTATCTAAATTCATTATTTTCTAATACGCATCAGATCCTATAATCAAAAATTGAAATTATCATGATCGATTTTTAACCCATTTTTGATTTTCACTGTAACTATATATATTTTGAAATAATCTCTTAATGTAAACACTTAAATTTATTTTTAAAAATGAAGTTATAATCTTACAATCATTATTCATTTAAAGATCGAAGCCTAATATCACTTGGATGAAGAGCAATTGAATTTTCCTTTAGGGAAGTTGAGCCTGTAATATAAACAAAGCTTATATATGTACATATTCACAGTCATTCACAGGCATATCAATATATATATACATGCATTCACATCCATACATTCATGCAACATTATATACTATATTACTACAAGATTTCATCACATGCATCATAACAACAGATTTTTAAAACTGTTTTTAAAAGAAATTTACTCACCTTATATTTAAAGAAGCAGGGAACAAAACAGAGCAGTTTTCCAGGCTTTGAAAGCTGAGTTGTTTTAAATTGCCTTGCTGTTGAATTTTAATACTTGCAAGCCTTCAATTTGATGTTGTTTAAAGTTGAAACAGCTTTTGATTTTCTTTGATTTGAATTTAGTTTCCAGGTTGAAGTTGCTGTTAGCATTGATTTCTTGTTTTGAAGTATCTCAGGTTGAAGTTTGAAAAAGTTGTGAAGAACTTTGCTTAATTTTGAATTTCAGGTTGGAGTTTCTTGTTTTCAGCTTTTAGTTTAGGAAGAAGAAAATGTTTTAGAAAGGAAAAAGATTTGAACTGGAAAAACTTTGAACGGGAAAGAAAATGACCAGGTTTCTCTAACAACTACATTATTTATAAAATAAAATTTTAAATAAAGAAAATGTTGCCACTTGTTATATTACTAATTAGACAAATGTCCAACTTGTTTTATATGTTTTACAAGTGTTAAAAACAAGCAAAAATTATGTTTAAATCCTTGTCTTAAAAATATTTATATTATATTAATTATGTAAATATGGATTTATATAAATTCATGTTTTATTTATATGTAAACTATTTTAGTTTAAGTATCTATATGCTTATTATTTATGAAATGTGAATTATTACTAATTTTATTTATATTTACAAACCATTTAAATTAAAGAGATATAAAAAAAAAGAAAGTTTATTTTAAACCTTAATATATAAATTTATAAACCATTTTAAATTTAAACACTTTAAAGAATACAAAATAAAACTTTATCTAAATCCTTTTAAACCATCATATTTAAAACAAACAATTATCTTATATTTTTAAAATAATTGAATTAAACTTAAATTATCTTTTGAAAAATATTAATTTTTTAAACAAAGCTTTAAATCACAATTCATACATATATAAATTATCAATAGATTAAATTAAATTCAAAACAATCCAAATTATAACATATACATTCATATATATATTAAATTTGAAAATACATCTTTTATTTAAACAAAAGATTCTCTATTCACAATATATATATTAATATATATTATAAATAGATTAAAACTTTATTAGCTTTGAAAATAAATCTTATCAATTTTAAATCAATATTTCCAAATTAAATATTTATTAACCTTTAAAATATTAAATTAACCAATTTTAAATTAAAATTATAAATAAAATTATCAATCCAAATAAATTATCAATACTGATTATTAAATTTATATTGCCCAAAAACCCGGGATATCACATCATCTCCGCTAACAATTGGCTTACCAACATTAGGAATTGGATTAATAGTATACGCATAACTCGATCTAAAAGCATCAGCTATAAAATAATAATCCACATAGTCATATACTGACTGCCTTGATTTATTCATACACTTAATGACATGTGCACATGGAAAACCGGTAACTTTTCACTGATTACAAGTACACTATCTTTTTTCAAGATCAACATGATGTGATATTGGAGATCTAACTTCAAAAACATTTTCCGAAGACCTATATGTATCCCATCCAAAACCTTCATTAACTAATTGCGACAACCGTTGCTCCATAACCGGACATAAATTAGTGGTCCAGTGATGACAGTCTTCTCTCCTCTTCGCCATTTGTTCCATTATTTTAACCTGGATTCCATCTAGACAAGACGCAATAGGCATAAATCTATCATCCACAATCCAAGAGTTAAAGCTTTCAGCCACATTAGATGAATATTCTCCATACCTCTTGCCTTGAAAAAACAAATCAGTCCAATGTTCAAAAGGTTTATCGTTTAAAAAGTTAATTGCAGCAACATCACCAATTTCTTTAAACTTTTACATATAGCGATCAAAATCAAGCTTGAGTCAAAAGTTTAAACAAATCAACAATAGAAGTATTGCCCTTGCAAGCTTTAACTACTGAACTAATGTTTTGCTCCATATGAAATGTGCAATAGCTATGAAAGAAGATGTAAACACTTTTGGAACACCTAACAGCAAACCCCACTGGCGATCAGATATGAAAACCAATTCGTGATCCTCATTAAGCATCTCTTTTAAATGCTCCAAAAACCAAGACCAATTTGACTCATTCTCATGTGAAACTACTCCCATAGCAAGCGGAAAGAAACCTTAAAAAAATAGTAGTTTTTTTCAAATGCTAATACAAGAAAATAGTATACTACTATTAGTAAAGTATATTACTTTCACAGCATAAAATTTCAGATATTTACATGACTGCAGGAGTAAAAAATAATATATATGATTAATCATAAATTAATATAGCATTATGTGTTTGATAGTAGAGTCATATAATATACAGAATAATAAATGCTAAAAAATACTAGCACTATGACATATAATACAATATCAAATGTTAAATTCATGTAATATTATAATTTCATATAGAGTAACAATACAGTCAACATATAATTGTTAAAATGACAATGGAATGCTAAGATATATCAAAATCCACCAAATGTTATCATACTACATAACTAAAACAATATACTAAATAACACATGGGAAAAAAATAGAAAAGAAAAATCAAAAGTCAAACCTTGATTGCCATTTTTGGCTGTAGCAGCTAATAAAACACCTTGTTGGCCCTTCAAAAATGCCGCATCTAAAAATATCATGGGACGACAATGCCTAATCCAAGTAAACAAGCACTAAATCCAATGCAAATTCTTTCAAATTGATTAGTTGACGAATCCACATCCAAAGCAACATAACTTCCCAGATTAGTTTTTTGTATAGCCTCTAGATACCAATTCAAATCATTATACGACATTGCATCATCTCCATAAATTTCCTTCAACGCCAATTGTTTCCCGGTGTATGCATAATAATAAGAAGGAGTGAAATTAAATTCTCTTCTGAAATCATTAATAATGTCTTTCGTTTTCTTCATCGGGACATCTCTAATTTGATCAATAATTAGATATTTTACAAATCTACTAGTTATATGAACTTTCTTAACATCTCTTAACCAAGCACCACATGAATGTCCAAACCTGTAAGTCCTAATAAAAAAACGAATAAGATGTCCAGGATCTGAAGAAGTATACATGGTGAACTTACAACCTTCTTTAAACCACGAACAAATAATAGATATTCTTTCTAGATAATTCTTAACAAAAATCAATTCACGCCCTTCTTTTATTTGATTAGCCATAAGAAACTCTCTAAAATCTTCAACACCATTGAAACAATAACCAATAAAGTCCGCAAGATTTAACTGAGATCCTTTCTTCATAATATCCTTCAAATAAGAACTTGACTCACCACAAGATTTAATATTCAAACAACCGCTAGAAACTGAACTGCTCTGATGATCAGAAGTAATTGATAAACTATTACCTAAATTGAACTCCAGTGCACAAATGCTTGACTTAACACTAAAAACAAAATAAGAACATTTCTTGTATATTTGAAAGCATAGTATGGTATGCAAATCCAAATCAGTACCAACTGTGATAATGTAACGACCCGGAATTTTGGACCATTCGCATCCATTATAAGTGTATAGGAAGACACTCATGCCGGAGTTGAATTGCTCAAAATACCGCGTTGTTAATTTAAATTTGGCAAAACTGAACATATATAGTAAATAAATATAATCACAGATCACAGACACAGAGTAATAAATGCAACGGAAATAAAAGAGATAGTAGTTCATGAAGCTACTATATAAATGTATAAGATTACATCAGAGTTAAACCAGATACAACGGAAGAGTAATACGATACATCAGATACAAATCAGAATACATCGCTGGAATCATCGAATACTGAAAGCAGAATAGATGGCTGGATCTTCAAGCAAAGCTCCAACTCCAAAGGTGAGTCTCGAATACTGGTACACTCAGTCTGACCCGAGCGTAAAGCAAAACACAAAACACTCGAGTCAGGATTAACATTCTTATATTAATAAATCCAACTCAAGTGAAATAGCAATTGAAATACAAGTAACTCAAAGGATGTTTGGAATAACCATCCTTTAAGGATCCGTTAAACTATCTACTATGTAGTAGTGTACGATAAGTAGATAATGTCTATCAGTAATAATAAGATATCAAAATAGTGTTAAGTCATGGCCCATTCCACCCTTAACACATTTTTATTCCCAAAAGCATATACAAGACCGTAGTTTCCCCAAAACCGGAAGTCACCAGAGGGCAATCCATATACTAAAGGTACAAACCAAAATCGTAGTGGTCGCGAATAAAGGGATACAAGTATCACAAGGCACATGAGGCAATACCCAAGGTAGTGATACTACCGTTTGTCTGATCCGGACTGGTGAGAACGCAACGCCGCAGCGCCCGCAACACCGTGAAACAACACTCCCAAAATCAAGGGTGCACCAATCGACAACAAGTAATGAGTAGTTTGAAGAAGTGTGTCCACTTGAGGTAGCTAATCCTCCATTGGCCCGGCACGGCTCCTGTTTTAGTCATTTCCAATTTGACACAAGTGTCAAGGCTATCCATTATCGTTCTCTTTCTTCAGTCATCACAAACATCATTCCAACCACTTCGTTCTGGATCAACACTCCGCGAATGTTAGTTATTAAAGTGGTTTTCGGTATCGACAGAGAGTATGTCCATATCCGATCCCGGTCTCTTTAATAACTTCCGTAATTAATTCACCGATTGGTCGTTTATATATTTCCAAACCAAATCAAATTCAATTTCAATTAGAATTTGTAAATCAACATTTCATTTGTCTTTCGAAATAAATTTCCAAAATTTTCGTTTCAAAACTTCCAAATTACCATTTCAAAATCTTATAATTCAATTTTCAATTTCTTTTTAAACCAATTCAAATATTGATTCAAGTTCGTAAATAAGTTTCCTTCCAAATCATTTGAATTAATATACTTTAACATTCAAATCAATTTCAAATTCATTTATCGATTTCATTCAATATTTATTAAGTTAATTTTCCATTCAAAACAATTTCTATTAAATTTCCAACTCATTAGATCCATTATATAAATTCAACTTCCTTATATCAAAACTTACAAATTGAATTAAATTAAATTCATCAAATCAAATTCTTTAAATTTCAAGTCTTACATTAATTTCAATAAATCACATTTTATTTCTTGATAAAGAAATTCAATTTCACTTATTTACTTACTTAAATGATTTTCCAAACTTAATTAATAAAGAAACTCAATTTCAATTATTTACGAAGTAAAATTCACTTATTCAAAAGTTCAATTTTCTTATTAAAGAATTTCAATTCAATTTAATCATTAAATAATTTAATCTTATTTAAGTATTAAATAGTTCAAAACTTAATTATTAAATTATTTCAAAGTTTAATAATTTCAACTTAATTATAATTTCAAACTTAATTATTTAATCATTTCAAACTTAATTCAATCATTTCTCAAATCAAACAACATTCTTTCATCAATTTCGTTTTTAATATTTTGTTTCAGATTTTTAAATATTAACATTTTCCTTTCATTAAAAATTCAAATTTCAACTTCATTTCAAAACCATATTATTTATTCAAATAAAATCTTCATTTTATTTTTAAATCAAATTATTGACCAATCGGGTTTTATTTAATTCTCTATCCTAGGTCAAAGTTCAATTTGGGTATTTATCATTTCAACCTGATTCCAATTCAATTCAAAACCATAGCATAACAAAGGGAACTTGCAGTGTGATAACTGGGATGGTGTCAAAGTAAATAAACAAGCAATAACAACAACCAATATCAATCCAATAATCAATTCAAATAATCCCGAAATAATCGTATTAATTTGCATTGTTGTTTGTTGTAACAACCCGCATATCTATCGATTTTATATTTAAATATTTTATCGTTAGTCGGATGTTAGTCTGAAAAGCTACTTTTTGCATACGGTCAAATTAGGACTCGAGACCACCCCCATTGAGTTCAAAATGACGTTTGCGATCTTTTTGAGTGTAAACTTCGATATGTTTGGAGATAGTGAAATTTTCGTCACTTTTCCCACTTGTGACTTTGGTTGGGACTGCACCTTCTTAACTCAGCCCAAACCCCCCTCTTCTCTTCATCACTTCATCAAACACTTCAAGCTTCTTCAAAAATGGTGAGGGGAAAGAGAAATTAAAATTCCAAGCTCAAGATCTTTAGTAAATTCAACATCAAACTCCGAATTCAAGGTGAATAACATAGATTCAAGCTAGGGATTGGCTCTTGTTTCGTTCTTAAGCTCTCCAACATCAATTTCGTGGAAAAGGTGAGATTTTTGATCTCACATCTTGCCTATATCTATCTTGGACTGTTGGGAATGATCCCCTATTGTATTTGCATCAACATTTGCATTTGGTTTGGATTGGATTGGCGAAAAACTTCAATTTTCAGCGTTTTGGTGATTTTTCTGGCCTTAAGTCGTTTCTGGCCTTCGCTGAGTCGTCCACGAGTTAAGCCTAGGTCGTGAGTCGTTCACGAGTTAAGGGCTTAAGTTGCGCGCGTGTATTTCTGTTCGCCTGGCTTGAGTCGTTCTCGAGTTAAAGGCCTGAGTCGTTCACGAGTTAAGGGCTTAAGTTGCGCGCGTGTATTTCTGTTCGCCTGGCTTGAGTCGTTCTCGAGTTAAAGTGATGAGTCGTTCACGAGTTACTGGCTTGAGTCGTTCGCGAGTTAAGTGCTAAGTCGTTCGCGAGTCAAGTGATAAGTCGTAGCTCGTATGGCTCTTAAGTCCTAGGTCGTTGGCTTTTAAATCGTTAAGTCGTAGGTCGCTGCTTCTACTAAGTCGCTAGGCCATGCCAACTCCGCTAGCTCGCAACTGTTAAGTCGTATGACCTTAAGTCGTAGGTCGTCCCCGACCTAACTCCACTAGGTCGTTCCAGCCTTAGCTCGTAGCTCGAATTGAAGCTTAAGTCGTTAAGTCGTTCGTTCCACTAAGTCGTTCAAGGCTTAAGTCGTAAGTCGCTTGCCTCCCTTAAGTCGTAAGTCGTTCGCGAGTTAGCACTTGGTCGTTTTGACCTGTTTTCCCCTAGGTCGTTCGACCTGTTCTTCTGCTAGGTCGCAAGGCATTCTTCCCTTAAGTCGTAAGTCTCTTGCCTCCCTTAAGTCGTAAGTCGCTTGCCTCCCTTAAGTCGTAAGTCGCTCGCCTTCCTTAAGTCGTTCATCTGGTTGAGTTGCACCATTCCTTAGCTCGGTCATGCTACCACTGGACCAGCTTGCCTTCACTAAGTCGTACCGTGACGGGGCGCTGCCCCGCACCCCGCCGTGGGCGCTGCCCCCTGGACCCCCGCGACCTGACCAAAACTCTGCGTAGGCAATCTCTTCTGAAAAACAATTACCAGAATTTCTACTTTGATGGTTTTGGGATTGACTTCTTTGGACTTTACTCACGTCTTCGAACGTGAATTGATTTGTTCTACAATCGTTTTATGACTTGTCACTTTAAAGATATATGAAGGTTTCAATACTAATAGTAAATATCAAAACTCTTTCATCAAAGCGATTTCAACACTATTTTAAATATCAAAAGTTCGTTTTCTCAAACCAATTTTCAATCTACTAGTATATACAAGCCTTTACTTCACTCGAACGAGAAATCGACTTAAACGACTTAGTAAAACAAGTGGTATGAAACGCTTGCGTTCACTTCGTCGGTTAGCTCTTGGACTTGTTCGATTGAACCCTTTTCGTGACAATTTCCTAGTGAAGATTTACAGCTTGTTCGTAAATATTTAAGTTAAGCAAGTGGTTATGGGACATGAAGCTAAACTCATATATTTACTAGCTTGGTGTGATTGACACTTCTCGCTGATCATGATGATCATTTTATGATTTAGACTAGCAATTGTGCGATGTCTCTTTGTTTGCAAGGTAAGACTAGACCGCAATAGTGTGATTCCGACTCACACACATCTCTTTGTCCGCAAGGTTAGTCTAGGCCGAAGTAGTGTGATTCCGACTCACACATATCTTTATGTTTGCGAGGTTAGGCTAGACACCACTTGTGTGATTCCATTCACACATACCTTTCTGCTTTTTGGTTAGCCTAGGCCTCAATCAGTGTGATTCCGACTCACACATATGGGGTAGCTCCCCATGGTCTTCGGACCATCATGTGATAGGCCTCTTTCTCTTTTTATGATTTCTGGATTTCTTGTTTTGATTTCTGGATTTTTATGTCATTGACTTGTTATGAGTACAAGTTTAGGGTATGATGCCCTCTTTGGATCTTTGAGAAGATTCTTGTGATATTGATCATTTCTCATCGGTTGATCTCCTGTTGATCATCATTTTCATACTTATAGTAGTATGTCAGTATGGATATTATATGTTTATGCCATATCTTTTATTATATATCATGTCATCTGATATTTATAGTTAGACTGATCCGTTTATTATTTTCTTAAATAATACTCGGGTCAAACCGAGATGTTACAGGTGCTTCTGCTTGACTTCCTTCCGGGATTTGCTACTCTGACTTTTGGCTGACTATTTAGTTTAGCACTTTTTTGTTGTATACACCTGAGATATGGACTCATAGTTGTATTCTTTTGGTATAGCACGTGTTGCTATTCTTTTGTATTATTGTGGAACTTTTTGACCACTACTCTAATGTACACTTTCATGTGTTAGTTATATATTCATATCTTCTTCCGCCTTTGTGATATGGATGTCTGTGACTGCTATGTGTTATGTTTAATTCTATGTTTGTTTCCGAAGATTATTTTATAGCCACCGTGTGATAATCAATTACATGGATGGTCGCTCCTCAACAGCCTTATTCTCCGTGCTAGTTGACAGCACTACATCGTAGTGTCCTTGGCTAGCGTGGGTATTGAGGTGGGGCGTCACATTTGTGCAAATTAATGTAATTATTTCTAGAATCTACACTATCACTTCATGTAGATTAAGGATTATTACATTATTTATACGGTTCTTCACTTGTCATTTGATTTCAATTTTATCACAACAATTAATTCAATATACGTCGATGGTTCAAAGTGTAATTATCACTATTCTACATGTCAATTAATTTAACAAATAAAAGGGGTCATATTCAACTAATCAAATTCAACATATATGTCGATTCAAATTTTAATTATCCTACGTCAAATTTATTTGCATAATATTTATCACTTATACATTTCAGTTTAACATCCAATATAAACAACAAACAATCAATCAATTATAAATCAAACAGGATTATCATTGTATAAATAGCAGATAATGGTGTCAGATGTCATAGGTGAACTGATACAGGTAATAGCATCCATATAACAGAGTAAATAACTGACAGCAGCATATTTCAATTGTCGTTTCAATTGAAATCAAATTTAATAAATAAAAGAACGTTAATCATGAGTGAGTGCTCACCTTTCGAGGTTAGAGATGAACGAGAAAGAGATGAGTTACGGGTCCAAGCATGAATTTCAAAATGAAGCAAGATTTGCACGAATTTGCCGGTCATAGTTGATAAATAAGAATTTATGAACTGAATCAGAATTAGTTTGATGTAGACAACAAAATTTTTCTTTTTTTTTAGTGACAAACAACATATGTATTTGCACGCACAAAACAAAGTAAGTTGGAAATATACTTTATTGTATAAACAATACAGAACAACTGTACAAATAAGTTATAAAACCAACGGACGAAAGAATTCGTAAACAAATATATTTAAGATTCACAACATATTCCCAAATATAAATATTATATAAACGACCTATATACTTCTTTTACCAACAGAACATATGCAATACTTATCTTTAATACCTTTTAAAACATACATATCCAATTATATACCGTTATCATAATATACATATATTTTAAGGAAAAATCCAGATATCAACATATGTCATAAGCCAATATAGACACTTTATTTTAATATATAATAGCTTATAAATATAAACAATGTTTTATATGAACCACCTTCACTGAAACAGTATATATACTTATACATATTGCCAACAACATTCCTTTCTTTTAAAATCTGGACTATGTGAAGTATACTAATATAGAGACCTAACCACTGTTATATATACCTTAACGTATATAACTTAACAAAACATATATATAGACTTTGCTAGTACAACATGTAACAGCCTATAAAATGTACATCACGTTTTATATAGTTATCCATATAATAGATCTCAAAATATGTGTATATAAACCAACTTAAGTCCTTTAAGCAGAACTCAGATCCTCAAATCATGAAAAAGAAAATATATCGCTTATGTATATTCTACGCGTTGTAAAAAATTTTTTTTTTTGAACTAGCATAATACTGTATCAACAAGTAAGACAAAATAAATATATACTTATAAACTCATAATTAACATAAAGTTTATATTAAAACTAGTGTATACAGCCTGAACATAACTGCACACTTGAACATATCTTAAATTTTTAAGCAAGTCAATATGCAAGCACACACATAAATAAGCTTTGAAATATATATATGTTTACTCACGCATATATTTAGAGAACGATTTAAATATCAATCCTTAGTAAATAATATTACCTATAGAAGAACAAAGTGGAGGCAGTGGAGGCTTTCAACATATACACGAACTTGATTTGTTTATACATATTTGAACAAAGTGGCTACAGGTGCTGTGGTGTGGAGAGGCTTAGCTTAGGCTAGGGAAAAGTGGAGGAACACATACTTACGTAAAAAAATGGAATAGGTGAGGTTGGCGGGCCGAACAGATGCTCCCGTGATTCAGAGTCGTGCTCGCCTACTCGAGAAGGGACGCGAGGCAGATGTGGGTACTAGGTTCGGGCTGGTTGATGACAGCTGATGTAGAGTGGCCTTGGAGATGAAGCTCAGCTGGCCAGTGGGGTTGCAGCAACTAGATGGAGGTCGGCTTGGCTGTTGAGATGCGTTGGAGAAGTGGATGGAGGGTTTGGTGGCGATGGTTGGCTAATGGGGCGGATCTGGAAAGTGGTGGGTGACGTGTGAAGTGCTGGCGCGTGATGAAGCATTGAGAAAAACACACGTGAGATGGAAGGAAGTAAGAAGACACACAGGCAAATATATTCGAACCTTAAAAAAAATTCTTTTCGAGGGAGAAGACAAACAGAACCGAGAAGAGGAAAATACTGAAATGATAAACGAACCGGTTAAAAATAAATTGAAATTTGGGGAAAAGCAAAAGTCGTCGGGTAAGAATCTGGGAAATTTAAAAGACAATGGCTATTGGTTATCTCAGAAAGCAAACGAATGGACAAGAAAACCAAAGGGTAAACCAATCGAGTACCGATACGGATGACCATTTCGCAGTTTCCGCGATGTTCAGAGCTATGAAATATACAAATGAGTATACTATGAAGATCATCACAACGAGATGATCAAAACAGTACACAAATATCAGTGGTATGATTGAATTATAAAAATTCGAATTTTCTACTGGCGGAAAATCAAGAAAAACACTGAAAAATAAGATCGACGGAGCCAAAGATGTCCGAATTTGGAAAAACGACCAACTGACATCTTGTTCAGAAGATGGTTTAGAATTTTTCTATGTAAAAATATTTAGGTTTCGGAAATATTTTATTTTCATCGTTTTTAACTGATTAAATTGAAGTAAGTTTACGCGCGAAATAAACTTTCGTATTTTCGGACGAAAATTTACCAGTTGCTATGTTTAACTAGATGCATTTCAAATATTAAATTTTTATTTCAAAATTTTATCGTTTAAAATTTCGCAAAATTTCAACTAATTACGTTATTAAAACAGTTGAAATTTATGGGTCGTTACAGATAACCTTATTTTCCAAACTATAGGATATACCAATAGAACAAGGGGTAAGATGTGGTCAATGTTCACATATACTATTTTTAACACCAATCAAAGAACAAGTCATGTCAAGTCGAATAGAGTAGCTGTTTTCATCAAGTAAAAACAATACAAGAATACTATCATCAACATTCCTGCCAAAGAAAAAAAAGAGTGAATTAAAAAGGCAAAAGCTAACTAAAATGTAAAAGAATATATATGCAGTTAAATATAAACGGTGTTAGGCATAAAATACACTCTACACGAGACAACAACAGCAGAAAATGGTAAAAATGCATATAAACTATTGTTATAGCATCAAACAGTTTGAAATTGCTAAATGAACATAGCATCAAGCATAATGAAATCATACCCGATTTCGACTACAATCTTGTACCCAGATCAGACATATTACATGCAAATACTCTAAGAATTTCAAAAGGGCAGTAAAATAGTAAGAAAAGAAAAGTAGCCAGATCAAGCACAAAATTCAAATCGACATCGAAAAATTAGGTTAAATTTACCTTTGTTACTATACAGTGAGAACAAAAGAATAAAAAAGACAAGAAATCTAAATCGGTGCTGGTTACTCAACGACATCTCAGAATTATAATTTGCATCACAATTTGAAAGAGAAAGAAACGAGGGAAAACGAGAAGAAAGTAAAGAGGAAGAAATAATGTTTGCTCGACAAATAAAATAAAGATGTTTGGACTTCAGCCCAAAAATTTGTACGCACGTTTTTTTGCCCAGAAAAAGCGAATTGTTTGTCCTACAGCCTATTTTCCACTTTTCTAAAATCCTTGATTTTTTTAACCTAATTTTCTAATTCATGATTTCTTTGAATAATTTTAGTTTTGTTAAATTTCAAAATCATGCTTTCATTTTCAAGGGTTTTGATATTTCTTTAATGTTATTTAATTCCTTTTTGAAATCGAAATTCACACATTTATCACATTCAAAAATTTTGACCATTTTAAACCTTTCAATCTTTTATTTTAGCCTATCTAGAATCATCTCGGTTTTCCCAAAATTTCCTTTTTCAAAATTTTCAAATTTTTTACATTAGGAACCATTAGACATTATAAACTTTTCCATCTCTTTTTGTGAAATGTTGTTTTTGCAAATCAGCTTAGTTTCATTTTCCTTCAAAATCAAAAATCAGAATTTAAGTTTCAAGCTTTTGAAATATTTCATTCAAGCGAACGAAAACTTTTTCATAGTTCAAAAAATTTCAATTTTTTAATGTTATCAAGTTTCTTTTCCAATGTATCAATTTTTGGACGCAGTTTAGATTTTTCACTTTTTAGCTTGTTATATTTTTTTTCAAGATCATCAGCAACTTTAGTTAATTTAAGACACATGAGAACTAAATCTATAAATGAAAAATCACTTATCTCATCATCTGTTGAGTCCTCGTCATCCCCATCTTCACTATCATGTTTGAGTTGTATCTTGTGAATCGCATCATATGTAGAACTGTTGTTTTATCAGCTTTAGAGAGTTCTTCATCTTTATTGACTTTTTCACCATATTTTGCATGAAAGTGTTTCAGATTTCATGTTCAGTTAAACAATAAGAGATATGGGTAAATTCAGCTCTATCAATTAAGAGATAAGTATATTCATAACTTTAGCATTAAATGAAATATTAGTCCTATCTACCATATCACAAATAGTTTCAATGACATCCCATATTTTAAAATTAGTAGATTTTAAATAAATTTTGTTTTAAATTTCCAATTCGATAAATCTATTCCGTTAAATGTTGGTGGGATAAAAATGGATTGAGCCTCGCTAAACATACAATTAGGGCGAGACATGATAGCAATTTTTTTTAAAACCTGCTTTGATACCACTTATTAGGATAGTGTAATATATCCTAAAGGAAGATTGAATATCGTATTTAAAATATTCGTAGATAAAAGATAAATAATGCGGAAACATAAATGTGAAAAAGTTTAATGACATATAGATATACCTAGGTTCGACCACTAACCCGTTGGTGTTTATTGCTACTCCAAAGTTATTCGTAGAGTTATATATTCAAGCATTTATAACACCTGTAAAATCACACTTTCCGCTAACTTGAATATACAAATCATATGTCTAATATCACAATCTCGACTTTATCCCCAAGGCAAGAATCTTTGAACTACCGTCCATGTAGCTTAATCTTAAATAAATGTAGTTATGGAAATTTAAATGAAAATACAAACCAAAGAGTCACTGATAACAAAATGAATAAAAGAGCAGGAATCTAATTAGAAAACTCCCTCTTCATTCACGTGACTAGCTTCTCTCTCGGGGATTTTCACTTCAAGGGCTTATTTGTGCAGGGTAATAAGTTTTAAGGACACTGCTTCTGAAAAATTAGTTTAAAGAACATTTTACAGAAAAAATATAAAAGAATTTATCATTTTCAGTTATATAGAAATAATGATAAAAAGATTTATCATTTTTCTGTATAACTTAAAAAGATAAATGAATTTATCATTATGCTGTAAATTGTCCTTAAAACTAATTATTTAGAAGTGCTATCTTTAAAACTTATTACCATGCACTTCTCTCTCTTCCTATTGATCAGGAAAAAAATAATTTGCTTCCACGAAAAAAATTCGTTTCTTTGCTCCAAAAAATTCTCTGTCGGAAACAAAAATAACGCCCCAAATAAAATTGACCCTCAATAGACGCCGTGATGCTAGATTTGAGAACGCCGTCGCCTTTTGCTACTATTCTCATCTGGAGGTCGTTGCTTGAAATAACGCGGAGGACTGAAGATGAAGAAATGCTTGGATCTGTAAATATTTGGAGTTTATGTCGAACTATCATAATGATAAAGACGGAAATGCCGGCTGTCGTCATTGATGAAGCTGCTAGATCAGATGGTCGCGTTTCTGAAGATTTCGATAGCCGTTGGAAGCCTGAACTCGACTAAAACTTGTGATGCCTGGAGTCTGACGCTCTCTACCGCCATGCCTGCTATTCAAAATTGGTTTATTTATAGCTAAGATGCTTTAGTTTTCGCGGTTGCCTAAGATGAGATGGTCTGAAGAAAACCACGCTGCCGTGTTTGCCTGAATCGAAGACGGTATGTTGCTGAATTGACTTGCAATTTGATCTATTATGTATGCAGTTCCTGTGAAGATGCATTCTGATGGTGGATTGTGACGCGCCCAGTCAGCTTCAAAACTCAATGTTTGTGATTTCCGAAGTCGATGAATGATGAAGCCTTGAACCTGATCAGGTATTAAAAAACCTTGCCCTTTTGCTTATCAATGTTGAACTTAGTTTGCCTCAAACATAAGCAATGCTTGATGTTGTTATTGTTCTATGTGAGATGCTTTATTGGTGAAGGTATGAGTTGTTGATCGATAAATGTTAGAGTGATGGCTTGATTTTGTATTGTTCTATCTAGAATGTCGTTAAAGCCTTGAACGGTTGTTGGAGTTTGGTGTGACTGAAGTACTGGTCGTCGATGTTGTTTGCAGTTTGAGTGATGAATCAAAGATGAGCTTCATAATTTGAATTCATGTCAGGAAATTTTGATTTCCTTGTTTTGATGCAATCTGAATTTTATTTTGTGATGAGAGATTCTGGTTGAAGAATATCAGCGCGCACCTTCTGATTTTTCGAAGTCTTTGTGTGTGTATACAGGCACACATAAGATGATTCTGATGTAATTTTTATCTTGCAAATAACATAAACCCTAAGATCTAGAATTACATGATTATCACATATGTAATGAATCAATAAAACATACCTCCAGACATCTTGTATATGAATCAGCAATGGTTGTTGTCGAAAGTTATTTTAATGGAGAAAGGAAATGGTTTCTCTCTCTTTTCCTATATCTTTCTTTATGTGTTTTTCTATATCATTTGTGATGGGCAAAGGTTAATATTTATAGGTAGAGAGAGGACCAAATTTCCAGATTTGTAGACCTAGTCTTGATCGTCCATCAAGATCAAGATGAGGGAAATTAATGCTCTAGATTATAACCGTTTTATTGATTAGCATATTAATAGGAAAACCCTTTGGATTCTATTGACCAAAAAATGAGGAAGGAAACGTTTGAGAAAAAAAATCCATTAATGTTTTTGTATTAATTTCCTTACAAAACGGTCAAATTTCCTTACAGTCTCCCACTTGGTCAATAGTAAAATCCATTAATGCTTTCGTATTAAGGTCATAAGGCGCGCATGATATGCTAAACTTTTCTTTAATCAATTATCATAAGTGTCTTGGCTAATCCTGTGGTCAATGGAAGTCATGACGTGTACATGTTATTTTGCAACATGCTTACTTCCATGTACTATGACATTGACATCTTTCATAACTAGACCGTAGATGAGCATAACTTAATGGTCACATAATGTCTTGAAGCAAAAGACTGTTTCTATTATCATTTATCTAAATATAAATGTGTACACATTATAAAACAGAAATAAAAGATGTCCAAATTATTAAGAGCTCAATAATTGTTATGTCTGGCTAAGTACAAAATAAATGGCATAATAAGGAGATAATTAGGAACTATCTGCAAGACCCATGCTATCAGTATGTCTCTGAAAGGTCTTTGGAGGTAGTCCTTTCGTGAATATGTCTGCCACTTGTAAGTCTGTACTTATCGATTCAACAACAATTTTCTTTAGTTTAACATCTTGCTTCAGTAGTAGGTATTTCAGGTCCAAGTGTTTGGACCCTTTAGTTATCCTATCATGCTTGGAGAAAAAGGTTGCAGCTTCATTGTCGCAGTAGACAGTTAGTGGCTTAGAGATAAAACTTAAAGTGCCAAATTGTGAGACAAAATTATGCAGCCATGTTCCCTGAATTGAAGCCTCATAACATGCTATGTATTCAGCCATCATGGTAGATCCGAAAAGCATATCAGATTTCTGGCTTCTCCATGATATTGCACCTCCACATAAGAGGTACACATAGCCAAGAGTACAGATCCTATTGTCAGGACATCCAGCAAGGTCTGAATCATAATAACCAGTTACCTGTAGGTAACTTGATTTTCTATAGGTGAGCATGTAATTCCTTGTTCCCTTTAGTTATCTCAGTACCTTCTTTGCAGCTTTCCAATGAGCGATTCCTGGGTTATTTTGAAATCTATCCAGCATACCAACTGCATCACTGATATCAGGTCTTATACAGACCTGTGAATACATCAAACTCCCTACAAGAGATGCATAAGGATATTTGGTCATTTCTTCTCATTCCATAAGAGTCTTTGGGCACTGCTCAAGAACAAGTTTGTCTCCTTTCTACAGTGGGACAGGACTAGAGGAACAATTCGTCATGCCAAATCTCTCAAGAATTTTGTCAATATATGCTTTTTGAGACAATCCTAGGATTCCTTGTGATCTATCACGGAATATTTCTATTCCTATCACATAGGAAGCCTCACCCATATCTTTCATTTTAAAATTCGTTGAGAGATAATCCTTAGTTTCACGTAATAAACCAAGGTCGCTGCTAGCTAATAATATGTCATCAACATACAGAATCAAAAATATGAACTTGCTCCTACTGAACTTGAGGTATATACAAGGGTCAACTATGTTTTCTATGAAATCGAAAGTGGTAATGATTTCATGAAACTTTAGATACCATTGTCTAGAAGCTTGTTTCAGTCCATATATTGATTTCTTAAGTTTGCAGACCATGTCTTCCTGTCCTTCAATTATGAAGCCTTCAGGTTGACGCATGTAGACTTCTTCTTCCAAGTCTCCATTTAGAAAGGCTGTTTTCACATCCATTTGATGTAACTCGAGATCATAATGAGCTACTAATGCCATGATAATTCTAAGAGAATCTTTCCTGGAAACAGGAGCAAAAGTTTAATTATAGTCAATGGCTTCTTTCTGATTAAAACCTTTGAAAACAAGTCTGGCTTTATATCGTTCAATTTTACCATTGTAGTCACGTTTGGTCTTGAAGATCCACTTACAACCGACTGCTTTATGTCCTTGCGGCAATTGAACGATTTCCCAAACTTGATTATTATCCATAAATTTCAGTTCATCTTTCATGGCATCAATCCATTTAAGAGAGTTAACATCCTTAATGGCTTGTGAATAAGAAATTGGGTCCGTAGTTCCTTCAGATTCTATTAAATAAAGCATATAATCATCAGGAATAGCTGATCTTCTTTGTCTTTGAGATCTTCTTAATACTAGTTCCTGTGGTACTTCATCAACTTTATGATTGGTGATAATTTCATTATGGATTTGTTGATCATTTATTGGGTTTCCCTCATTGTGAACTGGTTCAACAATGGAATGATTCCCAATATCTTTCGAAATAGAGGGTAAGATAATGGGTACCCTTATTTCATGAATGACCACTTCTTGTTGTTTTGTACTCCCACTGATTTCACCATTTTCATAGAATTTGGCATTGTCGGTTTCAACAATTCTTGTACTATGGTTAGGACAATAAAATCTATATCCTTTAGATTTTTCTAGGTAACCTATAAAGTAACCACTGACTGTCTTAAAATCAAATTTCTTTTCATTTGGATTGTACAGTCTAGCTTCAGCTGGGCAACCCCAAATTTTGAGATGTCTTAAACTAGGTTTCCATCCTTTCCAAAGTTCAAAAGGAGTCTTTGGAACGGCCTTACTTGGAACTCTATTTAAGATGTAGACAGCTGTTCGTAATGCATCCATCCATAATGATATAGGTAAATTTGCATGACTCATCATGGATCTAACCATTTCCATGTATGTACGATTTCACCTTTCAGCTACACTATTCTACCATGGAGATCCAGGCGTTGTGTATTGTGCAACAATTCCAAGTTTTTGAAGAAGTCTAGAAAAAGGTCCAGGATGTTGTCCCGTTTCATCATACCTTCCATAGAATTCACCACCCCTATCTGACCTAATGATTTTCACTTTTCTTTCTAATTGCCTTTCGACTTCAGTAATAAACACTTCTACAGCATCCACTGACTGAGATTTTTCATGCAACAGATAAAGATAGCAATAACATGAAAAATCATCGATAAAAGTGATGAAATACTTCTCTCCTCCAAAAGTTGGAACATTAAAAGGTCCACAAATATCTGTATGTATTATTTCAAGAAGTTGTGTACTTCTTGTGGCTCCTTTCTTTGTGTTTTTTGTTGTTTTTCCTTTAATACAATCAGCACATGCTGTAATGTTAGCGAAGTCTAGGTCCGGTAGGACACCATTTTTCACTAACCTCTTGATTCTTTCACTGGATATATGACCTAGTTTTTTATGTCACAAGAAGTAAGAATCATTCTTGGATGACTATCCTTTAGTTTCTTTTCCATACAGGGTGAGTTGGATTTCAGCATTTTGTTTAAGATGAAGTTTATAAAGTCCATCAATTAATATTCCAAAACCAATAAGACTAGAATTTTTAAATAAACTAAAATTTCCATTTCCAACTTCAAAAGAATATCCAAATTTATCAAGTACACTTACAGAAATCAAATTACGGGAAATAGACGGAACATAAAGAGTTTGACATAAATCTAACTGATAACCGCTATCTAAAATGAGACGAAAAGTTCCAATAGCTTCAACTGGAGCTTTATCTTTATTCCCCATGAAAATGAAATTCTCACTTGGGTTTGTGGTTTGGATCGTAATGAATCCCTGCATAGAATTCAAAACATGAACATTAGCAGCAGTATCAATCCACCAAGTAGAAGAAGGTACATTAGTAAGATATGATTTGAAATGACTTACGAAACCCATTGGGTTACCTTTCTTTTCGAACCATGCTTTGCACTTAATGCAATCTGCTTGGAAGTGTCCAGGTTTCTTGCAGAATTTGTAGACATCATCCTTCTTTTTCTTCTTGGATGGTTGAGTGGCGTCATCAGATTTGGGCAGTGCTCTTTTATGTTGTGAGTTGTTCCTTTTGCCAGCTTGTTTTCCAACCCCTTGACTGAAATAAGCAACTTTAATGCCTTGCGAGCCCTGCCTAGACTCCTCTTGATCCAGTTTGTTAGTCAATTCATTTAGACTCCACTTTTCCTTAATAGTGTTGTAATGAATTTTGAATGGTTCATATTGAGGAGGTAAGCTAGTGAGAATGAATTGGACGAGAAAAGCATCGTCCATAACCAATCCCAAGTTCTTAAGTTTGTCAGCAAGGTTAATCATTTCAATGACATGAGCTCTCATTGAGCGAGAACCATCAAACTTCATGGTTACAAGGTCTACCATAAGTTTCCCAACAAGGGATTTGTCTGCAGTCTTGAACCGATTTTCAATGGATTGCAAATATTCTTTTGCGCTTTCAGTTTTGGGTAGGGATGTTTTGATGTTGGTATCAATCACCATTCGCATAAACATCATGCTGAGCCTATTAGATCGTTCCCAATCATCATGGAGTTTGTTTTCCTCAGGTGTACTTGTGTCAGTAAGTGGGGCTGGCTTTTCCTTAAGGAGAGCCATGTCCAGTTCAAGTACGCCCAAAGAAAACTCAACTTGCTCTCTCCATTCTGAGTAGTTGGTTCCATTGAGTCTGATGATAAACGTAGCGTGCGAATTAAGGTTTGAGGGTATTGCAACTGCAGATATAAAAGAAATGTAGGCTTTTTTATTAGAATAAAACACATGTCATAATAAGAGGTTAGGTTTAGCGCCACCTGTGGGTAGGCAGTAGAACCATACTCATGGAAGAATGATAAACGTTAATGTTTCATGCATTATTGATGCATGCAGTTTTTGTTTCCGCATAAACATTTGCCATTCTTTCAAGTAATCCACAGCAAGGATAATAAATGTCTAGTAACTCCAAGTAAATTTCATACATGAATTTAACATATAAACAATTATTTTGTAAGTTCCAGATCATGAATTTAATGTCAAACTAGGAAACAATTGTTTTCAATATGTATACTTTCTTAAAAGTATTCGCATACAATAAGTTGTTCCATATATACAGTAGGTCAAACATTAAGGTAGAAAAATTAACTTTTGCGGAAATATAAACTTTCCAGATCCAGATCTAAGCATACAGTAAATAGAATAATATTGATGATCATGATTATTATAGCAACTTAAATAATATGAATATTAAACTTGAATCATATTAACACTAATAATCATCATCATTATTATAGTAAAATTACAAACATCATATCATAGAACTATGCTAGTTTCGTTTTATATATATTGATGGATAATCATGAATTCTAAAACCTTGCTCTGATACTACATGTAATCTTTATCTTGCAAATAACATAAACCCTAAGATCTAGAATTACATGATTATCACATATGTAATGAATCAATAAAACATACCTCCAGAAATCTTGTATATGAATCAGCAATGGTTGTTGTCGAAAGTTATTTCAATGGAAAAAGGAAATGGTTTCTCTCTCTTTTCCTATGTCTTTCTTTATGTGTTTTTCTATATCCTTTGTGATGGGCAAAGCTTAATATTTATAGGTAGAGAGATGACCAAATTTCCAGATTTGTAGACTTAGTCTAGATCGTCCATCAAGATCAAGATGAGGGAAATTAACACTCTAGATTATAACTGTTTTATTGATTAGCATATTAATAGGAAACCCTTTAGATTCTATTGACCAAAAAATGAGGAAGGAAACGTTTGAGGAAGGAAATCCATTAATGTTTTCGTATTAATTTCCTTACAAAACGGTCAAATTTCCTCACATCCGAAACTTGAATTTTTCATTTGTTGATGCTTGAGTATTTGCCGTTTGAACCCTTCCACATTGTGATATTGTTTGAATATTTCAGCAATTTAAGTGAACTTCTTTTTCCAAATGATAGAGAAATCAATATTTGATACCAACATTTAAGCGGATTTGATGTCAACAAGTGTGTGTGCGTGTGTGTGTACGTACGTACGTAGTATGTGTGTGTATATATCCATGTCACTAACTGATTCATGTTCGAAGCAAACAGAAAAAAAACTTGTTATCTTATAAATACACAACACCAAACAAACACATTAAATACAAACATATGTGTATTAATATCAAACATAAATTTATTGTAATATCATAAAGTCTCTCCATTTTGATAATAACACATATGTTAATATTTATGTATAAATTGCTAGTGTGTCTCATACGTGATATGCTGATTGAAAAATAATAGATAATAAGTTAACTGGAAAAAAATTGTAGTTTGATTATTATTTTTAATTGAAATCATAGTTTCAAAGACCAAACCGTGAGTCGAACCATGTTGGTGTAAGGTCAAAGGCTCTAGTGGTTGAATCGGTCAAACCGTGAAAACTGTGTTTATCGTTATGTTATATTTTTTTGATTTAAATGTTAAAAAATTTCAACTCATGTTAAAATTAAATCAATTATAATTAATATATTGACCTTTAGAATAATTATTTTTGAACTTTTGATAACAAATATTAATTCAAATAATTTTATAATAAACTTTTTAGCGTAAAAGTGTAAATTTCCTAATTTTTAAAGATAAAAAAGAGCTTCGACTCAATAATGATTCATAAAATGTACACTAATAATATAGCACGTCATCCAAAATTGATAAGGTAACCTAATAATTTGGTGGTTAAAGTTATAAAATTATTTGTTAGATTGATTATGTGTGGAAAAAAAATGATAAGCGAAGTGATAGTTTTTTTTCTTCCAAATTTGAAGCATGTGGTTCAAAGAAGTTGGTCTAGAGGTATATTTTAGGGTATTGAGGTTCAACAGTGGGTTCATGCACGTGCAAGGTTAGTTCATTTTCAAAACCGTGGTACCCAAGGACAAAGGTTAACCGTGGTTGGGTCGGGTCTTTAAAACACTTCTGAAAAAAATCAAATATAAAAATATATTTGATATCATGAAACAAGACATATACTCCACAAAAGAAGATTCGGACTTTGATGGAGAGACCTTGTACTTACTACCAAAAATTATAAGAAATTTGGAAATTTTAAGAAAAACAAGAAGTTTGGCAATAACAACGATTCATCCTTAGTCCAATGCTTCGACTATGATCGAATGAGACATATAAACAAAGATTCCCTAAGTTGAATAATGGTAAAAAGAATTTCAAGAGTAAACAAGTATGATTTCCTGAAAAAATGCTTCTTTCCATGTCACTTAGGATGATTCAAACTCATCTTCCGTAAACAATAATGTAGTAATTTTGAGAAGGCAAATGTTTACTTTCCATAACACATTTTGTTGTTGGTTACTTCACATAACATCTATAATTGTTTTTTATGAAATACATTTTTAAAGTTGGTTAATCCACATAACCCTTTCCGGGTTGGTTACTTCACATAATCCCCGGTTACCTACCCAACAAGTGTCCTTGTCAAAAGCCTTTGTAGTTTCTCCTAAATCCCAAAAACTTGTTGGCTTATATAACACTTTATTCAACATAACTGAATAATTACATCCCTTTATTTGATCTGTAACGACCCGTAAAATTTTAACTGTTTTAATAACGAAATTAGTTGAAATTTTGTGAAATTTTAAACGATAAATTTTGATATTTGGAATGCGTCTAATTAATCATAGCAACTGGTAAATTTTCATCAGATAATTTGAAAGTTTATTTTCTAGTGTAATTTTATTCCAATTTATATCAGTTAAATTTGATGATAATAAAATGTTTTCCAAACCTGAATGTTTTTAAATAGAAAAATTCTAATTCATCTTCTGACTAAGACGTCATTTTTCGTTTTTCCAAATTCGGACTTCTTTAGTTCCGTCGATCTTATTTTCCTTCGTTTTTGCTGCATTTTCCGCTAGTAGAAAATTCGAATTTTTATAATTCAATCGTACCACTGATATTTGTATACTTCAATCTTGTGTTTTTAAGTCCGGTACGGAGCGGAATACACGGGAAACGGTATTCGTACCGGAACCGAAGTCTAATTTTTGATTTTTAACGTCTCCTTCATATTCCACCGTTTTAATTGAATAGCTATTGGCTTTTATAGTTCCGAAAATACAGCTGTACTCATTTATATCTCATGAATTCTCGGTTGCTTTAAGTTTTGTTTCACAGATTCATACATTCATTTACTTCACTGTGGGTTCGTCCATTCATTTCCTCTCCCTTCTTTCACGTTCTTTTCCTCTCCTATTTTTGTTTTGGTTTCGTTCCTTGTTCATGAAATAAACATATTGGATATAAAAATTTGTTCCTCTGTTCTTCATATTTCTCACCTGCATCCTCATCCACTCGAACAAACCCACCACCTCTGACCTCACCCTAACACTCTCTGCCATGGCCTTCCACATCTCCCCTCCGACCATGCTACAGCCCACGGCCTCCCCTCTCTCCAATCCGCCACGCCTGAACCCGAAGCCACCACTCCTCACGCACTCATTCCTAGTCCTTCCTGCATGCAAATTGAACCCGCCCTTATCTCCGCCTATTCAACAACCACCGACCGAGAGTGCACCCTCTTACTTGCTCACCCAGAGTCACGCAAAGCCCGCTACCCCTCCTCCGCCCTGATCGCCTCCATCTCGGCCGTGTTCTCCTCGCTGCCTTTGTGCGTTTATCTTGGTGAGTGTGTATATATAGTATATATTTTTATATTTAGTTATACGCATCCATATATATGTATATAGATTTCGAAAAAAAAGAAATATATGTTTTGGTTTTGTTTTGAGTGTATATGTCAGTTTTCCTTGTATAAATGTTAGTTCATAAAATTATATAAGCAAGTTTATATAGAAATTTAGTTATATATAATACTATGTTTCAGGCTACTTTGTTTCTTTGTTCATATCTTACAATTTTAACACATACGTAACAAATACAAACTGCTGGGTTTTAATATATATATATTGCAATAGTTGTATATCTTTTATGATAAGTCATATACTGCTGTAAAAAATATATATATATATACATACAAGTTTAGTTTATATAAAAAAACAAAGTGATATTCATTTGTTTGTAATATACACGTATATCTGGTTTTATATGTCGTCAAAGTTAATACAGTTCCGTCAATTTAGTATGCATGGGTACGGGTTGTATAAAAGTTAGTTTATATTACCTATAACTTGTTTGGGTTTTGTATAAATTTACATTTGTATGTATAAAGGATTTCACTGTTTATATAAGTATAAGTTACATAAGATTTTGAATATTTTTCACGAATTTCTTATAGTATACGTATAACGGTTGTTAAGTATATATAAGTATAATCTATTTCAGGATATATAGATGTTAGTATATACATATGTATTGCTTTGCTAGTATATATATATATAGTTTATAAAAGCTGCTTATACATTTGTTTACTAAGTTAGGACATGCTCTGTTTTGCCTTATAAACGAGTAAGTGTACCTAGTTATGTACACATAGGTTGTATAGGCTCTGTTCTATTTTATTTATAAGTATTGATTTTTAATATAATATATACACCTTTGATTTGTAAGTGTTTGTATTTTTGAAATAATGATTTGAAATTTTATATATATAGATTTTGATTTCAATACATATGTTTAAATTTAAGATTGATTTAAAAGTGTATTTGTATTATGAAAATTGAATATTGGGTTTAAAGAAAATAATAATATAATATCATCTTGTTTAAATTATATCAAGCTAATTGATTCTGATTCGTTCCTCATCGATTCTTATCTATCAGCTTTGTCCGTCAAATCTGCTTTCAGCTTACTTCACTTTGAGACTGTTGTTTGGATTGTTCGATTTTCTAGATCGTGATCCAATTTCGTAGATGGTTGTGTTTCAAACTTCTCTAGCCTCGAAAGGTGAGCAATCACTCACGATTAACGTTCTTTTATTAGTTAAATTTGATTTCAATTGAAACGACAATTGAAATATGCTGCTGCTAGTTATTTACACTACTATATATATGTCATCACCTGTACCTATTCACCTGTGACATCTGACACCATTATCTGTAATTTATATTTCTATATATATGCCATTATCTGTATCTGTTCACCTGTGACATCTGACACCATTATCTGTTATTTATCACAGATGATATATGCCTGTTACTGTTGTTATATTTTTATCATATAATGTTATCACTCTGCATGTTCCCTGTTAATATAGAATTCACTATGGGTTGAAATGATACATACCCGAACGATCTGTAGAATAGGAGAAAATCGTTATGGTTTGAAATGATAAACCCAAGCGATTTTCATTTGAATTGAATTTGGGGTTACGGGTTGAAAAGATATATACTCGTATATATATATTTAAATTATGGATTGAAATGAAAATATCCGTTTCACTTGACCATAGGGTAGAAAAGTATATACAGACACCGTTGGTCTATATATAAATATTTGAAAAATGATTTCTATGGTTTTGAAGGAAATATATGGTTGTAATAAATATTGATTTTAAAGATCTAATAAAGTTGATTTAATAAAGTCGATTTAATCAATATAAAATAATGTTTAAGTATTTATGTAAATTTATATTTTCAAATATAGAGTTTATAATGATTCAGGTTGGAAAGATAAATTGAAATTGATTTGAAATTATATTTATTTAAGAATTTTACTTAAACAAGGTTGATTTGAAATTTATTAAATTTGAAAATTGAAAGATATGTTTTATAACTTGAATTTGATTAAAAGAGACTTAAATGAATATTTCAAACTTATATAAATTTAAATGGGATATTTTGTTTATTTAAAATTTTAAATTGAAGTCATATTTAGATGTATTGAAATGATTAAAGAAATATCTCAGAAACAAAATGTACTGAAATTTAATTGAGATATAAATGGGATTATCAAATTTAGTTTTGAAATGTGAATATTTAAAGCTTTGAAATATATTGAAATTGAAATGGCTTATTTTGTGGTTCAAATATGTATTTGAAATTGATAATTTGAAAAGGTTTATTGAGAAGCTGAATCGAGTTGAAATTGATGATTTGAGATTTGATTAAATTTTAATTTTGGAATTCGAGTTTATGTGAATCGATTTGTGAAATTTGAGGAAGCTATTTTTATATAATGTATTTTAAACTATATCTAAAACTATTTATATTTTACTTTATAAATTTTAATATAAATTATTTTAATATAAATCATTTTCAATATAAATTATTTTATTATAAACTATTTTAACTTATAACTATTTTATATAAACTATTTTATTGTATAAACTATTTTTCTATATATACAAATTTTAATAAACTATTTAAGAGGAAAGTGTTAGGATTCCGAAATGTTATGATTTAAAGCTATGATTTCAAAGTGTTATGAATTTCAAGGTTTTGATTTCCAAAGTGTTTTGATTTTAAAAGACTTATGATTTCGAAAGCGATATAACTTTGGAAAGTGATATGATTTTGGAAATGGATTTATTTGAAGTGAAAGTGATATCGTATTGATATGGTTTTGAAATGGCAATGATATGTCGGTTTTGAAATATAACTATTTTGAAATTTTATTAAATGACCATCCGTGTAATAATACGTAGTTATTAAAGAGACCGGGATCGGATATGGACATACTCTCTATCGATACCGAAAACCACTTTAATAACTAATATACATGGAGTGTTGATCCAGAACGAAGTGGATGGTTTTGATGAACGCGTTGACTGAAGAAAGAGAACGATTTTGGATGACCCCTGACATGACTAAAACAGGAGCCGCGTCGGGCCATTGTGGTTCGCCACCTCTAGCGGACACACTTCTTCGATACCATATCTATTACTTTTGTGATTCGATTTGGGTGCACCCCTTTGATTTGGGAGTGTTGTTTCGCGGTGTTGAGGTAGTAGCTGCTATGCTCAACATCAGTCCGGATCACGCAACTACTAGTATCCTAGTTGGTATCGCCTCATGTACCTTGTCATACAGATTATCCTATTCGCAACCACTACGATTTGTTTTGTGTTATACCTATGGGGTACCCTTTGATAACCACTAGTTTACGGTGGGGCTTACGGTGCTGTATAGACTATGGAATTATAAAAATATGTTAACGGGGATAATGGTAACGCCTTAACGCTATTTTGATACTTTATTTTACTGATAGGCATTATCTACTTAGCGTACACTACTACATAGTAGATAGTTTAACGGATCCTTATAGGATGGTTACCCTAAACATCCTTTGAGTTACTTGTATTTCAGTTGTCATTTCACTTAAGCTGGATTTATTGATATAAGAATGTTAATCCTGACTCGAGTGTTTTGTGTTTTCTTTACGCTCGGGTCAGACTGAGTGTACCAGTATTTGAGACTCACCTTTGGAGTTGGAGCTTCGCTTGGAGATCCAGCTATCTATTCAGCATTCAGATATTCAGTTGATTCTAGTGTTGTATTCAGATCTTGTATTTGACTATTGTATTGAGATATCTATTGTATTCGGGACTTCTGTTGTATCTTGTTTAACTCTGTTATATATATTTAGTAGCTTCATGAACTACTATTCTTTTGTTTCCACTGCATTATTGCCATATTACTCTATGTCTGTGATCTGTGATTATTTACTTACTGTATATATGCTGAGTTTTGCCAAATTTAAATAACAATCTGATATTGTTTTGAATTATTCAAGTCCGACATGTGTGGATTTATTGTCGATTTGAATGGTCCAAAATAGTGGGTCATTACAGTTGGTATCAGAGCTTTGGCTCTAGGCAAAACTTAGCATATATGGTAATTTATTTACAGAATCACGTTCGTTCGAGCTTGAATTCCTTCTTCTTTGACTCGGTTTCTTTGAATTTTGGAACGTTCCCTTCGGTTCCAAAGTCCATTCGTGTCTCTCCTGTTTGCACAAAAAATGGACAAACACCTCAAAGTTGTATGATTTAGTAGATCTTATGTTGTTCTTAGTGATTTGGGTGATTTATGCAAATATATGAAAAACAGGGGCTAAACTGTAAAAAGACACGCAGATTTATAGTGGTTCAGCCAGAATGTGCCTACGTCCACTTTATATGTTATTTCTCTTCTTTTGTTGTGATTACAAGTACAAAGCTTTGGTACAAGTAAAAGAAAGTTGTTTGAAAGTTCCTTCCGTGCTTGAGCTCTCAAAAACTTGTCCCCCATTGTTGTATCCCTGCCCCTCTATTTATAGAGTGAAGCTGGGGGTAGGGGTCTTGGAGGTATATAGCAGCTGGCGGGCCTGGGCTGAGACAATCTGGCCTGGAACACCTTGGTTCGGCATCCCTTGATTCGGTGGTAGGTTGATTCGGTGAGGAGTTGGTCCGGTCGTGTAGTTTGGACCGGCGTGTAGGTTGATTCGGCATAGACTGATTCGGTGGGGAGTTGTTCCGGTCGTGTAGTTTGATTCGGCGAGGAGTTGGTCCGGTCGTGTAGTTTGGACCGGCGTGTAGGTTGATTCGGCATAGACTGATTCGGTGGGGAGTCGAACACGGTGGATGTTTGGTCCGGTAGGGTCAAAATATACCCAACACTTGCCCCCAAAGTAGGGTAGGTGCATGCACGTATCCTGCTTTGTTTTTGACCATCCTAATTCCCCGTTTTCATCTGGTCCGGTAGCCCGCTTTTGTCTATAAGTAGATGGTTAGGGCCTTCGTTTTTCCATCTACCGAACCATTCCGTTGTCTCTTGCCGAATCAAAGTGTATCCGAATCAATCTCGAGCGTTTGCCAAACCAAGCAATTTAGCCGGACCAAGCAACTTAGCCGAACCAGGTGAGATTTTTTCTGCCGAATGAGTTTTTACCGAATCGACTCATGGATACCGAGTGCCGAATGAAATCCCATTTGTGAATAGCCGGATGAACTCGGGTAACCCGAGATTACCGAATGAACTGTGCATCTGTTTGTATATTCTAACGATATATTTTTCCCATTTTTGCAGATAAATGTCTCGAAAAGTCGAAACTCGATCAGATAAGAGGAGATCCGGGGGTGAAGGAGAGTCCTCGGCCGTGCCCCCAGCTCAATCAGGATCGGAGCGTCATGGGCCTGCCCCAAGGTCATTAGTGGATGGATATGGTCCCCAAGAGTTGCTGGACTCCCCTCCTGACTGCTTTCCTAGCTCTCTCAAAGAGGAGCAACTCGATGTTATATCTCGTTCCTTTGGGATCGATAGAGCCCTCATGCTGCTGCCGGGCCCAGGAGTCATGCCATACAGTCCTCCCGAAGGATACTTTGCTTATAGTAGGTACCATTGCATGTGTGGTGCTATCCCGCCACTCAATGCTTGGGTAGTCAGCTTCATCACGTACCTGAAGGTGGCTCCGTTCCAGCTTCACCCCAACTCTTATGCCATATTGGTGAGTCTCTTTGTTATTTTTCGGAGGAAGTATGGTCGCGCCCCCTCCAACCGGGAGATCCGGTACTTGTATAATTTAAGGGGCTATAAAAAGGGGTCCCCATATGTTAGCTTGGAGTCTGCTGTGACCTTCAAGCCGGTCTTGGACCTGTACTCTAAATTCAGCATGTTCAAGAAAGAGTGGTTCTTTGTTAGGGACGATTCCGTCTCCATCCGGCGCTTTACCTCTGGATGTAAGTTGATGCTTTTACTTATAATTCCTATTCCGATTGCGATGCTTCTTCTCATACTTTCTCATTTTTGCTAGCGACAGGTGGTTTTCCGGTTGTGGAGACTGACCGCCTGGTTCAGATGGCGGCGGAGATAGAAGCCATTCTTGGGAAATACAGATCATCTGCCTACTTGATTAGAAATGCGATTCTTCTGGAATATAACTTGATCCTTCCGCAGCAGTCTGTATTTAAGTTGAGGGAAACGGCGGAAGAGAGGGCGGCTGCTCAGGCGGCAGAGGGCGGAAAGAGAAAACCATTTACGAAACCTCCAGCCGTCGGAGGTAAGAAGCTTAAGAGGTCGGACGGTCCTTCCCCCAGCAATTGTCCACTTACTCAGGGGGAGATAGATGCGGAGGAGGAAAGAGGTGAGGCGGAGGGCGGAAGTGACGTTGAGCGTCTTGGTGACGAGGGTGGCGATGGACAGGGTGGTGATGGACAGGGTGGTGATGGTTCCAGGGCTCTGTCTTCTGGGCAAGTAGGCGAGTTGCAAGAGTGGACGGATGATGCTCTCCGTCAAGCTTTTGAGGGGTTGGGTGATGATCCGGCTTTGGTAGAGAAGACTGGGGAGGCGGACAAAACCGGGACTGGTGCAAGTGAGTCTTCTCCGACTATTCCGGCCAAGGTGGCTCTGACAACTCAAGGTGAACTCTTGACCCCTGCATGCTTCACTAATGATAGGGACTTAGGAATATTTTATGACCCGCTCCCGTCCTGGAATGAAATCCGGGACTTATTGCAGTATCCCACTCCTCCCCAGGGTTTGTACAACCACAGCTGTGTTTCTTTTCCTTTTCTAACTTGTAACCTACCGCGTTTCTTGAACCATATAGTAATGTAAGATTATGACACTTGTTCTTTATATCAGGAGCAGGCAAGACGCCCAAAGCTTCAGACCTTCGACACAGGCTCGAGCAATATAAACTTTCCAAAATTTCTGCTAAGCCGAAGCCCTCAGCCCAACGCTCCGGGGATGTAGTCGGGTACCGTCCTCTTCTTGGGGTCATCGAAGAGGGTATTCAGCAGAGGAAGAGGAGTCATCCTTTATCCGAAACTTCGCTCGGTTCTCAGCCTCCGGCTCAGCCTATTCATGATATTACTGAGGAGGGCAGCGAGTTTGTATCTTCTCCACACCCATCCGGAAACCCTTCTGTTGTTCATATCGACCGTCCCGATCTGGCCCGTAATCCATTTGCCGGTCATCCTGATCTGGATCCGGGTTCTCAGGATATTAATTTTGACGAAGTTACTGGTGAACACCTTCTCCCCCGTAACCCCATGGTACGAGTACTTGACGAAGCCAAGTCCTTAGACCTCGATCTGCTCACCACTCGTATAGTCACTATGGGAGACGAGGCCAAGGCCAACATTGATCGGGTGGCGGAGGAGGCCAAGAAGCTGATGGGGCATCACGCTCGGCTGGTTAAGGCCGGAGAGGAGATAGGGAGCGCCAATATCCGACTTCGATTGGTGGTCTCGGATCAGGCCAAGCAGCTTGCGGATCAGGCTATCCAGATTTCTCAGCATGGGGCTGCCACTGGGCGATTAAGGAGAACCATGGAAGAGGCTAGTCGGGCCGAATTGCGGAAAATGGAAGCTGCTTGCAAAGAGCGGATTGATATGGCTATTACCACGGTGGATGAGGTTCGGAGAGCGGATCTCGAGCAGGTGGAGGAATTGTCCGAGAAGCTTGAGGCTGCCGAGCTTGCTCAAGCTAAGTTGAGGGAAGAGATGGCGGTGATGCGGAGGTCCCTTCAAGCTGATTGCTCGAGATACAGACTGGAGAGAGATGCTGCCGTGGAAAGGTTGTCGGCCTCCGATGCCCGGATGAGGGAGTTTGAGGAGAACGAAGGAATGATGGATGACATGCTCCAGGACATGTATTTCCGGACTTGGAAGCAGGGTAACCTCTCTTGGATGGATGATTATCCCAGAGTCATGGCCAAGATATATCTTCGGGCTTTGGAGGAGGCTAAGGCTGATGCAGATAAAGAGGGTGGAACGGTCTTCAGTATGGATGTGGTCACGGCCCAGTTCACCAAGGAGGAGAAAGTGGCGGTAAAGGAGGGTATGCGGCTGCTTGCTGCTGAAGAGGCGGGTGTGCAGGTAGAAGATGACGACCAGGATGGTCAAGAAGCTAGTACTGGTAAGTCTTCCTTTCTAGTCTTTCTGTTAACTTGGTTACTCATCACTAATGAACCCTTTTTATGACCGGACAGGCGGGCAAAAGAACAAGGACAAGACTTCGACGCAACCAGCTCCATGACTGATCCTGAAAAATTCTTTTTGTAGGCTTGGCATTGTTGTATCTGTTAGTCTTAAGACAGTAGGGTAACTTCCAAGTTGTAATTCTTGCTACTTGTAATAACATTATTCTTGACGTGTAATTTTTTAGCTCAAGTTGATTTTGTCATTTCTTGAATATTTGTTGCTATTTCGACATATCGTATGAGAAATGTAGCTATGTGTATTCTTGTAATTAAATTGTGTTTGATGTCAGACTCTGGTTTTAAATCATAATCTCATGACTGGCAATGTTAGCGTGTGGTGTGGAAAAATCAAATTATAGCCATGCATTTGTACATAAAGGAAGAAAATACCGCTTTTCATGTTCTGTTTGTAAATGGCAGTTTCGAATATCTTATATGACCAAGCATGGAGAGCAGTTGACTGCCCCGCCATCTGATTGTGAATCTCTGCATCCATTGGCGGGTACCTCTTACCCTGCATCCTGTACTTTATGGTTTGTTATAGAGGATAGGAGGAAAGTTTTTTAAGTAAAATTGAAATATGTGAAATAGTAAAACTTCCAGTCACGGAAGGCCTTCGATGTGCTTAAGTTCGTGGCAAACGGGTTTTGTAGTCACTTTCCCTAGCTGTGGGTCTTGGAGACATTTGTCACCCATCTTACGCCTCCGCGGGGAGTTAATTCTTTTTTACCACAGCCGCACTTAAGACACACCGGAGCCGAGATCGCGCACAGTAACTACCCGGGCCATTATGGCCCGTACTCATGGGTATTATTCGACTTACTGTGGCCGGCTAGCGTGGGTGCCGATCGTCAACTGTGAACTGCCCCTGGCTGGCCACACCTTATGTTGGGGCTTATAATCGGTTCACAGTCGCCGGCGAGCCTAACGCCGTAATGAGCTGCCTCGGCTATAGTCGGCCTTCTCGGTGGCTTATAATCGGCTCATTACAGTTGGCTTTAAGGGCCGTCGCGAGCAATGAGTTAACCCGCAGCAGAGGGATGCTGGAGCAAAAGTGTCTCATTGGCGAGGGCATAGATTCGCATAGTACCTGTTGGGGCTTGTCCACGTGGAGTTGCATTGTGGAGTGCTTTGAATAGAAATGCTATATGCTCAGGATTTTGTTCAACAGAAAAGGATAAAATTAACAAGCAGCCAAGATACAAAGGAACAAGTTAAAAAGAGACAAGGCTTTTTTAAAGTGGTTCGGCACGAAAAAATGCCTACGTCCACTGATTCTCTTCGTTAATTCACTTCATATGGGCAATACAAGTTAAGAAAAGTATCGACGGAGGTGTTGGATGTTCCATGCCCTCTGGAACACCTCCCCGTCCACTGTTGACAAAATATAGGCTCCGTTGTGGAGATCTTTATGAATTACATATGGTCCATCCCAGATTGGGTCTAGTGCTCCGGGGCGAGGGAAGATTCGCTTGAGGACAAGATCCCCTTCTCGTAAGGCACGATGCTTGACTTTGGAGTTGTATTGTGCTGCCACCTTTTGCTTGTGGGCTGCTGTTTTTAGGACTGCATCATTCCTTCTCTCCTCGACTAGATCCAAAGACATGTTGAGGAGCTCTTCGTTTTCTTCTGGGTTATAGTGGATCCTACGGTGGGAAGGCACAATGGTTTCAACTGGGAGCATAGCCTCCGATCCGTATGCCAAAGAGAAAGGAGTGTGCCCTGTTGATGTTCTGAAAGATGTGCGGTAGGCCCATAGTGCCGTAGGGAGTTCATCCACCCAAGCGCCCTTTGACTTTTCGAGCTTCTTTTTGATCAGAGTTTTCAGAATTTTGTTGACTGCTTCGACTTGTCCGTTTGCTTGGGGATATGCTACGGATGAGAAGCTTTTGCGAATTCCGTGTTCTTGGCACCAGTTGGCGAATTCCTCGCTGTCAAACTGAAGTCCATTGTCTGATATGATTTTTAGTGGGACTCCGTACCTGCACAGAACATTTTTGATTAAGAAGTTGATAACTTTCGCTGAAGATACTTTATTTAGAGGTTCTGCTTCCACCCATTTGGTGAAATAGTCGACTGCTACTATAGCATATTTGGCGCCGCCTCGACCCATTGGCAGTTCACCGATTAAGTCAATTCCCCATACTGCAAAGGGCCAAGGGCTGGTCATCTGGGTAATCTCGGTTGTTGGTAGCCGAGGGACCTTAGCAAACTTTTGGCATCTGTCACACTTCTTGACGAAATCTAAGGCGTCCTTGCTTAAGGTGGGCCAGAAATATCCGTATCGGAGTATCTTTTTTGCTAATGTTTGCCCTCCGGTGTGATCTCCGCAGCTTCCTTGATGAATGTTGGATAAGATTTCCTTGGCTTCCCTTCCGGCGACACACCTTAATAATGGGTTAGAGAACCCACGCCGATAGAGGATGTCTCCTTGTATTGTGTAGCGGGACGCTTTCCTCAAGATTTTCTTGACTTCGTTACGCCCGTCGGGTAGTGTGCCATTTTGTAGGTAGTCTCGGATGGGAGTTATCCAAGTTGCTTCTTCGGTTGCAGCTATCAGATTCACTTGTTCAAAACTCGGGATCATTTGCTTTGAGACAGTTACTGCCCCGAAGATGGCGACGTCTCTCATACTTGCTTGCTTTGCCAATTCGTCGGCCTCTTGGTTCTCTTCCCGAGGGATGTGTTTGACTAAGTAGTGGTCTAATCGGCTGAGAAGTAACTTGGTCTTCTTTAGATATGCTATGAGTCGTTCTTCTCTAGCTTGGAATTCCCCTAGTATTTGATTAACAATAAGCTGAGAATCGCTGTGAAGACACAAAGAATTGGCTCCGATCTCGATAGCAATTTCTAATCCGGCTATTACTGCTTCGTATTCTGCATCGTTGTTGGTGGCAGTGAATTCCAACCTTATAGCATAGTGCAGTTTATTTCCCCTGGGAGTGATGATTACCACACCTGCCCCCGAGCCTTGTTCGTTAGATGCACCGTCCACAAAGAGATTCCACTTGATATCTTCTGCTATTTCCAGTTGCTCCTTATCCTCGTTGGTAGTGAATTCTGCAATGAAATCAGCCATGGCTTGTCCCTTGATGGCGGTGCGAGGGTGATAGGTGATATCATATTGACTCAGCTCAATACACCATTTAAGTAGTCGCCCGGAAGTGTCGGGACGATGGAGTACCTGCCTTAGTAGTTGATCGGTTAGAACCTTGATGGAATGGGATTGGAAGTAATGACGCAGCTTTCGTGAAGTGATTAGTAAGCAGTATGCTAACTTTTCAAGCTTAGGATATCTGACTTCTGCCCCAGTAAACCTTTTACTGACGAAGTAAACTGGTCGTTGCGTGCGGTTATCTTCCCTTACCAAGGCAGCGCTTAGAGCGTGAGATGACACAGCAAGGTATAGGTATAATTCTTCGCCTTCGCTTGGGGTCGAGAGTACCGGTGGTTTCTGGAGGTGTTCGATTAGGTTAAGGAAAGCGGTCAAGCATTCGTCCGTCCATTCGAACTTTCCTTTATCTTTCTTTAGAGCTTCGAAAAAGGGGACGCACTTGTCCGTTGCTTTGGAGATGAATCGGCCTAGGGCAGCCACTTTTCCATTTAGGCTTTGCATTTCCTTTCGGGTGGAAGGTATCTTGATGTCTCTTAATGCTCGGACTTGTTCAGGGTTTGCTTCTATCCCTCGGGCATGGACGATGAATCCTAAGAATTTTCCTGATGACACTCCGAAGGAGCACTTCAGTGGATTCAACTTCATTCCATACTGTCGAAGTACCTGGAACATTTCGCCCAGGTGGCTTACGTGATCTTTGGCTTCCCGTGATTTTACCAGCATGTCGTCTACGTATACTTCCATTGTTCGTCCTATTAGCCCTGCGAACATCTTGTTGACGAGGCGCTGGTAGGTGGCTCCTGCATTTTTAAGTCCGAAGGGCATCACTTTGTAGCAGTACAAACCCCGGTCGGTGATGAAACTAGTGTGATCTTGGTCGGGAGCATGCATAGGAATTTGGTTATATCCCGAGTATGCATCCATAAAAGACAGGAGTTCGTGCCCGGCTGTGCTGTCTACAAGTTGGTCGATTCTGGGAAGCGGAAAGCAATCCTTTGGGCAGGCGTCATTTAGGTTGGAGAAGTCAATGCAGGTCCGCCACTTCCCATTAGCCTTCTTTACTAGTACCGGGTTGGCGATCCATTCTGGGTAAATAGCTTCTCGTATGAAGTCATTGGCGAGTAGATTCTTTACTTCTTCATCGAGGGCTGCTGATCGCTCTGCCCCCATACTTCTCTTTTTTTGTTTTACGGGTGCCTTGGTAGGATCAATTTTTAATACGTGGCACGCTATGTTGGGGGAGATTCCGGTCATGTCAGCGTGTGACCAAGCGAATACATCCAAGTTGTGGCGGAGAAAATCAACGAGTTGTTCCTTCAATTCAGTTTTCAGCTGCGACCCAATTTTCAGTAGCCTACTTGAGTCGTGCTTGTCTACAGATATAAGCTCCATAGCCTCTGCAGGCTCGGCGGTGGCCTCCTCCTCTTTGTCCCTAGGGTCTAATTCATTGAAAGGGTCGCTGGTGTATCGAAGAGGAGGGGCTTTCTTTAGTTGCTATGCTTCAAGGCTTTTTGTGCAGAGGGCAATCTCTACACCTTTCCCTTTATCTCTCCTGTGGTTGTTGCGAAGTTCGGTTACATAGCAGTCTCGTGCAATATCCTGGTCTCCTTCCACTTCCCCTACCCCATTGTCTGTTGGAAATTTCATTTTCAGGCACCACGGGGCTAGGACAATCTGGAAGTCAGATAGGGCTGGTCTTCCTAGGAAGGCGTTGTAGGCCGAATGGTTTTCTATCAGCACAAACGTCTGTTTCCTTACAACGGAGCGGGGATGGCTTCCAATTTCAACGAAGAGGTCCAGCTGCCCGATGGGCATTTTCGCATCTCCAGTGAAACCGTGTAGCGGTTTATCGCAGGGAGATACGTCCTTCATTGACAACCTCATTTTGTCGAATGCGTGTTTGAACAGGATATTCACAGAGCTTCCAGTGTCTACCAGGATTCGGTAAACTTCGGCGGGACCGAGTCGGGCAGAGATAACCATGGGATCCATGTGAGGGTACTGTCTTCCTTCTAGGTCGCGTTTACTGAATGTGATGTCATCACTTTCTTTCCGCTTTGGGTGGCGCTCTTCTATAACCGTATTGACGCAGTCTCTATTGTCTCTGAGCGACTTCCCATATCTTTCCATCTCTTTCCAGCTTCTGTCTGCGATGTGTGGACCTCCTGAGATGGTATGGACCACTATCTTCTCTTGACTAGAGCTGCTAGCGTTGCGGTCGCCTCTGCCGGTCCCTGGTGAGGGTAGCCTTGGGTTTTCATTGGCAGGAGCTGGAGTCCTGTCTTGACTTTTTACATAGCGCTCCAGTTTCTTTCTTCTGATGTGTTCCTCAATCAGATCCCGGAGATGATGGCATTCGTTGGTATCATGTCCGTGGGATTCGTGGAAGCGGCAGAATTTTCCAGATTTCTGTGCGCTATCTGATTCCTTCTTGTATGGTGGGCGTTTGTATCTAACTTCGCCTTGGGTGGCAAGGAAGATGTTTTCGACGGTCTCGTTCAAAGGGGTGTAAGAGTCGAATCTTGGTCCTGGCCGATATAGGCGTTTCTCTACTTTCTTGCCCCCAGCATTGTCTCTGGAATCATTTCTTCGAACGTCCCTTGCCACAGCAGGGGCGTTGCCATGGGTCGTCTTACTTTGCTGTCCTGACTGCCCCTCAATGGCGGCATCCTCAAGCCTCATGTATTTCCCGGCTTCATGGAAGAAATCGGGTAAAGTAGCTGGTTTTTCTTTTGTCAATCTCCTAGCAAATTTAGTGTCCGGATGCACCCCACTGCAGAGGGCCATTAGGATAAGCTTCTCATCGGCATCTTGAACTGCGGCTGCTGCGGCGTTGAATCTGGTTAGGTATTGCTGCAGCTTTTCTCCAGGTTTCTGTTTGACGCTGGATAAGGAATAAGCGTCCTTAGGTTGCTCCACATGAATGCGGAACTGACTGACGAATTTTTCTTTCAACATTTCCCACGAGCTGATGGATCCTTGGGGTAGATGACAGAACCAGGAGGTAGCAAGATCTGCTAAGAAGAGCGGGAAGCATTTGCACAGCACTCCCTCTGTTGCTCCACTCATGAGCATATGCTGCGTGTACCTCTGTAAGTGTACAACGGGATCGGAGGTTCCTTTGTAAGGTTCCATTGTTGGCATCTTCCATTCTCGGGGGGTGATAGCAATTTCGATATTGCGGGCGAAAGGGCTGGTTACCCTAGCGCCTATCCCTCGATCTCTTTGCTCCCGTTGGACACACTCTCTGAATAAGCGTACCATCCTTTCATCAGAATTTGGAGCGGACAGAAATGAGTTCGGTTCCGTCCTGTGGGGTTGATTCCGACCAGACAACCTGTAGGGATGGTATCGTCTATCATTCCTCATATTTTCCAGTGGCCGCCTTTGATCTTCTGGGAGCATGCTTGGATCAGCTACAGTTGGCCCTTGCCTTGATCTTCCCCTGTTGGGTTCTGATCTAAGCACTTCCTCGGGTCCAACTTCGGGCTGAACTCCAGCTCGGCCCCGTTCACTGGTGTTTCTGTGGTTAGGCAGCATGACAGGCTCAGCTGCAGTTGACCTCCGCCCGGTACCTTCCCCGTTGGGTTCGGCACCAAACGTTTCCTCAGGCCTAACTTCGGGCTGAGCTCGGTCTCGGCTCCTACCACGGCTACTCCTGCCGTTAGCTCCTTCGAAGAAAGAAGATCTTTGCTGTCTCTGAGATCCTCCAGATTGGGACTCGCCCCATGATTCAGTGTTGTGGTTGGATTCTTCAGCGTCCCTCAAGCGTGACATGAGATGGTCCACCAAGGCTTCCTGCTGGGACGTGAAGCGGTTAGTTACTTCAACAACAACTCTGTCCAAATCTGCCCTAGTAATTGCTGCAGGCTGTTCTGTGGCAGGAGTGGTGGGGTTAGCCTGTCCTCCATTTGTTACCGTTGCTGGAGGAGGAGGATTTACTTGATTTGCGATAGCTGGATCAGGAAGGCTACTGGATGCGATGTTTTTTCCTTTGTTAACATCTTTTCTCTGTTTGGGAGGCATGTTTTCCAAGTGGCGGATGAAGCTGTTAGGAAAACTTGTTAAGCGGATGAAGCTGGAGCTTCGAGCTTCAATCTCTCAGTGAAAGCACCAAAAATGTTTGCACAAAAAATGGACAAACACCTCAAAGTTGTATGATTTAGTAGATCTTATGTTGTTCTTAGTGATTTGGGTGATTTATGCAAATATATGAAAAACAGGGGCTAAACTGTAAAAAGACACGCAGATTTATAGTGGTTCAGCCAGAATGTGCCTACGTCCACTTTATATGTTATTTCTCTTCTTTTGTTGTGATTACAAGTACAAAGCTTTGGTACAAGTAAAAGAAAGTTGTTTGAAAGTTCCTTCCGTGCTTGAGCTCTCAAAAACTTGTCCCCCATTGTTGTATCCCTGCCCCTCTATTTATAGAGTGAAGCTGGGGGTAGGGGTCTTGGAGGTATATAGCAGCTGGCGGGCCTGGGCTGAGACAATCTGGCCTGGAACACCTTGGTTCGGCATCCCTTGATTCGGTGGTAGGTTGATTCGGTGAGGAGTTGGTCCGGTCGTGTAGTTTGGACCGGCGTGTAGGTTGATTCGGCATAGACTGATTCGGTGGGGAGTTGTTCCGGTCGTGTAGTTTGATTCGGCGAGGAGTTGGTCCGGTCGTGTAGTTTGGACCGGCGTGTAGGTTGATTCGGCATAGACTGATTCGGTGGGGAGTCGAACACGGTGGATGTTTGGTCCGGTAGGGTCAAAATATACCCAACATCTCCTATTCGTGTCTTTTTAATTCTGGAGTATCCGATAACCCCACTTCGAATGATCTCTATAATAAATCGGCGGTCTCGCCAATCTTTGAATGATTGGTAAAGGGGTGGAACTCCTTTACAACAAACATCGACTCACCGAAGATTTCTGTATTCTCGGTTTACGATGTTGCTATCTTTTGCTATGCCTGAATTCTATCTCTTGAGATTGAATGTCGATTTGCATCAGAATTCTGCATCAATCCTATTCTAGAAATCACGGTTGACCCGGTTAAGGTTGCCCGCGATTTACATAAGTCTACCCATTCGTTTCTCTCTTTGGAATCTATGTATCTTTCTATCGAGTCTATCTTTTAGTTGAATTCTTTGTTTAGGATCCCTCTATATTTGAATCTCTATCCTTGTTTGAAATCCATTCTGGAATCATTGAGTGAGGGAGTGTATTTCAAATTAATTTTAAAATGTTTTATATATTGTGTTGTTTGAGTTGTTGATGTTGATTTGGGATTTCGATCGATTCGTCTGATCAACGCTATCCATAGGATTTCTAAAACACTTTAACAGAGCAAACTGACACAATGTTATTTTCAAATTTGGTAAATGAAATAAATTGGTATGATTATATCATGTATATAAGTATAATTTTCTAGAATTTAATAAGTTAATTAAAATGGTTGTTTGAAATGATAATATTTGATTTACATTTATTGTTCTAAATGAATTTATAAACATGGTTTATAAATTGATTTGAAATTGAAATGAATTTAAAATTAAGGATTTGAGAATTTAAATTTCCGAAAAATTTCAGACTTTTGTTTTAAAGTTTAAAATGTATATTATCTAAGGTATTTTCAAATAGAAATGGTTTTCAAAGAATTTTTAAATGATTAAATTAGCGTTCTCCTCTTTTGTCGCTGGAAAATAATTTCGGTGATGGCGGCCGCGTCATCGACATTCATTTTCGAGTTTCGAAGTGAAGAGACCATTCAGTAGCTTTGCTACAGTTTTTTTTAGAAATTGAATTTAATTTGAATTTCTGTGGTATGGCCTGATTTGTTATATATAATATATATATGAATAAATTTTGATCTGATATATACTATATACATTTATCTCAAAATTGTTTGAAGTAAATCGGAGATTTAAATTCTTAAGTTTATGATTTAAAGATGATTTCAATTATAAACTGAAGTAAAAAAATTTGGATAAATATTTAAACTTGAAATAATTAAATTTGAAAATTTTATTTGTATAGTACTAAATTGCATTTCAATATAACTTACCTAAGTTATTCAGAAGTTAAAATGTAATTGGATAATATACAATATAAAATGATTTTATAAATAAAATTTGAGTGTTTATAATAAATGTTATACACTTAGATTATAATTATAAAAAAAATGCTAATAAAGATGATAGAATAATAAGTTAGTTGAATGAGATGAATATAATAAATTTTGTTCTGAAAGAATTAACAAATTAAACTTAGATCAACTTGTGGAAATACCTTAAATTTAAACCAATTATTGAATATAAATTAATTTAAATTGAAATTTATATGGTTTAAATTAATTTATATGGTTTAAATATATGTAATAAGATATATTAAGTGGAATAAACTTAATAATAATTTGGAATAAAAGAATTAAATTTGTTGAATAAAATATGAGTACAATAAATGATTATACAAATTGATGATTTAGAAATGGTTAATTGAGGATGTCTAGATAATAAGATAATGAATTTAGAAATAGATAGATTGATTTAACTTAAGTGAACTCAAAGGGATTTAACCAAATTGTTAAATATTAATTAATTTAAATTGAAATTTATATGGTTTAAATTAATTGTTTTACTTATATTCCAATCTATTTTCTTTCTGGTTGTTTCTATTCTCCTACCTCCTTCCTTTTCGGGGACGAAAATTTTTGAGTGGGGAAGAGTGTAACGACCCGTAAAATTTTAACTGTTTTAATAACGAAATTAGTTGAAATTTTGTAAAATTTTAAACGATAAAATTTTGAAATAAAATTTGATATTTGGAATGCGTCTAATTAATCATAGCAACTGGTAAATTTTCATCAGATAATTTGGAAGTTTATTTTCTAGTGTAATTTTATTCCAATTTATATCAGTTAAATTTGATGATAATAAAATGTTTTCCAAACCTAAATGTTTTTACATAGAAAAATTCTAATTCATCATCTGACTAAGACGTCATTTTTCATTTTTCCAAATTCGGACTTCTTTAGCTCCGTCGATCTTATTTTCCTGCGTTTTTGCTGCATTTTCCGCTAGTAGAAAATTCGAATTTTTATAATTCAATCGTACCACTGATATTTGTATACTATTTTGATCGTCCCGTCGTGCTGATCTCTACGGTATATTCAATCTTGTGTTTTGAAGTCCGTTACGCAGCGAAATACACGGGAAACGGTATTCGTACCGGTACCGAAGTCTAATTTTTGATTTTTAACGTCTCCTTCATATTCCACCGTTTTAATTGAATAGCTTTGGCTTTTATAGTTCCTAAAATATAGCTGTTCTCAATTATATCTCATGAATTCTCGGTTGCTTTACGTTTTTTTCACTGATTCATACATTCATTTACTTCATTGTGGGTTCGTCCATTCATTTCCTCTTCCTTCTTTCACGTTCTTTTCCTCTTCTATTTTTGTTTTGGTTTCGTTCCTTGTTCATGAAATAAACATATTGGATATAAAATTTTGTTCCTCTGTTCTTCATATTTCTCACCTGCATCCTCATCCATTCGAACAAACCCACCACCTCTGACCTCACCCTAATACTCTCTACCATGGCATTCCACATCTCCCCTCCGACCATGCTATAGCCCACGGCCTCCTCTCTCTCCAATCCGCCATGCCTGAACCCGAAGCCACCACTCCTCACGCACTCATTCCTAGTCCTTCCTACATGCAAATTGAACCCGCCCTTATCTCCGCCTGTTCAACAACCACCGACCGAGAGTGCGCCCTCTTACTTGCTCACCCAGAGTCATGCAAAGCCCACTACCCCTCCTCTACCCTGATGGCCTCCATCTTGGCCGTGTTCTCCTCGCTGCCTTTGTGCGTTTATCTTGGTGAGTGTGTATATATATATAGTATATATTTTTATATTTAGTTATGCGTATCCATATATATGTATATAGATTTCGAAAAAAAAGAAATATATGTTTTGGTTTTGTTTTGAGTGTATATGTCAGTTTTCCTTGTATAAATGTTAGTTCACAAAATTATATAAGCAAGTTTATATAGAAGTTTAGTTTAATATAATACTATGTTTCAGGCCACTTTGTTTCTTTGTTCATTACTTACAATTTTAACACATACGTAACAAATAAAAACTACTGGGCTTTAATATATATATATATATATTGTAATAGTTGTATATCTTTTATGATAAGTCGTATACTGCTGTAAAAAAAATACATACAGGTTTAGTTCATATAAAAAAAAGTGATATTCATTTGTTTGTAATATACACGTATATTTGGTTTTATATGTCGTCGAAGTTAATACAGTTCCGTCAGTTTAGTATGCATGGGTACGGGTTGTATAAAAGTTAGTTTATATTACCTATAACTTGTTTGGGTTTTGTATAAATTTACATTTGTATGTATAAAGGATTTCAATGTTTATATAAGTATAAGTTACATAAGATTTTGAATATTTTTCTCGAATTTCTGATAGTATACGTATAACGGTTGTTAAGTATATATAAGTATAATCTATTTCAGGATATATAGATGTTAGTATATACATATGTATTGCTTTGCTAGTATATATATATAGTTTATAAAAGCTGCTTATACATTTGTTTACTAAGTTAGGACATGCTCTGTTTTGCCTTATAAACAAGTAAGTGTACCTAGTTATGTACACATAGCTTGTATAGGCTCTGTTCTATTTTATTTATAAGTATTGATTTTTAATATAATATATACACCTTTGATTTGTAAGTGTTTGTATTTTTGAAATAATGATTTGAAATTTTATATATATAGATTTTGATTTCAATACATATGTTTAAATTTAAGATTGATTTAAAAGTGTATTTGTATTATAAAAATTGAATATTGGGTTTAAAGAAAATAATAATATAATATCATCTTGTTTAAATTATATCAAGCTAATTGATTCTGATTCGTTCCTCATCGATTCTTATCTATCAGCTTTGTCCGTCAAATCTGCTTTCAGCTTACTTCACTTTGAGACTGTTGTTTGGATTGTTCGATTTTCTAGATCGTGATCCAATTTCGTAGATGGTTGTGTTTCAAACTTCTCTAGCCTCGAAAGGTGAGCAATCAGTCACGATTAACGTTCTTTTATTTATTAAATTTGATTTCAATTGAAACGACAATTGAAATATGCTGCTGCTAGTTATTTACACTGCTATATATATGTCATCACCTGTATCTGTTCACCTGTGACATCTGACACCATTATCTGTAATTTATATTTCTATATATATGCCATTATCTGTATTTGTTCACCTGTGACATCTGACACCATTATCTGTTATTTATCACTGATGATATATGCATGTTACTGTTGTTATATTTTTATCATATAATGTTATCACTCTGCAAGTTCCCTGTTAATATAGAATTCACTATGGGTTGAAATGATACATACCCGAACGATCTGTAGAATAGGAGAAAATTGTTATGGGTTGAAATGATAAACCCAAGCGATTTTCATTTGAATTGAATTTGGGGTTATGGGTTGAAAAGATATATACCCATATATATATTTAAATTATGGATTGAAATGATAAATATCCGTATCACTTGACCATAGGGTAGAAAAGTATATACAGACACCGTTGGTCTATATATAAATATTTGAAAAATGATTTCTATGGTTTTGAAGGAAATATATGGTTGTAATAAATATTGATTTTAAAGATCTAATAAAGTTGATTTAATAAAGTCGATTTAATCAATATAAAATAATGTTTAAGTATTTATGTAAATTTATATTTTCAAATATAGAGTTTATAATGATTCAGGTTGGAAAGATAAATTGAAATTGATTTGAAATTATATTTATTTAAGAATTTTACTTAAACAAGGTTGATTTGAAATTTATTAAATTTGAAAATTGAAAGATATGTTTTATAACTTGAATTTGATTAAAAGAGACTTAAATGAATATTTCAAACTTATATAAATTTAAATGGGATATTTTGTTTATTTAAAATTTTAAATTGAAGTCATATTTAGATGTATTGAAATGATTAAAGAAATATCTCAGAAACAAAATGTACTGAAATTTAATTGAGATATAAATGGGATTATCAAATTTAGTTTTGAAATGTGAATATTTAAAGCTTTGAAATATATTGAAATTGAAATGGCTTATTTTGTGGTTCAAATATGTATTTGAAATTGATAATTTGAAAAGGTTTATTGAGAAGCTGAATCGAGTTGAAATTTATGAATTGAGATTTGATTAAATTTTAATTTTGGAATTCGAGTTTATGTGAATCGATTTGTGAAATTTGAGGAAGCTATTTTTATATAAAGTATTTTAAACTATATCTAAAACTATTTATATTTTACTTTATAAATTTTAATATAAATTATTTTAATATAAATCATTTTCAATATAAATTATTTTAATATAAACTATTTTAACTTATAACTATTTTATATAAACTATTTTATTATATAAATTATTTTTCTATATATACAAATTTTAATAAACTATTTAAGAGAAAAGTGTTAGGATTCCAAAATGTTATGATTTCAAGCTATGATTTCAAAGTGTTATGAATTTCAAGGTTTTGATTTCCAAAGTGTTTTGATTTTAAAAGACTTATGATTTCGAAAGCGATATAACTTTGGAAAGTGATATGATTTTGGAAATGGATTTATTTGAAGTGAAAGTGATATCGTATTGATATGGTTTTGAAATGGCAATGATATGTCGGTTTTGAAATATAACTATTTCGAAATTTTATTAAATGACCATCCGTGTAATAATACGTAGTTATTAAAGAGACCGGGATCGGATATGGACATACTCTCTGTCGATACCCAAAACCACTTTAATAACTAATATACGTGGAGTGTTGATCCAGAACGAAGTGGATGGTTTTGATGAACGCGTTGACTGAAGAAAGAGAACGATTTTGGATGACCCCTGACATGACTAAAATAGGAGCCGCGTCGGGCCATTGAGGTTCGCCACCTCTAGCGGACACACTTCTTCGATACCATATCTATTACTTTTTTGATTTGATTTGGGTGCACCCCTTTGATTTGGGAGTGTTGTTTCGCGGTGTTGAGGTAGTAGCTGCTATGCTCAACATCAGTCCGGATCACGCAACTACTAGTATCCTAGTTGGTATCGCCTCATGTACCTTGTCATACAGATTATCCTATTCGCGACCACTACGATTTGTTTTGTGTTATACCTATGGGGTACCCTCTGATAACCACTAGTTTACGGTAGGGCTTACGGTGCTGTATAGACTATGGAATTATAAAAATATGTTAAGGGGGATAATGGTAACGCCTTAACGCTATTTTGATACTTTATTTTACTGATAGGCATTATCTACTTAGCGTACACTACTACATAGTAGATAGTTTAACGGATCCTTATAGGATGGTTACCCTAAACATCCTTTGAGTTACTTGTATTTCAGTTGTCATTTCACTTAAGCTGGATTTATTGATATAAGAATGTTAATCCTGACTCGAGTGTTTTGTGTTTTCTTTACGCTCGGGTCAGACTGAGTGTACCAGTATTCGAGACTCACCTTTGGAGTTGGAGCTTCGCTTGGAGATCCAGCTATCTATTCAGCTTTCAGATATTCAGTTGATTCCAGTGATGTATTCAGATCTTGTATTTGACTATTGTATTGAGATATCTATTGTATTCGGGACTTCTGTTGTATCTTGTTTAACTCTGTTATATATATATTAGCTTCATGAACTACTATTCTTTTGTTTCCGCTGCATTATTGTTATATTACTCTGTGTCTGTGATCTGTGATTATTTACTTACTGTATATGCTGAGTTTTTCCAAATTTAAATAACAATCTGATATTGTTTTGAATTATTCAAGTCCGACATGTGTGGATTTATTGTCGATTTGAATGGTCCAAAATAGTGGGTCGTTACTGCCTTGAATATCTCAGATGCAATTCTACCCATATGAGAGTTCAATCATACCCACTCTATAACATTCGTAAGTTACTCATTATCACATCCACAAGTGATTATAAGCGAGTACAAAACATATAGTCGGGTTCATTCGTCATCACATATCATATTGCCTAATCGTAATAAGTAACAGATCCATATGATGTCATACATAGCAAAGAATCTCAATAACGCATAACTCAAAATAAATTAATCTTCGCTTATTGATTATTACCAATATTACCTTAAACTTAGCTAACTTACCATTTCAATATTTCTAAAAGTTAATTTACTAATCTATAGCTACCATCACATTTTCAATCATTTAATCAATCACTTTTTACTTTATAGATGATTGTTCAACTTAATTATGTCATCATGGCAATTTTTTGATAATAGGGACAATCTAACTATAGGAGAAATTTGGCGATAAGGTCGATGACAATTTCATAAATAAGTTAACAACTGTTTATTAATTAATAAAGCAATTACTTTTAACTATTTTACATCTACCATTACAACATTTTTTATTTCAAAATTTGATCGGCTAAGGCTTATAATATACAACAATCGTTCCCATTAATTACTTATTCATTTAATAATTCCTTAATTAAATTGTTAATTACGACAATTCAATATTCCACCATTAAATTCATACAATTAGGAAAATTACAGGAAAATTTTCAGAAATTCTACGAAATGCATAAATACAATTATCTGACTCGAATAAAAAAATCAAGCCTAAATTTTAATTTTTAATATTAAAGACATGATTAATTCGTTGATTAAGGTAATTCATTGTTTCATCATTTAATTCACATCAATTAAGAAAATTACAGAAAATTTTCCAAAAATTCATAAAAAGTCTTAAACACAATGTCCTAATTCCAATAAAAAATTTGGGCACGAATTTTAAATTTTAGTAACAAAAAGGATATTAGTTCGTTAATTAATGTAATTCACTATTCCATCATTAAATTTATATCGATTAAGAAAATTACGGAAAATTCCTAAAAATTCATAGAACATCATAAATACATTTATCTAACTCCGTTAATAATTTCAAGACTAAATTTTAATATGAAATACATTGTTAATTCGTTAATTAAGGTAATTTATTGCCACATCATTAACTCATCTCAATTAATAAAATTACGGATAAAATTTATAAATTCATAGAAATTAACAAATACAATTCTATAACTCCAATGATAATCCAATACCTAAATTTAAATATTGAAAATATTACTAACTCATTTAGTTAAGGTAATACATTGTTCCATCATTTAATTCATCTCAGTTGAGAAAATTATAAAATAATATCCAAAAATTCACAGTAAATCATAAATACAATTATCCAACCCTAAAAAAATTGGGCCTATAATTAGTTTTTACCATTAAAGACATTATTACTTCGTTCGTTAAGGAGATTCATTTTTCCATCTTTTAATTCATATCAATTAATAATTTTATGAGAAAATTACTGAAAAATCACGCAAACCCATAAATACAATCGTTTAACTCCAACAAAAAATTGGTCCAAGATTTTAATTTTTTTTTTAAATAAGGTGATTCATTGTTCCATCATTAATTAATTAATAAAATCATGGAAAATTTACCAAAAATGAGTAGAAATTCATAAATAGACTTCTCTAACTCCGGTAAAAATTTTGAGCCTAAATTTAAAGTTTTCTTATTAAAACATTATTAATTCATTAATTAAGTTCATTATTCTTTCCATCATTTAATTTATATCAACTAATGAATTTGGGGGAAAATTAATGAAAATTAACAAAAATTCATGAATATAACTTTCTTGATCTAATATAAATTTTGAACTAAAATATTAATTTGTATCATTTAAAAATATTATTTTATAGTCAAAAATGCTTATTTTCACCTTAGGAAAATTTGCAACAATTAATCTACACATGAGAATATTATGAAATTTAAAATCCAGCTTTGATTTTATATTGTAAAAAAAACCATATTTCAAGTTAGTTGGAGGTAATTAGCTCAAATTTCCCTTTGAATTATGTCGCTATTTTAGAGATTTCAACATATTTAATATGGAATCACCATATCACCATAAAATCCAGATTAAACTCATATCAAAAAACAAATGAAATATTAAATAGAAACTAAAAGAATTTAGAATGGTAAAGAGGGTAATATTCCTCACTTAGAAGGAGAAACATTGATTAAAACATTCTCTCTCCTTGCAAAATGAAGCTTGAATTCGATTTTAGATTTTCTTTCCTTTCTTCCTTGGAAATGGCGATTAAGATTTAGTTTCCTTAGGGTGTTTTGTTTTGTATAATGGAATGAAGATAATAGATTTGTTTTAGGGGTAAATACATGGGCTTTTAGGCTGGAACTCCTTGCTTAATGTATTAATTCATTTATCTCTTGTTACATTAGAATTCAACTCATCCCATTAAACTAAATTATGTAGCCAAATTTTTTTAGATAAAATTTTATTTTATTTCTGCACAACTTTATTGAATTGCCTCATAATTTATTGCTAAGTAATTAAACTTAATTAGTTGCTTAAACATCTTTACTATTTTAATCAAATTATCATTTGAATAATTAAATTTTACATTATCAAATTAAATTAATTATTTAATTAACATGCAAACTATAACATTTTCGCATTTGACATACTCCAAAATATGTGTTGTTTTATTATCAATTGACTTAGTTGGCATTAGGAATGTCGGCTTAGCATTCTAAATGTCAGCTAATTCGGCATCCTCGAGAGTTGCCGAAGCAACCTCGGGTTCGACTTTCGTTGGTCTACATACCACATTATTACATATGCTCTAAGTTGTATAAATTTTATATTTGTCGTAGGATGCTAATATTGTTTCCGCAATCAAAATATTCTTTCACCCTTAAAGGGAATGGTTTAATGAACTTTCATTTTGATTAAAAGAATTGGAAAAATATATTTCGTTAAAGTAAAATAATTGTTAAGGGGTGAATAAATTATCGGATCTCCATTTATAAAACCTATTCATAATTACCAAATTACCCATTTGTTAGAAAAACGGTTTCAGTATTTTGATGATAACAACTATACAAGAAAGCTATTATTTTATTATCTACTGGTTAAAAATAAGCATCGGAGAGATATAACATTTGAAAGAAATAGATTGAATATATAGTCAAGTTGATAAAATTTAATACATGCTGAAAAGTTCAAGATAATGCAGACGGATACTTATCGAATAGTGAAATTGGAGTAAACAAATCTATTGAAATATATCAAATTTAAAGGAATATTCAAAGATGGATAAGCGTGTACAAAAGTAAAATATTTTATTTATCGAGTTTTATCAAGCCCTTTTAGTTTAAATTTATTAAAACCCTACAAAGGATCTTCGAATTACTCCAAATTTCAAACAATATTTCGGACATTGTAAACAATTTTTTTAGAAACTTCTGGGAAATTTTGATGGAAAGAGTCAAACAAAAATTAAGAAGAAAATAGCATAAAATAAATATTTAAACTAGGGCCCAAATACACATATGTCGACTTGTTTAAAATAAACAGTCGACTTGTGTGCGGTCACATGTCGACCTATGTATTTACACAAGTCAACCTATCTGATTATCTACCATGAGAATTTTTTAATATTTACATCTCTCCATCGCATATCTTCGCATCTTCCGCATCATTTTTAGTTGTTTCTATTTAATATTTAATAGTAGCAACTTCTCATATACATCCCTATAACATTTATAAATGGCCTAGTCTTCTCTAGATCAAATTACCTACTTTTCTCTACTTTGTTTTGAATATGTAATATATTGCTTTAATCTTTCATCATTTTCATTCGGTCATCATTCCACTAGAAATCAATTTACATTTCATACCACTCATTCATTTTTTTCAAAGATGTTCTACGTGAGTTATAGGACATTCTACTACAAGAGACAGTCAAGGTAGTTAAGATGCAATGTTGTCTACAATATATCTTAAAAAGTTGGAAGTCTTGTTGTGACGACCGCCCATGACCCCCGCACTGAACCTAGAGATAGTGCGCTGTAAAGTGTGCCAGGCAGCCATGGACGATTGTCAGGGTAAATTAAAACAGCAAAGTCTATCGTATTACTCACAGCGCATGGATAAAATACAATAGAGAATATATATAGTGAAGCTTCACAAAATAGAATCTCATCAATAAAACTTCATAATAGTTGAATACAAACATCTGAATAGTCAATACATCAAGCCTCACTACATATCACTCAGAGAATTATACAAAGCAGCGGAACATCCAGTACATATAGTAAGAGAATAATATGCAAGCCTCCAGCTCGTCTTCGTCATCATCATCGTCGGAAACTAAGAACAGCACCTGTCACCTGCTACCTAGTCTGCCCGTCCAAAAATGGACGAACAGCCCAAGGCAATAAGAGTTAAACATAAAGCCTTGAGTCAGACAACAGTCTTAGTGAGCGGTAAATTAACAAACAACATACCAAAAGAGCATAAAGGAAAAGGAATATGAATCCAACCCTCCCACTCCACCTCTTTCTACAGTGATAGCCCCCAGACACACTAAGCAGAAATGAACATAGCAAAGCAGACATTTAAAGTAAAGCAATTATCACTCGAGCCAAGGTCGGTGTTTTCCAAGTACAAACCCCCAAGGCCTAAACCAATATCAGATAAGCACCCAGAAAACATCGCTCTTGAGACCGAATGACGATACAACCAAACATCCATGACTCTGTCTATCACTGTTAACTTTGCTTCGATACCACCGTTAATTGAATGACCGGCACATTCTTTCAGCCGTCCGTCAAGGGTTAATGGCAACCCCAGTTCTAGACAGATCTCCGCACGTCGTCGCAGCCCGTGCCTAGGACTATCGAATCTGCCCGAAGTACTCGACTACAATCATAGTCTTTAGGGACTATCGAATCTGCCCAACGTACTCTTGCTTTGAGCCTGCTAGAACCTTCAACAACGATGAAATCTCAGCCTCCTAGTCATCCTCCTCGACGACTATTTCCAAACTAGCTCAAGCGCCTCTCGAGCAAACCATTATCCTCAACTCGAACCATTTCACCGAGTTATCAACATGCTTGGAATGATCCCGTCTGGATTAAACCAAGGCTATCTCATACCATGCCTCGCTTCATCTCATCATAGCAAAGCCTCATCTCAACATCAACATCATCAAATCTATCCATATGAGCTTCGTCATTCGCCCCATATGCCACGAGCAGCTTTTCCAATTCAAGAGCCTTTCCCTTAGCTTTTGAATCATCTTCGACCATCTTGTCTAAATCAAATCATCAATCAACTAATTCATAACAATCAATCAAGTCAATCATTAATCCAAGTAATCAAGCATTCAAATATGATCTAAATAACAATTATAACAATAATGGAAATCTTGTAAATATAGAGTCCAAATCTAACAAGCATGAATTATGAGCAATATCTCTACAACTTGATGAATGAACTTACATAGGTTAACATATAGTAAAATGGATGTCAAATCATCATGAACAATAGGTCTACACTTAAGTTTATGGAAATGCATGAAAATCACTAGTTTAACATCAAATCAAGCCATCAATCCGATATACTCCTTTGGATCCGTGTGAGAGATAATCACCACTCACCAAATCACCTAAACACCTCAAAAGCAACACACTTCAGATCTGGACAGCGAAGAATCTAACTTGATTCTCTAAAATCCCGCTTCAAACGATGAAATCTCTCTCTTCGATGGATGTAGATCTTCAATCTAAGCTCTTGGATTTCGATTCGATCTTCGATTTGGATGGAAGGAAGCACAAGATTAAAGTGGAGAAAAGAAGTGAAGAAGTGTAGAACTCGAGCTCTCAAAATGGTAGCACTTCGTCGCTTTGAAATCCGGATCCCAAAAATGAAGGAAAACCCGCCTATTTATAGGCTGAATTCCTTAGGTCGTATGCTCGCTATTAGGTCGTCCACGACCTAAGAAACCCCACGACCTAAGTCTTAACGACCTACCAAGCTCACGACCTACGACCTACTAATCTCACGACCTAACACATGCACGCGGCCTAACAGCTTAGCCTCTACGCGACCTAACTGAGACGCGACTTAACGTACGCGCGACCTAACACTTAGGCACGACCTAAGACCCAACGAGATACAACTTAGTACGTATGCGACCTAACACACACGCGACCTAACAGCCTAGGTCCTTACGCGACCTAACGACCTCACTGGGATACGACATAACGACCTTAACGACTCAACTACACACAGGGTCTTACGACCTAACCCCTAAGTCGTCTGGACGACCTAACTGCTCCTTCCTTAGGTCGTTGCCGACCTATACTCCTTAAGTCGCTAACTCGCCCAGTTTCTTATACCGCTAACTCTTAGGTCGCCAACTTCCTTAAGTCGCCTATTCCTTAGGTCGGTCAAATCCTATAGGTCGTCCCAAACTAGCATACGACCTAAACCAGTACGACCTAAACCAATACGACCTAAACCAATACGCTAACTACTAGGTCGTTAACTCTTAAGTCATTCACTCGACCTAAGCCACCACACGACCTAACTTCTACACGACTTATTCCATAATCCTTAGGTCGCCAACTTCCTTAGGTCGCTCCACTTCCTTAAGTCGTCTACTCCGACCTAACTACTATACGACCTAAGCCTTATCTCGTCCACGACTTAGACTCTGGACGACTTATCAACATTTCGACCTAATGACAACTGTTTTAAGATGTTTCGATCCGTAAAAATACGGGTCGTTACATTCTCTCCCCCTTAGGAATTTCGCCCCCGAAATTCCGAACAAACTAGAGCAATCAAAGACTATTCTGCACACCTACCATCCATAGCAATCAACAAACCATGCATCCAATTCTAGCTTAGCATGCAGAATTCTAAAACTAGAACAAGTTACAATATCGTGAGATGACACGACACCTTATGGCCATACCTCGAAGAGTTCAGGATGAGCTGCCTTCATCCTCTCTTCCAGCTCCCATGTACAGTCGTTATCATCACCACTCCATTGTACCTTGAGCAACCTAACTACCTTCCTCCTAAGCTGTTTCGTGTCAGTTTCCACAACACGAAGCGGCTTACGAGGTCTCTCAACACTGGATCTACCTCAAAATCTTCACAGCTATCAGTAGAAACCACCGTATTCGAGTCGTGCACATACTTCCGTAGATACGATACATGAAAAACATTGTGCACGCTCGACATCTTTTCTGGTAACTACAATTTATAGGCGAGCTTTCCAATTTGCTCGATAATCGGGAATGGTCCAACAAATCTCGGAGTCAATTTTCCTTTCTTCCCGAATCGAATAGAATTCTTCAGTGGAGAAATCTTCACAAAAACCATATCACCTATGTCGAACTCCAAATCCTTACGACGCTTATCGGCATAACTTTTCTGTCGGTCTTGGGCTGCCTTCATTCGTTGCCGAATGATCTCTATGAAATCCGAAGTCTGTCGAATCATCTCTGGCCCAAGTATCAACTTCTCTCCTGTTTCTAACCAACATGTCGGAGAGTTACACGGTCTTCCATACAATGCCTCATACGGTGCCATACCAATGCTTGACTGGTAACTGTTATTATACGAAAATTCCACCAAATGAAGGTGATCTTCCCATGATCCTCCGAAATCCAAAACACATGCTCTAAGGAGATCATCCAAAACTCGGTTGACTCTCTCGGTCTGACCATCTGTTTGGGGATGATAAGTTGTACTCAAACACAACTCAGTTCCCAAAACTTCCTGGAAGCTCTTCCAAAATCCACTAGTGAACAATGGGTCTCGATCGCTCACTATACTCTTCGGAATACCATGGAATCGAACTATCCACTTAACATACAACTCCGCCAACTTTGATGCAGTCCTAGTCGATCGAATAGGAATGAATCTTGCACTCTTAGTCAGACGATCTATGATGACCCAAATCCCTTCATTTCCCATTCTTTTTCTAGGTAACCAATCGATAAAATCCATCGATACTTGCTCCCACTTCCATGTAGGAACTTCTAATGGCTGAAGCAGTCCACTTGGCTTCTTCTGTTCGGCTTTCACCAACTGGCAGTTCATACACTTGGAAATAAAATTTCCAACATCCTTCTTCATACCTTCCCAGTAATAGGTTCTCTTCATATCCCGATACATCTTATTTCCACCTGGATGAATTGTCAACTTCGAGTGATGGCTTTCCTTCAGAACTTCATTTCTCAATTCATCTATATCGGGAACCACTAGTCGTCCTTTCTTCCGAAGCCAACCCTCTCGATCGACCTCGAATCCTTTATCCTTTTCTGGATCCAATCCAGATTCCAAATCACGGATAATCTTGACAAGCTTATCGTCTCACTTTTGGCTCTCACCAATCCTTTCCACAAGGGTCGGTCTTATCGATAAGTTTGCCAACATCTCAGGTTCCAATTCACATCTAGGCCTGAAGTCAAATCCAGCTAAATACTCGAGATTCTTCCATTCTGAAAACATGACTCCCAATCCTTCATGTCTTCGACTTAACGCATCTGCTACTACGTTACCCTTTCCCGGAGTATAGGCTATATCAAAATCATATGATGCCAAAAACTCTAGCCATCGTTGTTGCCGAAGATTCAAATCCTTTTGGGAGAAAAGATACTTCAATGACTTATGATCTGTAAACAACTCGAATCGGACTCCCAATAGGTAATGTCTCCACATCTTCAGAGCAAAAACAATCGCCGCTAACTCCAAATCATGAGTTGGATAATTCCTTTCATGCGGCTTCAGTTATCGACTTGCAAACGCAACAACTTTACCTTTCTGCATCAGCACTGCTCCAAGTCCAGTACCACATGCGTCGGTGTAAACCACCATCTCATCATTTCCACTGGGAATAGTCAAAACAGAAGCACTTGTCAATCGCTCTTTCAGGATTCTGAAAGCTTGCTCACTCTTATCATCCCATCTGAACACTTGGTTCTTCTTCGTCAATCCTGTTAACGGTGCAGCCACCTTGGAAAAGTCTTTGATAAATCGATGATAGTATCCTGCTAATCCAAGAAAACTTCTCACATTAGATGCATTCTTAGGTCTAACCCAATCCTGGATTGCTGCTATCTTGGCGGGATCAACCGCTATTCCGCTTCCAAAGATAATATGGCCTAAGAACCTCACTTCGTTCTTCCAGAAGTGACACTTCGAAAACTTAGCCTTCAGATGATATTTCCGTAAGATTTCCAAAACAATACGCAAGTGCGTCTTGTGTTCTTCTTCAGTTCTGGAATAAATCAGAATATCATCCACGAACACTAGCACGAACTTGCTTAACTGATCTCTGAACACTCTATTCATAAGATCCACAAAATATGCTGGCGCATTAGTCAATCCAAACGGCATTACCAGCCACTCAAAGAAACCGGATGGTGTCCTAAAAGCAGTCTTCGGCACACTATCCTTAGCCACTCTTAACTGGTGAAATCCTGTTGCCAAATCCATCTGAGAAAACACCTTAGCTTCGTGAAGCTGATCAAACAAGTCGTCTATTCTCGGCAATGGATACTTGTTCTTCTTAGTCACTTTATTCAGCTCACGATAATCCACACACAACCTCAGCGATCCATCCGCTTTGGTTACAAACACAACTGGTGCACCCCATTCGGACACACTACGCCGAATGAATCCTTTCTGTAAAAGATCATCAACTTGCACCCTCAACTCTTGCTATTCCCTAGGCGCCATCCGCCTAAGAAGCATCACAACAGGTCTGGCTCCTTCAACTAAATTGATACGAAACTTGATCTCTCTATGCGGCGGTAACCCTTTGACCTCATCAAAGACATCCTCAAATCCATTAGCTATTGGCAGCGATGACAGTCCATCCCGTGGAACAACCAGCGAATACATGAAGCTCATGAAGACGCCTTCCTCATGCTTACATCGTATCACAACCTTTCGCCCTTCCACATTCTCGACTGTCACCTCCAACCTTTCACAATCAACCTTTGCCGCATACTTCCTAAGCCAGTCCATTCCCAAAATAATTTCGAACCCCGCAAAGTTCAGAACAAAACAATCACAAACAAAAGAGCAATCATGACTCGATACAATCAGACCACGGCATAGCATACACAGACAAGACGAACCCCCAACTGGATTAGTTACAACCAATGGCCTATCAACAATATCCGGTTCTAAACCCAACCGGCCTACAAGTTCATTACAAACAAAAGAATGCGACGCTCCAGTATCAAATAACACTCTAACTGGAACACCACATATGGAAAGAGTACCTTGAACCACCACATTCTTTCCTTTCTCTTCAACGGTAGGAGCTTTCGAAGATGATGGAACAACCCCCAAAGCATAAGCTTGCACAATCTGCTTGTCCTTCCGCGGTTCTGGACAATTCTTCCTAATATGCCCCGGCTTGTCACAATTGTGGCACTTCACCGGCACCTTCAGATTCTTGCAATCTCTGGAGAAATGGCCCTTCTGCTAACAATTGTAGCAGGTCACTTCGCCCTTCGGCTTCTTCTGGCCATCCTTACCCTTTTGCTGCTGCTGCTTCCTCTTCTTGTTTCCACCCTGCTGTGGTTTAGACTCCTCCTTGGTCACAGCAACAACAGATCCTTCTTTAGGAAACAGATTCTCGTGCCTGAGAGCTTTCTCCACAAGCTTCTCAAATGGATCGTCCAAATGATCCACCAACTGCCTCCCAAGATAACCGTCCAAGCCTGTCACAAACTTCTCATTCTTCTGATATGCAGATTCAATATACGACCGGGCATACTTGGACAAAGCTTCAAACTCAGAAACATACTCAAGAATTGGTCTTCCACCTTGCTTGAGCTCCACAAACTTCCTGAACAGAACAGACTTCTGAGCTGTAGATATGAACTTAGCTTCAAATCTGGCTTGGAATTGCTCCCAAGTAATTTCTTCCTCCGGAGTATCAATGGTGATAGAGTTCCACCAGTCAGAAGCTCTCCCTTGAAGCTGTCTTGATGCTAGCTTCCTTTTAGTTGCATCCTCGATTCCCAAATCACCAAAGATCCTTCTACAAGCATCTATCCACCTCTGGACTTCAATGGTTGACTTTGTTCCTAAGAAAACCTTTCCTCCAAGGGCAGTATAGTCTTTACACAACTTAGCAAAATCCACCGGTTTTGGAGTTTGAACTTGAACTCCATCATCTACTGATGGCCCTGGAGTTGGCATCCTTCTCATGATCGAAGTCATCATAGCTTCGAACATAGCTGCATAATCAACAACACCCTCAGCAGCACAGTCTTCCCTAGTAGCTGGTCTCCCTCTTCGACTCATCCTTAATATCTATAAAAAGGAATGATTAATACACCTTGAGAACAACTGCATAAGGGGTTCAAATCATTCTAAGCTACTATATTATATATAGTAATCATCCATCAAAATACAATTACGTCTCTCATACGTAGTTACGTTAGCGAGCGTTGGGTAAAATCGATTAACCAAAGCTCTGATACCAAATGTGACGACCGCCCATGACCCCCGCACTGAACCTAGAGATAGTGCGCTGTAAAGTGTGCCAGGCAGCCATGGACGATTGTCAGGGTAAATTAAAACAGCAAAGTCTAGCGTATTACTCACAGCGCATGGATAAAATACAATAGAGAATATATATAGTGAAGCTTCACAGAATAGAATCTCATCAATAAAACTTCATAATAGTTGAATACAAACATCTGAATAGTCAATACATCAAGCCTCACTACATATCACTCAGAGAATTATACAAAGCAGCGGAACATCCAATACATATAGTAAGAGAATAATATGCAAGCCTCCAGCTCGTCTTCGTCATCAGCATCGTCGGAAACTAAGAACAGCACCTGTCACCTGCTACCTAGTCTGCCCGTCCCAAAATGGACGAACAGCCCAAGGCAATAAGAGTTAAACATAAAGCCTTGAGTCAGACAACAGTCTTAGTGAGCGGTAAATTAACTAACAACATACCAAAAGAGCATAAAGGAAAAGGAATAGGAATCCAACCCTCTCACTCCACCTCTTTCTACAATGATAGCCCCCAGACACACTAAGCAGAAATGAACAAAGCAAAGCAAACATTTAAAGTAAAGCAATTGTCACTCGAGTCAAGGTCGGTGTTTTCCATATACAAACCCCCAAGGCCTAAACCAAGATCAGATAAGCACCCAAAAAACATCGCTCTTGAGACCGAATGACGATACAACCAAACATCCATGACTCTGGCTATCACTGTTAACTTTGCTTCGATACCACCGTTTAATTGAATGACTGGCACATTCTTTCAGTCGTCCGTCAAGGGTTAATGGCAACCCCGGTACTAGACAGATCTCCGCACGTCGTCGCAGCCCGTGCCTAGGACTATCGAATCTGCCCAGAGTACTCGACTAAAATCATAGTCTTTAGGGACTATCGAATCTGCCCAACGTACTCTTGCTTTGAGCCTGCTAGAACCTTCAACAACGATGAAATCTCAGCCTCCTAGTCATCCTCCTCGACGACTATTTCCAAACTAGCTCAAGCGCCTCTCGAGCAAACCATTATCCTCAACTCGAACCATTTCACCGAGTTATCAACATGCTTGGAATGATCCCGTCTGGATTAAACCAAGGCTATCTCATACCATGCCTCGCTTCATCTCATCATAGCAAAGCCTCATCTCAACATCAACATCATCAAATCTATCCATATGAGCTTCGTCATTCGCCCCATATGCCACGAGCAGCTTTTCCAATTCAAGAGCCTTTCCCTTTGCTTTTGAATCATCTTCGACCATCTTGTCAAAATCAAATCATCAATCAACTAATTCATAACAATCAATCAAGTCAATCATTAATCCAAGTAATCAATCATTCAAATATGATCTAAATAACAATTATAACAATAATGGAAATCTTGTAAATATAGAGTCCAAATCTAACAAGCATGAATTATGAGCAATATATCTACAACTTGATGAATGAACTTACATAGGTTAACATATAGTAAAATGGATGTCAAATCATCATGAACAATAGATCTACACTTAAGTTTATGGAAATGCATGAAAATCACTAGTTTAACATCAAATCAAGCCATCAATCCGATATACTCCTTTGGATCCGTGTGAGAGATAATCACCACTCACCAAATCACCTAAAAACCTCAAAAGCAACACACTTCAGATCTGGACAGCGAAGAATCTAACTGGATTCTCTAAACTCCCGCTTCAAACGATGAAATCTCTCTTCGATGGATGTAGATCTTCAATCTAAGCTCTTGGATCTTCGATTTGATCTTCGATCTGGATGGAAGGAAGCACAAGATTAAAGTGGAGAAAAGAAGTGAAGAAGTGTAGAACTCGAGCTCTCAAAATGGCAGCACTTCGTCGCTTCGAAATCCGGATCCCAAAAATGAAGAAAAACCCGCCTATTTATAGGCTGAATTCCTTAGGTCGTTTGCTTGCTATTAGGTCGTCCACGACCTAAGAAACCCCACGACCTAAGTCTTAACGACCTACCAAGCTCACGACCTACGACCTACTAATCTCACGACCTAACGCATGCGCGCGACCTAACAGCTTAACCTCTACGCGACCTAACTGAGACGCGACTTAACGTACGCGCGACCTAACACTTAGGCACGACCCAAGACCCAACGAGATACAACTTAGTATGTATGCGACCTAACACACACGCGACCTAACAGCCTAGGTCCTTACGCAACCTAACGACCTCATTGGGATACGACATAACGACCTTAACGACTCAACTACACACAGGGTCTTACGACCTAACCCCTAAGTCGTCTGGACGACCTAACTGCTCCTTCCTTAGGTCGTTGCCGACCTATACTCCTTAAGTCGCTAACTCGCCCAGTTTCTTATACCGCTAACTCTTAGGTCGCCAACTTCCTTAAGTCGCCGATTCCTTAGGTCGGTCAAATCCTATAGGTCGTCCCAAACTAGCATACGACCTAAACCAGTACGACCTAAACCAATACGACCTAAACCAATACGCTAACTACTAGGTCGTTAACTCTTAAGTCATTCACTCGACCTAAGCCACCACACGACCTAACTTCTACACGACTTATTCCATAATCCTTAGGTCGCCAACTTCCTTAGGTCGCTCCACATCCTTAAGTCGTCTACTCCGACCTAACTACTATACGACCTAAGCCTTATCTCGTCCACGACTTAGACTCTGGACGACTTATCAACATTTCGACCTAATGACAACTGTTTTACGATGTTTCGATCCGTAAAAATACGGGTCGTTACACTTGTGCAGAGTCTTTAGTGGAGTTCGTAAGATACATGCTCTTATGGGCCAAGTGACGAAAGATAATGAAATTTCAAAAAGAAGCTCTAGACTTAGGATATGAATCCAAACCAGTATAAATCATTGTTTCCTTTTACCAAGTCTGCATTTCTTGCTTTACTTATCTTACTCATTCATTATTATTATATATAGTTCTACTTACTTAGCTAGAATATTTTAAAAATAGATAATTATTTCCTTAGTCGATTCTAAATCAACCGGGTCGGTCGGAAGAAGGTGAAATAGGTAGATTTCATAAAAAATTCCTATTTTGTATTTATTGGGCCTATGAAGTCTAAAGATATATTAGATCCAATCTAATAAAGTTTGAAATAAAATCATATTTTATTTAAATTTGGATAAAAAGAAGCTTAGATTTAATTTAAATATAAACGTATCGTGTATCAAGTACACGCATGTGTGTAACATTTACTTATAAGAGTTAATTTAGAAAAGGAAACCATTCACTTCCTTCTCTAAAACTTTTGCAATTAATTGAGGGAGCTTTATTTAGAGAGATAAACCTTTCATTTCTCTCTTTATAGTTAAAGTGATTAATTTATTAAACATCATTAATTAGCAATTTATACATAGCATAAAAAGTGAGTATATCCAAATATACTATAGTGTATATTGTGCAAGTGCAATATATGAGAAGTGTACATAGTTAATGTGTACGTGTTTAGGTGTTGTGATTTATACCGCAATGGACACATGTCATATGAATTACATTTACAGACCAGGTAGGAGAAAGCTTAAGAGAAAGGAACCATAGCTTTCTAAGAGAAGAAGATTCAGACTCACCTATCTCGAGGCATTAAATTTTGACCTTACCTATCTCCGAGCATCGGTGAAAGATTACAAGGGTAAGGGCGAATCGTCTGATCGACCTAGGTACGATTATACTCCTTCGATCCAATCATGGATCAGAGGAGTTCAGTACCTATCTTCGATTACCTGGACATTTGGTTTTTCAAAACAAAGAATGTATGAATTTGCCGTTGATCACACAAAACAAGGTTAGACTTTTAAGAATATATTTTTATTGATCCAATAAGCCAATTTTATTTATAAACAAAGAATGGCAGACTCCACCTTATTATACAAGAGCCTAGTCAATAGGATGAATTATTTCCAAAAGTGAATCTAAGTGAAATAGTATTTTAGGTGATTGTTGTTCTATGCCCATGGAGTCGAGGTCCAATCAACAGTCGATAGCTTGAAAGTTCCATCACTAAGTTTGTATTCAATCGTATATGGACCTGCCTAATTCAGACCAAATACCTCCGTATTAGGAAAGACTTGTTCCAAAACGAGGCCACATATCGCTAAGTTATGGTTTCTGACCTTGACATTAAACTATCGTGCTACTCTTTTCTGATGAGTAGCTACCCTCAGATCAGCCTCTTCTCGTTTCTCATTGACCAAGTCAAGGACTCAAAAAATACTTCCTCGTTCATCATGGGATCATAATGCATTCTTCGATGAGAAGGGACTGCTATTTTAATCAAAATCATAACCTCGGATTTATAGGACAAAGCGAACGAGGTATGGTCGGTCGTGGACTTGTGTGTCGTTCTATAATCCCACAATTCTAGAGGTAACTCATATACCCAGTTGTCCTTGGCTATTATCAATTGTTTCTTAAGGATGGATTTGATGTTCTTTTTCACTACCTCCACCTCTCCATTCACCTGCGGGTGTACCACTGCAAGAAAGCTCTTCTCAATCCGGTACAGATTGCAGAAATCTTTGAACTCGACACTCTCAAATTAAGTTCCATTTCCAGTAATGATCTTCCGCGGAACCCCAAATCTGTAAAAAAATATTATTTACCACCAAGTTGATCACTTTCTTTATTGTGATTATGACTAGAGGCTCCGCTTCAGCTCTCTTTGTGAAATAGTGCAAACTGCAATATCTTACTTTGCTCTACCTTTCGACATCGGTAGCACATCTATTATGTCAATTCCCAAAACTGCAAATGTTAGTCCCTGAGGAGTTGGTTTTGATGACAACAGCCTTACTTAGAATTAGATTATAAAATATATAATACTAACATTATTGTGTAGATATATATAGATATGTTTGCAGGTACTAAAGAATGAAGAACTGTACAGTGTAAAGATTCAAGATCAAAGATTGAAGATATCAAGATTCAAGACTCATGAGTATCAAGAATTTCAAGAGTTCAACTTTCGAAGATAAGTTATATAGTTAGGAATATTGTTAAAACTCATAGAAAGGCACTGACATCTTAAAATCTATCTTATTCGTGGAATGGAATCCACTTCGTGCTCGTTAAAGGGATGGAACTCTAAGTAGGATGGAACCTACGAAAAATCTAGTGGAACATCTTTTTGTATCCACTTACTTTTATTTCAAAATATATAGCTTGTTTTTCAAAATGATTTTAAATATTCCTGTTTAAAAACCAAAATCATTTGTCCTGGTTTTTCAATATATTTTAGCCTAAAAAATATCCTTAGTTTTAAATATCCTTAATTTTAAATATCTTTGATTTTAAATTATTATCCTAAGTTTTTAAACTATAATTTTGATATTAATATATTTAGTTGTTTTATATATTTATACTTAAGATTTAAATATAAAAGTATAGAAATTATTATATATATTTCAATATTGTTCTCTATAGTTATTTATGTATTATAACTATATATAAGTATATTTATAAAGTTTAAATATAAGTATAATATAATATAGAAATTACTTTCAAAAAAAATACAAGGGCATGTCGACATGGTCACATGTACCCCTATCGACATGGTGACTGTTATTTTGTTTTTTAAAAGAAGTGTCCATTCGCCACATCCCTTCACCAATGGACATGGCTATTGATCAACTATAAATAAATGGTGTTTTCAACGAATTTTAATCACTTTTTTATCTGATTTAACTTCTCTTCTTCTTCTCCACTTTCTTATTTACAAATTACACCATTACTCTGCCGAAATCAATATCGAATCTAACTAGATAATTTCTGGTTTTGATTCTCTTCACTATCTCTACAAGATCCAAGTGCTAATATGAGTTATAGACTTTTTGTAATCAATAGAGCGAGAGAAAGTGTGATTGTAGCCTTGGAAATCAATTGGGTGAACTTGTTGCCCGGTAAATCAAGTATCTCTACCCAGAGGATTGTGAATCTGGAGCGGTGTACCTCGTAGCCTTGAAATCGAGGGTTGTATTTGTAAGAATTGTTTTTGAAAGGAAATCTGTACTTGTGTTGCGGGACTGGATGTAGGGTAACTCCGAACTAGTATAAAATCCGGTGTGTTCTTTCCTTTACTGCTTTTACTTTATATTTGCATCTGTGTTTGATTCTGTGTTCATATCTGTGTCTGATTAGTGTATACATTGTTAACAAATTAAGATAAACTCAAAAAGATTAACAAATTTCATAAAACACTATTTACCCCCCCCCTCTAGTGTTAATTCTAGCCTTATGATCCTTAATCTGCATTCTAACAATTGGTATCAGAGCGAGGTTTTTAAAAGTTTCATTATCTGAATTTTGAAAAATTTCAAAATAGCTACTAACATTAGTACTGCTATTACCACCAACACTAGTTCATTTATAGAAGGTTAGTCTACTACCAGACCACCACTTTTTAATGGTAATAACTATGCATATTCGGCATGTAGAATGAAAATATATTTACAATCTATAGGACTAGACACTTGGAATGTCATACAGACAGAATATTCTGAACCCACAACTGCTTTTGCTCAGTGGACTGCTGATCAAAAGACTGTTGCACAAAATAATTCTAAAGCTATGAATATCTTGTTTTGTTCACTTGATAGGAATGAATTTAATAGAGTGTCAGTTTGTAAGTCTGCATATGAAATCTGGAAAACTTTGCAAGTTACTCATGAAGGAACAAGCAAAGTTAAACAGACAAAAATATCCATGCTCACAAATCAGTTTCAATTATTCAAAATGAATCCTAATGAGTCTATTCCAGATATGTATAGTAGATTCCAGGATATTGTCCACTCTCTAATATCATTGGGAAAAGTATTCTCCGAAGAAGATCAAGTCAGAAAAATCCTAAACTCTCTTACTCCAGAATGGGATCAAAAGACACTCGCAATCGAAGAAGCAAATGACATCAGCATCTTAAAGATTGAAGAATTGATTGGAAACCTAATGTCGTTTAAAGTTCAAATGCTTGGGAGAAGAGAAAGCAAGGCATCATAAAAGAAATCAATTGCATTCAATGCACTAACAGAAGGATCAGATTCAGACAGCGATAATGATGAAGAGATTGCTTTTATGACCAAGAATTTTCGGAAATTCCTGAAGTATAGAAAATTGAATAGTTCCAAGAGAAACAACTTTAAGAATTCCGGTAATCAGACTACAGTACCAAACTTTATCAAATGCTTCAATTGTGATGAACCAGGTCATATCAAAAGAGACTATCCGCATCCAGATAAGCAAAACCCTCCTACAAACAATGATTCTGTAAAGAAACGGAAACGTGCATTCACTGCTACTCTAGATGACTCTGACTCATCCTCCAGCGACGATGAACAGAAGAAAGATAATTCAAATCTGTGTTTCACAGCAATTCTCGATTTAGTCGATACCAAAAACACGGACTCTGAAAAAGGTACACGTTTACAATACATTGGCTGAAATTGCATGCTTGAATTGATTGATTGATTGGTTGTTTTTGAATTGATGTGTCGTTTGAATTTTAAAAATTTTATTATTTTATTATATTTTTAATAATTATTTTTATTTTTAATAATATTATAATATTTTATGAGTCTTAGTAATATTCCAGATATTATATATACATTAAGATAATATATATATATATATATAAATATTACATTATATAAAAGTATCTAGTCATCAAAATTTACGGATACCTGTCGACATGGGTTCATCTCTACCTATCGACATGGTATAGAAAATTTGAAATTCAAATTTTGAATTCAAATGCTTGTATTTTCCTCCACTCTTTCACACCATTCGAGACTCTGAAAGGACACTTTTTGACCAGAGAAACTGTCCATTTAATTTCTATTTATTTACTATCATTTATCTCATCTTTTCACTTAACTTTTCAAATTCAAACTCTTTCTTCATAACTCAAGCTCTCTTCTCTCTACATCAATGGCCTCCTCAAGTACTCCATCAACTATGAGACTCTCCAAAACTTTAAAAGAACACCTCTTTTATGATCCGGAAGCAATCAAAGCCTATATTGGCTATGCTAATTATGGAAAAGTTCATCCCGGAAAATTTGCAATTTTTCGCGATTTCGCTTCTTATGAAATCGATTCTCTTTGTGTTAGCAACAACATTTTAAGTCTTGTTGATGATTCTCAAAATGATTTTGTATGCTACCCAAATCTTGTGAAAATGTTTTGCAAATCTTAATCGTTGCTTTTTTCAAGGAAACGATGATGAAATTTGGAGTAGTGTAAAAGGCACTCAAATTGTTTTAAATTGTGATGTTTTGGGAGCGATTCTAAATTGTAAGTGTAAGGGTATGGATCTTTCAAATTTCAATTTTAGTGAAAGTGATCGTAAGACTTTCCACCATATTTTTGAAAGTGACGAAAACTTTGATTTTATAAACCGCAATTTTCGTCCAAAAGCAAAAATTGTGAGCCTTCTTTTGCAACACACTTTGACCCCGAGATCGGGAAGTTTTAATAATCCTACTTCAAAAGTTTGTAAAGCTCTTTTCGCTCTTTTTGGAAACTATGATATTAATTGGGCTCAAGTTATTTTGGATGAATTTCGGCCTAAAAACTTGGAAATGGGAGAAAAGATTTTATATCATGGAATTTACCATACTAGAATTTTCAACTATTTTGGAGTGAATTTTAAAGGAGAGGAATTCATTTCTAGAAAAGTTTTCAATCATTCCAATATCTCACTTATGAAAATTCCATACATCTTTCAACCTTATGAATTCCTTGTGGAAAAGGAAGAGTGTTTAGCTCACGAAGAAATGGAAGAAGGAGAGGAAGAAGAAGAAGAAGAGGATGAAATGGATATTCAAGAAGAAGAAGAGGAAGGTGAAACATCTCTTGAAAGTATTGATTACACCTCCAAACCAACCAACAAGATGATTATCCAAAACCAAAAGATAATTGTGGAAAATCAACGGACACTTAAGAGATCCGTTAGTAAAAAGTTGGATAAAATGTCTTCTAAGATGAACAAGTTCTTCTCAAAAGTCAGCAAGAAGTTTAACCTTTCATCATCCTCATCATCCTCTAATTAGATCTATCTTTTCATACCTTATCGTAGTTGTTTAAGTTTGAATGTTATTGTATTTCATGTTGTTTAATCCATGTGTCATTCCAGTTTGAATTAATGTTGAAGTTCTTTCTGTTATCTAGCTTATTTCATCTCTAGAATAACTGTTAATATGATATATATATTATATATATATATACATTTATTCAAAATCAAAAACAAGTCATCAAAACACAGATGACCCTGTCGACAACCCCCAAAGGCACCCTGTCGACATGCTTAATATCTAAAGTGTCTTTTCATTTTAATTTTTGAATTTTAAATAAATAACTTGTATCTATTCATTTCAAACGAAATTTACACCTATAAATACCTGTTCTCTTCCAGAAATCTTTACTCAAAATCATTACTTATCTATTCTATCTATATTTCTTCTCTTTTTCACAAAAATGGCTGATCCTATTCACAATTTATCTGAAAATCTTGAAGAAACTCTTAAATCCTTCAAGAATATTCTCTCTATCATTCTCCGTAATCAGCGTCACTTAGAATTGAGTCAAATACAGATGATCAAGGAGCAAGAAAGGCATTTCGAAGCAATTCGTTGGATGATTTCCTCCCTGCACAAGGATGATAATGAAGCACATCCTCCCGTTTCTCTATCTGTTGATAATGAGAATTGGGATACCATCAAACAAGACCCTATCTTTGGAGAAGAAGGATTGGTTGATGTTCCTCGTAATATTTGATTAACTTCGTTTAATTTTTATTTGTTTGCTTGCTTAATTAGGATTTGGTTTGATTTGCTTGAATTTGACTTAGTATGGATTGATATTATGTATGTAAAATATAACATACATATGATTAGTATTAATAATATATGATCTTTTATGTTATCATGATTATCAGTTTAACTATCTATTTTTATATTAAAAACTCCATTATGAATAAATAAATTGTGTTCTCTTATTCGTATATTCTCTTATCTTTTGAATAAATAGTTTAGCAGTTAGGAAAAGTAGTTATTAAGAGTTTAGTTTAAACTTAAGTATTGATTATGTATGATAACACTAGCATTATAATCACAAGTAATGTAGTCATAGTTTCAGGGGGAGTTATATAGAGTTATATAGTATTATAATTAGGGAGTTATATGGTTTTTGTTGATGACAAAGGGGGAGAAGTATAAAATAGGATAGTTAGGCATAGATTAAGGGGGAGTTATTAGAAGTATTAGGATAGAAGTGATATTTTATAAACAAAGGTTATCATCATCAAAAAAGGGGAGATTGTTAGTCCCTGAGGAGTTGGTTTTGATGACAACAACCTTACTTAGAATTAGATTATAAAATATATAATATTAACATTATTGTGTAGATATATATAGATATATTTATAGGTACTAAAGAATGAAGAACTATACAGTATAAAGATTCAAGATCAAAGATTGAAGATATCAATATTCAAGACTCATGAGTATCAAGAATTTCAAGAGTTCAAGTTTCCAAGATAAGTTATATAGTTAGGAATATTGTTAAAACTCATAGAAAGGCACTGACATCTTAAAATCTATCTTATTCGTGGAATGGAATCCACTTCGTGCTCGTTAAAGGGATGGAACCCTAAGTAGGATGGAACCTACGAAAAATCTAGTGGAACATCTTTTTGTATCCACTTACTTTTATTTCAAAATATATAGCTTGTTTTTCAAAATGATTTTAAATATTCCTGTTTAAAAACCAAAATCATCTGTCCTGGTTTTTCAATATATTTTAGCCCCAAAAATATCCTTAGTTTTAAATATCCTTAATTTTAAATATCTTTGATTTTAAATTATTATCCTAAGTTTTTAAACTACAATTTTGATATTAATATATTTAGCTGTTTTATATATTTATACTTAAGATTTAAATATAAAAGTATAGAAAATTATTATATATATTTCAATATTGTTCTCTATAGTTATTTATGTATTATAACTATATATAGGTATATTTATAAAGTTTAAATATAAGTATAATATAATATAGAAATTACTTTCAAAAAAAATACAAGGGCATGTCGACATGGTCACATGTACCCCTGTCGACATGGTGACTGTTATTTTGTTTTTTAAAAGAAGTGTCCATTCGCCACATCCCTTCACCAATGGACATGGCTATTGATCTACTATAAATAAAGGGTGTTTTCAATGAATTTTAATCACTTTTTTCTCTGATTTAACTTCTCTTCTTCTTCTCCACTTTCTTATTTACAAATTACACCATTACTCTGCCGAAATCAATATCGAATCTAACTAGATAATTTCTGGTTTTGATTCTCTCCACTATCTCTACAAGATCCAAGTGCTAATCTGAGTTATAGACTTTTTGTAACCAATAGAGCGAGAGAAGGTGTGATTGTAGCCCTGGAAATCAATTGAGTGAACTTGTTGCCTGGTAAATCAAGTATCTCTACCCAGAGGATTGTGAATCCGGAGCGGTGTACCTCGTAGCCTTGAAATCGAGGGTTGTATTTGTAAGAATTGTTTTTGAAACAAAATCTGTACTTGTGTTGCGGGATTGGATGTAGGGTAACTCTAAACCAGTATAAAATCCGATGTGTTCTTTCCTTTACTGCTTTTACTTTATATTTGCATCTGTGTTTGATTTTGTGTTCATATTTGTGTCTGATTAGTGTATACATTGTTAACAAATTAAGATAAACTCAAAAAGATTAACAAATTTCTTAAAACACTATTCACCCCCCCCCCCCTCTAGTGTTAATTCTAGCCTTAAGATCCTTAATCCGCATTCTAACAGCAAACAGCTATGGGCTAACCATTTTCTTAAGCACTACGGATAGGGCTCTTAGTATCTTCGCAAAACTTTGGCATCAATCACACCTTGAAGTGTAATCAGTAACATCCTAGTTAATCGTTGGCCAACAATATTCATAGCGAATAGGGCTGTCAATGGATACCCGAAAAATCCGAAACCCATCCACATCCTCATCCAAAAAGCAAATAAATATCCGATATCCAAAAAAAGGATTCGGATGCAGGTCCGAAGACATCCGCATCTGAAAATTATCCGTCTAATTTTTGTCAAAATTATAGTTCAAGTTATGTGTATGTTAGTGCAGTGAAAGATATTCATTTATTATTTTATTAAGTTAGTAGTTTGTATTATATGCGCTTAATGCTTATTAACTGCTTGAAACTATTTATTATCATCATATTTGTTAATTTTTAATGCTTTTATAATCAATCAGATTAAAAAATATTTATGTTAAACTAAAATTTTCCTTTTACAATTCTTGATTTATTGGTCATTAGCAGATAGGATAATTATCCGATATCCGTCCGTATCCACGGATGCGGATGTGGATAAGGCACTATCCGCATCCGAAAGAATTCGTTGACAGACCTAATAGAGAAGAACCTCCTTGAAAAGTAGGCCCCAGTGTGACACCACAGCTTTCCTCGTTCACAACGGCAAGGATTTTCTTAGCTTCTTCTTTAGTAACACACTACAATAGTGGGCCAAGAATATTCTATTGTATAACACTCTTTGCATAATAAATGGTAGTAATTTACGCAGGAGTTTTCATTGTTTATTTCTTTTATTTAGGAGAGTTCCCTTTAGCAAATAGTTTTTATTGGAGTCATCCATGACTCCCTTCACTCCTTAGCCTCCAAGAGCTAAACGACATCCATTTAGTCGATGCTTGAAACCAACAAAAACTCTGCTGGAACGAGTCCCATAAGCTGCGCATCGCCAGAGCTAGCTGATTTGGCTAATGAATCAACTTTCATGTTCTCTTCTCTGGAAATATGCGTTATCAAGTAATACTCAATGTCGTTCAGCAGTTTTAGAACTTTCGCCAAGTAAGGGGAAAGTCTCGCTCCCTAGCCTACAGCTTTTTCTTCCATGGTTACCAACTGAGAGTACTAAATATATAAAGTGTTTTGACTCCCGAATTCTTTCCTCTTTTGAGTCCCATAATCAACTCTTCATACTCGACTTCATTGTTTGTTTCCTATAACTCTAGCTTCAAAGAGTAGCATATCGCCCTTTCCTCTGTGGTTACCAGGACCACTCGTACCTCGGAACTATGCTCACTAGAGATTCCATGTACGTACAATTTCCATTAGGACAGTCGGGCCACATCTTCTTTCACTTCTCCACCGCGGACCTTGAATTAGGTAATGAAGTCAGCCAAATCTTGTCATAGTATCTCCCTCCTCGAATGGTATGTTTTATCATACTGAATCAACTCTATATCCCACTTTGGTAATATCCTTGAAGTCCCAAGTAGATGCAGTACTTTCCTCAATGGCTGGTCAGTCATTACTTTTACCAATTAAGCCTAGAAGTATGGCCACAACTTCCTCAAAGCAATCATCAAGTAGTACGCTAGCTTCTCTAGCTTTGGAAAATTCTTTTCTAATCTGGTGAACTACTTAGAGATATAATACATAGGCCTTTGGATTCTAAACTACTCACGTACCAAGGCTACACCCAATACGTGAGCAGATACTATTAAGTAATCAAATAGATTTTCTCCCTCCAAAAGCTTTGACTAAATTGGTGGTCTCTCCATATGCTCTAGTAAATTCGAGAAAGCTTTCTGAAATTCTTTCTTCTAGAAAAAAATTTCGCTTTCCTTCTTAAGGGCATCAAAGAACGGTATACATTTGTTTATCGCCTTCAAAATAAAACCACTCGATGTAGAGACCTTCCCGTTCAAGCTTTGCATCTCCCTCATTGTCTTTGAGGCAGTAACCTCTTTTAATGCTTTGGTCTAATCCATTTTAGCTTCAATGTTCCTTGAGTTAAAATGAAACCTAAAAAACACCCCGATATGAGTCTAAAAGAACTCTTTAATGGATTATGCTTCATTCCATACTTCCAAAGGACATCGAACATCTCTGGGAGGCCATTCATGTGATTCATCAATCGTTGTGAATTTGTATGCATATCGTCCATATAAACCTCCATGGTCCATCAAATTTGATCTTTGAACGTCGTATTTACTAATCGTTGGTAAGTAGCTTCAACATTCAACATTAGTTAGTAACAATACAACCCTCAATCAGTGATGAAACTCATATGCTCCTGATCTAAGACATGCATCGCTATCTAATTGTAGCCGCCATGAAGGATAATGTTCATGTCCAGTGGTCCCATTAACAAGCTGGTCAATTCTAAGCAGCGAGAAGTTGTCCTTTCGACACACTTTCTTCTGTTTCGAATAATCAATGCATGTCCACCATTTTCCATTTGGTATATAGACTGGCACAAAATTTGATATCCATTCGGGGTATAGTGCATCGTGTATAAAATCATTTGCCTTCAACTTATATACTTCTTCTTTCAAAGCAGCGGATCGCTTTGGACCCAAACTATGCCTCTTTTCTTCACAACATGGTATGTGGGTCCACATTCAATGTATGACACGCTATCTCCAATGAGATTCCATACATTAAGAATGCATTCATGGAAAAAACATTTAGATTTGCTTGGAAAAACCATACCAAATCTTTATTTATCTTTATGCCAAGCTAAGATCCGATCCAAAGAACCCGAGTGGGGTCATCCTCAACGATCGGGATGTTGATTGTTGGCTTCAATGGTGCCACCCTTGCATCCTATGGCTCTTTTTGTGGGTCCATAGGTTTATAAAACTTAATATTGGACTCGAGAAAGGGCTCAGGCAATGGTTGTTATGCATCGGTAGTCTTGATGCAGAGAGCCTTTTCTGCATTTTTTCCTTTCTCCCGTCATTTTGCCTCTTTGAGCTCTATGACATAACATTCTCGACCAGTACTATGGTTACTCTGAAAGATTCTACTGCACTCTTGATGAGGAAATTCATCATCAAGCAGCATGGGGCATGTGCTATTCTGAAACTAGCAAGGCCCGGTCGACTGAAGAAAGCATTATAAGCTGAATATGCGTTGACCACTACAAATGCTTTTACCTGCACCATCTTGCGGTTTCCTTCACCTAACTCAATATAAAGGTCATTACAACCAACAGGCTCCTTGGCCTCTTTGATAAATCCCCAAACATGAGATTTACTAGGCTTCAGGTCCTGCCCATGGATCTGCATTTGATCAAAAAATTTCTTTAGCAAGATATTAATCGAGCTTCTACAATTAGTCAGAACTTGGTGCAATATAACTTGCCTAACAACAGCCATAATTACCATGGGGTCAAGCATCAGCGCTTCTACCCCATCATTATCTCTATTTCTGAAAACAATATTGTCATTTATTGTCCGTTGTTGTTTCGTTAAAGTTCCATCTTTGATGGAAAAACAAGTCTCATGAGGTATATGCTTCAACAAACTGCCATACCTCTCCATTTAATTCCGTCTTTTCTCTATTGGATGAAGTCCTCCAAAAATGGTGTTAATCAAAATTCTTTTCCCAAGATGTGTCATTCCCTTTCCGCTAGACCAAGCTTAGTGCCATTGAGCAATCTGCCTATGAGGTTTATTATTCATTGGCCCGCCAACTTATGGGTTCCTCAAGTACTATTCTTCTTTCTAATCAAGTCTTCAATTACTTCCCCCAAATGTCTACACTCATTGGTATTGTGCCCCTACATTGCATGGAAGCGATAATACTTTCCTCTACGCCTCTCTACTTCAGTTGCCTCCCACTGGGGAAGCTTCCTATAGTTCTCATGCATGAAAAGGTAAATGTTTTCAATAGAATCATTTAATGGAGTATAATCTCTAGGTCAAATATATATCCTACGATTTTGGGTGTCCTTCATCTTCCCATCAGCGCCTAAATTCTTTCTTCTTGCATTATTGTTCTTGACATTCATGGCAACGTTCCTAGCACTATCACCACCTTGTTTGATAACAACACTGATTTGTACAACAACACTCGTTCCATCACATTCGTCAGCCAAAACAATGGCCAAATCTGCCTCTTCTAAGCATATAAATTAGGATGCCTTCTGTATAATTCCTCCATGGTAGACGGTTTATTTCTTTTCAACCATCTACCAAAATTAGTCCGTAGGTTAACTCCATTAACCAATGCCATCAAAATAATTTCCTCTCTCGATTTACTCTCTTCTGTAACTACTGCATTGAATCTGTTCAGAAAACATGTTAGAGTCTCTCTGGAACTCTGATGAACGTTCGACAAGGATATCATGTCTTTTGGTCTGGCGGTATGAAGTCTAAAATTATCCATGAATCTCCTTGCTAACTAATTGAAAGACGATATGGACTTTGGCATGAGCCGAGTGAACCATATTATAGAAACTCCATCTAAGAATATTAGGAAGCACCTACATCTTACGACATTTGTAGCACATGCACTAATGTGCCATCCATACTTCAATAGATGCTGGATCGGATCAGTGGTTCCATCATAAGACATCATCATCAGCATTACAAACTTCTTTGGATAATTATTCAATAGAATATTGTTAGTGAATGAGATTCGGCTTGATGATGAGCCTCATTCATTGTTACTTTATGTTGATTCTTGTTCAACAACCTTTTCACCATAATTGATATATACTCCTGACTGGTGTGGGCAACTAGACAAGGATCGTCAGGGATTTCCCTAAGTGTTTGGCTTTGCAAACACTCTCGGTTCATAACATAACGTCTAGGCTCCCTTATCTCTAGGAGGGCCACTTGTCCAGACCCTCTATGACGTCCTACCAATTCTATGATATTAATCTAAACACCATCAATTTGACCATAAGCAACTTATTCAACACTAGCATCAACCTACTCATGGAACTCACCCTCAGAATCATTGAGAGCAACCCTATCAGAACGATCTGTAATGAGTTATGATCGATTGGTATCGATCGTTATGGCACGTGGATTTTTAGTTGAAACTTTTCTAGGTCCCATTTTCGATGTTCCAGCACCCCACCTCTTCATGTTTTGTTTTCTGTCTCTTTGATTTCTATTTTACGAAGATGAACTCTCTTCTTTGGAGTTATAAGATGATGAATCTTTATGACTCTTCTTCCGTCTTTGAGGTAGCTGGGCCAATCTAGCAAAGCTTCTCCCCATCTTCTCCAAGTAGGCATTTTGGCTCTCTAACATCCTTTTGTTCATTTTAGCCATCATCTGATCCAACTCCACCCTTTCCATTATCCCTGGTGCACTTGGGGATGTGTTATTTGATTCATTTCTTCTCCATGTTAAATGTTTTCATTTTCCACTTCAGTGATGAGTCTTGAGGTAGTTGATTTCTCTTTATCCTTCCTAGGGGCCATTACTTTTAGATCCAATGATAGATTCATTCTAAATCTATATAATCATGAATGTCCAATACAAAATCTTAAGATCTAGCTTATCGATGGTCCAAATCCAAAGTTCTAAGTTAGATCTACAATTAATAATCTCGTTTTTCTAAGTAAAAGCACCAAAATGTTTGCTTCAAAAGTAGGACAAACATCCAATCAAGCAACAAATGAAAATTATAAAAGATACTAAATTAAATAAAAGAAGAACATACAAGAATTGGAGTGGTTAGACCAAAATTAATAGCCTATGTCCACAATTAACTTTGTTACTAATTATCCTTTGTTCTTACAAAGAAGTTCTTACAACTCGGTATCAAATCATTCGGTTATGAATCTAATAGAGTTTAAAAGTAAGAATCATATAACAAAACTCAAATCCCTTTTCCAATTCCCCTCTCTTACTATTTATGGATGAAATTGATCACCTAATTCATCTAAAATTGCTCAAACAAATTCCCCACATCAGTCCCAAGGTTTCAGCAAGAGTTTACAAAGTTGTGAACTTAAATGGATCGATATCGATCATTATTGATTGATACCGAGTTATCCAGTTTTCTGGCCTTATGTTTTGCTTTAGCTTTGCTTTAAACTTTGACTAAGTCATGCTACCTCATCACATGTCACAAAATGGATCGATACTAAGTTATAATTATGAAGGATCAGTATCGAATTATGCCTTAAACTTGAATCATTGTCTTCTCTAGTTTCTAATCGTTTTGCTTCTCCAAAAAATGGCTATGTACTTTCATATATCCATAAAGATCGGTACCAACCCTAGGGACTCTGCCTAAATTTTGTTATTTGATCTGCATTCTTTACTCCTGATCCAGCTCACGGGCACTCAATGGCCTTGATTCATCGAGATATCGCTTAGTTCAAAAGTAGGTTGACAGAAACCGATGTCATTCGAAGTAAAGTATGTTGTCGGTGTTTTTTCAATTATATATAATATTATATTTTGATATAAGTAATTGATTAAATAATTACTTAATATATATAAATAGAAAATGCTTAAACAAAGTATTACACGATTGTAGTTACAAATCTTATAACTATGAATATCAAATCTTAAGTCAATTTTTTTTTTAAATATTCCTGGTTAAGATGTTTTAAGAAAAGGATGTCAATACATCAATTGAAACTAAAGTACTTAGCACTTTCTAAATGTTGGGCAGTGTATTACTTATGGCTCCTAGGGGTACCAATAGGCTATGTACTTATAGTTATTGGATAACTATAGAATGACTCAATTGAGAGTTTGCTATTGGTCGATAAAAACAAATGTCGTATATGAAATCTCTATGTGACGAAGCTATGCGGTTCTTTCAACTTGAGAATACTATAGAACTTCGATGTGAACACTCCAATTTGATTATAGTTAAATCATGGCATAGCAACCATCAAATGACTATAGTTGGGTCTGACTTGAAGCATAGCAAGTGAAACACTATTCGATAAAGAATTCATCTCTACTATTATGAGAGGTTAGTAACATGATCAACTGTGGTCAATTCAAAGTCAAAAGTCTTTGGCTAGGGCATGTCGATCAATAATGAATGTTATTATTGAACCAAGGACTTTGGCGATAGACTAAATAGTTGTATATGGATATTGTCGGAGTTTTGACCATGATCAAACTCCAAATATAGAAAGTTAAACAGTGGTCATGAAGAGAACATGTGTATAATATATTATTGCTTAAAGGTGCTACCTAAATCAATTTAAAATATATTTTCACCAAAAAAATATAAGCGATAAATTCGGCAAAAATATTACTCAATCAGCTATAACAAAGTATGGATGTTAATAATCAAATTATTCTATATTAATCGCGAACCGAATTCATACATATAAGTCACATTATCGAATCTTTGCAGTCTTCGAAGTATCACCTGATTTACTTAGTTTATAATGTGTAATTAATTAATTAATATGTAGGATATATCGATTCTTGCAAGATCATGTTGGTGGAAATGATTCCTAGGAGACACACATAGATAAAGGTATGACAAGCGACAAGATCGCAAAACTAGTAAACATTGTATTTTATTTGATTTCATCATACCTAAACACAATATATGATGATAACTCATGTTTATAAATTTGTCGTATAATTGTTAAAATTATAAAATACAATTTGTATGCATGAACTGATTAATTATAAAATTAAACCATAACGAAAATTACATTATAGTATTGATAGTATATTGTGAAAATCATATAAATATAACATTCAATCACTAAAATTTAATGTTTTTATAACTTTAATTATTGGGTTTGTATGCATAAATTAGACTTTGCACTTATATATAAATTATGACTTTGGAATGTTGAATAGAATTATTTTGGATTTTATGATTTGCATACATTAACTAGATTTTGTGCTAATATGTAAATTATGATTTTGGAATGTTAAATAAAATTATTTTCAATTTTATGATTTGTATGCATAAACATAAACAAAATTATAATTTACTAAATAACAAAAACATAAATTAAATAAGAGATATTTTTTTATTAATTATATATACATATTAATTTTGAAATTAATTCAAAAATGGAATATATATATATATATGTAAGTCGTTACACCATTGTTAATTATTCCTATTGGTCAATGGTAAATAATTAGAATGTTAAGAGTCATAGGCTTATCATATTGAATTTGATATATGAATTACTTAATTATTTATCATTTATATATGTATATATTTGAACATTAGTTGTGAATCCTAGTAATTATATGTATGTAAACAATTTCCATATGCTTTAAAATTTATTCTTATGCCATTATTTTGTTATGTATATATATATCACAGTTGTTATCTTATCATGCCTCGTACATTAACATGACTTTTCACAAACTTAAAACAATGAAATATAAAAACCTAATTAAATATTAATTTATTTAAATTATAGATAGGATTGAATGCTAACTAATTGTTTGTATAAGCCTATCTAAGAGCTTATTTGGGAAATTTTTCTAAAATTCATGATAGGGTTAGGAGTTTTCCTTTGCGGCGATTATGTAATTTGTTACATATATCTAGCTCGATAACCAATCATATTCATAACAAAGGTGTTTGATTTCTATAATATACTTTTCTATATTATGATGTAATTAATTAAATAATTAAATCAAAGTACATATAAATAGAAAGTCCTTAAATAATATGTTATTCGATAATAATTTCAAATGGTTGTAATCATGAGAATTATTCTACATTGAAAAATAATATTCTACTTTAAATATTCCTAGTTTAGATGTTTCGGGAAAGGATATCGATTCATCTGTTGAGACTAGGGTATGTAATGCTCTCTAAATATTGGGTAGTGTATTTCTCATAGTAACTATGGTCACTAAGATGTTTCGTACTAATAGTTATTAGATAACCGTGGAATGACTCGCTCGATCGATTAATTATAACTAAGGTTAAATAAGAGATCTTAAAGTGACAATGTTACACAGTTCCCTCGACTCGAGAATACTATGGAACTTCAACATGAATACTCCACATTAATTATAGTTTTGGCATGGCAATCCCTTAAGCAACTGTAATTAGATTTGAGTTGAAGCATTGCAAGTAGAACACTATTCAATAGAGAATTCATCTTCTTAATTTTAAAAGGTTAGTATCATGATCAACTGTAGTCAACTCAAAATCAAATTCTCTGGTCAAAGCGGTACAATTAATAATAAATATTATTATTGAACCAATGATTTTGTGTTTGGACTAACTAAGTTGAATGTGGACGATATTGGAATTTTGACTAAAACCAAATTCTGTAAGTCCTGAAGTGATATAGTCTTGACGAGGAGAATTGCGTAAATAATCGTTACTACCGGATTTCTTAAAATGTAACATTAGATTTTACTAAAAAGATATGTACAGGATAAATTCAACCAAAATCTCACACTTTTAGCTAAGGTGACGTGTGAACATTAATGTTGGAGTGTTTAATATCAATCGCTGATTGAATTTAAACCTTTGATTCCAACAAATATAATGATGAATACTTGGAGATACAACATGATTCAATTAATTTACAATTGTTTATAAATTAATTAAATTAACAAATATTTATGAAATATTAGTTATTGATTTTTTTGAATGTCTTTAGTATTTAATGAGATGCGTATAATATATGCATGTATCGATATACGATATCGATAAAATATTTAAATTTGATTTAAATTGATTAATTACTAAATGATTTTGGGAATTTTTAAAGGCCCATCAAGGCTCTCACATGTAGGGCTGGTTATTTTTCCATTTTACCGCTTTTCCATCATTTTACTTTCGAATATTTCAATGGTTTTCGGTTTCCATGTTTTCCCATCAAAAATAATTCGAAAGGAATTCCTTCTGCTAGGTGACGGAACTCAGCGGAAATTTCCACTATTTCCGTGGAAATTTTCATTCCTTCCACATGCCTCTTTGTTTAAGAAAAAAATAATAGGACTGTTGAATTGGGTTAGGCCCATACAAAATTAACAAAATTAACATTAAGAAAACCTAATCCTAATAATCATCCGTTCACTCAGCAGTTCACATGAAAGAAACCAATCCACCAATTCGCACAAACAAACCTAACCCTAATTTTCCTTTTCTCTCTCGTCAATGAATTCTCTCTAGTAATCATCTGACTTTCCTTTCAATTTCGGTTAAGAAATTCTCCCTCAGGTACTAGATTTGTTGTTTTTATCTTCTTTGTTTCAAATTTTTTGTTTCACGATGTTAATTAAGATTTGGTTGATTTAAGAGTTTGGGTTTGGTAATTGAGATCAATAAATTGCAACTATGATATCATTAGGATTAAATTATAAAAAAGAGATTTCTAGTTCTACTATTTATAAATAAATTTTGAGGATTAAATTAATACGTGATCTTCTTCCTGTGCAAATTGATATATCCAGCTTCAAGTTCTGCTGTTTATAAATAGATTTTGAGGATTAAATTAATACATGATCTTCTCCCTATGCAAATTGCTATATCCAGCTTTACGAAGCAATCATTTTTGCCTTATAGGATGAAGATTTCATCATAAATGGCATGGGCATGTCAAAGCAAGTCTAAACTTCAAATAATTCTAACTTATAACTTATTTGGAGTTTAGTGACATGGATTCAGTTACCAACCGTTTAGCTATACATTAACAACTGTAAGTTATACATTGTTAAGAAATTGAATTATCTTATGTCAAAATATATAAGATTGCAAAAGTTTATGTACAATTAAAAGCTTAATTTAGGAGCCTGCTCACATATATTATTAAATATATAATGGAGATGTTGAATTAAATTGTAGTTTATTGGACAAGTGGTTTGCTTGTTTGGAACTCTATTAGCATCCTGCCATGGCAATAAAATTTAGAGGAATTGTGGCCTTACACTGCTTTTGATTCGTTAAGACATGCATAACAGTCAAAATGCATTAACTAATCAAAGCAGTTCTATTTTTTCAACCAATCTGCATTTCTCAAACTTAACGAGTTTGGTTAGTTGACACTAAAATTGAATGGTTTAAATCATGTTTCATAGAACTTGAAAGCATGATAAAAGTTGAAATATGAAATAAGAATTTGTATGTTCAAATGTCTTAAACATGTGTTCATAGATTTTGTATATTTTTAGTCTGTTACTTCATGTTGTACTGGAACCAACTTTTAGTTGCTAATGGTCTGCATTGGACTTGCCTGCTAATTCCATCTTGGTTGAAATAATTAATTCCAATTAGTAATTTTCAGCATACAATGAAGTTTTCTTATTCTTAGAACTGAAATTTTGTAGTTTTCTATGGAATCTAGTGAATCAAGTGCAGCGAATGAAGCGGGGCAAACTCAGCCTGACATGCAAAGTCAAACAGAAATTCAATGTAAAAAACTATCAAGGCCAACAAAATCGATAGTGTGGGACCACATGACAAAGATTTTTAGGAAGAAGGACAGTGGGGAAATAGAGCCGATTGCAATATGTAAGTATTGCAAAATGGAGTGCATGACCGATTCGAAACAATGAACAACTGGCTTACGGTATCACCTTTTTTATTTATGTCTAGAATCTCCCATTTATAAAAAAAAAGATGTGGACAACAATCAACCTCAAGATGGGTTGGCTGGATCTTTAGTTCCACATTCTTTTAATCAAAATAGATGTACGTTAGCTTTGGCAAAATTCATTGTTAAGAATGATATATCATTTAGGATGGTAGAAAGTGAAGGCTTTAGAGAACTATTTGCCGAACTTCAATCAAGATTTATAGTACCCGATAGAAAAAAATGTGCATCAACTATTTAGGATTTGTTTATAGTGGAAAAGGCTAAATTAAAAAGTATAATTGGAGATCAAAGGGTTAGCATAACCACCGATACTTGGACTTCCATTCAGAACATTAATTATATGGTTGTTACCGCACATTTTATGGATAATGACTGGAAATTGCATAAGAGAATTATAGCATTTACAAAGATTAATAGTCATAAAGGAGATGAAATAGGAAGGGTGTTAGAGAATTGTTTGAATGAATAGGGCATAGATAAAAATTTTACCATCATAGTTGATAATGCTAACGCTAATGATATAGCAATTGGTTATATAAAGAGAAGATTAGAATATTCTGATTCTTTATTGCTTGGTGGAAAGTTTATATATTTGAGATGTGTGTGTCATGTTTTAAATCTAATTGTTAAAGATGGACTAAAGTATTATTGTGAAGCTATTGAAGGCATTAGGAATTTAGTAAAGTATATTCACTCCTCTCCTTCGAGATTGGATTGGTTCAGATATTACTCTAACTTGATGAAGAATGATAAAGTGGCTACTGTTCCACTTGATTTCCCTATAAGATGGAACGCAACGTTTAAAATGGTTGATATTGCTTACAAATTTCGAAAAGTATTTGATAGAATGTGTACGGAAGATGAACCAATTAAAGTTTACTTCAATGAGATGATCAAAGATAAAAAGAAAAATTTAGTAAAAAGAACGGGACCTCCAAAAGAAGAAGATTAGGAAAGGGTCGACTTTTGATTGAGTTTTTGAAGGGATTTTATGAAACTACATTAAAACTTAGTGCAACTAAGAGTGTCACTTCTTCGTTAATTTTCGATGAGGTTATATTGGTTCAAGATGCAATTGAGCAAGCTAGTAACAATATTCATGATTCTAATTTTTAAAATGTAGAAAAAATGATGAAAGTTAAATTCGACAAATATTGGGGTAGTATTGAAGTAATTAACAAAGTGATCTTTATAGCTCATATCTTGGATCCAAGATATAAATTTCAATCTTTAAAGATTAGCTTTCTCGATATAGGTTGGAATAGTGGTAAAATAAATGAGCTTCTTGGTGTTATAAAACATGCTTTAAATGAGCTATATGATGAATATAGAAAGAGCATGAATATACCAAATGTAATTGGATCTAATGTTATTGTAAGAAATGAAGAGATTGATGAGCAATTTGATGATAGTCTTAGAAGTAAAAAGTTAAAAAGACTTCAACAAACAAGAAGGGAAGAACAATCACTTGAGATAACTAATGAGGTTGATCGGTATCTAAATGATCCATTTGAAATTCTTACTAGTAGAAATTTTCATTTGTTAGATTAGTGGAAAGGTAATCAAGTAAAGTATCCAATACTTTCAAAAATCGCTAAAGATATCTTAGCCATTCCTAGTTCAACCGTTGCTAGCGAAAGTGTGTTTAGTCTTGGTCGAAGAGTTGTTAATCCATTTAGGGCTTCGTTGGCTCCTAATATGGTTGAAGCATTGGTATGTCTTAGTGATTGGTTGAGAGCAGAAAACCTTGGTTGTCAACAAATGCAATTTGAAGAGGACGTCGAATTATTTATGGACACGGAGGTGATTTGTGAAGGTAAAAAATTCAACTATTACTGATAATTGTTATTTTGCCTAAATGAATTTACAAATTATGCGATCTTTTATAATCTTCCATAGCGCACGCACACGGTGTAATTCATGTATTCTTATTGAAACACAACTGAAGACATTGATTTATATATTATCAAGGTTGTAAATGAGTTAGTTTGAAGTTGAAGAATCTGTAACACTGGATAATAGTAATGGTTTTGTTGTTAGTGTAACGACCCCGGATTTTATATAAATTTAAATTGATAATTAATTTGATTTTTGAATAAAAATTTGTGAAATTCATTGATAAATTGACGCGAGTTTCCCCGAGTTCAAATGAATTCTATGTTAAATCATTTAAAATTTAAATATTGTATATATATGTATATATGTGAATATATATGTATATATGCATATATGGGTAAATTTGAATTTATATATATATATACATTGAAATTGAATTTAAATCTTAAATAAATGGGTTAGAAATAAAAATGAAGTAACACTTAAATAAAATTCAACAACAAATTAAAATAGAAATTTATTTATAAAGTAATATTATAAAGACAAGTTAAAAAGAAAACAAAAGAAAAGAAAATAAAAGAAAACAATATACTCCAACATGAATCAAGAAATAAAATACATTCAAGCACAAACAAATAAAAATATATATCTATACACTTGTAAAACAAAGAAACAAAAATATATATATTCAAGTGTAAACAAATCAAAGTTTGTGTGAATAATAAATTGAAACAAGTAGATATATATGTGAATAGCTTGCATAAGGAGACAACATCATATGCTCAAGAATGAAACCAGACAACACAAAGGAAAAAAAAAGATAAGCAAGCTTATATAAGAAGACACTAGTACATAGATAATTTTATATATAAATTTGTACAAGATAATTAATGCGTGAAAACCTTAGTACACCATACTACATCATTTCAGCCTACAAAACTTAGGAAATATCTCTTCCTATTGTACCAAAGAAAAATATAATTACCTGATGTGCAAGGGAAAATATATTACCCTGTCTACCTCATTTCCATATATCAATTCTTTCCATCAGTTCGTTCCATTTAAAACTGAGAAGAATCTAAAGAAATATCATTCAAAACTCAAACAAAACTACAATACAAATCAATACAAACAAGAAGATTTCAACTGGAAGTTCAAAGCTTGGTTAAAAAGAAAAGCAACTCATTTTTCTTCTCCTGGAAAACACCGTGAGTAAACTAAACTTTATTCTGTCTTAAATCTAGATGCATGAAATAAAAACTTTAAAGTCTGATGTAATAATTGTTTACATGATATGAATTGTATGTACAAATATCTGAATATATGGGTGTGCATGTCTATATACAAAACTGTTGGCCCTGTTCCTGTTGTTCAAGCTTTAAAATATGAAGAAAATTCAAATCTTCTTCCCTGAATCTCGTTAGACTTCAATATATAAACAAAATTGGTTTGTTATAACAAGAGATCAAATTTAAAAATATTTTCAAGTTAAATCTGAAACTAGTTTTAACAAGAAGGAAGAAGAACAGTAGATTTGAAAAACATATCGAAATTCCGATCATAATAATTGTTTGTTTCAGTTATATAATCCGATTCGTCATCGAAATCTAGGATTTTTAAAATTAAAATCTTGATTTTTAAAGTTGTTAATCGAGAGAAATCAAGGGATGAACGTTAATTGGGTTTCGGGCATTTGCCGATGATCAAAGGTGCTGGAAGTGTCGAGCTTGTTGCTGAAGTAGGCTTATAGGTCGAGGAGCTTGGCAAAAATGGTCGGAGGGGTTATCTTTTGACGTGGTGGCACGGCGAGGCAATAGTAGGGTTTAAGGACTGGTTTTGGTCAACGTTGATTTGGAGGCCAGTTCGTTGTCATCAATGCATCGGACTTGATAGGAGCAGGGGGAATCGAAGCGTGGGTCTTTGACGAAGGGTTGGACGTGGCGGCATGAATTCTGGTGATCGGGATCGGTCGGCACGAGGCGTTTTCGATCATCAAGTTTTGGGTACCAGGTAATCGAATAGCTCGATTTCGTCTTCGAGGGTGATTTGCATTTCTGGGTGGTTAGGTGGCAAGTGTGGGTAGAAGGCGACGTGTCGGAGGTGATCTTGGAGGCTGGATCGTCGGCGGTGGCCGGTGCATGTGCATAGGGGTTGGGTGGTGTCAGTTGTTTGGGTAGTGGTTTTGACTCGAGTAGGGACTCGGGGTAGCAGTGTTTTGACTCGGGTTCGTCTCGAGTTCGTCTCGTGTTCGCGTGAGCGTCTCGAGTTCGTCTCGTGTTCGCGTGAGCGTCAAAGCATGTTCATAGTTTAAAGTGTTACCAGTTTTTTTTACTTAAAAAAAAGAAAAGGAAAGGGAACTCGGGGTAGCTCATGAGTGGAGTTCGGGTTCAACCCAAAGCAGATCTATAACCAGGTTTTAAAAAGCTTTTAAAACAATTTTTGAAATTTAAATTGAAATAGTTTTAAAACTATCACTTGATAATGTTTAAAACACTTAAAGGTAAGTTATGATTTGGTAACCTTAATTTATCAAGTTAAATGGTTATTTTATTTAAACTTAATTTATGATTTAATTAAGTAAAGTTAATTAAAGATAAAATGGGTTAAATATGTTAATAGTAATTAATGATTTGTTTAATTAAAGAATAATTACTTAATTAAGTACTTAATATTAAAGGATTATTTTAACAAATAAATTGTGACAACCCAGAATTTTTGAGTATTTGAAATTGGATATTTAATTGATTCTAAATATTCAAAAGTTAATTATTTACTAAAATTTCAAATATCACTATCTATTTGATAATTAAATTATGGGAATAAACAATTGGAAATTGGGTAAAAATGTGAAATCTAAATTTTTAAGCTGTTAAAAATAATTTGAAAGCTTGTAAAATTTATATTGATAATACTGAAGGTGATGAAACCTTTAATATTGAATTTCAAAGCGTTTGGTTCAGTTTTGAAAATTTATTGTTTAAATTGAATTTAAAAATAGCCTTCCGAGGCACAGTCTCGGAATTCGACGAAACTAGTTCAATTAGATCCGTAATATTGTATTGTTATAGGATTTCGATTTTCGTAACATTTGGGTTTGTTGTGTGAGCGTACGTCGTGTAAACGCGCTGAGGTTAAAGCGAAAATTTAAATTTAAAATATTTGTATTGGTTGACATGTTAAATATATTTATTCGTCAGCCACCCTATTCTATACCTACATACGCTTAGCCGACATCCTGTAGCCTTTTTCCTTCATCACGCTGCCCTCTCGTACAAGAAAAATCAAATCTAAAGATTAAATCTTCTGCTATACACCTCCTTCCCGTCTATTTCAAAAAAAAAAATCTACTTTACTTCAAAATCACAGCTAATAGCAATCTCCATGGTTGCGATGCTTGAACCCGATAGAACTAGGGTTTCGAAAATCAACGCCTTCATAATAATCATCACTACATACTCAGCTATGCCTTCAGCCATCGCGGCTCATCCTTGCCCCTACGCGATATTCTCTACTGCCGATCTGAGGTCGGTGGCACACTCGAGGGATAGGGCGAGCGTACTGATTTGACAAGCGCGAGCTCGTGAGTGGGGGCAAGCTGGAGACGAGCTCGAAGAAGGGAGGAAGGGAATCTCGCGGCTGCGCGAGTGTCGAAGGGAGTTCGATCGTGGTTTGTTGGGGATGAAGGGGAAAGCGAACCCGTGCTCTACTGGGGAGGGTGATGCGTCGGCCTTGTGTTGCTGTAGGGTACGTAGTCCTGGCGATCTCGATCTGAAGACTTGGCGAGTTCGTCAAAGGTTGTTAGGTATATATATACTATCGTTTTAATTTAATTTAACCAAGTCTATATTTGTATGCATATATAGTTAAATGGGAATGATTTTTTACAGTAAAGGATAAAGTATATTTTGGTTTAAAAGTCTCTATATGTATATACATATCTAGGTCAGAAAATAAATATACACCGTATTGATTTTACCGCCGATATGAAATTTCTGTTTTTAATTGTAAGGTAATGAATAGGTATATAAACATAAATATATATATATATATTTATAAATAAGCTTGAAAAGAGGAATATAGGAATTTTAAAATTGTTGAAGGTTTCTATATAGAATTCGATTTTTGAAATCTATAATCATTTTATTAGTATATGTAGTTTTGAAGAGAATACATATATACATGAATACCTATTTTCATTCACTAGTTTATTTTAAATGATGCGTATTCGCAACTAATTTATTTAATGAACTGATTTAATTATTTCAGTTATTAAAAATAATCTGTTTAAGGGAAATGTATAGTTTAATTAAATCATTAGTCGATCAAATTATTACATGGAAATTGGAAGTTGATTTAGAATTTTAAATTGTGTTTTAAAGGAAGCAAACCGGATGGGAATGACGGCAAAACAAAAGCAAAGGTGAGTTAATCTCACTCAGTTAAATTATAATTTAATTTAAATGGTTAAATTTAAATAATTGATTGGATGATTGCATTGATTGATGTGCTATATATATATAGTAGTATATAGCAATATATACATATTGGCATATGTATATATTTGAGTTGTTGATATTCCCGCATTTATATAGCGGATGAGACCCTATGCGCCGCATAATAGCGGATGATATTTTATAAAACCCATATATCGCGATATTCCACCTTGAAGTGGAATTGGTATTGTGCTAACGTCTGTGGATGCAGGGAAACAGGTTGGAGGGATCCAACTGGATTCCTCAAAATATTTAATTTTGTTTAAATATTCTGTGATATGATTTTTGATATCCTGTGATGATTTATATTGGATAATCTGGTTGGATTGAATTTCCCAGTATAATGAGTTATCAAAAGCAATTGAATTGAATTTTGGAAAGAAATAAAAGAGTAAAATTTAAGTTAAATAATTCTAGTGAATTCGAATAAATTAAATAGGGAATTGTAAAAGAAATAAAGAAATTTCTTAATTCGAACAAATATGGGGAAAAGAGGATTTTGAATTTAATAGTGAAGAAATAAATCTTTAACTAAAGTGATATTATTTAAAAATATAAAAGAATTGATTTTATTGAAATTTAAAGATTTAATTTAATTAAAATATTAATTGAAGAAGTTTGGAAATCCGAAGTTGGTATTTTAGTTAAAAAGGGTTTTAACTCATAATAAGGAAATAAAAGATGAAAGTTAATGTATTTGAAATAATTGAAGTAAATAGGGAAATTTACTTCAAAGTAAAGTAAAATGGAAATCAATTGGAAATTGATTTAAGTGTTTAAAAACTTGGATTTTTAAAAGAGAAATGAGATTTTGGAGATATAAACTGGGTTTATAAAGTAAAATAAAATATCAGTGGATATTTGGGAATATAAATTCAAGATGGGAATTTATAAAAGGATATGGATTGGTTTAAAAATAAATGTTGATTTATTTTTAAAAGATGGAAATGAGAAGTGTATTTCTCTGGATAGCCAAGTACGTTTTCAAAGTAATTTTTAATATAAGTTAAAGGTTCTAATTTTGTTTTAAAAAGCATGTTTTAGAAAATTGATTATTTCTAAATGTTAATTTCCAAAGTAAGTATTTTCAAAAATATATTATTGTAGTAATTATATAAAAGTGATTTGGTATTATGTTTTAAAAGAGAAATTTAGTTTATATTATAAAGTGGTTTATTTTAAAGTATATATTTTTAATAAAGTATTAAAGTAGTTTGATTTCAATGTTATAAAGTATATTTAAATAAAGTGTTTTTAAATTATTTAAAATTAAAAGTATTTTGTACTTGGTGATTCAGTGGAAATAAATGATTGGGGAAATGTATTCCGTAAGCGGAAACTGTTTGAAATTGTTTTCAAAAGGAGTTTGAAAATTTGGAAATATATCTTGGAAAGATAATTGGGCAAATAATAATGTGGGAAATTATTTATTGTGTGATGGTTGCTTGTGGATGTTAATTGATAGTTAAATAACCGACTATCAATATTGGCCAAATGCGTTGATCGTTTCGAAGAGACCGGGATCGAGTTTCCGTATACCGGGATTCTAGGTCTGGAGACTCGAATACCACTTCGATCCGGTTTGTACGTTTCGTGTAACGATTTCGGAGTCGAAGATGGAGCAGTGAAGTGCATGGGCTAGTCGCTACTAATCCTGAGGATATTTCCAAAATGGATGTAGTAGGAATAGTGCCTTCGGTTCCGTTCGGACCCGGGACGGACTTGTATGGACGAATGCTTTCGTGACATCGTCAGGCGGACGATGGGCATTCTAAGGGATATGTGCTATAAAGGTATCGTTTAGCCTCGAGCCTCATCAACCGGGAATGACTGAAAATCAGGGGTTATGCAGCAAGGCTTCGTGGGTAGCCCCCACTTGAGAGTAAGGTCATCCCTGTCTAGATGTCCCTTTATTTCGGCTTAGTGGTGCGGTTGCTGATCCCAACCGTGGGGTGATTTTACTTGGAATTATCCAGTAAGGGATGATTCCGGCTTTGTGTTGCAGGGGAGCGGGCATACTCCTCGGTACTGTGATCTAGGCCACGTACTGTGACAGGTGGTACCCCAGTGCCTAGTCATTCGTTGGAAATCCATTCTCCCTACGTGCCTGTACGGTTTTGATTGTGCCAACTATTGTTGAAATGTGAGATGCAAGCATTTCAGCTAGATTCTATTTTACTTTCTGTAGACACTATTATAATATCAGAGGATTTTGATATAAAGTGTTTTAGCTATCGTAAGGTAAAAACCCGACATGTTTATTTGTGGCGTGGTCTTACGAGATGCTTTTGTTTTCAAAGGATTTTGAAACTTTAATAATCAATTTGAGTGTGATTTTCTCACGCTGGTTTTCCAGACTGACTCGGGTATTGTTTTATATGATGCTCGGGTCAGACCGAGATAAACAGGTTCAGGATATAATGCTGTGGAGCTCAGGAGACGAGCTGGATGACGATACGTACTCTCGTACTTGCTATTATTTTTCCGTTGTGTATTCAGTTGTATGTTATGGATGTTGATTTACTCTGATGATGTATTGTATAAACAGATATAGTTTTTGATTTGTGTAAAGATCTGTTGATATATTATATTTTGTTCCGCTGCGATGGTTAGATTCTGATGTTGTTTTCTATTTTTCTTCTTCTGCCTCTTCTTCTTAACTAAAATGGTTCGATTTTCCGGGTCTGGAAAGTCGGGTCGTTATAGGTGGTATCAGAGCTTAGGCTAGCGATAACCTTGGCTCTGGTGGGAATTTTGAGAGTATTAATAGATATGAGCGCGTATTTGTTAGTGAATATAAAATGGTTTTATATTGTGTTGGTTGGTTTATTGAGTAGTTTATGGATTCTGGTCAATACGAGTAATTAACGTTATTGATAGGGATCTCTAAACACTTAAATAGAACAATTCGACACAATATTGTTTTAAAATGGGTAGATGAAATAATTTTACCCAAATTATTTTTGTATATGAAAGAAATAATTTTTATAAATTATTATAGTTATATTTGGATGTTTGGTTGTTAGATGATGATAATAAATTATTATCATTAGGAGGAAATTGAATAGGAAATTGAAAACTTATAACCAAAGTTCAAGAATAAATTTATATAACAAAATGGAATTTGAAATATAGACTATAAATGAAATTTATAAATTGAGATAAACTTTATATACAAATGTGAATTACAAATGTGATTTATAATCAAATGTGGTAAATTCATAAACAAATGAAATTTGTAAATGTAAATTGTAAATGTGACTTATAACTTGAAATAAAATGTGATAAAATTCCAGAGTAATGTTTGGATATAAAATTGAATGGGTTTTGAATTTGAAGTTTTGGGAAAGGTTTAAATTCCTTTGGATTTAAAATAGTTTTTAAAGGTTTTGGGGAAATAATGGTGATATTATTTCATGAATATTTTTGAATTTGAATGGAAATCTGGTGGGAATTTGGGATTTTCAAAATGTTTGAAAAGTTTTAAAGTGATAAAAGCATTAAATTCTCTTACGGTCGCTGGAAAATAATTTCGGTGATGACTGCAGCATCATCGATGTCTATTTTCGAGTTTCCAAAGAAAAATTGCTACCAAACTGTTTTAAATTGGAAATGATTGTGAACTGGGTTGGTTTTGAAATTCAAATGGAAAATTGTTTGGTAAAAGCAGATTATTTTGGAAATTGGGATTTGAGGTGATATACCAGATATGTATGAGTTATTTCTGGATTTAGAATGGTTTTGAAATAAAACCGGGCAATTGGATTCTGGGAATTCTATTTAAAATATAAATGTGGAAATTTAAATGAATCAACAATATAAAGCATAGAATGAAGTTGATTGAAATAAGAAGGGAATGAAGGTTTAATTCTGGGATTATAATTATGAGATGAAATAACTCAATGAGTAATATAAGTTGGTAGATAAAAGAGTTAGAGAACTTGAAGGTGAATGAATTGTAAAACTTGTATAAAATTGTATCCTAGAATTAAAATTTAATTCGAGTATATGAAGGTGAATAAAATATATTTGAATTTAACTTAAGATAAGTTAAATAAAATTGAGAATTGGAATTGAATTGGATATAAAGGTAAATGCTTATAATTGTGTAAAGAAATTCATATTCTTAAGTTCTTAAGTGTAATAATTTGAGATTTGATTGTAAAGATGAAAATGGACTTAAATGAATAGTCCCGGGTCTTCAGTAAGTAAGTTAAACTTATGAATAGAAATGAAATTGTAAGTCATAAATGGGAATCCATTACTTTGAACCATTAAGAGTTATAATTTGAAATTGTAATTATCAAATGGAAACGACTAAGATGAGCAACCTTAATTTTTAAATAAATCTAAACTTGAATTATAAAATAAATTGAACTTAAGACAATTAAGTGAAGTGATATTTGGAATTAAAAAGGCAAGTATTTAATTTTAACCAGCGGAGGAACTAATTAGATAATAAATTAGTTAATGAAATTGAATTGTGAGTTAATGAAATTGGATTAACATAGTGATGGTTTGAATTGCGAATGAAATCCAAATAAGTGAAAATAAAGTGGAAATGACCTGGTTATTAATAAAATAATTCCAGATGAATTGAGTATGGAAAATAAAATTCATAATGATTGAGTGAATGAACCACCTATATTAAATAAATAAATGGATGGAATTTGATTAAATAAGAATCAAATGAAAGATGAAAATAAAACTTTAAAGGGTTGGTTAAATGGAAAATAAACTTAAGTTATTGACTTAAGTAAATGTTGAATGGAAACTGAACTCAACAGAGGAGTGGTTTAAATAAGTTGAGAAATAGTTATTGAATGAATTAACTTGGATTGTTTTCGAGCTAAATAAAATTCAATATTCAGAAGTTGGAGATGAATTGAATTTAAGAAAGAAAAATTTGGAAATGAAGTAGTAAATTGAAGTAAGTTGGAATTCATATGAAATGGGAGTTCAATTTGAATATATACACTTCAGTGGTGAAGTAGTAAATAAATATAAGAAAATTTATATTGAACTTAAGAATTGAAGAATGAAATTCTTAAGAAAATTTGTATTGGAAATATACTTAGTAATTTTGGGAAAAAAATATATACTAAGTAAATAGTTGAATGAAGACTAAAACTGAAGTTGTGAAATGGGATAGTTGTGAATAAGTAGATAACAATCAAAAGGAATGCGAAATAAAAGAGAATTGATATAACTGATAATCAATTGAAATTTATACGTAAGATGTACGTATATTATTTTATTCGCATAGCTATTTGATCCGGATTCGAGCACAGAATTTCGAGGTAATTATACCGATCCGAATTTGGATTTTTCACTCGATTTTCAACGGCGAGCCTGGATATGGATTGTTGATTGATTCTGGAAATTCTCTATCATAGTTTGTGGCTATGCAAGGAGAATGATGGTTTTTGATCAAGAAACCAGATCTGAGTCCGCACTAGGAAGTCGGGTGGACGATACTAGTTCGGAAGTGAAATTGTGTGATCGATTGAGCGATCGAATGTGATATTGCGTACGGATGATATATGTGCATCGTACGGGCTTAAGTAAAACAAATATTGGAAATTTGTAAAGGAAAGTATAAAATGACTTTGGAATTGTGATTGAATATTATTGCTTAGTAGGATATACAGGTGTATAAAAGCAATGGATAGATTGGGATTTTGATTTTAAAAGATAAATTTAATGGCCCGACAAAAAGGTATGTATTTGAATTTCTATATGAAATTTGATTTGGGTTTTTGATCCAGCCACTTGGCTTTTTGTTTTCTTTTTGAGATTGGGAGGCCGTAGAGCCATTTTGTAGTAGTACCGAGCTAGCCGCGCAAAGGAGACGCTGGCGAAATTTTTCGGAAATTTAGGGAGTTAGAAAAAAATTTTGAGAAAATTTTGATAATTTAAAATTTGAATTCAAATTTAAATTTGAATTGATAAGTAGGTGATATGGGTTGAACTTATGAATAAGTTTGGGAAGTTAAAAGATGATTAGTGTATCATTAATAAAAGATTGTTTGGGTATTGTTAAAACTGTTTGATTTGGAAAATAGTTAACGGGAATTGAATCATTCTTCCTAACCGGTAATTTCGGGGACGAAATTCTTTTAAGGGGGGAGGAATGTGACAACCCAGAATTTTTGAGTATTTGAAATTGGATATTTAATTGATTCTAAATATTCAAAAGTTAATTATTTACTAAAATTTCAAATATCACTATCTATTTGATAATTAAATTATGGGAATAAACAATTGGAAATTGGGTAAAAATGTGAAATCTAAAATTTTAAGCTGTTAAAAATAATTTGAAAGCTTGTAAAATTTATATTGATAATACTGAAGGTGATGAAACCTTTAATATTGAATTTCAAAGCGTTTGGTTCAGTTTTGAAAATTTATTGTTTAAATTGAATTTAAAAATAGCCTTCCGAGGCACAGTCTCGGAATTCGACGAAACTAGTTCAATTAGATCCGTAATATTGTATTGTTATAGGATTTCGATTTTCGTAACATTTGGGTTTGTTGTGTGAGCGTACGTCGTGTAAACGCGCTGAGGTTAAAGCGAAAATTTAAATTTAAAATATTTGTATTGGTTGACATGTTAAATATATTTATTCGTCAGCCACCCTATTCTATACCTACGTACGCTTAGCCGACATCCTGTAGCCTTTTTCCTTCATCACGCTGCCCTCTCGTATAAGAAAAATCAAATCTAAAGATTAAATCTTCTGGTATACACCTCCTTCCCGTCTATTTCAAAAAAAAATCTACTTTACTTCAAAATCACAGCTAATAGCAATCTCCATGGTTGCGATGCTTGAACCCGATAGAACTAGGGTTTCGAAAATCAACGCCTTCATAATAATCATCGCTACATACTCAGCTATGCCTTCAGCCATCGCGGCTCATCCTTGCCCCTACGCGATATTCTCTACTGCCGATCTGAGGTCGGTGGCACACTCGAGGGATAGGGCGAGCGTACTGATTTGACAAGCGCGAGCTCGTGAGTGGGGGCAAGCTGGAGACGAGCTCGAAGAAGGGAGGAAGGGAATCTCGCGGCTGCGCGAGTGTCGAAGGGAGTTCGATCGTGGTTTGTTGGGGATGAAGGGGAAAGCGAACCCGTGCTCTACTGGGGAGGGTGATGCGTCGGCCTTGTGTTGCTGTAGGGTACGTAGTCCTGGCGATCTCGATCTGAAGACTTGGCGAGTTCGTCAAAGGCTGTTAGGTATATATATACTATCGTTTTAATTTAATTTAACCAAGTCTATATTTGTATGCATATATAGTTAAATGGGAATGATTTTTTACAGTAAAGGATAAAGTATATTTTGGTTTAAAAGTCTCTATATGTATATACATATCTAGGTCAGAAAATAAATATACACCGTATTGATTTTACCGCCGATATGAAATTTCTGTTTTTAATTGTAAGGTAATGAATAGGTATATAAACATAAATATATATATATATATATATTTATAAATAAGCTTGAAAAGAGGAATATAGGAATTTTAAAATTGTTGAAGGTTTCTATATAGAATTCGATTTTTGAAATCTATAATCATTTTATTAGTATATGTAGTTTTGAAGAGAATACATATATACATGAATACCTATTTTCATTCACTAGTTTATTTTAAATGATGCGTATTCGCAACTAATTTATTTAATGAACTGATTTAATTATTTCAGTTATTAAAAATAATCTGTTTAAGGGAAATGTATAGTTTAATTAAATCATTAGTCGATCAAATTATTACATGGAAATTGGAAGTTGATTTAGAATTTTAAATTGTGTTTTAAAGGAAGCAAACCGGATGGGAATGACGGCAAAACAAAAGCAAAGGTGAGTTAATCTCACTCAGTTAAATTATAATTTAATTTAAATGGTTAAATTTAAATAATTGATTGGATGATTGCATTGATTGATGTGCTATATATATATAGTAGTATATAGCAATATATACATATTGGCATATGTATATATTTGAGTTGTTGATATTCCCGCATTTATATAGCGGATGAGACCCTATGCGCCGCATAATAGCGGATGATATTTTATAAAACCCATATACCGCGATATTCCACCTTGAAGTGGAATTGGTATTGTGCTAACGTCTGTGGATGCATGGAAACAGGTTGGAGGGATCCAACTGGATTCCTCAAAATATTTAATTTTGTTTAAATATTCTGTGATATGATTTTTGATATCCTGTGATGATTTATATTGGATAATCTGGTTGGATTGAATTTCCCAGTATAATGAGTTATCAAAAGCAATTGAATTGAATTTTGGAAAGAAATAAAAGAGTAAAATTTAAGTTAAATAATTCTAGTGAATTCGAATAAATTAAATAGGGAATTGTAAAAGAAATAAAGAAATTTCTTAATTCGAACAAATATGGGGAAAAGAGGATTTTGAATTTAATAGTGAAGAAATAAATCTTTAACTAAAGTGATATTATTTAAAAATATAAAAGAATTGATTTTATTGAAATTTAAAGATTTAATTTAATTAAAATATTAATTGAAGAAGTTTGGAAATCCGAAGTTGGTATTTTAGTTAAAAAGGGTTTTAACTCATAATAAGGAAATAAAAGATGAAAGTTAATGTATTTGAAATAATTGAAGTAAATAGGGAAATTTACTTCAAAGTAAAGTAAGATGGAAATCAATTGGAAATTGATTTAAGTGTTTAAAAACTTGGATTTTTAAAAGAGAAATGAGATTTTGGAGATATAAACTGGGTTTATAAAGTAAAATAAAATATCAGTGGATATTTGGGAATATAAATTCAAGATGGGAATTTATAAAAGGATATGGATTGGTTTAAAAATAAATGTTGATTTATTTTTAAAAGATGGAAATGAGAAGTGTATTTCTCTGGATAGCCAAGTACGTTTTCAAAGTAATTTTTAATATAAGTTAAAGGTTCTAATTTTGTTTTAAAAAGCATGTTTTAGAAAATTGATTATTTCTAAATGTTAATTTCCAAAGTAAGTATTTTCAAAAATATATTATTGTAGTAATTATATAAAAGTGATTTGGTATTATGTTTTAAAAGAGAAATTTAGTTTATATTATAAAGTGGTTTATTTTAAAGTATATATTTTTAATAAAGTATTAAAGTAGTTTGATTTCAATGTTATAAAGTATATTTAAATAAAGTGTTTTTAAATTATTTAAAATTAAAAGTATTTTGTACTTGGTGATTCAGTGGAAATAAATGATTGGGGAAATGTATTCCGTAAGCGGAAACTGTTTGAAATTGTTTTCAAAAGGAGTTTGAAAATTTGGAAATATATCTTGGAAAGATAATTGGGCAAATAATAATGTGGGAAATTATTTATTGTGTGATGGTTGCTTGTGGATGTTAATTGATAGTTAAATAACCGACTATCAATATTGGCCAAATGCGTTGATCGTTTCGAAGAGACCGGGATCGAGTTTCCGTATACCGGGATTCTAGGTCTGGAGACTCGAATACCACTTCGATCCGGTTTGTACGTTTCGTGTAACGATTTCGGAGTCGAAGATGGAGCAGTGAAGTGCATGGGCTAGTCGCTACTAATCCTGAGGATATTTCCAAAATGGATGTAGTAGGAATAGTGCCTTAGGTTCCGTTCGGACCCGGGACGGACTTGTATGGACGAATGCTTTCGTGACATCGTCAGGCGGACGATGGGCATTCTAAGGGATATGTGCTATAAAGGTATCGTTTAGCCTCGAGCCTCATCAACCGGGAATGACTGAAAATCAGGGGTTATGCAGCAAGGCTTCGTGGGTAGCCCCCACTTGAGAGTAAGGTCATCCCTGTCTAGATGTCCCTTTATTTCGGCTTAGTGGTGCGGTTGCTGATCCCAACCGTGGGGTGATTTTACTTGGAATTATCCAGTAAGGGATGATTCCGGCTTTGTGTTGCAGGGGAGCGGGCGTACTCCTCGGTACTGTGATCTAGGCCACGTACTGTGACAGGTGGTACCCCAGTGCCTAGTCATTCGTTGGAAATCCATTCTCCCTACGTGCCTGTACGGTTTTGATTGTGCCAACTATTGTTGAAATGTGAGATGCAAGCATTTCAGCTAGATTCTATTTTACTTTCTGTAGACACTATTATAATATCAGAGGATTTTGATATAAAGTGTTTTAGCTATCGTAAGGTAAAAACCCGACATGTTTATTTGTGGCGTGGTCTTACGAGATGCTTTTGTTTTCAAAGGATTTTGAAACTTTAATAATCAATTTGAGTGTGATTTTCTCACGCTGGTTTTCCAGACTGACTCGGGTATTGTTTTATATGATGCTCGGGTCAGACCGAGATAAACAGGTTCAGGATATGATGCTGTGGAGCTCAGGAGACGAGCTGGATGACGATACGTACTCTCGTACTTGCTATTATTTTTCCGTTGTGTATTCAGTTGTATGTTATGGATGTTGATGTACTCTGATGATGTATTGTATAAACAGATATAGTTTTTGATTTGTGTAAAGATCTGTTGATATATTATATTTTGTTCTGCTGCGATGGTTAGATTCTGATGTTGTTTTCTATTTTTCTTCTTCTACCTCTTCTTCTTAACTAAAATGGTTCGATTTTCCGGGTCTGGAAAGTCGGGTCGGTACATAAATTAAGGTTAATTATTAATTAATTAAGGAGTAATTAATCAATAAAAGTAATTGAGAGTTAATTAATTAACAATTAAGGGTTAATTAATTAAGATGATTAATTAAGGAATGATTAATTAATGAAGGTGATTAAGACCTAATCAAATTGTAATTAATGATAATTAATCATTGATTAAGGATTACTAATGAAAGTAATTATGTGGTTGATAAATTTAAAACCACACGATTTATTCATCTTAATTGAAGATGGTTGATTGTTATTGAATGATGTGTGATGGATTGATATATCTGATATGTAATGTGATGCTATGTAATATGAAATGCTTTGTGCTGAGCTGTTATATCTGTGATGAATATACTGTTGTATGAATATGAAAACCCTTTGGACCCGTAAAACGACATTTGAATTTCGATGTGACAGGGAGTCGGATTCCAGTTTGTTATCCGAAACCCACATCGAATCGTAATGATGAATCTTTGTGATCGATAAATTTACTTTATCTGTGAATCTGTGAATGAAGATAAGCGTTTTAAATCATGCCGCTTATCGATATTGATATGCTTAAATCAGTGATGACTGATGATGTTGCACTATTGTGTGAAACCCTTAGACCACACTTTTACACACACAAATATGGACTTCACGAGGAAATCAGTTAAGTCACAGATGATTTAAATTTAATATTTTTGAAATTGAAATTTTAGTTTCAATTGATTTTGGAAATGGATTTAGGTTAAATGTTAAAGCTTTTGAAAAGGAGTTTTTAAGATAAAAGTTATTTTTGAATAACTTGATTTAGTTTTGAAATTTAATTTGAATTTGAATTCAAAATTTGGAATTGAATTCCATGTTTGGAAATTATGGTTAAGATGTTATAAATGTGTTTATATGAATTTAAACCATTTTAAAAGTATGGTTTTGAGAATTTGAATTTAACCCAAGGACTTTAACTCGTATAACTGAATCAGATTTTCCGAAATGAAAACTGTTTGTTTTCAAATAATAGAAGCTTTCATATAAGGAATGAATTTACAATTTGTGTCAAAAGAATTTCAAATTGAAATGAAAATAGTTTTCCGAGTTATGAATAAATCTTTGTGAAAGATTGTTGAACTTTGTTTTGAAATTGGAAAGGTGTAACTTTTGTATAAAAGGTCGAAATGGAATTGTTTTGAAAGCTATGAGTTAAATCTTTGTTTAAAGATTGGACGAGTTAATCCAAATTGAAATGGAAATCTACGAATAGATCTTTGTGAAACTGGGTGAACTTTGTGAGATGAATCTTTTTTTTGTAAAAGATTAAAATGGTAATGTGTTTAAACCATTTGAAGGAAAGTTTTGGGTAATAAGTTGTGACTTAACTGAAATCCCAATATCCATATGTTTTTAAAATATTGCGCTCATTATTCGGTTTAGCCGGGAGAGGACTTTGTGTCATATAACCCATTCCGAATAATGATACGACGTATATGGATATAATTTGAAGATCGGTGGTGAAGACCGGATACTTTCGAAAACGAAAGGATTACCATCGAGTGTCTCTACATCGGCTGATCCCCGGTATAGAGATTTTAACGCCCTTTGTGATGGGAAGTCCGAACGTAATTTGAAATTATCTAGATTTGCAAGGACCTCTTTGGAAGTGCCTTCGGTTCTGTTCGAACCCGGAACAGACTTGTATGGTTGTATGTCTGACATTACACTTTGAGATATAAAGCTGATTTCTTTCAAATACATTTCTGTTTAGTGGCGGAGAATTTATTCTCTTAGCTTAACAACCTTCTCTGGGACGTACGAGCTCAGAGGTTATGCAGTTGAAGGTTATCAGTGATATACTCCCAAGTTGGTAGTGTGGCATGCTAAGTGTTGCTGTGTGTTGCTGATCATTTGTTGATCAAAGCATGCCTTTCGTGTAAAGCGTAGCTTTGTGGATGAGACCTCATCGAACCTCATGACCCGGAAATGGTCGAAACAGGAGAGATGCGGCAAGGTTATGAGGGTCGCTCCCTTTAGGGTATGTCATTTCCTTCTAGAAAAAGGTGGTATCATGGTATGGAGCCCAGATGCTTTACCTGTGTGGTTACATCAATCTCATTTACTGTGTGGTTGTTGCTTTGTGATCGAGGGCCCTCGGATAAAGGTCCCAAAGGACCGGGGGGGTGGCATACTCGAGTAGTAGTTACCTAGTTACAGAGGTAACCCAGCCTTGTGTTGGCAGATATCCGGGTAGGTTCTCGGGACGTCCCTCCAGAGGCGTACCCATGTGGCAGTAGGAAGTTCCTTAGCCTGACAATTTGTAGGAAATCCAATTCCCAATACGGACCCAGTACGGTTTTAGTTGTAGAACTTGCCATTTACTTATGGTGGTCTCCCCTGTTTAGATGGTAGCTAAAGTAGGCATAGTTCGGAATGTCTATGCTGGCTAAGATTAATATTATATTTTCGAGATGTTTTCCACTACGCACTAATAATAATAGATTGAATGATTTTGCGTAGTAAGCATTTTTGACTATCATAAGGAGAAATCTCCTCCAATTCTGTGTTTGCATTGTGTGTGTGGCAGGAGGACTTATGGTAGTTTCATTTTCTAAAAAGCATTGCGAATTTCAATTTTACTTTGTTTTCCAAAGCCAACTGTTTTTGTTACTCACACCAGTCCCATGACTAACTCGGAATTTATTGTTCCCTTCATAAACTCTGGGTTCCCACAATTTTCCACACGGGAAATCTAGAGTTGGGTTTTTCAGATAGTCTAGTTTAGTAGATTATCGGGAGCTAGTTCAGTGTTTGGAGTTCACTCGTGACTGCACTTGCTTAGCTTTGTGCATCGTGATGGTGGTTTGAGCTGATGTTGGAGTTGTTGGACTCATTCTCTTTTGAGGATCATTTGGAGTTATCACTTCTGTTATTTCTGCTGTATCATTATTTATCTCTGATATTGTTGTATCATATTGATATCATTGTTATATATCATTCTGGATATTGTATTCATTGGAATTGTATATGATATCATCTATTTCTTTCTTCTGCTGTGTTGTTATACTTAATGGTGTTATAAGCTCCGGTGAACCAGATTCGGCATTTGAATCTGCGGCATTTTGAGTACAAGTGAAGTACGGGTGCCGATTTTCGAAGGCCGAGTTCAGGATCGCTACATTTGGTATCAGAGCTAAGGTTGAACTTTAGCTATGGAGTATAACACATTAAGTAGCTCATTAGAGATAGGGTGAAGTATACCCTAGAATGAGTATCTCTAAGATATCTGTCCGTATACCTCAGTAAATTCTCTTACCATCCACTGATAGTAAGTATGAGTGCAAGAAAAGGATGAGATAGGGGACAGGGGGATACCACTATGAAATGGTCAATACCCTGTAACAACAAGGAAACAATCTTTTCTCTATCAATCTCTTTTGTTCGTCATCTTTTCTCAATTCTTCGATAACCCTGGTAGATCCAGGAAGAAGATTTGATATAATTGTATGGGACATTAACTCCAAATCGGTCGGAATTGTCTGTTTGGATGAATTGGTTGCTTTGGTTGATAGGCATACTTTAGTTCTAAAGTAAAGAAAATTTTGGTATTGTATCTATATATCAATACAATTTGAGTCCCAATATATATTCTACGAATGGTTAGTTATCTCTTTGAACTAACCGATGCCACTGCATATTTCGTAGATCTGGATAACCCGAGTATCTTGTGGAAAAATTAAATAGATTCGTTCTCGTATCTGTTATTGATATTCTGATTTGGTAAGCCAAATGTAGGATAAATATTCAGTTTGATTTGATGAAATATTTTTCATCTATCTTTGTGTCTCCTTGGCAAATTTCGAGGACGAAATTTCTTAAGGGGGGAAAGTTGTAACGACCCGGATTTTATATAAATTTAAATTGATAATTAATTTGATTTTTGAATAAAAATTTGTGAAATTCATTGATAAATTGACGCGAGTTTCCCCGAGTTCAAATAAATTCTATGTTAAATCATTTAAAATTTAAATATTGTATATATATGTATATATGTGAATATATATGTATATATGCATATATGGGTAAATTTGAAGTTATATATATATTGAAATTGAATTTAAATCTTAAATAAATGGGTTAGAAATAAAAATGAAGTAACACTTAAATAAAATTTAACAACAAATTAAAATAGAAATTTATTTATAAAGTAATGTTATAAAGACAAGTTAAAAAGAAAACAAAAGAGAAGAAAATAAAAGAAAACAAGATACTCCAATATGAATCAAGAAATTAAATACATTCAAGCACAAACAAATAAAAATATATATCTATACACTTGTAAAACAAAGAAACAAAAATATATATATTCAAGTGTAAACAAATCAAAGTTTGTGTGAATAATAAAATGAAACAAGTAGATATATATGTGAATAGCTTGCATAAGGAGACAACATCATATGCTCAAGAATGAAACCAGACAACACAAAGGAAAAAAAAGATAAGCAAGCTTATATAAGAAGACACTAGTACATAGATAATTTTATATATAAATTTGTACAAGATAATTAATGCGTGAAAACTTTAGTACACCATACTACATCATTTCAGCCTACAGAACTTAGGAAATATCTCTGCCTATTGTACCAAAGAAAAATATAATTACCTGATGTGCAAGGGAAAATATATTACCCTGTCTACCTCATTTCCATATATCAAATCTTTCCATCAGTTCGTTCCATTTAAAACTGAGAAGAATCTAAAGTAATATCATTCAAAACTCAAACAAAAATACAATACAAATCAATACAAACAAAAAGATTTCAACTGGAAGTTCAAAGCTTGGTTCAAAAGAAAAGCAACTCAGTTTTCTTCTCCTGGAAAACACTGTGAGTAAACTAAACTTTATTCTGTCTTAAATCTGGATGCATGAAATAAAAACTTTAAAGTCTGATGTAATAATTGTTTACATGATATGAATTGTATGCACATATATCTGAATATATGGGTGTGCATGTCTATATACAAAACTGTTTGCCCTGTTCTTGTTGTTCAGGCTTTAAAATTTGAAGAAAATTCAAATCTTCTTCCCTGAATCTCATTAGACTTCAATATATAAACAAAATTGGCTTGTTATAACAAGAGATCAAATTTAAAAATATTTTCAAGTTAAATCTGAAACTAGTTTTAACAAGAAGGAAGAAGAACAGTAGATTTGAAAAACATACCGAAATTCTAATCATAATAACTGTTTGTTTCAGTTATATAATCTGATTTGTCATCGAAAACTAGGATTTTTAAAAATAAAATCTTGATTTTTAAGGTTGTTAATCGAGAGAAATCAAGGGATGAACGTTAATTGGGTTTCGGGCATTTGTCGATGATCAAAGGTGCTGGAAGTGTCGATCTTGTTGTTGAAGCAGGCTTATAGGTCGAGGAGCTTGGCAAAAATGGTCGGAGGGGTTATCTTTTGACGTGGTGGCACGGCGAGGCAATAGTAGGGTTTAAGGACTGGTTTTGGTCAACGTTGATTTGGAGGCCAGTTCGTCGTCATCAATGCATCAGACTTGATAGGAGCAGGGGGAATCGAAGCATGGGTTTTTGATGAAAGGTTGGACGTGGCGGCATGAATTCTGGTGATCGGGATTGGTCGGCACGAGGATTTTTCGATCATCAAGTTTTGGCTTCCAGATAATCGAATAGCTCGATTTCGTCTTCGAGGGTGATTTGCATTTCTGGGTGGTCAGGTGGCAAGTGTGGGTAGAAGGCGACGTGTCGGAGGTGATCTTGGAAGCTGGATCGTCGGCGGTGGCCGGTGCATGTGCACAGGGGTTGGGTGGTGTCAGTTGTTTGGGTAGTGGTTTTGACTCGAGTAGGGACTCGGGGTAGCAGCGTTTTGACTTGGGTTCGTCTCGAGTTCGTCTCGTGTTCGCGTGAGCGTCAAAGCATGTTCACAGTTTAAAGTGTTACCAGTTTTTTTTACTTAAAAAAAGAAAAGGAAGGGGAACTCAGGGTAGCTCATGAGTGGAATTCGGGTTCAACCCGAAGCAGATCTATAACCAGGTTTTAAAAAGCTTTTAAAACAAGTTTTGAAATTTAAATTGAAATAGTTTTAAAACTATCACTTGATAATGTTTAAAACACTTAAAGGTAAGTTATGATTTGGTAACCTTAATTTATCAAGTTAAATGGTTATTTTATTTAAACTTAATTTATGATTTAATTAAGTAAAGTTAATTAAAGATAAAATGGGTTAAATATGTTAATAGTAATTAATGATTTGTTTAATTAAAGAATAATTACTTAATTAAGTACTTAATATTAAAGGATTATTTTAACAAATAAATTAAGTTTAATTATTAATTAATTAAGGAGTAATTAATCAATAAAAGTAATTAAGAGTTAATTAATTAACAATTAAGGGTTAATTAATTAAGATAATTAATTAAGGAATAATTAATTAATGAAGGTGATTAAGACTTAATCAAATTGTAATTAATGATAATTAATCATTGATTAAGGATTACTAATGAAAGTAATTATGTGGTTGATAAATTTAAAACCACACGATTTATTCATCTTAATTGAAGATGGTTGATTGTTATTGAATGATGTGTATTGGATTGATATATCTGATATGTGATGTGATGCTATGTAATATGAAATGCTTTGTGCTGAGCTGTTATATCTGTGATGAATATACTGTTGTATGAATATGAAAACTCTTTGGACCCGTAAAACGGCATTTGAATTTCGATGTGACAGGGAGTCGGATTCCAGTTTGTTATCCGAAACCCATATCGAATCGTAATGATGAATCTTTGTGATAGATAAATTTACTTTATCTGTGAATGAAGATAAGCGTTTTAAATCATGCCGCTTATCGATATTGATATGCTTAAATCAGTGATGACTGATGATGTTGCACTATTGTGTGAAACCCTTGGACCACACTTTTACACACACAAATATGGACTTCACGAGGAAATCAGTTAAGTCACAGATGATTTAAATTTAATATTTTTGAAATTGAAATTTTAATTTCAATTGATTTTGGAAATGGATTTAGGTTAAATGTTAAAGCTTTTGAAAAGGAGTTTTTAAGATAAAAGTTATTTTTGAATAACTTGATTTAGTTTTGAAATTTAATTTGAATTTGAAATCAAAATTTGGAACTGAATTCCATGTTTGGAAATTATGGTTAAGATGTTATAAATGTGTTTATATGAATTTAAACCATTTTAAAAGTATGGTTTTGAGAATTTGAATTTAACCCAATGACTTTAACTCGTATAAATGAATCAGATTTTCCGAAATGAAAACTGTTTGTTTTCAAATAATAGAAGCTTTCATATAAGGAATGAATTTCCAATTTGTGTCAAAAGAATTTCAAATTGAAATGAAAACAGTTTTCCGAGTTATGAATAAATCTTTGTGAAAGATTGTTGAACTTTGTTTTGAAATTGGAAAGGTGTACCTTTTGTATAAAAGGTTGAAATGGAATTGTTTTAAATGCTGAGTTAAATTTTTATTTAAAGATTGGACGAGTTAATCCAAATTGAAATGGAAATCTATGAATAGATCTTTGTGAAACTGGGTGAACTTTATGAGATGAATCTTTTTTGGTAAAAGATTAAAATCGTAGTGTGTTTAAACCATTTGAAGGAAAGTTTTGGGTAATAAGTTGTGACTTAACTGAAATCCCAATATCCATATGTTTTTAAAATATTGCGCTCATTATTCGGTTTAGCCGGGAGAGGACTTTGTGTCATATAACCCATTCCGAATAATGATACGACGTATATAGATAGCATTTGAAGACCGGTGGTGAAGACCGGATACTTTCGAAAACGAAAGGATTACCATCGAGTGTCTCTGCATCGGCTGATCCCTGGTATAGAGATTTTAACGCTCTTTGTGATGGGAAGTCCAGACGTGATTAGAAATTATTTGAATTTGCAAGGACTTCTTTGGAAGTGCCTTCGGTTCTATTCGAACCCGGAATAGACTTGTATGGTTGTATGTCTGACATTACACTTTGAGATATAAAGCTGATTTCTTTCAAATACATTTCTGTTTGGTGGCGGAGAATTTATTCTCTTAGCTTAACACCCTTCTCTGAGACCTACGAGCTCAGAGGTTATGTAGTTGAAGGTTATCAGTGATATACTCCCAATTTGGTAGTGTGGCATGCTAAGTGTTGATGTGTGTTGCTGATCATTTGTTGATCAAAGCATGGCTTTCGTGTAAAGCGTAGCTTTGTGCACGAGACCTCATCGAACCTCACGACCCAGAAATGGTCGAAACAGGAAAGATGCGGCAAGGTTATGAGGGTCGCTCCCTTTAGGGTATGTCATTTCCTTTTGGAAAAAGGTGGTATCATGGTATGAAGCCCAGATGCTTTACCTGTGTGGTTGCATCAATCTCATTTACTGTGTGGTTGTTGCTTTGTGATCGAGGGCCCTCGGATAAAAGTCCTAAAGGACCGGGGGGTGGCATACTCGAGTAGTAGTTACCTAGTTACAGAGGTAACCCGGCCTTGTGTTGGCAGAGATCCGGGTAGGTTCTCGGAACGTCCCTCCAGAGGCATAGTTCAGAATGTCTATGCTGGCTAAGATTAACATTATATTTTCGAAATGTTTTCCACTATGCACTAATAATAATAGATCAAATGATTTTGTGTAGTAAGCATTTTTGACTATCATAAGGAGAAATCTCCTCCAATTCTGCGTTTGCATTGTGTGTGTGGCGGGAGGCCTTATGGTAGTTTCATTTTCTAAAAAGCATTACGAATTTCAATTTTACTTTGTTTTCCAAAGCCAACTGTTTTTGTTACTCACAACAGTCCCATGACTGACTCGGAGTTTATTGTTCCCTTCCTAGACTCTGGGTGCCCACAATTTTCCACACGGGCAGTCAAGAGTTCGGTTTTTCAGATAGTCAGGTTTAGTAGATTATCGGGAGCTAGTTCCGTGTTTGGAGTTCACTCGTGACTGCACTTGCTTAGCTTTATGCATCGTGATGGTGGTTCGTGCTGATGTTGGAGTTGTTGGACTCATTCTCTTTTGAGGATCATTTGGAGTTATCACTTCTGTTATTTCCGCTGTATCATTATTTATCTCTGATATTGTTGTATCATATTGATATCATTGTTGTATATCATTCTGGATATTGTATTCATTGGAATTGTATATGATATCATCTATTTCTTTCTTCCGCTGTGTTGTTATACTTAATGGTGTTATAAGCTCTGGTGAACCAGATTCGGCATTTGAATCTGCGGCATTTTGAGTACAAGTGAAGTACGGGTGTCGATTTTCGAAGGCCGAGTTCAGGATCGCTACAGTAAGTGTCTTATCGAATCTTGGCAACACATGTTTTTTTAGTTTTGTTATGCAAAATGTATTAGCTTTGAGTATGTAGACTATTTATTCAAGAACGGTTTTTAGATTTATCTTCGCCTCTACCTTCGAAGAAAAGTATACAATATTTAGAAGCATGAATGTGAGATTATGGATTATTCATATTCATTTCAATGGACAGTTAATAAGAAATGTAAGAGAAAAGGTTTACATAATCTCATGTTAAGATGCAAGGCTGGCCCTTAGGCTGGACAACTAGGGAAACAGCCCAGCGCCCAGGTATTGTAAAGGGCCCATATCATGTGTTGTATCAATTTAAAAAAAACGTAAGGTTTAAAAACCCAAATGACAAATAAATTTAGCTTAAAAGGACAAATCATTACTTAAATTTCATCATGATTCGTGCATCTCCTCAACCTGGACCCTCTTTAAATTGATTCATGTCTTAAAAAAGCTCTGACTTCTTATTTTTCTTATTTACATGTTTGTTTGTTTTATAAATAATTAGTTTCTAATTTTCTACGTAAGCCTGTTATCTGAATAGGATTGTTTTGATAAAGCAAGAAATGACGCATGAGGTCATTGCCCATTTTTTCTATTTGAATTCTACATTGATTTTACCTTTGCTATTTGAGGTTATGATGTGTTTAAAATGTACTAAGATTTATAAATGTTTTTCTAAAATACTGAAAATAAGTAGTATTTAAGCTGTAGAATTGTGTCACTTTTGTTTTTCCTATTGCATCATATGTTTTGTTAACCATTTCTATTACAACAGGGACTTCTTCCATGTCATTAGCAACATCATCAGCACATAATATGGAGAAATAGATGCATAGAGGGCATAAGTGTTCAAAGCAGGTATGTATTTTACCTTCTGATTCACTATATTTACCATCATCATCCATATACAATTTTTATATAAAATAAGTTACAAGCCAGTTAGTACCTGAAATATATTTAGTATCATTACATATATTAAGTATATAACTAAAGTATATTAAAAATTATAAATTCATGTAATTTCATACATAATAGATAAACATTCCAAACATATAATTGATTGCATATCTACCCTTCGTCTTGTCCATTATATTTTTAGCAAGCTGATAAGAATCTTTCTGCTCAACTGTTTTTTGGTTGACTTGTACTCACTTTCATATCTTAGAGTAAAGAATAAGATGCTTCATGACTGTAAATTTCTCATCCGATCTTCAAAATGATGTCCTTTTCTTTTCAAGTGGTTAAATTTCTCATTTGGGATCAGAGAATCAACAAAAAACAAATGTGCAGCTTTTAATTTGAGGCTTTGATGTAAAGATCTCAAATTCCTGTAATATATATACAATTTTTATGGATTTGTTGTGTAAGACTAAATTGGATTATGATGAAAATTTGATGCAGTGTTTAGTTTGGAGTAACATAATTATGAATTCCTATAATACGTGATTTGTAGTTAAAATTTGATGAAAATTTCATTTTACAGAATTATTTGATCGGAAAAAGGAATTCCATGTTCCGTTCCAAGTTTTCCGATTTCCACCAATAGGAATTCCAATGTTGATGGAACGGAATATGGAATAGGCCACATCATTCCATCAACAATCGGAAGGAATAGTAAATGCTTTGGATGGTACAGAAATTTTCCGTACCCAACCCTACTCACATGGCCGACCATAGAGTGAAAAAGGGACAGTTTGAATGTTCAAAATTGTTTAAATGAATTAGTAAAGGAAGGTGAAAGGTCTTCCATCGTTTTCTCTTCTTAATGCGTACTTAAACACAATTAGTTGTCATTCTCTCTCTCTCTCCACCTCTTTTTTTTCAATGCAAAATGACAAGGAAAGAGTGGGCTCAAGTTTATGAAAATCGTATTTAAATTGTGTAACGCCGCCACCACTATACCCATGCTATCCAAGAGTGTTACTAAGTAATACTGTCAGATAATATGGAGAATGAGGCGATATGGGGTACACATGTGAATATTCCTTTGGAATAACACCGATACATATCTCATATTATATAATGCTTACCGTAGATTTACACGATCTTAGTACAATGCAATAAACACATGTGCCTTCGGAATATAACAATACATAATGCATAAATAATATCAAAGAGAACAAGAGTCATAAACACAACGATACTATATAAAAAAAAGATACATAGTCCGAGTGGGATACAAAATATAAATCAAATTCTCACTATCATAAATAGATACAAAGACTCAAGTATACAACTCAATAATATACATACATGGAATGACGTATATATAGAGATATCCTATCCTCCAACTATTCCTAATATCCATAAACTGGTCATCTAGTCCCTGAACCTGAAATGTCTTGGACTAACCTGAGTAATATATAAATAACACACGGGTCAAACTATGTCTAGAATGTTGATATCAAATAACATATAATGATAATTTGTATGGAAAAGTGGTGATAGCCTAAAAAGTACCAAAGCATCCCAAAATAGCATCCATCGTAAAACCATGCAGAAAAGTGTCATCACCCATATAAATCAAATCAGTAAGAATCATGAAATACATATTCAATAAGTGAATCATCTATACATAAAATCAACATCAATGTATAAGAAATCTCCAAGTAAAATAAGGTTAACATAATAATGCCCAAATTGGATATAAATCGACATTCCCGAGTCTATCAACATAAATGGCATCATCGCCTATAAAGTATAAATGGGGTACCCTACCTAAGAATTGGCATAACTTGCCTCTATATATATCAAATCAAGTGGTGACGGGAATTGACTGTATGACATAATCAATTCCCAAGTATAATCGCGTCATAACGTATGGGTTATACCACCATATCTATACTTAGCTGAGGTGTATAAATATTATGTACTCATCCGCCATTCCATGTAGAATCGGACGGGAGATTGATAGCTAACCGCCTGCTCCAGGGGCCTGGGCTACCCACCCAGATCATCTCCTAATGTCTTCAGTTACCTCCTTGGTCTTCGTGACGATATCCACCAAATGCACTTGTCAATGCTAGGATTCTTAGTCATGATCTCGGATCATGCCCTATGGTAACAGACGGTTGGCCTAGGTGACAAAAGGGGGTGAGGGCTACTCCACCATAATGGCTAACCACCCTTTACTAAACTCCCATGATGCACATCTAATATATAATAAAAGTGTCAAAGATTTGGGGTGCGACACCACTATCAGGCCGCCAGGTTGGAAACTGGCCTAATCTGGTTCCCTCTAACTCCTGATCATATCTCGGAGTACATCATGATAGACAAGTAGATAATATCTATGAATATATATAGGTACTTCCCCATAACTCAGTCATTGATGAGTCTGTTGAACCACGAGCATTACCTTACGTAAGTATAAACCATCATCCCTATTCCTGTCAGATGAGTAGCATCTACTTACACTGAATAACCGAATAAACATCACATTAGAGTCTCATACTGCCATATGTGACTAGTACGTTTATTCAATGAATATAAACTACACTCAAACCACACAATATCTCTATGCAACAAGTCCAATGCATAATCGAAAAAGTGTTACCGAGAGTCCCATACCATATGGTATCACTAACCCCTTTATTTTAATTTATCGTTGCATAGAAATGAAAATGCATATATAATAATAAAAGTAACTATAAAAATATTTATACTATATTTGAAAACATAAATAGAATTTTCTGTAATAAAAGACACATTGTCAAGTAAATAATATAAAATAATATCTAAATAATTGTTTATACACAATAGAATACTTTTACAGGTCTCTAATATAAATTTAATAATAATTTAAGATACATAAATAACTTTTGATAACTCATTCCTATCTTTTGAAACCCCAAAATAGCTTGTAAAACCAAATATTAATCATACAAATTATTTCAGTATTTTCCATAGTTAAATACTATTTTTAAATAATTTAATAACATCCAAATCAATTTCATATATTCCAATTCCATAAAATATAATTTTCAAATCTTAAATTATATTCAAAATTTCATGAAATATTATTCAAAAATTATAAAATAATAATTAGAAACCATTTCATATTTTTCTAGAATTTTATAGGATTTTTATAGATTTATTAAATAACAAAATTTTAAATTTTCATTAAATAATCAATATGTGAATTAAATAAATAATATTTAATAAAACTTTTCATAAAAATAATTTCATATTTATAATTTATCAATCTTCTATTTTCTACACCATATTATTATTAAGTTATATATATATATGTTAAATACAACTACTGAATTAGGTCGACCACCACCGATCGACACCCATTCTTGAGCGATCGACCGATCATGAGCACCGGGACGACCGCTAAGAGTCTAAACCTGGAGTGTTTTGCTCTAAATTTTCCCCTTCTGATCGTCGTTAGTTTGATTGTCTTTCCTCCCCGTTGAACCCAATATCAATGCACATTAAAACAATAATTTAACCATTAAAACACATTCCATAACAATTCAAAAATAATAGTGCAATAATATGGGTTTTGTAGATAGTGAATAGAGTGAAGGGTGCTGATTTAACTATGAGAAAAGAAGAAAACAAATTAATATTAAATTACTGAAATCAACCAAAGAGGCAACACAATACACATTACATTATGCATAGATTTGTGAGTGGAATTCACTCACTTTGACTATAGCAGCTTCAAACTCATGGTTTGCTTACTTTTCTCCTCTTTTGCTCTTCACTATAGATTTCTCATGAACCCATAATCTTAACCAAAACACTAGCTTCTTGTTATAATCGGGTTTAGAATGATGTTGAGAAGTATATATATTCTACCTAGAATTTTTATAGAATTTTATCTATTTTTATTTTTGAATTTAAAGAGGATGTTAGTTTTTCATGAAATAGTGATTAGTGAAGATGGGAATAAAATGAACATACAGGAGATGAATTGTGAATGGTGAAGAGCTTTCTAGATTAATCATGAAGTAGCGAAGAGGCGGAGATTTCCAAGTGTTTAATTTGGGCCTAATGGGCTTAATGAAAACTTTAAAACAGCTATTTCTCTTCGTCTTGCTTTTACTAATTAATTTTTCTAACATAACTAAATAGAAAAAATATTTATTTATCTCAAAAATTATTTTCTCTAACACAACCAAAATTGCCTTTTTAGATGTTGGAATTTCTAGAAAGCTTCAGAGAAATCACTATGGTACGAATATATCCCGAAAATTCACAACACTCTAATACAATGTACCAACAAATATAATATAAATCCATACTATTTATTTATCACTAAACTTTTGTAATTACAAAATCCCTTAATATACTTTAGTTTGTCAAAAGATTTTATTACTTTCAAAGATAATGATAGAAAATAATTTGTAAATCCATTTTGTAGCGATCCACCTTATTGGACAGTTTAAATCGACAATAAACCACACATGTCTAATTCGAACCATTCAAATGGGAGGATTGTTAATGGAGTAAATAAGAAAATAAGAGAAAGGAAAGAAAAAAATGCAAAATCTAACAGCGGAAAGACAAAATATAATAATCAAATAACAGATCATGAAGCTGTTTTACAAATACATTTGATTATACTTTTACAATACAATTAGAGTTATACATACAGCAGGAATAATAGGATAATGCAGTGGAACAACATCATACAGTGGAATAATACTAATAATATAATATACCAAACTCCATCTTCATCCTCTAGAAATAAAGTCTTCCACGCTGAAATGCTCAGGCTGACCCGAGCGTAATGAAAAGACAAAACACTCAAGTTAGAACTAAATGATCTTATGTAAGTTAAATCAACAGTAAATAAATACGAGTGTAACGGCTTCAGAGATGTTTACAGGATTTTACATCTCATATCCAGTGTATACCTGCGTCAATAACTTAAGAGATGTTCGGGATTTCCATCTCCTAAGGATCCGTTAAACTATTTATATGTAGTAATATACGCTATATATATAGTGTCTATCAATAAAGTAAAGTATTAAAATAGCATTAAGGCGTTACCCATATCCCCCTTAACACATTTTATAAATGCCGTAGTTTATACAGTACTGTAACCTCCACTAAACCGATAGGCTATCAGGGAGCACTCCATAGGTACGACACAAACCAAAATCGTAGTGGGCTCAATAAGGCATATGTCAAGGCACACGAGGCAATGCCCAAGGTGGAAGTCCACCGTTTTGCACTCCCAGACTGGTGGTAACGCATAGCATCTACTACCGCCCACCTCGGAACACACTCCCATAATCAAATCGATGGTGGCCACCAAATCAATCACAAAGTAACAGATATGGTATCGAAGAAATGTGCCCGATCGGAGGAGCAACCTCACTTGACCCGGTATAGCTCCCGTTTTAGTCATATCAAGCTGACCCGCGGGGGTCAGGACTGCGTTCTTACCTCATACCAGAAGCGTTCGCCAAACCATCCTACTTCGTTCTGGATTCTCGACCACGTGCATAGTTGTTAAAGTGGTTTCCGAATTGGCAGGGAGTATGACAATATCCGACCCTGGTCTCTTTAACAACCAATCGTTATATTTTTCACACCGTGGTCATTTTATAAAATATTTATAATAATAATCCAAAAAACAGTTTATACTTTCATATCAAGATATCTATATACTTATTCCAAAAGTATAAATATATTCATATATACCGAGGAAGATTTCTTTCAATCAATTTCGAAAATAATTTATAAATCTCTCTTAAACCATTTATAAACTATTTATATGCTTTAAAACCATTTATAAAGCTATTTATAAATCCCAAAATAGTTTACAACTCTTCCCATTATCATAAACTTTACACAAATTCCTTTATATGCTTCCAAATCCCTTTATACAAGTTCTTTTATAAAACCCTTCATAAAATCCTTTATAAAAATATTTTATAAGAATCCTTTTATAAAATCCATTATAAAATCTCTTACAAAACTTTTATAAATTCCTTACAAAACCTTTTACAAAATTCTAGAATCTTTTACAAAAATATTTTATCTATTAAAGTTATTATAAAAGTCTATTTTTATTATCATAAATCAAAACTATATTTATCATATTAACTTAAATTTAAAATATATGTATTAAAAATGTATTAAATATTTTATTAAATTAAAATTTAACTATTTAAAATATATATTTAATACTAAATAAAATTATAAGGTAAAATCTTAAATTTACATTTAAAATCATATATTAACTTATAATTTGAACTTTAAAATATATAAATAAATTATTTTCCAAATATAATTATTTTTAAATAAAATCATTTAAATAAATTTTAAAATTAAAATTTAAAATCAAACATACTTTATAACTAGAAAAATAATTTAAAACCGACCAACGGTGTCCGTATATAATTTTCTACCCTATGGTCAAGTGATAGGGTATGTATCATTCCAACCCCAAAATAATTAAATTTTCTGGGTATATATCATTTCAACCCGTATCCCGAATCAATAATTTCCAAATCAATAAAATCGATCGGGTTTATCATTTCAACCCATAATAATTTTCTCTAATCTATAAGATCGTTTGGGTGTGTATCATTTCAACCCATAGTGATAACAGGGATACAAACATCCAATCATTCAAAAATTTCAACAATAAACATCCAAATCAGCCAATAAATCACAACAATTAACTGGTTATCATTATCAGGTATTTAACTAACAATTTAAATTCAATATTAATTTAAAAAGGAAATTCAATTCAGTAAAATTTAATTTAAATTAAAACGTCAAATTAAACTACCAAATAGCAACCAAAAATATCCTTATCACATCTTAAATTTAATTTAACTAATATAAGATGGTTTAGTATTTTTGAGTGGGTTAAATCACTCACCTTTGATTTATCGTCGATTTAAAATTCAAATAAAACCCAAAATTTGAACAGTCTTAGAATGTAGCCAAATTAGTTTAATATTGTTTGAAATTTCGATACGATCACAACGGAAGAAACCGCATTCAAATCCGAGCTCGTATGAAAAAGTTATCGATATTAGAATGTTTAAAATTTAAAATTAAATAGAAATAAAACAAAGGGCATTTTCATAATTATCGGTACCTCTCAAAACCATAACGAGCACAATATGCGATCGAACCTCTTCTAAGCTATAGCCGCCACCAACAATTCCAAACGCCGCCGCCTACGTCGAACTTCGCCAAGATCCAACGCCACCATCGAGTTCCTGACCTCAGGCTGACCCCACGCGCCATGTGCTCTGTCGCTCCCTATCAACCAGCACCACCGCCCCTTTCTTCCTCGATTTTTGGCGATTCAAGTGACTTGCGACCCAAACGAAACCCATATATCTACTATACTGATTGCCCTCTACAAGCCTGTACCTCCCGATCGTCGATTGGTCAATGATCCGCCGTCAAATCCAAAACCCTAGGATGGACGGTCGAAAATTCTTCACCAAATTCTAGCCAAACCGAACCTCCAATCAAAAAACTAATTACATGAGTAGATTACATTCGTCGAGAGCTTTCTAACGATATATTATATGACATAGTTTGAGAAGGAGGAACGGATGAATGAACAGATACGTGCAGAAAAAGAAAATGAGAAACTATTACGATTTATAAGAGGCTATATATAGGCAGAGATGGATAAGAACGAATGGACAGATCGAATTTGGTCGAAACGATAACGACCCGAAAAGCCCGTTTCGTTTCTGAAACGAAAATATTTTTAAACTCAATGGAACTAGTTTCAAACCCTAATTCCATTGTATATAGAAGTCAGCTTTCAAAATCAAACTATATTCATTTAAATTATATTAATTGATATCTACACGTTTTGAGCTCGCACGACCAAACAGTAAGCCCGATCGCTACGAAACTTGAAATCTTATAATAATTCACTATTATGGATCCGATATAACTAGTTTTGTCGAAATCCAAGACATTGTCCAAAATGGCTAATTTTCACGTTAATTAAATAAATTATTATTAAATTGATTTAATCGCTTTTACATTCAAATTTAAAAGTTAACAATTTTATCATTCTTGATTACATAGAAATTATTATCTTTTAAAATTAAATATTCCATGTTAATCCAATATTTAAATATTACACCAATTTCAGTGTTTAATTACAACTGTAATAAAACCCAGTTAATTATATTTTAATTTCGATCAAATTCTTTTATTTGGATTTACATTCTTATTATTGAATCAACTATTACCTTATGAATATAATTAACATTAGCCTAGATTTTATTATATTCATATTCTACAATTATCTTCTTTTACCATATTTAATTATAATATTTCAATTGCGTTAATTCCATTAATTACCGATTTAATTCCATCAATTATCGATTTAATTCTTTATTTACAATTATAACCAAATTAACTTTACAATTATTTCAGTTGATTGAAATTACATTAGAGTAGTTGTCAATAACATTCAAACCATATTATTAAATCATATTATAACTATTTTTCTCATAAATAAATCATAAATTTAATTTCTCACAATATTAAATTTCCAAAATCTTATTAAATTTAATAGTTTTTAATTATCAAAAATACGGGTCGTTACACTCTCCCCCACTCAAAACTTTTCGTCCTCGAAAAGGAACAAGAAGGAATTAAGAAACTTGATATTTATTTAAATATCAATTTATAAATACTTTAAATTTTACATCATTAAGTTTTAATATAACTTTGAAAATAACCATGATTGCACAAAAAATTTCTAAGTTCTAAATTCATGAAAAATTTCGGTAGAGTCTCCTTTGCGCGGTTAGGTCCGGAAAATAATAATATCTATAATTACAATATATATCATAAATAATAAACTTTCTAAACCATGGGAAAAACAATTAAAATATCGTTCCAAAACCATAATCTGAAAACGTACCTATTTGTCGGGTAAACAACTTTATTTATGAAACCAAAAGCAGTAGCTATTGCTTCCATAAAACTGTATCTCACTTATATAATACAAAGAGTTAAAATGATGTGAAGTAATATTTTAGTTGTTTCAAATCAATTAGCACAAGCAAAACAACATATGTAATAACCATATGCAAACAAAAGCAGTACAACCATTATATGCAACAAAAGAATCCATCAACCACTTATAACAACCAAAACTAATGGTTTGTCCAGGTTTAGAAATATTTCATCGTACAAGGGTGATAAATAAACTACCAAGTGTCCCCTACACTCAACAGCCTTAGATAATTACTTAATAGATTATTCATACAACCTTGAACAAATCGAAGTATCATTTCCCAAACATGCCATAAGCCAAACAGCAATAAATTTTAAATATTATTTAAGTTTGTTCTATTAGTTTCTTTCAACATCATTTACTTTTCATTTGTTTTAATTCATTCATACAATAATCATCTTTTATTAATTTTCTTCATTACTTACACAATTTATTTTCCATTTAATATTTGAAATCATCAATGAATCCATTATTTAAGTATTACGTATATTTCATTGCAGTTTAATTCACATTTATTATTATATATAACATGATTTCCATTTACTATTAATATTTATTTGTGAATCAATTCATACTTAAGTTCCTCCATTCTTTTTAATCCACATTCATTATTTACTTCTATTAATATTAATATTCATTAATGAAGCATTATTTAAGTTCCTCTAAATTAATTCCCATTTATTCCTTCATATATAATGTCATTTAATATTCAATCTATTTATGAATCATTTCAACATTTTCTTAAGTTTATAATCATTTATTTAAATAGTATTCACTTTTTACTATTCAATTTAATTATTAGCATTTCAAAACATCATAAGTTTAAAACATGTAGACATAATTCCATTCGAAAACATTTTCGTTACTTAAGTTTTACTTTTATAATATTCTATTACATATTCATATTAACATTTCAACTTTTTAAATATTTCTGGTAAGTTTTATTATGCTTTTAGAATGTAATTGAGTGTTATACAAATTATCTTATTCTTTTTAGTTAACAAAAATATTCAATAATTTACATCTTTAAATCTCATTACCTTTTAATTTACAAGTGACACATCTCCAATTTCTTTACAGTTTCATTAATCACTTAGCTTTTAATTTCTTATTTTTTTCATTTTAGAAGTTTCCAACTTATAAAATTTCACTTTATTTCTACAATTGAAAATCATTAATTTAACAAGAACTTAAGAACTAAATAACGGTTCATTTCAAATCATTTTGGAATAATATATATATATTCATATCTTTTATATATCAAACTATACTAAAGAAAATAAAAATAAAATTTGTTTATCAAGACAAATGTGTAGCAAAGCAACTACAATGATCTTCCTACTTTGAAACTCGAAAATGAATGTCGATGATGTCGCGGTCATTACCGAAATTATTTTCCAGCGATACAAGAGGGAAGTACAGAACTTATTTTCTTTTAAAAGTTCTTTTAAAACAATTCTTTCAAATCACATTGAAAATATTTATATCGAAAATAATTCCGAATAAAACTAATATTATATTCCAAAATCTTTGAAAACCAATTTCAAAACTTCGGAACTTAAGTTCTCAAATTTCCAATTCATATTTACTTTATTTGTAAATTTTATTTTGCAACCAATATTTATAAAATTTCACTTCCTAACAAACAAACATATCACATACAACTATATCTGTAACAACCCGGGATTTCGCATTTTTTTTATTATCATCATTGGACGATTTATATCGTTCGTTAATTGTTGTTGGAGTTTTTAATTAGTAGAAATTCTTTTGAAATTGGTTGAAAAAGGGTTGTGGGCTTAAAAAAAAGAATCAACTTGGCCCATTTATTTTTGACGCCGTGATAATATCTAACCCGACCCCTCCAGTTCAAAAACCCTAAGGCATAACCACGAAAAAAGGAAAGAAAGAATGGCGGCATTTTCTTTGACCCGTTCCCTCCTCTTCGTCAAATATTAGGGCTTCGACTCGTCCCTTGCTTCGCTCGATCTCGAGAGCGCTCGGCGTCAATTTCTTCAGTTTGAACGCGGCTACTCAAATTCGTGACAAAGGTGAGTGGTTAATTCCCTCACATCTAATTCGATATACAGTAATTAAGGCAGTTCGATTTTGTCTTGTGCTGGGAATGTTTGATTTCGATTCATGTTGCCCTTTTTCTTTCCCTGATTTTATGATGATTCTGGTTTTGTTCGATTTTCGAACTTGTGATCTGTGGTTTTGGATTAATTTGTCGATGATGTATATGGAGTTCGTAATCTTCGAATTCTCGAGTTTATTCCTGCCTTCGGCTTTGAATTTTGATAATGTCGTTTCTTTTTAGTTGGGCTTTGTCGTTCTTCTCTACTTAGGTCGTTGACCGTAGTTTTGTATTCCCTGTTGGCCAGTTGTAAATAGGATGATTTTGTGTTACCTGCTATATTCGATCACTTAAAAATGTGTTAAAGTTGGCCTTGGCCGTTACTTGATTTGACGAAGTAAATTCGTTCGACTTGGGTTGTTGTTGATGATTTACGACCGGTTCGTACATTGTTTTCTGTCAGTTTTGGAATCGAGAATTTCTTGTTTACTTCGATATGCTTCCGATATCAATGTATTCTTTACTGATTGGTGTAATTGAGAATATACTTATGTAAGAATTGTGGTTCATGTGGTACAGTCTGCACTTGAATTTGTAGTTTGGTTGACACTTGAATCTTGGCCTAAGTGACATACACACCATGGTAATTAAAATATGTGGTCGGGTCTTCACGTAGTTGCTGTCTTAGGTGCAGTTTACACTTGTCGACTGTTCATCCTTGTGTCACTTTATAATTTGTAGTTATGCCTGTTTTAGTGGCACTGCCTATTTACCTTGAGACAGTATTACTTGTATACTGACAGGTCCATATTGCAATTGCATTTGGTCTTGATGTATTATACATTTTGCATTAGTCCACTTGAAGTGTTGCCGGGCACATTGCTCACATTTAACTAGTATTGCATGAAAATGCTATCATTGTCCTTGTAGTTTCAGACCTGCACATGCCTGCGCCATTTCTTTGTTCACCTTTGATTCATTTTGCCATGTACAGTTGGTTTTGTACATCCTTGTGTACATATCCAATAATTACTTGGTTGGAGCTTCATGATATCGCCACTTACTTAGTGCACCGTAAAGTCTTAGTTGTATGGCCTCTCTTGCATGGCTCTGGTCCTATGCTATTGTACATAACTGCACTATTATTTGCATATAAACTTGGGCACTGGTTGTACTTGTCTCTGTTTCGAGTCTGACATTTTGGAAGTTTCCATTTGCTCGAATTAGGTGAGCTTGGTTTGTTGGTTCATTGTTTCGAGTTGATGCCATGATGGTTATTACTGCGGTATGATTATGATGTTAATACTGTCCAGTTTACAGTACTATATTTATGTTGCAATTCGTTCATTCGGGTTTTGAGGCTGTTTGCACGCAGTTGCAATTTAGTCATTTGTGTTGTTATCGCACTTGTGTTGAACCCGGATTCAGGGTTTGACCTTGTGATCATTTGTGACTTTCGCTGAGCTTTTGTGTATCTCCTACGATAGTGGCGAGGCAGTACACGCGTGCGTGTACTGCAGCCCTATCAGATTTGACAGTTTTAAATTGATTTAGTCGATTTGATAAATTGGTTATTTATCTCTGTTGATGATTTAAATCTGCTGATTTTTGTTAAACACTGTTAAGTGTTATATTGACCGTTATCCGGTTTCTTTGTTTAAAGAATCGGATAGACGGGAATTATTGTGACTGTCGTCTATTAGAATTATTACTGCCTATATGCACTAATAAACTGGTTTGAATTAGACTGACCTGGGTATTATTTTCTTTTGAATGTAATACTCGGGTTAGACCCGAGTATTTCAGGTTGTAGATTTCTTTCTTTGAGTTGCTGTTCGGGATTGAAGACTTTTCACATCTTCTGAAGTTGTCAGTCATTTTGTAGTAGTCGTGTCACTGTATAGAGTGATATGTATTCTTGTATATTAGTCGATAATGTACTTGTATATATAACTTCTAGAGTCGACAGTTGTAGTTGTATCATATGTATAGTGTCAACTATGTATTAACTGACATCAGTTATATATATCTGAGACTTTTGTTTTTATCTGTATTCCGCATTTATATTATTTGTGTTATTGTTATATCTAATGTCCTAAACTATTATGAACTATCGTAGTTTGTTTTATACTGATAATTGGATATGTCGATGGGAGTAAATAATTAATAGATGAAAAATAAAAAGTACATACCACTCCTATCGAGATAACCAATATCAGTGTAAGGCCAATTACGGATGGTCGCTCCTATCCAGCCTTATTCTTCTTAATAATAGACAGTATTCCTTTTAATACTCTTTGTTATTATGAGCATAGAGGTGGGGCGTCACAGTTGGTATCAGAGCTTGGGGTTTATGGACATAATATAAAATATAACTTGGATGGAACATATGTTACAACTATTGGTCGATGTTTTATTTGTACTTTGAGTCAAAACTAAAGTTTTGAAATTTGGATGAAATTTTTAAATAACTTTATTTAAAAATAAAAGTGAAACTGTGTTTTGTTGATTGGATTGAATTGTGTTCTGTTTATCAGAGTGCGCAGCGGAAACAGTGAAACTGTCTTCGCTGAGTACAACTGATAATCTTTTTGATTTAAAAATCAAAATACGAAATTGATATGAATTTCATTGTTGTTTACATAGCTGTAATTATTTTGTTTCTTTGAGAACTTCGAATCCGAATTGAGGATTCGAAGAAATTGCAGATATGTGATTTTTGTTGAAACTTCCGCTGGCTTTCTTTTGTACTAATCAGCTATTGATTAGATTTTTGCTGTTTTAAATTATCTTCATTGAAGATACATTTGAATGATTCTTTGTTCATTTTGTAGTACGTGCAAAAATTTAAATTGCACATTATTGCATTTATTTTACGTTGAACCGATGCTTGGTTATGATACGTATTTGGTTGCCGTTATTTTTATAATGGACTTTTTACACCAATGCTGAATTTTTGAGGCACGGTGTTTTGTTGGCAATTTTAATGAATGAAAATTCACTGATGTCACATTTTGATGTGAATTCTTTTGATGAGATATTTGGTGTTTTAAAATTTCTGTCGCTTTGACTTCAGTAACAACAAAATTTTTAACAGTGGATTTTCAAGCGGTTATTCTGCAATACTGATGTGTAACCGTTTTTACGGTATTTTGAGAAGTACAATTTCCTTATCGAAATTGTTACTGATTTGCTGTTTTAATCACGTGATTGGAAAATCATTTTAAAATGAAAATTGTTTTATAAATCTTAACGATTTGCGTTTTCAAAAGAATGAGAAAGCGACTTAAACGATTCAGCAAAATCGAGGATTATGACCCCTTTCTTTTACTGATTCGCTTAACTCCGGACTTGTCCAGTTGAGAATGCGAATTGTTATTTTTACAAAATAAATAAAATTATTTTCAAAAATTTTACAGTTTGCGATTTCAAAAGAATGAGGAAGCGATTTAAACGTTTCAGCAAAATTGAGGACTATGACCCCTTTCTTTTACTGATTCGCTTAATTCCGGACTTGTCCGTTTGAGAATGTAAAATGTATTTTTACAAAATACACAATTTTGCACTTTCAAGGAAACGATGAAGAGAATCAAACGATTTAGTAAAACACGTGGTATGGGACATGTGCGTTTGCTATTTCGGTTAATTCCGGACTCGTTAATTGAAATATTTGATGATTTTGTGTGCTTTCGAGCCACTCTGCGGACCTTCGGGTCATATGTTGGGCTTTCGAGCCACTCTGCGGACCTTCGGGTCATTTGTTGGGCTTTCGGGCCACTCTGCGGACCTTCGGGTCAAATACCAGTACTAGACCTTCGGGTCACTCTGCGGACCTCCGGGTCAATCTGATGGGCGCCAAAATTATGTTGAGTACTTGGTAGGCTTCGGCCACTCTGAGATGCACGTGCGGCGAATTAAAAACTCGCCATCTGATGGGATCGATCCAAGCTTTTATGTTGATTTTCTAGTCTTCTTAATTGATTTCTAGATACTTGCTGTTTCCAATTATCTGCAGGTAATTGGATATTTGTTGATATGAGTTCTGATTATCGTTTTTGATAATCAGATATTTGTTGTTTCTAATTATCGCTTGTGATAATTAGATATTTGTTGATATGAGTTCTGGTTATCGTTTTTGATAATCAGATAATTGTTGTTTCTAATTATCGCTTGTGATAATTAGATATTTGTTGATATGAGTTCTGATTATCGTTTTTGATAATCAGATATTTGTTGTTTCTAATTATCGCTTGTGATAATTAGATATTTGTTGATATGAGTTCTGGTTATCGTTTTTGATAATCAGATAATTGTTGTTTCTAATTATCGCTTGTGATAATTAGATATTTGTTGATATGAGTTCTGGTTATCGTTTTTGATAATCAGATATTTGTTGTTTCTAATTATCGCTTCAGATAATTAAATATTTGCTAATTTTGAATTTAATTATCGCTTTAGATAATTAAATATTTGCTGATTTGAGATTTAATTATCGCTTTAGATAATTAAATATTTGTTGCTTTGAGATTTAATTATCGCATTAGATAATTAAATAATTGTTGCTTTGAGATTTAATTATCGCTTTAGATAATTAAATATTTGCTAATTTCGAATTTAATTATCGCTTTAGATAATTAAATAATTGTTGCTTTGAGATTTAATTATCGCTTTAGATAATTAAATATTTGCTAATTTTGAATTTAATTATCGCTTTTGATAATTAAATATTTGCTGATTTCGAATTTAATTATTGCTTTAGATAATTAAATATTTGTTGATTTGAGATTTAATTATCGCTTTAGATAATTAAATATTTGTTGCTTTGAGATTTAATTATCGCATTAGATAATTAAATATTTGTTGATTTGAGATTTAATTATCGCTTTAGATAATTAAATATTTGTTGATTTGAGATTTAATTATCGCTTTAGATAATTAAATATTTGTTGCTTTGAGATTTAATTATCGCTTTAGATAATTAAATAATTGTTGCTTTGAGATTTAATTATCACTTTAGATAATTAAATATTTGCTAATTTCGAATTTAATTATCGCTTTAGATAATTAAATATTTGCTGATTTGAGATTTAATTATCGCTTGAGATAATTAAACATTTGTTGCTTTGAGAATTAATTATCGCTTGAGGTAATTAAATAATTGCTGAATTTGAAATTTGATTATCGTTTGTGATAATCGAATATATGTTGATTTGAGAAATTTGATTATCGTTTGTGATAATCGAATATATGTTGATTTGAGAAATTTGATTATCGTTTTGATAATTGAATATTTGTTTCTGACTATCGTTTGAGATAATCAGATATTTGATTTATCTTCTGATTATCGTTTGAGATAAGTAAATATTTGAGATTTTTGAGATTTGAGTTTCGTCTTTTTCTCTGGAGATTCAAGTGAGTAATTTGATTTACTCACATTCAATTCGTGCTCTGTAGGGGATTTCTGCTCTGTTTTCCTTCTCTTTTAGTTGCTGGAACTCGATTGTTCTTGCTTTTGTTAGTCGTCTGATTTTGATCCCTGATTCCCACGATGTTGATTCTTTTGATTTGAAGCAGTCGAACCTTTTGATTTCATATCTAGTACTTCCCCTGCTGACATTTGCTTTGCTTGTACACTCGTCATTGCCTTGCTCTTTTGGTTGTTACCTTTTGTCCATTTATTCCCTATGATTGCGTGGACGCAATTTCTTTAAGGAGGGGAGTCTGTAACAACCCGGGATTTCGCATTTTTTTTATTATCATCATTGGACGATTTATATCGTTCGTTAATTGTTGTTGGAGTTTTTAATTAGTAGAAATTCTTTTGAAATTGGTTGAAAAAGGGTTGTGGGCTTAAAAAAAAGAATCAACTTGGCCCATTTATTTTTGACGCCGTGATAATATCTAACCCGACCCCTCCAGTTCAAAAACCCTAAGGCATAACCACGAAAAAAGGAAAGAAAGAATGGCGGCATTTTCTTTGACCCGTTCCCTCCTCTTCGTCAAATATTAGGGCTTCGACTCGTCCCTTGCTTCGCTCGATCTCGAGAGCGCTCGGCGTCAATTTCTTCAGTTTGAACGCGGCTACTCAAATTCGTGACAAAGGTGAGTGGTTAATTCCCTCACATCTAATTCGATATACAGTAATTAAGGCAGTTCGATTTTGTCTTGTGCTGGGAATGTTTGATTTCGATTCATGTTGCCCTTTTTCTTTCCCTGATTTTATGATGATTCTGGTTTTGTTCGATTTTCGAACTTGTGATCTGTGGTTTTGGATTAATTTGTCGATGATGTATATGGAGTTCGTAATCTTCGAATTCTCGAGTTTATTCCTGCCTTCGGCTTTGAATTTTGATAATGTCGTTTCTTTTTAGTTGGGCTTTGTCGTTCTTCTCTACTTAGGTCGTTGACCGTAGTTTTGTATTCCCTGTTGGCCAGTTGTAAATAGGATGATTTTGTGTTACCTGCTATATTCGATCACTTAAAAATGTGTTAAAGTTGGCCTTGGCCGTTACTTGATTTGACGAAGTAAATTCGTTCGACTTGGGTTGTTGTTGATGATTTACGACCGGTTCGTACATTGTTTTCTGTCAGTTTTGGAATCGAGAATTTCTTGTTTACTTCGATATGCTTCCGATATCAATGTATTCTTTACTGATTGGTGTAATTGAGAATATACTTATGTAAGAATTGTGGTTCATGTGGTACAGTCTGCACTTGAATTTGTAGTTTGGTTGACACTTGAATCTTGGCCTAAGTGACATACACACCATGGTAATTAAAATATGTGGTCGGGTCTTCACGTAGTTGCTGTCTTAGGTGCAGTTTACACTTGTCGACTGTTCATCCTTGTGTCACTTTATAATTTGTAGTTATGCCTGTTTTAGTGGCACTGCCTATTTACCTTGAGACAGTATTACTTGTATACTGACAGGTCCATATTGCAATTGCATTTGGTCTTGATGTATTATACATTTTGCATTAGTCCACTTGAAGTGTTGTCGGGCACATTGCTCACATTTAACTAGTATTGCATGAAAATGCTATCATTGTCCTTGTAGTTTCAGACCTGCACATGCCTGCGCCATTTCTTTGTTCACCTTTGATTCATTTTGCCATGTACAGTTGGTTTTGTACATCCTTGTGTACATATCCAATAATTACTTGGTTGGAGCTTCATGATATCGCCACTTACTTAGTGCACCGTAAAGTCTTAGTTGTATGGCCTCTCTTGCATGGCTCTGGTCCTATGCTATTGTACATAACTGCACTATTATTTGCATATAAACTTGGGCACTGGTTGTACTTGTCTCTGTTTCGAGTCTGACATTTTGGAAGTTTCCATTTGCTCGAATTAGGTGAGCTTGGTTTGTTGGTTCATTGTTTCGAGTTGATGCCATGATGGTTATTACTGCGGTATGATTATGATGTTAATACTGTCCAGTTTACAGTACTATATTTATGTTGCAATTCGTTCATTCGGGTTTTGAGGCTGTTTGCACGCAGTTGCAATTTAGTCATTTGTGTTGTTATCGCACTTGTGTTGAACCCGGATTCAGGGTTTGACCTTGTGATCATTTGTGACTTTCGCTGAGCTTTTGTGTATCTCCTACGATAGTGGCGAGGCAGTACACGCGTGCGTGTACTGCAGCCCTATCAGATTTGACAGTTTTAAATTGATTTAGTCGATTTGATAAATTGGTTATTTATCTCTGTTGATGATTTAAATCTGCTGATTTTTGTTAAACACTGTTAAGTGTTATATTGACCGTTATCCGGTTTCTTTGTTTAAAGAATCGGATAGACGGGAATTATTGTGACCGTCGTCTATTAGAATTATTACTGCCTATATGCACTAATAAACTGGTTTGAATTAGACTGACCTGGGTATTATTTTCTTTTGAATGTAATACTCGGGTCAGACCCGAGTATTTCAGGTTGTAGATTTCTTTCTTTGAGTTGCTGTTCGGGATTGAAGACTTTTCACATCTTCTGAAGTTGTCAGTCATTTTGTAGTAGTCGTGTCACTGTATAGAGTGATATGTATTCTTGTATATTAGTCGATAATGTACTTGTATATATAACTTCTAGAGTCGACAGTTGTAGTTGTATCATATGTATAGTGTCAACTATGTATTAACTGACATCAGTTATATATATCTGAGACTTTTGTTTTTATCTGTGTTCCGCATTTATATTATCTGTGTTATTGTTATATCTAATGTCCTAAACTATTATGAACTATCGTAGTTTGTTTTATACTGATAATTGGATATGTCGATGGGAGTAAATAATTAATAGATGAAAAATAAAAAGTACATACCACTCCTATCGAGATAACCAATATCAGTGTAAGGCCAATTACGGATGGTCGCTCCTATCCAGCCTTATTCTTCTTAATAATAGACAGTATTCCTTTTAATACTCTTTGTTATTATGAGCATAGAGGTGGGGCGTCACAGTATATCCATTAATAAAAATTATTCTTTTATATATAAAATATAATACTAGGTAAAATTATTTCATTTACCTATTTTTCAAAAACAATATTATGTCAGTCTGCCCTATTAAATGTTTAAAAATCTCTATCGATGCCATAGCGTCCTATGTACCGACCAAAATGTATAAATACTAAACAGAACAAATTAACACAATACAAAAACATTTTTATAGCACTAACAAGTACACTCTCTCATATATATACTCTCAAAAAAACTCATTCTAGGGTATTACTACCCTATCTCTAATGAGTCAACCCCATAAAGCTAAGGTTATCGCTAAACTAAAGCTCTAATTCCAACTATAACGACCCACCTTTATGGACGGTTTAAATCGACAATAAACCACACATGTCTAATTCGAATCATTCAAAAGAGAGGATTGTTAATGGGGAAAATAAGAAATAAGAGAAAGGAAAGAAAAACAAAACATAGAATCTCACAGTGGAATAACAAAATATAATAATCAAATAAACTGTTCATGAAGCTATTTTACAAATACATTTGATTTCACTTTTACAATACAATCAGAGTTATACATACAACAGGCATAATAGGATAATGCAGTGGAGCAACATCATACAGTGGAATAATACTAATAATATAATATACCAAACTCCGTCTTCGTCCTCCAGAAATAAAGTCTTCCATGCTGAAATGCTCAGGCTGACCCGAGCATAATGAAAAGACAAAACATTCGAGTCAGACCTAAAAGATCTTATGTAAGTTAAATCAACAGAAAATAAATATGAGTGTAACGGCTTCAGAGATGTTTACGGGATTTTACATCTTCTATCCAGTGTATACCGTGCGTGCAATAACTTAAGAAATGTTCAGGATTTCCATCTCCTAAGGATACATTAAACTATTTATATGTAGTAGTATACGCTATATAGTGTCTATCAGTAAAGTAAAGTATTAAACTAGCGTTAAGGCATTATCCATATCCCCCTTAACACATTTTTATAAATGTCGTAATCTATACAGTACTGTAAACTCCACCAAACTGGTGGGCTATCAAGGAGCACTCCATAGGTACGACACAAACCAAAATCATAGTGGGCTCGATAAGGCATATGACAAGGTACGCAAGGCAATGCCCACGATAGGATTCTACCGTTTTGCACTCCCGGACTAGTGGTAACGGATAGCAGCTACTACCGCCCACCTCGGAACACACTCCCATAATCAAATTGAGGGCAACCACCAAATCAATCACAAAGTAACAGATATGGTATGTAACGACCCGTAAATTTCGACCATTTGAATATGTTGATTTAAATTGATTTTTGTAATTTAATGTAAAAAGAAATGAAAATTTTATAATTTATATTGGAGCGAATGTTAGAAATTAAATGTTGCATTGGTAAATATAATAAATTCTTGACAAATTTGAATGAAGTCCAATTGAAGGAATAGTAGGAATCATTATAATTGGTTAATTAAGTTTGATTGTGTAATTAATACTGGAAGAAATAAATTTGAAATAAATTTAAGGGTAGAATAACAACTATTACAAATCTTCAAATTAATTTGTCAATGAATTTATTTGGAATTAAAGTTCATATAAATATTAAGTAATTATGATGTTATTATTGATAATAAGCGTTACTAATTATTAATATAGTAACGGAAGAGTAAATGAAATGCAACCGTAGAAACTTAAGCCAAGTATTAACAATTGAAATGAAATGTCGTTTAAATGGAGTACTATAAATTGTCATACTAAGTTAAGAATTGAATATAAGGAAACAAAGGCAAATAGTAAATCAATCAATGAATTTATATAGATTGTAAAGTTATAATAATAAATAGTAATTGGATGTCTTGTACGAAGTTATAATATTGTATGAATTATTAATAAAGAATAACTAGAATGGGATTCAAATTTGTATAATAATGGAAAGTGTTAATTGTTGCTCTTGAGCATAAAAATTTAAATAAGTAATTTAAAGCAAACATAATTTACCAATGCAGTAAGATTTTCTAATAGTGACTGTGTAAATTTAGGTAGTAGTGTAAATGGCAGTTGATGGATAACCAAATTCAATACAATCCAATTGATTGTAACGACTGTTAGGTTATAATTGAATATAAAGTAAAATAGAAACGTAAACTTAATACAAGATAGTAATTTAGGGAAATAAAAAGTATGAAACCAAGAAATAGTTACAGAGAATATTTAATTGGAATTAATGTATCTATTTGGCAGAAATATAATAAGTGTAGTACAATCCAAATTTATGTAAGCAAATTGTGAAGTTCTAATTTATTGAAATTAGTAAATTTTATAAGATGAAATTAATACTAACCCTATTTAGATTATGACAGTTGGCTAATCTACAGAATAGAAAGCTATATTTATTTATTTAATTGGAAAATTTAATTACTTTCTTTGAAATTATTGTGAATAAATGAAATATAACAGTTAAATTTTACGTTGAAGGAAGTGTAGAGGAAATCTAAGAAAATAAATGTAAACAATAGTGAGCCAATGTAAATTGCATCTTTTTGATAATAATAGACTGAATAATAGAATGAAAGGTAATTAAATGAAATTTTGAAAATTTAATTTACAATTTCTAAATTCAATGAATTTGAGATAAACACTGAAATTGTTAAATTTATCAATTTTTAAATTTATCAATTTTTAAATTTACTTTTAATTTGGTTAAAACATTGTAATTTACTGAGATATATAAAAGGGTTAAAATTGGTAAATTTTAAGATTAAAATTAAAAGTTGGATTTTATTAATTTATTTTTAATTTATTTAATTGATGGAAAAATAGTCATTTTGGCCACTGACTCGGATTTCGACGAAACAAGTTTCATCGGATCCGTAACGGTGAATTATAATAGTGTTTCAAGTTTCGTAGCTATCTGACTTATCGTTTGATTGTACGGACTCGAAACGCCTTGAAATTTATGCAATTAAGATCAATTGAAATCAATTTGGAAAATATTGTTTTTAGCATAACTTCTTCATACGATGGAATTTGAACCTGAAACATTTTCCATTGAGTTTAAAATATTTTAAAACACCTATTTTGATATATGGGTTTACCCAATTTCGTTCCGGGGTCAGAACGGGCTTTTTGGGCCACGTTGGCGTTAGCGCGTACACCTGTTTTATCCATCTATTCTATTTTCAACCTTCTCTATAAATATCCCCGCTAAACCCTAGCCTCCGCCCATTTTCATTTGTCTGCGCGTAAAATTTCTAAAGCTCATTCTCCTCCTCAATGGCAGACAAAATTTCAGATCCAGATCCATTTCAAAATCAGAATCAAAAATTCAAAGTCCTCAGAAAAATCTCAAATTAACATATGTTGAAGCTCTCGACGAGCATAATTCAATGGTGTAATTCGTTTTTCAATTCGACGCATCGTTTGACCAGAAATCGCGATCAAAATTGAATTGGGCGTTTTTGACTGGTGCGTCTGATCGGAAAATTCCTTCTGGGTTTTGTAGAGGGGCTAGCGCGTTGTTCATCGGCGAAGTTTGGAGGCGAATCGACGGTCGGATTGGCGGGGATGGGTGGTCAAACGGCCGGTCAAAGGGTCCATGCGGTTGGGTTTTCGTTCGTGACTTCTCTGTATGGTGCGTTCATTTTTTTCTGGAGGGTGATGTTCATGATGACGTGGCAGGTGATGGAGGTTAAAAGTGTTCTCTTTTTTTTTCTTTTTTTTATAATTGATTTCAATAGCACAAATCGCTATAACTCTCGCATACGAACTCCGTTTCACGCGCGGTGTTTTTTGTTAGGATCGTATTGAAATTTCGGACTTGATGACCCTGGTTTGGACAAATTCTGAGACGGTCAAATTTTTGGGTTTAAATTGGATTTGAATTCAATTTAAATTCAAAAGGTGAGTGTTTTAACCCACTCACAACTTCTAAGATTTCTTATGTTTGTTAAATTAAATTTTGATGTGATTTAAAATTTATCTATGATTGTTTGGGCATATATTTAATCATCATCTCAGTTAGATAGCATTTATTTAAATTAAATTGTTATTTAATTTTATTATTGCATATAATTTTCCAGTTAAATTTATTTATTATTGCATATAAACTGCCAGTTGAACAGTTATTAATTTTTATTGAATATAAACTATTCGTTGATGCCTGTTATATTTTATATGCTTTATATTGATGTTTTGTTTAAATTGGATGATGATTGTAATAAATGGTTGTTTATTGAAATTTGGATGAATGAATGCTATATTTTATATTGTATAAACTACAAGTTATTATGCATTTTCATTTCATTCGGGATTGCGGTTTGAAATGATGTATAACCGTAAACTTTTATTTTTAAATTACGGATTGAAATGATAAATATCTGTATCACTTGACCATAGGATAGAAAATTATATACAGGCACCGTGGTCTATATATAAAATATTTTAAAGTGATTTTCTATGGTTTGGAAAGAAATGTACGGTTTAATAAATATTAAATTTTGATATTATATAAATATTATTTTATATATAGTTAAATTCTAAAATTTAAGCTATGTGTAACTTGATGATGTTTTAAGTTTGATTTACGAATATTTCAAGTTTGAGCTTTATTTAATGGATATTGAATTTATTAAATAAATATTTGTAAACTAAATAATAATGAATTGAATTAAGGTATATATAAGATTATCAGATTTGGTTGGGAATTTTGGAATATTTAAAGACTGGAAATATATCAAAATTGAAATGTTTTATTGAAATTAAGGTAATATTGTTTTCAAAGTATTGGTTTTCGAAATTGTTATAACTTTGAAAGTAATATGGTTTGAAAAATGAATTTATTTGAAATAGAATTTATTTAAGAATTATCTGTGAATATATTGATTGGAAACCTATTGAAATTGAAAATTTAGAATATGACTTCAAAATGTGATTTGGGTTTAAGATGATTTAAAAGAATATTTCAAGTTATCTAAATTAAAGAAAGATTAGTGATTGGAAATTGGGTTTTATTTAAATAATATATTATTGAATTATTTTGGAAATGGAAATGATATATTATTGAATTGGGTTTTGAAATGGAAATAATACATTGATAATTTGGGTTTGAAATAGCAATAATATTTTGGTTTTAAAGTATATACTATTTTGAAGTAAAGGATATGTTTTGAAATGGCAAAAATATTTTGGTTTGAAAGTATATACTATTTTGAAGTAAAGGATATGGTTTGAAATGGCAATAATATTTTGGGTTTTTGAAGTATATACTATTTTGAAATAAAGAATATGTTTTGAAAGAGCAATGATTGTGTTTTTAAAAGTATATATATTTTTAAATGACCATAGTGTTATAATAACGATTGGTTGTTAAAGAGACCGGGATCAGATATGGACATACTCTCTGTCGATACCGAAAACCACTTTGACAACTGTGTACGCGGTGGAGTTTCCAGAATGAAGTAGGATGGTGGCGACAATCCTAAGGTATATACGTGGACCCAACTCCCGTGAGTTGGCATAAGGTGGCTAAAACAGGAGCGATCGACGGGCCAAGGAGGTAGCACCTCTGACCGGACACACTTCTTCGATACCATTCTATTACTTGTGATTGATTTGGTTGCCACCCTTGATTTGGGAGTATTGTTTGAGGTGGGCGGTAGTGGCTGCTATGCGTCACCACCAGTCCGGATGCGTAATTGGTATATCTACCCTGGCATTGCCTTGTGTGCCGTGTCACCTACCATAGCGAGCTTTACTACGAGTTGTGATTTCTCCCGTAGCCTGTGGAGTATCGAGGGTAGCCCCCATTTTGGGAGTATGCTAATACTGGATAGACTACTGGGACTATTACGTGTTAAGGGGAATATTGGGTCACTCCTTAATGCTATTTAAAAGTATGTTTATTTTATATTAGACATTATTATAATAGCAAATATTACTACATAGTAAATAGTTTAACGGATCCTTAGGGGATGTGAATCCCGAGCATCTCTTAAGTTACTGCACTCACGTTAGACACTGGATAGGAGATGTCAAATCCCGTAAACATCTCTGTCGCCGTTCCACTCATATATTTATTATTGATTTAACTTACATAAGATCTTTTAGTTTTGAGTCGAGTGTTTTGTCTTTTCAATTCGCTCGGGTCAGCCTGAGCATTTCAGGATTTGAAGGCCTTAATTCTGGAGGACGAAGACGAAGAATTATTATTACTATTTGTTATATATTCCACTACACCATGGTATTCCGCTGCATTATTAATATTCTCGGGTATGTGTAACTCTGATATGTATTGTATAAGTATAATCAAATGTTTGTAAAACAGCTTCATGAACTGTTATTTGATTATTATATTTTATCGTTCCGCTGCAAGATTCTATTTTGTTCCTTTTATTTCTCCACTTTTTCTTATTTACCCCATAACAATCCGCCCTTCTGTATGGTTTAAGTTGGCACGTGTGTCTGCTTAAGCGTACAAAAAGGTGGGATGTTACATGGTATCGAAGAAATGTGGCCGATCGGAGGAGCGACCTCACTTGGCTTGGTATAGCTCCGGTTTTAGTCATATCAAGCAGACCCGCGGGGGTCAGGGCTGCGTTTTTACCTCATACCAGAAGCGTTCGCCAAACCATCCTACTTCGTTCTGGATTCTCCACCATGTGCACAGTTGTTAAAGAGGTTTCAAAATTGGCAGAGAAGGATAAGAACGAATGGACAGACTAAATTTGGTCGAAACGATAACAATGACCCGAAAAGCCCGTTTCGTTTCCGAAACGAAAATGGGTCATCCATTATATTGAAATATAGGTTTTCAATATTTTTAAACTCAATGGAACTAGTTTTAAACCCTAATTCCATTATATATAGAAGTTAGCTTTCAAAATCAAATTATATTCATTTAAATTATATTGATTGATTTCTATGCGTTTCGAGCTCGCATGATCAAACGATAAGACCGATCGCTACGAAACTTGAAGTCTTATAATAATTCACTGTTACGGATCCGATGAAACTGATTTCATCGAAATCCGAGACAGTGTCTAAAATGGCTAATTTTCACGTTAATTAAATAAATTATTATTAAATTGATTTAATTACTTTTACATTTAAATTTAAAAGTTAACAATTTTATCATTCTTGATTACATAGAAATTATAGTCTTTTAAAATTAAATATTCCATGTTAATCCAATATTTAAATATTACACTAATTTCAGCGTTCAATTACAACTATAATAAAACCCTAGTTAATTATATTTTAATTTCGATCAAATTCTTTTATTTCAATTTACATTCTTATTATTGAATCAACTATTACCTTATAAATATAATTAACATTAGTTTATATTTTATTACATTCATATTCTACAGTTATCATCTTTTACCATATTAATTATAATATTTCAATTGCGTTAATTCCATTAATTTCCAATTTAATTCCATTAGTTACAGATTTAATTCCTTATTTACAATCATAACCAAATTAACTTTACAATTATTTCAATTGATTGAAATTAAATTAAAATAGTTGTCAGTAATATTCAAACCACATTATTAAATCATACTATAACTACTTTTCTCATAAATAAATCATAAATTTTAATTTCCCACAATATTAAATTTCCAAAATCTTATTAAATTTAATAGTTTTTAATTATAAAAAATACGGCTCGTTACACATTTCTTTAAAACTCTTCTTACTTTAGAAAACTTTTCAAAAACATTTCTAATACATACATAATGTAGAGGACCCAAAATATTCATAAACCCAAAATTTCAAATTCTGAAAATAATTTATCTTTATAAAACTGGTCCTCAAATTTAATCTCAATTTCACAAAATAAAATTCAAATTTTTGTAAAGCACTTGAAATAAAATTTATATCTTGTTTCTCAGTACTTTATCAAAGTCATAAATTATCAAAACATAGCATGGTTTTAAATTTATAATTAATAACTTCAAAGTTTAACTCACAAATAATTTTCAAATAGAATTACAAAACATCTTCCAACAATCTTTTACTTCAAAAGTTCAACTTTCCAAAAATATATTCCTTTACTTGCAAAAATTTAATTCTCCCACTGATCAAAATTTCTTCCAACTCCTTAATAAATAGTATTAACATAACGTTTTGTAAATAAAACATTTATTTCTCTTGGAAAAACTCTTTCATTTTCATAATACTAAACCCATATTATTTTTTATAACATATATTCCAAAATATTCATACTTCAAAAGTCATTTCACCAAAAAGAATTTTTAGCCTTGTTTAAAACAAAACCATTTTAATATGACTCATTAGCACCAAAATCAAATTCTCTATTTATAATACAAAAATATTTCTTTATTCAAAACATAATTATTTACAATATAAATTTGTTCACCTTTTTAAATAGAAATCAATATCAACAAAAACCCACAACAATGAATATTTCTAAATTCACATTACATAGTCTATATTTCTTTATCTCTTAAATGAAAATTCTTTATTAATACTTTTTTAATAGTTATGAAATACCATTTTCATTTCAAAATTTACTTCCTCTAGTTTTATAAAACTACTCTAGTTATTTATTTCAGTTCACTTGAAAACTTTTCTAGAATTAATTGTTATTTACAAAATAAATCTCCTCAAAACTTTTACTATTTTCTTATACTTTTTAAATCCATATTAGTTTAAAAAATTATTTTAATTTACGAACCTACATATACAAATTTGTATATCACAATGCATCATCTCATATTATATTTACAAAATTCATCCAAGTCACAAGCATTCTATGACGACCCGGGTTTTTTTAACATCAGATAATTGGGTAATTAACTGGTTTAAATCATGAAAATATTAATAGATTAAACAAATGAATTTATGATATCTAAAATATCGGGATATACAAGCCATATTAGATATTAAATTATAGAATTTTGGAAAAAAATATGATGAATCTTTTAGAAAATAAATTATATATATGTGTACACTCCACTATTTAAACTAAGATAAAACATCCATAAATATATAAATAGATCTATACAAGCCTTATGGCATTTGATAGTAAATATAAGTAGACAAATAATATATATGTGTATATATACTCATATGAAGAAAAATATAGGAAAGTTTGTAAAGATATGAATATATATATATATATATGTAATATCAAAATGTACATAAGAAATGTATATGAAAGATATGTGAAAACATCAAAGTATGTATACACATTACAACAACAATGCTTGTGGAAAAAAAGATAAATATTTGTACATCTAAATATATATAATAAAAAAGTAATCATGACAATGTAAAATAAATATGGTATAAATGATGAAAAAAAATATGTTTGAGGATAGGAACAAAAGTATATAAGTGATTTACATTGTTGTAAGAAACATAGGTAAAACACATAAAATTAACTATGGTAATATATGAATATTTGTATGCATATAAGGCAAACAAGACAAAGAAATAATACGTGTGCATATAGATGATATGTATATGCATAAGAATGGATATGTGCTTGTAAACACAAAGGGGAACATACATTAAATGCACATCATATAAAACATCAAATCTTCTTTTTAATAAATCACTTCAATTTCAAAATCTTATCAAGTCAAGTTTGCTAACTAAAAGAAAATTAGGAAAGAGAAAAATAAAATAAAAAGAAGCTTACTGGAAACAAAAGAATGCAGCATTGCTTCTCTTATATATATATATATATACCACTACCATGTCTTCTCTTTTCCATTCATTCGAACCAGCTAAAGATAAGGGAAGAAATAATAATAAACATGCTGACATTTCAAAAGCTTAAAGAAAACAACAACTCAAGTTAACAGGGAAGATCAAAATCCAAGTAGCAGTAGTTTTTCAAAAGCATCTTGCTCTTTTCAAACACTTCGGTGAGTAAACTAAACCTCTTTATACTAAAACCAGTATTTATCTATATATACCTATATAAGATTGTATGTTAAAGTTATAACCAAAGAAAACCAAGCCTGTACAACACCCTCTTTACTTCTGCTCGGTCTTCTTTTTATAAAAACTGTTAGGCTTAGCTTTAAAGAAAAATTCCTATCTCTCGACCTAATTTATTTTAGGCTGTGATGTAAAAAGAAAAGCGGTTTGTTACTTATTGAACTTTACTTTAAAACTGGTTTTGTTGAACATTATGAGGTATAAAATGTAAAATGGTGTGTTTACAGTGAAGTAATCAAATATGGAGAGAATTCGAGTATCATGGTTTAGACCTTTACTTATATAAAAGTGTTCGTCGTCGGGAAAAAAGATTTTTGAGGGTGGTTTCGAAATTTTAGTGGTGTGGATGATGAGGAAGGGTGAGTTGGATGGAAATTGGTTTTTCATCGAATTACGGTGAACCAATTGATGGCGGGGGTCGATTTTTGGCTGGGAGGTAGCTGAAGGGGTGGTGGGCTTAGGAAAAATGGGTTCGATTTTTTCTAGTGGGTGGGTTGTGGGTCGAGGCGGATCTAGGGTTTGTGGATGGGTTCGGTCATGGGGAAATGTCGATGTCGTGGGGAGGAATGGGAGGTGCGGATCAGGGGGTTTGAAGGAGGAGGTCATGGCGATGGCATGGGTGTTTTCTGGTAGTCAATGGCGGATGGTGGTGACGAGGCAAGGGGCTGATGGGTGTCGAGTTTGTCTGGGCTTTTGGTTTCGCTGTCGAACATTTGAATGAGGGTGAGATCGTGGATTCCAGATGTAGTGGTAAGTTCAGGTGGTCGCCGTAGGTTTGCAACGACTACCGGCATCGGGCTATGGGTCACCGGCGATGTGTGCATGTGCACAGGCACAGTGCGTGCACATTGCTTCTTGGAGTGCAAGGGTAAGAGAAAGGGAAACTGGAGCAATAGAGAGAAAGGAAGTAAAGAGAAGAAAAAAAGGAACTGGGCCGAAATAGTTGGGCCGGGAAGGAAATAAAATAGAAAGAAAAGGAAAGTGAGAAAATAAAGGAACAAGGAAAATAAAGGTAAAGGTAAATAAAAGAAAATGTAAAAGAAAAAAAAAGAAATAAAGAAGATAAAGTAAAGAAATAGAAAGAAAATAAAGGGGAAAGAAAAAAAAGAGAAAAATAATAATAAAAAGGAAAGAAAGGGAAGGAATAGAATTTATAATTTATTCATAAGATAATTCACATTTCCATTTTAATTTAAAGTGAAATGATAGTTTATAATTTTAATTGAGACAATTAGTGGAAATAAATCATCATTATTATTTGTCTTAAACTTATCAATAATGAAAAATATTTTATAATATTTATTATTTAATAAATTGTTAAATTTGTAATTAAATTGGTTTTAAACATAAATGAATACGGTCAATCAAAGTATACTAAGACCATGAGTAGGTCGTTGAATTTGGTTATAGATCATTAATTTGGTTAACGATCTATATTGTAACGACCCACTATTTTGGACCATTCAAATCGACAATAATCCACGCATGTCTGACTTGAATAATTCAAAATAACAGATTGTAATAAAATTTGGAGCAAATAAAATCAAATACATAATCACAGACACAGAATATCAGAATAACTCGCAGCGGAATATAAAAACCATAGTAGTTCATGAAGCTACTATAACAAACTCTCAAAACAAAATACATAATATCTGTTTGAAAACATATACAATAGAAATCTCAAATACATAGAAGTTTATAATACCAGAGCTGAAATAGAACAACTGAAACTGGAATGGATAGATAACTAGATAAGCAGAATCTCCAACGATTCCTAGCTCCAGAAAGAGATCCAAATCTAAGCTGTAAATACTCAGGCTGACCCGAGCGTAAAGCAAAATACAAAACACTCGAGTCAGGACAATATATACTTATATAATGTAAACCAACTCAAGTGAACTGTAGCAGTAATGCATAATAACTTAAAGGATGCTTGGGATCGCCCATCCTCTAAGGATCAGTTAAACCATAAATTAAATACATCCCGTGGTTAAAATTTCAAAATTGGTATTTTATGTTTCGAAATCAAATATCATTTCAAAATTCAATATCCTTATAAAATCCATTTCAAAATATCAAAATATCATATTTCAAAATAATTTATATTTCGAAACAAATTACTTCATTTTAAATCATAAAAATGAAGTTAGTATATTTAATAATTAAAATTTTAAATTTCCAAAAATTTAACTTTTCAAAGTTCATTCGTTCACTTAAATTAATTAAAACAATGAAATTTCAACTTTCGCAGCATTTAGAAAATACTACGAAAAGTCACATTTAAAATAGTTCAATTTAACAAAAGACAGCATTTAAAATTCTGTAATATGGTTACATTAGTTTCAAATAAACTTAGTTAAATTCAACCATTATAACATTTACAAAAATGCTATAATAGCCTTTAATTAAATTTAGCCATTTGGTTCATTATTATCAACTACAGCATTTACAAATGTTGTATTATCATTTACATTAGAATTTAATAGCGTTTCAGAAATGCAGTTAACTAACTTCAAATATTTAGTATAACTTCACAACAATTATATTTTTATATAAATCATTTTTAACTTATAAAATCATATAATTTCACTTTTAAAACAATCATTCAAATACCCTTATATTCATGATTTTATAAAGTTAAACCTCCATTCAAAAATCAAAATTTAATAATAATTCACTTATTAAATTCCAATATTAAGTTATAAATTCATTAAATTAAATTAACTTAACACTTAAGTTTAAATTTTCAAATATAACTTAATTCCATTTTTATTTACTTAACTTAAAATTCATTTTTAAGCCAAATTCACAAATTTCCAATTTTAGTTATATTTCAAAATTTCGACTTAAATATTCATTCATTTCACATTTTAACTTTATTCAAAATCATTAATATAAAATAAAATCATTTAAATTCACTTTAATCCAAATTACCATGAATGTATCACATTTCATATTTAATTTAAATTCCAATTATCACCAAATTAAAATTTCCCAAAATAACTTACATTTCAAATTTTCTAATTTTACCATTAATTTATTTCACTTATAAATTTTCAGAAAATCAATAATGCTTTACAAAGATCATTTTTATTTAGTTTAAGTCAAAATATTATAATATTTACATTTCTAAAATAATAAAAAAAAAATTTATAAAACATATTTTAACAACGGGTCTGTATTTCATTTTCTAGCCTAGGTAAAGTGATACGGGTAATTTATCATTTCAACCCGTAATTTACAAAGATACCCAGGTTTGATCATTTCAAACCCGCAATCCCAAGCAAATGAAAATAATTGAAAATCATTCAGGCCTATCATTTCAGCCCATAACGATTTTCTCTTATTCTAAAGTCCGTTCGGGTATGTATCATTTCAACCCATAGTGATTCTAATCTAAAGGGAACTTGCAGTGTGATAAACTGATAAAAATAACAGAACAACATAATATAACAGTAACATATGATATATAAGGTGTTTAAGCATGGGTGAACATCATATAATCATAACATAGCAGATATAATATGGTGATGCATTTTACAGATTCAAAAGTGGTCAATTTACTAGTTATATAGGTATACACTGTCTGGTGAGAATAACTCACTTGTTAAAAGCTGGAGATAGCCACAAAAGCACACAATACTGACACTACGAAGGCACGACAACACGGGAATGACTTGAGAGTGGAGAGCGAGATCCAAGTTATAGATCTTGTGTTACAACCCAAAAACAAAACCAAAATAATAGTTAAAAATCAATACGATTGAATTTGAATAACTTTGAAACAAAAAGCAGTTTGAATACGAAACTTTTTACCTTGCTTTCTCTACTTGTTTGCATGGCCTAGGGGATCAATTAGGTCAGGTTTGTACTTGGTTTGGATCAGGTATGGGTCTGGAAAAGGTAAGGCTACAAGGTAGAACATGATGGAGGAAGTTACAACACAGGGATGTGAAGGGGTTTAGGCTAAAACATGGTTTTTGGCAACCAAAAGGGATCGGTCATGGGGTTATATGCTTGGCCAGTCAAGCTCAGGTCTGGACAGAGGTTGGAGTGGTGTGGGGAGGTCTGGATAAGGTGGTGGTGGCAGCCTATGGTGGTGGTGGTGGTGTAAAATGAAGGGAAGGTTGCATACATGGCTCGGGTAGGCGATAATTGTAGAGTTTTCAATGTTTTTGTGGAGTTTTGCTCAAGGGGAGGCCATGGCACTTTCATGTCAGTGGAGAATGATGGTTTGGCCGTGGATTTAGTGGGGAGGAAGGGATGGTGGTCGATGGTGGTGATGGTGAGGCTATGGGCCGAGCAAAGCATGAAGATTTCAAGGCAATTTACAAAGGAAAATCAATAAAAGAAGGTGAAAAAGAATAGAAAAGAGGAAGACATTACAATTCTTTTTCTTCAGATCTGAAAACATATGTGAATGAGGAATGAGAAAGTGATGTTTTCACATGAATTGCAAAATGAGATATGCAGCTGAAAGAATGAGGAGTTAAGGCCAATTGAATGAAAAGTAATGTTGAAATGTGAAAAGGTGGGAATTCAAAAGGCCTTAGGAAATAAAAAGCCACAAACCTTTCAAATCACTTTTATTTCTTTTTAATAAGTTTAAATAACTGAAAATAATTAAAAATTCAGTTTCAATTCGAAAATGTAACAAATATACAAAATATAAATAAATAAATATTAATTATATATGATTAAAATAAGAAAATAGTACAAAATGAAAACTAGTCTAGAAAATTTGAAAATAAATGAAATAAACTTGGGGAAAATTGTATGGACTTGTTATAAATAAAGATAAGAACATAAAATAAAAATGCATTCACAAAAATAAATAAATAAATTTTAATTAAATAAAATTTAAATGGAGAATATAGTAGAAAAATAGAAACTAGTCTTTAATAAATGCAATAAATTTTGGAAAAGTTTTATTATCACTTCAAAAATATTAAAAGATAAAAATATACATAAAATAACATATTAACACATTTTAAAATAAAATATGACAAAGAAAATATGATTTATAAAATTTAAAATAGGCAAAATTGCAAAATAAAACAAATTATACTCAAAATTGAAATGTACATAACTTTTACAATTTAATTCCGTTTTCAACGAAACAAAAAGCAGTATTCATGTTATTAAGTCTATTTTCATAATAAAAGATAAAATTTAAGATTTTAAACAATTTATATTTGAAGTTTTAAAAGTCAAAGTTTGACCAGTTTGACCAGAAATCCCCTTTTCAGGAAATGTTCAATTTATACCAGTTTGAAATTAAAAGTTACATAATAATCAACATTTATATTTAAAAATGAAATGTTTGAAATAAAACAAGTTTAAAATAGTTTTCAAAATATAATAAAGTCAAATAAAATATATACAAAAATCTAGGGCTGTTACACTCTCCCCCACTCAAATCTTTTCGTCCTCGAAAAGGAATGAAGTATGGAAAACACAGAAAAAGATAGAATGGAATAGGATTAAGACAAGATGACAAGAATATTAAAATTATACCTGATAACTGTTGTTATAGGTAAGTTTAACAAGGTGGAGAATAGTAATAGCAAGAAGGGAAAATAGGACGAAAGACAAGGATGAGCCATTTATTAAAAGTGTTGGTTAAAGAGGTAAAATATTTAAAACACTTTAAAATCCTTTAAAAAGGAAATAACTGATCAAAGTATCATTTATATAATATTTTATCAAAATACTTTTATAACTCGATGTCTTAACAAGTTTATCCTTGTTCCTGTAGACTCTGGTAGTGCGTTGATCAGGCGCAAAACTAGAATTCTCCAGGTACTTAGTAGACTTGTTTCAACACCCAGTGAAAATACTGGAAAAACTTTTAAAAACAGATATGGAAAGTACAATCCAAACAAAAACAAACAAAACCTTTGTCTAACCATGGTTCGCAGATACACAATGGTTACGCCTGGATCCCCCAGGAAACAATCCATATCCGTAAGCTTTCTCAGCCCTGCGAGTTACGCCATGATGACTAGTAGAATGCAGGATACACAATGGTTACGCCTGGATCCCCCAGGAAACAATCCGTACCCCCAGGCAAGACTCAGCCAAGCATTTGCGCTACTATTCGCGACCTACACAGATTGCAGGATACACAATGGTTACGCCTGGATCCCCCAGGAAACAATCCGTACCCCTAGGCAAGACTCAGCCAGGCAGTTGCGCTATGCAGTCACGAGAGAAAAAAATAAGACCATGGGTAACGCCATGGAATTCGAAGGACACTCGAGTATCATATCCGGAAAACCAAAATCAGAGAGAATAATATCGATAGAATGAATCCAAGATGTGGCCACAAATCGGATATCAAGCAGAAGGCACTTTCCATATCTTTACTTCGAAAATATGTATCATATAGTACCTTTTCAAATCACTTTAAAATATCGTACTTATATAAAATCCATTATATATAAGATTTAATTTTCAAATCAAATACTTTCCAAAATCAATAGTATATCAAATCATACTTATATAGACTTCAATTATATAAGATTTCACTTTCAAATTGAGTACCTTTTCAAATCTATAGTTTTCGAATCAATTTCATACTCATACAAATCAATTTTATATAAGTTCGACAACTCCCAAATCAAGTGTTTAGTAACATAAGGTTCTCAAATTTCAATTTGTTTCAATATCAATTCAATTTCAAAATCATATACAATTTCACCAAATTATTTCTTCTCAAATTAATTATCTTTAGTTTCAAAGTTTCCAAAATAATAGATTTAGAAAATAAATCCAAATTTCCAAATCAATATAATTTAAGTCAACCAATTCATTTCCAAAATCAAATGTTTTCAAAATCATCTTATACTTACGTAAGGTCTATCTTACATAAGGATCAAATTTTCCAAAATAAATTTCGCTGTATGAAGAGCCATATGGGATTTGAATATCTTTGCTTTTATAGGTTATATATCTTTGTAATTTGAATTGGAAAAGTAAGCAAAGATATTCTAACCCGACAGCTTTCAATTTCAGCGTCAAAATATATCACTGATATTAGAATATAAGATGTACACACGTCATCATTTTGCAAAATCACATTTGATCGCTCGCTCAATCACACAAGTTCGCTTTCGAACTAGTATTGTCCATTCGATTTCCCTAATGCGGACTTCGATATGGCTTCTCGACTAGAAGCCATCAGTCTCCTTGCATAGCCATATACTATGATAGAGAATTCTGGAATCAAGCCAAAATCCATATCAAATATTCGCCATCAAGAATCGAATGAAAAATCCTAACACGAAATGGTGTAATCCAGCTCGAACTTGTGTACTCAAACTTGGATCAAATTAATTATGCGAATAAAATAGCATACGTACAACTTATATATTTATTTTAACTTGTTAAATATATAGTTTCATAAAGATGTTACTAAGTTAAAACATTTAAACTAAATTTTATTCAAAATATTTTGAAGACCAAATTCTTTTCAAAACATTTCAAATCTAAATTTCATATTAGAAAATTTTAAAATTGCTTTATTCATTTACTTAACCAAACAGTTTCAACTTATTTAAATCATATTACTTCATACTTAAACATTCAAAACAAACTTATATACTTTATCAAATTACTTTACAAAATTTCTTAGCTTTGAAAAGTTAACCTTGATTTGGAAGTGCTCGAACCTTTAAAATAGTTGAAGAAATCATATTTCAATCCAAGAGTTGGAAATCACAATTAAATCAGTAAATCCATTCCAAAAATAGGGTTATATCAAATCAAATCCAAAACTCAAGGACTGAACACCGGCTCATTTCAAATTTTACAAATATATATACATATATCTTTCGAATATCACATCACACTTCAGAATTTGAAATCTAAATTGGTTTCACAAATCAATCGCATAGCAATGCTACCGAAGTGGCCTCTCCCTCACTCAGAAACTCGAAAATCAATGTCGATGATGCGTGCACTCATCACCGAAATTATTTTCCAGCGACACAAGTGAGTTCTGGACTTCCATTTACTTTGAAAACTTCTTTGAAATTCCTTCAAAATCATTAAAACCCATTAAAATCATTGAAACATTACTTATTCGGAAAAATAATTTCAATCATATTATTTATTATTTCAAAATCTTAAAACCAGTTCCAAAATGCCGGAGTTCAATCACTTAAATTCAGATTCAAAACCTTCAGTTATAAATCATTTTATATGAAACCATTTCTTATAAAATTTTCACAATTTCAAATCCTTTCAAAACTTCAAATTCTCATTTTTTTAAAAGGTATATAATCCTTATCAGAAACATTTCATCTTTATATAAAAATATGGTCATCCTTATCAAAATAAAAACTACGATGAATACACAATTTTCAAAAGACAATCAACCACAAACTTTCCAAGGGACGATTCAAGGATGGATTTCAAAGCAAAACAGAGATTCAAATTTAGAAGGACTCTAATCAAATAGAATTTTAATTCAAAGATAGGCTTAAACGAAGATAAGATAATTAAATTACCAAATAGAAGATGGATAAGCCTATATGAATCGCGGGCGACCTTAACCGGTCAACCGTGACTTCAGGAATATAATCGATGCGAAAATCTAAGGCAAATCGACCTTCGATTGCCAGAGATAGAATCTAAATATAGCAGAAGATAGAAAACATCGTAAACCGAGGATACAGAAATATCCGATGAATCAATGCCAATTATAATCATTCAAAGATTGGCGGAATCGCCACCCTATAAAGGTCATACAAAGTGGAGTGATGCAATGCTCCAAAATCAAAAGAATACAATTATGGGAGACAGGAATGGATTTCAGAACAAGTGGGAGCGTTCCAAAATTCAAAGGAATCCTATTCGATAAGAATCCAAACGAAGATTAGAGATATATAACCTATATCGATACAGAAAAATTCCTATTCAAAATTTGGAAAGACTCGAATTCATAACATACGAAAACAGAAGCATAAATATCTTTAGTTGGACAACTTTAGCTAAGCAAAAGATACAACAGAGTTTACTCAAAGCAACCTAACAAACTACTGATTTTGCCATACCCAAAATAGATTCCTATCAACAATGGATCTAGATCAATCAAGAGAGAAGTTCAAAATTTTAGAGGATCCTAATCAAAGAAATTGCTAACAAGGTGGATACGAAAAGAATGAAGTTTAGAAAATTTTACTTTCAAAGCAAGAAAATTTATATCAAAATAATCTTTGAAAATTCTTTAAAAATCATTTGAAAATCATTTTATACTTTGAAAATACGTTCTCTCACAAAGAAATGATTCTGAGATTGATTTCACTCATTCTAGGGTATTTCTACCCTATCTCTAATGAGTTTTTGCTCCGTAGGCTAAGGTTTGCCTAAAACCAAAGCTCTGATACCAACTGTAACGACCCACTATTTTGGACCATTCAAATCGACAATAATCCACGCATGTCTGACTTGAATAATTCAAAATAACAGATTGTAATAAAATTTGGAGCAAATAAAATCAAATACATAATCACAGACACAGAATATCAGAATAACTCGCAGCGGAATATAAAAACCATAGTAGTTCATGAAGCTACTATAACAAACTCTCAAAACAAAATACATAATATCTGTTTGAAAACATATACAATAGAAATCTCAAATACATAGAAGTTTATAATACCAGAGCTGAAATAGAACAACTGAAACTGGAATGGATAGATAACTAGATAAGCAGAATCTCCAACGATTCCTAGCTCCAGAAAGAGATCCAAATCTAAGCTGTAAATACTCAGGCTGACCCGAGCGTAAAGCAAAATACAAAACACTCGAGTCAGGACAATATATACTTATATAATGTAAACCAACTCAAGTGAACTGTAGCAGTAATGCATAATAACTTAAAGGATGCTTGGGATCGCCCATCCTCTAAGGATCAGTTAAACCATAAATTAAATACATCCCGTGGTTAAAATTTCAAAATTGGTATTTTATGTTTCGAAATCAAATATCATTTCAAAATTCAATATCCTTATAAAATCCATTTCAAAATATCAAAATATCATATTTCAAAATAATTTATATTTCGAAACAAATTACTTCATTTTAAATCATAAAAATGAAGTTAGTATATTTAATAATTAAAATTTTAAATTTCCAAAAATTTAACTTTTCAAAGTTCATTCGTTCACTTAAATTAATTAAAACAATGAAATTTCAACTTTCGCAGCATTTAGAAAATACTACGAAAAGTCACATTTAAAATAGTTCAATTTAACAAAAGACAGCATTTAAAATTCTGTAATATGGTTACATTAGTTTCAAATAAACTTAGTTAAATTCAACCATTATAACATTTACAAAAATGCTATAATAGCCTTTAATTAAATTTAGCCATTTGGTTCATTATTATCAACTACAGCATTTACAAATGTTGTATTATCATTTACATTAGAATTTAATAGCGTTTCAGAAATGCAGTTAACTAACTTCAAATATTTAGTATAACTTCACAACAATTATATTTTTATATAAATCATTTTTAACTTATAAAATCATATAATTTCACTTTTAAAACAATCATTCAAATACCCTTATATTCATGATTTTATAAAGTTAAACCTCCATTCAAAAATCAAAATTTAATAATAATTCACTTATTAAATTCCAATATTAAGTTATAAATTCATTAAATTAAATTAACTTAACACTTAAGTTTAAATTTTCAAATATAACTTAATTCCATTTTTATTTACTTAACTTAAAATTCATTTTTAAGCCAAATTCACAAATTTCCAATTTTAGTTATATTTCAAAATTTCGACTTAAATATTCATTCATTTCACATTTTAACTTTATTCAAAATCATTAATATAAAATAAAATCATTTAAATTCACTTTAATCCAAATTACCATGAATGTATCACATTTCATATTTAATTTAAATTCCAATTATCACCAAATTAAAATTTCCCAAAATAACTTACATTTCAAATTTTCTAATTTTACCATTAATTTATTTCACTTATAAATTTTCAGAAAATCAATAATGCTTTACAAAGATCATTTTTATTTAGTTTAAGTCAAAATATTATAATATTTACATTTCTAAAATAATAAAAAAAAAATTTATAAAACATATTTTAACAACGGGTCTGTATTTCATTTTCTAGCCTAGGTAAAGTGATACGGGTAATTTATCATTTCAACCCGTAATTTACAAAGATACCCAGGTTTGATCATTTCAAACCCGCAATCCCAAGCAAATGAAAATAATTGAAAATCATTCAGGCCTATCATTTCAGCCCATAACGATTTTCTCTTATTCTAAAGTCCGTTCGGGTATGTATCATTTCAACCCATAGTGATTCTAATCTAAAGGGAACTTGCAGTGTGATAAACTGATAAAAATAACAGAACAACATAATATAACAGTAACATATGATATATAAGGTGTTTAAGCATGGGTGAACATCATATAATCATAACATAGCAGATATAATATGGTGATGCATTTTACAGATTCAAAAGTGGTCAATTTACTAGTTATATAGGTATACACTGTCTGGTGAGAATAACTCACTTGTTAAAAGCTGGAGATAGCCACAAAAGCACACAATACTGACACTACGAAGGCACGACAACACGGGAATGACTTGAGAGTGGAGAGCGAGATCCAAGTTATAGATCTTGTGTTACAACCCAAAAACAAAACCAAAATAATAGTTAAAAATCAATACGATTGAATTTGAATAACTTTGAAACAAAAAGCAGTTTGAATACGAAACTTTTTACCTTGCTTTCTCTACTTGTTTGCATGGCCTAGGGGATCAATTAGGTCAGGTTTGTACTTGGTTTGGATCAGGTATGGGTCTGGAAAAGGTAAGGCTACAAGGTAGAACATGATGGAGGAAGTTACAACACAGGGATGTGAAGGGGTTTAGGCTAAAACATGGTTTTTGGCAACCAAAAGGGATCGGTCATGGGGTTATATGCTTGGCCAGTCAAGCTCAGGTCTGGACAGAGGTTGGAGTGGTGTGGGGAGGTCTGGATAAGGTGGTGGTGGCAGCCTATGGTGGTGGTGGTGGTGTAAAATGAAGGGAAGGTTGCATACATGGCTCGGGTAGGCGATAATTGTAGAGTTTTCAATGTTTTTGTGGAGTTTTGCTCAAGGGGAGGCCATGGCACTTTCATGTCAGTGGAGAATGATGGTTTGGCCGTGGATTTAGTGGGGAGGAAGGGATGGTGGTCGATGGTGGTGATGGTGAGGCTATGGGCCGAGCAAAGCATGAAGATTTCAAGGCAATTTACAAAGGAAAATCAATAAAAGAAGGTGAAAAAGAATAGAAAAGAGGAAGACATTACAATTCTTTTTCTTCAGATCTGAAAACATATGTGAATGAGGAATGAGAAAGTGATGTTTTCACATGAATTGCAAAATGAGATATGCAGCTGAAAGAATGAGGAGTTAAGGCCAATTGAATGAAAAGTAATGTTGAAATGTGAAAAGGTGGGAATTCAAAAGGCCTTAGGAAATAAAAAGCCACAAACCTTTCAAATCACTTTTATTTCTTTTTAATAAGTTTAAATAACTGAAAATAATTAAAAATTCAGTTTCAATTCGAAAATGTAACAAATATACAAAATATAAATAAATAAATATTAATTATATATGATTAAAATAAGAAAATAGTACAAAATGAAAACTAGTCTAGAAAATTTGAAAATAAATGAAATAAACTTGGGGAAAATTGTATGGACTTGTTATAAATAAAGATAAGAACATAAAATAAAAATGCATTCACAAAAATAAATAAATAAATTTTAATTAAATAAAATTTAAATGGAGAATATAGTAGAAAAATAGAAACTAGTCTTTAATAAATGCAATAAATTTTGGAAAAGTTTTATTATCACTTCAAAAATATTAAAAGATAAAAATATACATAAAATAACATATTAACACATTTTAAAATAAAATATGACAAAGAAAATATGATTTATAAAATTTAAAATAGGCAAAATTGCAAAATAAAACAAATTATACTCAAAATTGAAATGTACATAACTTTTACAATTTAATTCCGTTTTCAACGAAACAAAAAGCAGTATTCATGTTATTAAGTCTATTTTCATAATAAAAGATAAAATTTAAGATTTTAAACAATTTATATTTGAAGTTTTAAAAGTCAAAGTTTGACCAGTTTGACCAGAAATCCCCTTTTCAGGAAATGTTCAATTTATACCAGTTTGAAATTAAAAGTTACATAATAATCAACATTTATATTTAAAAATGAAATGTTTGAAATAAAACAAGTTTAAAATAGTTTTCAAAATATAATAAAGTCAAATAAAATATATACAAAAATCTAGGGCTGTTACATATATCTTCGCTTAATTCTGTGGGATACTTGTTTTCAAATTAAAATAATGAGATTTAAACAATGATAAGATTTTATTTGAAATAAAATCTGTAATAAGTCCCCATAATCGGGTATCGTCTCCATAGATGATAAAGTGTTAGTTTAAACAACTGACTTCCTTAAGTTTATTCTTTGGATTCGAAGAGACCGGGATCGGATATCAGTGATATCCGGAACTACTTCAATTTAATAAGCACTACAAAATCTTTACGGGTTTGATTGTAGAATATAATAAGATGGAATTGAATAAATTAAGTGGATTTGACTATTTCAAAGAAGTAACTGTATTTGGACATCATTATAAAATCAATGGATTTCCGCAAAAGTGTTGGTTATAACCAGATAAAAGCTCATCGTATCGTACGAGTTACCCTTGGTTTCAAAAGATTGTATAACTTAAGTATTTCATATCAAATGGGTTTACTCACGCTGGTTTCCAGCCTGACTCGGGTGTTACTTTATTGTAATGCTCGGGTCAGACCGAGTATTACAGATTTTCAGGTTAGGACGTTCTGGAGCTCAGGAGACGAGCTGGATGGCAGAGACGTATTGATTATATTCCACTGTGTATTAGAGGCTGTGTAGTCAGTATTAAGGGACAAGTTATTATAATTGTCCAGATTTGTTGTACTCTAATATCTCATATGTATATTGGTAGCTACAGTTTTCTTTGTATAAATGTTGTTATTTTATATTATATTTTGTTCCGCTACGACTGTGAGATTCTGTACTGTTGTTTTCTGTTCTTCTTCTACCTCCTTTTCTTCTTAGCCTTAACAGTCTAGGATTTACGGCATTCGATTGCTCGGCACTCTATACGGTGAACGTATTAGTGTCGATTTTCGGGTCGAAAATCCTTCGGGCCGTTACACATTCACTCAATATTCACTCAATATGCCAATCATAAGATCATAACATCACATACTAAACGATTCCAAATTCTAATATATAAATATTTCTACGATGTCTTGCCATTGATTTCTAGTGGCTCACTTCGCCAATTGGCTGCAGTATTGACTGTGTGATCAACATTGCCTCGCCATTAACTTCAGCTATCCACTAATGCTTGATGGCTGCAATTATCATCTAATTTATATACATATATAAACATATGAAAATATAACTTTATTATTATCAAATAATTCTTAGCTTTAGCACAATAATACACATACTTAAATATAAATTTCTAAGTCAAAACATTTTCTAAAACTTTAACATTACATAATTTACTAAATCATCATTTCAAAATAGGATTTCCTTTATCAAAATATTTTACATCTCTTCTTAATCCTTTACTTATATCTGTTTCAAAATACAGTTTAAAATATTTCTCTAAAATACTATTTTCCTTTCCGAATCATTTTCTCAAAAGTACTACTTATACTATCCTCAAATTATTTATTCCATTCAAATAAGAATTCAGCATTTTCTAAAGTATTACGCTTAATTCAAAAATATTCTTCATGTCGTCAAACCTTTTCAAAACAATAAATACAATCATCTTTGAAATATCATAGTTTATATATCTCAAAATATTTTTATTTCCTTCAATATATTACATTACTTTTCAAAACTTCCTAAAATTTCCCAAAACTTTGCATCAGTATGTCTCGTTATAGTGTTTAGGAATCTCTATCGATAACTTGGATCAAGCATATCAACTAGAATTCTTAAAACACTCAATGGACAAATTAACATAGAATCAATTTTAAAAATTTCATCAAATAAATACATTTCTATACTTGAAGACATAGATATAAATGATGAACAATCATGGGACGTATGATATGAAGCACCAGAATCCAAAATCCACAAAGGAGAATTCAAACCTGATATGGAGGGAGCTGACATGGCAAAATGCTGAGACTGAGGAGTAGTCATGTTTTGCGACAAAGACTGGCTAGCAAGGAACTTCTGAAATTGTTCTGCAAGAGAGTCCATAGAGGAGTCCACACCTGATTCACTAGAAGGATGTACCAATGCAGCAGTCTTGGAACTACCATGTGACTGTCCATATCCTTGTGCAGTAGAGAAGGGCTGTTGTTGGCTACCACGTTGTTGCTGTTGTGATCTATCACCTTGCTTTTGATTTTTTTGACGAGCTAATAATTCAGGACATTGATTTTTCCAATGGCCTGGTTGTTTACAGTAATTACAATCACGACCATTCTTGATATTTATTTTGTTGCGTTGAGACGGGATTGGTAAAATCCCCGTAGCAAGAACAGATGCAGAAGAGGTCTGTGCAACTTTCTCAGTTTGAGACTTCAAGCGAGTTTCTTCAGCTAATAATTCATGTAGAACAGAGTCAACAGAAGGTAAAGGAGTGCGATGTAGGATGGACGCACGACAATGCTCATACTCTGGTCGAAGAGCCATCAACAATTGAACAAGACGTTGTGCCTCCCTACGAGCGATATATGGAGCAAATGACCTAAGCTCAGCATCCTCAGTCATAGCCAATTGATCCCAAAGAGCAGTAATTTCAGAATAAAAATCTTGAATATTTCGATCATTCTGAGATAATGACCGAATATCAGCCTCTAATTGATATTGAACGGCAAAGTTAGAGCGCACAAAAAGTCGCTCCAAATAGTCCCAGACTTGCTTAGCAGTATCAAACTTAGCCAATTGCATACCAATTTTATTCTCGATGGAATTATTAATCCAAGTAATGATCTTTGAATTGTTGGTATCCCATTTCTCCATTGATTCAACATTAGTAGTTTCAGGAGCCACAATAACACCAAAAATATATCCCCACATCTGTTTTCCTTTCAGAAAATTTTTCATGACATAACTCCAATAAGAATAGTTTTTTCCATCTAAACGAACACTAATAGCATGTAATGAATCATCACCTCCTGCCATATTTCGGTGTGCTAGGGTTTCAGGTCAAGTCTGGTATCAAATGGGCTAGGGTTTTGGTGTTCTAGGGTTTCGGTAGGGACAAGGGCTGCAGGGACGAGGGAGGCAGGACCTGGGGCTGGAGCTGGGGAGATCGAGCGGCAGAGGCTGGGGAGATCGGTCTGGGGCTGGGGAGGCATGGGCTGCGGCGGTAGAGGCTGGGGAGACAGGGGCGGCGGCGGCAGAGGCTGGGGAGGCAGGGGCGGCGGCGGCAGAGGCTGGGGAGGCAGGGGAGATCGAGCGGAAGCTGGGGAGATCGAGGGCTGAGGCAGGCTGGGGATGAACAATGAAGCTAGGGTTTCGGGCTGAGGCAGGCTAGGGTTTCAGGTTGAGGCAGCGACGAAGCAAAAACAAGTAAGAAGAAGAACAGGCTCTGATACCATGTTAACGTTTGTAAAACGTATATAAAATCAAGTAAGAAGAAGAAGAAGAAGATAATTCATATTATTCAGCAAGACGGCTGAGCAAGAAGATTAGTTACATTAGGGTTACATAGATAGGTTTATATAGATAGAAAACAGATAAAAAGGCCAAACAGATAAAAGGCCAAACAGATAAAAAGGCCAAATAGATATGCTAACATCCCCCCTCAAACATGCGATGGTACAGTAAGAAGCATAGAGAGTTTGCCAATGAAAAATCTATGACGTTCGATAGTGTGAGCCTTCGTGAAGAAATCTACAAGTTGCGTCGATGATGAAGTAAAAGGCAGAGAAATGGTTCCATGCAGCAAGTGATAGCGAGTGAAATGACAGTCAATCTCAATATGTTTGGTGCGCTCATGAAAAACAGTATTGTGAGCAATTTGAATAGCACTCTTATTGTCACAATATATAGGAGTGGGAGAAGAAATCGAAACACCCATATCTTCCAATAGCCAGCGTAACCAAATGATCTCAGATGTAGTGGAGGCCATAGCACGATACTCTGCCTCAGTAGAAGACCGAGAAACAACATCCTGTTTCTTGCTCTTCCATGAAATAAGGGAATCACCTAAGAATATTTAAAAGCCAGTTGTGGATTTTCTATCTGTTGAATCACCAGCCCAATCTGCATCAGAGAAAGCACGAAGCTCCAAAGATGAGGTCGATGGAAACAATAGACTCTGATAAAGTGTTCCTTGCAAGTAACGAAGAATGCGCATAACAGCAGCCCAATGAACAGAGGTAGGGGAAGATACGAACTGGCTAACAATGTGAATATCATAGGCAATATCTGGACGAGTGATGGTCAGATATACAAGGCAACCAACAATAGAACGGTATAAAGTGGGATCAGAAAGAGGACTCCCATCTGTCGGAGTATATCGGGCATTTACCTCAAGTGGTGAATCAACATGACGTGTATCAGTAAGACCAGCACGATGAATAATGTCAGTGGCGTATTTGGATTGGGAAAGAAGATAGCCTTTTTCAGAGGAAGCTACTTCAATGCCTAAAAAGTAACGTAGATGACCCAAATCCTTCATATCAAAACAACGAGACAATGTGGCTTTAATGCTCATAATACCATTACTGTCATCACCTGTAATGATCATATCATCTACATATAGTAGAAGAAGAATACGACCTGTAGAAGTTAATCTGACAAAAAGTGCTGAATCATGGGAACTAGAGGTAAAACCAAGTGATGTAACAACATTCGAAAATCTCTCATACCAAGCACGAGGTGCTTGCTTAAGACCATATAGAGCTTTCTTAAGCCTGCAAACCTGACCTGGAGCATGAGAAACGCCAGGTGGAGCAACCATGTAAACTTCTTCCTTAAGGTCTCCATTAAGAAAAGCATTTTTAACATCCATTTGAGAGATGTCCCACTTACGACTGGACACAGCAGCAATAAGAACCCAAACAGATGTCATCTTAGCCACAGGAGCAAATGTCTCCTCATAATCCATGCCATACTCTTGGGCAAATCCTTTAGCAACTAAACGAGCTTTATATCTCTCAATAGAACCATCTGACTTGGTTTTAATTTTATATACCCATCGACAACCAATAGTTTTCTTCCCAGTAGGAAGGTATACAAGATCCCAGGTACCAGTTTTGTCTAAAGCAGACATTTCCTCAGACATAGCACGTTGCCATACAGGAGAACGAACAGCCTCCGAGTAAGAAGAAGGCTCATAGAAAGTGTCAATGGAAACAAGAAATGAAGCAAAAGCCCGAGAGTAACAAGAGTAAGCAAAATCTGATAATTGAGTAGATTTACGTGTGCGAGTGGGATAGCGAGGTTGAACAGGATCTGTCATCACAGGAGGTGTTTGAACAGTCGTAGTAGTAGGAGATAAAGTGTCACTTGTAGAAGGAGGAGGAACAGAGTGTATGGAAGACGGTGTTTCAATGGTAATGAGTGGTGAATCAGAAGGGTTATCAGCAGGAAATGGATCAATGTGAATGAGATCAGATTTAGTCATATTATGAGGACTAGCTAGAATAGAGTAGAAGGGAATATGCTCAATAAAGGAAACATGACGGGAAACATATAGTTTATTAGAAGAAGGATCATAACAGCGATAGCCTTTTTGTCCAATACCATACCCAAGAAAAACACATATAGCAACACGCGAAGATAATTTTGTACGCTCTACGTGCGGACGAAGAACAAAACAAGTGGAACCAAAAACTTTTAGGTGTGAGTAATCGGGGGTTTGACCAAACAACTTGGCATGAGGAGAAATACTAGAATTATGAGAAATTGGGATTTTATTAATAAGATAAACGGAAGTAAGAACAGCTTCTCCCCAAAATTCTTTTGGAACACTAGCTGAAAGAATCATAGAACGGGCAGTTTCAACAATGTGTCTATGTTTTCTTTCAGCAACACCATTTTGTTGCGGGGTATCAGTGCAGGAAGACTGATGCAAAGTACCATCAGCCGTGAATATGTTAGAAAGGTCTCCCTTAGTATATTCCCCCCCTAAATCAGAACGAAAGCATTTAACAATAGCAGAGTGTTGTGTTTTAACATATGCTTGAAAGGTAGTATATATATCAATAAACTCAGAACGACGTTTCATTAGAAAAACCCAACAATAACGAGTATAGTCATCGATAAAAGAGACATAATATCTGCACCCACCTTTTGTGGGGATGGGTGCTGGACCCCAAACATCAGAGTGAACTAAATCAAAAGGTGCAGTAGAAGTAGAAAGACTTTGATTAAAGGGTAAAGCAGAAAATTTTCCAAGTTTACAACCACTACAGTCTGAAATATCATGAGAACGTAAGTCTCCCAAAACACCAGAATTACATAAAAATTTAAGACGAGAGCTTGAAATATGACCAAGTCTAGAATGACACAAATAAAACTTAGAAGACAATGGAGTTAAATGAAAAGAAGAAAGATCAATACTGGCAGCAGCGGCATGACTTGGAATGTGTAAGTCATCCAAAACATAGAGACCGCCCTGCCTACGGCCTGTCCCAATCACCTTCTTGGAGTTGGGATCCTGCATAGAGCAAGTGGTAGAAGAAAAATGAACAAGATATCCAATTTCACAAAGTTGTCCGACCGACACAAGGTTCATAGTTAATTTAGGAATGCAATAAACATTTGGGAGGGAAACGTGTGTGGTTTGAATTGTACCGATTCCTGTTAATGGCAAAGGTGTGCCATCAGCAATCAAAATAGAAGGTGAGCGAGAATCAAAAGACATAGATATAAATGATGAACAATCATGGGACATATGATATGAAGCACCAGAATCCAAAATCCACAAAGGAGAATTCAAACCTGATATGGAGGGAGCTGACATGGCAAAATGCTGAGACTGAGGAGTAGTCATGTTTTGAGACAAAGACTGGCTAGCAAGGAACTTCTGAAATTGTTCTGCAAGAGAGTCCATAGAGGAGTCCACACCTGATTCACTAGAAGGATGTACCAATGCAGCAGTCTTGGAACTACCACGTGACTGTCCATATCCTTGTGCAGTAGAGAAGGGCTGTTGTTGGCTACCACGTTGTTGCTGTTGTGATCTATCACCTTGCTTTTGATTTTTTTGACGAGCTAATAATTCAGGACATTGATTTTTCCAATGGCCTGGTTGTTTACAGTAATTACAATCACGACCATTCTTGATATTTATTTTGTTGCGTTGAGACGGGATTGGTAAAATCCCCGTAGCAAGAACAGATGCAGAAGAGGTCTGTGCAACTTTCTCAGTTTGAGACTTCAAGCGAGTTTCTTCAGCTAATAATTCATGTAGAACAGAGTCAACAGAAGGTAAAGGAGTGCGATGTAGGATGGACGCACGACAATGCTCATACTCTGGTCGAAGAGCCATCAACAATTGAACAAGACGTTGTGCCTCCCTACGAGCGATATATGGAGCAAATGACCTAAGCTCAGCATCCTCAGTCATAGCCAATTGATCCCAAAGAGCAGTAATTTCAGAATAAAAATCTTGAATATTTCGATCATTCTGAGATAATGACCGAATATCAGCCTCTAATTGATATTGAACGGCAAAGTTAGAGCGCACAAAAAGTCGCTCCAAATAGTCCCAGACTTGCTTAGCAGTATCAAACTTAGCCAATTGCATACTAATTTTATTCTCGACGGAATTATTAATCCAAGTAATGATCTTTGAATTGTTGGTATCCCATTTCTCCATTGATTCAACATTAGTAGTTTCAGGAGCCACAATAACACCAGAAATATATCCCCACGTCTGTTTTCCTTTCAGAAAATTTTTCATGACATAACTCCAATAAGAATAGTTTTTTCCATCTAAACGAACACTAATAGCATGTAACGAATCATCACCTCCTGCCATATTTCGGTGTGCTAGGGTTTCAGGTCAAGTCTGGTATCAAATGGGCTAGGGTTTTGGTGTTCTATGGTTTCGGTGGGGACAAGGGCTACAGGGACGAGGGAGGCAGGACCTGGGGCTGGAGCTGGGGAGATCGAGCGGCAGAGGCTGGGGAGATCGGTCTGGGGCTGGGGAGGCAGGGGCTGCGGCGGCAGAGGCTGGGGAGATAGGGCGGCGGCGGCAGAGGCTGGGGAGGCAGGGGCGGCGGCGGCAGAGGCTGGGGAGGCAGGGGAGATCGAGCGGAAGCTGGGGAGATCGGGGGCTGAGGTAGGCTGGGGCTGAACAACGAAGCTAGGGTTTCGGGCTGAGGCAGGCTAGGGTTTCAAGTTGAGGCAGCGACGAAGCAAAAACAAGTAAGAAGAAGAACAGGCTCTGATACCATGTTAACGTTTGTAAAACGTTTATAAAATCAAGTAAGAAGAAGAAGAAGAAGATAATTCATATTATTCAGCAAGACGGCTGAGCAAGAAGATTAGTTACATTAGGGTTACAGAGATAGGTTTATATAGATAGAAAACAGATAAAAAGGCCAAACAGATAAAATGCCAAACAGATAAAAAGGCCAAATAGATATGCTAACAAGATATATATATATATATATATCTTTGTATGTATGTATGTATGTATGTATGTATATTATGAAAAATACAAATACATCCCTCGATGATTACCACAGTAATCACCATATAATAAGTGATATATCTATATACTTCTATTATCCCTTGCTACAGGGTAACTGCCTAACACACCCAAGGGGAAATAGACTCCAAATCATCTAAGGTCAAGACTCGTGTCTCTTAAATAATGTATTGGTCTGAACCTCACTCTGATACCATTTGTAACACCCCCACCACTATACCCATATTATCCAAGAGTATACTGAATAATACTATCAAATATTATGAAGAATGAGGCGATATAGGGTACACATATGAATATTCCTTTGGACTAACACTAGTACATATCTCATATCATATAAGACTCAAGATAGATGTACATGGTCTCAGTACAAAGCAATAAATACATGTGCCTCCAGAATAGAATAATACATAATGTATAAATAATATCAAAGCGAACACAGAGTCATAAACGCAACAATAACATATATAATAAAATTAAGATACATAGTCTGAGTGGGATACAAAATATAAGTCAAATCCCCACTATTATAAATAGATACAAAGAGTCAAGTATACAACTAAATAAAATAAATACATGGAATGACGTATATATAGCAATGGTTTAAGCATACATACAACAAACATTCCTAGGCAATAAATATGAACATGAATATAGTTTTAAAGCTTTGGTTTTTTAGGGTAAAATTTTATTTGCTAACTAGTTTGCTAACTAACGTTTACTTAACATGTTTGCATCCATCACACATATACATTTCCAAACCAAACATGAACAACTTTACATCATATCCAATCCAAAAAAGCAATATATATCACAATGTAACTAAAGTAAAATATTTCTCAAAAATAGTTAAGAGTTATACTCACCAAATCTTTTTAGAAACTTGAAATAAACTTTAAACTTGTAGATCTTGGAAACCACCAAAAATCAACTCGAAAAGGGTCATATTCTCCTTGGTTTTTAGACATGTTACACTCAAAATTTGGTAATAGGAAATTCTTTCCTCTAAAATTTTAAAAAACAAACACTCAATTATTATTTATTTTGAAGAAGATATAGTCGAAATAATAATGACCATTTCCGGACCTGGAATTATGGGTCCAAAAACACTCTGTAAACATTTGATATTTTGACATAGCAATTCTTGAAATTTGTAGAAGTGGTAAACATAAAAGTTGTAGCCACTAGAATTTGACATGATTTAAAAAAATGAAAGTCTTGATTGGGAATAGTTTGAAGGAAGTTATTGCCGAATGAAGTGAGAGGAAAATGGAGATATTTTTAAAATGAAAAGGAGGAGATTTAACAAGTTTGAAATTATTTTAAAAGTTTAAACTTGGATTTTTTAAAAACTTAAAATTATGAATGGAAGCCATTAAAAGATTTCATGAAGCTTTTAGGAAGATGAAGACTTTTGAAAAAATGGAAAAAGTGAAAAGAATATGGGAAAAGAAAATGGAGAAAAGCTTTTATATAAAATGCATAAAAGAAATTACCATTATACCCTTGTCCTTTGACCTCCATTCATATGCTTCCACCTCATCACCAAGCCTCCCTCCCCTTGTACTCACATTTTTTCTCTTGTCCCCTTCCATGAAAACTTTACCCAAATTTATAAGCATTTGTACTAAAAGTCTTCCTAAGTTGCCAAAAAGTCACATCATGTCCCCTTATGTTTCCTTGAGCATCTTATTCTTTTTAAACTTTATATACAATGGTATAAATACATATACATACACCAATACACACATATATAAACATATTAACTTATTTACAAATGTAAATATTCACACTAGAAAATTCACAATGTTCCTGATAACTTTTAGTCGATGAAAAACTGAAAATTTGGAAAACGAATTCCGGTTACATTTTCAATCTTTCTTCGAACTAATTATTTTTGTAAACAGAATTTGAAAATGATATCACCATCATTAATTATTATTGAAAAAAGTTTTTTTTGGTTGTTAAAATCAATTATTTAAATATTTAAAAATGTTTTAAATATTTAGATATAAAGTGATTAATATACGGGTCGTTACACTCTCCCCCCTCAAAAGAATATCATCCCCGAAATTTACCACATCTTAGTCCCTGAGAAGTTGGTTTTGATGACAATAACCTTCGAATAAGATTATAAAATATAAATACTAACATTATTGTTTAGATATATATGTATATGCAGGATATATATACAGGTACCAAAGAATGAAGACTGTACAGTATAGAGATTCAAGAACTGATGAACTCAAGATCGAAGATATCAAGATTCAAGACTCATGAGTATCAAGATTATCAAGAGTTCAAGATTTCAATATAAGTAATTTAGTTAGGAATTTTTTTAAAACTCCTAGAAAAGCACTGACATCTTAAAATCCATTTTATTCGTGGAATGGAATCCACTTCGAGCCCGTTAAAAGGATGGAACCCTAAGTAGGATGGAACTTACGAAAAATCTAATTGAACATTGTTTTGTATCCACTAACTTTTATTCAAATGTTTTACAAAATTATATCTTGTTTTTAAAATGATTTCAAAATCTTCCTTTTTAAATCAAAAACATCTATCCTGGTTTTAAAATACTTTTAGCCTCAAAATAATATTTATTTTCAATATCAAATTATCCTTGGTTTTAAACTATCTTTTAATTATAATATATTTAACTTTTAATATTTATACTTAGATTTAAATATAAAATTATAGTAAAATTTTATATATACCAAAATATTATTCTCTATACTTATTTATGTATTTTAACTATAGTTAAGTATATTTATAAAGTTTAAAATAGTTTTAATACAAGATAGAAGTTATTTTCAAAGAAAAACAAATTACCAAAAATAACTTAGGCTTGTCGACAACCCCAAGGACCCCTTGTCGACAAGGTGACAGTTTATTTCAAAAGTTTGAATTTCAAAGGAAGTGTCTATTCGTCATATCCTTTCACGAATGGACATGGCTGTTGTTCTACTATAAATAGGGGCTGTTTTAAACGAATTTACATTCATATTTTCTCTGATTTCACTCCTCTTCTTCTTCCACATTTCTTTATATACATTTTTACCATTACTCTGCCGAAATCACCATTGAATCTAACTAGATCATCTCTGGTTTGATTCTCTATCACTATCTCAACAAGATCCCAGTGCTATTCAGAGTTATAGACTTCTTCGTATTCAATCGAGCAAGAAAAGGTGTGATTGTAGCTTGCAAAATCAATCGGGTGAACTTGTTGCCAGTAAAATTAAGTATCTCTACCCAGAGGATTGTAAATCTGGAGCGGTGTACCTCGTGGCCTTGAAATCGAGGGTGTAATTGTAAGAATTGATTTTGAAAGGAAATCCGTACTTGTGTTGCGGGACTGGATGTAGGGTAACTCCGAACTAGTATAAATTCCGGTGTGTTCTTTCCTTTATTGCTTTTACTTTATATCTGCATCTGTGTTTGATTCTGTGATCATATTTGTGTCTGAATATTGCATACATTTGTGTTCAAATTAATATAAACTCAAAAAGAATTAGTAATTCCTTAAAACACTATTACCCCCCTCTAGTGTTAATTCTAGCCTTAAGATCCGTAATCTGCATTTCTCACACCACAACCCTATCCCATAAAACAAACTATCCTATAAATACCTAACACATTCAGATATAACTTATTCAGCAAAAGCTAGTATGATATAAATCTATATGCAACCAAATTCAGAGAATATCCTGGAATAAAATACCGCGCTCCAATCATATCAAAAGATAAATTTAGAACTAAATGCACGGGCTATTATATTATTTTTTTGTTTAAATTTCTTCAAAAAGAAATATATTAAAACCAAAACCAAAAATGACTAGGAGGTGGTCCTCCTAGCAAATCTTGTAAAACTCTAGAATCAAAACAACATAGAGCATCCAGTGGTATTCTGGTTCCTCCAAATACAACAAGTAGAATGAACAATTATTATTTCCTTCCAAAAAATTCAAAATCACATTTCCAAAAGCACTGGGATTTAAGTCCTAATAAAAAAAAATCAAAAACCTTAGTTTATAAATTTTTATCTTTATAAACTATGGTATATAAGACCACATAATCAATCAATCAATTTAATTAAATCAAAGCAATCAAATTCCGTAAAGGAAAATCTAACACTCAACAAACTCCTAACTTAGGTCCAAAACTTTCTTAATTGCCCAAAATATAGATAATTATCTAAGCGCACTATTCTTCGCTCATTAGTCTTGCTTAGAAGATTATCCAAACTAACTCGGACAAAATTGAAGGTTATACTCTAAAATTATTGGTTTCTTGACTAAACCAATTTTCTAAATCAAATGAATTTGTATTTAATATTTTATTCAATTCCAAATTTGTTTATGAATTATTTCATAATTTTCATCTAAGTTTAAAAATATTTTATAAAGTCATTTCTTTATAAAACGCCGAATAATAACTTATTCCACTTTATTTACTTGCATAATACCCTTTTGAATCCTAGGAGTATATACAAACAAAAAAATTATTTTGCTTTTCACAATTTAGTGAAGATCAAATCAAAATTTGGGTTTTTTAAAACTGAGTCAACTCTCAACCTCTTTAACTTAGAGTGTTAAGATGGACAATGTTTATGGGTTGACTTAAAATAATAAATAGTTTATACTACTTGCATGTTTTAAACAAAAGCTATGGTTTTAATAAAACAATGTCTATTAAAACATTCCTATCTTCTTAAGGTGTTATAATGAATGATGTTATGGACTGATCTAATAACACCAATTAGTTTACACTGCTTAGATACTTAAATAATATCTATGGTTTTGATAAAATAACGTTATCAAAACCTTCATATCCAATCTAACCCATTTAAATTAGTGTTAAATTACCTCGTATATTATTTAAGGGTAAAATTCATTTATCAAAACAATCACTTATCAAAAATACATTTATTTCTGAAATCAATTCCCTTTTAGGGAACTTAATTAAATGCCCAGCTATAAATTTCAAAACTCATCTTTAGGTTCGTTTGGATTTGAATTCATTTCGATCGCACAATGATAAAGAGAATAATTTACTAAGTACTCCACAACATTTGCCTAAGCAGCATCTGATCGTCACTTAGAAGATTATTCAGATTACCACAAAATTAACCGAAATATTCCCCCCGAGTTATTCAAAGAAAAAGAATTCTGCATAAAATTTCTTTTCCAAAATATTTACACTTTAGAAATATTTCCAAATAATAACACTATTACTTTTCTCAAATTTTTTTGAAATCATTTTAAACAATTCCAGGATTTAAATTTTCCAAAAACTATTTCAATGTTATTTGGAAAGACAAGTTTGTAATACTAATTATATTAAAACAAGGGACAAAACAAATGTCGTTTTAAACATCGTTTACTAAAATCCCTGAATGATTTACACTTAGCTTTATTTATAACAATTCTATTTTAAAGTTCTCATTTCAAAACCATCAATATTAATTTAAAACATATTTATTACCTCAAAGGATAATAAAGCAATTTAAATACCTTTTATAAATTCCGAACAATGTTAATTGTCCTTTGGTATGATTTATAATATTCTTTTTAAAACTTTAAAACCATATAAATTTTCCAAAGAAAATAAATCAAATTTAAATTCTTTTATTAAATTAAAAATAACATTAATTATCTTGAAAGATAATAAATCACTTGTATAATCTCTTTTATAAATCTAAACAATATTAAATATCCCAAAAGATAATTAATCAAATTTACAATTTTCTTTAATATAAAAATCAATTATCTTTAATAAAATAGTTAATTACTTCTAAAACACTTTCATAAAATTTATTTATTTATTTTAAACTCACTTATTAAATCAATTAACCAACTTAAAATATTATTTATCAAACGATTTATTAAATTCAAATAATCATTAATTAAAATGAAGACTTACTTTCAAATATCATTAATTAAAATAATTATTAATTTTCAAATATCATTAATTAAAATAATTAATTAAATTCAAATATCAATAATTAAAATGATTAAATAATTCCAAATCTCATTAATCAAAAAGATTAATTAATTTTAAACATCATTAGTTAAAATGATTAAATAATTTAAAATATCATTAATCAAAATGATTAATGAATTTTAAACATCTACTTTTTGGAAAACACAAGCTCAAGTTCAAATACACACAAAGGTTTAGGGGATGATATTTAATAAATGACGGTATAGCGGAATTGCTATAATAACACTTGAACATTTTAAATGGAATATCCAGATTAATTTCAGTTAATCAATCAAACAAATCTAACTATCATCCAAGAAATCAAAAATAGTTTATAACATCATAGATATGATATAGCAAATTAGGATGTGAGTTAAACTAACATTTAAATGATTCTCCTTTATTATAATTAAATTTTCTCATATATTTATCCTCTAAATGTATTATCCTACTATTCAGATTATATTAAACAACTTTTTTATTAAAGTTTATTTTTAGCTTAACATTATTAAAAGATGGCTTTTAACTTAACCCTTTCACCGAACACCTTATAATCAAACTGTGAAACTTAATTCACAAGGGGTTCATTCCAAGATTCTGTAATTCTCATTTACTTGACCTATATCTTACTAAGGAAAATTCCTTATGAACAATTCAATAATTGTTAATGCTCAAACTGGATGAGCATAACTAAATAAATCCTAAATGATAACGATAAAATATTATCATTTCTAAACAATCAACTCTACTATACAACTATATTAATTTTGAAAATCATTCTTATATATATATAAAATATATTCCTAGGTAAAATTATTTCATTTACCATTTTAAAACAATACTGTATTGGTAGATCTGTTCAAGTGTTTAGGAATGCCTATCGATAACACTGATCAGACGCATCGATAAAAAATTCATATACCACTCAATGGATCAAACAACATAAAACATTTTTATAGCACAAACAAATACGCACTCAATATATATACATACTCTCAGACCTTATCCTTGGATATTACTAATCCTATCCTTAGAGAGTTCACTACAACAAACTGGACATTTAATAGCATTTATATAACTCTATAAATGGTTTTAACAGCGTTTTTAACTATGCTGTGTAACGACATGTCATTATAGCCAGAAACTTACCACAGCTCTAAAAAAACGCTGTAAAAAAGGGTTTTTTAGCGTTTTGTTTATATTGTTAATACATTTTATAGCGTTTATGCTAATGATTTAAAACTATCTTAGCGTTTGATTTATGCTATCAAATTTATTTTACAGCGATCATCTGGTGCTAAGATAAGTTTTTTATAGCATTTAGCTGTTTACTGTATTATACACAAATAACGTAAAGCATTTGCTATGAGTTCTTTTTACAGCGTTTTGGTTGCTACTATGATATTTATTTACGGTGTTTATGTGCTGTTATAAGTGTTGTTTTTACAACACTTTTTTCCATTGTTAATAGCCCTTATATGACATTTCCGAAATGCTGTTGAATGTTACCATAGCGTTTTTAAAATGTTGTTGATATATTACACAGCACTTAAAAAAGCTGTAATTTTGGTTTTCACATTTCCCTTTCCATGGGTTCCATTTCTTTACACAGCAACCCTAGTTTATATACCAACATAGTTAAAATCAATACGCACATTTCAAAATCATCATATTATCTTAAAAGCACATTTTATATTAATCTCATAATAACATGTAACATTGCATAACCATAATAAAATAACATTCTTACATCAAAACATATATAAATAAGTCCATAATATTTCGTAAACAACGTAGAACAAGTAGCAGCTAGTAACCAAAAGTAGTAATACATACAAGCATACAAAATCAAAATGTGGTTCTAGTAGTAATAATAACTTCGAATTCATAACTTGTTGCGGCAGTTTTTTACATCAAAGATATCTACTTGTAAAAGTAAAAAAATAGCAAAATAAATCAAAAATACAATAAATGCAGTGTGGAACATAGTTGATGCAAGAAATTGTTTGATCTAAAAGTTGCCAAAATGCCAAACATAGCAAAATGTATAAACCGGGTTACCAAAATGCCAAACTTAGCAAATGATATGTAGAACTATAATTTGATATGCACAGAAGGTTATCAAAATGTATAAACCAGTTTAACTGATAGTAACTCAGAACACTACAGTTGTAAAAAAAACTGGCATGCATATTAGTTTAAAGTTCTAAAAGAAGACATTTGTGAAGGAAAACTCAACTGATAGCCACACAAGGCCACATCACAGATGCCTATATGCTACTCTCTCCCTGCTATAGTAGTTGAGAGTAGCTTGTCTACAACAAATAAAATGGCTAGATTGTTTGACCATTTATACACACACGCACCAATAGTTGCTTTTGAGGGAATATTTCCTAAAACCTACCCCATTGGACTATTATTTGGTTTGATATACACATGTTTGGAATGCTTCGTTGCATAGATATGTGCAGTCAGCAATTGACATGGTTGACAAAAAACTGGTATGCATATTAGTTTAAAGTTCCCAAAGAAGACTTCACCATTAGGTTGACAGTATTAAGTTCAAAATTTGCATTTGAAGGTTATGGCCATCTCAAATAATCTTCCACTACACTAAAGTGAAGATAGTGAACAATAATTTTTCACATTCGCTCCATTTTCATTTTTAGTTTTTGTTTTTTAACATACATGTACCAAGCCTGAAAGCACACAATTTTACCGATTAAAACATCAACAACAAGACCTCAATATGTTTATGCCTATGTACGTTTGTCGCCGGATAGCTTTGTAACCCCACAACCAATTGTTTGATCTAAAGGTTCATTTAGGAAGCCAACTGAAAAACAAAGGAGCTAGCATAATGCCATGAAGATAACTGCAACTTGAGAAATGAAGTCCATGGTTTACTTACCAAATTTTGAGGCAAAAAGTGTTCAGATTTCAACTGTAGAATATGGTTTGGATTTAAAAGAGTTCATCAAATTGCAAAGAATCAACAGGAGAAAAATGTACAGGAAGAAATGAGGTCTGATGGTACAAGGATAATTGTTTGTTATTAACTTTAGAGTGGTCCTTAACTTAAGAAGAGCACTTATAAATGTTTGTTATTAAAGAAGTTAAGAAAATACCAATAAGCCTAGTAGCTTGCGAGACACGTACAAAAAATCTTGATTGTCAACATGTGTCCACTGTTGAATTGTGTAAAGGATAATCAAACCAAAGATCAACCCAAAATATAAATTTTGGCCAACTAGTTATCGATACTAATTGTTATCACAAGGCAAAAATAATGAGGTAAAAAAGAAAATGGAGCAGAATTGGATAACGAGAGGGGTAGCAGGTGCAGATAGTCAAATACAAAGAAGAAATGTAGAAGTTTTCATAGAAACTTGTGATGCCTAGTCCTGAAAATGAAGTAGCTTACGTTGCAAGAATTTGTAGACAACATCGATAATGTATAATAAAAACATCCGAATCTTGATTGTCTAAAGGTAGACTTACATTGAAAGCTTTAGTTGAGAAATTGCATAATACTGCATTGGTGTGGTATTGAAAGTGGTATCAATTGAACTGAGATCAGGACTAACTAATGACTTCAGCCTGAAATGCGGAACAACAGAAAGACAGAGGAGTGGATTAACAGTGCAAAGCAATTTCATGAGGTAAATGGAAATTTGATATAGCAACAGCTAAATTGAGATGAATATGCTATGGAAGGAACATGAAATGATTGATAGAAGAGCAATCAAAATGCGGAGCAGCGAATCGATGAAAAGCCATGAAGTGCAGAAGCTAAGCAAATTGCAGCAGAACTGAGATTTGAGTAACGATTTACTCGTTCGGAGAATTTAATTAACAGAAGAGAGCTTGTTTGATAAAATAGTTATAAAAGGTATTATCTTAGTGATGGATAATTGTTGAAGTAATAAATTATCAACAATATAGATTTTGGGTATTTCTGAGTTAATATTGTTATTTTTGAGCTAATTTTTATAAAGTTAAGTAATGAAAATAAAGGTATTTAAGAATTTATTATAGTGAGGAATGAGTTTTTATTTAAATTAACTTATGAAGTAAATATTGATTTTTTTATAAATAGGCTAATTTGAGTAAATAATGTAATGTTTATTTCAATTATGTTAAATAGGAAAAATGTGATTTATTTAAATATAAAGAGTTGTGTAAATAAAAGTACAATGTGAAATATAATTTTTGAAAGGAGTTCAAAGCTCTTACATGGCTATTGCAAATGTTTTGACTAGATACTAAGCTAACTTGGTATTCTACAACGTAGCTAGTCAATGACTATACACAACATCAAATTTTCAAGGGTTAACATTTCGTTATTATATAAGTAACACAAAGCAATAAGCAACATATTTTCTAATGAAATAATAGAAAAGTTAACCCAGTGACTACAGAGACAAATTTGTTTATTTTTTATATTTCTATTTTAGAATAAAGTTAAAATTATTACCATTGTAGTGAAATGATCCAGTTAATAGTTTGCATAGATCAAATTTCAACATAGTTAAAATTATAGATTAGATGTGATAACTGAAATTATATTACCTGATTTTTCATTAGCAGGTGAATCATCGCCTGTAATTTTGAAATTTTGCTTTGTGTTTAGACTATTTGTTTATCCCTAACATGTGATCAAATTGTCTTGGTGAAGGTCACACTCCTTCCCATTCCTCTCAATCATCCGAATCTATCCGGTCCTAACACATGCAACAGTGCATCTTTTTTGTAATTGATTATTAATCCCAAATGCGATTCATCGTCGATGATTTTTATCTTTTCCTATAGAGGTTAACATTGTTATACACTAATGTCAAATTATTACATTATCGAACAACTTCTAGTGCAATAAAAATTTAAAAGTACCTACAATAGTATCTGTAATAGCCTTGTTCACTGGTTTTCCATCTTTTCTAGTTTAAAGTTTGATCCAAAATTCAACTCTAGAGACAGGAGAGGAATCGTTACTCTTCTCTTTCTACATTCAAAAGATCATTAAACAAAAAATCATATTAGCAACTGGTTAATAAATGTTTTGGTAAATAAATTAACTTTTTTTTACCATATCTTCAACCAATCGAGCCATTCCTCTATGACTGCATGTGTGTGGCATATGATTGCATCTAATAGTTTTGAATTTCACTAACCATATAAAATAATCAAAAACACACAAGAGATTGTTTAAAAAATTAACATCACAATTCGCAGTAGATAAGCACAAACCATTATTGTGTAAATGTGAACACTTGCTTTCTATTGGTGGCTAAAACTTATCTGGGAGTGGATTACACATGCTCTCTAGCATATTAAAAGTGTAATCTAATAAAGTTAATAAAATCAAAGAGAGATAAGTATCGTGTTGATATTTGAATGTGTTTATAAAAATATAGAGAGATAAATGTATTATGACTGATTTACCATAAACTCCGAAGTTGTTTTTAACTTAAGAAACTTCTTCTACTCCATCATGGTTTTGATGTTATCGGGTTTCAGCTGAAGTCTCTCCTCTTCATTCTTTGCATTTACTATTTTGCGAACTAGTATACTTTTTGAAGATCTAAAAATGCATCACATTTGCTGAAATATGTGGCACTTTTTTTCATTCCTCATCCAATTTAAATCTAGCATGTAATATTTATTAAAATAACTAAGAAATTGTTTATAAAATGTATGGAAATATAGTGTTGAGTTGTTCATAGTTTTAAGATGTCTTGATCAACTTAAGTAGTATATAGGTATTTAAGTTGCACATATACAATTTATAGAAAAGCATCCTGGCTCACTAGGCTCATCCATTACGTTTGAAGTCATAGGTTACATGCTCTACATTTAAGTTCTAAGAAATAAAAATAATTACTTCCTTGAAACTTAACTTTGTTAAATCAATATTGATGGTTTTTATCGTTCTCGATGATAGAACCAAACGTTTACAACAATTTTTTGCACAAACACGAAATGTATCTTAATTTTTGACGAATAAACCCCTTTTCAGACCTGTAAGCAATCTAAAATGATTTTCATGCTTTTAATTCACTGGTATTTGATGATAATAGATGAAACTGAGATCACACAACAAATGAATAGTGATAATCAATGGAATAAAGTGGTTTTCGCGTAATTTTCAGCCGATGCACACTGCTACATTACTGATTATTTCTCTTATAATCTGAGTTACAAGATAAAAACTTTTTACATTGGTTCGAAAGAGAGAAAGAAAGAATATGCTTATTTACTAAATCAATGGCATGTAAAGAAACAATCAGTTATACTTATTTAACCCAGTCAGGCCTATCAGGCTTGATTGTTGAGTATAACTGATTGCTAATTTTCAAAAGGACGAATAATTAAGCAAATAATTAAGCCTATCAGACTTGATTGCTAAGTATAACTGATTGCTAATTTTCAAAATCAGATTTTAGTTCAACGTAAAAGTGAATAAAAAAATACATTTAATTGATTGTTTGTTATCTGAATGGATTCCCAAAGAACAACCTTTAATTCGTTGCTTAGATGTTTCCAATTATCCAAAGTAACTGTAACACACTCTCATACAAGCGAACCTAAATAAGAAGATAACTTTACGATCAGTCTCCTATTGGTTTAACTTGCTCGTTAAACTCAACTTCAACTCGACTTGATATATTTGAAGGAAGTCTTTTCACAATTGGGTTTGCATCGACATTTCCATTTCTCTTGCATTCTTCACCAACTTCAACATTTCCTTCTTGTTGCATTGTAGTGTTATTGACTGCTTGCGGGTTGTCTTGAATTTGAGCATCATTATTTTCAGAATTGTCTTCATCCTGAGTATTATTGTTTACCATAATCCTCTTTCTTTTTCGCCTTTTTATCCATTTTCTATAAATTAATCGTAACATTAGTTTTTCCTATGAAACCATTATTACTTTGAAATTAGCAATCAGAAATGTAAGCAATTATAAAGAAGTCCATGATATTCCCTGTAACTAAAAGCCAATATAAAAATTCAGCATATGATATCCTACTCTGCTTCTGAACCATTATTATTTTTATGTATGTTTGTTTAGTACTATAATTATTTTTTTATATACGCTTGTTGAATATATACTGATTACAATCAGAATCTTTTGCTTATTTAGTGTTTTATATTATGATGACAAGCAACAAGAACTACAAAATGGTTTAATGCTTGTAATGAAAGCAAGACATGGATAGGAACGTAATTTATAAATAATTATAATAAAGTACTTTCTAATAATTTACTTTTTAGCAATTAAAATTATTAACAGGGACTTATTATCTAAATGCCATAAGATTTAAATTGATAATTAATTGGTCAAGTAAACATAAATGACCCTTTCTACTCTCTTTTTTTTTAAAGAAAAAACATGTATCATTACTAGGAGAAAATAGCCTTTCTCCAAAGGCTCACAAAAAAAACAAGGCAAACAAAAATATGCCTCCCAGAAAACCGTAAAAAGATACAGTACAAAAAGATCACAAGAACAAGAAAAAGCTATACTAACAGTAGAACGAAAAAACTCAGCAGAAGCATAAGGAACAACCGCCCGCTCAACCTTCTTCCCTGCTACACCAGACTAGGTGTAGTCCAGACCACCAGATACAAAACCAACCACCGCCGTAAAGAGAGGAGACTGAGAGAGGACCACAAGCAAAAGCACAGTAAGCAAGGAGACCCACATCATACGGCCTCAACCACCCCGTGCCTGCAAGCGACGATACCCGAGGAGTTCCGACAGCACACACCCGAAAGAAGGACGAAAATCAGATGACCAAACCAAAGAAAAACCCCAGCTAAAGACAACGATGAAATCTCCCATCATAGCCTAAACTTGAAAAACTAACAGAATCATCAAAACAACAAAAAGGGGGGAGTTGAGAGAAACAAGAGCGCCGGATGAAGGCCAACGCCCCGTCTGGATCACTCAACCAACGCCTAATCTAGCGGATCTCAGCACACAAGAATTGGACAGAAGATCCACGAGGTGCTGAATACGGGGGCCCGTTCTACCCCTGAATGGCCTGCCTCGGAAGGCAAGGAATACGTCATTCCTAACGTGCCGAATAATAGCCTCAGGGTCCATAGGAGAGTTATCGAAGATTGCCTTATTCTGAGCACACCAAATGTGCCAGCAAATAAGACAAGGAATCAAGCGATGAATGATCGAACGAAGAGATTTCCTAGAGTTCCCAGCCCACCAGGAAGTCGAAAGATCATTAGCAGATCTGGCAATTCCTCGAACACCAACCAAGTTTCCGAAGTAATTCCAGCAAGATCTGGCTGAGGAACCAGCGAAGAATAAATGGTTCAAGGATTCTGATTCCCCATTGCCACAGCATCTGCAACGTGAAACTAAGGGAATGCCTATCCTCTTCAGATTCTCATCTAAAGGCAACCCGTCATGAAGGATACGCCACATCAGAATAGAGACCTTTGGAGGAGAACGAGAATCCCAAATGAAGGAAAACAAAGGAACAATGGGGCTAGGGATTCTAACAGACGTCCAAGCTCTCAAGATGGAAAACGATGGGCCGTCCCATCCTGAAGGACCGCTATGGGAATCAGAGAAGGATTTCACTGACTGCATGTGCTTCCAAGTCTCGCTAGCATAGGACGGGGAACCCGAAAAATTAGAACCCTCTAGCCTATGGTACTTAGCGTGAAGGAAAGAAGCCCATAAAGAGTCGTTAGCACCAAATCTGTACCACAGTTTGCAAGCAAAAGCCGTGCAAATATCCTTGGGGTTACGAAGCCCCAAGCCGCCCTCAATTTTGGGACGACAAATCGTGTCCCACGAAATCCAGTGATGGCAGCGGCCATCCTCCTTGTTGCCCCAGAAAAAGGAAGAGGCCAAAGAACGGTACGACCGAAAGAAGGAGGAGGTCGGGGTCATAGCCGCAAAGATATGGGTTCCCATAGAATCTAACACAGACTTTATGAGAACCAGTCTGCCGGCCTGAGACAGAAGTGCCGCATTCCAACGAATTATCTTACCCCTCACCTTGTCAGTTAAAGGGTCGAAAAAAGCGTTAAGCTTCCTACCTCAGTACAGAACAATACCTAGGTAGGGTAATGGAAGGGAAGTTTCCTTAAAGCCTGAGAATGTCTCAATCCAGGAAGATCTAGCAGCAGAGCAGTCCTTCGCATGGACGAAACAACTTTTAGAAGGGTTTACGAGCTGACCAGAGGATCTCTCGTATTGATGGATGAAGCTAAGCAGCCTCCGGATAGAGGAATGACTACCGTTTGAGAAGATAACAATGTCATCAGCAAACGATAAGGACGAAATCAGCGGACAGCCTCTAGGGATCTCGAAACGCTGAATTTGACCATATACTGTCAAGGTATGGAGGCCGCGAATGAAAGCCTCAGCCGCAATCACAAAAAGCGTAGGCGAAAGCGGGTCTCCTTGGCGAAGACTCCTCCCCGCCCTGAAATACCCATTAGCCGAGCCGTTAATGAGCATAGAGAACCAGCAGTTGGAGATAAGCCTCCACACCAGGTCAATGAAGGTTTCCGGAAAACCGAACGTTCTCAAAACTTTTATGACGAAAAACCAGGACATACGATCGTAAGCCTTCGCCATGTCCAGTTTGAAAACAACATTAGAGCCACGCACTTTCTTGTCAAGCTGGGAAATCTGTTCCTGGGCCAACAGGACGTTGTCGGAAATTAAGCGCCCTTTAACAAAACCCGCTTGAGAAGAAGAGATAATCCGCTCAAGGAAAGGGGCCAAACGGCTAGCCAAAATCTTGGAAATAACCTTATTCGAGAAGTTGCAAAGGCTAATGGGCCGAAAGTCCCCACAGGACCGCGGGAGCTCGCACTTAGGGATGAGGAAGAGGTGGGTGGAGGTCCAGCTGGTGGGGAGGACCCTACCAGAGAAAAAAGACTGGACAGCAGGACAAAAATCAGCCTGAATAATAGGCCAACAGCAACGGTAAAAGGAACCGTTGAATCCGTTAGGACCGCTAGCACTATCCTTACTAAGGGCGAAAACAGTAGCACGGATTTCCTCAGGCGATGGGGAATCCGCTAGGAGATCACTTTCAGGTGAGGGAACCAAACGGGGGATAAAGGCTAACAGAGCAGGGTCGGTTACCGCAACCGAAGGCGAACCAAGAAAAGATTGGAAGTGATCCACAATAGTATCTTTGACTTCCTCAGGCGAGGATGCTAAAGATAGATCCGGACGCAAAATCTCGCGAATAGAGAGAAGGTGGTTCTTCTTGCGAATATAAGAGTGGAAGAATCTGGAGTTCGCATCACCATCGACCACCCACTTGACCCTCGCCTTTTGACAAAGGAAGTCATTCTCAATACGAAGTTCCAAAGCGAAGAAAGATTGAGCAGCTGCCCACGCCTCCTTGTTGGACGATGACGGAGTCTCATCTAACAAGGATTCCGCTACGATAAGAGATTCTTCGGCTGACCGAACACGGTCGAAGATGTTCCTAAAAACATCTGCGTTCCAAATCTTAAGGCAGCACTTGAGACGCTTCAGCTTGCGACTGAAGACAGAACAGGGAGGACCAACAATGGGAACATACCAAGATTCAGCTACCACTTGAAGAAACGTATAGTGAGATCTCCACATACTCTAGAAGCGAAATGAAGAGGGCCCCGTAAGGGAAAAAGGAGAGCATCGAACTAACAGAGGGGAATGGTCCGAGAAAGTCCGATGTAGATGAACAACCGAGAAGGAAAAGGGTAATCAGAACCAATCCTCCGAACCAAAAACCCGGTCTAGCCTGGAGAGAATACGGCTAGGGCTTACTTGGTTATTAGACCAGGTGAAAGCCGAGCCCACGAACGGAAGCTCAGAGAGACCGGATTCGACAATGAACGAGTTAAAATCCGCCATCGCTAAACGATTGATGGCGGCTCCTCCCCGTTTCTCAGCCTGGCATGCGACGATATTAAAATCGCCGCCAACCACAGAGTGAGAGAAACCCAAAGAACTGAGACCTAAAATGTCAGTCCACAGTGTTAACCTCTCCGAACAATCGCATTTGGCGTAAATTGCCGAGAAAAGAAAAGGAGAAGTAAAGGAGGAAGAAGAACAGGCAACCGAGAAGAGCTGAGATGAGTCAAAAATAGAGTGGACTGAAAGGGATTTGGACCATAAAATCCAAATCTTACCGGAGACGTTGGCACACCCGCCTCCAAAACCTAAGGATAAAACGGTACTGATTATGCCATCCGGATCTAAAAAAGGTTCCAGAAGTGCAATCAGCCCAACCGAATGTTTCCGGACAATGCGTTTAAGCCTGGCCAAGGACGCGACGTTGCCAATACCGCGAACATTCCAGAAAAGGAAGTTTGACATGACTGAAAAATCAGAAAGAGGAAAAGAAGACCAGAGAGAAAAATAGCAAGATCAAAAGCCAGACCACAACAATTTGGAAGACCGGTCAAGCTCAAACAAGATACAACGAGTATCGAGTGGATCTATCGATCTGCTCGGACGCCGCTATAGAGTGTGTGCGGATGGTGCGAGGAGTAGAAGGGACTCTACGCGATCTTCGATGGGACGGACGGACAAGAGAAGCGGTGGGCTCAATAGTAGACATAGAGGATACCGCACAGTCGGACAAGGCCGACCGAGATGCCACAGCAACCTCCGGAAAGGAGTTCCTGGACAAACAATCAAGGCGCTCGTTAAGAAGCGCAATTTCTGCCTTACTCATCAGCGGGATGGAAATGGACAGAGAGCAAGAAGAAGAGGGGAGGGAGCACGCCGAAGAGCAGCAAGAGGAAGATGAGCCCAAGGGAACAGAAGGATCAAAAGGAGCAGAAGAGAAACGTAAACAATAGGGAAGGCGAATCAGGCGACAAGCAAACTGCCTCCTGAGCCGCTCAACAGCGGGGCAAAGAGGAGCTGCTAAAGAGTGGATGGAGGTGGTTGAATAGACAACAGAATCAGAGACCCACGATGCAACGAAATGTGGGGAGAGATCCGGATAATAACCGAAGGGAAAAGTGACACGGGGCGGACAAGAATAAAACCGGGCGAGTGTAAGGGAGCAATCCTGATGCATCCCAAATTGCTGTGGGAATCTTACCAAAACGAGACTGTCACTAAAAATACCGCCTCACATCATAGGTAAGATTCGCAAGTCGCACCACGCAGCGGGACCAGTAGAACGGAGCACAGAAGGCTTGCAGTAGCCCATGCTGTCCGTATAGTGATCGCGGAGGGTCACTATACGCACAGATAAGGAGATGGGATACCACCCACGCCAATCGCTCCGAGCCCACTGAGCTGACCGATGGCAGCTAAGGAATCCTACCACAAACGGGAAACAAAAAAGAGACCAAGTCACTAACGACACAGAACTGGACTCGAAGTGACTTATAAGCAAAACCAAACAAAAAGAGCCCCTCGGATCGCTCCAGACCAACAGCCTAGAATGACCAAAGCCACAACTGAAAGCCCAACATACCGACAGAGACCAATAGCTCGTCGGTAAACTGACATACGATATGGCGAAATCATAACAACCGGGACCTGACATACTACCAGACTCGAAAGAGACAGTAATATCAGGGAGCACACACCTAAGTGTGTCAAGGCTCAATAAAACAGAACCGACATCAGTGGATAGCTACCAAAAATAAAAAGGCAATCCAGCAAAATCAACAAAAATAGAAATCGAACTAGAGAAGCAAACCTTCCAACAATGATCCTCAGCAACCCGAAGAGATGGGTCAGCCGAGACCTCAAACTCCGACAATCCCACAACCAAAACAGTGGACGAGTCCCCGCCACCAACCAATGCCGAATCAGTATCAATCAGACTGCATGGGGAAGTCGATAAAGCGATCAAATCTTTATCGACCAAACCACCGCTAACCGAACCAAAGCAAAGAACATCACCAGGCGGACAAGCTAGCGCCGAGCAGCCCAGAATCGACAGGCGAGGAGAAAAAGGAGTGATGAACTCTCCCTTCTTCCTCGTCTTCAAACCATCCTTAGCGCACAAGCTCGACTGTCCACAATCGATACCATCAATAACAGAACCAAAAACAATTCCAGCCGAACCCGAAGACAACAAATCAAGCGACGCCCCAAAAATCAGTTTGAGCTCAAATTGGATCTGGATATCCAGATTTGCCAAGGTAACAGATCTAAGCAAGCTATAGGACGATCTTTCAAAGCACGGCGACAATTCCATGAATAATCCATCAACCAACAAAAACCTGAAACGAGCCAACGAAGAGAAGGCCACCGAGGAGAAAATTGAAATATCGACCGAACGCTCACTCATAAAACAGACCAACAAAGGGGGACGAACAATCGCGAGCAAGGCGTCAGCGATGATGGCGAACGATGGACATCGCCACACAAAATCTCCAGAGAAGGAGAAAACCCCCAATTCCATAAAATACAACCGGGATCCAAACAGCGACACAAGCTAAAGATAAACGCTGAGCAATCGAAACAGACAATGCTCGTTGAGAAGCAAAACTAGCTGAAAAAATGCAGAGGAGAGAGTAACAGGAGAGAACAAAGAGAAATCTCGACCCTTTCTACTCTCAATGCATATATGGATTATGCAAAAGCATTCACTAAGATGCTTCACAAAATAAAACATTCGATCAATGATAATTAATGCAACATAATTCCAATTTCACTGTATTCTTGATCATAATGAATGCATCATATGCCAATTTCTACGTCTATATACAAGCTTGATACTGAATTTTATTGAATATCAAAAGGTAAATTGCAATTAATTTCCATTATTAATATACCAATTAATTTATTTTGTGTGACATTTATTGTGAATGAACCTTCAAGATGCTTCCAACACTACTGTAGATGATAGTTGCACATTTCTTTGTATGATCCTGTAAACAACCAAAGATGGGTAAAGATCTGAACATATCCTCTGAAACAAATGTGAAAGCACCATGAAGGATAATTCAATATAAATATCATTTTACAATGGGTCATTGCCAATTAACAGTAATCTAATGAAACTTGTAAAATTATAAGGGTTGTTACCTAAGGCTTTTTGTTCTGTAATTACGGCTGGGTTGTCTGTTTTTCTACTCTGATATATTCCTAAGGCTAATGGACCAAGGGTAGTTTCTAAAACTGCCCACATATCCATTTCTGGTTTTTTATTAACTTCCCAATAACGTACTACATTTTGTTCCCATATTAAAATTTCTTCTGGCCATAATTGTGGTGATTGATTTTCTAATAATAACATATTGTTACTGTATAGTTTTCCGTAAGGCTTTCGCATTCCTTTTCCTACATATGGACTTTCTTGTATGTAATCTATTTCAGGTTTTGCCCATTGTTCTCTTTCTAATGGACCTTCTTTATATTGACTGCTTGGTTCATTATCAAATCTGCTACGTTTATTAGCTGGTATCATTGTTTGGTCCATAAAATTGGTTTCAATAAAAAAATCGCTAAGAGGAATTTGTTTACTTAAAATTTCTTCTACTAATGGCATATTAAAATATTTGGATAACGTTGTAAACGCATCTTCATATGTCATATCTAATTCTGTTATGCAAGCAATAATCATATTATCTGTTTCTTCTCTTATGTTTTCTACTGTAATCTTTTTATTAATTATTTCATGTAATGTTCTTTTACTTTCTGTTTTAAATTTTTCTTCTATTTCCTCATTGTTTTCTTCGTATTGTTCTTCATCTATCAAATATCCTAAAATATCAAACTCATCAATTTCTTCATCTATTTCGTAATGGTCGTAAACTGGTTTATCATCCCAATTCATAGTGTTAAAATGTTCTATTTGTTCATTCAAATTATGTCTCATATCCATTTCTGATTCTGTGTCAGTTTCTTCTTCGTTTTGTTAAAATTTATAATTCCCAAATCTTAAACTGGGTTCTCCAAATTGATTGTTTTATATTACATGTGTTTCTGGAATAAAAATGTTTTTATCATTTTCTACAAAATCTTTTAATTGCCATTCAAGACCTGCTAAGTCTTCTGGATTAATCCTTCGTGGTTCTATCATTTTAATTCCTTTACTAGCTATATTCTGCACTATTCCATTAAGATTGATTTTAAATTTCATTCCAGATCTGTTGCTAGCTTTTCCAATTATTCCTATGCTAATAATCAAATTATTACCAACATAGCTTTCAAAACCGTTTGCTTTAAATCCTAGTTTTAAATGTTTTAAGTCTTTAATACTTTTAAGAATATCCGGTACACAGTAAACTAAGGCTGATTTATCATTTAGGTCTATCTCCATCCCTGAAAGTAAAGCTTTTTCTATGTTTGATGTCCAGGATTTATCTAAAACTAACGTAAGGGGATTTGTGCCTAGACCTTTTCTAGTTAACGTTTTTATTCCTATAACTATTAACCCTAAATGGAAGAATCGTTTTCCTGTGTTTTTTAATCTTTGTATGGTTTCTGGTGATAAAATATCTAAGGTTACACTATTGTCTATTACTCTTACTTCTTCTTCTCTAACACTTCTGATTAGGGTTGTATTTATATTTGTGAAATTCGTTTGATATAAAATTCGTGGATTTAACAGATCAAGTTGGTTATTATTATATAAGTCTAAATTTTTATCTAGATCTACTTCTTCATCTAATTGTACTATTTGTTTATCTTTTTTGGATTTAAATTTGGATAAAATACTAGAGATTTCGTCTTTAGATCTACTATTAGATGTAAATTCTGTTAAAGTCCGACTGGGTCCAGAGAATGAATGTCTTGGATTCATTTTGGGATCCAAAATTTATATAGTTCCGGTGTTTTATTTTTGTTAGCAATTGAATTTCCTAAACTTAGATTAACTAATTGTTCTGATATTTTATCTAATTCTTGATCAAAAATATGTTTATTTTCAAGTTTTTCTAGTTTTTCTAGAATCTGAAGATTTAGACTAATTAAGATATTAAAAAGATTAGGATATTCCTTATCTGACAAGCTATTTCCTGAATAAGTGGTAAAGCCTTGTTTTGGAACTGGTTGTGATGCAAATTTTTTTGCTTCGTCTAATGCTTTTTGAAGATGTTTATTCATAAAATTATCCACTAACAATATGTTTTACTTCTGAAAGTAACGTTTCTATTTGTTTAATTTTTAACTCAAATTCGAAAGTTCTGGTTTTTAAGTCTTCTAAAATATGCTTAGATTCTAATTCAATAACCTTAGGTTTATTAGTCTCTAATAAGTATTTTAATTCGTTGATAACTATTTTGTCTGGAAGATTATTTTTTAGATTTACTAGAGTTTGAAGAATTCGTTCGTTTTGATTTTTTACAAAGTCAAAGTTTTCTACCAACTGTTTTAATGTTTTATTTTTATCTCCGATAGATCTAGCTATTATATCTAATGTTCTTACCGTTGAATTATCGTAATGTTCTAAGGCTATTCCTAGATTTATAATTAAGTCTGTAACAGAATTAAACTGTTTGTTTTCTCCGTGTAAAAGATGTTGAAATCCCTTTTCAAAATGACAAACAAACTTGTATTTATCAAGGTTGATGATACTACGTTCCTTAAAAGTATATTCAAGATTCAAATAGCTTAGATGCTTTAATGTTGAAGGATCAATTTTATGAGATTTGTGGACTTTTAGGTTTAAATTTTCATTTCTCTATGCAGCTTCTTTTTCTTTTTCTTGTATTTTCTGTTGAGAGAGTAATAAAATAATTTACATAATATTATTCTTAAATAATAAAGCATAATCAAAATCCCTGGTTACTGTCCAATTTATATTTTATTCATACTTAATTATCATATACTTTGAAGTTTACCATGTTCAATAAAAGACGGGAATTACGTATCTTTACTACCCTAACGATTGACTCAGAGGGTTCAACATCAAAATAATATTTTAATTTTATATGATTAAAATTCAAATCTTTTAGTAACACTAGGATTAACCATGCTCTGATACCAAATAAAAAAAAGGGGATTAAAACGGGGAAGAATTAAAACACACACACAATAAATTTAGCGAAAACAAAATTCAAACCAACATAAAAACAAATTTATAACTTGTACAAACCATACTCCGAATGCAAATCCAGATACAAATTCTATTATAATCAAATATGCAAACCATATTATCATTTGATATCTGTTTATACATATGTTTACTATAGACAGAATAAACAGCAAAAAAGGTAAAAAGCTTAGTACCTTGCTGCTATCCATTTACAAATTCGCTGCTGAAATTTGAATATGATGCCGATTTTTTCCTCTTTTTTTTTTAATCTCTCTCTCTCTCTATTTATGACGTACAGAAGAAAAACTAAGCTTGCACAGAGAAATGATAAGAAGCTTAAGCTGCCATTAAGATTTTTTGAAAGCTTACAATAATTAGGGTGCTCAAGTATATGGAATGAGCTTACAAACACACCTATATATACATATATTCAGCCGGTCAAACCGGTTATCATACAGGTACTAAGCGGTAACGCACTATGATTTAATAGTTATAAATACATTAAAAGATATGCCAGCACAACGTTTTCTGGAAATTGCTAATCCGAGTGGAAAATAAAGTAAGGATTCTGTCTGTCATTCTTTTTGAAAAGTTATAACACGTTGCTGATAATATATGAGTATCTTTTCTTTATGTCTTAGTCGGTGTCTGCCATTTCGTCCATTGGGTTGAATTCTTCTAAGGCTCTTTTGTCACTAGTGTCTGGACTTAATTCCATTTCTGGCTCGGATGGTTCTTGATCATAAATAAGAACATCATTATTTGGGTCAAATATATATTCTGCTGTGGGTGGAGGAAGAAGGATTTTTATATCCATTTCTCCCCAAATCTGGTATCTTGGCGTTTCTGCTTGTAGAAATAGTTGATCTTTCCAATTCGGTGGAGGACTTAGCATTAGCTTAGACTGGTGGTATTGCCATGGTTTGTCTGCTCCAAACCAAATTGGCGTACCTTCATAAATCTGAAAATAACTTTTTAAACATCTAGATGCATTATGTCTTGTATATCCTACATGCTTAAAAATAGCCATACGATGCATCGCTGGTGTTATCGTGTATTGTTTATCAAAATTAAATACTGGAGTTGTCGAACTTATACAGACTACAATGGCTGGAAAAATCGTAAGTACTGGGCTGCTACCATAGAAAATCGTTTACCAAATCGTTCTAGGGTTGATTCTTCTATCGGGCTTACGAAAGTAATTCTTGATAACATCCCGTGGTCGAATAAATCAATGATTTTATTCATCTCACATGGTAACTGTGTGCTATCTACTCTAGCTCGTAACATATTGGAACGTCTGTCTTGTACCACTTTGAACTGCACTGTTTCGACTATCTTTTTGTAGTAAGTTGCCAAGAGCTTTTGTAAATCTGCTTGATTTTTATTCCATCGATCATAAGCTAATTTTTCTATCTTGAGGACTAACTCTTTTCCTCCTTGTCTGCATAATTCATCAAGAATTAGTGCTGGTTTAAGCTTCAAGTGGTTAACTAGTTGTTCGTAGGACAAGGTTTTAGGACGTTTAGGTTTTTGTTCTAAGAGGTCTTCGTTGTCTCGAACCAGTTGTTGAATCCTTTTTTCTAAAAGCTGGTTAGTTTTATGGACATAGGAGTTTTTCTGATTTTCTTCTTCTAAAATTTGATTTCTTTTGATGAGATGCTGGAGTTGAGTTTGACTTCGTTGATATAAGTTTTGTAAGTCATTTAGTTGTGAGGCTTGGGAATTAATAAGGTCGTTTGGTGATTGAGGAGTTGATGAGGTCGTTTGAGAGTATGTTTGATGGCAATCTGGATCAATATAATAATTTGGACCAAAGAAATTTCTTGCTTCGTCCAAGGCTTGTTGCAGATTATAATGGCCTTTAAAAACCGGATTTTGAAAATTTTGTATAGCCATTTGTACTTGGCTATAATGTTTGAAAACACCTGTAAAATTGCCTCGAAAGACTATGTAACAAAAAAAAATTTTGAAAGAGGTTTTTGCTGAATTTTAGAAAAGTAGTATGCAAAACAATTTCCAAGTCATTGTTTATTTCTTCTTTCTGCTTCAACCGTTTTTAAATTCCAAAGATGGTCTAACAGATATTGTTGTGAAACATCGTTTACTCGAATCAAGGGTTTGAACTTTCTAGGATCGTCGTTTCTGAATTGTATAAGAGAGATTTGTCCAAAGGACATGCATGGGGTATTAGCTGCCATCGTTTGATTATTTGTTAATCTAACTGGAGAATTTACTGTAGATGGAGAACTTGCTCCTGTAGGTGGCGTTTTTGGTGAATACACCTCTGTTTTAATTGTTGGAGTTTTTACTTCCACAATCGTTTGATTACTCGTTTCAGCTATTCCTTTGTTTGTTTTCATCGTTTCTTTATTCATGAGATGACTATCCTGTAAATCACAAACACTGTTAGTATTAAATGGTGAGAATAATTTTCTGGATAAAATATCAGCAAGATGGTTATTTTTACCCTTTATATGCTCAAATTGAATGGAATATCCATTACCTTGTATTAAATTTTGAAGATTCAGCCATCGTGTTTTATTTATCTTTTTAGAGTTTTCGTTTGATATGAATTTTACAATGGCTTCACAGTCTGTTCGGACTGTAAAATCTTTATTTTGATAGATTTTATACTTATCTAATGCGTTTATTAAAGCTTGTATTTCGTAATCTAGACTTGTCCAACTTGAAACTGAATTAAAATTGCCGCTAGCATAAGCTGCAATCTTTTCTGTTGATTTTTCGCTATACTTTGATGGTTTACATTTTAATACTGCTCCCCATCCTTCTTTACATCCGTCGCATTCTATAATGATATAATCTGATTCTAGTGGAAGTTCTAAAGGTTTTATTTTCTTAATTTCTTCTTTAATTTTTTGTACTAGTTTAATATCTTCTGTGTTGAATCTTGTTTCTCCATTTTTTGAAATTTTTCCATATAGGGGGCCTACTAATTTTGCTAGATGTGGAACAAATTTTCTAGCGTAATCTACTAGTCCTAAGAATGCCTGAATTTTCTTTTTACTATCTAACCTATCTGGAAATTCAATAATTTTCTGGGATATATGAGGTTGTAATTCAATTCTGCCTTTACCTATTTCTAATCCTAGAAATGAAAATTTTCTTTTGAATAATTCCATTTTCTTTTTAGAGACTACTAGACCATTATTCTCTATTTCTTTGAAAACCGTTTTTAAGTGTGACTCATGTTCTTTTATACTATTGGATGCTATTAAAATGTCATCTATATAAACTAAGCAAAAATCATATTTTTTAAAAATTTTGTCCATAAATCTTTGAAATAAAGCTGGTGCTGTTTTAAGACCAAAACTGAGAACATTCCATTCGAAATGTCCTTCTGAACACATGAAGGCTGTCCAAGGTTTAAAGTCTTCTTCTAGCTTAAGCTGGTTTTAGCCCGACTTTAAATCAAATTTGCTAAAAATATTTTTATTCTGAATAAGATTGATTAAAGTATCTTTATTAGGGATATTGTAACCATCATCTTCAGTATTATCATTCAGACGTTTATAATTGTAAACAATTCTAGGTTTCCCTCTTTTTTGTTCGGAATGGTTACGAACTAAAAAGGCTGCTGACCTATGTCTACTGTCAGACCTTCTAATTAAATTTTGTTTTAACATTTCTTCAATTTGAATTTTAAATTCTTTAACATCGGCTGGAGAATAGTCGATGTTTGCTGTCTTGATTGTTATTTCTGGATTTATAATCTTGATTTTACAAGTATAATTGACTTTATTTTTTATGACATCGTCGCCTATTAATCCTAATTTTTCTAAATGTGAAATAATTTGATGTGGAAGAAATTTTACTTCCTTTACTTTTTCTAGTTCTCTGATTGATTCAAATGCAAAGGTTGATAAGGCATATTTATGATCTTTTGATCCTGGAAAATTTTGTTTTTCTGTCTGTGGTTTGAAGAAGTCTAATTCTACCTGCCCACCACGCTTTCGAGCCAACTCTGATTGATAACTGTGGTAATTAGTAGGCAGCGTGTAATTATGTTTACTAAAGGTAATACTATTTCTAGAGATAGAAATACTACCTCTGTAATTAAGAATAAAGTTTAATCCTAAGAGAAATTCTGTGCTTTTAATTTCTATGGGTGTAATGGTACATTGTCCTAATTCGTATTTTGAACTATAATTTCCTAAAAAATCTTTAAACTGTATCATAGATTCATCTGGTAATTTATGCGTTAATGTCATTAAACTTTGATTGGCTGTTTTTGAAGTAATAATGTAGTTTAAAGGCGTATGATATTGTGAGGGTATTAATGAATATGCAATCAAGCTTTTAGTGCTACCTGTATCTATTATTGCTATTGTGTCTATGAATTTATTTTTGTCGAACCAAACTCTGCAATTTACTGTAAGTAAAGATGTGTTATACTTATTAATGTTAACTGAAAATTCTGTATTTTCTTGAACACTATTGTTTAAATTGTCTATTTGTTCTATTTCAGCTGTTTTGGATGTACTTCCTGGTTCGTTTATACAATCTTTATGTGTTATTTTTAAGAGATTGACGTCATTTTGTAAAGTATTAACTTCTAACTGTAGTAGTTTAATTTGGGCATCATGTTTATCTACTATTTCTTGTAATATTGATTTTTCAGCTTTTTTATTTTGTTTTAATGAAAGGTCTAAATTGAATTGTTTCTTTGCACATAAAAAGCATATTTCTATAAAGCATATATCACATTGAAAATGTTTTGTTATTTCGGGATATCTATAGCATATAAAGCAAGGTATATGATCATTGCCTCTGTTCTGTATCCATTGGTGTTCGCATTCATTATTATTGTTCATTAATGTGTAGCTAATACTGTTTTGTGAAGAACCTTCTTCGTTATCCGAAACAATACTATAGATTGATTCAGTATCATCGTTTTCACTAAGACTCTCTATTTCATATTCACCTATTTCATCAACCAGATTAGAACGTTGTTGATTATTTTGTCTATTAGGGCATCTGTTTGCTAAGTGATTTGGATCACCACAAATAAAACAATTACATTTTCTATTTGGTTTACTTCTTTTAACGTATTTCTCTTTTTTACGTTTATCGAAATATTTAGATTTTCTAAGATATTTTCTTGGTTTATAATAGCCATAAGCCTGGGGAGTATAAATGGCTGTTCTGCAGAAAGCCCAAGCTTGTCTTTTGATTTGTTCTTGTAAAGTGGCTTCTTTACATCGTTTTTCTAACTCGTGGAATACAAACATTATTCTTGGACCAATTCCTAATTTAGGTAATGATCCATACTGTAGTTCCCAATCTTCTTGTAATTTTCGGCCTAAATCGCCTGGTAATTTTGAAAAATATTTATTGCATAAATCTTCATCCATTGCTTTACCCGTTTGAGCTAAAGTAACTGCGAAGTCTTGGCTAAATTCTTTTATATATTTGAAGTCTCTTATACTTAATTGTTCTAAATTTCTTATTGATGTATTTTGCATTAACGTGCCGCCCTTGCCTGGGTCATTGCCAATTAACAGTAATCTAATGAAACTTGTAAAATTATAAGGGTTGTTACCTAAGGCTTTTTATTCTGTAATTACGGCTGGGTTGTCTGTTTTTCTACTCTGATATATTCCTAAGGCTAATGGACCAAGGGTAGTTTCTAAAACTGCCCACATATCCATTTCTGGTTTTTTATTAACTTCCCAATAACGTACTACATTTTGTTCCCATATTAAAATTTCTTCTGGCCATAATTGTGGTGATTGATTTTCTAATAATAACATATTGTTACTGTATAGTTTTCCGTAAGGCTTTCGCATTCCTTTTCCTACATATGGACTTTCTTGTATGTAATCTATTTCAGGTTTTGCCCATTGTTCTCTTTCTAATGGACCTTCTTTATATTGACTGCTTGGTTCATTATCAAATCTGCTACGTTTATTAGCCGGTATCATTGTTTGGTCCATAAAATTGGTTTCAATAAAAAAATCGCTAAGAGGAATCTGTTTACTTAAAATTTCTTCTACTAATGGCATATTAAAATATTTGGATAACGTTGTAAACGCATCTTCATATGTCATATCTAATTCTGTTATGCAAGCAATAATCATATTATCCGTTTCTTCTCTTATGTTTTCTACTGTAATCTTTTTATTAATTATTTCATGTAATGTTCTTTTACTTTCTGTTTTAAATGTTTCTTCTATTTCCTCATTGTTTTCTTCATATTGTTCTTCATCTATCAAATATCCTAAAATATCAAACTCATCAATTTCTTCATCTATTTCGTAATGGTCGTAAACTGGTTTATCATCCCAATTCATAGTGTTAAAATGTTCTATTTGTTCATTCAAATTATGTCTCATATCTATTTCTGATTCTGTGTCAGTTTCTTCTTCGTTTTGTTTAAATTTATAATTCCCAAATCTTAAACTGGGTTCTCCAAATTGATTGTTGTATATTACATGTGTTTCTGGAATAAAAATGTTTTTATCATTTTCTACAAAATCTTTTAATTGCCATTCAAGACCTGCTAAGTCTTCTGGATTAATCCTTCGTGGTTCTATCATTTTAATTCCTTTACTAGCTATATTCTGCACTATTCCATTAAGATTGATTTTAAATTTCATTCCAGATCTGTTGCTAGCTTTTCCAATTATTCCTATGCTAATAATCAAATTATTACCAACATAGCTTTCAAAACCATATGCTTTAAATCCTAGTTTTAAATGTTTCAAGTCTTTAATACTTTTAAGAATATCCGGTACACAGTAAACTAAGGCTGATTTATCATTTAGGTCTATCTCCATCCCTGAAAGTAAAGCTTTTTCTATGTTTGATGTCCAGGATTTATCTAAAACTAACGTAAGGAGTTTTGTGCCTAGACCTTTTCTAGTTAACGTTTTTATTCCTATAACTATTAACCCTAAATGGAAGAATCGTTTTCCTGTGTTTTTTAATCTTTGTATGGTTTCTGGTGATAAAATATCTAAGGTTACACTATTGTCTATTACTCTTACTTCTTCTTCTCTAACACTTCTGATTAGGGTTGTATTTATATTTGTGAAATTCGTTTGATATAAAATTCGTGGATTTAACAGATCAAGTTGGTTATTATTATATAAGTCTAAATTTTTATCTAGATCTACTTCTTCATCTAATTGTACTATTTGTTTATCTTTTTTGGATTTAAATTTGGATAAAATACTAGAGATTTCGTCTTTAGATCTACTATTAGATGTAAATTCTGTTAAAGTCCGACTGGGTCCAGAGAATGAATGTCTTGGATTCATTTTGGGATCCAAAATTTATATAGTTCCAGTGTTTTATTTTTGTTAGCAATTGAATTTCCTAAACTTAGATTAACTAATTGTTCTGATAGTTTATCTAATTCTTGATCAAAAATATGTTTATTTTCAAGTTTTTCTAGTTTTTCTAGAATCTGAAGATTTAGACTAATTAAGATATTAAAAAGATTAGGATATTCCTTATCTGACAAGCTATTTCCTGAATAAGTGGTAAAGCCTTGTTTTGGAACTGGTTGTGATGCAAATTTTTGTGCGTCGTCTAATGCTTTTTGAAGATGTTTATTCATAAAATTATCCACTAACAATATGTTTTACTTCTGAAAGTAACGTTTCTATTTGTTTAATTTTTAACTCAAATTCAAAAGTTCTGGTTTTTAAGTCTTCTAAAATACGCTTAGATTCTAATTCAATAACCTTAGGTTTATTAGTCTCTAATAAGTATTTTAATTCGTTGATAACTATTTTGTTTGGAAGATTATTTTTTAGATTTACTAGAGTTTGAAGAATTCGTTCGTTTTGATTTTTAACAAAGTCAAAGTTTTCTACCAACTGTTTTAATGTTTTATTTTTATCTCTGATAGATCTAGCTATTATATCTAATGTTCTTACCGTTGAATTATCGTAATGTTCTAAGGCTATTCCTAGATTTATAATTAAGTCTGTAACAGAATTAAACTGTTTGTTTTCTCCGTGTAAAAGATGTTGAAATCCCTTTTCAAAATGACAAACAAACTTGTATTTATCAAGGCTGATGATACTATGTTCCTTAAAAGTATATTCAAGATTCAAATACCTTAGATGCTTTAATGTTGAAGGATCAATTTTATGAGATTTGTGGACTTTTAGGTTTAAATTTTCATTTCTCTATGCAACTTCTTTTTCTTTTTCTTGTATTTTCTGTTGAGAGAGTAATAAAATAATTTACATAATATTATTCTTAAATAATAAAGCATAATCAAAATCCCTGGTTACTGTCCAATTTATATTTTATTCATACTTAATTATCATATACTTTGAAGTTTACCATGTTCAATAAAAGACGGGAATTACGTATCTTTACTACCCTAACGATTGACTTAGAGGGTTCAACATCAAAATAATATTTTAATTTTATATGATTAAAATTCAAATCTTTTAGTAACACTAGGATTAACCATGCTCAGATACCAAATAAAAAAAAGAGGGATTAAAACGGGGAAGAATTAAAACACACACACAATAAATTTAGCGAAAACAAAATTCAAACCAACATAAAAACAAATTTATAACTTGTACAAACCATACTCCGAATGCAAATCCAGATACAAATTCTATTATAATCAAATATGCAAACCATATTATCATTTGATATCTGTTAACACATATGTTTACTATAGACAGAATAAACAGCAAAAAAGGTAAAAAGCTTAGTACCTTGCTGCTATCCATTTACAAATTCGCTGCTGAAATTTGAATATGATGCTGATTTTTTCCTTTTTTTTAATCTCTCTCTCTCAATTTATGACGTACAGAAGAAAAACTAAGCTTGCACAGAGAAATGATAAGAAGCTTAAGCTGCCATTAAGATTTTTTGAAAGCTTACAATAATTAGGGTGCTCAAGTATATGGAATGAGCTTACAAACACACCTATATATACATATATTCAGCCGGTCAAACCGGTTATCATACAGGTACTAAGCGGTAACGCACTATGATTTAATAGTTATAAATACATTAAAAGATATGCCAGCACAACGTTTTCTGGAAACTGCTAATCCGAGTGGAAAATAAAGTAAGGATTCTGTCTGTCATTCTTTTTGAAAAGTTATAACACGTTGTTGATAATATATGAGTATCTTTTCTTTATGTCTTAGTCGGTGTCTGCCATTTCGTCCATTGGGTTGAATTCTTCTAAGGCTCTTTTGTCACTAGTGTCTGGACTTAATTCCATTTCTGGCTCGGATGGTTCTTGATCATAAATAAGAACATCATTATTTGGGTCAAATATATATTCTGCTGTGGGTGGAGGAAGAAGGATTTTTAAATCCATTTCTCCCCAAATCTGGTATCTTGGCGTTTCTGCTTGTAGAAATAGTTGATCTTTCCAATTCGGTGGAGGACTTAGCGTTAGCTTAGACTGGTGGTATTGCCATGGTTTGTTTGCTCCAAACCAAATTGGCGTACCTTCATAAATCTGAAAATAACTTTTTAAACTTCTAGATGCATTATGTCTTGTATATCCTACATGCTTAAAAATAGCCATACGATGCATCGCTGGTGTTATCATGTATTGTTTATCAAAATTAAATACTGGAGTTGTCGAACTTATACTGACTACAATGGCTGGAAAAAATCGTAAGTACTGGGCTGCTACCATAGAAAATCGTTTACCAAATCGTTCTAGGGTTGATTCTTCTATCGGGCTTACGAAAGTAATTCTTGATAACATCCCGTGGTCGAATAAATCAATGATTTTATTCATCTCACATGGTAACTGTGTGCTATCTACTCTAGCTCATAACATATTGGAACGTCTGTCTTGTACCACTTTGAACTGCACTGTTTCGACTATCTTTTTGTAGTAAGTTGCCAAGAGCTTTTGTAAATCTGCTTGATTTTTATTCCATCGATCATAAGCTAATTTTTCTATCTTGAGGACTAACTCTTTTCCTCCTTGTCTGCATAATTCATCAAGAACTAGTGCTGGTTTAAGCTTCAAGTGGTTAACTAGTTGTTCGTAGGACAAGGTTTTAGGACGTTTAGGTTTTTGTTCTAAGAGGTCTTCGTTGTCTCGAACCAGTTGTTGAATCCTTTTTTCTAAAAGCTGGTTAGTTTTATGGACATAGGAGTTTTTCTGATTTTCTTCTTCTAAAATTTGATTTCTTTGGATGAGATGCTGGAGTTGAGTTTGACTTCGTTGATATAAGTTTTGTAAGTCATTTAGTTGTGAGGCTTGGGAATTAATAAGGTCGTTTGGTGATTGAGGAGTTGATGAGGCCGTTTGAGAGTATGTTTGATGGCAATCTGGATCAATATAATAATTTGGACCAAAGAAATTTCTTGCTTCGTCCAAGGCTTGTTGCAGATTATAATGGCCTTTAAAAACCGGATTTTGAAAATTTTGTATAGCCATTTGTACTTGGCTATAATGTTTGAAAACACCTGTAAAATTGCCTCGAAAGACTATGTAACAAAAAAAAATTTTGAAAGAGGTTTTTGCTGAATTTTAGAAAAGTAGTATGCAAAACAATTTCCAAGTCGTTGTTTATTTCTTCTTTCTGCTTCGACCGTTTTTAAATTCCAAAGATGGTCTAACAAACATTGTTGTGAAACATCGTTTACTCGAATCAAGGGTTTGAACTTTCTAGGATCGTCGTTTCTGAATTGTATAAGAGAGATTTGTCCAAAGGACATGCATGGGGTATTAGCCATCATCGTTTGATTATTTGTTAATCTAACTGGAGAATTTACTGTAGATGGAGAACTTGCTCCTGTAGGTGGCGTTTTTGGTGAATACACCTCTGTTTTAATTGTTGGAGTTTTTACTTCCACAATCGTTTGATTACTCGTTTCAGCTATTCCTTTGTTTGTTTGCATCGTTTCTTTATTCATGAGATGACTATCCTGTAAATCACAAACACTGTTAGTATTAAATGCTGAGAATAATTTTCTGGATAAAATATCAGCAAGATGGTTATTTTTACCCTTTATATGCTCAAATTGAATGGAATATCCATTACCTTGTATTAAATTTTGAAGATTCAGCCATCGTGTTTTATTTATCTTTTTAGAGTTTTCGTTTGATATGAATTTTACAATGGCTTCACAGTCTGTTCGGACTGTAAAATCTTTATTTTGATATATTTTATACTTATCTAATGCGTTTATTAAAGCTTGTATTTCGTAATCTAGACTTGTCCAACTTGAAACTGAATTAAAATTGTCGCTAGCATAAGCTGCAATCTTTTCTGTTGATTTTTCGCTATACTTTGATGGTTTACATTTTAATACTGCTCCCCATCCTTCTTTACATCCGTCGCATTCTATAATGATATAATCTGATTCTAGTGGAAGTTCTAAAGGTTTTATTTTCTTAATTTCTTCTTTAATTTTTTGTACTAGTTTATTATCTTCTGTGTTGAATCTTGTTTCTCCATTTTTTGAAATTTTTCCATATAGGGGGCCTACTAATTTTGCTAGATGTGGAACAAATTTTCTAGCGTAATTTACTAGTCCTAAGAATGCCTGAATTTTCTTTTTACTATCTAACCTATCTGGAAATTCAATAATTTTCTGGGATATATGAGGTTGTAATTCAATTCTGCCTTTACCTATTTCTAATCCTAGAAATGAAAATTTTCTTTTGAATAATTCCATTTTCTTTTTAGAGACTACTAGACCATTATTCTCTATTTCTTTGAAAACCGTTTTTAAGTGTGACTCATGTTCTTTTATACTATTGGATGCTATTAAAATGTCATCTATATAAACTAAGCAAAAATCATATTTTTTAAAAATTTTGTCCATAAATCTTTGAAATAAAGCTGGTGCTGTTTTAAGACCAAAACTGAGAACGTTCCATTCGAAATGTCCTTCTGAACACATGAATAAAAACAAATTTATAACTTGTACAAACCATACTCCGAATGCAAATCCAGATACAAATTCTATTATAATCAAATATGCAAACCATATTATCATTTGATATCTGTTAACACATATGTTTACTATAGACAGAATAAACAGCAAAAAAGGTAAAAAGCTTAGTACCTTGCTGCTATCCATTTACAAATTCGCTACTGAAATTTGAATATGATGCTGATTTTTTTCCTTTTTTTTTAATCTCTCTCTCTCAATTTATGACGTACAGAAGAAAAACTAAGCTTGCACAGAGAAATGATAAGAAGCTTAAGCTGCCATTAAGATTTTTTGAAAGCTTACAATAATTAGGGTGCTCAAGTATATGGAATGAGCTTACAAACACACCTATATATACATATATTCAGCCGGTCAAACCGGTTATCATACAGGTACTAAGCGGTAACGCACTATGATTTAATAGTTATAAATACATTAAAAGATATGCCAGCACAACGTTTTCTGGAAACTGCTAATCCGAGTGGAAAATAAAGTAAGGATTCTGTCTGTCATTCTTTTTGAAAAGTTATAACACGTTGCTGATAATATATGAGTATCTTTTCTTTATGTCTTAGTCGGTGTCTGCCATTTCGTCCATTGGGTTGAATTCTTCTAAGGCTCTTTTGTCACTAGTGTCTGGACTTAATTCCATTTCTGGCTCGGATGGTTCTTGATCATAAATAAGAACATCATTATTTGGGTCAAATATATATTCTGCTGTGGGTGGAGGAAGAAGGATTTTTATATCCATTTCTCCCCAAATCTGGTATCTTGGCGTTTCTGCTTGTAGAAATAGTTGATCTTTCCAATTCGGTGGAGGACTTAGCGTTAGCTTAGACTGGTGGTATTGCCATGGTTTGTCTGCTCCAAACCAAATTGGCGTACCTTCATAAATCTGAAAATAACTTTTTAAACTTCTAGATGCATTATGTCTTGTATATCCTACATGCTTAAAAATAGCCATACGATGCATCGCTGGTGTTATCGTGTATTGTTTATCAAAATTAAATACTGGAGTTGTCGAACTTATACAGACTACAATGGCTGGAAAAAATCATAAGTACTGGGCTGCTACCATAGAAAATCGTTTACCAAATCGTTCTAGGGTTGATTCTTCTATCGGGCTTACGAAAGTAATTCTTGATAACATCCCGTGGTCGAATAAATCAATGATTTTATTCATCTCACATGGTAACTGTGTGCTATCTACTCTAGCTCGTAACATATTGGAACGTCTGTCTTGTACCACTTTGAACTGCACTGTTTCGACTATCTTTTTGTAGTAAGTTGCCAAGAGCTTTTGTAAATCTGCTTGATTTTTATTCCATCGATCATAAGCTAATTTTTCTATCTTGAGGACTAACTCTTTTCCTCCTTGTCTGCATAATTCATCAAGAATTTGTGCTGGTTTAAGCTTCAAGTGGTTAACTAGTTGTTCGTAGGACAAGGTTTTAGGACGTTTAGGTTTTTGTTCTAAGAGGTCTTCGTTGTCTCGAACCAGTTGTTGAATCCTTTTTTCTAAAAGCTGGTTAGTTTTATGGACATAGGAGTTTTTCTGATTTTCTTCTTCTAAAATTTGATTTCTTTGGATGAGATGCTGGAGTTGAGTTTGACTTCGTTGATATAAGTTTTGTAAGTCATTTAGTTGTGAGGCTTGGGAATTAATAAGGTTGTTTGGTGATTGAGGAGTTGATGAGGCCGTTTGAGAGTATGTTTGATGGCAATCTGGATCAATATAATAATTTGGACCAAAGAAATTTCTTGCTTCGTCCAAGGCTTGTTGCAGATTATAATGGCCTTTAAAAACCGGATTTTGAAAATTTTGTATAGCCATTTGTACTTGGCTATAATGTTTGAAAACACCTGTAAAATTGACTCGAAAGACTATGTAACAAAAAAAAATTTTGAAAGAGGTTTTTGCTGAATTTAGAAAAGTAGTATGCAAAACAATTTCCAATTCGTTGTTTATTTCTTCTTTCTGCTTCGACCGTTTTTAAATTCCAAAGATGGTCTAACAGACATTGTTGTGAAACATCGTTTACTCGAATCAAGGGTTTGAACTTTCTAGGATCGTCGTTTCTGAATTGTATAAGAGAGATTTGTCCAAAGGACATGCATGGGGTATTAGCCGCCATCGTTTGATTATTTGTTAATCTAACTGGAGAATTTACTGTAGATGGAGAACTTGCTCCTGTAGGTGGCGTTTTTGGTGAATACACCTCTGTTTTAATTGTTGGAGTTTTTACTTCCACAATCGTTTGATTACTCGTTTCAGCTATTCCTTTGTTTGTTTGCATCGTTTCTTTATTCATGGGATGACTATCCTGTAAATCACAAACACTGTTAGTATTAAATGCTGAGAATAATTTTCTGGATAAAATATCAGCAAGATGGTTATTTTTACCCTTTATATGCTCAAATTGAATGGAATATCCATTACCTTGTATTAAATTTTGAAGATTCAGCCATCGTGTTTTATTTATCTTTTTAGAGTTTTCGTTTGATATGAATTTTACAATGGCTTCACAGTCTGTTCGGACTGTAAAATCTTTATTTAGATAGATTTTATACTTATCTAATGCGTTTATTAAAGCTTGTATTTCGTAATCTAGACTTGTCCAACTTGAAACTGAATTAAAATTGCCGCTAGCATAAGCTGCAATCTTTTCTGTTGATTTTTCGCTATACTTTGATGGTTTACATTTTAATACTGCTCCCCATCCTTCTTTACATCCGTCGCATTCTATAATGATATAATCTGATTCTAGTGGAAGTTCTAAAGGTTTTATTTTCTTAATTTCTTCTTTAATTTTTTGTACTAGTTTAATATCTTCTGTGTTGAATCTTGTTTCTCCATTTTTTGAAATTTTTCCATATAGGGGGCCTACTAATTTTGCTAGATGTGGAACAAATTTTCTAGCGTAATTTACTAGTCCTAAGAATGGCTGAATTTTCTTTTTACTATCTAACCTATCTGGAAATTCAATAATTTTCTGGGATATATGAGGTTGTAATTCAATTCTGCCTTTACCTATTTCTAATCCTAGAAATGAAATTTTTCTTTTGAATAATTCCATTTTCTTTTTAGAGACTACTAGACCATTATTCTCTATTTCTTTGAAAACTGTTTTTAAGTGTGACTCATGTTCTTTTATACTATTGGATGCTATTAAAATGTCATCTATATAAACTAAGCAAAAATCATATTTTTTAAAAATTTTGTCCATAAATCTTTGAAATAAAGCTGGTGCTGTTTTAAGACCAAAACTGAGAACGTTCCATTCGAAATGTCCTTCTGAACACATGAAGGCTGTCCAAGGTTTAAAGTCTTCTTCTAGCTTAAGCTGGTTGTAGCCTGACTTTAAATCAAATTTGCTAAAAATATTTTTATTCTGAATAAGATTGATTAAAGTATCTTTATTAGGGATATTGTAAGCATCATCTTCAGTATTATCATTCAGACGTTTATAATTGTAAACAATTCTAGGTTTCCCTCTTTTTTGTTCGGAATGGTTACGAACTAAAAAGGCTGCTGACCTATGTCTACTGTCAGACCTTCTAATTAAATTTTTTTTTAACATTTCTTCAATTTGAATTTTAAATTCTTTAACATCGGCTGGAGAATAGTCGATGTTTGCTGTCTTGATTGTTATTTCTGGATTTATAATCTTGATTTTACAAGTATAATTGACTTTAGTTTTTGTGACATCGTCGCCTATTAATCCTAATTTTTCTAAATGTGAAATAATTTGATGTGGAAGAAATTTTACTTCCTTTCCTTTTTCTAGTTCTCTGATTGATTCAAATGCAAAGGTTGATAAGGCATATTTATGATCTTTTGATCCTGGAAAATTTTGTTTTTCTATCTGTGGTTTGAAGAAGTCTAATTCTGCCTGCCCACCACGCTTTCGAGCCAACTCTGATTGATAACTGTGGTAATTAGTAGGCAGCGTGTAATTATGTTTACTAAAGGTAATACTATTTCTAGAGATAGAAATACTACCTCTGTAATTAAGAATAAAGTTTAATCCTAAGAGAAATTCTGTGCTTTTAATTTCTATGGGTGTAATGGTACATTGTCCTAATTCGTATTTTGAACTATAATTTCCTGAAAAATCTTTAAACTGTATCATAGATTCATCTGGTAATTTATGCGTTAATGTCATTAAACTTTGATTGGCTGTTTTTGAAGTAATAATGTAGTTTAAAGGCGTATGATATTGTGAGGGTATTAATGAATATGCAATCAAGCTTTTAGTGCTACCTGTATCTATTATTGCTATTGTGTCTATGAATTTATTTTTGTCGAACCAAACTCTGCAATTTACTGTAAGTAAAGATGTGTTATACTTATTAATGTTAACTGAAAATTCTGTATTTTCTTGAACATTATTGTTTAAATTGTCTATTTGTTCTATTTCAGCTGTTTTGGATGTACTTCCTGGTTCGTTTATACAATCTTTATGTGTTATTTTTAAGAGATTGACGTCATTTTGTAAAGTATTAACTTCTAACTGTAGTAGTTTAATTTGGGCATCATGTTTATCTACTATTTCTTGTAATATTGATTTTTCAGCTTTTTTATTTTGTTTTAATGAAACGTCTAAATTGAATTGTTTCTTTGCACATAAAACGCATATGTCTATAAAGCATATATCACATTGCAAACGTTTTGTTATTTCGGGATATCTATAGCATATAAAGCAAGGTATATGATCATTGCCTCTGTTCTGTATCCATTGGTGTTCGCATTCATTATTATTGTTCATTAATGTGTAGCTAATACTGTTTTGTGAAGAACCTTCTTCGTTATCCGAAACAATACTATAGATTGATTCAGTATCATCGTTTTCACTAAGACTCTCTATTTCATATTCACCTATTTCATCAACCAGATTAGAACGTTGTTGATTATTTTGTCTATTAGGGCATCTGTTTGCTAAGTGATTTGGATCACCACAAATAAAACAATTACATTTTCTATTTGGTTTACTTCTTTTAACGTATTTCTCTTTTTTACGTTTATCGAAATATTTAGATTTTCTAAGATATTTTCTTGGTTTATAATAGCCATAAGCCTGGGGAGTATAAATGGTTGTTCTGCAGAAAGCCCAAGCTTGTCTTTTGATTTGTTCTTGTAAAGTGGCTTCTTTACATCGTTTTTCTAACTCGTGGAATACAAACATTATTCTTGGACCAATTCCTAATTTAGGTAATGATCCATACTGTAGTTCCCAATCTTCTTGTAATTTTCGGCCTAAATCGCCTGGTAATTTTGAAAAATATTTATTGCATAAATCTTCATCCATTGCTTTACCCGTTTGAGCTAAAGTAACTGCGAAGTCTTGGCTAAATTCTTTTATATATTTGAAGTCTCTTATACTTAATTGTTCTAAATTTCTTATTGCTGTATTTTGCATTAACGTGCCGCCCTTGCCTGGGTCATTGCCAATTAACAGTAATGTCACGTACGGGGATTTTCGACTTTCGAAAATTCGACATCGATACTCACTTTATCGACTGCCGAGCAATCGAACGCCGGAAACTCCAATAGTGAGGGTTTTAAGAACAAGGAAAAGGCAGAAGAAGAAGAAGATAGAAGAAAAAAAAAGAGAAGAAGAGAAGAACAACATCAGAATAGAAAACAATATCAGAATCTCACATATCGCAGCGGAACAATATATAATAGATAAATACTAGTCTTTTAAAACAAAGAACTATATCAGTTTATACATACATCAATCAGAGTCAATATACAACTCAATACAACACAGCACATCAATGGACAGTTATATAAACTTGTCCTCATACAAAATACACAGCGGAATAAATATATCAGATACAAATACTACGTCTCGTCCTCCAGCTTATCTCCAAGCTCCAGAATATCCAGGATATCCTGATAATATAACTCTAGACTGCCCGTGTGGAAATTGGTGGGCACCCAGAGTTTAGAAGGGAAACAATAAACTCCGAGTCAGTCATGGTGACTGGTGTGAGATCGTAAAACAGATTATCTTTAAAATAAACAACAGGAAAACTTAATGTCAATTCGCAATGCTTTTGGAAAATGAAACTACCATAAGACCTCCCACCACACACACAATGCAAACGCAGACTTGGAGGAGATTTCTTCTTATGATAGTCAAAGATGCTTACTACGCAAAATCAAATCATTTTTGATATTATTATTAGTGCATAGTGGAAAACATTTCGAAAGTATAATATAAATCTTAGCCAGCATAGGTACCATTATATTATGCCTGCTATAGCTGCCTCCTGAGGAGACAGGTTATACAATTGAAATCGTAAAGGCTCGTATTGTTTCTTTGGATTTCCAACAAATGGTCAGGCTAAGGAACTTCCTTTTCCACGATGGGTACGTCCCTGGAATAGACGACCCGAGAACCTAACCGGATCTCTGCCAACACAAGGCCGGGTTACCTCTGCAAAAATAGGTAACTACTGACACGCGTATGCCATCCCCCGATCGTAACCGATCTTCCCGAGGATCCCCGATTTCCAACAAACCACATAGATAATAATGCAGCAACCACATAGGTTAAGTATCTGGGCTCCATACCATGATACCACCTCTATCCAGAAGGAATGACATACACTAAGGGGCGCTACTCCCTAGAACCTTGCCGCATCCTTCCTGTTTCGACCATTTCCGGGGTGTGAGGCTCGACGAAGTCTCGTCCACAAAGCTACGCTTTCTACAAAGCCCTGCTTCGGGTCAAACAAAATGATCAACCTATGATCACAAAGATATAAGATCAAACAAATGATCATATCACAAATGATCAAACACTGATCATTTCACAGCAACACTCAGTATGCCACGTTACCAAATTGGGAATATATCGCTGATAAATTTCAACTACATAACCTCTGAGCTCGTACGTCTCAGAGAAGGGTGTTAAGCTAAGAGAATAAATTCTCCGCCACCAACAGAAATGTATTTGAAAGAAATCAGCTCTATATCTCAAATTGTAACGTCAGACACACAATCCATATAAGTCTGTTCCGGGATCGAACAGAACCGAAGGCACTTCTCACGAAGCCCTTGCACATCCGGATAAATTTCTAATCACGTCCGGACTTCCCGTCACTAAGGGTGATAAAACCTCTAAATCGGAGATCAGCCGATGTAGAGTAACTCGACGGTAATCCTTCCGTTTTCAAAAATATCCGGTCTTCAACACCGGTCTTCAAATGCAATTCATATCGACGTATCACATATTCGGAATGGGTTATACGACCCCATGGTCCTTTCCCAGCTAACCCGAATAGTGAGCGATTATTCAAAAATAAGTGTGGCATTCAAATTCATCCAATTCACAACAAATACCATTCAAGGTAATTATTGATAGTCGGTTATTTAACTATCAATAAAGATGCGCAACATCATCAGATTCCAAATAATTTTCCCAAATTATTTATCTTCAAAAATATCTTTACTAGATATAAAATTTCCACACTTCAAAAATAAATCAACGTTTATTCTTTAAAACGAATTTCCATTTCTTTTATAAATTCCATATTGAATTTATATCTTTTCAAAATATCTACTGATATACGATTTTCAATCGATTTCAATATTCACTTTCAATTTATCTTTACAAAGATAAACCTCAAAAACGTTTCATTTCGTTTTGGAAAACATTTCCATACTTATTTAAAAATAAGTCAGCAATTCACAAATCCATTAATTTTCAACGTTTGAAAATATTCGATATACTTAAATCAAATTAAGTATATATTCATCCTTTAAGGAAAATATTCTTTTAACACATTTATTTGGGTCAAAACGAATGTTACGTAAAACATTGTTACGACGACCCAAAATCACTAGTATAGGGATTCGAAAATTAAGATAGATATGTAGATCCCAATACTATATAAAACATTTCCTTTCGGAAACCATTTACTATAACAACAGTGTTATAGTCCACCATTTCCTTAAATTTCTCGAAAACGTCTATTTCAACAAGAACTGTTGAAATCTATGCTTTTGATTCATAATACATTTTAAACATCTTTAAAATGTTTAACTTCATTTTTAATATCACTTCGTCAAAAGTAATTCCATTTTACTTAACAATATATTCACTGCCCAGAATCGTGAATATAATTCACTTATCCCAATTTCAATCATTTCTACACATTTTTATCTCAATAAAAATTCGCTATCCAAAATCGCGAATATATCTTCTTTAAAAAATCTTCTGTATTTAATTTATCAAATTCAATCGATTTCGAATTTATAAACACGGTTATAAATTCTATTTCTATTTTAATAACAACCTCGACTTATAAATCTTCTTTTTATCAACTTCTAATTTTTACTTATCAAAATAAGTGATTTCGGATTTATAAACAACTTTTATAAATTCCAATTCCATTTATAAAAACTTCAGTCCCAAATCAATTTCGATATTGATTTAAAAATTTATTTATCACTACTAAGTAAATTCCTCATTTTTTTCTCAAATGATTCAATATTCTGTTTTAAAATGGATTCTTCAAATTGAAATCATTTTACATTGATTTCCCAATTTATTTCAATTTACCAATCAAATTTCTAGTTGGATTTCAAACTTATCTTCTTTTAATAAATTCCTTTTTAAGGAAATAAATTTCAATCGTTTCTTTCAATCTATTTAAAAATCCAAATTCTTAAATTAAATTCTTCAAATTATAATCACTGTTTTACGAAATCCATTTATTTAGCATTTTCACTTTATTTTGGAATTTATTCAATATGATTATAAAAATTTACCTTTTTATACTTTAAAAATTCCTTTCTTCAAAATTTCTTCAATTTCAAAAATTGATTCACTTAGAAATTTTCTACTTAAATTTCAAAAATTCAATTTCGTTTATCTTTGGAATCCAATAATGTCAAACATCCATTCTGCTAAATTTTAGCTTTCAAACAATTTCCAGATATCAATATGATTAATAGCATCACTATAATCATTCACAGATTCATATCACAATAGAAATAAATTCAATCAATGTGAGGGGTCCAGTTGGATCCCTCCAACCTGTTTCCCTGCATCCAAAGATATTAGCACAATACCAATTCCGCTCCAGTACGGAATTATCGCGGTATATGGGTTTTATAAAAATCCGCTTACTAACGGCGCAATAGGGTCTCATCCGCTATACGAGGCGGGTAATCAATCAATCCAATATATACATATGCCAATATGTATATATTGCTATATATAGATATATATCCTACTATATCTAATATCACATCCAAATAGCAATCAATAACTGCAAAAATTCCACATTCAATTTTGAGTGAGAAGATCTCACCTTCGCATTTAAATTTTGCAATCCATTTCCATCTCCAATTTGTTTCCTTGACTTTATTCGACCTTGTATAACAATTTAGATAATTTATTAATATTCGAAATAAACCGAATAAATCTACTTCGTTTGATAAGTGTAAATTTCCCAGTGGTTTTATTTTGAACAAATTTTCCTTTTAATAAATTTAAATTTACTAATGATTTAAATTTTAAACTAATTTCTTTTCATTTTTAACAGATTATTCTCAACAATTTTATCTAATTTAAATTTAAATTTAAAACTAACTATTAAAATTTCCAAACTAACTTTCCTATTTCTTTAAACTAAAATCTCATTTAATATATTGATTTTAAAACTTAACAGTGCTATCTAAACCAATTTTTTCTTAAGGAAAATTTGTTTAACTAAAATTAACTCTAAAACTAAATTTCCTGCTAATATACCTACCTGTCGATATATATTTTTCTTTTGATTTTTCATATACATATTTCATAAATTAGGTGAAATTGAGAAAAATCTTAGATCGAGGATACCTCTCTGCCTGGAGCTCCTCTTCCAGGTCGACTGTCTTGAAGCCGCCATCGACAACATCGAGCCACCACGAGACACTGCCGAAGTTCGTGCTAGTGCCCCAAATCCCATCGCGAACTCCAGCTTCGCACGCGAATTCGAGAACTCCCACTCGTCGACATCGCCATACGTTCCTCGACATCACCTAAAACGATACACCCCAGCACTCGAGAACTCAGAACCACCAACGCGAACGCGGCGCTCATCGCGAGCCCCTGCCCATTTTTCTTTACTGTCGTTCGAACTCTCCGACTTCACGAGCTCCACCACTCGCTCGAAACCCTAACGCTTAACCACGTTGATACCTCAATCGCGATTTCCTATTGCTCCCACTTGAATTGCCTCGGTCGAGTCCTCCACGCGCGCACGCTCAGTCGCGAGCTCGCGAATCTATCCTCGAATGAATTCGTTCCGATTTTAGGAAGAGGGGGAAGCTGGGTTTATTCAATGTTCGAACGAATGTATATATATTTTTTTCGTTTGCTGAAGCTCGGCGATTGCTTTTGGGTTTGCTATTTTGAGTTTCTAATGGAATGGAGATAACTACTAAAATTTTACTCCCAGGCTGCGGCCATTTTAATTTGATTTGAGCAGAACAAAAGAGAAAGGAACGAACTGTTATTTAAAATTGAAACTGAGGCATGCTCTGAAAAGGGAAGACAGGGTAGCGTGCTTTCAACGAGAAGAGGAGACAACTAGGTCGACGAAAATCAGATGCTAGGGTGGCTAATGAAAAAATCTCGGCTGGGTTGACTAAATTTAAATTTTAAAATTTAAATTGAATTTGATTTTATTTCAACGCGTTTACTCATCGTGCGCTCACATATCAACTCCGATAAATACGAAATTTGAAATCCTACAATAATTCAATATTCCGGATCCAATGGAACTGGTTTCGTCGAATTCCGAGACTGTGCCTCGAAACGCTATTTTTAAATTCGATTTCAATCGATTAAATTTTAAAGTTTAATCGCAAAATTCAGAGTTATATCGGGGATTCAAATTAAATCATCGTTCAAATATTTAAAATTAATTAAATATTCTCAATTTAATTTGGTCAAAATTCTGGGTCGTTACAGACTTCCCTCCTTAAAAGAATTTCGTCCTCGAAATTACAAGTTAGGAAGAAAGGTCCTTAACTCGTCTACTATTTTTCAACATTCAATAGTTTTATCGATTTATCAAAACAAATCTTTCTACTAAAGATTCGTTATCAATTCAACTAAATTTCTAACTTCAATCATAAGTTTCAAACAACTTTGTTTAACTTCTAAATTCAAATTCGAGTTTAAATTCAAATTTTAACTTCAAAATTTTCTCAAAAATTTTCTAACACCCGAAATTTTCGAAAAATTTCGCCAGCGTCTCCTTTGCGCGGCTAATACGGCACGACTACAAAACGTCCCTACGGACTCTCAGATTTCAAAAAGAAAAGGAAAAAGCCAAGCGGCTAGACAGAAAATCATCAAAAACTCATATTAAAACTCAAATACATACCTTTTTCGAGCAAATTCAAATTCATCTTTGAAATAAATTTTCCAATCCCTTTATACACCTGTATATCCTACTAGCCATTATATCTAGTTATAGCATTCAAACTATTTTGAATATTCGATTACAAAATTTCAATATATACCTCTTATATCCTCTTTAAATTCGCTATTGAAGTTACATATTTAATTTCGTTCAATTTTTCATTTCAATTTCATTTGAATTCAATTTTATCTTTAGTTCATTTCATTTGCAATTGATTCCATTAAATCTAATTTGCATTTCATATTTTCATTCGGTTTATTTTATTAACCAACAATTTTCATTTATAACTGCTCTTTTTAGATTAGTTTTAGTTACTAATTCATTACAAATTACAATTCACTTATTCAAATTTGTTTTCAACATTCAGTTTCAATTCCAGTTTTATTCACTTTCGTTCGCTTCCAAAATTTATTTACAATTCACTATTTTGGTTTATAACCACTTATATTAAACTGGATTTCAAATAACATATGAATTTTAATCCATCTTTCAATTTACATTATTCAATTCAATTCATTGCTTACAAATTCGAAATGAATTTCAACTTTCAATTTCACTTTCATTTATAAATCACATTTACAATTCATATTTACCATTTTATTCATATATGAATTCGTTTCCTTATGCTTCCAATTCATATTTAAAATTTCATTCGTTAAATGGATTTATTTCCAAATCTTTGGTTATTATTTTAATTTCTCATTCCATTTCATATAACCATGATAATAATTCAATGTTATTATTTTATAACAACCAAACATCCATATACTATGATAATTCATAGAAAATCATTTCTTTTCTATACAAAAATAGTTTTGGGCAAAATTATCTCATTCACCCTATTTAAAACAATACTGTGTCGTCTTGCCTCGTTTAAGTGTTTAGAAATCCCTATCGATAATATGGCGTCCCACATACCGACCAAAATTCATAAACATCTCAACGAATAAGCAAACACAATATAAAACATTTTTATATTCACTAACAAATACGTGCTCGTATCTATTATTACACTCAAACTCATTCTAGAGTACTACTGACTCTATCTCTAATGAGTAACACCCAACAGAGCAGGGTTGTCGCTTAACCATATGCTCTGATACCACGCTGTCACGTACGGGGATTTTCGACTTTCGAAAATTCGACATCGATACTCACTTTATCGACTGCCGAGCAATCGAACGCCGGAAACTCCAATAGTGAGGGTTTTAAGAACAAGGAAAAGGCAGAAGAAGAAGAAGATAGAAGAAAAAAAAGAGAAGAAGAGAAGAACAACATCAGAATAGAAAACAATATCAGAATCTCACATATCGCAGCGGAACAATATATAATAGATAAATACTAGTCTTTTAAAACAAAGAACTATATCAGTTTATACATACATCAATCAGAGTCAATATACAACTCAATACAACACAGCACATCAATGGACAGTTATATAAACTTGTCCTCATACAAAATACACAGCGGAATAAATATATCAGATACAAATACTACGTCTCGTCCTCCAGCTTATCTCCAAGCTCCAGAATATCCAGGATATCCTGATAATATAACTCTAGACTGCCCGTGTGGAAATTGGTGGGCACCCAGAGTTTAGAAGGGAAACAATAAACTCCGAGTCAGTCATGGTGACTGGTGTGAGATCGTAAAACAGTTTATCTTTAAAATAAACAACAGGAAAACTTAATGTCAATTCGCAATGCTTTTGGAAAATGAAACTACCATAAGACCTCCCACCACACACACAATGCAAACGCAGACTTGGAGGAGATTTCTTCTTATGATAGTCAAAGATGCTTACTACGCAAAATCAAATCATTTTTGATATTATTATTAGTGCATAGTGGAAAACATTTCGAAAGTATAATATAAATCTTAGCCAGCATAGGTACCATTATATTATGCCTGCTATAGCTGCCTCCTGAGGAGACAGGTTATACAATTGAAATCGTAAAGGCTCGTATTGTTTCTTTGGATTTCCAACAAATGGTCAGGCTAAGGAACTTCCTTTTCCACGATGGATACGTCCCTGGAATAGACGACCCGAGTACCTAACCGGATCTCTGCCAACACAAGGCCGGGTTACCTCTGCAAAAATAGGTAACTACTGACACGCGTATGCCATCCCCCGATCGTAACCGATCTTCCCGAGGATCCCCGATTTCCAACAAACCACATAGATAATAATGCAGCAACCACATAGGTCAAGTATCTGGGCTCCATACCATGATACCACCTCTATCCAGAAGGAATGACATACACTAAGGGGCGCTACTCCCTAGAACCTTGCCGCATCCTTCCTGTTTCGACCATTTCCGGGGTGTGAGGCTCGACGAAGTCTCGTCCACAAAGCTACGCTTTCTACAAAGCCCTGCTTCGGGTCAAACAAAATGATCAACCTATGATCACAAAGATATAAGATCAAACAAATGATCATATCACAAATGATCAAACACTGATCATTTCACAGCAACACTCAGTATGCCACGTTACCAAATTGGGAATATATCGTTGATAAATTTCAACTACATAACCTCTGAGCTCGTACGTCTCAGAGAAGGGTGTTAAGCTAAGAGAATAAATTCTCCGCCACCAACAGAAATGTATTTGAAAGAAATCAGCTCTATATCTCAAATTGTAACGTCAGACACACAATCCATATAAGTCTGTTCCGGGATCGAACAGAACCGAAGGCACTTCTCACGAAGCCCTTGCACATCCGGATAAATTTCTAATCACGTCCGGACTTCCCGTCACTAAGGGTGATAAAACCTCTAAATCGGAGATCAGCCGATGTAGAGTAACTCGACGGTAATCCTTCCGTTTTCAAAAATATCCGGTCTTCAACACCGGTCTTCAAATGCAATTCATATCGACGTATCACATATTCGGAATGGGTTATACGACCCCATGGTCCTTTCCCGGCTAACCCGAATAGTGAGCGATTATTCAAAAATAAGTGTGGCATTCAAATTCATCCAATTCACAACAAATACCATTCAAGGTAATTATTGATAGTCGGTTATTTAACTATCAATAAAGATGCGCAACATCATCAGATTCCAAATAATTTTCCCAAATTATTTATCTTCAAAAATATCTTTACTAGATATAAAATTTCCACACTTCAAAAATAAATCAACGTTTATTCTTTAAAACGAATTTCCATTTCTTTTATAAATTCCATATTGAATTTATATCTTTTCAAAATATCTACTGATATACGATTTTCAATCGATTTCAATATTCACTTTCAATTTATCTTTACAAAGATAAACCTCAAAAACGTTTCATTTCGTTTTGGAAAACATTTCCATACTTATTTAAAAATAAGTCAGCAATTCACAAATCCATTAATTTTCAACGTTTGAAAATATTCGATATACTTAAATCAAATTAAGTATATATTCATCCTTTAAGGAAAATATTCTTTTAACACATTTATTTGGGTCAAAACGAATGTTACGTAAAACATTGTTACGACGACCCAAAATCACTAGTATAGGGATTCGAAAATTAAGATAGATATGTAGATCCCAATACTATATAAAACATTTCCTTTCGGAAACCATTTACTATAACAACAGTGTTATAGTCCACCATTTCCTTAAATTTCTCGAAAACGTCTATTTCAACAAGAACTGTTGAAATCTATGCTTTTGATTCATAATACATTTTAAACATCTTTAAAATGTTTAACTTCATTTTTAATATCACTTCTTCAAAAGTAATTCCATTTTACTTAACAATATATTCACTGCCCAGAATCGTGAATATAATTCACTTATCCCAATTTCAATCATTTCTACACATTTTTATCTCAATAAAAATTCGCTATCCAAAATCGCGAATATATCTTCTTTAAAAAAATCTTCTATATTTAATTTATCAAATTCAATCGATTTCGAATTTATAAACACGGTTATAAATTCTATTTCTATTTTAATAACAACCTCGACTTATAAATCTTCTTTTTATCAACTTCTATATTTTTACTTATCAAAATAAGTGATTTCGGATTTATAAACAACTTTTATAAATTCCAATTCCATTTATAAAAACTTCAGTCCCAAATGAATTTCGATATTGATTTAAAAATTTATTTATCACTACTAAGTAAATTCCTCATTTTTTTCTCAAATGATTCAATATTCTGTTTTAAAATGGATTCTTCAAATTGAAATCATTTTACATTGATTTCCCAATTTATTTCAATTTACCAATCAAATTTCTAGTTGGATTTCCAACTTATCTTCTTTTAATAAATTCCTTTTTAAGGAAATAAATTTCAATCGTTTCTTTCAATCTATTTAAAAATCCAAATTCTTAAATTAAATTCTTCAAATTATAATCACTGTTTTACGAAATCCATTTATTTAGCATTTTCACTTTATTCTGGAATTTATTCAATATGATTATAAAAATTTACCTTTTATACTTTAAAAATTCCTTTCTTCAAAATTTCTTCAATTTCAAAAATTGATTCACTTAGAAATTTTCTACTTAAATTTCAAAAATTCAATTTCGTTTATCTTTGGAATCCAATGATGTCAAACATCCATTCAGCTAAATTTTAGCTTTCAAACAATTTCCAGATATCAATATGATTAATAGCATCACTATAATCATTCACAGATTCATATCACAATAGAAATAAATTCAATCAATGTGAGGGGTCCAGTTGGATCCCTCCAACCTGTTTCCCTGCATCCAAAGATGTTAGCACAATACCAATTCCGCTCTAGTACGGAATTATCGCGGTATATGGGTTTTATAAAAATCCGCTTACTAACGGCGCAATAGGGTCTCATCCGCTATACGAGGCGGGTAATCAATCAATCCAATATATACATATACCAATATGTATATATTGCTATATATAGATATATATCCTACTATATCTAATATCACATCCAAATAGCAATCAATAACTGCAAAAATTCCACATTCAATTTTGAGTGAGAAGATCTCACCTTCGCATTTAAATTTTGCAATCCATTTCCATCTCCAATTTGTTTCCTTGACTTTATTCGACCTTGTATAACAATTTAGATAATTTATTAATATTCGAAATAAACCGAATAAATCTACTGCGTTTGATAAGTGTAAATTTCCCAGTGGTTTTATTTTGAACAAATTTTCCTTTTAATAAATTTAAATTTACTAATGATTTAAATTTTAAACTAATTTCTTTTCATTTTTAACAGATTATTCTCAACAATTTTATCTAATTAAAATTTAAATTTAAAACTAACTATTAAAATTTCCAAACTAACTTTCCTATTTCTTTAAACTAAAATCTCATTTAATATATTGATTTTAAAACTTAACAGTGCTATCTAAACCAATTTTTTCTTAAGGAAAATTTGTTTAACTAAAATTAACTCTAAAACTAAATTTCCTGCTAATATACCTACTTGTCGATATATATTTTTCTTTTGATTTTTCATATACATATTTCATAAATTAGGTGAAATTGAGAAAAATCTTAGATCGAGGATACCTCTCTGCCTGGAGCTCCTCTTCCAGGTCGACTGTCTTGAAGCCGCCATCGACAACATCGAGCCACCACGAGACACTGCCGAAGTTCGTGCCAGTGCCCCAAATCCCATCGCGAACTCCAGCTTCGCACGCGAATTCGAGAACTCCCACTCGTCGACATCGCCATACGTTCCTCGACATCACCTAAAACGACACACCCCAGCACTCGAGAACTCAGAACCACCAACGCGAACGCGGCGCTCATCGCGAGCCCCTGCCCATTTTTCTTTACTGTCGTTCGAACTCTCCGACTTCGCGAGCTCCACCACTCGCTCGAAACCCTAACGCTTAACCACGTTGATACCTCAATCGCGATTTCCTATTGCTCCCACTTGAATTGCCTCGGTCGAGTCCTCCACGCGCGCACGCTCAGTCGCGAGCTCGCGAATCTATCCTCGAATGAATTCGTTCCGATTTTAGGAAGAGGGGGAAGCTGGGTTTATTCAATGTTCGAACGAATGTATATATATTTTTTTCGTTTGCTGAAGCTCGGCGATTGCTTTTGGGTTTGCTATTTTGAGTTTCTAATGGAATGGAGATAACTACTAAAATTTTACTCCCAGGCTGCGGCCATTTTAATTTGATTTGAGCAGAACAAAAGAGAAAGGAACGAACTGTTATTTAAAATTGAAACTGAGGCATGCTCTGAAAAGGGAAGACAGGGTAGCGTGCTTTCAACGAGAAGAGGAGACAACTAGGTCGACGAAAATCAGATGCTAGGGTGGCTAATGAAAAAATCTCGGCTGGGTTGACTAAATTTAAATTTTAAAATTTAAATTGAATTTGATTTTATTTCAACGCGTTTACTCATCGTGCGCTCACATATCAACTCCGATAAATACGAAATTTGAAATCCGACAATAATTCAATATTCCGGATCCAATGGAACTGGTTTCGTCGAATTCCGAGACTGCGCCTCGAAACGCTATTTTTAAATTCGATTTCAATCGATTAAATTTTAAAGTTTAATCGCAAAATTCAGAGTTATATCGGGGATTCAAATTAAATCATCGTTCAAATATTTAAAATTAATTAAATATTCTCAATTTAATTTGGTCAAAATTCTGGGTCGTTACAAGTAATCTAATGAAACTTGTAAAATTATAAGGGTTGTTACCTAAGGCTTTTTGTTCTGTAATTACGGCTGGGTTGTCTGTTTTTCTACTCTGATATATTCCTAAGGCTAATGGACCAAGGGTAGTTTCTAAAACTGCCCACATATCCATTTCTGGTTTTTTATTAACTTCCCAATAACGTACTACATTTTGTTCCCATATTAAAATTTCTTCTGGCCATAATTGTGGTGATTGATTTTCTAATAATAACATATTGTTACTGTATAGTTTTCCGTAAGGCTTTCGCATTCCTTTTCCTACATATGGACTTTCTTGTATGTAATCTATTTCAGGTTTTGCCCATTGTTCTCTTTCTAATGGACCTTCTTTATATTGACTGCTTGGTTCATTATCAAATCTGCTACGTTTATTAGCCGATATCATTGTTTGGTCCATAAAATTGGTTTCAATAAAAAAATCGCTAAGAGGAATCTGTTTACTTAAAATTTCTTCTACTAATGGCATATTAAAATATTTGGATAACGTTGTAAACGCATCTTCATATGTCATATCTAATTCTGTTATGCAAGCAATAATCATATTATCTGTTTCTTCTCTTATGTTTTCTACTGTAATCTTTTTATTAATTATTTCATGTAATGTTCTTTTACTTTCTGTTTTAAATGTTTCTTCTATTTCCTCATTGTTTTCTTCGTATTGTTATTCATCTATCAAATATCCTAAAATATCAAACTCATCAATTTCTTCATCTATTTCGTAATGGTCGTAAACTGGTTTATCATCCCAATTCATAGTGTTAAAATGTTCTATTTGTTCATTCAAATTATGTCTCATATCTATTTCTGATTCTGTGTCAGTTTCTTCTTCGTTTTGTTTAAATTTATAATTCCCAAATCTTAAACTGGGTTCTCCAAATTGATTGTTGTATATTACATGTGTTTCTGGAATAAAAATGTTTTTATCATTTTCTACAAAATCTTTTAATTGCCATTCAAGACCTGCTAAGTCTTCTGGATTAATCCTTCGTGGTTCTATCATTTTAATTCCTTTACTAGCTATATTCTGCACTATTCCATTAAGATTGATTTTAAATTTCATTCCAGATCTGTTGCTAGCTTTTCCAATTATTCCTATGCTAATAATCAAATTATTACCAACATAGCTTTCAAAACCGTTTGCTTTAAATCCTAGTTTTAAATGTTTTAAGTCTTTAATACTTTTAAGAATATCCGGTACACAGTAAACTAAGGCTGATTTATCATTTAGGTCTATCTTCATCCCTGAAAGTAAAGCTTTTTCTATGTTTGATGTCCAGGATTTATCTAAAACTAACGTAAGGAGTTTTGTGCCTAGACCTTTTCTAGTTAACGTTTTTATTCCTATAACTATTAACCCTAAATGGAAGAATCGTTTTCCTGTGTTTTTTAATCTTTGTATGGTTTCTGGTGATAAAATATCTAAGGTTACACTATTGTCTATTACTCTTACTTCTTCTTCTCTAACACTTCTGATTAGGGTTGTATTTATATTTGTGAAATTCGTTTGATATAAAATTCGTGGATTTAACAGATCAAGTTGGTTATTATTATATAAGTCTAAATTTTTATCTAGATCTACTTCTTCATCTAATTGTACTATTTGTTTATCTTTTTTGGATTTAAATTTGGATAAACTACTAGAGTTTTCGTCTTTAGATCTACTATTAGATGTAAATTCTGTTAAAGTCCGACTGGGTCCAGAGAATGAATGTCTTGGATTCATTTTGGGATCCAAAATTTATATAGTTCCGGTGTTTTATTTTTGTTAGCAATTGAATTTCCTAAACTTAGATTAACTAATTGTTCTGATATTTTATCTAATTCTTGATCAAAAATATGTTTATTTTCAAGTTTTTCTAGTTTTTCTAGAATCTGAAGATTTAGACTAATTAAGATATTAAAAAGATTAGGATATTCCTTATCTGACAAGCTATTTCCTGAATAAGTGGTAAAGCCTTGTTTTGGAACTGGTTGTGATGCAAATTTTTGTGCGTCGTCTAATGCTTTTTGAAGATGTTTATTCATAAAATTATCCACTAACAATATGTTTTACTTCTGAAAGTAACGTTTCTATTTGTTTAATTTTTAACTCAAATTCGAAAGTTCTGGTTTTTAAGTCTTCTAAAATACGCTTAGATTCTAATTCAATAACCTTAGGTTTATTAGTCTCTAATAAGTATTTTAATTCGTTGATAACTATTTTGTCTGGAAGATTATTTTTTAGATTTACTAGAGTTTGAAGAATTCGTTCGTTTTGATTTTTAACAAAGTCAAAGTTTTCTACCAACTGTTTTAATGTTTTATTTTTATCTCCGATAGATCTAGCTATTATATCTAATGTTCTTACCGTTGAATTATCGTAATGTTCTAAGGCTATTCCTAGATTTATAATTAAGTCTGTAACAGAATTAAACTGTTTGTTTTCTCCGTGTAAAAGATGTTGAAATCCCTTTTCAAAATGACAAACAAACTTGTATTTATCAAGGCTGATGATACTACGTTCCTTAAAAGTATATTCAAGATTCAAATAGCTTAGATGCTTTAATGTTGAAGGATCAATTTTATGAGATTTGTGGACTTTTAGGTTTAAATTTTCATTTCTCTATGTAGCTTCTTTTTCTTTTTCTTGTATTTTCTGTTGAGAGAGTAATAAAATAATTTACATAATATTATTCTTAAATAATAAAGCATAATCAAAATCCCTGGTTACTGTCCAATTTATATTTTATTCATACTTAATTATCATATACTTTGAAGTTTACCATGTTCAATAAAAGACGGGAATTACGTATCTTTACTACCCTAACGATTGACTCAGAGGGTTCAACATCAAAATAATATTTTAATTTTATATGATTAAAATTCAAATCTTTTAGTAACACTAGGATTAACCATGCTCTGATACCAAAAAAAAAAGGGATTAAAACAGGGAAGAATTAAAACACACACACAATAAATTTAGCGAAAACAAAATTCAAACCAACATAAAAACAAATTTATAACTTGTACAAACCATACTCCGAATGCAAATCCAGATACAAATTCTATTATAATCAAATATGCAAACCATATTATCATTTGATATCTGTTTATACATATGTTTACTATAGACAGAATAAACAGCAAAAAAGGTAAAAAGCTTAGTACCTTGCTGCTATCCATAAAGATGCATTTTATTTCAACTACAAATCATCAAGAACGTATAACCACATTGTTTTATTACAAATAAATGTTTCACAATATTAGTTTTATATGAGGAACAACAACCAACTTCTTTAGTATCATCATTCACATGATTCTAGTCATCACATAACATAACTACTCTTCCGCTTTCAAGAAATGATTCACTTCCTTTACTCCTTGTGATTGAAAAACTATTCAAAAGTTTCTCTGCTTAATATATGATATATTTCATTTACACCAGTTTGAAAAGCAACGACAACGTTAGAGGATTCCAGTGAGGAAGTTTCCAAGAAAAAGAGATCTCGTGCTTAGGCTAAGGTGTTACATTCAACCGTTCATGCACGTCTCTTAGATGGATTCGGCTGCCTACTAGTATAGTTACCACATTCATGTCAGAATGATCATGCAATTCATTAAGCCATTGCCCAATACTATCAAATTATTGCATCTGCCCGTGTCATGAGCCGTAAGAGCTCCAACTGTTCCTCTATATTACACTATTGTCATTGGTCTACATCGTTCTTTTCAAGCAGAATCATCGTCTGAGCATTAATTGCTATGCCATTTATACACGTTTTCTAAGTTTGGAATTCTACACCAATCGCATGTTTAATTTGGTCTCAGATAGAATTAATCAGGAGCAAATCTTGCTAGTAAATTTCATTTATCAGCAACATAATCACCAGCCAAATCAATTTAAAGAGATAATATTTGTTGGTCAACTTCTCCAACCGATGGCATCTCTAATCTTTTAATTAGTTCTCTCCTTAATCACATTAGTCTCTATAAAATATAGCTAGATACTTGAATATGCATTAGGAGCTGAATTGAACCATAAAGATATTTCATAGCATTGAATTTGGATTTAACATTACGATTGGGGTTTGAGGAACAATAACATGTTACTAGAAGGAGTAGGTGGAGGTTTTCTAAAGAATATGTGATAAAAAATATGAATACAATATCTAAAGAAAAAAAGAAAAAAAAGAACTTTCATGAAAATAATATCTATTACGATGAGGATTCAATTTTTGTTTTAGGAACATTTCGACAATTAGGAAGCTTTATCTTTTTTTTTTTTAATAAAAGGACAAGAAATGTCAGTCTATTAATTGAGAAATTTTCTAATTATTGGACCATGTTTTATAGCTAGTCCAAATTTAGCTTTTGTTGCATTTATTATTATGTGGGAAACCTGATGTACCGTATATGGATCCTGCTACTCTATAAGTGATATTCCTTCAATAATTCAAGTAGTTTATCTTTCTAATGATTTGATTTTAACCCAAGCAGAGAACCATTTGTAACTTTATTTTCTATTGGTTTTGTACTTGTTATATAGCAAACTATATCGAAAACATCAGTTTCGAATACCAAACTAATCTATAAGAATTTATTAATACATTACATATGCTTCTTAATGGAACTCTTCGATCTTACTTTTGTATAGGGAATACATATTTTGTACAGGGAATACATAGTAATCTTTTGACCTAAATCCAAATTATGTAATCAGGGTCGCTGTGCTAATTTTTGAAATAACAGTTGCACGTGAGACCTGAATTGAATACGTTTTTTTTTTTTGAAATTGGTTAAAAAATAGGGCCCGGCCCAAAGTTTACAGAAGTGATACCGGGTACAAAGAAAAATACCCGAACCAACACATATCAAAACCCCAACCCTAACCCTAACAAAACATATCCCGCCTCCACTATCTCCCTCATTATCTCCACAAACAGAAATGACGACAAATCACAAACTCACAAAAATCAGAAAAAATGGAGAAAAGAGAAACCAAATATCACGGGGGCTTAAGATCTCTTTTGTCGATTCGATGCTTGCCCAAAGACTTGAGCTCCTTCCCTCTGTAACTCAACGGAGCTGAATTAGTGACAGTTTCTTCAAAATTGGCAACATCGTTCTTCAGTTTGATGATGACATCCTCAGGAAAGCTGCTAATTGTTGATTTAGCTTTCGCCCTAGCTTTCGCACCTTTACTCGCACCATTACTATTCTCCAGATCCTCTGGTGAATAGTAATTGGCAACAGATTTGCCCCCTGTTTGCGAGTTGATAGCAGGAGACTTGCTGCTGTCTCCTTTGCTCCAGGAAGATAAGTGATAAACTTTATTATTAAGTAAACTCTTGTAGAAATAGCCATCCTTCTTGCCAATTTTAACTTTCAATTGATTGTAATCTTCGATAGAAATCATCACCAAATCCTTGGAAACACTGGTGGAAGAGCGGTAGTTCTTCAGAGCTGCACAAGGTAATAAACATCTATTACTGTATGTAATATTAGCATTTTTAAGGTTATGATAATCATTTTCCTGTCTACTTCCCTTGCAGGTGATATCCTTGTCATCTGAAGTATGACCGCCTCCAGGAAGATGGTCCAGATGGATGGTAGCTTGTCCATGCGAAATATTGCCCATGCCAGTAGCATGAAGATGGTAATGGCAAGTTCGGTGACTTCTACAAGGAATTTGCGAAGCATATTTACCTCTGAGTAAAAAGTCTTCAACTCTATTCTCATAGTCTTTATCGTTATTTATAGAAAGTAAATCTTTATCTCTGTGATCATTCTGGATTTTGGCTTTTTTACTAAGAATCTGAAAGTCATAAGAAATATTGTTCCAAATTTGAATACTGCCGGACTCCTGTTTGTGATGAAGTCTTTGATTTCTTTCTTTCCAAATATGATATATTGCAGTAGTTAGCATAATTGAAGCTCTTTTAAATTCAGTAGACTTGGGTTTGAAGCAATGTAGAATGTAATTAATGCATTCACTTATGCTTTGAATAGATTGATGGTTATTAAACCCCAGAGCATTTTTAGCAATAAACCAAATATGTTTAGAAAATGCACAGTCAAAGAAGAGATGGTCTGCATTTTCCACATCATTTTTGCATAAAAGACAGTTTTTATCAGCATTCTTGTTCCACTTTGCACATCTTTCTAGTGTGGGTAGTCTATTGAGAATTGCAAAATATGAACAATGAGCCATTTTTGGGCAGTTTGCTTTGCACCAAATTTCTTTATTCCAATAGACTTCGGTCTCTTCACCTTTCACAAAATTTCATACTTGTTTAAAGGAGAAAGAAGCATTTTTTGAGCTCAACTTCCAAATCCATGTGTCTCTTTGAATATTGCTGTCAATTGCCACTTTTTCAATGGCAGTTCTGAATATAGTAGCAGCTTGATGAGTGTTAGCATTCCATTTCTGATTATTTATAATACTCTGAACTTTATCATTAGCTCCCCCAATAATAAGCAAGTTATTCCAGCCAAGTAATTCAATAAGTGATTTTCCATAAATCCAAGGATCAAACCATAAGCTAGTAGAGCATCCATCTTTAAATTTCCTTTCTATTAGCTTTTTTCCATTCTCCCTGCAATTTAAAATATTTTTCCAAGCATAAGAATGATAGTTTTTTGCTTTAGTGGTCCAGAAGTTATTGTTTTTGATGTATTTATCTCTCATCCATTTAGCCCAGAGAGATTTACCATCCAAAAATTTCCAAAATAATTTATATTTAGCTGCTTCCCTTAAATCTCTAATATTTCTAATTCCTAACCCCCCAGCTTTTTTAGTCATGCAAACTTTATCCCAAGCAATTTTGTGTTGTTTACCTTGCCAAATAAAGTTAGCACACATTTTTTCAATTTTGCATATAGTCTAAACTGGAATATTGTGAGCTTGAATCCAGTATAGAATAATTGCAGTGATGACAGTATGGGTGAGTTCTAGTCTACCAGCTAGTGATAGTAATTTACTAGACCACCCTTCAAGTTTATTTTGAATAATCTCATAAAGTCTAGAGCAATTCCTATCATTCAGTTGATTAATACTTAGAGGCAGGCCTAAATATTTGACTGGCAGATTTCCTTCTTTAAAATTGAGAATGTTTAAAATATCCATTTTGCAATTGCACCCTTTGCTAAAATAAATTTTACTTTTGCATTCATTAACTTTAAGCCCAGCAAATAATTCAAGATTTTTAAAGATATTAGCAATGGAATTAGCATTTTTATCATCAGCTTTGACAAATAAAATTAAGTCATCAGCATATAAAAGATGAGTAATAGAAGGATTAACTTTATTAATGGCTTTAATATTCCCCTTATTTTGTTCAGTATCAATTAGTATTGTGAAATATTCCATCACAATAGTAAATAGATAGGGGGAAAGGGGGTCCCCTTGTCTAATTCCTCTATTACTATGAATATAGCCAGTAGGGGAGCCATTAATCATCACAGAGTAAGATACATTGCTAATACATTCTTTGATAAGATCACAATTTTTTTATTAAAACCCATAATATTCATCATATGAATTATGAAATTTCTATTTATCTTATCGAAAGCTTTGTGTAAATCAATTTTGATGCACATAACACTTTTGTTTTTCATATTAAAGTTTCTAATAAGCTCATGAGCAAGCAAAGTGTTGTCAGTAATAAGTCTCCCAGGGATAAATGCACATTGGTTTTCAGAAATTAGAAATTTTAAAAACAATTTCATTCTATTACAAAGGATAGAAGAGATTATTTTATAGATAAAGTTGCAACAGGAGATTGGTCTATAATCCTCCATTCCTTTGGGGTTATTTATTTTTGGGACTAAAGTTAAGAAAGTATGATTAAAGGATTTTAAAAGCTTGCCAGTCTTAAAAAATTCAGAAATTACTTCAAAAATATTAGTATTTAGCTCAGACCAATGGGCTTTATAAAATTTTGCACCAAAACCATCAGGGCCAGGGCTTTTATCATTATTAGCATTGAAAATAATATTTTTTATATCCAATAAGTTAACAGGAGCTAACAAAATTTCCTGACTGACTTCTTTTAAAGAGAATTTAACATTTAAGAAAGGAAAGGAGGCAGTATGATTATTAGTATTAAATAACTCTGTAAAGTAATTAATAGCTTCTCTTTCAATCTCAGCTAGATTCTTTAAAGCATTACCTTTTGAATCAAAAAGATTACCAATAATATTCCTGTTTTTCCTATTAGTCATTTTAGCATAGAAAAATTTGCTAGCTTCATCTCCATTAGTAAGCCAGTCAACTTTAGCCTTTTGCCTTATATTAACTGAGTGAATATGAAGAGAATTTATGAGATTATTTTGAGCCTGAAAAAAATTATTGATAACATTACTGTTTGAGCAATCTTTATCAATTGCATTTTGCAAGCTTTCACATTCATCCCTAGCCAGCTTAAGCTCATTTTTATTTCTATTTTTGTTCCAGTTTTTAATATGCCCCTTGGCAACTTGCAAGAATTTAAAGAATTTATATTGGGCAGTGCCTTGAGTTTTGAATGATAAACAGTTCAGGAAGACTTTCTTATAATTATCATCATAGACCCACCCATTCATAAATCTAAACGGAAAATTTTTCTTGCATTCATTATTTTCTATAAGAAGAATTTGAATAGGGGTATGGTCACTAGTAGCTTGGGGTAGAGTACAGCATTTATAATTAGGAAAAAAATTGGCAAACTTTTGATTAATTAAAATCCTATCCAGTTTGCAATGTATGTTTCTAAATTTACCAGATTTCCAGGTAAATTTATTTCCTACTATATTAGCTTCTATAATACCTGTCCTTAGGAAGAATTTATTAATGAACTCTAATTTGCTGAAAGGAACTGGTATACCACCTCTTTTATCATAAGAATGCATTATTGTATTGAAGTCAACCATAATGATCCAAGGATGTGACATATTTTTATTCAAGTTCTCAATATGGTGCCATAAATCAATTCTATCATTTTCAAAATTTGAAGCATATATGAAAGTAACTTCTAAAACAAGACCACCTTTATTAGAAAATAAGCAATGAATAAATTGAATGTTTAAAATATGACTATCCAATCTCCAAAGATTATGATCCCATAAGACTAAAATTCTACCATTACCCCCATTTTGATTATTATTAACACTGCTCCAATTGGAGAAATGACTGAGATGATAATCAGAAATTTTATTATTATCCAATTTGTGTTCTAACAGTCCTATTATACTAGGTTTTTCAATCATAACTAGATTAGAAACATCCAATTTTCTAATTGCAGAGTTAAGACCTCTCACATTCCAAGAAATTATAGACATTAATAATAAAAATGATGAAAAAATTAAATAGGATACTCAAAGGATATATGTTAGTCACAGTGAATCACTGTAACTATCTTCATCCTCTTGCACTGCTAGCTTCTTTCCCTTTTTTTTGCATGTTGAGTCATTTTTAACCTTTAGAAGCTTGTCCCATTTATCATTTTTGAAGATGTATTTTTCTCTAAATTCCTTGTCATTATCATCTTCTACTTGCTCTGTTGATTGAATGTCACTTAAGCTTTTAATTCTGGTTCTAGCTTTCTGTCTCTTTTTCCTTTTATTTGCAGGTGATAAGGAAGTAACAACATTAACAACTGTCTGAATAGCTTTCCCAGATATTGGCTTTTTCTTTAGTGGGGTGAATGAATCTGAAAGGAAGGATAATGCAATGTTTTTTGGAGGTTCAGTCAAGTCTGGGAGAATTTTAGAAGAGATGTGCTCTTGTTCAACAGTCATTAAATCCCCTTCCTCATTTGCTTGAACAGTGGCTTTCAAACTTTCAGATAACTCCACTAAGGCAGTAGTAATGTCTACCTTATCTACTATGTCTTTCTGAGGGGGGTAACTCTTTTTGCATTGCATATTTTCATTGTTGTCTGCATATATATTATTACAAGTATCCATTATCACATCCTGTGCTTCTAAACCCTTAATACCACTTGACTCTAGTTGGGGCACTTCCTTTGTAATTCCATCACTCTTATTCTGCATATTTACATTCATTTCTATATTGCTATTTTCCGCTGCATTAGTCTCAATTGTAGTATCATTCTCTCGGCATTTTTCTTTCCAAACTTTTTTAACTGTGCAATTTTCATCTGTATGCCCAAAGCATTTACAAGTTTTACATCTTGATGGGATCCACTCATATTCAATTTTTTGCACTATATTGTCACCATCATGCATTGTGATGTTTGCTTCGTATGGTAACTCTGCATCTGCTTTTATTTCTACAAGAATTCTTGCATAACTCATTCTTGTCTCCTTAGCTGTTGGTTCATCTAATTTTAATGGAATACCCACCACACTAGCAATAGCACTAAAAGCATCTTTATCCCATAATCTTAGGCTCAGTTCAGGTAGCCTAATCCAAACTGGCATAGTAGATAAAAGATCCCTGTCAAAGTTAAATTTCTTGCTCCATTTTTTCAAAATAATCAACTTGCCATTTATAAAATATGGCCCCCCGTTTAGGATCTTTTCACAATCTTCTACTTTGGGAAATCTAATAATGAAGAAACCATTATCCCTAGTATAGATTTCAAAGCATCCTGTAGGATTCCAGTTTCGGGTAATATAAGTCTTGAAATGATGATAAGGAGGGCGAGGACCATATACATAAGCAATAACAAAAGATCTCCACTTATTCTCCGTGCGCTTATCTATATCTTCTTTCACAGTAACAAATTTCCTATTGTTTATATTAATAGGAGCAACATAATTCAAGTCGAATTCAGAATCTAACCCCCCTTTTTTGAGAATATCAGCCCAAGAAGAGGCTTTCTGGGTCATCGGAGCAGTTTCTACATTGGCTGAAGCCTTCGGGATTACATTTCTTGGATACAGAATATTCCTGCTTACGTTTCTTGGTTGCGAATTGTATTTTCTTGAATCTGATTTTCCTGAATTGTGTAGATTCTGAACATTATCTGGTTTTTTTAGAATTCTTCTCTGAAAATCAGGTACAGAATGCTTACGATTCGCCTTTCTATTGTAGATAACTTTCTGAAATCCATCATCATCCATTGTAGTATTGCTCACTGTAGTATTGCTCTGAATTGGGGGGTTAGCTATGGATTTGGGTTGTTGAGAAAGAGGAAGATTGATAGGCAATGGAGGAGGAGAGGATGGAGATGAAGATGAGGCTCCATTCTGATCAAGACTTACGAAAATAGGATTATTTTGAATTTTTGTGTATTCCGCCATTTTTCATTGTAAAACTTGAATTGAATACGTTACTATTCCTATTACTTGGTAAATTCTTAAACATATATTTACCCTATTGACAAAAAGGTGGAATTCATGTGGTTCAATATCTTTGGACTTCGCTAAATTGTTTTTATTGTTTCCGTCTCAAAAAAGATTAGGTAGTGTTTGGTTTGTTATTTTTAGTTTTGCGTTTTCGTCCATACAAAAATGCACACGATACATTTATATTATCGAAAACTTCCAATTTCAAAAACGAAATTAATATACAAAATAGAAAACAACCTTTTTTTATTTTCGCGTTTTGGGAAATAACACAAGCACGTGAAACAATCTATTTTTCCGTCGTCCCTCTATCAACTTCGTCCACTCATCCGTCTTTCTTTCATCTCTTTCGTCATCCCTTCTATCTTTTCATATTTGAGATACATATTGAAAACCGAAAACATAAAATTCTGTTTTAAACCAAATACTACCTTAGTGTATCCAATTCTTAAGTGTGTGGCGATCAAAAGCACGAATGCTTTTCTTTTATTACAAAGGTCATTTGTTTCTAAAAGCTAATAAGCCGAGCAAATGAATTTCTTATAATATTTGTTACTCTATATATTTCCTTTTACATATACCATAAAAAACATAAAAAATCTTTTACTTTTTCATGTCAAAACTTTTTTTTAATAGCAGTAAAATTATATGTTAAGAGATTCAAAACGGACTTTACTAAATTAAGGTAATACAATTACTTGAAAATAGAAAATTAAGACAAACCAATTACTTGAAGTTAATACTCCATTCATCACTTACTCTGAAAATAGAAAATAAAAGAAAAAATCAATCGACCGCCACTTACTTTGAAGCTTTGAGGATAAAGGGCTGCTGGCGATGATGGTTGCTGGCGATGATGATTGCAGTGGACCTAGGGCTAATGGTTGCTTCTACTGACGAGTCTACAATGGGTACGGGGACGAGGGCAAACAGAGACAAGCCTGCAATGGTGACGACTTCAATGGGGTGGGGACAACTGCAAATTGGAACAAACCTGCAACGGGAACGACTACAATGGGACCAACGACCGCGACGACAACTAAGGCTACTGGCGATATTTTTTTTTAAAGGAGGAATATTTTGTAATTAAATTTGGATTGGGGATTGAAATTTTGGGGGAAGTTTTTGGTTAATGGGAATTTGTAGAAAGGGAAGGAAATAAATTTGGCGCCCTTGATTTCTCACGGCGTGCACAACATTAGGGCTAAAGTAATTTACAGTCAAATTATAATTTCCATAGCAACCCACTGAAAAATGTTGCACCCGTATGCTATGGAAATAAGCTTTTCTTGTAGTGGTTAACCCCACCAGGTTTAGGGGTTCGCTAAACCTAAGCTCTGATACCATATGTGACGAACCACCTTTCTAATCCTGGGAACAACACTTAATCACTACAACAAAAATACTCTATTACAACGTTATTTTTACAACGGGCAATTTTTGCCCGTTGTAATAGAATTTTATTACAATGGTCCGTTTTTGAACGTTGTAGTAGAAGTTTTATATTGGGTCTTTTGCAACGGTCCTCTGCTGACCCTTGTAATAGGTGTATATTTTACAACGGCCTTTCTATACCCCTTGTAATAGGTTTCATTTTCACAACGGGCATGAATTGCCCGTTGTATAATGTCAAAATGTTTTTTTAATAAATTACCATCTAAACACGTAAACATATTTTTCCTTCAGCCTTTCCCTTTCACTGTCCGCCTTTCCCCAAATTTGACCGTCCCACCTTGCAATCATTCGCTTCGCTTGTTCTCAAAATCGAAGACTATCCAAATTCGAAACCCTAGCCCGTCCCACCTCCATATTTGATTCCATGTTTTCTCCCTCGCTTCTTCTTCCACAGTTCAAATTCCAGACCAAAACCCAGCAAAACCTTGATTTCTCAACTCACAACGTCACTTCAAAACTCTAGCCCGGTAATCCCAATCGAAAAGCTCTTCATCCCACCCGAATCAGACCCACCACCATCTTCAAATCCCGCCTTCCTGATATTCCACTCAGGGACGACGGGGCTGCCGAAGGGGGTGGTTCTGACGCACCGGAGTCTGGTGTCGAGTGTGGCGCAGCTGGTGGACGGGGAGAACACGAATCTGTTGCTCCTCTTAAACCATAGGAGGATAGAGTAATTTGCCGAAAATTTAATTTTTGGAGCGCTGTTCTATAAAAAAATAATTTTCCTTTCTAATCATTTATTTTAGATTCAGATCTGCATAGTTTACATACTTTGTTTTCGGGTACTAGTTTTGGGTAAATTAAAGCCTTGCATCGATATTAATGTAAATATCCAACTGTTAACACTGTAAAATGTAATATATCATCGGTATTCGTGTGTCGTTGCCCAAGCACCCGAAAGATAAGTTGCCTTGGGGTAAAATAAAGAACAGAATAAGACAGAATAGATAAACCTCACATCGGAATGGTTACATATAATAGAAAATGATATAGTACAAAAGGTTACTCCTTATGAGGAGTTATCAGAGTTATAAAAAAATACTATATCTAACAAATTTGTAGCTATACATTCTGACTTTACACTTTTAAGATACAAAATATACCTACATAATCATACAGCGGAAGTAATTAACTAGATAACTAAGGAGCCGCCGGCTCGATCACCGTCTTCAAAGAGCTTCAAAGAAAACCTGTTATTCTCGAACTACCCAAATATAATTGAGTATCCGAGAGTTTAGGGAAAATAAACAACTCGGGTCAGACAAAATGTCTGGTATGAGTAAAACTATGAAACAAATGGGGTGTATTTAAAAAATAATATGTGGGACCACGTCACTAACGTGGAAAGGGTTTTCTCCCACATAAACATCAACCAAACATAACAAAAATGAAAATGAACAATAGGGAACAAATCCAAACATAGATGATGGGTACAATTAGTATAACATTCAGACTTAAAAGATTGGAAATAACCTGAATAAAAATCCAAACTGGATAGAATGGATAAAACAAGACAATAGTCCAAACTCGATAGAATGGGCTAAACAAGATAACAATCCAAACTTGGTAGAATGGACAAAACCAATAATTGAACACCGCGAAAAGTGGTTGACTATTCCTGTTGTAATTAAACAAAATAGATTCAAAGGTTCGAATCAAATAAGAAAAGAAAATTTTCCAACAATGACTAGGAGGGTGCGCCCTGCTTACCGTAAGTATACCTCTAGTAATATACTTGAGAACTCCGATGGCTCTCGGAAACCTCCAAGCCGGACCCCGCCAACTGTTACCGAGTATCCGAGTATTTCACATCTCAATGCGCAACACCAAATCCAATCTAGAGTGGATGTGAAAATACCCTAATGGGAGCAACCCCATATAACTTAGCCCACACTCGCTTTTTGGTTTTAGTCATCTTCGACAAAGGATATCAAAGCTCAAGTGAGTAACACATTGTCTTAGAATGACTAAATACAAAGAAGCTGAAGTAATCGATAGCTGAGAAACCAACTATCGAGGATATAAAACGATCGTATATGGAAATTAAGTCTTGTATACTTATCACCACTCATTGAATTCCAACTCGTACTATTTCTTGATTAACAATAATACAGACAAGTTAAGATAGTGTTACCTCAAAGTCATATCTCATGATTATTCTTAACTTTCAAAATAGCGACGAGTCTACTTCTTCGATGTTTAGTGCTAAGTATACAAATAAATCATTTCCACATAAGTGAATCGCTTTACAAAAATTAATTCATTTCCATAAATGAATCAAACTTTTTCTTTATAAAAACCCGAATACGCGCTTGGCCTCACATTACAAGTATTAGCTTTAAAATACTTTGTTAAAAGAGTTTACTAACTTCAAACCATCAATTTAAAAAGGATTTAATAACTTATAACATCCTTATTACACTGATTAATTAACTTTAAACTTCATCACACAATTTGATTTTTGAACTTCAAATGTCTTTAAATAATAAAAATTGTACACCACTTTCAAACCTTATTAATTCAATTAATTAGTAAAATATAATTAATTAAATTAATAATTAATTAGTTATCATTATTTAAATGAATAACAAAGTCAAAACATTCTTGTTACTTTGATAAATTCACTTTGAAACGTCATAAATTAAGTTGATTAATTAACTCCAATAACTTTTAATTAAAAAGGGTAAATCACCTTTAAAACATCAGTAATTTAATTAATTAATAATATTAAAACATGGTTAATTATATTAATTAATTAATAATTAAATATCATTATTTTAAAATGATTAATCAATTTCTACCAACATTAAGGAAAGATTAATTAAAGTTAAAACAAGTTGATTTCCTTTTAAAAGTCATTAATTAAAAAGATTAATTAATTTTAAAAACATCATCAATTAATTGATTGATTAACTTTAATCCATCATTTTCAAAAGATTAATTAGCCTTAAGCATCATTAAATAAAATGATTAATCAAATTTAAAACACCGTTAACTTAGTAATTAGTTAAATTTAAACACATCATTAATAAGTTAATTAGTTAACCTAAATCCTTATTAATTGAATAATTAATTAAATTAAATAATCTTTATGAAAATAATTAATTATTTTTGAAAACGTCATTAATCAAAATCTTGCTTAACTTGTAAAACAATTCCAAGCATGAAGATGAAACCAAATGGTTTGATAAGAAGTGATTTTTCGAAAGTACCGATACAGCGACTATCGCTATACGGGCAGTTCGGCAAACAAGTTTGTAATATTATCAACACAACCAAACATCACATAGCAATGGTTTAAGCATACATACAATAAGCACCTAGGCAATAAATATGAACATGAATATAGTTTTAAAGATTTGGTTTTTGAGGGTAAAATTTTACTTACTACCTAGTTTACTAACTAACGTTTACTTAACATGTTTGCATCCATCACACATATACATTTCCAAACCAAACATGAACAACTTTACACCATATCCAAACCAAGCAAGCAATATATATCACAATGTAACAAAAGTAAAATGTTTCTCTAAAAAAAGTTAAGAGTTTTACTCACCAAATCTTTTTAGAAACTTGAAATAAACTTTAAACTTGTAGAGCTTGGAAACGACCAAAAATCAACTCGAAAAGGGTCATATTCTCCTCGGTTTTTAGACATGTTACACTCAAAATTTGGTAAAGTGGTTAAAAGTAAAGTTTTAGGAAATTCTTTCCTCTACAATTTAAAAAAAAGAAACATGGAAAATGTAATTTAAAAATATTATAAATTTCTATGTGATCGAGAATGATAAAATGATTAACTTTTAAATTTGACTTTAAAAGTGATTAAATCAATTTAATAATAATTTATTTAATTAATGTGAAAATTAGCTATTTTGGCCACTGTCTAGGTTTCGACGAAACCAGTTTCATCGAATCCGTAAAAGTGAATTATTATAAGATTTCAAGTTTCGTAGCAATCAGACTTATCGTTTGATCGTCCGAGCTCGAAACGCGTAGAAACCGATTAACGTAAATTAAATGAATATAATTTGATTTTAAAAGCTAACTTCTGCCTAAAATGGAATTAAGGTGAGTTTAAAAATATCGAAAACATATATTTTGATATATGAGATGACCTACTTTCGTTTCGAAAACGAAATAGGCTTTTCGGGTCATTGTTATTGTTTCGACCCAATTCAATATGTCTATTCGTTCTTATCCATCTGTCCATATAAATAGTTTTTTTCCGAAACCCTGGCTGTCTATTCCATATTTCTATACGTATCTGTTTAATTATCTCCTTCCTTCCTTCCCAATGTCAGATAATTTCAATCAAAACCAAAATTTCAATTTCAAATCAAATTTCAAAAATTCAAACTCCTCAAACTACATCATATAATATATCGTTGGAAAGCTCTCAACGAGCGAAATCTAAATCTGCTATTTGTTTTTGCAATTGAGTCTCAGATTGGCCAGAAATTGTTGAAGAAGTCTCGACCGTCCATTGTAGGGTTTGCTTTTCGACAGTGGATCGTCGAGCAATCGACGATCGGAGGTTGCTGCGACGTAGAGGATGATGAGAGAAGTCAATCCATGGTAGCCAGCCATCTGGATGTTGCCAGAATTCGCCACAAATGGGTAACCAGCGCTGGCGGCGGCTTCAGGTGGGTGACCGGAGGGGTTCGCGCTGGGCTTGGAGAGTGCGGCCGGAGGTGGCCTTCACGATGGCGAGGCTCGATCTGGATGATGGTGAGTGAAGGCGAAGCGGCGTCGTTGAGTAGGGTGGTGGCTGAAGTCTCATGTCGAGGTTGCGTAGGGTTTGAACGCATTAGGGTTAAGCAGAGGTATCGTAATTACAAAATTACCCTTAGTTTTAGTTTCAATTTAAATTTAAATATTAATCTTCTAACGCTAATAACTTTTGCATATGAGCTCGGATTTTGACGCGGTTTCTTCCGTTGTGATTGTATCGAAATTTCGGACAATCTAGAACTGGTTTGGCTGCATTCTGAGACTATTGGATTTTTGGGCTTTATTTGGATTTTAAATCGATGATAAATCAAAAGTGAGTGATTAATCCACACACAAATACTAAACCATCTTATGTTAGTTAAATAAAATTTAAAATGTGATAAGGATTTTTTTGTTTGGTAGTTGAATTTGACATTTTAATTGAATTTGAATTTATATTGAGTTAAATTGCCTTTTAAAATTAATATTGAACTTAAATTGTTAGTTAAATACCCGATAATAATAACCAGTTATGTTGTGATTTTTTGGCTGACTTGGATGTTGATTGTGATGGATATTTATTTATTGACATTTTGGATGATTGGATGTTTGTGCCACTGTTATCACTATGGGTTGAAATGATACATACCTGAACAATCTTATAGATTAGGGAAAATCGTTGTGGGTTGAAATGATAAACTCGAGCGATTTTATCGATTTGGAAATTGCTGGTTCGGGATACGGATTGAAATGATATATACCCGGAAAATTTAACTATTTTGGGGTTGAAATGATACATACCCTATCACTTGACCATAGGGTAGAAAACTATATACGGACACCATTGGTCGGTTTTAAATTATTTTCTAAATGTTAAAGTTTGTTTGATTTTTAAATTTGATTTGTAAATTTTTATTTAATGATTTTATTTAAAAATTTATATTTGGAAAATAATTTATTTTAAAGCTTCAAACTATAAGTTAATATATGGTTTTAAATGTAAATTTAAGATTTAAACTTATAATTTTATTTAGTTTTAAATATATATTTTAAATAGTTTAAAATTTAATTTAATAAAACATTTAATATAGTTTTAATATATATGTTTTAAATTTAGTTTAATATAATAAATATAGTTTTGATTTAAGATAATTAATATAGACTTTTATAAATAACTTTAATAGATAAAAGATTTTGTAAAAGATTTTAGAATTCGGTAAATGGTTTTATAAGGATTTTATAAAAGGGTTTTGTAAGAGATTTTATAATGGATTTTATAAAAAGAAAATTTTTAAAAGATTTTTTATAAAGGATCTTATAATGAATTTTTAAAAGGTATTTATAAAAGGTTTTAAAGGATTTATAAATAGGTTTTATAAAAGAACTTGTAAAAAGGTATTTGGAAACGTTTTAAAGGAATTATGTAGAAGTTATGAAAGGGGAAGAGTTGTAAACTGTTTGGAATTTTATAAATAGCTTTATAAATGGTTCTAAAGCTTATAAATAGTTTATAAATGGTTTGAAATAGATTTATAAATTATTTTTGAAATTGATTGAAAAATATTCCTCAGTATTATTGAATTAATATATACTTTTGGAATAAGTATATAGATATCTTGATATGAAGGTATAAACTGTTTTCTGGATTTATTATTCAAAATGTTTTATGAAATGACCACGGTGTGAAAAATATAATGATTGGTTGTTAAATAGATCGGGGTTGGATATTGTCATACTCTCTGCCAATTTCGAAACCACTTAACAACTGTGCATGTGGTGGAGAATCCAGAACGAAATAGGATGGTTTGGCGAACGCTTCTGTTTGAGGTATGAAGGCAGCCCTGACCTCCCTAGGTCAGCTTGACATGACTAAAACCAGGAGCCATAACCAGGCCAAGTGAGGTCATTCCTACTATTAGATACGCATCTTAGATACCATATCTGTTACTTTGTTATTGATTTGGTGGCCACCCATGATTTGATTATGGGAGTGTTGTTCGAGGTGAGCGGTAGTAGCTGCTATGCGTTACCACCAGCCTGATTCTGCAATCTGGTAGAATCCTACCATGGGTATAGCCTCGTGTGCCCTGTCATATGCCTTATCGAGCCCATTACGATTTTGGTTTGTGTCATACCTATGGAGTGCTTCCTGATAGCCCACCGGTTTGGTGGAGTTACAGTACTATATAGACTACGACATTTATAAAATGTGTTAAGGGTGATATGGGTAACGCCTTAACGCTATTTTAATACTTTACTAATAGACACTATATATATAGCGTATACTACTACATATGAATAGTTTAACGGATCCTTAGGAGATGGAAATTTCGAACATCTCTTAAGTTATTGCACGCATGTTATTGGATGGAGATGTAAAATCCCGTAAACATCTCTAAAGCCGTTACACTCATATTTATTTTTTGTTGATTTAACTTACATAACATCTTTTAGTTCTAACTCGAGTGTTTTGACTTTTCATTACGCTCGGGTCAGCCTGAGCTTTTCCACGTTGAAGACTTTATTTCTAGAGGACGAAGATGGAGTTTAGTATCGTATTATTATTATTATTATTATTATTATTATTATTCCACTGTATCATGTTGTTCCGCTGCATTATCCTATTATACCTGGTGTATGTATAACTCTGATTGTATTGTAAAAAGTGTAATCAAATGTTATTTGTAAAACAGCTTCATGAACTGTTTATTTGATTATTATATTTTGTCATTCCGCTGTGAGATTCTGTATTTTGTTTTTCCTTCTTTCTTCTTATTTTCTTATTTACCCATTAACAATCCTCCCTTTTGAATGGTTTGAGTTGACATGTGTGGTTTATTGTCGATTTAAACCATCCAAAAAGGTGGATTGTTAAAGTTGGTATCAGAGCTTTGGTTTAGCGATAACCTTAGCTTTGTTGGATTTGACTCATTAGATATAGGGTAGTAATACCCTTGAATGAGTTCGTCTAGTGTATATATATGAGAGAGTGTACTTGTTAGTCTTATGAAATGTTTTTAAATTGTGTTAATTTGTTCTGTTTAGTATTTATAAATTCTGCTCGGTACATAGGATGCTATGGCATCGATAGGGATTTATAAACACTTAATAGGGCAGACCGACACAATATTGTTTTGAAATATAGGTAAGTGAAATAATTTTATCTAGTATTATATTTTGTATATAAAAGAATAATTTTTATAAATGGATATAGTTGTATGTGATATGTTTGTTTGTTAGGAAGTGAAGTTTTATAAATATCGGTTGCAAAATAAGATTTACAAATAAAGTGAATATGTTGAGAACTTAAGTTCCGGAGTTTTGAAATTAGTTTTCAAAGATTTTGAGAAAAATAAAAAAATAATGTTTGTATTATTTGGAACTATTTTCGGATATAAATATTTTAATATGATTTGAAAGAAATGTCTTAAAGGAATTTTAAAAGGAAATAAGTTCTGTACTCCTCTCTTTTTTCGCTAGAAAATAATTTCGGTGATGATGGCCGCATCATCGACATTCATTTTCGAGTCTCAAAGTGTGGGAGGCCATTAGTAGCTTTGCTACATATTTGTCTTGATAAACAGATTTTAATTTTATTTTCTTAAGTATGATTTGATATACAAAAGATATGAATATATATATTATTTCAAAATGATTTGAAATGAACATGTATTTAGTTTTAAGTTCCTGTTAAACTAATGATTTTCAGTTGTAGAAATAAAGTGAAATTTTAATGATTGAAAACGTCTAAAATGAAAAATAAGAAATTAGAAGCTAAGTGATTAATGAAACTGTAAAGGAATTGGAGACTTGTCACTTGTAAATTGAATGATAATGAAAATTAAGAAGATGTAAACTATTGGACATTTTGTTGACTAAAATGAATAAGATAAATTTGTATAACACTCAATTACATTCTAAAATATATATAAAACTTACCAGAAATATTTAAAAAGTTGAAATGCTGATATGGATATTTAATAGAATATTATACAAGTAAAAGCTTAATAAAAAAAAAATGCTTCAAAATGAATATATGTTTATAAATGAAAATTTAAGATGTTACAAGAATACTATAACATAAGTTAATATTTGAAATGCTAGTAATTAATTAAATAGAAAATTTTGAATGCGGTTTAAGTAAATGATTATAAATTCAATAAAATGACTGAATTGATTCATTTGTGAATGTTAATATTAAATGGAAATCAAGTTATATATAAGTAAATAATAAATGTGAATCAAACTGAAATGAAATATACGTAATACTTTAATAATGGATTCATTGATGATTTCAAATATTGAATGGGAAACAAATTGTGTAAGTAATGAAGGAAAAATAATAAAAGATAATTATTATATGAATGAATTAAAACAAATGAAAAGTAAATAATGATGTGAAAATAAAACCAATAGAATAAACTTAAATAACATTTAAATTCTGTATTGTTTGGCTAATGGAAAGTTTGGGAAAGGATACTTCAAATTATTCAAGGTTGTATGAATAATCTGTTAAGTAATTATCTAAGATTGTTGAGCGTAAGGTACACTTGATAGTTTATTTATCACCCTTGTACGATGAAAGTTTTTGAACCTGGACATACCATTAGTTTTGGTTGCAATGAATGGTTGATGGATTCTTTTGCCGCATATGATGGTTGTGCTGTTTTGTTTGCATATATTTTGTGTTGATTTGCTTTTGTTACTAATTGAAACAACGAAAATATTATTCTTTCACATAATTTTAACACTTTGGATTATGTAAGTGAAAGACAGGTTTATGGAAGCAATAACTATTGCTTTTGATTTCATAAATAAAGTTGTTTGCCTGACAAATAGGTACGTTTCCGAATTACGGTTTTATAGTGATATTTTAATTGTTTTTCCCATGGTTTGGAATGTGTTATTATTGAAATATGATATATATATTGATATTATTATTTTTCCGGACCTAACCGCGCAAAGGAGACTCTGCCGAAATTTTTCATAAATTTAGGACTTAGAATTTTTTTGTAAAAGTTGAGTTATTTTCAAATTTTTATTAAACTAAATTGTGTAAATTAATTGTTTATAAATTGAATAATTTGAATAAAATTATATCAAGTTTCCTAATTCCTTCTTGATCCTTTTCGAGGATGAAAAGATTTGAGTGGGGGAGAGTGTAAAGACCCGTATTTTTGATAAATAAAGTATTAAATTAAATAAGATTTTGAAATTTAATATTGTAAGAAATTATAATTTATGATTTATTAGTGAGAAAAATAATTAGAATAAGATTTAATAATATTGTTTGAATGTTATTGACAACTATTTTAATGTAATTTCAGTCAATGGAAATAATTGTAAAGTTAATTTGATTATAATTGTAAGTTAAAAAGGAATCAAATAACTGTTGGAATCAATGTGAATATAATATAATTAAATATTGTCGTTAATATGAGTTAAGATGATAACTGTAAAATATGAATGTAATAAAATGTAAACTAATGATAATTATATTCATAAGGTAATAGTTGATTTAATAATAAGAGTGTAAATCAAAATAAAAGAATTTATTGAAATTAAAATATAATTAACTGGGATTTTATTACAGTTGTAATTGAACGCTGAATTTAATGTAGTATTTAAATCGTGGAATCAACATGGCAAATGTAATTTAAAAAGATTATAAATTTCTATATGATCGAGAATGATAAAATGGTTAACTTTTAAATTTGAATTTCAAAGTGATTAAATCAATTTAATAATAATTTATATAATTAACAAGAAAATTAGTCATTTTGGCCACTGCTTTGGATTTTGACAGAACCAGTTTCATCGGATCCGTAATAGTGAATAATTATAAGATTTCAAGTTTCATAGCGATCAGACATATCGTTTGATCGTGCGAGCTCGAAACGTGTAGAAATCGATTAACAGAATTTAAATGAATATAATTTGATTTTAAAAGCTAACTTCTACATACAATGGAATTAGGGCAAGTTTAAAAATATCGAAAACATATATTTTGATATATATGATGACCTACTTTCGTTTCGGAAACGAAACAGGCTTTTTGGGTCGTTGTTATTGTTTCGACCCAATTCGATGTCTATTTGTTCTTATCCATCTGTCCGTATAAATAGTTTTTTCTGAAACCCTAGCTGTCGATTCCATATTTCTGTACGTATCTATTCAATCTCCTTCCTTCCCAATGTCAGATAATTTCAATTAAAACCAAAATTACAATTTCAAATCAACTTTCAAAAATTCAAACTTCTCAAACTACGTCATATAATATATCGTTGGAAAGCTCTCGATGGGCGTAATCTGCATCTGCTGTTTGTTTTTGCAATTGAGTCTCGGATTGGTTAGAAATTGTTGAAGAACTCTCGGTCATCCATTGTAGGGTTTGCTTTTCGATGATGGATCGTCGACCAATCGACAATCGGAGGTTGCTACGAGGTAGAGGATGATGAGAGAAGTCAATCCATGGTAGCCGTCCATCTGGAAGTGTCCAGAATTCGCCATAAATGGGTCATCATCGCTGGCCGAGGCGGCTTCAGGTCGGTGACCGAAGGGGTCGCGCTGGGCTTGGAGAGTGCGGCCGGAGGTGGCCTTCGCGATGGCGAGGCTCGATCTGGATGATGGTGAGCGAGGGCAAGGCGGCGTCGTTGAGTAAGGTGGTGGCCAAAGTCTCGTATCGAGGTCATGTAGGGTTTGAACGCATTAGGGTTAAGCAGAGGTATCATAATTACAAAAATTTCCCTTAGTTTAATTTTTAATTTAAATTTAAATCTTCTAACGCTAATAACTTTTGCATACGAGCTCGTATTTTGACGCGATTTCTTCCGTTGTAATCGTATCGAAATTCCGGACAATCTATAACTAGTTTGGCTGCATTCTGAGACTATTAGATTTTTGGGCTTTATTTGGATTTTAAATCGATGATAAATCAATGGTGAGTGATTTAACCAACTCACAAATACAAAACCATCTTATTCTAGTTAAATAAAATTTAAGATATGATAAGAATATTTTTGTTTGTGTTTGGTAGTTGAATTTGAATTTTAATTGAATTTGAATTTATATTGAGTTAAATTGCCTTTTAAAATTAATATTGAATTTAAATTGTTAGTTAAGTACCCGATAATGATAACCAGTTAATTATTGTGATTTTTTGGCTGATTTGGATGTTGATTGTGATGGATGATTATTTGTTGACATTTTGGATGATTGGATGTTTGTATCACAGTTATCACTATGGGTTGAAATGATACATACCTGAACAATCTTATAGATTAGGGAAAATCGTTATAGGTTGAAATGATAAACTCAAGCTATTTTATCAATTTGGAAATTGCTGGTTCGGGATATGGATTGAAATGATATATACCCGGAAAATTTAACAAGGGTTGAAATGATACATACCCTATCACTTGACCATAGGGTAGAAAACTATATACGGACACCGTTGGTCGGTTTTAAATTATTTTCTAAATGGTAAAGTATGTTTGAGTTTTAAATTTGATTTTTAAATTTTTATTTAATGATTTTATTTAAAAATTTATATTTGGAAAATAATTTATTTGAAAGATTCAAACTATAAGTTAATGTATGGTTTTAAATGTAAATTTAAGATTTTAACTTATAATTTTATTTAGTTTTAAATATATATTTTAAATAGTTTAAAATTTAATTTAATAAAACATTTAATATAGTTTTAATATATATATTTTAAATTTAATTTAATATAATAAATATAGTTTTGATTTAAGATAATAAATATAAACATTTATAAATAACTTTAGTAGATAAAAGATTTTGTAAAAGATTTTAGAATTTGGTAAATGGTTTTATAAGGATTTTATAAAAGGGTTTTGTAAGAGATTTTATAATGGATTTTATAAAAAGAAATTTTTTAAAAGATTTTTTATAATGGATTTTTAAAAAGGATTTATAAAAGGTTTTAAAAGATTTATAAATGGGTTATATAAAAGATCCTGTAAAAAGGTATTCGGAAACATTTTAAAGGAATTGTGTAGAAGTTATGAAAAGGGAAGAGTTGTAAACTGTTTGGAATTTTATAAATAGCTTTATAAATGGTTCTAAAGCTTATAAATAGTCTATAAATGGTTTGAAAGAGACTTGTAAATTATTTTCGAAATTGATTGAAAAATCTTCCTCAATATTTCTGAATATATATATACTTTTGGAATAAGCATATAGATATCTTGATATGAAGTTATAAATTGTTTTCTAGATTTATTATTTAAAATGTTTTATGAAATAACTACGGTGTGAAAAATATAACAATTGGTTGTTAAAGAGACCGGGGTCGGATATTGTCATACTCTCTGCCAATTTCGAAACCTCTTTAACAACTGTGCACGTGGTGGAGAATCCAGTACGAAGTAGGTTGGTTTGGCGAACGCTTCTGTATGAGGTATGAGCGCAGCCCTGACCCCCTTGGGTCAGCTTGATATGACGGAAATCAGGAACCATAACCAGGCCAAGTGAGGTCACTCCTCCTATCGGACACGCTTCTTCGATGCCATATATGTTACTTTGTGATTGATTAGGTGGCCACCCGCGATTTGATTATGGGAGTGTTGTTAGAGGTAGGCGATAGTAGCTGCTTTGCTTTACCACCGGCTTGGTTCCGCAATCCGGTAGAATCCTACAGTGGGTATAGCCTCGTGTGCCCTCTCGTATGTTTTATCGAGCCCATTACGATTTTGGTTTGTGTCGTACCTTTGGAGTGCTCCCTGACAGCCCACTGATTTGGTGGAGTTAACGGTACAGTATAGACTACGACATTTATAAAATGTGTTAAAGGGGATATGGGTAACGCCTTAACGCTATTTTAATACTTTACTAATAGACACTATATATATAGCGTATATTACTACATATAAATAGTTTAACAGATCCTTAGGAGATGGAAGTCTCGAACATCTCTTAAGTTGTTGAACGCACGTTATACACTGGATAGGAGATGCAAAATCCCGTAAACATCTTTGAAGCCGTTACACTCATATTTATTTGCTATTGGTTTAACTTAAATAAGATCTTTTAGTTCCGACTCATGTGTTTTGTCTTTTCATTACGCTCGGATTAGCCTGAGCTTTTCAGCGTTGAAGACATTATTTCTAGAGGACGAAGACAGAGTTTAGTATCGTATTATTATTATTATTCCACTGTATCATGTTGTTCCGCTGCATTATCTTATTATACCAGCTTTATGTATAACTTCGATTGTATTGTAAAAGTGTAATCAAATGTTATTTGTAAAACAGCTTCATGAACTGTTTATTTAATTATTATATTTTGTCATTCTGCTATGAGATTCTGTAATTTTTTCCCTCTTTTATCTTATTTTCTTATTTACCCCATTAACAATCCTCCCTTTTGAATGATTTGAGTTGATATGTGTGGTTCATTGTTGACTTAAACCGTCCAAAAAGGTGGATCGTTACAATTTGAAAATGATTTCACCATCATTAATTATTATTTAAAAGGGTTTTATTTGGTTATTAAATTCCATTATCTAAATATTTAAAAATGATTTAAATATTTAGATATAAAGTGATTAATATACGGGTCGTTACACTTAAGTTACCTCTCTAGTAATCATGACAATATCCACCCAGTGTCCTCACCAACGTGAGGACTTCTAGTCATAATCGTGGATCACGCCCCTATGGTAACAGACTATTGGCCTAGGTAACAAAAGGGGGCTATGTCTACTCCACCCTAAGTGTTAACTACCATTTACTAAAATCCTATGATGCGCAGCTAATATATAATGAAGGTGTCACAGATCTGACGTGCAACCCCACGATCTGGCCGCTATGGTAGGCACTAGCCTAATCTGGTTTCCGCTATCTCCTAATCATATCCTGGAGCACATCATGATAGACAAGTAGATAATATCTAGAGATATATATATAGGTACTCCCTTATAACAGGATCATCCATTAGTCCACTCAACCCCGGGCAATATCTCATGTAAGTATAAACCATCATCCATGTTTCCGTCATATGTGTGTTGTTATCCAGCCTTTTGACCAGGCAATATTTGGATAGACCATACCAGTCGAACTTGAAAGCTATCGAGGAAGGAAGCTCAAAGAGATAGCCAGAGAGACCAGAAACCAAGTGCAAATAGAGCCACAAGGCAAAAACCAAACCACCACAAGAATAAAGGGCCAAAGACCCACTAAGTGGTGGATCGGTACCGATCCAACCTCTTGGATCTGTACTAACCAGCAATACTGTTATCCGGGTTTTTAAACCTATAAAAACCAATAGAAAACAAAAAAGCTAAGACAACGACTGGGATCGACGAAGCCAAGTGATTAGCATTTCTTTAGTCCAACCAGCGACTGAATGTAAACAGCTAGTGACTTGCCATCAAAACATAGCAACAATGATAAAAGGCTATGGAAACATTTCCAATCCCAGACTCTAGAAAAATCCTAAGTGCTTAGATCATCAGAGACCCATGCTTCTCCTTGCACCTTCAAACAAACCAGATATGGAACACACTACCAAAAAGAGGCAAGACATTGGTCCGTAAAATGAACCAAGTCTATGGGTCGCTAGCGACCCACCGGCCATGGGTCATCGACGACCCATGGTTTTGACTTTTACGAGCCAAAGTCCGCCTGGGTCGCCCGTAACCTACCTGAGATGATGAAGGCCCAGAAGCTCCTCGACATCTATAAATACCATCCCACCTGCAACATAAAGGAGATCTTCTCCGAACTGGTTGCTGAAGCTCTGTTGGAATTATTCTTCACCCTCTACCTCCCTCATAACAATCTCCAAAGGAATACACTTTGATTCTCCAATGGATTCCAACTCTAGAGATTCAATCTAGCTAGAAAATAATCAAAGCCTTGTAATCAAACATCTATTGTAATAGCAATCGGTCTATAATAAAACTTTAAAGTGGACGTAGGCTTCATTAACAGCCGAACCGCTATAAAAATGCCCTGTCAACTTTCTTTTACTATTCTTTCTTTATATATGTGATCTGTGATATTGCTCTGCCAGAACATGGCTAGTGCTTTTAAACTCTAACCAGGGTGTTGGTCCATTTTTTGGGTCAACATTTTGGTTCTTTCACTGAGAAGGTCCAACTCAAGATCCAAATCTAGTTATCTACTTTGTATCCTATAGGTCTAGAAGTTAGAACCTTATCTTTACTTGAAGAATCCACTGTTTGGAATTAATGGCTCCTGGAAAAATAAAAACTGCCTCTAGAAGGTCTATAGGGACAGTAGTAGCTGGAGAAGATGTTAATCCCGCTCCAAGGACTATGCCCGAACCCGCGACTATTATGGAACAAGAGAATTCCTCTGTTTCTGGTCTACATAGAAGAAATGGATAACAGCCACAAAAACGAGTGACAATAAGACTTAACGTGGACGGAAATGCAAGTACTCCATATGCCACAAGGCAACCTATTCTGAATTTGTATCGGGGGCAAAGCCCCCGTAGAAGACGTAGCTATGGATCTTTCTGACTCAGAGGACGGAGAGCCAAACGACAAATTGGGAGAAGATGCCAATGCATTCGATAAGGCAAGGAATACCCAAACTGCTCTAGTGAGACCAACCGCAAGCTAATGGGACCCTGCAGGAGTGGCTCTCATGAAGACAGGAGAGTCTAGGCCTCCGCCCACTCACCAAGACTGGTTGCAAAGTCAAACACTTGGCACAGTAACTGATCGCCGTCTTCAGGACTACCGGACATTAGAGGCATGCATAGAGGACATGGTTAAATGATTAATAGAGGAGAGTAAAGATAGATGAGATGATGAGTGGGGATCTACGCCAAGCCGGACTCCCTTCACCGATGAAATCCTAAACGAGAGATATCTAGAAAAGTTCACAATGGCAACTATTCCGTCCTATGATGGAAATAAGGACCTGTAGCCTCACTTGTACAAATATAGTTGGTATATGGACAGAGCGAATGCCTCTGAAGCTGTTTGATGTAGATGGTTCCCTACCTTTCTCGAAGGGGTTGCGTCAATGTGGTTCACGAGGCTTCCACCAAGATCCATCTCTACTTTTGACCAACTAGAGACAAGGTTCCTTAATCAGTTTAGACTACATACTACGCAGCAAAAAGATGTCATGTCCCTATCCGGGTTGTTCCAAGGGCGCAACGAATCACTGAAGTCTTTCATGAACAGGTTTAACACCACGATGCCAGAAGTAAGTAACCCCAACCAAGACATGGTTTTTATGGCATAAATTCATGCCATTCACCAGGAAACTGAATTCGAAAAGTGGATTAAAATGAAGCAACCCACCACCAGGAAAGATTCAATCACAAAGCAAGTCTGTACCTAAGGTTGGAGGAAGTGCAGGAATTGGAAGGGAAGTCTACTAGTGTGCAACCGGCAAATTCCGAGCAAAGCGATGCAATAATGAATCAAAATGCGCACACTTCTCGAACTATTGAAGGAACCGCTGGGAAAGATGGGAATTCAAAGAGAAAATGTCAAAACTCCAATAAGAAGAATGGTAATGACAGCAATAAAAAGCTCAAAGGGTTTAGGCCCGAAGGCTACACTCCCCTAAGCAACACACCAGAAAACATTTTTCTGGCAATTTAAGGAACTGAGGAATGCAAAAAGCCACCCAGAAAAGAGGCGACCGAGCAGTAGAAGCGATCAAGGAAGTTCTGCTGCTTCCACGAGACACATAGCCACAATATGAACGAATGCCGCTACCTAAAGAATCTCGTTGAGGAACTGATCCAGAACAACAAACTCCAGCAGTATGTAAGACAACTACAAAACCCCTATCAATCTACAACTCCTCAACACCCAAGAGAACGAAGGAATCAAGCAAGAACCGGTGAAGAAGGTTCGAAATGAACTGACCAGAGACTTATCATTAGAACAATATCCGGGGACCACATCCCGCATAAAGAAGTTGGGGAAAAATGGAGCGATATGCGAGTTCATTGAAGCACGCTCCAAAGGAATCATGTTTGGCTATGGAAGACGAAACTCCAGTTAAGATGCAAAGGATCTTGAATGACGATGTTGTATTCCGAAATCGGGACATCGAAGGGATCGAAGCTCCAACTCTCGATCTGATGGTGGTGATGGTAGGAATTGGACCTGCTGTAGTTCGAAGGGTGTTGGTTGACAGCGGCAGCTGCGTTAACATTCTCTTAAAATGCAATTTTGATCAAATGAAGATTGGCATGAAAAGTGTGTCCGCATGCCAAACAAAGATTCAGGGGTTCACCGGAGAACCCAAACAACCGGTGGGAACAATAGAGCTACCGGTAGAGCTTGGAGAGGGCGAGTGAAGGGTCACCCTCATTTAGACTTTTGTGATCATGGATGAAATGTCAGAATACAACGCCTTCTTACGATGGTCCGCATTAGCCGACTTCAGAATAGCACTTGCCCAATGGTACCTTACAATGAAGTTCCCTACAGAACACGGAGTCGGAATTGTGAAAGGAGACCAAAGTGCTGCCCGGGAATGCTACATAGCAGAATTGCATGAGTGAAGAAGAAAGGAAAAAGGAAAGGATATGGGGAAAACCCTCCACATCCGTGAACCCTCCGAATAGCAACTATAGAACCACCCCTAGCTTGGGGACCATAGCCGATTCGACAAGGCTTTAGACCCTAGAAAGAACAGCTCAGGGGATAATCGGGCAGCACGGGCTGAATTGACGGTGTCTGTCCCAGTCTGTATGGATGACCCAACATAGGTCCTGAAAATTGGGTCGCAGCTTGAAAATAAGATGCGGTCAGAACTAACTAAATTCCTTCATGCCAATTTGGACGTATTTTCTTGGACACACTCTGATATGTGTGGGGTATCACTTGAAATTGCCTGCCACGCACTCAATATTGACCCTAAATTCACACCGGCAAAGCAAAAATAGCGCAGCTTGGGCCCTGAACGGTTTAAGGCATTGAGAGAGGAAGTAGATAAACTGAGGGCTAACGGCTTCATTCAAGACGAAACCTACCCTTAATGGGTATCGAACCCAATCCTAGTCAAGAAGTCTAATGGAAAATGGTGAACTTGTATCGATTTCTCGGACCTCAAAAAAGCCTATCCGAAGGATAGCTTCCCTCTCCCTAGGATTGATCAATTGGTGGATGGAACGGCGGGACACGAACTGCTGTCATTTATGGATGCATACTCGAGCTATAACCAGATCCGGATGCATGAACTAGACCAAGAGAACACCAGCTTCATCACCGATTTGGGACTGTACTGCTACCGAGTAATGCCACTTGGTTTGAAAAATGAAGGGGCAACGTACCAAAGGCTAGTGAATACTATATTCAAATGCCAGATTGGGAAGACTATGGAAGTTTACGTTGACGATATGTTAGTCAAATCCCAAGTAGCTACTAACCATCTAGATAATCTCACTGAAATGTTCAAAATATTCCGCAAATACGGAATGAAGCTCAACCCGCTTAAATGTCACTTCGGAGTAGCCTCTGGGAAATTCCTGGGATTCATAGTAAATGCCCGAGGCACCGAAGCAAATCCAGAGCAAATAACAGCCTTACGGGAAGTCCAAGCCCCTAAAAATAAGAGAGAGCTTCAAAGCTTGAATGGAAAGGTCGCAGCACTGAGTCGGTTCATCTCTAAAGCTATAGACAAGTGCATACCATTCTTCGATGCACTAAAGGAAGGAAGGAAAAACTTCGAATGGGGCAAAGCTTGCCAGACAGCTTTCGAGGAACTACTACGACACATGGAGGCTCCCCTGATTTTATCAAATCCGGTAGATGAAGAAGACCTATTCATTTATTTAACAGTTTCCCCGCACTCCCTGAGCTCGGCTCTCATGCGGGAAGAATCGAGGATCCAGTGACATGTGTACTACGTTAGCAAGTGATTCACCGGAGCCAAGAAGAATTACCCAAAGCTGGAAAAGCTAGCATATTTCCTTTTGATCGCATCCCGAAAATTACGACCGTACTTCCAGGCTCATCCGATTAAAGTATTGACTGACCAGCCCCTGAAGCAAATTTTATACCGGCCAAAAACTTCTGGATGACTACTCAAATGGAATATACAGTTGAGCCAATACGACATCACATACCATCCAAGGAAAGCAATCAAGGGGCAAGTGTTAGCCGACTTCATTGCTGAATTTACTGTAAGGGACGATGAGGAGGAAGGTCAGTCGGAAGCAGGCAAGGAATGGAAGCTCCTCATCGACGGTGCATCAAACAACCTCTGTCGGAAGCGGGAGTAGTGCTTAAAACCCCCAAAGGGCAAGCCATTAGCTATGCTTTACATTTGGAATTCCTAGCAATAAATAATAAAGTAGAGTATGAAGCCTTAATTGCTGGACTAAAGGTTGTGAAGGAACTCAGGATAAAATCTATTAACATATACAGCAACTCCCAGCTGGTCATCTGTAAAGTGAAAAGGGAGTACCAAGCGCATGGAGAAAATCTCCCCCCATACCTGTCCAAAGTAAAAGAGTTGTTAAGTGATATCGAGCACTACACCATAACTCACATCCCACGAGAGCAAAACACCAAGGCAGACTATTTGGCCAAGCTGGCAAGCTCCGGAGAAGCCAAGTCATTGGGATTAGTTCTGGTTGAAACGCTAACCAACCCAAGCATAGACGAAATGGACGTGAACTTGATATTAGAGACCACCATCGAGCCAGATACATGGATGACGCTGATAAAGGACCCTACCAACCAACCGAAATCAACTGAAGATGCTCCTCCGCAAGGCTCCAAGGTTCATGATTCAGGATGGGATACTCTATCGAAGGGGATTCTCGACCCCTCTTCTTAGGTGTGTGACCAATCATGAAGCATGACAAATCCTAAAGAAAATGCATGAAGATGAATGCGGATACTACACTGAGAGGCAGACGCTGGCTAAGAAAGTCCTTCGATATGGATATTTTTAGCCAACAATAAATCGTGATGCTGCAGATCATGCCAGAAGATGCGATTGCTATCAAAGATTCAACAAAATTAAGAGAACTCCTTCAACGGAACTGACACAAATGGTCAGCCCATGGCCATTTGCGATATAGGGGATCGATCTGATTGGTGTCCTTCTAATAGCTAAAGGAGGAGCCAAATATGTTATAGTTGCCATAGATTATTTCTCAAAATGGCCGAAGCAGAACCGCTGGCCACCATAACCACAAAGAAAGTTATTAACTTTGTCACTAAAAACATCATTTGCAGGTTTGGTGTGCCGCAAAAAATCATCATGGATAATGGAACCCAATTCGAAAGTGTCGAGTTCAAAGACCTCTACAGGCGCTTCCGAATCGAAAAAAGCTTTTCCACAGTGGCTCATCCATAAGTAAACGGGCAAGTGGAAGCAATAAACAAGATCATCAAATCCACCATCAAAAAGCGATTAACAAAAGCAAAAGGAAATTGGGTTGACAAACTTCCACTCGCACTATGGGCATACATGACAACACATAAAGCGGCAACTGGCCACACTCCGTTTGCATTAGCATATGGTTTAGAAGCAATGATTCCTATTGAATTAGAAGTCCCCTCGCACCGAAGGTAGAATATTAATCAAGCACAAAATGAGCAACTCCTACTCGAATCGTTAGACATGGTCGGTGAAAAAAGAGAAGAAGCGAAGTTGAGAATGGCTGCCCACCATAAAAGGGTTGCACGGTACTTCAACTCCAAAGTTCATAATCAGATGTTTGAAGTTCGAGATCTTGTGCTCAAGCGAGTTTACCCTGTACCGGGAGCCTTTGGACCAAACTGGGAAGGACCGTATGTTGCTAATCAAAAGCTCAGTGACGGGACTTTCAAGCTAACAACCGTCGATGGGGTCACAGTTCCTAGAGCCTGGAACAACGAATCGCTCTGCCGTTATTTCATCTAAAAAACTATTTTATGTATTTTCTATTTCTTCAGAAAATAAGCCATCCTGGAAATGCCGGTGGCATTGTAAATAGGCAAAGAATCTGCCATGTTTTCCTTAATAAAGTTTGTTTCTTGAACCAACCAAACTGTGTTCATAATAATTACCCGCCGAGTCGATGGAAGCAAATCGACTCAAACCGTTGGATCGGCAAAACCCAATCTTTGCCCTTTGACAATTGGACTGCTTCGGCAGCATCGAGAGGGCTAAAACAATTAAAACTCCTCGTGTTGCCCGAAAATAGGCAACATTGAGGAGCCCCAAAATAAAAAATCCTTGTGTTGCCCGAAGATAGGCAACACCAAGGAAAATCAAAACTCCTCGTGTTGTCCGAAGATGGGCAACACCGAGGAGCACCAAAACTAAAAACTCCTCGGGTTGCCCGAAGATAGGCAACACCGAGGAGCACTAAAACTAAAACTCCTTGTGTTGCCCGAAGATAGGAAACACCAAGGAAATTCCAAAATCCTCATGTTTCCCGATGATAGGCTACATCGAGGAGCCCCAAAATAAAAACTCCTCGTGTTGCCCGAAGATAGGGAACACCAAGGAAAATCAAAACTCCTCGTGTTGCTCGAAGATAGGCAACATCGAGGAGCACCAAAACCAAAACTCCTCGTGTTGCCTGAAGATAAGCAACACTAAGGAGCCCCAAAACTAAAACTCCCGTGTTGCCCTAAGATAGGCAACGTCAAAGAGCCTCAAAATAACAACTCCTCGTGTTGCTCGAAGATAGGCAACCCCGAGGAGCATCGAAATGACAACTCCCCATGTTTCCCGAAGATAGGCAACACCGAGGAAAAATAAAAGCCACGCATCCATGAGCCGCACACCAAAATTTTAACTCCTTGTGTTGTCCGAAGATAGGGAACGCTAAGGAGCATGAGAAACCGCACAAATATAGTCAGGAACAATGAGTGCAACTCGGACAAAATTTGCGTTAGAAGGCGGCACTTAATGATCGTGACAACACATACCCATGCGCAAATAGCATATTTACCTGAATGTCGTCAAAAAACGAGATTACATGCTAAAATCACAATATCTCTGAAAAGAGTAGAATTGAGTTGTAACTTAGCCAATTTTTTTATAAAGATTAGTTAAACCAAAAGTTATTGGCAACTTGAAAATGGTTTGAAGTGAATAGCCCTATGAACTGGGGGGCATACACCTGTACTGAGACAGAACTAAACAAATACGATAAGATCACAAGTTCTGTCACTCCAAACAATAATAAGCCCACAAGTTCTATCTCAAAGTTTTATGAACTTCCAAACAAAAATTCTAAACAAAATTCCTAAGTGTTACAAATTTTTAAACAAAATTCCCAAGTGTTACAAATTTTAAAAAAAAATTCTAAACAAAAATTCTCTAAGTTCTGTCACTTCGAATGAAGGACTTTAGCTATAATCATAGAACTCGAAAAGTATGAAATGAAACAAGCACAAGTACACAGAACATATGTGAATAGACAGATAAACGTGCAATTAAAATATCATTGTATTGCTTATGATTTTCTGTACACAGGATCAAAATGCGGGGGCCGTACCCACACCACAACGACCAACAAAGAGAAAATACAGACTCTAGAGCGAGGACACAAAGTGCAGACTCTGCACTTGAACAAAATGATTTAAAAAGAAACAAAACCAAGTCAGACTTCTTGTAAGCTGTTGGCCAAAATCAAGTCCATCCCCACGCCAAATGCTCACCGCTTCTTGCCACCGCTTCCCTTTCCATCTCTGGTTGGTAGTTTCTGCTTCTTTTCAGGAGATGTGTCGCTGCCAATGATGTCAACATGCACTTTGGTGGCAATCTCCTCCTCCTCCGAATGTTTTTCAGAAGAGCTTCCCTTTCCTTTGTGTTTTCTAGACTTCCAAGAGCCCTTCGAAGCTTTAGCTGGCTCCATCTTTTCCTTCTTGACGGCAACCAAATCAGGCTGAGTCTTCTATGGCTGCTTCATCTACGTCTCCTCCTCCTTAGCCTCTGCTGTAGTTATATCACCTTCCAAAGACATTGAGGGGTCGTCCAAGCCATGGAGAGTCGCTATTTTCTCAGCCTCTGGCCTCGGTTGTGAACTAGACATGGATATGGGAACTGGAGCAGGAACGGAAACAACCTCGGAGGATGTGAAAATGGCAGCAGGCGCAGGCGACGAAGTAGTTTGCGCATCAACAGGAAAAGTGGATGGACCTATATAATCAAAAACGAAAGCATTAAACTCCTCTTGCTCCTGTGGTGTAAGATGGAGACTCCCAAATTCGGGAGAAGCATGAACGTTACCTGCACCAAGGGAAGGATCATGAATAGCCACTTCGAACTCACCAGCATCACCTTCTTTTGAGGGCTTCGCCACATGAGGAATAATATCAACTCCTGAACTCATCGGCTAGTCGTGGAGCTGCTCCGACAGTCCGCCCACACCAGAGGTAGAAGGTTTGTTAAGTGCATCGGTGGCGGTCATCAAGGAAACATCGACGACTTCCCTCACTTGTTCAACCCAGAGGATTCCTGGCCCTCAAGTAGCGCTTTCTTGGATTCATCATTGAGATAAGCATCTCGCAACCCTTGTTCGGTGTAAACGTTGCCGCTCTCAGCAAAGTGGGATAAGATTTTCTCCCAAACAAGGGCAAGAGTGCGCAGATACTTCGGGCCGAGATAGCTGTGACTTCCCTGATGCAACAAGGAGTTAACATAAAAGTTCAGGATTGTTGCATCCAGCTTCTCCATTTTTCGGTCAAAGCACGTTGGAAGTCCAAATAGTCCGCAGTCACCGCAGCCTTCTCAACTGCAGTCTTGTCGGCAATGAGTTGTGCGACGAGCCTGTAACTTGGCGATGGTCATGGCTTGGTCGGAGATCGTTTTATTATGCCCCTCGACAATTATATCGTGATCAGTGGTTGTTTTTCGTTGGGCTTCAATGATAGCATTGCAAGCAGTCACTTCTTCTTTCAATTTAGCCTCTTCCGCATAAGTCTTCTTAATTTTGTCTCTCCAGACAATCTCGACTTTCTCATGTGCGTCCTTCAAATCCTTCATCAGACTGGCGGTTCTCCCACTTTCTCGAAGCTTTGTCTCCATCTCATCCTCCAACTGTTTAATTTTAGCGTCCTGATCAGCCAATGCCCTTTCAAAATAATTTTTTTCGTTTTCAAAGGAGAGGATCTCTTGGTTATTATTTCTGTTAGTGTCCGCTGGCTACTTGCAGAGATTCTCCCATTTCTCGACCTGCTCTAGGTCATTTTTGATAGCTTGGATATGCGGCACGAAGGAGTCCCTACGAACGAGATGAAGGTCCATGTCAAACTTAACCCCTTTTAAGAACCAACCCAGAAGCGCCGCCTCAAGCTTGGGGGGCCCGAAGGAAGAGTGTAAGCTGGCCTCCAGTGGGGATAAGATGCACTAGGAGCATCAGTGACAATGGAGGAGGATGAAATATGAGTCGCGGGCAGAATTGGGGCAGAAGTGATAGGAATTTCTTGGCCCACGAAAGTGTGTTTTGAAGCAAGCTTTGAAGGATGGGAGCGATAGTCAAACTTTGATTTCTTTGACGGCTCATCTCTTTCCTCATGAGTTCTTCTTTTCTCATACCCGCCTTTGTTTGAACGAGCTTTATCTCTCTCCTCTTGGTGACGGGTTTCAACTTCGAGTTCTTTCCTCCGCCAGTGCTCTTCTTTTGTCTCCCGGACTTGATGGCGGTTGTAGGAGCGCTTGGGGTACCGCTGTGAATCAGTATAGTCCTCGAAGTCATCATGGAATCCTCGTCCTCTCATCATACCTGGAATAAGGCATACATGAAAAGCTTTAGAAGCATAACATAAGTTAAGCAAATATGTGAAGGAATAAAGCATGGAAATTAGTGTAATCCTAGTGCAACGTGTTGTGTATTTCTAATATTGCCTAAGACGTCGCCACAAACCAGAACAAACGACCGTCGAAGGTGGGATCGGACTGACTTCGGTTGTTATAAGCATAACAGAGCTAACTAATGGCGCGATATCGCCTAAGCAGGAAGGCGTCATGTCAAATTTAAAATCTCCATTCATGAGTGCATCGAAGTCAATGCAAACATCGCTGAAGTCTCCGAACTCCGCTTCGACATCCCTACTTGGGGATTCTTGATGCCTTTCAGTTTCAGGGGCTTTGCCTTCGCCACTCACATCGGAAGGAGGTGGCGTCGGTAAATCAGGACTCATTCCCGGAGCCTCATCACAAGACTCCGAGTCTTCACCCTCAGATTCTAATGAGAAGTAGTTGCAGCGGTAGACTCATCGCTACTATTCTTGAATTCCCCTTCCTCTTTCTCTGAGTCCATCACGGCTTTTCCTTCTTTATGCGTGAACTCGTCTTCCGCCTTCTCCAGAATTGGAGGCATTCTAGCTGAACCACCCAAACCAGTCGTAGCGGCTTCTTCCTTCTCATAGGCCTCTTTGAGTGATCCTCTCGATGGCTACCTATCTTCTGCCCTTCCTCAGAACCATGGGACGAAGAAGAGGATCTTGTGTGAACTCTGGCTCGGTTGGGAGAGGGAGCTTCATTCTGAGCGACAGATCTACCCGGAGCCAACAGTCCATATCGGCGTAGATTCTCATTGGTCGGCAGAACTCTAATGCACCTCTCCTCGACCTCGATAGCCTTTAAAGTTTGGAAAACTTCATTGAGATTTATTCCTCTTTCATCCTTGGGATAACTGCAAAGGGAATACAATTAATTAGAAACTCCATTACAACGCTTCGGAGCTCGACAAATAGAAAATAGAAGCATACCACCTGTTATCCACCAACGGTTGAACCCCTCGAGGCATCTAACAAAAAATACCGCGTCTTGAACTGTAATAAGTTTCTATGTAAGTGGAAGACGATCTTTCAGTTCCTATGGGTCTCGATTATAATTAAAGAAGGACAATCGTCTCTCCTCTTGAATGCTAGAAAATACCGCAACTCATCGAAACTTGGAGCACGATTGAACGTCCACATGAAAAGGACATGCAAGCAAGTAAGGTTGGCATAACCATTTGGATGAAATTGGAATGGGGAAATTCCTAAGTTTGAGAGTGTCTCGTGCAGAAAATCGTTGAAGGGAGGCACGACTCCACTCAGACACATGTATCGATGACAAGCAGTGTACTTCGGGGGGCATATGAGCGAATTCGTCTTTTGCCGGCAGATGCACATCCTCTTCAGGAATTCCATGCAGTGTACGTATATTATGAAGAGCCTTGGTGAAAATCACTGACGATGCTCTTTCGAGAGGATTAAGCAGGACTCGAAAGTTGGGAGGCGTGCGGTCCCCGATGGACCCAACTGGAACTAATTGACCATACTAGGCTTACGAGGTAGATGCTGACTCAGCTTCATAGAGCACTGGGCTTCACCCGCCTGACTTACGGCGTGTGGGTGGCTGCTTCATTCTATATAATAGAACTCGCGTTCGAAAACGGTCAAGTAAACCTATCCTAATTTCATAAGTTTCCCCCATCACACTTGAATTCCGAAGAAACTTTGACTTATAATCGACACATTGGACTTTAAGTGCGAACTGGGGCAAGTGCAGTGTGTTGTCTATATGGGATAAACTCAATGCTCGATGCATTGCAAACACTCTATCCCATGTAGATAGTTCGCTCACAATGGAAAAAGAAAAGAACTTCTCATGCCAGTTCATTTTTTATTTTTTGTTTACTTCTTGTACACTTACCCGTTATCGATTAATTATTGATAACCGATCCGTTGTTTGAAACGGCACAGAGAATTCTTCCCGCTGTAGGAACACCGAGTGTGGAATAATCAAGCAAGATAAGCCCAGATTCTTTAAATTGACCGTTGATGTGTCGTACGGTGGTGTATGTGAAACTCGGCACACGTCAATTCTGGTATAATGGACGAAGATAGTAAAATGCATCAAGCATTGGGCCGATGCCCAAACATCATTCTGGGGTACAACACCAAACTCGATTTACTATCTTCCTCCATATAACCATAATTAACTCGAACTTCCCATAGTTAACGTCGCGAGCAAAGTTCATTCATCAAATCATTGTACCAATATGGCAATTAGGGAATCAACCAAGCAACCTACCTCAAATCAATTTGAAGGCATAAGAAGAATCACGAATCAAACTCAATGAGCTATGGATTTGATCACGGGCGAGCTAATGATGGATCGTCTATAGTCCAACAGTGGGCTAGGGTTCAGATTCGAGCAAGATAATGGATGGCTAGGGTTTCACGAGATAAGCAAAGATGTGGATGAATCAACGGTGAGTGGATCCAAACGAAGCAAGGAATCAGGTCGAGAGGCTGCTTGATCGCTTTAGGTCGAATCGCTAGAAGGATTTATCGTAGGGAAAAGTGGAAGTTCCGGTCGAATGAAGGAAATGGGGTCGGCTCGAGTATAAGTAGGCATGAAGAGAAGGGTAAAAAATTTTGCTAAGTGTTCGGGTCGCTAGCGACCCGACCCATCGTGGGTCATCGGCGACCCAACCTAGATTTATAATCAAAAATTTATTTTTCATGCAGATAGGTTGCTAGCGACCCTCTGAAACAATGATGACGATAAAAGATGCATATATACATTTAAAGGAAAAGAAGAAAGAAAGCTTTGTCTATTCATCTCAAACCCGATCGATTACAACTATTCGTCATTCCAAGGCATGCAGAGAAGCTACAAGAGGAAGTGTGATATATTGTGGCAAGTGATAGCAGTCAGGACCAAAGAAAGACGACTAATGACGTTAGGCTAACATATTCGTAGAGCTCTAATGCAATCACTTGAGTGCAATCACTTGGAAATCAACAAATGGATATTGAAAACGATAACTTCCAAAGCACGCCTTGTTTGCAACAAATACTTACTCTTGGGGGCAAATGTTATCTGGGTTTTTAACCCTGCAGAAACCAATAGAAAACAAAAAAGCTAAGTCAATGACTGGGATCAACGAAGCCGAGAGATCAGCATTCCTTTAGTCCAGCCGGGGACTGATTGTAAACAGCTAGTGACTTGCCATCAAAATGTAGCACCAACGATAAAAGACTATGGAAACATTTCCAATCCCAGATTCCTGAAAAATCCTAAGTGCTTAAATCATTAGAGACCCATGCTTCTCCTCAAACCTTCAAATGAACCGGATATGGAACACACTACCAAAAAGAGGCAAGACATTGGTTCGCAAAATGAACCAAGTCTATGGGTTGCTACCCATAGGCCATGAGTCGCCAACGACCCATGGTTTTGACTCGTTTTGTGAGCCAAAGTCCCCCTAGGTCGCCTGTAACCTACCTGCGAACTGATGAAGAAAGGCTTGTTCCAGAAGCTCTCTGACCTCTATAAATACCATCCCACCTGCAATATAAAGGGGATCTTCTTCGGACTGGTTGTTGAAGCTCTACTGGAATTATTCTTCACTCTCTACATCCCTCATAACAATCTTTAAAGGAATACACTGTGATTCTCCAGTGGATTCCAACTCCAAAGATTCAATCTAGCTAGAAAATAATCAAAGCCTTGTAATCAAACATCTATTGTAACAGCAATCAGTCTATAATAATACTATAAAGTGGACGTAGGCTTCATTAACAGCCGAACCACTATAACAATTCTCTGTCTACTTTCTTTTACTGTTCTTTCTTTATATCTATGATCTGTGATATTGCTCTGTTAGAACGGGGCTGGTGCTTACAAACCCTAACCAGGGTGTTGGTCCATTTTTTAGGTCAACAAATACTTCATCAACGTTGGCCATGACTTCTCCTATTTACAAATGTTGATGCTAGAAGCCTATTCCAAGTTCCATAGCTTTGATCCCATGCAATCCTCTATCGATCTCCTCGAGCGCTTGAAATCAACAACCCCATTCTTCCATCGATCCATCATTTGTACTAAAAAATAAGCTAATAATGATGCAAACTAGTTTGGAATCACGAAGCTAACCATGAATCAAGTCTAAACAAATCATTCTCAAAGATCCATATGAAGGTCTTATGGATCAGTACCGATCTAAGTCCATGGATCAGTACCGATCCACATATATTGATGAGGTGTCCTTAATTTTTCTCAGGAGAATTGGTCTGGGCAAGGAAAACAATGTAGAGATTGTGGGGTGGGTTTTCAAGCAACATACAGCTATAAATAGGAGGGTAGAGGCTCATTTGGGGGATCCTTTTGGCTTTCTTTCTCTCCTACTCTAATCTCTTATAATCATCCATGAATTTATACCGATCTGTAAGAACATGTAATTGCAAGTTAATGATATAATCAACAAAATCACAAGGTAGACGTAGGCCAAGATTAGCGGAACCACTATAAAACGCGGTGCGTTATTTTCTTGCTTATTTTAATATACTTTTCTTCATTTTTTATTCTCTACTCAATCTCTTGGGTGTTTGTGCCATTTTTTCATTCAAACATTTTTGTGCTTTCATTGAGAAAGATATTCTTAGTCTATTATTGGATTTCTTAGATCTAAGAGATATATCTAATCTTCCCAATCTTACTGGACCTCCGGCTTACCAAATGGGTTCTCTACTATTCATGTTTTCAATAATCTACAAGAAGCTATTCGCCATGGCCTCAAGGAGAGACCATTCTATAAACTCCAGAGCTACTAATGATGTTGAGAACTAGGATATTCAATGTGTGGATGAAGTTGCATAGCCAAAGCGGGCAAACATCTAGAACCCAACTGATGTTGTGAAAAGAATGGAAATGGATCGTATGATGAAGCAGACGAGGATAGGTTCTAGGAGAGTCGCAATGAGATGAACAAGTAGATGCATGAGAGCTTGAGATTGCTAAATGAGCTAAATCAGAACCACCGTAGAAGGAGTAAGAGGGACTTAGCACCCTCTGGTTCAGAATATGATAGTTCCTCATTATTCGAGCAGAGGTAGAGAAACAAAAAGCAGAAAATGACTCAAAACATGGCTGGAACTTTGAATCGGGAACCGAGACAAACTTGTGGTAAGACCTTGTGGATCGATACCAATCCAAGAGGATGGATTGGTACCAACACAACAAACATTGGATCTAGTGTTTGCCCTTAGGATGGTGGCATGGACTTGACCTCTGATCGTGCTATAGATGACCAGAATCTAGAACATCGAACAACTGTTAATGATTCAAAGCACAAGAATCAAAAAGGAAGGACCGCTGGATGAACAGATCTCCCAGAATCTAGAGAACCCAAGTATCGAGGGTCTGCTCGAGAGTGTTCGTCGAGCTGAACACTCAGAACAAATCCTGATTACCGCTGTTCAGCCGAACCTATAAAACCGGAGTTTTTGGTTGAGATGGTCAGGAAACTTGTGAATATAAACTAGTTCTGAAGTGAAGATGAGTGGGGCACTTCTCCTAGCCAGAATCCATTTAGAACATTCCTCGTAAGGAGTATCCACAGAGGTTTGTAATGCCAACGATGCCATTGTATGGCAGAAAAACAGACCCGAGGCAGCACTTAATGAAATATGAATGGCATATGGACTCTGCTAGAGCATCTCATGCCATGAGATGTCATTTCTTTCCAATCTTCCTGGAGAGAGTAGCGGCGATGTGGTTCACCTTACTCCCACCGATATCCATATCATCTTTTGCTGAGTTAACACAAAGGTTTCTAGTGCAATTTCGTCTACATACTTCACGTCCAAAAGACATGATGTCGTTATCAAACCTCTTCCAGGGTGCGGGAGAGTCATTGAAGGATATCTTAAATAGGTTCCATACAGTTGTGATGGAAGTTACGAATGCTAAGGATGACATAGTATTGATGGCACTAATTAGGGGGATTCATCCCAAGACTAATTTCGGAAGATGGTTAGAAATGAAACCCGCATCAATATTGGATTTTTTATAGGAAGGCTAATTAGTTCTTGTGCAAGGAAAAGGCACGCATTCTCTCCCGAAGGGATGATGCTGGGCATTCAACTAAAGTGATACAGCGCAATATTGCTGTGAAATAATCCGGAGGGACTTTCACAAATGTGGATGTGAATATTGGCAACTAGAATGATGGTCAAAAACGCAGTGATGGCGAGGCCAGGAAGAGAAAGTCTAATAATTGGAAGCATCCTAGGATTCCTAAGTATCATAGCTATATTGAATTGAATAACTCGATAGAGAATATCTATATGGCAACTCAAGGTACTGAGTAGTACAGGAAGCCAGCTTCGAGAGAGTCGACTGAGAAAGAGAAAAAATATGGCAAGTTTTGTAGGTTCCATGAGACACACAATCATAACACCAATGAATGTAGACATTTGTGTGATATGATCAAGGAGTTGATTCGTAAAAAGAAGTTGCAACAGTTTTTGTAACTCCCACAGGATGGAAGGCAAGGGCTTTCCAACCCCCTTCGTCATCCCAGTAAGGGCAAGCTGAGCCTAGTGTTGACGAGCCTAGGTGGCTTGAAAATGTTTATTGATCAATACAATCATTGGTGGGCCACATCCAGTCGATAAGAGTTGGAATGAGATGGATAGATATGTTAGTGTTTTAAAATATGTAGAGAATGAGAGTTGTCTTGCTATAGAGGATGGTACTCTAGTAAAACAAGCAAGGATGATGATTGATGACATTGTTTTTGGGAACAGAGACGCTGATGGAGTGGAAGCCCCGACGATCGACCCACTTGTGATTATGGCTACGATCGACCTTGCTATTGTACATAAAGTGTTGGTTGACTGTGGGACTACAGTGAACATTTTATTTAAGAAAGCCTACGACCAGATGCTTCTAGAGGGAAAATACTTGAAACCATGCAAATCTTGGATCCATGCATGTAACGGAACGGCTATTGAGCCAGTCAGATATGTGGAACTATTGGTCGTGCTTGGTGAGAGCGACCAGAAGCGAGTGCAGGTCATGCCTTTTATGGTATTTGATATTTACTCTGCTTGCAATGCATTTTTAGGTCAACCAGTCCTGGCTAAATTCAGAGCGGCTATGGCTCCTTGGCACTTGACGATGAAGTTTCCTACAGAGAATGGTATGGGAATAATACAGAAGATCGGCGGCTTGGCCCTGAATGCTATGTCGCCGAGCTAAAGAAGGCGAGGCGAAAAGAGAAAGGGAACGGTGTAGAGGGGATCCTCTACATCAAGGCTTTGGATGTATAACAATCACCGCTTGAGCCTTGGCTCGGGTGGCACAGTCGGTTCCATAAGGATATGGATCCATGAAAAGAGTCGTTGGATGGAAAGGCAGCAACAGCTGAGTTGACGATCAAAATCCCGGTTGGTCAGGATGATCCTACGTGGGTCCTGAAGGTCAGATCACAGCTCGACATGAGGGTGATGAAAGAGTTCGTTGGTTTTCTCCAAGCGAACCTCGATGTGTTCGTTTGGACTCACCTGGTCATGTGTGGAATATCACCGGAGATAGTGAGCCGTGCATTAAATATAAATCTGAAATGCATTCCTATGAAATAGTAATGCCGAAGCTTAGATCCAAAGAGATCTGCTGCACTCAGAAAAGAGGCAGAGAAGCTAAAAGATAATGGCTTCATCTCCATGCCTTATACCCGGAGTGGGTATCAAATCCGGTCGTGGTGAAAAAGTTAAACGAGAGGTGGAGGACATGCATCGACTATTCTGACCTGAATAAGGCATACCCGAAGGACAATTTCCCGCTAGGATATATCAACTGGTAGACTCAACAGCTGAACATGAATTTCTCTCATTCATGGACGCATACTCCGGATACAATCAGATTCCAAAGCACGTCTTAGATTAGAAACATACCAACTTTATTACCGACTTAGGACTGTACTACTATCTTGACATGCCCTTTGGATTAAAAAATGTTGGAGCAACTTACCATAATTAGTAAATAAGATGTTCAAAGATCAGATTGGACGTTCGATGGAAGTATATGTGGATGACATGCTCGGGAAGTCACGACAATCGAGGAACCACATTGATGATTTAGCAGAGATGTTCGGCGTTCTCCGGAAATACGGGATGAAGCTCAATCCTTTGAAATGCTTGTTTGGTAGTTCATCAGGGAAATTCCTGGGCTTCATTGTGAACCCTCGAGGGATTGAAGCCAATCCAAAAAAGATCGAGGCATTGAGAAACATCGAGGCCCCAAAGATGATCAAGGAGGTCCAGAGTTTAAAAGGGAAGGTAGCCTCCCTGAGTCGATTCTTCTCCAGAGCTACACACAAACGTATCACTTTCTTTGACGTGATTAAGAAAGGAAAACGGAATTTCACTTGGATGCAGGAGTGTATAGATGCATTCTAGGCTCTTGGATGCAGGAGTGTATAGATGCATTCCAGGCTCTGGTAAATCACTTGGAGAGACCCCCATATTCTTTCGAAGCTATTCGATGACGAGGAATTGTTTATATATCTGGCAGTATTGATGCATGCTTTGAGCACTGGGCTCGTACGTGAGGAATCCCACATCCATTGGCCAGTCTACTACATCAGTAGGCAATTGAAAGAGCATAAAGAAATTACCCAAGGATGGAAAATCTTGCATACTACCTGTTGGTCGCTTCAAGTAAGCTATGCCCCTACTTTCAGGCTCATTTGATCAAAGTTCACACCGATCAGCCTTTGGGACAAGTCTTACAATGACCTGAGACTTCTGGAAGGCTTTTGAAATGGAACATTGAATTGAGCCAATACGACATAACCTACCACCCTTGAAGATCAATCTAGGGTCAAGTTTTGGAGGATTTCATAGCTGAATACACAGAGCAAAATGATACACCGGAGAGTGGTGGTGAGCAGAATGCTAGGTGGAAGATGTACACGGATGGTGCATCAAACGAATGTTGTTCCGACGCTGGAGTTGTACTTTTCACCCCCGAAGAATGTTCAATCGGTTATGCCCTAAGACATGATTTTCCTACAATGAACAATGAAGCATAGTATGAAGCATTGATTGCAGGACTCAAAATTGCTAGGGAACTGGGAATTAAAACTTTGCATATTTTCTGCGATTCCCAACTGGTGGCATGTCAAGTAAGGAAAGAGTTTCAGGCGAAGGGAGTGATGCTAGCTCCTTATCTAAACCAGACTCTTGAGCTTCTTGGCGACATTGAATATTACACAATAACACATATTCCCAGAGAGTAAAATGCGAATGCCGACTTGTTGGCTCAGTTGGCTAGTTCTAGGGATGCACAACTCATAAGCCTGGTTCTAAAGGAAGTATAGTCAGCCCGAGTGTCGACCAGATGGATGTTGATTGGATCTTGGAGGCCGAGTGTGAGGAGGAGTCATGGATGACTCCAATAAAGGACTACTTATAGAAAGGAATCCTTCCGGACAGGAAGAACGAGGGACGGAAGATCCTTCGCAAAGCTTTGAGATATATCTTTTAGTAGGGAGCACTTTATACAAAAGGATTCTCAGTCCCAATGTTATGATGTGTCATTAACAATGAGGCCAAACAAGTCCTGATAGAAGTTCATGAAGGGGTCTGTGGCGATCACACTGGGCGGCAAACCTTGGCGAAGAAGATTCTCCGCTATAGGTACTTTTGGCCAACTGTCAACCGAGCGTAGCTGATTACACCAGAAAGTATGATAAGTGCCAGAGATTTGCTAAGATTCTGAAAGCCCCACTGACGAAGATTACTCAAATGGTCGGTCTTTGGCCATTTGTAGTTTGGTGAATCGATATTATTGGTGTGTTGTCGATATCTATGGGTGGCGTGAAATACACCATCGCCGCAGTTGATTACTTCACTAAATGTGCTGAGGGAGAGCCATTAGCCACAATTACAACAAAGATAGTGATCAACTTCATAGTCCGGAACATCATCTTTCGTTTTGGAGTTCCATAAGCAATTGTTACGATAACTAGACCCAATCGATGGCATCGAGTTTAAATATTTCTGCTGCTGACATCGCATAGAGAAGAGATTTGCTACGGTGGCACACCCCAGGCGAATGGACAAGTTGAAGTTGTGAACAAGATTATTAAGTCCACTCTTAAGAAGCGATTGGAAAAGGCTAAGGGCAAGTGGGTCGATGAACTTCCATTAACTCTTTAGGGTTATCGAATGACCTATAAGTCAGTGATCGACCACTCTCTATTTCCTCCAGCCTATGGATCAAAGGCTATGATTCTGGTTGAAATAGAAGTACCTTCTCATTGAATGACTCACAACAATCCATAGACGAATAAGCAACTCCTATTGGAGTCTCTTGATGTGATCGATGAGTAGCAAAATAAAACTGACTTGAAAGCAGCTGCACGTCAAAACCGAGTCGTCCGTTATAACAGCGCCAAGGTCAGGAATAGAACCTTTGAAATTGGCGACCTGGTTGTCAAATGAATCTTCCCAGGCCCTCGAAACTTGGGCCCGAGTCGGGAAGGTCCATACGTAGTGAGAAAATGCTTGGAGATGACACTTTCAAGCTAGCAACAGTAGACGAGATGTCATTCCCGAGGGTGTGGAATAGCGAACATCCGTGATGCTATTTCACTTAAAAATAAAATTGTATATAATTGGTTAAAGCCGTATAATAAGATAGAATCTATCATTTCCTATCTTTTATAAAGTGAAACGGCTTTTCGAACCTATGACTCTGTCTTTACATAGGTTAAGAGTTGTGAAACATGACCTACTCAAATGAATCTACATGTGTATAGTGCAGGTATGTAGGTACCCAAAGATAGGTGCTAACAAAACTTCTACGATCCATGATCGGACCCTTAGAGTTCAACCACTCTTGGTGTCCAAAGATAGGTGCCAGCTAACTCTTGCCCTTGATGTGGGGGTAGGAGTATAAGCCAAAAAGGACGTGACTTGACCGTCATCCACTAATTCTTGTCCTTGAAGCAGAGGAAGAAGTATAAACCGAAAGGACATACTTGACCATATATCCACTACTCTTGCCCTTAAAGCAGGGGTCGGAGTATAAACATTCGAAGGCTGAACGAGACTATTTGCCTCTATAGCTCATGCCTAGAGTTCAGCAAAGCACTCACATCTTTCCCAGAGTAGGCGAGACAACAGATTTGTGCTCGGAATTAGGCGGGATCTCTTAATAACTTCGGTCGATGCTCGGAGTAGGCGTGATCGCAAGTAAACATCCTGGATTGGGACGTCCAAACCGCTATCTCAAGTGGTTAACTCCAACCGACACCCAAAAGTTACACACAATCATGCTTAAAACATCCTAGAAATAGATGTTCAAGTTAACTTTTCAGGTAAGTGGAATTCGACAAGTTCTAGAGTGGAGCATGCGAATATGGGGACGGAAGTCCTTATGATCGCTCTCTACTCATCAAAACAACGAATTGAACTAATGACTTGGTTTTATTACCACAACAGGAATTGGATCGCAAACACATTGAATTTATGCATTTCTCAAATACTTAGGAAAATTTACACAAGGCTTGATAAAAACAAATGTCTATATTATTCACAGTCAAAATATAACTTAGAAGAAAAAGTACAATTGTATTGACAGTAAAACTGAAAAGCAAACGCGGAGGCCGAATCCACACAACACCTGTCAAAAAGCAAAAGCAAAAGCTAAAATGTGCCTAGGAACTGCTCAACCAAAAACATAAAGAAGATGGATGAACACTTCTTTTTCTCTTTCCTCTCTTTCTTCTCGGTAGAAGATGGCGCATTGGATTCTTTCAATTGCTTCCTTATCCTTCTCCTACTTCCTTTACCCTTAGAATGTGAGCTGTAAGTAGCGCTTTGGGTACTCTGAGTACTTAGATTGCTGTGAGTAAAGGGCGCACTCTGAGTGCTTATGGGTATAGGCAGCGTGACCGAAGCAAAGATGGTCTCGTTTGGTAAAGCAATGGATAGCAGAGGAGTGAAGTCAAATGGTTCCTACTTAATTTCCATAACTGACTTGAGCTTCTTTCTGAGAAGTTCACACATTGGAAGTCCCTTATCAAGGTTAAGCAAACCGGTGATCTCAACATCACCATCCACACGTGTCTATTGAAAGTCGCTAGGCGTCTCCTCTTGCAATGCATCGATCATTCGTGCATCTGGACCAGGGACATCGCTAACTTGGATGCTCGGAGTCATCCCAAAAATAGTTACGACTATTGACTCGGTCATCATTATTTGCTATCCTGGTCGGGAGCTCTCCTTTAGGAGACTTGGAATTGCAGGCTGACCTGAAATTAAAAAAAGATGAAACGAGAGATTAATCACATCGACTGGCGACATGTGGACTTTCTCAAATATTGGCGACATCAATAAGATAGCTCCTTCAGTCTGGGATTCAGTATGGGCCGGAGTGCCGTTGGAGTTCCCTTCCAAGATGGGAGAAAGAATGATAGACTTGTGCATTTGGAGTTTCACTGGATATATTCAGCGATCGAGGATGAATCAAGAGCATTTTTGGGTTCAGATGTGTGCCTGGTGGTGGCATCTGGAGACAATGATCCAGAGCCTTCGCCTAAGTCTTTCTGCACTGTGGCAGCTAACTCCGAATGGGGGATAATCTCACCTTCTCTTAGTGCATTGGGCTCATCTCTTTTCAGGACTTCTTTTTCCAACTGTGCCAAGTCCACTTCACTGCCTTCCAAAAATTCCCTTTCTTCATTAACAACTTTCTCCCAGGCCATAACTAGAGCCTTGGGATAATCACTACCAAGCCATTCCAGGTTGTAAAACTTATGCACATTATCTGAAAAATGTGTACGTGCTAATATAGTACACACGGATCGTGTAATATGATGTATAACACACAAATATATGACTAATCACAGATAATAGAAAATTCAGTAAAATAGAAAAATCACATCAGAGATTTTTATACTGGTTCGGAGCACCGTCCTACGTCCAGTCCCAGACTTCTATCTGGATTTTCACTACCAACTACCTCGCTTCACCCGGAGGAACAGGTTTACAACACCCGAGCAGACGAACGGGATTTCACGCCTCTAATACACTGAGGACTTCAACACTTGCCTCTTACAACACCGAGGACTTCAACAATGATGAATATAATTGTTTGTTGACGGTATGTGTTCTTGCTAACACAATTTTGTCACTTGTAGTACAACCTTCCTATAATCTTATCCTCAAATAGAATATTTTTATATATGAAGATTTGGAAGTGGATATCGTATTGAATCAAAAGAATGTTAAATAAATTCTAGGATTCAAAACGATATATGATAGAATATGAGCAATTCGAGCGCTTGAGAGTTCAAGATAGAGATCAATAGAATAGAGATTAGAATAATAGAATTGGTCAATTGGAATAATGATTTCATGATGTTTATATAAGAAATAAACAGTTGTAACCCTTTGTGAAAAGGTACAAACAAAGGTCATGATCATTGGTGAAGAGAAAGAGAAGCAACCGTTGAAGAAAAGGAAGTGTCTATACGAAAGGTTCCTTTCTGTTTGAAAACGGTCGACAAGTCAAAATGAACCAGTAGACAGGAATTTGAATATATATATACGTTATGTACACTTGTGCACGTTATCTGTGCATTCTGGGCAGAAACGGTCGACCGCCTGGTTTTAACTGGTCGACCGGTTTAGCTCAGATTGCACAGTTAATGTGCACTCATACATACATATATATATATATATGTATATATATATATTCAAAGATTGAAGGTGAGATTATTTGAGGATAGATTTTAACATAAATAACACTACTAACATACCAAATAATCAACCTCTAACGTATGGAGCTCTTTGTGTCTCTTTAAAACAATGAATAACTTCTTTTTGTCGATCATGGCTTATCCCTTTGTCCGAAATCAAAACTCTATAAAAATCTTGACTCAACATTCTCCCCCTTATTGATTGATGACAACATAGTTATGAATCTCCCCTTGTATATGATCTCCCCCTGAGATTGTGCCTGTAAATCTATATTTTCCTGCATATATACTGTTAGCACAATTTTCTCCCCCTTTGTCATCGACGAAAAGGAGTTGTTAAATAGAGGATGTAAATGATATAAGCCTGATTATAAGCAACATAAAACTACTACCATAGATCAAGAGTTAAGATTCACACAATATGATAATACACTGTCCAATATCCACTTTCCTCTTTTCTTAAGTGGGACCTGCAAAAAATAAAATTAAGTCCATGGTACCCACTTTTTATGGGGTCCTAAGAGTTAGGTCTTAGGAGTCCAAACCCATACGGGTCCGGTATCCCCTTTATATATAATTAGTATTAAGATGCACAGTATTCATGAAATTCTGAATATATTTGTTCCTAATCAAATTGTTATTTGTTTTAGGAACCCATATTTTGATAGTCTTGATATTTTTCTTCTGAAATTTCACAACTGGTTTTGGTTTGGAATATAATAAACTAAGATTTTTCTTAGCTTCAGTCTTTTGTACTTTCTTCTTCCTTTCATTACCAAGATGTTTCTTGGTTTCTTGTTTCTTATATCCCAAACCTTGTTTATTTGAAACAGATTGTGAACTTTCAATGATTTTTGTCAAATTTTCTCGACCTTTGTTAAAGTTAGAAACATTTTGAGTAATGTCATCTAACTTAGTTTGTAAACTAGCCTTTTCTAGGTCCAGAATTTTGACTTTTGCCTTAAGCTCATGATTTTCAGTAGTGAGAGCATCATTTTTCTCTTTTTGAGTTTCAATTTCTTGACTCAAAAGAGATAATTGAGAGTCAATATTAGATGATGATTCTTGAAGTTTTTCAAGTTCTTCTTCTAATATTTTCTTCTCGTCTTTTAACATATCTCGTTCAAATTCTGCTCTACTCAAATCTACTTTGGCTTCTTTTAACTGTCGTTTTATGTCTTTATATTTGACTATCAATTCAGCATTAATATCAAGTACTTCATCAAATGTAGGAATTTGTACCTCATCTTCTATTGCCATGAAACAGACATTTGCTTGTTCATCTTCCGTATCACTATCACTTTCTGATGAGTCTGTATCATCCCATGTTACCGAGAATGCTCGTTTCTTTGATTTGTCCTTCTTATATTTTAATTTGTCATTTTCTGACTTCTTCTTTTGCTCCGGACAATCCTTGTGCATGTGCCCCTTTTTGTGATAGTTGAAGCATTCTATAGCGGATGATGTTGGTTTATTTGATCCAGATTTCTTTCTGTTATAACGACTGGCTTTTCGCTGTTTTAGGAATTTTTTGAAACCTTTTGCAATGAATGCCAGATCTTCATCTTCAGACTCTAATTCATTTTCGTCTTTTTCATCATGGAATGCCACGTTTTTCTTTTCTTCTTTTTGTTCCTTTCTAGTCTGCAAGTTAGCTTCATAGGACATTAGATTTCCTATCAATTCATCTGGCTTCATGACGGAAAGGTCATTAGCTTCTTCAATTGCTAATACTTTTCCTTCCCATTCACTAGTCAGAGAATGTAGGACTGTTGAAACAACATCAAAATCAGAATACTTTTGTCCTAAGCCAATAAGTGCATGGTGGATAGTTTGAAATCGGGAATACATATCATTGATTGTCTCATTCGGTTTCATTTTGAAATTTTGAAACTGACTTTTCAGCATGGCTATTTTGGCTTGTTTAACCTTGTTAGTAACTTCATGAGTGGTTTTCAACGTTTGCCAAATTTGATATGCAGTAGTGCAGATACTAACACGATTATATTCATTTTGGTCTAATGCACAAAACAACATATTTATTGCTTTTGTATTTACGGCTGCTGCCGTTTTCTCAGCCGCTGTCCATTCTGAATAATCAGTTGTTGGATTCACTATTTCTTTTTGAGTAGCATTCCAAGCATCATAACTATTTGATTGCATAAAGAATGACATACGTGTTGCCCAATAGCTATAGTTAAGACCATTGAAAAATGGAGGTCTTTGTGTCGATTGACCTTCCGTGTAAGTGATGTTTTGAGTGCTAGTACTTGCGTTATTTGCCATATTACAAGAATATATCAAATAACCGTGTTACGGTTATATGATGACCGTGCTCTGATACCAAATGAAAAATGTATACGTGCTAATATAGTAAACACGGATCGTGTAATATGATGTATAACACACAAATATATGACTAATCATAGATAATAGAAAATTCAGTAAAATAGAAAAATCACACCAGAGATTTTTATACTGGTTCGGAGCACCGTCCTACGTCCAGTCCCAGACTTCTATCTGGATTTTCACTACCAACTACCTCGCTTCACCCGGAGGAACAGGTTTACAACACCCAAGCAGACGAACGGGATTTCACGCCTCTAATACACTGAGGACTTCAACACTTGCCTCTTACAACACCGAGGACTTCAACAATGATGAATATAATTGTTTGTTGACGGTATGTGTTCTTGCTAACACAATTTTGTCACTTGTAGTACAACCTTCCTATAATCTTATCCTCAAATAGAATATTTGTATATATGAAGATTTGGAAGTGGATATCGTATTGAATCAAAAGAATGTTAAATAAATTCTAGGATTCAAAACGATATATGATAGAATATGAGCAATTCGAGCGCTTGAGAGTTCAAGATAGAGATCAATAGAATAGAGATTAGAATAATAGAATTGGTCAATTGGAATAATGATTTCATGATGTTTATATAAGAAATAAACAGTTGTAACCCTTTGTGAAAAGGTACAAACAAAGGTCATGATCATTGGTGAAGAGAAAGAGAAGCAACCGTTGAAGAAAAGGAAGTGTCTATACGAAAGGTTGCTTTCTGTTTGAAAACGGTCGACAGGTCAAAATGAACCAGTGGACAGGAATTTTAATATATATACATTATGTACACTTGTGCATGTGCATTCTGGGCAGAAACGGTCGACCGCCTGGTTTTAACTGGTCGACCGGTTTAGCTCAGATTGCACAGTTAATGTGCACTCATACATACATACATACATACATACATACATATATATATATATATATATGTTCAAAGATTGAAGGTATGAGATTATTTGAGGATAGATTTTAACATAAATAACACTACTAACATACCAAATAATCAACCTCTAACGTATGGAGCTCTTTGTGTCTCTTTAAAACAATGAATAACTTCTTTTTGTCGATCACGGCTTATCCCTTTGTCAGAAATCAAAACTCTATAAAAATCTTGACTCAACATTATCTTTGTACTTAATGATTGTCGACGCGAATCTCTCCATCAACCGCTTCTCAATGGCCTCAACTTCCTTCTTGATGAGAGCATCTACATCTCTAGCACGTGCAACCGCCTCATACCTTTTCCTTATAGCAGTAAGCAGCTCTTCACAGTACCCCTGTGCTTCTTGGAGAGCTTCGCCTTTCATTTTTGTCTCGTTCTCAAGTTTCGTTGATAGCTCATTCGCTTTCTTGGTCAAAACATCTCTCTCCAACACTAAATCATTATTTTGATGGTGTGCAGTTTCTATCTCATCTCGATGCTTGGTCCGCCCACTCTCAAGTGCCTTTACAGCATCTTCGGGCCTCTTCTCGGCGTCAACTTGTAACGTTTTCAAGCTAGTGAACTTGGCATCGAGATGTGCGATGGTTTCTTTATCTTGCGCCACCATAATTTTTAGAATATTGATCTCGAGCTTCCTTTCCCTCGAAACCTTAGAAATTTTCTCGGCCATCCTCCTCCATACAGTATATTGGTTGTAAGCGTCTGTTACATAGGCAATAGTCATGCCTTTAACCTCTAGTGGAATGTCCTTAAGATCGGGCAAGAACATGATTCCATCAAAGCAGACCTTCGGGAACTGTGCCTTTAGTTTGACCATTCGGACGTCAGCGGCAAGTTGTTGCTCCGCGGTGATGACCGGAGCTTCAGTCGGTTTGTTGCCAGCCCTATGGTGAGAGGTCTCGAAACTGCCTTTATGGTGCCTGCAGTCGGAAGGTCGATTGATGTGAGTCGATGTCGAGTGTTGCACGGGGATGAAAGCTGAAGGTGGTACACGAGAAGCATTACCAATTAATCTTTTGGCATGTTTCCACTTCAAGATCCGTGTTAGAGCCAAATGATACAACTATTAATACCTTCGTACCTTGGTCACTTAAAAGTTTATTTATCCGAGACCGTGTATTATCACTTATGAGTTTTGAACTCTTAAGCAATACAAGAATATGGATATTTAATTCATATTCGATCACATATAAATGTTATATGGTGAATAGTCATTATTTGTAATGTATGAAAATTCGATAAGATAAGTTCATTTGAAATAAGAAAGTAAATCATAATTCAAGATGGTGTATTTGATATGACTGATTAAACCGTGTTATATTAGATGTCACACTAGACCGATAACTGCATGATATATTTAGGATTTCGATCATTGAAATATCATAATGATCGATTTACATAAAGTGTAACTTATTTGATGTCCTTAAATGTTAAGGATAATAAAACGTACTTTTGTAAAGAGTTACTTATGGTCCTTTAGTGATGGTTTCCTTTCGAATGGTTTGACTATTTAGAAAGGAAAGCGAATGTATGATAGTGGGTGTAACTTATGGTACGGTTGGGATGAAGAGAGCGAATGGAAATATCTACTTCATGAAGAGACATCAGAAACGAGAATTGTATAAAATACTAGAAGATACTTAATATGCAATGAGAAATGTGATTTTTATTTCAAATGTATTTTCATATGAAAAAAATATTTTCTATGAGATTTATTTCTTTAGGTTTAAGATGTTTGATCGAAAACTCTTGAATATAAACTAGTTCCAGTAAACGAAATAAAAAGCTCATATTAAATGGTTAAACAGAGCTTCATATTTCGTACACTTTTATAGTAATGACAGAAATGGCGGGAGTATACCATATAACATATTTTTAATGGAGACATCAAGTTATGAAAATTATTTTCGTAAATATAAAAAAAAATTATTTATGCAATAATAATTGGTTTCAGCATTACGGGAAATAGATATAGATTAATTTTATATATGAATATTGTTGTAAGATGAATTTGTAATAATATTATACACTACCTTTTTAACGGCTTCCAATGGTCATGTGTTTTCTTGTTCCATTCGCGTCTCAAAATCACACTACTTTGCTACCAATAATCTATACTATAGTATTATTACCGAGTTAGATTTCAAGAGCTCACACGCCCCTTAAGTATTCTGTGAAATGAACAGCCACATTTTTTATTTCGTTTATTCTTTCTATTTGTGCACAAACATATTCACGTTTAATTAAAAAAAAGTAAGTTACTTCCTGCCCATTACATAAAACCCTAACCCACAAAATAACGAAGATGAATATCGATCATTGTGGAAATCAACGATTGCTTCTCTCCTTCTTTGTTAGTGTGAAAACTTCCACCTTAATTTTCTTTTTTGTGTATTTCTCCTCCAATCCCCTATTTATTCAGCTGATTTTCAATTCTTTGGATCTTTTGTTTTCGATTTTCAAACCTGATCTAATTCCTTGATTTGTTCGATTTGCTTATGTCTTTATTGTTTGCTTTACCTTCTTAATCTTCGGAACAAACGTAGTTGCTTCATCTGTTTTCTTCATCTATATTTCAGGTATCGTTATCCTTCCTTACTATTCTTTTAATTATTATATTATCCATATTTAGGATTTGATGGTAATTTGGATTGGTTTAATATTTAGAGCATGATGATTTGAGATTTGGTCATATAAGTTAGATGATTTGAGGTTGCTCTAATTAAGGCTACATAATTGTTTTTTTCTACAAGTAACTATATAGATTATTAATATTTTATTCGCATGGTTAATTGGAAGATAAAGCGAATGATTTGGGATATGTTCTTTGAATTTGTTTTCAATTATAATTTCAACAAAAATAGAACAACTTAACAATAAAATGGGAAACCTAAAACGAAGTGCATTTTGCGCTCAACTGCTACATATTATTTTAAACTCTTTTTATCGTGATCATAAGAAATAACTCTACGTAACGAATAAAGAAAAAGGTAGCTATCTTTATATAAGTATGTTGAATAACAATTGTGGAAGTTCTGAAGTTATAATTAATCCAAGTATTATAAGAATCGACAAAGAGATTTACATTTTCTTAAGAAAAAAGAATTTGTAAGACGTCATATGTTTCGGAGTGCATTCTTTTGTGATTTGTTGATTTAACAATAAAAATATAGCAATTTTGTTCGTAATAATGTGTGATTTATTTTTTGTTTGGTTAGATTACATTAAACGTCTAAATGAACAAATTTATTTGAATTAGTGTAACCAAGTGATATTATGGATGCGCACTATAAATATAAGACATTATAATACGAGGCGTTCAAAAGTCTGTACTATAATTTTGTTTCGAGTAGCACTATTTACCTTCAAGTTCTTGACTATACCATTTTAAGATAGCTTTAGTTATTCAAAATTAATATGTATTTATTTATACCCATACAAATAACCATTTTAGGCACTTATTATGTGACTGCTGCTGTATCAAGTAAGGCGGGTGCAAGTGTAGCTAAAGTAAAAATAGGATTTTTTATAGTACAAAATGGAATCGTTCATTGCCAACTCCCTATTTAAACATCATTCCAATAACAATAATATCTTTACAACTATGAGCTTATAAATCTGAAATTAAAATGAATATACAGAGTTGTGTAGAAAAATAAAACAACTGTAAGAAATATTAAAGGAAAGTAGTAATAATTTTCCCATAATTAGAAATTTTATTGATGTATTTTAAAGTTAGTTACATGTCAAAGTTAAAGATTTCTTTATTAAGCCATGCATTATTAAAACTATTAAAGACAACTTATTTTATATTGCATTTATTTTAGTATATAATTATGACCAAGAATATTATTAGTTAATTTTATTTCAACATCTGACATCTTAAAACTAATTTTACCTTATGTTTAATAGATGATCATATTAAAATTGATTTAAATTTGATGGATATGACATAGTTTTTCTAGCATGTTACTATAAATTTCCATGCATTCTTCCTTGCACTATATCATCTATCATATTTTTATAAATAGAAGTACTGTTCATTAGCAATTTCTATAATATTGTTTTTTTTGTTTTATTCAAAATTATCATTTATGCATTTTTTAATTGTTATAATCTAATGAATGCATTTCAAAAAAAGGGTGCACACTACCAACTTGGGATGATTTAACAGCTCTGTATTTATTTACGCTCTCTATGTTAGTTGGACAATAATAGAATAATGTACAATATATGACAATGTAATGATATTTCACTCTGTTTTTATAAATGTACTATTAGAAATCAATCGAAAGCTTGGTTCAACTCAAGTATATCGATAGGAGAATGGGAATAAGTAATCCATGTTTATTGCTAATACGTAACTGTTAGAGATTTATATATTTGCTATAATCTATACTCTATATACATAATAAGAAGAAAATTGATTAATCAAGCTTTATGATTTTTAAAGTATCAACTACCTTAGTAACCATATATATTCATATAAGGATGTTAATCTTTTTATCCGAACTGTCAAATATAAAGTACATTGATGGTTGCACTGTAACTTTTAGCGATAATTCAAAAGGGTTTGTCATTGGCATTGGAGAAGTCATCAATATCGGTATCTCTAACTCTCCTATTATTTCTAATGTTTTATTAGTAGAAAACCTAAAACATAATCTTCTTAGTATAAGTCAGTGATGTGATAAAGGGTTCGAAATAAAATTTTAAAAGGATAAGTGTAAAATTCTCGATCAAAGTAAAATTTTACTCTTTGAAGGATTTAGAAATCGTAATATATATATCCTAAACATGAACATTAAAAACAATTCAGATTTATGTCTAGCCGCAAATCATGATGATCCTTGGATTTGGCATAAACGTTATTGTCATATAAAATTTAAATATATTAACAAACTAGCAAAACATGATCTAGTTAGAGGTCTTCCAAAAATTAACTATAAAATTAAAAATTTATGTGATGCATGTCAAATGGGCAAGTTAAAGAAAATTTCTTTCAAATCTAAAAATAATATATCCACTAAGCAACCATTATAATTGCTTCATTTAGATTTATTTGGACCAACCCAAGTACGGTCAATAAATCATAACAAATATGTGTTTGTAATTGTAGAAGATTTTTCAAGATATACTTGGACATTATTTTTAAAACATAAAATTGACACTTTTAGAATGTTTAAAATCTTTGCCAAATGAAATACTAACTTAATGCATTTTAAAATTGAAAATATATGCAGTGATCATGGAGGAGAATTTGAAAATGAACTTTGCACTGATTTTTGTAACAAAAAAGGAATTAGCCATAATTTTTCGTTTCTACGAACACCACAACAAAATGGTGCGGAAAAATAGAACTTTATAGGAATGTGCACGAACATTACAAATAGTAGTAACCTACCCAAACATTTTTGGGCTGAAGCTATTGCCACTGCCTATTATGTATTGAATCGTGTCTCACACTTCGACCTAAGACTAAGAATACATGTTATGAAATGTTGTATGAAAAGAAACCAAAAGTTTCGTATTTCAGAACTTTTGGGTCAAAATGTTTTATTTTAAATACTAAAGATGATCTTGGAAAATTTGACCCTAAAGCCGACGAAGGAATTTTCATTGGCTATTCAGAACATAGTAAAGCTTATAGAATTTATAATAAACGAACAAATATTATAGAAGAAAGCTTACATGTGCCTTTTGATGAAAATTTCCAACAAACTATTAGAGAAGATGAAGATGAAATTTTAACTAAAAATCAAACTGAAAATACAAATAATGTGAATAATTCATCCTCCGATAATAATAAAAATGTTTTAAGATCACCCACACGAATATAAAAAAATCATCCTTTGGATAATATAATTGGAGACTTAAATTCTCGAGTCACTAGAAATAAATTAAATCAAATGAGTCATGTTGCTTTTATCTCAAATACAGAACCTAAAAAATATAAAAAAAGCTTCTAAAGATGATTCTTGGATCTTAGCGATGCAAGAAGAATTAAATCAAATTGAACGTAATAATATATGGGAACTCGTTCCTAGACCATCAGATCAATTTGTAATAGGAACAGAATGGGTTTTCAAAAACAAAGCAGATGAAATGGAAATATTATTCGTAACAAAGCAAGATTAGTGGCTCAAGGTTATAACCAAGAAGAGGGAATTGATTATGAAGAGACATTTTCTCCCGTAGCACATCTCGAAACAATTCGTACGCTACTTGCTTTTGCATGTCATCACAACTTTAAATTATTTCAAATGAATGTTAAAAGTGCCTTCTTAAATGGTTTTTTACAAAAAAAGTTTTTGTAGAACAACTGCCATTATTTATTCATGAAAAATATCCAGATCATGTTTTTAAACTCAAAAAGGCTTTATATGATTTAAAACAAGCACCCTGTGCTTGGTACGATCGACTAAAAACTCCTCTACAAAATTCTGGATTTCAAATAGGCAAAATAGACACTACATTATTTATAAAGCATAAAATTAATGATATATTAATGGTACAAATATATGTCGACGACATCATATTTGGATCAACTAATGGAAGTTTATGTAATGAATTTTCTAAAATAATGAAAAATGAGTTTGAAATGTCACACATGGGTGAATTAAATTTTTTCCTTGGATTACAAATAAAACAATTGGCCAATGGCATTTTTATAAATGAAGAAAAATATTGTAAAGATTTACTTCAACGTTTCGGAATGGAAAACACTACTAGTAAACCAACTCCTATGAGCACAACTTTATATTTAGACAAAGACGAAAATGGAAAAGACTATGATCAAAAATCAAATCGTAGTATGATCGGCTCCTTATTATACTTAACAACTAGTCGACCCGATATAATGATGAGTGTCTGTTTGTGTGCTCGTTTTCAAGCTCAACCTAAGGAATCACATCATCGAGCAGTCAAAAGAATTTTTCGTTACTTAACCAACACCAAAGATTATGGATTATTCTATCCTAAAGGTACGGCTTTCGAACTTGTATCATATAGTGATGCAGACTTCGGAGGTTGTAAAACAGACAAAAAAGGCACAAGTGGTACCTGCCATTTTATTGATCAATCTCTGGTTTTGTGGTTTAGAAAAAAACAAAATTGTGTTTCACTCTCGACGTGTGAAGCAGAATATATCTCTGCTGGCTTAGCTTGTGCTCAAATAATCTATATGCAACACACACTTAGAGATTTTGGTAAAATAATTGAAAGATCTCCGATATACTGCGATAATACTAGTGCTATCAATTTATCTAAAAATCTAGTTAACCATTCTCAAACTAAACATATAGACATACAACACCATTTTCTTAGAGATAATGTAGAAAAAGGAATTATCTCCCTTGAATTTGTTAACACCGACAATCAAATTGCCGATATATTCACCAAACCATTAAATGAACAATCATTTGTAAAACTTAGACGAAACTTTGGAATTTGTTCATATAATGAATTAAAAAACTAAACTATATATTCTTTATTATCCTCCTAAATGGTTACTCAGAAAAGCTAACAAACAAAATCTTTCTTCTCCTTTCATTTTGAAAACCTTCTGAATGCCACAAATTGTTATAATAAAAACAAAAGTTTTAACCATAAATTTAGTCGAACTAACAAACAACTTTTTTCCTTAATTAGAAATTGAAAAACATATATATGTATATTTATTATTATATATTTCACAAATAAATTTTTTATATATAAGCATATAATCTTTCAGTCCCTAAAAACATCTAATTTTTTATATATATAATGTCGTCTGACCACGATTCGACTTCCTCAGCCATTGATTTCTCCTCACCTTCTTCTGGCAGTACGTATACATCTCCCGCCAAAACAACACCAAAATCATCTCCTTCCATAAACATTATTCCTACTCATACTCCTGTGTACCATACCGGCTATTCTCCAAAAGGAAAAAGGCCAAATATGGTACTAATCTTGAAAATGCTTCTCTTCACGACAAAATTGACGAAGTCCATCATTATCAAAAAGAAATGATGTACATTCAAAAAGAAATGTACTATACACAATCAAATCAAGGAGCTCATCTAATTTTTTTAGAAAAGTGCATCCTTGCGATATGTGGACACTCTCCTACAAAGGATTGTGTTCATGTTCGATCACCTCGTGTGATAGAAACTCCTCCACGTGCTCATAGAATAACTCCACGGAAACTATGGGGAGAAGGAACGTCGAAATCCCAATTAAGTCCAGCACCTCCTTCTTGGTCTCTGCTACGACTATTAAAAGAAGATACGAAGGTGGAACCAAATTTGTGGGAGAAAAAGTAATATTGTTCTTCTATCAATAACTATATTTCGTGTATATATATTCTTGTTATAATAAGTTTAAAACTATTCAAGATTGTAATTTATATCTTGTTCTTAATGAAAGAGAAAAAAATATAATAATAAAAATAACAATCTGAAGTCTCTAACTAAAATCAAATTATCACTATTCGGTCAAAACCAGACGTCTAAGATATAAAGCCAGACGTTTGATTTTTCTCCCGGGTTATCGCAGACTCAAAGAACCAGACGTCTGACCCTTCTATCCAAACGTTTGGTTAAAGACTCGGATTACAGCTCTGAATGGAAACAAATTCCATTCTCTTCCTCTACAAACTAACCCTTCCATTTTTTGTCTAAAACCCCTAAAATCGATTCTACTCCCTCCCTCAATTTTTAAAAAAAACAAAGAGAGAAAAATGGCTCCCAAAGGAAAGAGAACCGTCTTTAAGCGTCGGAAGCAAGATCAACAATCTTCTTCACAGCCTCAACTAGTCACCGACAATCACATACAAGAATGGCTTTACAATAGCCAAAATTCTACAAAGAGATTTGACGATCTGAAGGTAAAAAAGTTCCATCTTGGTCCTTTCTACTCCTTAGTTCAGTATCCACTATATCAAATGATTGATTTATGCCAAAAAGATGGGATTGCAAGTCTAATCGCTTCTTCTGCAAATGATGTATCCATAGATCAACTTGCAATCTATCTATTTTTTGCAAATTTTTGTAGTAGTGAAGTATGGAATCCGGAAAATGATGATGGCTGGATTTGGTCTAGTGTATACGGTCATATCATTAAATTAACTCCGGGTATGATTGGACGGATCTTAAACTGTTCTTATTCCGAACGTACTCTTGATGAATTACCGGATAATAGGTTCAAACCGCGGGATGAAGTCACTCATCAACTCTGGGAAAATCAAATGCCACAATGGTCTTCCAAATATCTATGACCCCGGGCAAGACTGCTAAATAGAATGCTCATCAATACTATCATCCTAAGGCATGGAAGTCATGAACAAATCTATGAAACCGAGCATAAAGCCATGTACGCTACCTTTGGTGGTATACAAATAAATTGGACTCGATTCATTTTCAATGAAATCAAAAAGGTTTGGAATCGAAGTCGACCTACAATTCTATATCCTGCATATATAATGCGTATTCTCAAAGCTCAAGGAGTGCCCTCGTATTTATCTGGCTTCAAAGAATTATTCATTAAGGATAGTGGAAAAAGTTCTTCAAACTTATGCATTTACCCGATGAGCCACCAAATTTCATATCTTTTCAACAATGGAAATTATTGCAAGAAACCGAGCAACCGATTCCACCACCTCCACAACAACAATCAACTTCTCAACAACCTCTAGAGTATCATTCTGATTCCGACATCTTGGAAGCGCGTACTGAACCTAATCCAAATGAGTCATTTTAGGATTTGTCTCTTCGGAATTAACATCTGTTATCTCGCAATCAACTGATTTTAAGTAAGAAAGTAGGCCGCCTTGAACGCTCTTTTTCTACTCGAATGACAAAAATGGAACAAACACTCAAGAAGGTGGTATCAACTTTGGGAAAGATTATAAGGAAAGCTCGTGGGCGGTCTTCTTCTCGTTCATCCTCATCTCATTCTCCAACACCACCACTAGCTCAATCTTCACTTCAAACGCATGAAGCTGGAACTTCTATGCAGGATGAGCCACATCAAGGTGGAGATGCTCTTGGCGGTAACCTTTCTTTGTCTTGTTCTCTACCTAATGTTTAAAACTTTTTGTTGTGTAATTATTTTGTGGGATTTTCTATGTGGACTACTATTATTGTTTTGTCGGCTACTGATCTATGAACTATTGTTGTGTTTTTTTTGTTCTATGTGCTATTCTTGGATTATTGTTTTTTTGGTTCTGATATCTTGAATCATATATAATCTCTTATTCTTTTTGATAATGCCAAGGGGGCGAAAATTGTATATAAGCTTCATATATACAAGGGAGTTCATAAAAGCATGGGGAGATCATCAATGCTTAAACACAGGGATTAAACTCATTTTTTTGTTACATTGTATAGTTGTCATCATCAAAAAGGTGGAGAATGTTAGAACCTCCATTCTATAGTTTTGATGACAACAACTATACGATCATATATATATTTCAAATATCTTTCTACAGGGATAATTCACTACAAGCAAGAAGACAATTCTGAAGACATGAGGCAAAGCACCAGTATTAAGTTATTTGTATGTATATATATGGTCGTAGAATAGTTATGTAAAATCTCTATAAGTATATATACACACATATGCACAAAACTTCAAAAACATAGAAAAATGCTACAGTTGGACGTCTGGATGCAGAACACCAGATGTTTGAGTTTTGTCTCTGGATTTTTTAAAATATACCAGACCTTCCTTACCAGACGTCTGAAACTGGACTCGAGATTTTTTTAGAAGGCATAACTGTTAAATTTTAAAGGATGCTTCTATGTCTCTTCTCCAATACTTTTCATACCTAAATAGAAGCAACTCCAGAGCAGATAAGAAATGGAAGCAATGATTTATCGCAACCTTTTACAACTATAAATACGTAGAACAAGATTGAGATTATTTTCAACTAACTGATCTTCTCTATCTCTAAATCTTAGTTCTTACTTTTGACTTCTTGCTTTCAAAGTATACAATAAAAATTATATTCATTTTGATCTAAACTCTTCTATATTCTCAAGCACATACACATTTACATTACTCAAGGAAATTATAGGAAGAAACTGTACTTGTAGTCAAAATCAGTGTCTTGAGTAATACTCTTGTATAAAAGCCTATTCCTCCAGGCGAAGTGAAGGCAATTGGTTAGTGAATTTCCGAACGGGAGCTTCGGGACTGGACGTGGGACGTGGGACGGGAGGTCCATACACATTTACATTAAAATCAGTTGAACACGCAATTGTCAAAGAAATACTCTTGTATAAAAGCCTATTCCTCCAGGCGAAGTGAAGGCAATTGGTTAGTGAATTTCCGAACGGGAGCTTCGGGACTGGACGTGGGACGGGAGGTCCAAACCAGTATAAAAATTCTGGTGTGATTACTTTTAATTTTACCTACATTATTATTCTGTACTATCATACATGTACTTGTCATATAATACACACACACACGATCCACATAGACTTTCACTGTAAACTCATTACTCTTTAATAATGTGGAAATTTTTGATCAAATTGAGTTCAACAATGCATTCACTGGCTACTTTAAAGAAATCTTTAGAAGCACTGGATCCATAGAATTACAAGTAGATGGAAAGATTTATATCCGGCTAATAATAGAATTGAATAAGATACTTAGACATCCCTTTTACTAAAGAAGAGATCTTTAAGACTATCAGCAGTATGCCTAGTGAGAAATTACCTAGGCCAGATGATTTCATCAGTTTATTTTACAATAAAATTTGGCATGTTGTAAAATTTGACCTTATCAAAACGTCACTATGGGAAAAAATGCATCAGACGACAGATATGCTCCATTGTATGGTTGCATGTCTATCTGTCATTAAATCACATGCTATCTCATTGCACATCAGACCACAGATATGCCTCAATCGTCTGATATGCACGAACACAAAAAAATGTTGTCTGATGTGATAGCATCATTTCTAGAATTTTCTATTATACAAGATATAAATATTGACTGATATGATTAATTGTTCACATAATGAAATAAAAGAATCACAATTTTAATTAAACAAATATTTTATTTCAAATTAAATTCAAATACAATACAAATTTCACTATCACTCTCATATATACAACATTTCTCTACACTCTCATATATAACATTTTTTTACTCACTCTCACTTGAGTTTGTTTTTGATGTTGATGTTGATTTGCTTGATCCAGCTTGTGTCCAATCATCTCCTATACCTGTCACTTAACCAACGCGTTAAAATGGAAAAGGAAACAAACTAAATTGCAAAAATAAAATTGAATTTGAATATTAATATTTCCTCAGTGTATGGGTTTGTTTTCTCCTCATGTTTTAGACAGGGAAAAATATATCTGTGCACGGACAACTTATGATATACACAGTATGTATCACTGTGACTATCAAAAAGCCAGGCATCGATCAAATCTCACGGACTATTGCAAAGATCAAGCCCGAAGGCTCAACATAGTGCAAATGTGCACAAGGTCAAGCCCAAGCCTCCTCCGGCTCAACTTAGGTGTAGTACATATACAAGTACAAACCAGGTGGCAAAACAATCAAAACAAACCAATACATCAAAATAAAATGGTTTAGCTCAAAGCACATCCAGGAATCAGTTCAAAATGGTTAAGCTCAAAATGGTTCAACTGAAAATGGTTTAGCTCAAAGCATATTCAGGAAATGCAAACAAGACAACAAGAGCAAATACAATAAACAAGTGCAAGCTTGTGCCAGTGCAAATGCAGTAAACAAGGGATGCTTTCAAAATAGGAGCAGCAAGACTCAAGTACATGGACATGGACATGAACAAGGAAGTGTGCAAGTAAAAGAACATTCACACATATATACATACATATGTATGTATATACATATGGAAGTTAAAACAAGGCAGTATGCAAGTGCAAGTACATGGACATGGACATGGACATGAACAAGGCAGTGTGCAAGTAAATGAACATTCACACATATATACAAACATATACATATATAAACATATATCTCAAAACATACATGTACATATATACACATATCTCAAAATAGAAATATCAAAACACATATATATCAAAACACATGAACTCGGCATCAACCATCAGGCAAAACATTTAATTTTAGTTCAATTAGCATCAACATAGAATTAACCAGTCAAAATCAGATATTCAAAACTAAACTGCAATTGGAATTATCCAAATAGAACAAGTGCACACACAGATACATACATACATATGTAAGTATGTATGTATGTATATACATGGAAGTTCAAAGTATACATGTGTGTTATCACACTACTTGATATAAACAATACATGCATTAGTTCAAATCATACATGTATATGCAGTAAACAAGTACAAGTGCTCAAGTGAAACATGGATATACACGTATATGCAGTAAACAATTCAAGTGCAAGTACTTAGGTGCACAAGTGAAAGTTCAAAGCATACACGTATACGCAGTAAGCATATAGTAAACAATTCAACAATTCAACTTAGGTGCAACATGGACTAGTAAGACTCAAGCATTGAATAAGGCGGTGCACTATGTTCAGAACATCACATAAGACCAGGCAGTTCAACATACATGCCTTGACAACACTCAAGCATTGAACATGGACCAACAAGACCAGCAACACACATATATATGCTTAAGACCAGGCAGTTCAACATGCATGCATCAAAACATCACATAAGACCAGGCAGTTCAACATGCTCAAATAGATATAAACATATATATATATACACACACGAAAACATACATACATACATTCATATATATGCAGATATAAGAACATTCACACATATATACATATGTATGTATGTATATACATGAAAATGCACTCTTACACATCCAGGAAATGTAAAAAAGATAATTAGGCAAGAATTCAAGATAGTGCATATTAACAAGCTCAGGCAAAACAACAAGTGCAAATACAGTAAACAAGTGCAAGTGCCTATGAAAATGCAGTTCAACATGCATCAAAACATCGCATATTTCCCAGCAAGTTATTTATTCAATCAAAAATTAGCAAACATTCACATATATGTATATATATACATGGAAGTTCAAAACATCCACTAACTTAGATATGAACTCATCAAAGCAGCAACCCAGTTCAAGTTTTCACCATCACAACACATATATCTCAAAACAAACATGTACATATATACACATATATCCCAAGCCATAAATCTCTCAAAACACATGAACTCAAGTGGAACTTAGACATGGTATACACATATATACACACAGAAATGTACATATATACACATAAACATAAGTGGAACTCAGCACTGCCATGAACTCAATGTATCAAAGCAAGGTCATGAACCAAACATAAGCATCAGACAAAACAATTTCAAAGTTGAGAATACCAGAAAATCAGGCAAAACAATATCAAAGCAAGCTCAATTGTAGAAATCAGAAAATAAAAAAGGGGCAAAAATAATATCAAAGCAACCAAACCAACAAGTATACCGGTACTCATGAAATACTTTGAAATTAAAATCTCAGCATATCACTACAAGAATATCAATTAATAATGGCAAAGTAGGACAGCGTTGGGAGTGAACTTGCTATGATTAGGTTCCTTCCGCATATAAAAGATTGGCTATGCACGCTACAACATACCTCATCGTCTAATAAGACAAAACATGAAGTGGTAAAATAATTTGGCCACCTGCACATTTTTATTACTCTAAAATTTACCATTCAAAAAACATTCGCCTTCACCCCAAAAACCCTAGTTTTCTCAATTTCTGCCGATCTAACCTCCAATTATGGCATCCCCTTTGGAAACTCATGATCCGCGCTTTAACCAAATCCACAAATCCTTTGCACGTAAGCACCAGTCAAAGTGTCCCGACCCGGAGATCAAAATTCTAGTTCTAATTTCTTCAACTACTCAAATCTAACGAAAACCCTAACTCCAATGTAAATATGTACCATTGCGGAAGAGGCAACGGAGGTAGGTTCTAGAGAGTTCCGGCATCACGATGGTTGAACCACAACCATTATCGAGGTGGCAGGGTGATTGTTCCGCTTATGGGTTTAGGGCTGTACATCGAATGGTGCTTATACAGCGTCCGAGGCATGTAAGAGATGACAAAAATTTCATTATCGTGGAAGTGGAAACATTTTATTACTATATGTATTTACTTTTCTTCTAAAACATTTGGTAACTAAACGGTAAAAATGAAACATTGTATGAACTTATGGAAACCAGAGTTACTATGTGTGCCTGAGAAAACACAACATGGTTATATAGTAAATTATACCTCATTCTGACTTTATACTTAATAAGGTGTGTGCTGCAATTGAGAAAGCTGATGAAGTTAGGAAGTTTTAAGAGGATGTGTGGTCAAGATCGAGAGGTGGTGGTGGAATAATTAGGGTTTTACAGGATGGAGGAGTTTGGTAAAAAGCAGGGGTGAATGTATCAGTTATATATGGAATGATGCCTCGTGATATGTATAGAGCTGCAAAAGGCCAGAGCGATTCAAACGGGAAGAGGGTTGACCCAATTCCGTTTTTTGCTACTAGAATTATTTCAGTATGGTTCATACCTTGTTCTTTGTGGATATGTTTCCATCTGTCCGTTAGTTTGAGTTGGGTGTTTCAAATTGATAATATAGTCAGGCCATTATTATGTGTTAAGCTTAATAGTCTCATAGTCACCTGCTATAATCAGTAAATGTATTACGTTTGATATACGTCACATATAAGAGAATGCTTATGAATATTATATAAATTTCAACATCATTTACTTACCATATATCAAGTAGAGTCGATCACAACCGACTTGTGTTATTCTGTTTAAAGCTTATATGTTGTAGCATTTATTCATTTTTACAATTTTAAGAGGAAAAAGTGAACTTTGTTGACTTACATACCGTTAGGGATGGCAATGGGGCAGGTCTAGGGTCTAAACCCGGTAGACCCGCTACTATTTTTACCCATCTGGACCCGCCCCATTGGTTCATCAAGGCGGGTAGACCCATGACCCGCTCAAAAGAGCACCGGGTCTAGGGTTGGGTCGGGGCTTGGCCGACCCGCCCCAACCCGACCCGCACTACTACGATTGCATGGAAATGCTTTATTGCTACAACGATGATATGTTAATGCTTCTATACATAAGTGGTTATAACATGGATAATCTAATATTCCATTCAATAAGTTATATTATTTTATGGTATTAAGTTGTACATCTAATAATTTTATAATAACATATACATGTTTTTCCTAAACGGTTATCATGCGCCTTATTTTTATAATCTAACTTATCATTATAAACACATTAATATCTATATTTATTGTTTCATTTAGTGACAATCCCTCTTACAAATATAAATGAACAAATACATTTATATTAACACATAATTTTGAATAAATATGCAAAGTATCACCGGGTCTTAGGGCGGGAAGGGTCTACCTTGACCCGCATAGGTTTCGAGTACGGGGTAAAAGTTCAGACCCACACTGGGTCTACAGGGCGGGTCTGGGGCAGGGTTTAAAATACCCGGGACGAGTCTGGGGCATAAAAAACCTGCCCTATTGCCATCCCTACATACCGTATCTGTTGTGCAAACTCTTAATAGGATGGTTTGTTTAAGTTGGACTTGTTTTTCCCGACCAACTTTATAATTTTGTATTCATGTGCCCTTATCACAGTACAAATGCACAAACATCAATCAAAGAAAAAAATGCATATGTGTAGTGACATACACAACTCCCAATATGTTCATGTATCATGTTACAATTATAGCATTCGGCTAGAAGTTATGCACCATCGGATAGCTTACAAGTTATAACTTGTACAGCCTGGAAAATTATTTATTGTGGAGTTCGCACTACTAAGTAACTATTGTTGGCTTTTGGAATCTAATTGTTGTCACCTGTACACTATTTTCATTGTGTATCACTTCTATAACTATTTGCACTATTTTGTAGGTTTTACATCCAAAGAATCCACATGCCCGAACTTTATATTTTAACTATCATTACTTTGAGATGGAGTGTAATGACCCAAGATTTTAGGAATTTATTCTGAAAATATAAATAAGTTTAAAATAATTTTTAAACAAATTTTAAAGGGGAATTGATATAGCTTGATATAGTGTATCTGTATGTGTGTACATGTGTGTATAGGAAATGCACATGACCTAAAGCTAAATTCCTGAACTCTAAGAATAAATACATGTTGATGTGTATAGAAATATATATATATAGATTAAATCCTTAAAAGCTATATGCATAAGTAAATATATATATATGGATGCTACTGAGTATTTTTGAGTGTACATGTACATGTGTGTGTCAGTACAAAATAATGTATAAATATATACAGATGGGTATACTAATTAATTCAGTTGACTTATATACATATATATATATGTTAATAAGATACTAGAGTTCAAATCAGTAAAAATAAAAAATACAAACATATTTTAAATTATAGGCAGAAAGAAAAAGAATGAAGATATAAAAAGAAGAAATCCTCTTATAAATAAATAAAGGAAGTACATACTATTTAAATGAAAGATAAAAATAGAAAAAATTAAGATAATACAGAGAAATTTTTTGTATAGGCAGAATTAGGAAGAATATTTGACAAATGATAAAATCAAGTCACACTTTTAGCATGATAGTAGACAAAAGGAAAAGTAATTTCTGAAAAAGAAAATCTCTGAAAATAACCAAAAGAATATAACCACTTTTCTTTCCACAAACTCAAGCCGGGGAGGGTGAGATTTTGGGTTTAAAAAACTAAAATGCAAATGGCATGATTTCTGATGGGCAAAAATGACTTTAGCCAACATCTTAAACCCTAAGAAAAAACCTGCATAAATAGACAGTGAGATGAAAAATCTTCTTCTCCCCGGATAGCTCTTGAGAAAAATATATAGATATTATATAAATATAATACAAGTAAAGAAAAGGGTTGGAGGCAGAAGCTTACAAATCAACTAAGAAGTGGAAGAGAGCTAGGTGAGAAAACTCACTCAAAAACTAAGGCAATAAGTCCTAATGTAGGCGGCCAGTTATAAGTAATTTTCTTGAAAGTGTATTTTCATATGTGATTGCTTATCTGTGATTTTAGAACTGAAAATGTTTTGATTCTCTTTGGTTGTTCTACTTGTTTTATTATATGAAAGTTTTAAGTATTGTTAGTATACATATATGTTTTATAAACCCAGATCTCTGATATGTTAATGTTTAGGAACATAAACAAATACCCAGAAAATAAAATGTTGAAAATAGGCAAGTAGTATTGGTTTTGGCTTAACCCAGAAAGATGTAAACAATGTTGAGCTGCAATATACTCATGTATAAGTGCTGAGGCTTGAGACAAAAAGGAATTAGGGGTGCAATAGGGTTGCCTATGTGCTGATGCTCCTGATTAAATGAAAATATATAAATGTTTATATACATAGCAAACAAATTTTGTGATTCGGTGAAACTTGGTTATTCTAAGTTTAACTCAAGCACAGATGGTTGCAAAAGGAAAAAAAACCCTCTCAAAAGCCATAAGCCAATGTTAGTTGCCTATACCCATTTTAAAATACCAGAATATATATATATACATACAGAATCTTATTTAATTAGTCACCAATGGTTGTTTGCCTGTTTGTCTCTGTTTGGTTATGAATAATATGAGATGCCATGATATGGATGTTTTAGTTAGTGAAATGGATCACTGAATGGTTTAGTCATGAAAAATCAAAAGAGTTATTATTAACTTAAACTTGATTAGGAAATGGGGGTCAAGAACACTGCAGGAATGACTTGTTTTCTTGAGTAATACAAGTTGACACATGGCTTGTTTAAGTCCTGAGATCTTTGTGTAATGGAGTGAATTAGTCCATTATAGTGTGTCCATTGATTCAATTAATTGCAGATGAGACCAAGATAGGTAAATATATCTAGGTAAGAGAATTTGATATAAAGAGGAACTAGAGTTTTCCTGGAATGAAATCTGGACAGTGAATAAATGATTTAATTCATTTTGGGTGATTTCCTTGTTTGTATGGATGTTTATTTGATTCATAATTGAATTATATGAATGTTTAAATGTACCATGTCTCCTTGAGGTTTCTGGAAAGGCAGACTTAAGTGTGCACCTGCACACTGACACAGAACATTCACACATGAATTACTTGTTTTCTAAAGACAGAGTTATATACATATATCCATGTTTTAACTTTAACTTGATTTACAAAATTGCTTTAGTGGATTTTCTCATACCAGACATGTGTCTGACCCTAGTGTGCTAATGGCTTATGGGGTGTCTCATTTAATATGGGGCAGCTTCAAATGCATTTTCAGGGACTGCAGCAACTAAGTAGGAGTAGGAGCAAGGCTTTGAGAAGAAGATTATAGCATGCTAAACTTAGTTAGATAAGAGCCTAAATGATGAAATCTGCATGTATTTATAATTTAAATTGCTACCTGTATTAAGTGTTGAATATTGGATGGATATTTTGCTAAGTATTTGCTAAGAGATTGACTTGTAACTGGAATTTAAAAATCTGGATATTATCTGATATGTTGAAGAAGTTAATCTAAACCTTGTAAGTGATGAGTAAGAATACTATGTTAAAATTGAATGGTTACATTTTATAAATCTATTAGTCAATCTTGAGTCTTTAAAAAGGGTTTAAGTTTTGGGAAATCTGGATAGTTGAATCTCAGAAAAATTAAATGGTTTTATTTTTCTACCATGGCCTATGTATACAAAAGATAATAAGCATAGGGAGAATGTATTTTATATGACTGTATGTTTCCATAATTCAACTTGTTTTATACAAATGTTTCATGCCTTATTTTTAAATAAGGGAAGAGTTTGTAATATAGGAGTTGAAAGCCAGGTCCATAAAGTTGCATATATGTGTACATTTAAACATGTTTTGTACAGATATTAACACACCAGTTACCTTCGTATTTTTTTTACATGAATCTGAAGTCCATTTCACTCAGGTTTTGATCATATGCATTTTTAAGACCCTATGGGTTACACCAGAACAAAGAGCCTGGTTGAACCATGTTATGGATACTCATGGCTACAGGAAACTCAGACATGTTTGCATTTGTTTTAGCTTAGCATCCTAGTATCAAAGAATTAAGTTTTGAATGTGATATATCACTTAAAAATATTCCAGAAAAGGGCCTGTACTCTAGACAGATTTTATAAGAAAATCAAACATAGATAATGATAGGGACTTATATCATTTTCCCAGAGCACAAGCACCAAACCATTAATTTATAGACAATCATATTACAATTATCTGGTTTCTAGGATTTATACTCCCTAGAGAATTTAGCAAAGAATCAGGAGTTTAAAATATATATATATATAGTTATTCATGCATGGATGGAAATTTTATAGCATATATTTGAACTGAACTATGTGTGGATTGATTAAACTTAATCAATCAAATATCCTCTTGTTTTCCAGAACTCTGATTCAAACAAGAGAGGCATATACATCCTCACATGTATGTGCATGTCTTTGTGAATGTACTGATATATTTATATTGGTTAAAGATTTTGATCCTGGATATATGTTGTTTGATAGAAAAAAAAATGACTCTAGGCTTCAGAAATATGTATATGTATATGTATATCTCATATATATATATATATATATATATATATGTAAAAAAATCCTTACAGATTAAGGTATAAAAAGAGAGGGTCATTTCATTTGGTATCAGAGCGAGGTTACTAAAAGATAGTTGAAAATTAAAATCAAATCTTTCTATGAAATTAAAAACTTAAGAAACAAAATTATAAGTAAAATATTTTGTAGGGATTGATCACTGGATGATCAAGTTTGAGTTAGAAAATAAATAAATAAATAAATAAAAACTAACCCGCTATGTAAATTATTATTAGCAAACTATGGTAGGAAGACCACCAAATCAGGGAGCTGGATCCTCCAATGCACCACCAATGGTCAATCTGCAAGATTTGGTGAGAGCATTTAGGGATGGGGCAGGACAAAGGCAAGAAAATCCCCATGAAGAGCTCTCCAAATTACTCAAGACTTATACTCATTTAGGAGGCAAAAGCTTTGAAGGGACAGAAATTATTATGGAAATTCAAGCATGGTTGAGAACATTGGATAGGATTTTCAATGACATGCAGCTTGATGATCAAAGGAAGAGGCAAGTGGCTTCAAGACAGCTGAAAGGAGCAGCTTTAAGCTGGTGGGAAGTAATCATTGCAGGGAGAGGTGAGAATGAAATCACTTGGAATCAATTCAAGGAGATGTTGGAAGCAAGATTCGTACCAACATCAGCTAAGACCACCTTACTAGAAGAATTTATTAGACTTAGGCAAGGAACTTTGAGTGTCACCGAATACACTCAAAAGTTTGAGGGGCTTTCCACATATGGAGCAATGCTTGTGGCAGATGAAGCATCCAAGAATGATAGGTACATTAAAGGTTTGAACCCAGGACTTAGCAGAGCCATGTTACCTTATGCTTACAGGACATTTGATCAAGTAATAGACTTGGCTTTGAGGTTAGAGCAGCATGACAAGGAGAGGGAGAAGTTCAGAAATTTTAAGAACGATAACACTATGAAGGGTAAGGGGAGATATCACCCTTATGCTAAGAAGAAGGAAGAGGTCAGTAACAAAAGCACTGGAGATGTCAAAGCTAAGGAAACCAAGAAGAAAATTGTATGCCATCAATGTGGAAAGGAAGGACATATCAAGCCTAGGTGTCCAGAATTGAAAGGAGGAGCTTTCAAGTGCTATCTATGTGGGAAAGAGGGGCATATGAAGAGGAATTGTCCTGAGTATAAACAACAAGGAAAATTGGCAAATTTGGAAGGCAAAGGCAAATCCACAGTGGAGATTAATACAGAAAACCATAGCCAAGTGGAAGGTACATTACTTATTTGTACCATACCTATAGCAGTAGTATATGATACTGAGGAAACTCACTCTTTGATTTCTTATGAACTAGTTAAAATGCTAAAATTGAATTGCATATTGGTTGAAACCCCATTGCATATACAAAGTCCTCTGGGGAGTTCTAGTGTTTTAAATATGATTTGTGTGGATGTGGAATTAAACATAGGAGGAAATATTTTTATTTCCAATTTATATGTTTTGAATTACCCAAATATAAGTGTTATATTGGGGGTAGACTGGTTAAGGCAATTTAAAGCCATAATTAATTTAGACTCATCCACCGTATCATTGCAAAATCTTAGGGGCCAGAAGATCATAGTTTTATGTGAAGTAGCTAAGGAAGGAAAACTATATCATTTAGTTGACTCAGAAAAAGATTTCAGTGAACTAACCATTGAAGAAATTCCCATAGTCAATGAATATTTGGATGTGTTTGGGGAGGTTAAGGGTGTTCCACACCATAGACCAGTAGAGTTTCAAATCAAACTAGTTCCAGGAGCAAGCCCAGTGATTAAAAAGCCAACTAGAATGGGGCCAAATGAACTAAAAGAATTAAAGAAACAGTTAGAAGAATTGGAAGAAAAGGGTTTTATAAGACCAAGTAATTCTTGCTGGGGAGCACCAGTGGTATTTGTTAAGAAACAAGATGGTTCCTTAAGACTCTATATAGATTATAGAGAATTAAACAAAGTAACTATTAAAAATAAATACCTATTGCCAAGAATAGATGATCTTTTTGATCAATTAGCAAGGGCAAGAGTATTTTCTAGACTAGATTTAGCATCTGGTTTTCATCAAATGAAGGTGGATGAGTCAAGTGTTAAGTACACTGCCTTTAACACTAGGTATGAGTTGTATGAATTTCTGGTTATGTCATTTGGTTTGACTAATGCACCATCATACTTTGTGGATTTAATGAATAGAACTTTTAGAGAATATTTAGACAAGTTTGTGCTGATTTTTATAGATGACATTTTAATTTATTCCAAAATAGTGGAAGAACATAAAAATCATTTGCACTTGGTTTTGTCTAGATTAAGGGAAAAAGATTTAAAGGCAAAATTTTCAAAATGTGTATTTTGGAAAGAGGAAGTACATTTCCTTGGCCATGTCATTTCTGCCAAAGGGATTTCTGTAAACCCCAATAAAGTAGTGGCTATTCAAGCATGGAAGAGGCCTAGCATAGTGAGTGAAGTGAGATCATTTATGGGGATGGCAGGATATTATAGGAGATTTATAAAAGACTTTTCAAAAATTTCTACACCACTTACTAACTTAACCAGGAAGAACCAAGCCTTTGTTTGGTCAGAGAAGTGTGAGAAATCTTTTGAACAATTGAAGGAGGCATTGGTGAATTCTCCAATTCTGAAAGTACCCCAGGGAAATGAAGAATTAGTGGTATATACTGATGCTAGTGGATTTGGCTTGGGTGCAGTGTTGATGCAACAAGGCCAAGTCATTGCATATGCATCCAGACAACTTAAACCCCATGAAGTAAGGTATGCCACACATGATCTTGAATTAGCAGCTGTGATCTATGCTTTGAAACTTTGGAGACATTATTTGTTAGGCACTAAGTTTGAACTTTACACTGACCACAAGTCTTTAAAGTATTTATTTTCACAAAAAGATTTAAACATGAGGCAACATAGATGGGTGGAGTTCTTAGCTGCTTATGACTTGGACATACTCTATACACCAGGTAAAGCAAACAAAGTTGCCAATGCTCTAAGTAGACAACATGCTAAATTAGCTATGATGATGATAGAAGAATTTAAGGACTTGTCCTTGCTTGCTGTGTTAGAAATTGGGAAGAATGACTGTGTGCACATGGATGTACACGTGCATGGTGCACAAGAGAATAGAGGGAAGTTAAGCTTGATGACACTTCAATCAGATTTAATTTGGAAGGTAGGAAAAATGCAAGAACAAGACACAAACTTATTGGAGAAGAAAGTTCTCATATCAAAAGGGGAGGAAGTGATAAATCACCATATTGACAAAAATGGTTATTTAAGAAACCAGAATAGGATATGTGTGCCAGAGGACATGGAGTTGAAGGAGGAAATATTGAATGAATATCATAGAAGTAAATACTCCATACACCCAGGCAGTACAAAGATGTATCAAAACTTAAAAAGAGATTTCTGGTGGAAGGGAATGAAATCAGATGTAGCCAAATACATTGCAAAATGTATGACTTGCCAACAAGTGAAGGCTGAAACACAAAAACCATCAGGGTTATTGCAACCTCTTAGCATACCACAGTGGAAGTGGGAAGATATATCTATGGATTTCATAGATGGACTGCCTAGATCTAAAAGAGGAAACACAAGCATATGGGTGATAGTTGATAGGCTAACTAAAGTGGCACATTTCATCCCAGTCAAATCAGAAAGGAATGCACCAAAGTTAGCACAAGTATTTGGGAAAGAAGTGGTAAGATTGCATGGCATTCCCAAAACCATTGTGAGTGATAGGGATACCATCTTCACCTCAAGATTCTGGAGAAGTTTTCAAGAAGCCATGGGAAGTGAATTGTGCTTAAGCACTGCCTACCATCCACAATCAGATAGGCAGACTGAGGTGGTGAACAAAGTTTTAAAGGACTTGTTAAGGGCATGTGCACTGGATTTTGGAGGCAACTGGGAAGACTATCTCCATTTAGCTGAATTTACATACAATAACGGCTATCAAAGCACCATAGGAATGGCTCCATTTGAAGCCTTATATGGCAAGCCATGCTTGTCACCTGTATGTTGGGTAGAAGCAGGGGAAAGAGCCGTTCTAGGGCCTGAGTACATACAAGAAACTAAAGAGAAAATTGAGTTGGTAAGAAGAAGAATGGCAGCAGCTCAAGATAGGCAAAAGATATTTGCAGACATGAAAAGGAAGCAGGTGGAATATGAAGTAGGAAATTTTGTTTTTATCAAAATATCACCTATGAAAAATGTGCTGAGGTTTGGGAAACAAGGCAAGTTAACCCCAAGATATATTGGGCCATACAAAATTCTAGAAAGAATTGGTTCCTTGGCATATAAGCTGAAATTACCAGAAAACATGCAAGGGATGTATGATGTTTTTCATGTATCACAATTGAGAAGGTGGGTTCATGACAAGGCAGAAATTCTTGAGACCCCAACCCAAGTGCAGATAAATCCTAATTTGATTTATGAAAAGGATCCAGTGGGAATTTTGGCAAAAGATGTGAAGAAGTTGAGGAATAAATCTCTGAAACTTGTGAAGGTACAGTGGAGTCTTGATCCTAGTGATTGCACATGGGAATTAGAAGACAAAGTTAGGATGAATTATCCTAAGCTATTTTCAGATTAAAGGTAATTCTGATTTTTAATTTGTTTTCCTTTTTAGGTGTATATATTTTTAGTTATTATGATAGAACTAAAAATCTATTTGGTTGAGAATGTACTTGTTCTCTGAATTAAGTTTAAAATTTATTTTAAGCTTAGGAAAATTGTGGGACACAATTTCTAAAAGGAGGGGTGTATGTAATGACCCAAGATTTTAGGAATTTATTCTGAAAAATATAAATAAGTTTAAAATAATTTTTAAACAAATTTTAAAGGGGAATTGATATAGCTTGATATAGTGTATCTGTATGTGTGTACATGTATGCATAGGAAATGCACATGAACTAAGGCTAAATTCCTGAACTCTAAGAATAAATACATGTTGATGTGTATGGATATATATATACACTACAACAAAAATACCCTATTACAACGTCCTTTTTACAACGGGCATTGATTGCCCGTTGTAGTAGAAGGCTATTACAACGGTCAATTTGTGCCCGTTGTAAAAGATGCCCATACAAGACCCTTTTTACAACGGGCATTGATTGTCCTTTGTAATAGAAGACTATTACAACGGTCACATGCCCGTTGTAATAGATGCCAACTTTACAACGGTCACATGCCCGTTGTAATAAAATTTAAACCGGTCCAACTGTTATCAAATAACAAAACACTGTACCTTCGTTTATTTCTTCGGTCGCATCTTTGCTCTTGAAAAATGGCGTTCGTCCTCTTTGCCAAAACTAGGGTTCACGTGAAATCATTTCTTCTCCTAGGGAACGCGAAATCAAATCAAGTTTCGCGATTTCGATTTTGCTCCGCCTCCTCATTATTCAGGTACGAATCTCACGATTTCATTTTAATTTGTGTGTTTTCTTCTTCCCTTTTAACTTTTCGCGATTTGGATTTCACTATGCTAAAGAGCTTCAATTTTAACTTTTCGCGATTTGGATTTCGCGATCAGGAATGGCTTACAGATATTATATTAGGTGAAAAAATCCCCCAGGGTTACATACTGATGCAAAAGAGCAATTAGAAGAAAGAAACATCTCTTTAGGTTTCTACTACAGTTAAGGTTAATTGATTCATACTTTTCAGGTTCTGATGCTGTATTTTCAAATGTTTTGGAATATTATACCTAGAACACCTGAATTTTCACGACAAATCTTTCATAGATTGATTAAAATAGTTTTAATTTTATGGCTTAAATCCATTTGTTAAGCAACTAAACTTCAAGCAATCTATTTTGTTGGTGGGCTGCTAGTCATTATATCAATTTTTTTCTTTCTTTTTCTATATTTAGTGGTGTGTCCTTGGTTTTATTTGGTGATGTTTCTATATTTGCACTCTGCTACTCACGAAATTTTGTTTAAACATTTTTCAGTACTGCCCTATCATCGATATTACTGTTTTCTTCACTTGTCCTAAGTTAAAGCACATGTATAGTTTTGAAAGTTCATTATAATAAGGCCTATGGAAGGGTTCAATGTAAACATTGTATACTTATCTAGCTGATATATCCATTTTCTTTTGGCGAGAACATATTAAGAGTCTTTATTTCAAAGATTTAGCTTAGTTTGCTGAACATATAATTAGCAGTAGTATATTAAGTTTTCAAGCAACTAACTTGGTAGTTTACTTTTGTATAGGGTGGCTATTCAATGAGGATATACCTCCCTGAATTGATGCCATTAATTTTTAATGGACTGTTGGATGCTGCTGCCGTTACACAAAGAGATGTAGCTGTGGCAACTCTTGGTCAAGTTGTTCAAAGCACAGGGTATATTATTTCATTTTCAATGTTGCTATGATTATTTTGTATTATGCTAGTCATATTTGTATGATATCCGTTTGCTAAAATTTGTGGTCCTTTCTAACTCATGTTCTTTTGATGATCAAGATATTAAATATTACACTAGTCTGTTCAGAGATGATATCAAAAGGAACCCAACTTGAATGATTCATTTGATGATCAAGATATTGAATATTACACCACTTGAATGATTCATTTGATTCACATTCAACAAAAAAAAGTTTGTCACATTATATTTTTTGCGTCATAATTATTTTTTGTGGCACATAATTTGTTTGTATTATAGTTCAAAATTCAAATCCTTATGCACTGAGATATATCGAATATAGAGTATATAAACATAAGTTTATGAATAAACTAACATAAATTTCTTCATATAGAGTATTTCTATAATTCCTTGCCTTCTGACAATCTGATTAAAATGCTAATAAAACCCTGAATTCAATTTTCAATAGACCACTTGTTGTGTACATATCCACTTTATCATTTATCTCCATTGCCCTGCTTGGAATATATGAATTATTTGAGTGTTAATAAATCATGTTAGTTATGCTTAGTTTATTTTTTATTTTTGCAGGCTATGTCAAGGGCTTCTGATGAAGGCCTTATTTTCATTGAGGGGTCTGGTCCAACGTATGCTACAGAAACTGTATGCTATTCTACTTTAAACCTTCTAACTTAAAATAGTAAACTTCTTAAATGCATGTATAGACTAGCTCGCGCTAGCAAGTTGTAGCATAGTTAGTTTTTCTTCCTTTGAGTTAAAAGGCTCCAATAACAGAACCTAAAATGTTATATGATTCAATATAACATTGGATCCAAAGCACGTAATAAGAATGCAAGTTTTGACCTGTACAAAATGTCTCAAATCTACAAGTCAATAGATACTTAAAAAATAAAGACGTGTATTGGATTCGTCGATTTTTGTCTTGAGACGCCACATCAGTATATTTGATTCTTGGCTCGTAATTTTTCTAAGGAAAATTTGAAAGTTACCATAGTGCTTAACGCACAAAATTAAATTTGAGAATATATTCATACTTAATGATGAATAAGTCATGAACCGGACACCAAACGTGTGCAAGTACCCTTCTATTTTAGTCTCTTTTTTGTTTTGAAATGTTTGTTAGATTGGGTCCAATGTTTTCCTATGCAACAATGCTAATCATTAAAAGTCCGACAAAATTTGTTGTTTAATAGCAGTAACAAATTTTTTAACTCAATTTCTTATAAAATTTTATTTCTTTCTAAAATTAAATTAAATCTAATTTGTATTAATTAGGGGGAGGGATTTAGACTTAGATTAATTAGTGAAGAGGAAGCTCTGTACATTTCAGTTAATAATATTGTGTATCTATAATGTGAAACCTAATTCATAATTATTGTACCTTCAAACAGAATAAAGAACCATAACATTATTATTTATACAACTTTTGGAGTACTATAAAATAGAGTCCAATTTTGTACTCATTCCCCACTACAACATTTTTGAATACAATAAATAACCATTACTTTACAAACTTGGATAACATAAATCTGTTATTATCACTTAATATCTTGCATTTATGCAGACCTTTCAAGAATCCTTAACTGCAGCTGGTGCTGGCATATCCTTGGTTGATTCAGTAGTAGGTGCTATCTAAATTATTACTTTTAACTTTTCTTCTCCTCTATAGTTTATTGAAAACAAAGGTAGTTAGCTACAAATGTTCACCTTAAGTATGCTGAATCATCATCCAAAATTTGGGGTAATAAGTAATAACCCAGTGGACCCAGAATGTCTATTTTCCAAATATATCATTTTTAAGAAAATACTTTAAAGTTTAAACCTTAGGACTTTTGCGTGTTTGGAAGCAATGCTCTTGCAGCACCACATGCTCAAAGAAAGCATGGACTAAAGAGGGTCTTTATAATTGATTTTGATGTTCACCATGGGAATGGTACTTGTGATGCATTTTATGATGACCCAGATATATTTTTCCTCTCCACTCATTAGGTAACAATACCTTTTCTGTAGTTCATTTTAGAAAATGCTAGGTCATTGCCTCATTTCTCTAACACTAAGACTTTATATAAAATATTGTTTTTCTTGTGCTTGAGTGCGCAACACTTTAAATTTCTTGTATGCATGAACTCATGTACTTCGCCGTCAGTTTTGGGGTGGGTCATTGAGAATGGTCCACACCATCAAATTTGATTCAGTTAACATAAGCTGTCAATTCTATAGTTTGATCCATTTTCCAGTTTTAATGTAGCTTGTTTATATGCACACATGTTTGATCCTTGTCTAGTACTAAATCTATCAACATTTGGTATGCTATTAAATTCATCTTCCGGATTAATTTGTTTTAACAGTAAGTAACACATGTATATAATTTTATCGGGTCATACATCATTATTTTCCCTTGATATGAATTAACAGATGATGGCAATGGGATTGCAGTTGGTCAGTGCATTTTGGTTTTACAAAATACTCAGAATGGTAAGTTATAAACTGACCAAGAGGACTTCTTCAAAAAGCCAGTAATTGTTAGCTTTGTAGATGCTTATTATTGTATTAAATTGTTGTAATGCTTGGTCAGCATAACTTGTATGTATTGTGAAATACAAGCAGTAATCATAGTATAAGCAAAGGAATTTTTGAAGAAAAAAGGTGTTATATGGGTTCTGATTAACTAAAATATTATGCTTCAAAGTTTGCTTCAATGTCGTTCGATCTAAATTTTAAATCTTGTGTTATTATTTGTATGTACTACGTGTTATATTAGTTTAGGGTTGTTTGCACAAAAAATGGACAAACACCTCAAAGTCGTATAATTTAGTAGATCTTATGTTGTTTTTAGTGATTTTGGGGATTTATGCAAATATATGAAAAGCAGGGGCTTAATTGTAAAAAGACACGCAGATTTATAGTGGTTCAGCCAGAATGTGCCTACGTCCACTTTATATGTTATTTCTCTTCTCTTCTATTGATTACAAGTACAAAGCTTTGATACAAGTAAAAGAAAGTTGTTTGAAAGTTCTATCCGTGCTTGAGCTCTCAAAACTTGTCCCCATTGCTGTACCCCTGCCCCTCTATTTATAGAGTGAGGCTAGGGGTAGGGGTCCAGGATATGTAGAGTCGCTGATGGGCCTGGGCTGATGCGATCTGGCCTGGTATATTTTGGTTCGACATTGCTTGGTTCGGAGGTGGTTGGAGTGTAGAGTGGACCGGTAGCCGTTTGGAAGTAGGTTGGACCGGTTGTTGTTGGTTCGGTGGGATGGAAGGATACTGGACCGGTGGCGGTTGGTTCGGTGGGATGGAAGGAGATTGGTTCGGTGTTGGCTGGTTCGGTGGGATGGAAGGAGATTGGTTCGGTGTTGGCTGGTTCGGTGGGATGGAAGGAGACTGGTTCGGTGTTGGCTTAAGACTGCCGAACGAATTACTGCCGAATGGGCCTTTGAGGACGAGAATACCGGATGGGCTTAGGCGAGCCTGGATGGATGAGTCACGCTCCTTGGTCTCAAGGTCTTCTGGGTGAGAATGCGCCCAACATTTGCCCCCCAAAGTGGGGCATATGCCGGAATGTGCCGCGCTTTGTTTAGAAGATGACGACGCAGTCTTGGATGCGTTCGCCGAATCAGACGGTCCGGTCGCCTACAGTTGCCTATAAGTAAGGGCTCAGGGTCTCTATTACCTTCTACCGAACGAACAGCCAAGCCAAGATAGTCACATAGCCGAATCAAACTCTGATCCTTTGCCGAATCATCCCAGCTTGCCGAACCATTTTAGTTGCCGAATCAGGTACCCAATTTCCCTTAGCCGAATGATTTTTTTTTTTTTTTGCTTGCGTCCACCGAATGAAGTGCATGTGCCATACGTGCCGAATGAAAATTTTCAGATGAGAATGCCGAATGGGAATGCCGAATGAAAATGCCGAATGAAATCTTATATTCAGTTTTACCGAATGATAATGGGAGTTTTAAGCATTTGGACTTTATGAGTGAAATTCCAGATTACACTGCTTGTATATTCTAACGATATACTTTTCCCATGTTTGCAGATAAATGTCTCGAAAAGTTGAAACTCGATCAGATAAGAGGAGATCCGGGGGTGAAGGAGAGTCCTCGGCCGTGCCCCCAGCTCAATCAGGATCGGAGCGTCATGGGCCCGCCCCGAGGTCATTAGTGGATGGGTATGGTCCCCAGGAGTTGTTGGATTCCCCGCCTGACTGCTTTCCTAGCTCTCTCAAAGAGGAGCAACTCGATGTTATATCCCGTTCCTTTGGGATCGATAGAGCCCTCATGCTGCTGCCGGGCCCAGGAGTCATGCCATACAGTCCCCCCGAAGGATACTATGCTTATAGTAGGTACCATTGCATGTGTGGTGCTATCCCGCCTCTCAATGCTTGGGTAGTCAGCTTCCTCACGTATCTGAAGGTGGCCCCATTCCAGCTTCAACCCAATTCTTATGCCATACTGGTGAGCCTTTTCGTTATCTTTCGGAGAAAGTATGGTCGCGCACCCTCCAACCGGGAGATCCGGTACTTGTATAATTTAAGAGGCTATAAGAAGGGGTCCCCATATATTAACTTGGAGTCCGCTGTGACCTTCAAGCCGGTCCTGGACCTGTACTCTAAATTCAGCATGTTCAAGAAAGAGTGGTTCTTTGTTAGGGACGACTCCGTTTCCATCCGGCGCTTTACTTTAGGATGAAAGTTGATGCTTTTACTTATAATTCTTATTTCGATTGCGATGCTTCTTCTCATACTTTCTCATTTTTGCTAGCGACAGGTGGCTTTCCGGTTGTGGAGACTGACCGCCTGGTTCAGACGGCGGCGGAGATAGAAGCCATTCTTGGGAAATACAGATCATCTGCCTACTTGATTAGAAATGCGGTTCTTCTGGAATATAACTTGATCCTTCCGCAGCAGTCTGTAGTTAAGTTGAGGGAAACGGCGGAAGAGAGGGCGGCTGCTCAGGCTAAGGGAGGCGTTGCGGCAGAGGGTGGAAAGAGAAAACCATTCACGAAACCTCCAGTCGTCGGAGGTAAGAAACTTAAGAGGTCGGACGGTCCTTCTCCCAGCAATTGTCCACTTACTCAGGGGGAGATAGATGCGGAGGAAGAAAGAGGTGAGGCGGAGGTCGGAAGTGACGCTGAGCGTCTTGGTGGTGATGGTGGCGATGGACAGGGTGGTGATGGTTCCAGGGCTCTATCTTCTGGGCAAGTAGGCGAAATGCAAGAGTGGACGGATGATGCTCTCCGCCAAGCTTTTGAGGGGTTGGATGATGATCCGGCTTTGGTAGAGAAGACCGGGAAGGCGGACAAAGCCGGGACTGGGGCAAGTGAGTCTTCTCCGACTATTCCGGCCAAGGTGGCTCTGACGACTCAAGGTGAACTCTTGACCCCTGCATGCTTCACTAATGATAGGGACTTAGGAGTATTTTATGACCCGCTCCCGTCCTGGAATGAAATCCAGGACTTATTGCAGTATCCCACTCCTCCCCAGGGTTTGTACAACCACAGCTGTGTTTCTTTTCCTTTTCTAACTTGTAATTTACCGCGTTTCTTGAATCATATAGTAATGTAAGATTGTGACACTTGTTCTTTATATCAGGAGCAGGCAAGACGCCCAAAGCTTCAGACCTTCGACACAGGCTCGAGCAATATAAACTTTCCAAAATTTCTGCTAAGCCGAAGCCCTCAACCCAACGCTCCGGGGATGTAGTCGGATACCGTCCTCTTCTTGGGGTCATCGAAGAGGGTATTCAGCAGAGGAAGAGAAGTCATCCTTTATCCGAAACTTCGCTCGGTCCACAGCCTCCGGCTCAGCCTATTCATGATATTACCGAGGAGGGTAGCGAGTTTGTACCTTCTCCACACCCGTCCGGAAACCCTTCTGTTATTCATATCGACCGTCCCGACCTGGCCCGTAATCCATTCGCGGGTCATCCTGATCTGGATCCAGGTTCTCATGATATTACTTTTGACGAAGTCACTGGTGAACACCTTCTCCCCCGTAACCCCATGGTACGAGTACTTGATGAAGCCAAGTCCTTAGATCTCGATCTACTCACCACTCGTATAGTCACTATGGGAGACGAGGCCAAAGCTAACATTGATCGGGTGGCAGAGGAGACCAAAAAGCTGATGGGGCATCATGCTCGGCTGGTTAAGGCCGGAGAGGAGATTGGGAGCGCCAATATCCGACTTCGATTGGTGGTTTCGGATCAGGCCAAGCAGCTTGCGGATCAGGCCATCCAGATTTCTCAGCACGAGGCTGCTACTGGGCGATTAAGGAAAACCATGGAAGAGGCCAGTCGGGCCGAATTGCGGAAAATGGAAGCTGTTTGCAAAGAGCGGATTGACATGGCTATTGCCACGGTGGACGAGGTTCGGAGAGCGGATCTCGAGCAGGTGGAGGAATTGTCCGAGAAACTTGAGGCTGCAGAGCTTGCCCAAGCTAAGTTGAGGGAAGAGATGGAGGTGATGCGGAGGTCCCTTCAGGCCGATTGCTCGAGATATAGACTGGAGAGAGATGCTGCCGTCGAACGGTTGTCGGCCTCCGATGCCCGGATGAGGGAGTTTGAGGAGAACGAGGGAATGATGGATGACATGCTCCAGGACATGTATTTCCGGACCTGGAAGCAGGGCAATCTCTCTTGGATGGATGATTATCCCAGGGTGATGGCCAAGACCTATCTTCGGGCTTTGGAGGAGGCTAAGGCTGACGCAGATAAAGAGGGTGGAACGGTCTTCAGTATGGATGTGGTCACTGCCCAGTTCAGCAAGGAGGAGAAAGTGGCGGTAAAGGAGGGTATGCGGCTGCTTGCTGCTGAAGAGGCGGGTGTGCAGGTAGAGGATGACGACCAGGATGGTCAAGAAGCTAGTACTGGTAAGTCTTCCTTTCTAGTCTTTCCGTTAACTTGGTTACTCATCACTAATGAATCCTTTTTATGACCGGACAGGCGGGCAAAAGAGCAAGGACAAGACTTCGACGCAACCAGCTCCCTGATTGAACCTGGAAGATTCTTTTTGTAGGCTTGGCATTGTTGTATCTGTTAGTCTTAAGACAGTAGAGTAACCCCTAAGTTGTAATTCTTGCTACTTGTAATAATATTTTTCGTGACGTGTAATTTTTTAGCTTAAGCTGATTCTGTCGTTTCTCGAATATTTGTTGCTATTTCGACATATCGTATGAGAAATGTAGCTATGTATATTCTTGTAATTAAATTGTGTTTGATGTCAGATTCTGGTTTTAAATCATAGTCTCATGACTTGCAATGTTAGCGTGTGGTGTGAAAAAAAAATTAAATTACAGTCATGCATCTGCACATAAAGGAAGAAAATACTGCCTTTCATGTTCTGTTTGTAAATGGCAGTTTCGAATATCTTGTATGACCGAGCATGGAAAGCAGTTGAATGCCCTGCCATCTGATTGCGAATCTCTGCATCCATTGGCGGGTATTTCTTACCCTGCATCCTGTACTTTATGGTTTGTTATAGAGGATAGGAGGAAAGTTTTTTAAGTAAAATTGAAATACGAGAAATAGTAAAACTTCCAGTCACGGAAGGCCTTCGATGTGCTTAAGTTCGTGGCAAACGGGTTTGGTAGTCACTTTCCCTAGCTGTGGGTCTTGGAGACATTTGTCACCCATCTTACGCCTCCGCGGGGAGTTAATTCTTTTTTACCACAGCCGCACTTAAGACACACCGGAGCCGAGATCGCGCACAGTAACTACCCGGGCCATTATGGCCCATACTCATGGGTATTATTCGACTTACTGTGGCCGGCTAGCGTGGGTGCCGATCGTCAACTGTGAACTGCCCCTGGCTGGCCACACCTTATGTTGGGGCTTATAATCGGTTCACAGTTGCCGGCGAGCCTAACGCCGTAATGAGCTGCCTCGGCTATAGTCGGCCTTCTCGGTGGCTTATAATCGGCTCATTACAGTTGGCTTTAAGGGCCGTCGCGAGCAATGAGTTAACCCACAGCAGAGGGATGCTGGAGCAAAAGTGTCTCATTGACGAGGGCATAGATTCGCATAGTACCTGTTGTGTCTCGTCCACGTGAAGTTGCATTGTGGAGTGCTTTGAATAGAAATGCTATATGCTCAGGATTTCGTTCAACAGAAAAGGATAAAGTTAACAAGCAGCCAAGATACAAAGGAACAAGTTAAAAAAGAGACAAGGCTTTTTTAAAGTGGTTCGGCACGAAAAAATGCCTACGTCCACTGATTCTCTTTGTTAATTCACTTCATATGGGCAATACAAGTTAAGAAAAGTATCGACGGAGGTGTTGGATGTTCCATGCCCTCTGGAACACCTCTCCGTCCACTGTTGACAAAATATAGGCTCCGTTGTGGAGATCTTTATGAATTACATATGGTCCATCCCAGATTGGGTCTAGTGCTCCGGGGCGAGGGAAGATTCGCTTGAGGACAAGATCCCCTTCTCGTAAGGTACGATGCTTAACTTTGGAGTTGTATTGTGCTGCCACTTTTTGCTTGTGGGCTGCTGTTTTTAGGACTGCATCATTCCTTCTCTCCTCGACTAGATCCAAAGACGTGTTGAGGAGCTCTTCGTTCTCTTCTGGGTTATAGTGGATCCTACGGTGGGAAGGCACAATGGTTTCAACTGGGAGCATAGCCTCCGATCCGTATGCCAAAGAGAAAGGAGTGTGCCCTGTTGATGTTCTGAAAGATGTGCGGTAGGCCCATAGTGCCGTAGGGAGTTCATCCACCCAAGCGCCCTTTGACTTTTTGAGCTTCTTTTTGATCAGAGTTTTCAGAATTTTGTTGACTGCTTCGACTTGTCCGTTTGCTTGGGGATATGCTACGGATGAGAAGCTTTTGTGAATTCCGTGTTCTTGGCACCAGTTGGCGAATTCCTCGCTGTCAAACTGAAGTCCATTGTCTGATATGATTTTTAGTGGGACTCCGTACCTGCACAGAACATTTTTGATTAAGAAGTCGATAACTTTCGCTGAAGATACTTTATTTAGAGGTTCCGCTTCCACCCATTTGGTGAAATAGTCGACTGCTACTATAGCATATTTGGCGCCGCCTCGACCCATTGGCAGTTCACCGATTAAGTCAATTCCCCATACTGCAAAAGGCCAAGGGCTGGTCATCTGAGTAATCTCGGTTGTTGGTAGCCGAGGGATCTTAGCAAATTTTTGGCATCTGTCACACTTCTTGACGAAATCTAAGGCGTCCTTGCTTAAGGTGGGCCAGAAATATCCGTATCGGAGTATCTTTTTTGCTAACGTTTGCCCTCCGGTGTGATCTCCGCAGCTTCCTTGATGAATGTTGGATAAGATTTCCTTGGCTTCCTTTCCGGCGACACACCTTAACAATGGGTTAGAGAACCCGCGCCGATAGAGGATGTCTCCTTGTATCGTGTAGCGGGACGCTTTCCTCAAGATTTTCTTGACTTCGTTACGCCTGTCGGGTAGTGTGCCATTTTGTAGGTAGTCTCGGATGGGAGTCATCCAAGTTGCTTCTCCGGTTGCAGCTATCAGATTCACTTGCTCAAAACTTGGGATCGTTTGCTTCGAGACAGTTACTGCCCCGAAGATGGCGACGTCTCTCATACTCGCTTGCTTTGCCAATTCGTCGGCCTCTTGGTTCTCTTCCCGAGGGATGTGTTTGACTAAGTAGTGGTCCAATCGGTTGAGAAGTGACTTGGTCTTCTTTAGATATGCTATGAGTCGCTCTTCTCGAGCTTGGAATTCCCCTAGTATTTGATTAACAATAAGCTGAGAATCGCTGTGAAGACACAAAGATTTGGCTCCGATCTCGATAGCAATTTCCAATCCGGCTATTACTGCTTCATATTCCGCATCGTTGTTGGTGGCAGCAAACTCCAACCTTATAGCATAGTGCAGTTTATTTCCCCTGGGAGTGATTATTACCACACCTGCTCCCGAGCCTTGTTCGTTAGATGCACCGTCCACAAAGAGATTCCACTTGATATCTTCTGTTATTTCCAGTTGCTTTTTATCCTCGTTGGTAGTGAATTCTGCAATGAAATCAGCCATGGCTTGCCCCTTGATGGCGGTGCGAGGGTGATAGGTGATATCATATTGACTCAGCTCAATACACCATTTAAGTAGTCGCCCGGAAGTGTCGGGACGATGGAGTACCTGCCTTAGTGGTTGATCGGTCAGAACTTTGATGGAATGGGATTGGAAGTAGTGACGCAGCTTTCGTGAAGTGATTAGTAAACAGTATGCCAACTTTTCAAGCTTAGGATATCTGACTTCTGCCCCAGTAAACCTTTTACTGACGAAGTAAACTGGTCGTTGCGTGCGGTTATCTTCCCTTACCAAGGCAGCGCTTAGAGCGTGAGATGACACAGCAAGGTATAGGTATAATTCTTCGCCTTCGCTTGGGGTCGAGAGTACCGGTGGTTTCTGGAGGTGTTCGATTAGGTTAAGGAAAGCGGTCAAGCATTCGTCCGTCCATTCGAACTTTCCTTTATCTTTCTTTAGAGCTTCGAAAAAGGGGACGCACTTGTCCGTTGCTTTGGAGATGAATCGGCTTAGGGCAGCCACTTTTCCATTTAGGCTTTGCATTTCCTTTCGGGTGGAAGGTATCTTGATGTCCCTTAATGCTCGGACTTGTTCAAGGTTTGCTTCTATCCCTCGGGCATGGACGATGAATCCTAAGAATTTTCCCGATGACACTCCGAAGGAACACTTTAGTGGATTCAACTTCATTCCATACTGTCGAAGTACCTGGAACATTTCGCCTAGGTGGCTTACGTGATCTTTGGCTTTCCGTGATTTTACCAGCATGTCGTCTACATATACTTCCATTGTTCGTCCTATTAGCCCTGCGAACATCTTGTTGACGAGGCGCTGGTAGGTGGCTCCTGCATTTTTAAGTCCGAAGGGCATTACTTTGTAGCAGTACAAACCCCGGTCGGTGATGAAACTAGTGTGGTCTTGGTCGGGAGCATGCATAGGAATTTGGTTATATCCTGAGTATGCATCCATAAAAGACAGGAGTTCGTGCCCGGCTGTGCTGTCTACAAGTTGATCGATTCTGGGAAGCGGGAAGCAATCCTTTGGGCAGGCATCGTTTAGGTTGGAGAAGTCAATGCAGGTCCGCCACTTCCCATTAGCCTTCTTTACTAGTACCGGGTTGGCGATCCATTCTGGGTAAATAGCTTCTCGTATGAAGTCATTGGCGAGTAGATTCTTTACTTCTTCATCGAGGGCTGCTGATCGTTCTGCCCCCATACTCCTCTTTTTTTGTTTTACAGGCGTCTTGGTAGGATCAATTTTTAATACGTGGCATGCTATGTCGGGGGAGATTCCGGTCATGTCAGCGTGTGACCAAGCGAACACATCCAGGTTGTGGCGGAGAAAATCAACGAGTTGTTCCTTCAATTCAGTTTTCAGCTGCGACCCAATTTTCAATAACCTACTTGAGTCGTGCTTGTCTACAGATATAAACTCCATAGCCTCTGCAGGCTCGGCGGTGGCCTCCTCCTCTTTGTCCCTAGGATCTAATTCATTGAAAGGGTCGCTGGTGTATCGTAGAGGAGGGGATTTCTTTAGTTGCTATGCTTCAAGGCTCTTTGTGCAGAGGGCAATCTCTACACCTTTCCCTTTATCTCTCCTGTGGTTGTTGCGAAGTTCGGTTACATAGCAGTCTCGTGCAATATCTTGGTCTCCTTCCACTTCCCCTACCCCATTGTCTGTTGGAAATTTCATTTTCAGGCACCACGGGCATAGGACGATTTGGAAGTCGGATAGGGCTGGTCTTCCTAGGAAGGCGTTGTAGGCCGAATGGTTTTCTATCAGCACAAACGTCTGTTTCCTTACAACGGAGCGGGGATGGCTTCCAATTTCAACGAAGAGGTCCAGCTGCCCGATGGGCATTTTCGCATCTCCAGTGAAACCGTGTAGCGGTTTATCACAGGGAGATACATCCTTCATTGATAGCCTCATTTTGTCGAATGCGTGTTTGAACAGGATATTTACAGAGCTTCCAGTGTCTACCAGGATTCGGTAAACTTCGGCGGGACCGAGTCGGGCAGAGATAACCATGGGATCCATGTGAGGGTACTGTCTGCCTTCTAGGTCGCGTTTACTGAATGTGATGTCATCACTTTCTTTCCGCTTTGGGTGGCGCTCTTCTATAACCGTATTGACACAGTCTCTATTGTCTCTGAGCGACTTCCCATATCTTTCCATCTCTTTCCAACTTCTGTCTGCGATGTGCGGACCTCCTGAGATGGTATGGACCACTATCTTTTCTTGACTAGAGCTGCTAGCGTTGCGGTCGCCTCTGCCGGTCCCTGGTGAGGGTAGCCTTGGGTTTTCATTGGCAGGAGCTGGAGTCCTGTCTTGACTTTTTACATAGCGTTCCAGTTTCTTTCTTCTGATGTGTTCCTCAATCAGATCTCGGAGATGATGGCATTCGTTGGTATCATGTCCGTGGGATTCGTGGAAGCGGCAGAACTTTCCAGATTTCTATGCGCTATCTGATTCCTTCTTGTATGGTGGGCGTTTGTATCTAACTTCGCCTTGGGTGGCAAGGAAGATATTTTCGACGGTCTCGTTCAAAGGGGTGTAAGAGTCGAATCTTGGTCCTGGCCGATATAGGCGTTTTTCTACTTTCTTGCCCCCAGCATTGTCTCTGGAATCATTTCTTCGAACGTCCCTCGCCACAGCAGGGGCGTTGCCATGGGTCGTCTTACTTTGCTGTCCTGACTGCCCCTCAATGGCAGCATCCTCAAGCCTCATGTATTTCCCGGCTTCATGGAAGAAATCGGGTAAAGTAGCTGGTTTTTCTTTTGTCAATCTTCTAGCAAATTTAGTGTCCGGATACACCCCACTGCAGAGGGCCATTAGGATAAGCTTCTCATCGGCATCTTGAACTGCGGCTGCTGCGGCGTTGAATCTGGTTAGGTATTGCTGCAGCTTTTCTCCAGGTTTCTGTTTGACGCTGGATAAGGAGTAAGCGTCCTTAGGTTGCTCCACATGAATGCGGAACTGACTGATGAACTTTTCTTTCAACATTTCCCATGAGCTGATGGATCCTTGGGGTAGATGACAGAACCAGGAGGTAGCAAGATCTGCTAAGAAGAGTGGGAAGCATTTGCACAGTACTCCCTCTGTTGCTCCACTCATGAGCATATGCTGCGTGTACCTCTGTAAGTGTACAACGGGATCGGAGGTTCCTTTGTAGGGTTCCATTGTTGGCATCTTCCATTCTCGGGGGGTGATAGCAATTTCGATATTGCGGGCGAAAGGGCTGGTTACCCTAGCGCCTATCCCTCGATCTCTTTGCTCCCGTTGGACACACTCTCTGAATAAGCGCGCCATCCTTTCATCAGAATTTGGAGCGGACAGAAATGAGTTTGGTTCTGTTCCGTGGGGTTGATTCCGTCCAGACAACCTGTAGGGATGGTATCGTCTATCATTCCTCATATTTTCTAGTGGCTGCCTTTGATCTTCTGGGAGCATGCTTGGGTCAGCTACAGTTGGCCCTTGCCTCGATCTTCCCCTGTTGGGTTCTGATCTAAGCACTTCCTCGGGTCCAACTTCGGGCTGAACCCTAGCTCGGCCCCGTTCACTGGTGTTTCTATGGTTAGGCAGCATGACAGGCTCAGCTGCAGTTGACCTTCGCCCGGTACCTTCCCTGTTGGGTTCGGCACCAAACGTTTCCTCAGGCCTAACTTCGGGCTGGGCTCGGTCTCGGCTCCTACCACGGCTACTCCTGCCGTTAGCTCCTTCGAAGAAGGAAGATCTTTGCTGTCTCTGAGATCCTCCAGACTGGGACTCGCCCCATGACTCAGTGTTGCGGTTGGATTCTTCAGCGTCCCTCAAGCGTGACATGAGATGGTCCACCAAGGCTTCCTGCTGGGACGTGAAGCGGTTAGTTACTTCAACAACAACTCTGTCCAAATCTGCCCTAGTAATTGCTGCAGGCTGTTCTGTGGCAGGAGTGGTTGGGTTAGCCTGTCCTTCATTTGTTGCCGTTGCTGGAGGAGGACGATTTACTTGATTTGCGGCAGCTGGATCAGGAAGGCTACTGGATGCGATGTTTTTTCCTTTATTAACACTTTTCTCTGTTTGGGAGGCATGTTTTCCAAGTGGCGGACGATGCTGTTAGGAAAACTCGTTAAGTAGATGAAGCTGAAGCCTGAGTTCAATTCTCAGTGAAAGCACCAAAAATGTTTGCACAAAAAATGGACAAACACCTCAAAGTCGTATAATTTAGTAGATCTTATGTTGTTTTTAGTGATTTTGGGGATTTATGCAAATATATGAAAAGCAGGGGCTTAATCGTAAAAAGACACGCAGATTTATAGTGGTTCAGCCAGAATGTGCCTACGTCCACTTTATATGTTATTTCTCTTCTCTTCTATTGATTACAAGTACAAAGCTTTGATACAAGAAAAAGAAAGTTGTTTGAAAGTTCTATCCGTGCTTGAGCTCTCAAAACTTGTCCCCATTGCTGTACCCCTGCCCCTCTATTTATAGAGTGAGGCTAGGGGTAGGGGTCCAGGATATGTAGAGTCGCTGATGGGCCTGGGCTGATGCGATCTGGCCTGGTATATTTTGGTTCGGCATTGCTTGGTTCGGAGGTGGTTGGAGTGTAGAGTGGACCGGTAGCCGTTTGGAAGTAGGTTGGACCGGTTGTTGTTGGTTCGGTGGGATGGAAGGATACTGGACCGGTGGCGGTTGGTTCGGTGGGATGGAAGGAGATTGGTTCGGTGTTGGCTGGTTCGGTGGGATGGAAGGAGATTGGTTCGGTGTTGGCTGGTTCGGTGGGATGGAAGGAGACTGGTTCGGTGTTGGCTTAAGACTGCCGAACGAATTACTGCCGAATGGGCCTTTGAGGACGAGAATACCGGATGGGCTTAGGCGAGCCTGGATGGATGAGTCACGCTCCTTGGTCTCAAGGTCTTCTGGGTGAGAATGCGCCCAACAAGGGTTGTATTCGATGTTTTGTAACTATGTAAAATTTTATGAATGATGTGAATAGATGAATCTTTTTGTTATTTTGAAATATAAATTTCTTTTGCTATTTTTAGTAAATATGAATAATATGGTTGTCATTAGTATAATAATTTTATTTCAATTCAAATTAGTTTAAAATTTACACGTGCATTGTAGTAGTTTTATTTTTTTTCTCATTTGACTCTTTTTAACAACGGGCAAAAACAGTTGCAATATCATGTATTACAACGGGCATTGCCCATTGTAAAAAGGTGTGTTACAACGGGCATTGCCCGTTGTAAAAAGATTTATTACAACGGGCATTGTCCGTTGTAAAATATGGTCAACCTATTACAACGGTCGGTTGCCCGTTGTGGAACACATATTACAACGGGCATTGCCCGTTGTAAAAAGCCTGTTTTGTTGTAGTGATATATATATAGATTAAATCCTTAAAAGCTATATGCATAAGTTAATATATATATATATATGGATACTACTGAGTATTTTTGAGTGTATATGTACATGTGTGTGTCAGTACAAAATAATGTATAAATATATACAGATGGGTATACTAATTAATTCAGTAAGACTTATATACATATATATATATAGATATGTTAATAAGATACTAGAGTTCAAATCAGTAAAAATAAAATATACAAACATATTTTAAATTATAAGTAGAAAGAAAAAGAATGAACATATAAAAAGAAGAAATCCTCTTATAAATAAATAAAGGAAGTACATACTATTTAAATGAAAGCTAAAAATAGAAAAAATAAGATAAAACAGAGAAATGTTTTGTATAGGCAGAATTAGGAAGAATATTTGACAAATGATAAAATCAAGTCACACTTTTAGCATGATAGTAGACAAAAGGAAAAGTAATTTCTGAAAAAGAAAATCTCTGAAAATAACCAAAAGAATATAACCACTTTTCTTTCCACAAACTCAAGCCGGGGAGGGTGAGATTTTGGGTTTAAAAAACTAAAATGCAAATGGCATGATTTCTGATGGGCAAAAATGACTTTAGCCAACATCTTAAACCCTAAGAAAAACCCTACATAAATAGACAGTGAGATGAAAAACCTTCTTCTCCCCGGATAGCTCTTGAGAAAAATATATAGATATTATATAAATATAATACAAGTAAAGAAAAGGGTTGGAGGCAGAAGCTTACAAATCAACTGGGAAGTGGAAGAGAGCTAGGTGAGAAAGCTCACTCAAAATCTAAGGCAATAAGTCCTAATGTAGGCAGCCAGTTATAAGTAATTTTCTTGATAGTGTATTTTCATATGTGATTGCTTATCTGTGATGTTAGAACTGAAAATGTTTTGATTCTCTTTGGTTGTTCTACTTGTTTTATTATATGAAAGTATTAAGTATTGTTAGTATACATATATGTTTTATAAACCCAGAACTCTGATATGTTAATGTTTAGGAACATAAACAAATAACCAAAAAATAAAATGTTGAAAATAGGCAAGTAGTATTGGTTTTGGCTCAACCCAGAAAGATGTAAACAATGTTGAGCTGCAATATACTCATGTATAAGTGTTGAGGCTTGAGACAAAAAGGAATTAGGGGTGCAATAGGGTTGCCTATGTGCTGATGCTCCTGATTCAATGAAAATATATAAATGTTTATATACATAGCAAACAAATTTTGTGATTCGGTGAAACTTGGTTATTATGAGTTTAACGCAAGCACAGATGGTTGCAAAAGGAAAAAAAACCCTCTCAAAAGCCATAAGCCAATGTTAGTTGCCTATACCCCTTTTAAAATACCAGAATATATATATATATATACATACAGAATCTTATTTAATTAGTCACCAATGGTTGTTTGCATGTTTGTCTTTGTTTGGTTATGAATAATATGAGATGCCATGATATGGATGTTTTAGTTAGTGAAATGGATCACTGAATGGTTTAGTCATGAAAAATCAAAAGAGTTATTATTAACTTAAACTTGATTAGGAAATGGGGGTCAAGAACACTGCAGGAATGACTTTTTTTCTTGAGTAATACAAGTTGACACATGACTTGTTTAAGTCCTGAGATCTTTGTGTAATGGAGTGAATTAGTCCATTACAATGTGTCCATTGATTCAATTAATTGCAGATGAGACCAAGATAGATAAATATATCAAGGTAAGAGAATTTGATATAAAGAGGAACTAGATTTTTCCTGGAATGAAATCTGGATAGTGATTAAATGATTTAATTCATTTTGGGTGATTTCCTTGTTTGTATGGATGTTTATTTGATTCATAATTGAATTATATGAATGTATGAATGTACCATGTCTCCTTGAGGTTTCTGGAAAGGCAGACTTAAGTGTGCACCTTCACACTGACACAGAACATGCACACATGAATTACTTGTTTTCTAAAGACAGAGTTATATACATATATCCATGTTTTAACTTTAACTTGATTTACAAAATTGCTTTAGTGGATTTTCTCATACCAGACATGTGTCTGACCCTAGTGTGCTAATGGCATATGGGGTGTCTCATTTAATATGGGGCAGCTTCAAATGCATTTTCAGGGACTGTAGCAACTAAGTAGGAGTAGGAGCAAGGCTTTGAGAAGAAGATTATAGCATGCTAAACTTAGTTAGATAAGAGCCTAAATGATGAAATCTACATGTATTGATAATTTAAATTGCTACCTGTATTAAGTGTTGAATATTGGATGGATATTTTGCTAAGTATTTGCTAAGAGATTGACTTGTAACTGGAATTTAAAAATCTGGATATTATCTGATATGTTGAAGAAGTTAATCTAAACCTTGTAAGTGATGAGTAAGAGTACTATGTTAAAATTGAATGGTTACATTTTATAAATGTATTAGTCAATCTTGAGTCTTTAAAAAGGGTTTAAGTTTTGGGAAATCTGGATAGTTGAATCTCAGAAAAATTAAATTGTTTTATTTTTCACCCTGGCCTATGTATACAAAAGATAATAAGCATAGGGAGAATGTATTTTATATGACTGTATGTTTCCATAATTCAACTTGTTTTATACAAATGTTTCATGCCTTATTTTTAAATAAGGGAAGAGTCTGTAATATAGGAGTTGAAAGCAAGGTCCATAAAAGTTGCATATATGTGTACATTTAAACATGTTTTGTACAGATATTAACACACCAGTTACCTTTGTATTTTTTTTACATGAATTTGAAGTCCATTTCACTCAGGTTTTGATCATATGCATTTTTAAGACCCTATGGGTTACACCAGAACAAAGAGCCTGGTTGAACCATGTTATGGATACTCATGGCTATAGGAAACTCAGACATGTTTGCATTTGTTTTAGCTTAGGATCCTAGTATCAAAGAATTATGTTTTGAATGTGATATATCACTTAAAAATATTCCAGAAAAGGGCCTGTACTCTAGACAGATTTTATAAGAAAATCAAACATAGATAATGATAGGGACTTATATCATTTTCCCAGAGCACAAGCACCAAACCATTAATTTATAGACAATCATATTACAATTATCTGGTTTCTAGGATTTATACTCCCTAGAGAATTTAGCAAAGAATCAGGAGTTTAAAAATATATATATATAGGTATTCATGCATGGATGGAAATTTTATAGCATATATTTGAAATGAACTATGTGTGGATTGATTAACCTTAATCAATCAAATATCCTCTTGTTTTCCAGAAATCTGATTCAAACAAGAAAGGCATATACATCCTCACATGTATGTGCATGTCTTTGTGAATGTACTGATATATTTATATTGGTTAAAGATTTTGATCCTGGATATATGTTGTTTGATAGAAAAAACAAATGACTCTAGGCTTCAGAAATATGTATATGTATATCTCACATATATATATGTCTCTATGTAAAAAAAATCCTTACAAATTAAGGTATAAAAAGAGAGGGTCATTTCATGGAGGCACCAAAAGGCTATATAAGTACCAAATTTTATATTATTTTTGTTCATTAATACCTAGTTGCAATATTGTTGGTTAACATGCACCCTTACATCTAGAATCATCATACTCCCCTAGATTTTTTCTTTAGACTGCATGATTTATGATTTAGACCATTTTTGTCAGGTCTTTCCGTAGGACTAATGATGAACAAATATGGTTATTGGTCAAAGATTTCTAAAATGCTACATAACAGTAATCATTAGTCCATTTTTCTTATTTAAGCATGTAATATTTCTAACTGGGGTTTTGAATATTAAGTTCTTATTTTGATATTATTTGAAAGATATCCTTTGTCTCAATGAGCATATACAGTGGGTCTCTTTTTTATAGGTAATAGTAAACACAAACTATATTTGCTTCATGAAATACTGAAATTAGATATACAAGGTTTTGTCTAACCTATAAGATTTGATAATGGAAAATAAAAAACTAATTCATTTGGTAACAAGACACATATATAGAAAAACAATAAATTTGTGGTTGATTTATCAGGTAAAAAATTATTGTAATCGTTGTGTATTTAGGATTACTACCCTCATTTTTCAACCAAAAGCCTTCGTCCACAATTTTGAGATGTCAGTCTATATGATTCCTTCACCTTGTTATTTGCTTTTGCAAGTCCAAAGTATCTTTTCATTGGTTTATAATATATTGTATAATCTTTGTTAATATGTGTATGACCATATTTATCATATTCTTTGACTTTCAACAAACCATTTTGGTTTAAGACCATTTATCCATGCTCTTTTATGTAGGCTTATTCTCCATCAAACTAGATAGTAATAGTAATATGATTTACTATCAAAGTAAATAGTTTGACAAATATCCATGCTCTTTTTTATTTTGACAAACTGATGCAGCGCGTACCTCATCGCCAGTAAGTCGCGGCGAAGGCGAGCTTCTAGATCGTGGAGACGAAGCAGTCCCTAGGTCGCGAACGCGAGCTTCCAGCTTCTTCCCTAGGTCGCGAATCGCCTCCCTCCCCAAGTTGCGAAGCTACAGTGGAACGCGAATCCCTAAGTCGCAAAACTTCCTATGTCGCGAAATCAGTAGGTCGCTTCAGCCTGATGTCGTGAAGATCCACTTAGGTCGCGCGCGCAAAGCTCCAGAAGGTCGCGATGATTTCCAGCTTAGGTCGCGAGATGCTCCAACAATCTACGACCTAAAACCATCAAGTTACGACCTAACTCCAGCATATGTTGCAATTTCCCCAAACTTGGCTCGCGAGCAAACTTAAGTCGCGGACGAGCTACGACTTCCTTTAAGTCGCTGATGGTCTGTCGAATGCTATCTCGGAAGCTTAAGTCGCTTCCAATTTCCAGCCTAGGTCGCGTGTGATTTCTTTAGGTCGCCAGAAGTAGGTCGCGAAGAATGATAAGTCGCTGAAGTCTGATGGCAGAGATGTTAAGTCGCGAAGTTTACTTTAGGTCGTTACTTTCTTAAGTCTTAAGTCGTAAGTCGTTCGTTAATTTTAGGTCGCGTGAGTTGTACTTTAGGTCATTGTGTTGTAATTTTCTTAAGTGTGTGTTGTGTTGTAACCCTATAAATAGGGATGTTGGTCATTTGTAAAGGTTGTTGATTTTGAATTAAATTCTTGTTTCTTAGCTTTGTGCTTTCAATTAAAATCGGTAGTTGAGTGTATCTCCTATCTCCACCTTCGACATTCGAGTGCGCTCGAATCTTCGATCGTTGAAGCCAATTCGCGGAATCAAGTGCGCTTGATCAACGCTCGAAGAATTGTAGATCTCTCTTCACGGTATCGTGCGCGATCAACGTGTCAGAGATAGCTAGAATTCGGCATCTTCGGATCAACGAATTTGGGCATTTCAGTATTCATCAATCCACCGATTGCTACGTTCATCGTATCATCAATTTTTGTATTCCGTCGCTGCGTCATTTCAGTATTCATCAATCCACCGATTGCTACGTTCATCGTATCATCAATTTTTGTATTCCGTCGCTGCGTCATTTGGTATCAGAGCAAGACTTAGCCAATCATAGCTAAGACGAGCCTGTTGGAGCAAAGAGAAGTGTTTGTTCAATTTCAATCGAGCCTATCAGTGTAGATCTGAGAGCTAGTTGAAGCCGTGCATCAATTTGTAGATCAAGGCCGAGTTAAACTGTTGAAGTTAAGTTGAATCCAAGTTAAAGTTAGTTGGAGATTGTTTGATTCAATAATGCATCCGAGAAGAGCTAATCGTTATCAGAATGTTGCAGATGTGTATCGAAGAGAAGATGCTGAGGCAATAGAGCGACGAATTAGTGATAACCTCGAAGAGAAGTTCAATAAAGGTTTTGGAAAGTTGGAGAAGTTGATGATGGATTTGAATCAAAGAAAAAGAGGAAGGTCACCAATCTTGGACCATGGAGGAAACAGAGTTTCGTCATCGGTTACGGAAGCAAGGAGGGTGTCGCCACAATCTTATCAAGATAAAAGGGAATCATCAATTTCAATGAGACGAGATCACCATGGTTACAGAGATGAGGAGAGAAGAACTCCAAGAGAATTTAACAATGAACCATGTCGTGATGTCAAACGACTGAGTACAAGAAATCCGCATGATCATAGAGACATACGTGGACGTAGAGACGAAGGGTGTAACTTGCCAAAGCATGAGAATGATTCTATTTGGCTAAGGAGCAATATTTTTCAGTCTACCTATACTATCTTGGGAAAGGTTTGTAAATTCGTTATTGATGCGGGAAGTTGTGATAACCTTATCTCTGAAGAAGCCGTTATGAAGTTGGGGTTGAAGACTGAAAAACACCCTAGACCGTATAAACTGGCATGGATAAAAGAAGGGAAAGAAGTGACAGTGGGAAAACGAACATTGGTTACATTTTCTATAGGGAAAAAGTACAAAGATGATATATGGTGTGATGTGGTTGATATGGATGTGTGTCACCTACTGTTGGGAAGTCCATGGCAATATAATCGAGCTCTCCAACATAATAGTCACGCCAACAGCTATAGTTTCATGTTCGAAGGAACTAAAATTACTTTAGTTCTTAAGAAGCGTGAACAAAGTGACTGCAAACCAGAGAAGAAGGTGGAAGCAACTAATTTAATATTTTCAAAAGAATTTGTTGAAGAATTGAAAGGGGGTGTTGAAGTGGAAGATGAAGTCGATTGTTCTCAACCCACGAAGTTTGATGAAGATAAAGTAGATTCTTCTCAACCCACGAAGTTTGATGACCATAAAGTTGATTACTCACAATCTGCAAAGTTAGATACAGAAGAAGTTGATGTTTTTCAACCAACGAAGTTTGACGAACATGAGGTTGAAAATTCACAACCAGCAAAGTTTGATAAAGATGAAGTTGATGTTTTTCAACCAACGAAGCTTGATGAAGATGAAGTTGAAAATTCACAACCAGTAAGGATTGATGAGGATGAAGAAAGTGTGTCAAGAGATGAAGGGGATAATTTATCAGTGAAGAAGGTGAATTCAATTAGTCTATTATCTACAGAAGAGTTTGTTAAAGAATTGGAGGATAGAACGAAAGTGTTTATGTTGAATGGGAATGAAACCAATAAAGATCTCGAGACTCCTGAGGAGGATGAGCCAGTGGTAAATGAATTCGAAGATGTCCTCACTGCAGAGTTGACCAAGGAGGTACCGCCACTGAGGGACAAACAATATCATGTTGATCAAAAACCAGATGTTATTGTTCCACATAGACCACATTATCATATGTGTCCGACGGAGTAGGAAGAGTTGAGAAAACTAGTTGATGGGTTGCTAGTTGAAGGAAGTCAGTTGTCTACTACAGATTGCAGTTGGCAAAGAAATTTTATCAGAGACTTACATGTAGGCAGACACTTGAGCTGTGATCGTGCTGTGCAGCTAATCTCAAAATCTTATTTCGAATCGTCACTGAGGCAGGAATTTGAAAGGTTAGTTCAGCAAAGTCATAATCGACAAGTTTCAAAGAAGACCACGACAAATGCGAGTTTATGTATGTCGTTGCATGTACAGGCTAAATTACAGGAGGATGTTAGTGTGGACTTTATTTTGGGATTACCGCAAACACAATATGGCAACGATTCTATTCATATGTTGGTTAACCGGTTTTCAAAATTGGTACATTCCATTGCCTATAAGAAGACTACAGAGGCCGTTAATGTCGTTCAGTTATATTCCAGAAAGGTCTATCGATTTCATGGATTACATGGATCTATTGTTCCGAATAGAGATACTCGTTTTCTGAACCAAATCTGGATGAGTCTATGGAAAATGGCTGGGACTGAGTTGAAATCTAGTAACACTAAGCATACACAGACAAATAGACAAGTTGAAGTCATGAACAGATCCCTAGGTAATATATTGCGATGCCTCGTGGATGATAATTTCAAAAGTTGGGATTCGAAGTTATGTCAAGCAGAGTGTGCACACAACCGCACAGTTAATCGTAACACTGGGTTCAGTCCAGTCCAGGCCGTTTATTCAACAATCTCTAAAAGACCGTTAGATTTATCAACAGTGCCACCGCAGAGAGGGGTGATTAAACGGATTAATATTTTTGTGAATGAGTTGCAAGGATGCTACAAAGTTGTACAGGAATGATTTCTTAAGGCAACTGAGAAATATAAGCAATCAGCAGAGATTAAGCGACGAAGCATTGAATGCAAGGAAGGAGATTTTATGTATGCAGTGTTTACCAATGATCGATTTCTTTTTGGAACCTACAACAAGCTAGAAGCTAGAAGGAATGGTCATTTAAAAGTGGTGAAGGGAATTAACGAGAATGTTTATAAATTGAGTTTGCCGGATCATTTTCTTATTGCCAACATTGACAATATCAAACACTTGGTTCCATTTTACGAGGATAAGAGTATCGAAGACGAAGAACTTTTAAATTCGAGGACGAATTTTCCTCAACCAGGGGAGGATGATGCAGCGCGTACCTCATCGCCAGTAAGTCGCGGTGAAGGCGAGCTTCTAGATCGTGGAGACGAAGCAGTCCCTAGGTCGCGAACGCGAGCTTCCAGCTTCTTCCCTAGGTCGCGAATCGCCTCCCTCCCCAAGTCGCGAAGCTACAGTGGAACGCGAATCCCTAAGTCGCGAAACTTCCTATGTCGCGAAATCAGTAGGTCGCTCCAGCCTGATGTCGTGAAGATCCACTTAGGTCGCGCGCGCGAAGCTCCAGAAGGTCGTGATGATTTCCAACTTAGGTCGCGAAATTCTCCAACAATCTACGACCTAAAACCATCAAGCTACGACCTAACTCCAGCATATGTTGCGATTTCCCCAAACTTGGCTCGCGAGCAAACTTATGTCGCGGACGAGCTACGACTTCCTTTAAGTCGCTGATGGTCTGTCGAATGCTATCTCGGAAGCTTAAGTCGCTTCCAATTTCCAGCCTAGGTCGCGTGTGATTTCTTTAGGTCGCCAGAAGTAGGTCGCGAAGAATGATAAGTCGCTGAAGTCTGATGGCAGAGATGTTAAGTCGCGAAGTTTACTTTAGGTCGTTACTTTCTTAAGTCCTAAGTCGTTCGTTGATTTTAGGTCGCGTGAGTTGTACTTTAGGTCATTGTGTTGTAATTTTCTTAAGTGTGTGTTGTGTTGTAACCCTATAAATAGGGATGTTGGTCATTTGTAAAGGTTGTTGATTTTGAATTAAATTCTTGTTTCTTAGCTTTGTGCTTTCAATTAAAATCGGTAGTTGAGTGTATCTCCTATCTCCACCTTCGACATTCGAGTGCGCTCGAATCTTCGATCGTTGAAGCCAATTCGTGGAATCAAGTGCGCTTGATCAACGCTCGAAGAATTGTAGATCTCTCTTCAAGGTATCGTGCGCGATCAACGTGTCAGAGATAGCTAGAATTCGGCATCTTCGGATCAACGAATTTGGGCATTTCAGAATTCATCAATCCACCGATTGCTACGTTCATCGTATCATCAATTTTTGTATTCCGTCGCTGCGTCACAAACTCAGTGTGTATGTAATTGACAAACTGTATATATCTACACACAAATTGTATATAAACTATCGACAAATTAATTCTCATATGTATATACATCCATGTTATATATATTGTATATACATATATTGTATATAATTTGTATACAAACCATAGACAAATTACTTCTTATATATATGTATACGCACACAATTTGTCATATTATTTATATGTGCATGTGCATACGCGCGCATATATACTTATTATCTTCATAATCTTAACATATGATTATCATAGAAAATTGAAATTTTCTGACTGATATATAGCTGGCATCACTTTATCTAAAAATGAACTTGACATGTTGCATATATAGTTTACAACAAATTTGTTATCATCTGAAGCCAGGCCCGGCCCGACTGAATTGGTTGCCCCAGGCAAACACAAAGTATTAAGCAGAATTAAATTAAAAAAACACTCATAAATTGATAGAATAGGAATTGAACCTGAGCCGGTTTGTTCACAAGTAACATACACAACCACTTGATCACGCTATGTTTCAATATTCTAAGTAATAAAAGCTTTTTATTTATTCAAAACCTTATAATGTTGCCCCTTCATAGGCTTGTTGCCCTAGGCGGCTACCTTAGCAGCCTTACCCTAGGGCCGGGCCTGTCTAAAGCTAAAGGTTGATGCATGACACATATTTAATACCATATTCACATTTCTATCCATATGGTACTCTACAATAGTGCCTTAGCTTGTCAGACTACAAAATTAAAGTATTTTTAGATTTATTGAAATATATTGCATAATGGTGGTGTTCTATTGGAAATTTATTTTGCAAGGTTATATGCATGCATACATGATAATCCAATTAAATTCATTTTCGTTTAATAAACTATTTTTTACTCTTATATTCATCAAGTGAACATGTTTCTTGATATATAGTGGTAGTGAGTATATGGACTCTAACATGAGTTGTGTGAGTACTTATGATCTTAACTTCACAAGACCCCATCTTTTCTACTTCTTTCATTTTTTGGGGTTTCTAGAAGAGTTTGAAGTGAGACAAGATAGAGAAAGAAAAATGAAGTTTATGAAGCTGGGTTCGAAACTCGATGCATTTCAAACTGATGAGAATGATGTTAGGTGAGATTTTACTTTATATTTCACTATTGTGTATTAGTGAGAAATGGGTTATTGTCAAAATTTCATTTTTTGCAAATATTAAAATGTTCTATTTTGTATTTTGTGATGATTCTAGTATATTTGGTTTTATAAATGTTGATGTTTCATGAAAAATGGTTCTCTTATAGTCGAATCTTCGTTGGCAGTTTAAGTTTTATGTGTTCTATGATTTATTTTTCCTATAATATCATTTTAAAATATTTTTCTTCTATGAGAATGGTTGTTAGTGGTAATTTATTTTTTGGATTATTTTCATAAATTTTATTAGTATATTTCTACAAAACTTTGAATTCCTGAGACATATGTTTCCTTGTTCCACCTTTACATGTGTGCATGATATTTATGTTTGTCCTAAAGAAAGTATTTACTATGGTTGGAATAGGAAAAAATTTAGTATCAAATTGTTTGGAAGTATTGCATGGTCTGCTTTTTGCAAACAGATAGAGATGGGTCCGCCCAGTTATGTCTTGTCACTTTTGACCATTACTTTATTGTTTTCGTTAAGCGTGTACAACATAAGATTATGATTTCTTTTATTTGTAGGATTTGCATTGGATATGGACGTTTACTATGTCTGAACACAACATTGCGTTTGCACAGTTTGCCATTAGCAATGCAGATATAGTGTCATTTACAGGTATATTAAATTTTCCATTGTTTATTTTTATTTTAGTATCTTATTGGGTTTGTATGTTTATGGAATCATAATAGGGGTTATTAGTAGTTTCTTTCATGATGAAATTTGGTGATTATACCTATTTTAGTTTAATGAATAATTGAATTCGATGGTACAGTAGAACCAAAAATGATAGTTGAGTTCTCAAATGTACGTTTGCAATGAATATAATAATGGTGGTCTATTAACATCATCTCATCTTTCCAACTGCATAAATGTTCAAATTTTGTTCACTGTATACATAGTGGTGGGTAATTCTATCACAATACCTAGTTTTATAGAAATTAACCAAGTAAAGCTAACTAAGTTTTGTAAAATTAATTAAGTTTATAAAAATAAAGCTTTATAAAAATTAACCATGTTTTCTAAAAATTATACTAAGTTAGCCAAGTCTTATAAAATTAAGTAACTTTTACAAAGGATAACCAAATGTTATAGAAATGTACCAAAGTAACTAAATTTTATAAAAATTAACTAATTTATAATAATTAACTAAGTTAATTAAGTTTTATACGAAGTAGTTAAGTTTTGTTAAAAAGAAACTATGTTTTAAAGAAATTAACTAAGTTCAATAAAATTAACAAAGTTTTAATTATGTTAAATAAGTTTTATAAAAATTAATTAAATTTCTAAAATAACAAAGTTAACTATGTTTCATGGGCATTAACTAAGTTGAATCAATTGATATAATTTATATATATATATATATATGAATTAATATATAATAAATTATAATATATGTATGTAATAAGTATATGAATTAATACAATATATATAATATAAATAATATATATATATATATAATATAAATAATATATATATATATACATAATATAAATAATATATATATATTATATCATGTATCTATACATATACACACAGATCATATAAATTATATATGTAAATTGCACATACATACATACATACATATATCTACACACACATACATACATATATTATACAAATAGTAATACTAGTTGTATATCTAGCTACTTCAGTCAATTAGTTAACAGATTTTTCTTCCAAGCTGACTGCTTGTAGGATAAAACAGATTTAACATATTTAAATTAAGATGATTGAAAATCATATGAAATTTATCTATTAATTGTAATGGACCAATTGTAGAGGTTTTTATTCCTATCATAACCTCATAACCATTTTAGAAGTGAAGTCTTTCAATATAATAAATTGAGAGATGCAGTCCTAAACCATTTTATTCTCTATCACACACATTTATTGTTTTAGTTTAACAATGTTGAAAACAATTGCATGAATGATAGATTGGGGTTTGAGGACCCTCATCGTAGATTGAAGGTAGGCATATTAAAATAGGAAAATCATGGCAATTGAAACTAATTTTTAATAATTTGATTTGGACTAGTTTTAATTTGTTACAACTGTTGCATAGAACCTCCATCAACTCATCTAAACACCAAGCTTTTTGATAACCAATTTGGACAAAAATTAAGCAAGTTAACAAAATTTTATAAAAATTAACTAGTTAACTAATTTTATAAATATACTAAGTTGACTAAGTTTTATAAAAATTAACTAATTTTTTGAAAAAATTAACTAAACTAACAAAATTGTATAAAAATTAAATGTATCTATATAAATAACTAATTTAAAATTAACTAAGCAAACTTGAGTAATATGAATATGTAGATTGTTAGAGCTATGTTGAAACCAATTCATATCAGAGCATTTTCTATGCTTATAACACATGATGATGATATATGCTTTGTTTCATTATGCACACTCCTTTCTATGCTTACACCCACCATTTCAATACTCTACTCAAAACCTCAAACAATGGTTTTCACACACACAAGCATCCACTTGAATTATTTAGTGATTTTTGATTGAAGTAGATGACTTCGTTCATGATGTTAAAAAGCGACTGAACAAAACAAATTGAAGTACTAGTTGTGTAACTTGATGATTGTTGCAACTTGAATCAATGAGCATATTTAAATATCATTTAACAGGAATTCCCGGCACTGTCAAATAGAGAAAAAGTGAAGTTGTGCCTATTCGAACTAACTGAAATGCACAGTGTCTTCAAACAAGCCATCACATCTGGAATGGACCAACACATTTCAACCATTACCCCTCGCATCCGTCCAGTTCTCGACACTGTTGCCTCGATTAGCTATGACCTCTCTAACTCCAAATTTGAAGAAAATGAATTGAACGAATTATGGGTCCATAACCTACTCCTCTCCGTTGATAACAACAAGACCTAATTGTAGCAATACATGACCTTTAGCAACTATGACCTCTTCATTCACCTGGTTACCGATTTCATTCTTAAAAGGCTAGAAGTGATTGTGATGCAGAATAGGTTTAGTCTGCTCAGAGGGTTGCAGCTTGATAGGGAGGTTAGAGCCATGGTTAACCATTTCTTGGAGATGTTTCAAAGGATAAGTTTTCTAGACTGTCCCTGTAACAACCCGGAGTTTTGTAACAATTAATTTTCGTCATTAAACGATTAAACCATTGGTTAATTGCTGTTGGAAGTTTTTTTAATCAGGTTGAAATTCTTGTATAAATTGGTTAAGGGTTTGTGGGCTTTAAAAATCATCTTGGCCCACATTTTCAATTGTTTTGACGCCGTGATAAAAAAATCCAAGAGTCGTTCCTCCTTTATCATTTTTCCATTCGTAACACTAAAACCAAAAAGAAATGATAATGGCTGCGCTCGTTCGATCAAAAATTGGGGTTTTCGTGAAATTCATGGTTGCCGACTTCAAACGTTGGGTTTGGGTTCGTCTCTGCTTCAATTTTGAACTGTGCGATCCTTGGGTTTTGATTCTTCGAACAAGGTGAGTAATTTTTATTACTCACATCTAATTCGTTCTACCGTTTGGATTGATTTGAGGTCCTTGACTTTTGTTTGTCTGAATTCCTTTACTAAATGATTTCTGACTTTGCTCGAATTCGTATATTTTTGCGACTATACGAAATTCACAGTTTTGGTAACAGATTTCAGATGGCATCGGCAGAGTTTGATTCAAGCTGTAGTTGTTGTTTTTTTGGCTTGATCTGCAAACTTGATTTTTCGAAAATAATCTGGGTTGGCATTGTTTGGTTTCATTTGAATTTGGCTATTTTTGTAGTGAACTGTGACTTCAGTCACTTTCACCTGCGATCTTATTTCGATTCGAAACTTTGGCTTCCCTGTTCACTGCTTCGGGTCGTTGCGACCTGTAACTTGACTGTTTGTAAATTTTCACTGTCGTTTCATGACTTCGGCTACTTGAACTATTTTAATTTTTGTGCTGTTCTATTTTGATATAGATATGTCTGCGTATTCATATATATGCATACATGCATTCTTGTATTTGTATTACTTGCTGCCTTGATTTTGTTCACTGACCTATACATGTTGTTGCTTGATTATGGTCTCTGACTTCGTGAAGTGCTTGTTGTACTTGGGTATTTGCAGTTTTGTCTTTCTGGTTTTGGATTTGTGGTATTTGCATTGTCCAGTTTCATTTAGTTGACGCTGTTCGAATTCCACTTCATGTATATTGTGCACTGTCTTGAGTCTTGTGGTCTTTTGATCTGTTGCATGGAGTCAGTGGTATTGGTCTAGATCATTATCTATCTTCACTTGATTGGGTTGATCTTGTAATTGTTGTCACTCTAATCTGGTCTGCATATATGAAGTGCTCACTGACCTGAGCTGTTGCATTGGTTATCCACTTGACTTGGTTATTGGTTCAAGACAGTTTGCATTAATCGATACTTGTATTGGCATTGCCTCTGACCTTTTGGCATACAAACATCAATTCATGTTGATCTTTACTGTAACATGTTGCCATTGTATATGTATTTCATACACTGCATATACATGTGTAACAACCCGCATATTTATCGATTTTATATTTAAATATTTTATTTAAATATTTCATCGTTAGTCGGATTATAGTCCGAAAAGCTACTTTTTGCAAACAGTCGAATTAGGACTCGAGACCCCCCCATTGAGTTCAAAATGACGTTTGCGACCTTTTTGAGTATAAACTTCGATATGTTTGGAGTTAGTAGAATTTTGCTACTTTGGGTTTGTGTTTCAGCCCATCAACCTTCTAATATCCAAACTGAACCCCTCTCCCTTCATTCACTTTCTTTTCCTAATACTTTCAGCTCTAAAGAGAATAATGGGGGAAAAGATTGGAAATTAGAATTCCCAAGCCCTAGTTTCCATTTGCAAATCAAGTTCTAGCTCCAAATTCAAAGAGAAGCTATTGGTAAGCATCCTCTTCTTCTTCTTCTCCAACTCTTTCTCCTTTCAATCTCAGAAATTCCTAAACCTAACTTTAGGAAATAATTATCTTTTAAGCTTAGATTCAAGCTTGTTGAGTTGGAATTGAAGAGTGATTGTCCTTGCCTTGCTCTATAGCTTCCTCTTCATTGTTTTTGTGTAAAAGGTGAGATTTTTATCTCACATCTACGTCTATAGCTATCATTGTTGTTAGGTATGAATTCCTAACACTTGTGCATATTCATTTGCTGTGATTTGAATTGGTTTTTGTGAATTCTCCAATTTTTGGTGTTTTGGTTCAATTTTATGAAAATCCTTTTATGGATGTTTGAACATGTTTTTGGTGATGCATCGAAGTGCTTATAGGGCCGGGTTGCCGATTGGTGTAAACCCTTAGTGCTCGTCGCTCGTTCGATCGCATTTTGGTTTGGATTTGTCGTTTTTGAGCTAGGCTGTTTTTTTGCCTAGCAGAGAATTTCAAACGTCTGAAATAAATTTTAGACGTCTGAAACCAAATCCAGACGTCTGGTTGAAAAATCTAGACGTCTGGAAAGGGGTCTGGAAAAGGCAGTGACTAAATCCAAACGTCTGAAACAAAATCCAGACGTCTGAAATCAAATTCAGACGTCTGGTTGAAAATTTCAGACGTCTGAAATGGCCCAGGAATTAAAAATAAAAGGGAGAAAACACTTAGACTTCCAGAACCTTGGGCCAGACGTCTGGGAACACCTACCAGATGTCTGGAACTGCTGATTTTGCCTAATTTGCCTATTTTCGAGTAAATTTCCAAGGTTTATCGATTTTTATTGATCCGACTTATTGTTATCAATTATTATCAACTTTGATGACCTTTTCTTCGGAATTTTTGGAACGTCCATTTTGATGGATTTGGTATCGATTTCTTTAGATTTTATTCACGTCTTCGAATGTGAATTTTTATGATTGATTGTTTCTACATTCATTTCTATGATTTGTCACTTTAAAAATATAAAGGTTTTCCATACTAGTAGTAATTATCAAAACTCTTTCATCAAAACGATTTTGACACTATTTTAATTACAAAGCTTGTTTCTTAAACCGTTTTCCAATCTATTAGTATATATAAACCTTTACCTCATTCATATGAGAAAATATAATTAAACGGCCTAGCAAAACAAGTGGTATGAAACGCTTGCGTTTACTTCGTCGGTTAATTTATGGACTTGTTCGATTGAAACTCTTGTGACAATTTTCTAGTGGAGATCTACAATCTGTTCGTAAATATTTGAGTTAAGCAAGTGGTTATGGGACATGAAGCTAAACTCTTATATTTACTAGCTTAGCGTAATCGACCCTTCTTGATGATCGATGATGATCATTTTATGGTTTAGACTAGAAATGTGCGATGTCTCTTTGTCCATGTGAAGGACTGTACTTCATTTTATTGAGCTTCGTCTCATTTCTTTGTGGGCTAGCAACCCATGTACTTTTAATGTGTTTCGATTCATCTGATGTACCGTTTGTACTACATCGATGTCTCGACTTTCCGGTTCATTGGACGTACCATTTGCACTGCGTCAATGTTCCGAATTGTTTTGTGTTTCGATTCATCTGATGTACCGTTTGTACTACATCGATGTCTCGACTTTCCAGTTCATTGGACGTACCCTTTGCACTGCGTCAATGTTCCGAATTGTTTTGTGTTTTGATTCATCTGATGTACCATTTGTACTACATCGATGTCTCGACTTTCCGGTTCATTGGACGTACCGTTTGCACTACGTCAATGTTCCGAATTGTTTTGTGTTTCAATTCATCTGATGTACCGTTTGTACTACATCGATGTCTCGACTTTCCGGTTCATTGGACGTACCATTTGCACTTCGTCAATGTTCCAAATTGTTTGTGAGTTTTCATGCTCCCGCTTGGGATTGGCCATCCTTTTCTTGTGATTTCTGGATTTCTAATTATTGATTTCTGGGATTTATGTTTCACCACCTTTTTCAGTTGGCATTGATATGTATGTCATTTATTGTGGCTTGGTGAATTAAATTAAGAATATGACATTCTTTTAATCTTTGAGAAGATTCTTGTGATATTGATTAATCTATGGATTGATTTTCGATTAGATACTTATCACAGTATGACTTTATGGTTATCATACGTTTTTGTCATATCTCTTATTCTATATCACTTTATCTGATATTTATAGCTAGACTGATCCATTTATTATTTTCTTCTTAAATAATACTCGGGTCAGACTGAGATTTTACAGGTGCTTCCTCATGACTTCTTATCTGGAGCCATCTTCTGACTTTTGGCTAACTACTCTAGTTTAGTAGTTTTTGTTGTATACATTTGAGATTTAGACTCCTTGATGTATACATATTCTTTTGCCTTGCACTTGTATCTATTCTTTTGTGTTATTGTGGATCTTATTTGACCACTACTCTGATGTACATTTTCATGTGTTATATTCATATCTATTTCTGCCTTTGTGATATGAATTGTCTGTGACTGATTTGTGTTATGTTTATTTCTATATTTGTTTCCAAAGTCCATATAGCCACTGTGTAGTAGCTTTGAGTTTGTATCGGTATGTCGGATTTCCTCTTGAGATGAAAAGTTATATTTTTATCTGGCATATCGGTACTCGCACAAAGCAATTATACAGATGGTCGCTCCTCAACAGCCTTATTCTCCGTGCTAGTTGACGGCATTACTCCGTAGTGTCCTTGGCTAGCGTGGGTATAGAGGCGGGGCGTCACAACATGTGTCATTTCTTTGCTTGCATTGCTCCATGTATTTGTGTATTCTGGCCTTCATTGTGCTTGTAGCCTTTGTGCTTGTTACTGTGTTGCCTTATCTTGGGTACACATGCTTGTTTCTCTTGTTGTCTCTGACCTTGTACTCGGATGTAAACTTTCATTGTGTTTCACTTGCATTATTGTAGTGGCGAGGCAGTACACGCGTGCGTGTACTGCAGCCCTTGCGGAATTGACAGATTTAATTGATATTTCGATTGTTTGAATTGTTTCGTTGGTTCAATTCAATATTTTTAAGTTGTATTTTGATTTGGTTTAATCTGATGATTCCGTTGATATCTAATTATCTTTTAGATAAGCTAGATTGTGTGTTTTCTAATTAACATATTGATAATTAGATTTTTGTTGTTTACGCTACTTTGTTGGCTTGGGTTTCACTTTGACCCCTGCAGTTTTGATTGCTGTTAGTATTCACTGTTGTGATGATTTCACATATTGTAGTGGCGAGGTAATGCACGCGTGCGTGTACTACAGCGACACAGAGTTTTGATTTGATTTGATCATTTTGAGATTTGTCTAATTATCTATTTGATAATTAGATTCTGAGATTCTAATTATTTTTACTAATTGGATTTTGTGTTAATTGTCGTTTAGAAAATTCTGTTGTTTCCTAATATTATCTTCATTGATAATCTTTTTATCTATCTTTATTGATGATTTGGATCTGCTGATATGTTGTTTAACACTGTTTAGTGTTACATCTGCCGTTATCCGATTCCCTTAGCGAGGAGTCGGCTATACGAGATTTCTGTGACCGTCGTCTATTTGTTATTTAATTATTATTGCTTCTGTGCATTAATAACAGAGTTTGAATTAGACTGACCCGTGTATTATTTTCTTTTGAATTTAATACTCGGGTCAGACCCGAGTTATTTCAGGTTGTAGATAGCCTGCTTTGGGTTGCTGCTTGAGCTATAAAGTCTTTTCATATCTTCTGAAGTAGTCTTCGTCATTTTGTAGTAGTCGTGTCATTGTATAGAATGATATGTATTCATGTACATTAGTTGATAATGTATTTGTATATATAACTTCCAGAGTCGACAGTTGTAGTTGTATCATATTTATTGTGTCAAACATATTGTTACTGACATTAGTTATATATATATATGAGATTTTTGTTATCTGTGTTCCACATTTTTTTACCTGTGTTATTATTATATACATTGTCCTAAACTATTATGAACAGTCATAGTTCGTGTTATACTAGAATTGGGTATGTCGATGGGAGTAAATAAATAAGAGATGAAAAATGAAAAATATATATCACTCCTATCGAGGTTACCAATACTAGCGTAAGGCCAACTACGGATGGCCGCTCCTATCCAGCCTTATTCTTCGTAATAACAAACAGTATTTCTTTTAATACTCTTTGTTATTGTGAGCATAGAGGTGGGGCGTTACAGTCCCAGATGACTACAATTTGGAATTTCGAGAGGAACTTGGCTACGTATGTCAATGGAGGTTTAGCAGGTTACGAGGTTGAGACTGAATTTCAAACCTGAAGCTATTGCTAAGATTGCATGTATGTATCTTTGTACCAATATTTATTTGATTTATTTTTCTTTTTACTTGAGTTTGCACTTCGCTAAAACCATGCCTTTGATTTAGCTTCTGATACATGTAACAAGCAACGGTTTGTTTAAAATTATTTTAGAGCATTTTCCAAAATTTAAAGATTGAAAAAAAAAATTGTATCTAATACAACTATTATATGTTTAATACAGTTAAAAAAGGTCCATTTGGCAAGACATGGTTAATTTTCTAGCTGATTCATGGAAAAACGTGTTTTTGATGGTAATGGACCAAAACTCCTTATCTTCCATATATGTGGACAAATTATAACAGTATGCTTAATTGTGTTTAGGAAAAAAAATTAAGATAGGCCCGATATAAAATCTTATGGAAGAATAGGCTTGCATTAAAAATTATAGTAACAAATATGTCAAAATTTGTACATGCACACTTTAAAAATGTGCATGAAAAATTGAAAATGCATAGTTTATAAGAATTAAACACATTTATAAGATTTAACTAAGTTTTACACATTTTTAACCAAATTAAAATATAGAAATTTTTAACACATTTATGTGGATTATATTCCATCCACATAACATGGGAATCATGTCAGTTCCCTTGGCACATGACTAACAATGATATTAGTGATGCGTTGGTCAATATGACTATCATAGTATCTTGATACATTCACATGCACGCTTGATAGGAGTAAGTATATGATGATTATATTATGCATGACCTAAAAGACAAAATGTGTATACATCAAACGTTGATGGTCAATGAAACAAGAAATGGCAACATCACGGTTTGTTATTAGATATGAGGCTATTAATTGTATCTTTGTATTAATGAATGTCTAAGTATTTATTATTGTAGTTATTGTCTAGTATTCTTTATATATCCAACTTTATTTTCTTAGCAGAAATTCGCTAATAGGGATACTCAAATTTTGTCTTTAGGACATATATATACTATTTCTATTATCTGTAACTAGCTAGTAAAAATATTGAACTTAATAAAAACATCAAAAGAAAATAATAAATTTATATTTACTTGTTTTTAACTTGCTAACTCTTATTTAGTTGGCTTTCAGCCATATGTGCTTAGGCATATCTTCTATTTACTGAATCATTTGCATAAAGATCTAGCTTGAAATTTTTTTCCACTATAATATAAACTGAGTTGAACTCAACTACAATATGCTTCTTACAAATTCATTTTGCACTTAAAAATATTTCTTTCCTTCTAGCTAATTGCAATCTCCATCGTTTCACATAAAGTTAAAGGCTTATATGTATACTCTGGTAACCTATCTGTGCATATATGTTTACTATGCTGTTCTAATTCGACATTCTTTTGAAATACCTTCAGCATTTATAGGATTCAAGAGTTAACATATTTATTTATGGTAGATTTGAATTAATTGAAAAATTGAAGTTTGAAGCCATTTGTTAATTTGAATTTAGTATATTTACCTCTTACCTCAATGTGCAGCTAGATTCACCATAATATGGCTATGCATATTGTTCTTTCATGTATTCTAATTTTATGTATGACTACTTTTACAGATATTGTATTGTAATTTGGTTCTCTGTAATTATAGACTCCGTTTCATGTATTCTAATTTTGCTACCTTTTTAAGTTTTACTTTACAGGTTGATAGATATCTTTGATGGAAAAAAAGTGCTGCAACAAGTTATGGATTCAAAGTTATTTTTGCTATTAGAACTACATTTTGATTTGTACGTTTATATGGATTACTACTTTTGGTCATTAACTGCTACGTGCTCTACGTTTATGAAATATTATGGATGTATTATGTGTTGATGTAAGAATATTGCATATTTTGAATTTGTAATGTTAAATACATGTTGATTGTGAGATGTGTGATTAATATAAAATGTTGATTATGAAATGTGATTAATATAAAAGGTTGATTATGAAATGTGATTAATATATTATGTTGATTATGAGATGTGCATGTTGATTTTAACTATGTTGGTATATAAATTTGGATTGATGCATATAGAAATGGAACCCGTGTAAGGGAAATGTAGAAATTCTAAATGACGGGGTTTTCAAAGTGCTATGTAAACCATCAACAGCGTACCAAAACTGCTATGGTAATTTTCAACAGAGTTTCAGCAATGTCGTAAAAGAGTTTCAATAGCATTTCATCAAAGTCGGAGAACATTCATAGCAACACATGAAAACGCTGTAAATAATTATCATAGCAAGAACTTACCATGTGAAATAATTTGATAGCATCAACCGAATGCTAAGAAAGGTTTTAGCTTATCAGCATAAACGTTATAAACTGTATTACTAACATCCAGAAAACGCTATTAAAAACTTGTTACAATGTTTGATCTAATTCTATGGTACGTTTCTAGCCTATAATGGCATGTCGTTACACAGTGTAGTTAAAAACGCTGTTAAAACCTTTCATAGCATTTTTGAAACGCTATTAAATGTCCAGTTTGTTGTAGTGTATGTACGAAAATATAAGAAATTAATTCTTATATAAAGAACCCAATTCATCATTAGTAGGATAATCGAAGTCGAGAACAATATAAATCGAAAGGGGCAAAAATAATATCAATATCAATCGAAGAACACTCGATAAGGAGCCGCAACCATCAATAGCTAGTAAATCAAAGCACACAATAAACAAGGAATGAAAGGAGAAAGTTGATTCGAACGAATTTCAAAGCGGCTGAAACCTTAATTCCATAAATGCATGATTGTTTGATACGGAGTGAAAGAAAGAACTGAGTAAAAAATAGATTAGAAAGAAAGGGGGAGCAAAAATATACACAGGAGAAACAAAATAAAAAGTGGCCATGAAATAATTGAGTGGGAAAAGATGGAATTTTGATAACTTAAATCATACGATAGATAAAATTTTGTCTGAATAATAAGCATGCTCATAGAGATTTCATGGGCTATTCAAACAACAAATGAAACATTTCAGGGGCTTTACAGCTAACAAATGGTTTTTTCATGCGTTGTGTGAGAAAGTGGGATAACAGAAAATCTACCTTATGTTGTGTGATCACTATTGTCTGATTAACTTTGTGGCATAGTGTGTTCAACGAGTTTATAATAGTAATCTACAGTTAGGAAAATTTAACTTGGCCAACGTAATCCTCATTCATAAGAAAGTTGGTGCTATAGAACCAAAAGATTTTAGGCATGTCTTTCTAATAAACTATTCAGTTAAAATTATATCTAAGGTTTAGCTAATAGGTTAACCAATAAAATTTATAGCTTAATCGACATAAGACAAACCATTTTTATAAAGGGTAGGAATATCACTAATGGGGTCGCTGTAGTCCAATAATTTGTAATTTATTATTGTAAAAACAATACTATTTATGCCATGTTAAAACTACACTTCACTAAAGCTTTCGATTCTATTGACTGGTTGTTTTTAAAATACCTTCTATTTACTAGGGGTTTTACTCTACATGGGTTGGGTGTATTATGTCTTTATTGAAATACGGGAACTCTATTATTATGGTCAATGGTTTTCCAGGGAATAAAATTCAACCTAAATGTGGTCTTGCATAAGGCAACCCTTTCTCTTCTTTAATTTTCAACTTAGATGTGGATGTATTCTCCATAAAACTATCCATTTATAATGAGGTGCTAGGTACGTTAGGGAAGGAGATTACCAGTGTAGGTCTTTCGATTTTGGAATTCGCTGATGACACTATGCTTTTTACCTCACATCTTTCACAACACAATGCAATTCTTAAACTTGTTTTATATAGTTCGAAGTGATTTCAGGCTTAAGATTAACTTTGATAAAAGCCCTATCCTTGTGCTAAACTTTATTGAAAATGTTGAAATACTTGTCGCAAATTCTCTTAATTGCAAAATCGTGATGTTTCCTATTAAATACTTAGGATTTTTAGTTAGACCTTCAAAACTAAAATAGGATGATTGACATATAATAATTGATAAAATTAATAGAAAACTATCAATTTGGAACTATATGTCTTTATTTGGAGAAGGAAGAATCATTCTTATCAACTCCATTTTGTCGGCCCTACCGATTTACTAGATATTGTTTTACCTTTTTCCAAAATGAGTCATTGACAAAATAGATAAGATCAGAGGAAACTTCCTTTGGAATGGTGAATGTTCCTATAGTAGCATTAAATGTCTAGTTAACTAGGAAACAATTTGCAAATTTAAACACTATGAGGGGTGAGGAATTTTAAACTTACACAACCATAATGTTTTGCTTCTAGGTAAATGGTTCTATAAAATTCAATAATGGTAATGAAAATCTTTTATGGAAAGAAATTATTTATAATCAGTTTTACGATAAAACCCACAATCTACACCGGTTCTCTTCTAACTTTAACAATATGACCCACTTCTGGAAATCCATCTTAAAATACTTCAGTATTTTTAACCTCAAATCATTAATATAGTTCATTTAGGCAACGGCACTTCATTTTGGCAAGATAGCTGGATTTTCGCTATACCACTTAAAGTTGAGTCTAAAGAACTATTTGATATTTGTAATTTCAAAAATGAAATAACATTTAAGGTCTACGGACCTCACATCGAATTTCCATGGAACCTTACATTCAATCGTGCTCTTGAAGACACTACCTTAGCCGAATTTGTCCCAATTAGTTTCACTTTGAACCAAATTGGAATACAATAGATAACGAGAGGGGCTCTAAAAATTTTTGTTAGGATAAAAGTGGAACTTATATCCCAAATTTGATGTAAAAGTTTTTAAGCTTCTCAGGATCTCTTCAAACATTTTAAAGCTTTTTAGAAATTAAATGTTCCACTTAAGGAAAAATTACACACTTGGCTAAGCCTACATAATAAATCAAATACAATCAAATTCTTGAAGAAATAGAATCTACTCGTAGATAAAAATTTTCTTTTTGCAACTTTGCCCTAGAGAACATAACACACCTTTACCACGACTGTCCCATAATCAGTTTAGTACTTGTTAACTCTATTAATATCTTGGACTTAGCCTTAACCAACACTGATCTTAACTAGGATAACTACTGCACAAACTCGGACTCCTTTGGATTAAAGATTATAGAATTTAAAACGATACCATCATCACTATTATCTTCTGGTATATATGGTTTGAAAGGAATCAAAAAATATAAAATAAAGTTATCGTTCCTCCCCATAAACTAGTTTATGCCATAGTTACGTTTATATATAATTGGGTAGCCAATCCAAGCTATAATGGAAAGTAGGGTCCTCCCCCTCCCCACACACACATAGATATTATATATATATATATATATGAGAGTGTGTGTGTGTACATATATATATATATATATATTAGTGTGTGTGCATGCGTTATGCTTATGTTTTTTTGAGTGTTTTATTTTATGTGGAGGTAAGGGAACGAAAAGTTTTTATTGTATGCATATGGATGCTTAATCGAGAGAATAGGCTTTCCCAACCAATCTTACCTCAGTTTCTGGATTGTATGGATGCTGCACTACTGATTCTTTTTCTTCGTACCGTGGATAGACATATATAAGGGTTTGTAGTCGTATTCTCTAGCGTACACCATATGTTATATTATGCTTGTTTGAATTGGGTGCTTATCCTTTCCTTTATTTTAGTCCTTGGTTTGGTCTTGATGTTGCACATAAAACTTCTTTTAGGTTCGGTTGGGGTTTTTTCCTCTATTTTTCATTGTACGGGGGGTTTGCTACCTTCTAGGCTAACCAGTAGTTCCTTTTTGAGTGTAGAATAATTATTTGAGTGCACTCCTCCTCGAGAGGATCACCCATTTTCCTCAAAAAAAGATAATTGATATTTGTTTTCATAACAAAAGTGATGCATTAGAAAATCCAAATATATCTAAATTTTTTGCAATTATTTTGGAGTTATGGACTAAACCATTTCTTTGAGAATTAATTCAATAATCACATAACTATGTATCATATGGTACTGATAAATTGCATCTTAGAAGATTAAGGGCAAAGCACCTATTTGGTGGAAGTGAAGAAAGATCAGTAAACTCTTTGGATGGTACATATAGGTGTATGCAGTTCAAAGTTTAATGATACAAAATAGATCACTTAGTTCATCAAATCCATAGATGAATTATCATAGAGATGAACATGTGTGTTTGACACAAGTAGTTGTATTTATGATAAGTTCATTGAATATAAAGCGGAAGTAGAAAGCATAACATGCAAACAAAATAAATATTCGATTTGATCAAATAGTTGCATGTATTAGAAAGGGTTCCAAAAGCACCTAAAAAATAAGATTCAATCTCAAAAGCTCCTACTCCTTATAATACATAATGGTGTATCATAAGAAGTAATCGGACTTTATGGACAAAGTACGATTGATGATGAGTGAAGTTGAGTTATTTCCTTTCTATAAAGACTTGTACTTAAGAGTAAGTACATAGGTTAAATAAAATTTTATCTAAAGCATAGTTTAGGAGATCATACAAGATAATTGACAACAAACCCTTACATATCCTAGGTTAAGGAGTTGACAGGTTGTGTGAGTCAAGAGGTCATATGTATTACTTGTTCGTGAGGGATCTTGTGCGGATCATCCAGAAGGAGTTTGGTATTGACAAACATTAGTTGACTGTTTTATGTTATGAACATAAATTATCGTAGAATTAAAACAAAGTAGTCTTATACATATATAGGCAATTCATAAAATGTTTAAGAATTCCTATTCCATTGCACTAAGAAATAATTGTTGTTTCAATTAACACCAATTTCATAACAAAGAAATTTCTTTTAGAAATTATTTGTAGTAAAATGGAATTGGATATGATCTAAAGATAAAATAGATTACGAAGGATGAAATGAAATTGACCATGCCAAAATGGACATAACTAATTAGAATGTCTAATAAGAACCCTCACACATTAAAGAGAAATTATGATTTTCTCATCAATATCGAGAAAAGAATTTCCTTAGTTGTTAATAAGCAACTAAGTGTTTTGGTTCTAACAAATAGCGTACAAATCCAGAATCATAACGCTCCACCTCTATAATGTTACTACCAAAGAGAATTACTAGGTAATCCTATCTGGTAACACGGAAAACGAGGCTTTTTAGGAGCGATCATACATGAACTTTCCTTTGGGCTAACACTGGTACGTATTAATATCTCATACGACACATCCATATGTATCTAGTACCAGCACAAAGAAATAAACTTGTAGGTTCACCAGGACAGAATAATATGCAATACATACAAATGAACATAGAGTCACAAATCGCAACAGAAAAATATAATACATAAAAAAATGTAATGTATGTCCCACTATGACAATATACACCAAATCAGATTCAAAATACTCAAATTATAGCCATCTCATCATAACCAAATACAAGGAGACATCTAAAGGAAAATATACATAGTCCTCTATTTAAAACATGATATAATACACACACACCATGTCTCCTCTAAAGTCCAATCGTCCAAAATGGCTAATGTTCATGTATCTGAAAAGTCTTGGACTGGCCCGAGTATTATATTGATAATAAATGGTTAAGACTATATTTAAATCCAAGATTAATAAATAGCAATGAGCATGGTTGTTTGCGCCAAAAATGGTCACAAACCCCAAATGTAGTGAAAGCACCAGCGTATGAATACAAATCAACAATATTCACATACAAATCACAGATCTAAGTAAGCAACAAACAACAATCCAGAAATAATGAACAGTGACACACAATTTATAGTGGTTCGGCTATCTCCGGCCTACGTCCACTTCAAGGTTTTTATGATTTTATTGCTCGATGCTTAAAGATTACAATTTCATGTGTTGTATTACAACTGATTTTCTGAGCTAAGTCTGAATCTAAGGCAGCAACGGTGATCTAGAGTAAATCTGGCAGAGTCTGGGCGCTCTTTAGCTCTCAAAATTGTCCGACCCCTTTTCTGAATGACCAAGGGCTCTATTTATAGGTGTAGGAGGCTGATATTTCGCCTAAACTGTAGGGAGACCAGTTCTGGCACATGAGGGGGCCCACATGCCCGCTTTTTGGAAATCCGGGCCCACTTTGGGATCGATTCGAAGCTACGTTCGAATCGATCAAGAAATTGTCCAATCGAGCTGAAATTTGGTGTGAACATTCTTCAACATGTGCTCAAGCTACTGTGAAAATTTCATAGCATTTGGATCTAGGGTTTGAGAGTTATGATCGATCCAAGTTTGCGTATTTCGGCAGGCACTCTGGTTCGAATCGATTGGTTCGAATCGATCTCTTCGAATCGATCAGAGCGCGTGCCTGTGTGATGACGTGTTGCGAAATTCTCGGGTTGATCCACCTTCCTCTCCGTGTTGAACGCTTCTTTCCTGGATACGCGCTCGCATCCATACCTCGTGCCCAGTTCACATCTGTTTATAGCCATAGCGTGCTTCGAATCCATTGCTTCGTGTCCATAAAATCTGCTTCGTTCATATCCTTCCCATCGATACGAAGCTACCAATCCAAGTCCATGCCGATCGATACGAAGGGTATCGATTCGAACAAACCTCTGCATGCTTGTTTAACAACCTGGGTGTGTTACCATCGAGTCGAACCTGTGCTGATCGATACGAACGGTATCGATTCAAAGTCCTTACTTTATGGTCGATACGAAACGTATCGATTCGAACAACCATCCTCTTGATCGATGCGAAATGCATCGATTTGAACCATTCCCTGCACATTGTAATCCATCCATATCTCCTTCATATGAACTCCGATTAATCTGAAACTTGAAACATAGCCTCTCCTAGTCCTCATCATCATCTCCAATCGATTCCATCCTGATCGGAGCTTGGCCAAATTCTGACGACATCGATCACAACCTCGTCTCTAATCGACTTCCAATCCTGATACCCATCCTTTCTTGTCGATTTGTTTGATATTTCGGCTTTGACCAAAAAGCGGGATAACATTTGCCCCCCAAAACATGCCTTGTGATAAGAAGGCGTGTTTTGAATAGTTTCCGAATCCGATATCCAAAGTCCGTAGCCAATTCCATGCCCATCCAAACTCGAAGACTGAGTTATTAGTCCATTCTTATCCAACAACCGAATCCAAGACCTCTCTGGGTCGATATCCAAATCCGTAACCTCTCTGGGCTCTTGCCAAGCGCAATCCACACCTGACGACCGTGGTCCAGTGTCCCTGGACGTTGAGCTAACTTCTCCGGGTTCTTGCCAAGCGCAATCCACATTTGACGACCGTGGTCCAGTGTCCCTGGACGTTGAGCTAACCTCTCCGGGTTCTTGCCAAGCGCAATCCACACTTGACGACCGTGGTCCAGTGTCCCTGGACGTTAGTAATGCCGAAGGCTTAAGTCCTAAGCCGAATCCTGGTCGCTCCGGACCCTTGCTGAGCATAGCCCATACTCAACGACCTGAAACAATAATCGATAATAGGGGACCTAAGTCCTAGGCCGAATCCTGGTCACTCCGGACCCTTGCCGAGCATAGTCCATACTGGATGACCTGAATGAGTCAATTTACCATGTTCGGGCAAAAAGACTCACCCCTTGCCAGGCGTAATCCACACCTGACGACCGTTTATCAAAAACCAAAAAGAATCCAATCAAAATCCAATCAAAAATCCAATCCAAAATCCAAATCAAATCGGAAAACCAGAAATCCATACCAAAAATCAAAATCATCATCCAAAACGGAGAACAATCATCCGAATGAATGCCAAAACCAGAAAAGCGAGTAAAATCAGGAGTTCAATCCAAACTCCAAGAACCAAACCAGAAAACCAAGTGTCCAATCCAAAAAATAAAAGACAGATTTCGCAAACCATGGCTTTACGGTTTATCGTCATTTAGAGCATGCCTAGGGGCTATCTCCATCCCCATACATGTGTAAATGACTTGGTTGCTCGCCAATGGTTTGTTACTTATTTCATATTATCCTGATCAATGGATAACCAATCGACCATCATTCCTGGGCCTCATGCCATCCTGGCTTGAGGTGGGCGGTGGTTGCTCCTGCTCCACCGCTGCATTCCGAGCCCCAACATACTGCCTCAATTGTCCATTCCTCGCATGCTCCTCAATTATGTCCTTTAGGTGTCTGCAGTTGTTGGTATCATGCCCGTCTAAATCATGAAAGAGACAGTGCTTTCCTGATGCCCTTTCTCGTTCGGATGGCTCTCTCCTAGCCGGCCTCCGGTAAGGAAGGCGATTCTGGGTTTCCATGTATATCCGCTCCTGCGTCTCGTTTAATCCTGTGTATGTGGAAAACTTTGGATCCTTCCATCGCTTCCCAGCTTTTCCCGAATCGTCGTCCAGCTTCCTCTTTCCTTTGTCTTTATCCGGGTTTCCGTTGGATGGTCCTCCACCCTCAGTCGCATTCACCTCCTTTAACTTTAAATCTATACATGCATCTTCTTGCCGAAGGAACCTTTCAGCTTCGTGAAAGAATTCCCCGAGATCCAGTGGTGGGTCTCGTATTAAAGATACCTTAAAATTTGAATCCTCTCTAACTCCCGACACCGCCGCCATCAAAACCATCGATGGATCCGGCCGATCCACCGAAGCTACCGCCGCGTTGAACCGAGTCAGAAATGCTCTAAGCGATTCATCCGTCCTTTGCTTTACCGATGTTAACGTCATCACATTCTTAGGTCTTTTGATATGAACCAGAAACTGCCCCAAAAACCTATCCACCAATTCCCTCCAAGTCCTAATAGATCCTTCTTCCAGCTGCCTAAACCACATTGCCGCTAGATCTGTCAAGTATAAAGGGAAACATCTGGCCATCACTTCCTCCAATGCCCCAGCACTTCCATGTGCCTAGTGTATCTCATCAAGTGATCAGTTGGGTCAGCTTTGCCATTATACGCTTCCATGCTAGGTAACTTGAACTTAGGTGGATTCTGAGCTATCCTGATTTCCCGAGCGAACGGACTCTTGTTCACTCCTTCCAAATCTCTATTGGTCAAACCTCCACGCATAGTCTTCCTAATGATTTCCATTAATCCAGCGTTGCCTGTTAGGGGTTGCCCCCCATGCTCCCGAGCGAACTCCGGCACATATTCTTCATGTGGCTCATTAGCCGCAACGTTGGCCCTAGCCTGCTGAACTCCTTCCAAAGGTCCTCCTGCATTGGATCCTGCGGGCCTGCCCCCAAGCCCTTGTTGGTTGCCCTCTGGCTCTGTATTCTGTTCTCTGTTGGGTTCTGCAACCCAAGTTCCTTGTTCCACATTTGCAGTCGCTGTAGTTGGTACAAGGTTCTGTGTTCCTGCAGCTCTCATCTGCTCGAAGAAAGTCTGCATCATATCCTATTGACTCTTCAGCAACCTCTCAAGCAATGAATTTTCCATAGCTTCCATTTCGTCTCTGGTAATGTAAATCGAAGCTTGTCCTTCTCCAGCTCCGGAGGATGCCTCTTGACTTCCTCCTTGTTGGCTTCTCTCAGCTCTTTGCCTTCTACTTGTTTGTCGAGTCATTGTCTTTCAAATCTAAACTCTTCACTCCGATGTAGCGGGCACTAGTCGTTCTTAGTGAAAGCACCAAAGTGTTTGCGCCAAAAATGATCACAAACCCCAAATGTAGTGAAAGCACCAGCGTATGAATACAAATCAACAATATTCACACACAAATCACAGATCTAAGTAAGCAACAAACAACAATCCAGAAATAATGAACAGTGACACACAATTTATAGTGGTTCGGCTATCTCCGGCCTACGTCCACTTCAAGGTTTTTATGATTTTATTGCTCGATGCTTGAAGATTACAATTTCGTGTGTTGTATTACAACTGATTTTCTGAGCTAAGTCTGAATCTAAGGCAGCAACGGTGATCTGGAGTAAATCTGGCAGAGTATGGGCGCTCTTTAGCTCTCAAAATTGTCCGACCCATTTTCTGAATGACCAGGGGCTCTATTTATAGGTGTAGGAGGCTGATATTTCGCCTAAACTGAAGGGAGACCAGTTCTGGCACGTGAGGGGGCCCACATGCCCGCTTTCAGGAAATCCGGGCCCACTTTGGGATCGATTCGAAGCTACGTTCGAATCGATCAAGAAATTGTCCAATCGAGCTGAAATTTGGTGTGAACATTCTTCAACATGTTCTCAAGCTACTGTGAAAATTTCATAGCATTTGGATCTAGGATTTGAGAGTTATGATCGATCCAAGTTTGCATATTTCGGCAGGCACTCTGGTTCGAATCGATTGGTTCGAATCGATCTCTTCGAATCGATCAGAGCGCATGCCTGTGTGATGACGTGTTGCGAAATTCTCGGGTTGATCCACCTTCCTCGCCGTGTTGAACGCTTCTTTCCTGGATACGCGCTCACATCCATACCTCGTGCCCAGTCCACATCTGTTTATAGCCATAGCGTGCTTCGAATCCATTGCTTCGTGTCCATAAAATCTGCTTCATTCGTATCCTTCCCATCGATACGAAGCTACCAATCCAAGTCCATGCCGATCGATACGAAGGGTATCGATTCGAACAAACCTCTGCATGCTTGTTTAACAACCTGGGTGTGTTACCATCGAGTCGAACCTGTGCCGATCGATACGAATGGTATCGATTCGAAGTCCTTACTTTATGGTCGATACGAAACGTATCGATTCGAACCACCATCCTCTTGATCGATGCGAAATGCATCGATTCGAACCATTCCCTGCACATCGTAATCCATCCATATCTCCTTCATATGAACTCCGATTAATCTGAAACTTGAAACATAGCCTCTCCTAGTCCTCATCATCATCTCCAATCGATTCTGTCCTGATCGGAGCTTGGCCAAATTCTGACGACATCGATCACAACCTCGTCTCTAATCTACTTCCAATCCTGATACCCATCATTTCTTGTCGATTTGTTTGATATTCCGGCTTTGACCAAAAAGCGGGATAACAATGGTAAATGAAAATCATAACATGTACACTACATCACATAAGCCAACATAGCATCATAATGATAATATACCATGCCTTACATCTTAAATATCATCCATTGAATATATATATATATATATATATATATATATGAGCAAGTAAGAATCACGACATCTATAAATTGGGTGATAATAATCAAACTCACCAAAATCTCAAAATGATAAGGACAATCACACAACATGTCCAAAAGCCACAAATAAAGGAATGAATCATGAATCATACCAAAAAAAAAGTTAATAATCAAAATATTAATCTTAGCATACAATCCTAATGGAAGTGAAGACTTCCGACTGTCAAGCCCTAAAAGATAAACTAAGAGATGCATAATTTCAAATAAATAGTCGAAGCATCAAATATTTACTTATAGCCCTAATGGAAGTAACAACCTCCGACTGATAAGCCATAAAAGACAAATCACGAAACGTGGTACCAAAATAGAACATAATTCATACAAAATACAAAAATAAATATCCAAAAATATTATCTCGACCTACGGTCTTGATGGAAGTTAATACTCCAACCGTTAGTCCTTGGAGACAGCAAGAAATACAAATCCCAAATAAAGCACAATTCTTACAAAATATCGAAGGCAATACCAAATAATTATCTCCACCTACAGTCCTAATGGAAGAGATAACTTCCAATTGTTAGGCCCTTAGAGGTATCAAGAAACACAAACTCAATAAACACCAAAGTCAATCAAATACTCAATGTACAAAATCATTTATCTCAACCCATAGTCCTTAGAGATGTGAAACTCTCAATTGAATGGTCCTAGGATAACAAATCATATAAAAAGAAGATCTCTCAGCTGTAGGCTCTTATGAGAGAATGACAGATAAGCTCACACCAAGTCTCCAATGTCATAAATAGACAACACACAGCTGTCTCGGGTTAGGCCATCTCAAATGACAGACTAACACACAACCAATCTCTAATGTCATATGATCATTGTCTCTAGTGAGGTGATAATATCAAATATTTCAACTATAATGGATCCACCTAAGCAATCCAGATGGGACACTAATGTAATGCACATTGCTTCAGGAAACGCTAATGACCGTTGCCTATTTCTTACAGTCCCTTGGTTACTCCCAGTATTACGCACCAATATCCATCTGCATGTCATGAACACGCTGACAGACTATGCTTAGCATTGGTTATGATTCCTACTTTCCTTTGGTAATGGACTGTTGGTCCTTAAGTGACATCGGGGCAATGACTATAACGGGAGAAATAACTCTCAGCCTACAAACTTAGCAAAGTGACATCGTGTATTTGGGGCGCGACCCCACAATCAGGATCACTAGGATGGATAGTTATCCTATCTGGTGGGCCTTATTCACACCATCTCTATAGTGGCGTGAACCCTATAACATAGATTCCCAACTAATACTCTCGACTCGATAAGTCCTAATGAGAGTGATAACCGATACTCTCAACTCGACAAGTCATAATGAGAATCACACCAAATACTCTTGACTCTAGGAGTCCGATGACAGTGATTGGTCTCGACAATACAGGTCCTGATGAGAGCATCTCAATATAAAAAATCCTTGACTAGTAGTCCTAAGTGTAGGTAATGATACTAGTTAGTGCTTAGAGGGTACAAAGAATACTCTTAACAAGATGAGTCATAATAAGAGTAATAATAAATATTCTCGACTCTATTCGCTCAAATGAGAGCATCACAACATAATAATTCCTCGACAACTAGCCCTAAGGGTAAATAATAATATCACTTAGCTAGTTAGTCCTAAGAGGATAAATCTGAAAATCCCAACATTTCTCCAGCTTGTAGCCCTTGGAGAGTAATACAACTCTCGACTGCTAAGCTCTAAGGAATCACCTTTAGATGATACCACAATTCCTAACCCCTCTCTAGAATATAAGTGACGTCTACTCACCAATAGTAAACAAACAAGTATTTCTTAAGTGTCCATACCACTCAGTATTACTCAAATGTTTACTAGAAGCTAGCAAACTACACTCTTCAAATAACAAATACTCTATAATATGAGTCAATGGAATAACCTTCTCATACCACCTAGTACTACTAATTCGTTTATTCAACATCCTCATTATATAGAATTAACTCACAAAATCATCAAATATTCTATATAAGGAATCAAGAGAGTAATCAGAAAAGTATTTCTAAATGTCCCATGCTGGTATTACTAAAATGTGTACTCAAAATTCTCACCATATAGAATTTCACATAGATTTCCATACAAATCATTTCAAATCAAACCATATATAAAAGGGGTTTGTAATTCAAAACTCTTAAAATCCATTTAAATATTTCATAATTTGGTTTATCTTCAAAATAGATCGAATACTTAAAATCCCCTTTTTACAAAAGAAATTTCCTTTCGGAAATATTATTAAAACCCTTCGTTTACTTACAGAAATCCCATACGTTCTAATACTATTGAAAATTCTCTATTTTCCTTTTCAAAAGAACTTTTATATCCAATTTTTTTTCAGTAAATCATTTTAGTTTCCCAATCACTTTTACTTTTTTTAAAACATACTACAATATAGGTTTAATATCCAATATAAAATTTTCCGAAGCTATCCAAGATCTTTTGAAATAAGGAAATCAATAAAACATCTGAAATTTAAATATGGAGTGAAATTCTCCAAAATCATCAACCAATCATCAAAATAACTTTTATCGTGTAGCCCGAGTCGAATTCCATCGAACTCCTACCATCCATATAATGCACACACGACATATAAATAGACTGAATAAATCAAAATGCATACAGATGAAATCTCCTTTGCATTTTGATGATCCAACATAGACAAAATCTCAACATCAAATCCAAATTCATACCCAATATCACAACAACCAATCCACTATCCCAAACAAATATCTCAACTAAACAGTTCGATCGAGAAATTTGGATAAATATATAGCATGAAATGAAATATAAATATAGATGTAGTTTAGAAACTCATCGAAATGATGCTTGAATTCCAAATCGATGATTACCCTTAGGTCGTTACCATCGTCATCAAAACCCGCCTCCACTCAATGCATCTCCTCTTGGCCTTAATTACCTCTGCCACATTCACATCTTTAGGAAAACATTGTCCTTATATGCACGAGTTAGCAGGCCATGAAGCACCAGTCCATGAACTAATTCATGTGCTTCGTCATCAACATCATCGCTTCAGCCACCCACTGTCGCCAGCTAAGATCCACGCCTCTCCATTATTGCCTGCCCACAACAAGTCATAATGTAGATTCGACCGCCTTCCACCATGCAACACTTCTTCCGTGTCACCTATGGTTTCATTGCTATGCCTTCCCTTCACTCGCATCAATCGCCGTTGATAGGCAGGTATCAACTCGTACAATTTTTTTAGTTTGTTGCGATTTTTAATTTCTAGGTTATTAGGGTAGAAGTAAACTAGGGGACTTCGGGTTTGGGCTTGAAGGGAGAGATGTGGAGGAGTTTCTAGAAAAGGAGAGAAGAGGATGGGTCAAAACAGGGTTGTGCCTTAATTTGGGCTCTATTCTAAATTTATTCATTTCTCTTTCTCTTTTAAATAATTCTTATATTTATCCGTAAATAAATTCCAATCTAATTTTAAATGATTTACACTTCATTATCCAGATTATAAATTGACAACTACATAATTTCCTTTAATTCAATATTTATTTACTTTTATTTTACAACTATATCAATCGTATAAAAATATTTACATTTAAAAAATATTTTATATTTACTAAAACATTTTACTCAATTTCAGTGTATTATTCAAAATAAATTTATTGGTTTTGTTCAATCTCTTAAAACAAAATCTTTCATTAAATAGACTTCAAATAAGTAAGAATTTATTTTCCATAATTATAATTATCAAAATTGAATTTGAATATTTTAATTTAATTTTATTTATTTATTTTACAGCGTAGAACAAACTTCCCCTTGTGAAAATTGTATCCTTGCAATTTCTTATAGGGAGTGTCGAACACAACTCACACACTAAATTTTCTTCATATTATTAATCTTCGAAAAGTTTGCACAATCCTCTATGTAGCTTTCTTTACTCCTTAACTTATCATGCCATAATAAAAATAGACTCATTCAACGACTTTCTATTTTCACCTACAATTTTTTTTTTAAATTTACTAAGCGTCGTATTTTTAGGAATACTTCAGCAGTTTACTTTGTACGGAGAGCGTCCCAAAATATCAAAACATTATATAATCAAAATAAATATACGTGCCAACCATGATGCATCCCGAAGCATGGGGAAAAAATATAATATCATATTATATTACGATATAGCATAAAAATTTACCTTTATTTAGCATTTTAAAGCATGTTACCATGATGTTTTGCTAGAAAAACTAAGATAAAGCCGCTATATAGTCCCATTAAGCCTTTTCGAGCATGTAAACTTAATTAAACTCCAAACACTAGTCGCATATAGTAAAATATGATGAGCATGCATAAGTTTAGTGTGTGTGTGTGTCACATGCATTTATTTGATATAAATAACATCACTTTCACATTTTGAACCAGTTCCCGTTAATATTTCAAAGGATAAAAACATAAAATTAAGGATGAGTAGCTTTCCAAAACAATTCCCATATTGTAAAATTTCAAGTAAAACTTGAGTTATGATGATTTTCCTATAGAGAATGAAATTTGGAAATGCAATTAAATGCACATGCCCACTCCATAAACTGCGTTTTTTGACTAGAAAATGACAAAATTTTTGTGAGTTACAAAATTATGGATTTAAGGCTAATTCAACACTAGAGGGGGTAAATAGTGTTTTCCAACTTTTGTAAATCTTTTTATATTTCTTTCAAGTTTAGTATTAAATCACAGATTTCCAACATAGAATTATGTCAACAATCAATCATAAATGTAATCACAAATAAAATAAAAGCAATAAAGTAAAGTAGAGATTTAGAAAGATGACACCAGGGTTTTATACTGGTTTAGGTTTCTCCTACATCCAGTCCTATACAATTGCTTGTGCAGATTTCTTTTCAAATGCTAATCTTTAAACGAGCAGAAGGAAAACCCAATTACAATCTCGATTCTGAGGCTATAAGACACACCCTCCTAGTTTTCTAGACTTAAGGTACACTCACTTGATTTGGTCGGGCTACAAGCACATCCACTCAGATTTTCGGGCTGCCATGCACACACAATTGATTTGAATGGGCTACAATCACACCCAAACAAATACAAATAGAGTTTGATGGTTTTTCCAAAGACAATTTCTTAAACTTTGAATACAATGGATCCTATAGCCTCTTGGACAACAATTTGATCTTTGATTTGAGAGAGTGATGATTTCAAAATAGTAGGAAAAGAATATTGAATCAGTACAAAGAAGTTTGAATTGATTTTATTTGATTTCGAAGAGAAAAGAGTATAATTTCAATGGAGTTTTCAAGAGAGTAAGAGGAGAGAAGAAAATAAGATAATAACTAACTAAAAATTCGTTTGAAACCTCCTATGTATAGTTTATAAAAAGACGTGTCTATTCGCGAAGAGTTGCGATGAATAGACACTTCAATTCAAAATTTGAAAAACTGATTTGCCTATGTATGTCGACATACCATCTGGGTATATGTCAACTGTAACAACCCGCATATTTATCGATTAGGACTCGAGACCACTATTTCAGTTCAAATTACGACTCGAGACCACTCCCATTGAGTTCAAAATGTTGTTTGCGATCTTTTTGAGTATAAACTTCGATATGTTTGGAGCTAGTCAAAAAATTGACCATTTTCACTTTGGGTTTGGGTTTGGTTCAGCCCTATGTTTTAACTTAACATTCCAAACTGAAACCCCCTCTTCATTCACTCCCTCCTCCTCTTCATTTCAGTTCTAAAGAGATTAATGGTGAGTGGAATGGGAAATTAAAACTCTAAAACCCTAGTTTCCATCTACAAATCAAGTTCTAGCTCCAAATCAATAGAAGAAGCTTTGGTAAGTCTCCTCTTCTTCTTCTTCCCCAACTCACTCTCTTATCAATTTTAGAAATTCCTAAACCTAATTTAGGAAATGTTTCTCTTTTTAGCTTAGAATCAAGCTTGTTGAGTTGGGATTGAAGAGAGATTGTCATTGCCATTGCTCTATAGCTTCTTCACACTAGTTCTTGTGCATAAAGGTGAGATTTTTATCTTACATCTATGACTATAATTATATTTGGTTGTTAGGTATGAATTCCTAACACCTCTTCATGTGCATTTGCTCTTGTTTTGGATTGGTTTTGTGAATATTCCAATTTTTGGTTTTTTTGAAGTCAAATTTGTGTGTAAATCTCTTTATGGATGTTTGATCATGCTTTTGGTGATGCACCGTGGAGCATATAGGGCCGGGTTGCTGATTGGCATAATCCCTTAGAGCCAATGTTCGTCCGGTTGCATTTTGGAAGAGTTTGCCCTTCATTTGTATAGGCTGAAAAACAGCCCATGCATGATTCAGTCGACTGAATTCTCTGTTCAGTCGACTGAACCTGGAACCCGAAAGTTTCCAAGCATGATTCAATCGACTGAAAACTCTGTTCAGTCGACTGAACCTGGAAACAGAAAGGTTCCTGAACCTGGAAAATTTCCAGATACAGGGTCAGTCGACTGAAAACTCTGTTCAGTCGACTGAACCTGCTGTTTCAGTCCAGTTTGCCTTTTTGGATTGAATTCTCAATTTAAATCGATTAGTGATGATCTTATTTGTCGTACACCTCTGCGTAGGTGATCTTATCCGAAAAACAATCAACAGAATTTCTACTATGATGGTTTTGGGATTGATTTCTTTGGATTTTTCTCACGTCTTCGAACGTGAAATTATGTGATTCGATTTGTTTCAACAATCGTTTTGTGACTTGTCACTTTAAAAATAGAAAGGTTTCAATACTAGTAGTAAATATCAAAACTCTTTCGTCAAAACGATTTCAACTCTATTTTCAATATCAAACTCGTTTATAAAACCATTTTCCAATCTATTAGTATATACAAACCTTTACCTCATTCGTATGAGAAAATATAATTAAACGGCCTAGCAAAACAAGTGGTATGAAACGCTTGCGTTTACTTCGTCGGTTAATGTTTGGACTTGTTCGATTGAATCTCTTGTGACAATTTTCTAGTGGAGATCTACAATTTGTTCGTAAATATTTAAGTTAAGCAAGTGGTTATGGGACATGAAGCTAAACTCTTATATTTACTAGCTTAGTGTAATCGACACTTCTTTATGATCGATGATGATCATTTTATGGTTTAGACTAGCAATGTGCGATGTCTCTTTGTCAGTGTGTCAAAGGCCTCCGGGCCATCCGTGTGTTCGGAAAATTAAATGGATAGCTTCCCATCCGTGTGTTTGGAAAATTAAATGGATAGCTTCCCATCCGTGTGTTCGAAAAATTAAATGGATAGCTTCCCATCCGTGTGTTCGGAAAATTAAATGGATAGCTTCCATGAGATAGCTTCTCGTCCGTGTGCTCGGACTTCCCCCTTTTAGTGATTACTGGATTTCGTGTGTTGATTTCTGGATTTAGTGCTTCACCAACTTTTGTGGTTTTCATTGATATGATATCAGTTTTTTTGTGTATTGGTGAATTGGTGTGTCATTACCTGCTTATGGGTTTGGATCTTTGAGAAGATCCTTGTGAAATTGATTAATCTCTTGTTGGTTATCATTTACATACTTATCGTAGTATGCCGTTATGGTTATTACATGTTCATGTCATGCCTTTTTCTATATACCATATCATCTGATATTTATAGTTAGACTGATCCGTTTATTGTTTTCTTATAAATAATACTCGGGTCAGACCGAGATGTTACAGGTGCTTCTGCTTGACTTCTCTTCAAGATTATTCTGACTTTTGGCTAACTACATAGATTTGTAGTTTTTGGTTGTACACTTTTGAGATATAGACTCTATGTTGTGTACTTATTCTTTCGTATAGCACGTGATGCTATTCTTTTGTATTATCATGGATCTTTCTGACCACAACTCTGATGTACACTTTCTTGTGATATATATTTATTCATATCTTCTTCCGCCTTTGTGATATGGATGACTATGACTGATTTATGTTATGATTATTTCTATGTTTGTTTCCGAAGATTGTATATAGCCACCGTGTGATAGCTTTGTGTTTGTATCGGAATGTCGGACTTCCTCCTTAAAAGATATGCATTCTATTCTATCTGACATATCGGTGCTCGCACAAAGAAGTTACATGGATGGTCGCTCCTCAACAGCCTTATTCTCCGTGCTAGTTGATAGCATTACACCGTAGTGTCCTTGGCTAGCGTGGGTATAGAGGTGGGGCGTCACATCAACATATGCTTGTAAATATTGAAAACTCTTTTCTTTTAAAACATTCTGAAAATACTATACTTTGTAAAATAATTTGACACTTTGTAAAATAATTTAAACATAGTTTATAAACATTTTAAACTTTGAAAATATTTTATAAAATATTTTTAAATATATTTGAAAGCATATTTTGTTTGAAAATATAAAAGATAAGAAAATAGGAGATAGAGATCAAAGATTGCTAGCAGGGACTTTAACAAAATTATATGACTTTATACATTCTATTATAGTCTTGATATCTTGATATCTTGGCCTTTATACTCATGAGTCTTCATGTCCATTTCTTGAGTCTTTATAATGTACAGTGTTCGATTCAACATCTGCATAATATCATGCACTATATATTATATCACTTGGAAAACATTATATCCATATTTTATATAAACGTATATTGCTGTTATCAAGGTTGTTATTATCAAAATCAATGACTATGGTATTAACAAATTTTGCAAAATGCTTAAAACAAAAGTTGTTTCTTATGTTCTTAGCTTTCCTGAAAGGGAAATATTATTAAATTAGATCAAAATCGGACAAACCGTTTCAAATATATGATCAAATGAATTTCATGCTATTACATGACATTTTCAAATTCAAAACAGCAATACACATCATTTTTAATTCATGTTTCAATCATTGCTATCATCAAAAATTCGCATTGCGAACAAAAATGCTCTCAAATAATATAGCTTTTTGATGAAATTAAAATCGTCAAAAATGAATTGATGGTTTAAAATTTAAGGTTAAAATAAGTTATTGCTTAAACTTAGAAAATTTCTATATATATTAATTGTATAAAATCTTTTATTTACTCTAAACTCAATCTTAATACGAATTTCAATTTTTCATTCATTTCGAACTTCCTTTAAAATTGAAAACTAATACATATATAAGTTTTATACAAGCTTTACATATTTTTAAAAGGACGTTTAAAACTCTGATAAATTTCTAAATCAAGTTCATGAAATATATATATATATATATATATATATATATTTGTTCTGTAGAATCACTTCTTTACTTCATTAATCACTTTACTATATTCTAATACATACTCGAACCATACAAAACTTTTCAAATTCAAACTATTTTAAAAATAAATCAACTTTGTTTCATAAAAGCTTTTCTACTTTAAAATCAATGAAATTATTTATCTCATAAATTTACCTTTAACAAATTTTAAATTTGAACCAGAATTAAATCATATTATTTTAATTTGGAAAATAACTCAAACTTAAACTCCATTAATTCCAAACCACTTTTCAGTTTATAATAAACTATATACCTTCCATCCTTGCAGATTAAAATTATTAAATAACTTGAATAAAATACAATTTTTTCTTTCAAACTACATTATTATTCTCCTTTTGAAAATCTCAAGCATCACACAAAAATAATTTTCAAAACATTGTTTTCTTTTCCAAAACGTATTATTCTTTTCAAAACATTGTGTCGAAATGCCTCGTCCTAGTGTTTAGGAATCTCTATCCATAACATTAGCACGCATCAACTAGAATCCTTAAAGCACATGATGGAAAAATTAACACCAAAATAAACTACTAGAATATTTTCAATTACGTTATAAAATAAAATTCATATTTTATTAAATCATATGCTTGTTTGAATAAAAATATTTATTTTTAGAATTCGTATATATATCCAATTCATCAACCATCAGCAACAATGAAAAACATCACACATCATCCATCTACAATATCAAACAAGTATTATACAACAATACACACATTTTCAACCAAACAACCAACTCCTTCAATAAAAAGCTATCAATCAGTTTCTGCCATGTAACTCTGATCACTACTAGATCCTTTACTCAAACTCGCCACATTACAATCTAGAATTATTGAGTATTTATAATGCGAGATTCAGATTAGGGTCTTTTATAGCTTCCCTGATCGAACTACTACAATCCAATTTTAGCCACATAGAGGTTCATTCACCATCATCAATACCAACACTACTCATTAGGCCAACCACTCCTTGCTTCTCTGCCTCCCTCAACAACTTCCATTTCACATGAAAATAAATACATATAAAAGACGTAGAGATTAAGAATACACACACACACATAATAGGAAAAATATCAAGTATGTCCCCAAATGATTACCCCAATAATCATCGTATACTCCTACCATCGCTTTAATATAGGGTAACAATCATACACCCAATGGGGTAGGGCTCTAAAATCACTTTAAGGTCAAGATTCATGTCACAAATATTCTATATTTTTCTAAACCTGCTATAATACCAAATTGCAACGCCCCACCTCTATACCCATACTACCAAAGAGAATTACTAGGTAATCCTATCTGGTAATATGGAGAATGCGACTTATTAGGAATTACCACACTTGGATAATATAGGTACGTATTAAAATTCTCATATAACATATCCATACGTATCCAGTATCAGCACAAAGCAGTAAATACGTAGGTTCACCATTACTGAACAATATACAATACATACAAATGAACATAAAGTCATAGATCGCAGAGAATAATATAATACATAACAAACTGTAATGTCTATCTCACTACAACAATATATACCAAGTCAAGTTCAAAATACACAACTCATCACAAATAAATACAAGGAGACATCCAAAGTAAAATATACATAGTCCACTACTCAAAACATGATATATAATACACACACACACACAGTCTCCAGTACATCCCAATCATCCAAAATGGCTAATGTCCTTGTATCTGAAAAGTCTTGGACCAACTCGAGTATTATATAGATAATAAATGGGTCAGATTATATCTAAATTCAAGGTAGGTACATAACAATAAGCATGGTAAATGAAAAGCATAGCAAGTACACTACATCATGTAAGCCAACATAATTTAATAATAATAATAACAATAATAATATACCATGCCTCATATCTTGAATATCACCCATGGAATATATATAAGCAAGTAAGAATCACGACAATTATAAATTGGGTGATAATAATCAAACTCATCAAAATCTCAAAACTCTGTGGACAATCACATAATGTGTTCACAAAAGCTACAAATAAATGAATGAATCATGAATAACACCAAAAACAAAATTCATAACCAAAATATTAATCTTGGCTTATAGTCCTAATGGAAGTGAAGACTTCCGATTGTCAAACCTTAAAATATAAACTAAGAGATGCAAAATCTCAAATAATAATCAAAGCATCAAATATGGACTTACAACCCTAATGGAAATAATAACTTCTGACTGATAAGCAATAGTAGACAAACCACGAAATATGGAACCCAAACAGAAGAAAATCCATACAAGCTAAGAAATCTATATCCAAAAATACTATCTTGATTTACGGTCCTGATGGAAGTAAATTATTACGACTGTTAGTCTTAGGAGATAACAAAAAATACAAATCCCAACCAAAGCACAATACGTACAAAATATCGAAGGCAATACCAAATAATTATCTCGACCTATGGTCCTAATGGAAGAGATAACTTCCGGTCGTTATGCCCTCGGAGATATCAAGAAACACAAACTCAATAAACAATCGAAGTCACTTGAATACTCAATGCACAAAATCATTTATCTCGACCCATGTTATTAAAGAAGCAAACCTCTCGACCAAATGGTCCCGCGAGATAGAATAACAAATTATACAAAAGTAAGATCTCTCAACTGTAACGAACGGGATTTTCGACCCTCGAAAATCGACACTAATACGTCCACTGTATCTCATGCCGAGAAATCAAATGCCGGAAAACCCGATGGTTAGGGGAAAAGAAAATGAAAGATAGATGAAGAAAACAGAAATAACAATATACAGTCTCACATAAGTAGAAGAACAAAATATAATATATATCAACAGATCTTGTACAAAGAAAATCTGTAACTTTAATATACATACCAATCATCAGATTACAACAGTCAACAAACCAATACTGGACAGTTATAATAACTTGTCCTCACAAGTGCTGAATATACAGCTTACAATACATAGCGGAATATAATCAAGTACGTGTAATACGTCATCGTCATCCGGCTCATCTCCTAAGCTCCATAGCATCCTAACCTAAATCTTTAATACTCGGTCTGACCCAAGCATTATAATAAAATAACACCCAAGTCAGTTTGGAAAACCAGCATGAGAAAACACACTTAATTTGAATTATTAAAGTTATCAAAATCCTTTGAAAAACAAAGGTATCTCGTAAGATAACGTCACACATAAACACGACGGGTTTTTCCCTTACGATAACCAAAACATTTTATATCAAAGTCATCTGATATTATAATAGTGTCTATAGAAAATAAACTAGAAAATAGCTGAAATGTTTGCATCTCACGTTTTAGCATAGTTGGGCACAATCAAAACCGTACAGGCTCGTAGTGAATATTGGATTCCATACAATGACTAGGCATTGGGGCACCACCTATCACAGTACACATCTAGAAAAATGTACCGAGGACCTCGCCGGGATCCCCTACAACACAAGACCGGTTCTACCCGTAACCTGGATAGTACCGAATATGTTACCACCCCAGGTGTTCCCACACCCTTATCGAGAGCTCTTTTTCCATGCACCTCCGTATCCATAATTTATAATATATCCGAGGGTATCTAGAAAGGTGATAACATGCCCTAATTGGGTGCGACCCACTTAGCCTTCCTACATCTCCACTGATTTTCAGTCATTCCGGTTGATGAGGCTTGAGGCTACGATTACCTTTTTAAGGAATTTTCACTTAGAATGCTCATTGTCCTCTAATGACAATGTGCTGAAAGCATTCATCCATACAAGTTCGTTCTAGGTTTGAATGAAACTGAAGGCACTATTCCTACTACATCCATTTTGGAATCATTCTCAGGATTAGTAGCGATTAGCCCTTGCATTTCATTGCTCCATCTTTGATTACATGCTCTTGTCTTCATTTCGAATGCGTATTTGTTGGATCGAAGTGGTTTTCGAATAACTTATCTGATCCCGGTCTCGTCGAAACAACATTCGATATTTCCAGTAAACTCAACCCCGGTTTTTTAGGAAATAAACAGACGAAAATAAGATCGAAGATCATCTCTTAACCGTTAGTGGATGGATTTCCTTATCATCGTCCTAGAAGAACGAAACGAGTTTATACGTACAGTATAGCACCTTCGACGGTAACTGTACCATATAATTCCCATGGTTCTCCTAGATATTCCCAAAGTTATGTTTTTGGTCCACATTTGATAGTCGGTAGTTTAACTATCAAATAAACAATCATTCAACTAAAAATTTCATTTCCTACTGAAATCACTAAGTCTTACTTAATTTAAATTTTAATAAATTAAATCACTTTATCAAAAAGGTATATACTTATCTTATCGGAATAAGTATGTTCAAAAACCATTCCTTTCAAAATATTTGAAACTTTTTAAAATAAATATGGAAAGCAGCATGCGGTATCAACCACAGATTCGTAGCTCAATGATTACGTCTCTATCCCAGAGAAATACAAACTCAACTGTAGGCAATCTCAGCCTTCGATTTTCGCCATAAAAGTATACCATTACTTTCCAAAAACTTTATTTAATAATTAAATATACTTTTAAACAATTAAAATAAATACTAACTTTGAAACAATAATTAATTCTGATTTATTAATAAAATTCTAATTGATTTACAAGGCTTGTTTATAAAACTTATAATTCATTTTGACAATTTAAAAATATTTAAATAACTAACTTTCTGAAGTATTTCTATGCTAAAACATTTTTAAATTACATAGTTAAATAATTAAAAATCCTCTTTTTAAAACAAACTCAACTTCTTGATACAATTTTTTTTTAATTCCAATATAACCAATCTAATATTTATAAATCTCTCTTGATTTATCACCAATCAATTTACGTCCCCAATTTCAAGAATCCCTTTTCACATTTCCAAAAGTAAAATCTATCATTTCTTTTCAAACCAATTTACTCATCTCATTATAAATTCTTACCATGAATTTATACCTCCAATTTATCAAATGATAACCATTTCATTTTATTTATAAGCATTGTTGTAAACCCCATAGTCTGATTTTAGTTTACAATGGTTTCACATCACTTAAATCCATTATAAATCAATTTCTAAATTAAATTTCATTTATAAATCAATTTCTTAAATAACCCAATTACATTCCAAAACCAACCAAATCTCGATCCTACTTCCATTTCGTAAGTTAAAAATCTTATTTAAGATCCAGTATAACCAATTTTATATCTATTTCCAAAATTCCGTTTTATTCTCCCAATCTATTAAAATCTCGATTTTAAAAACCTTTTATATTTAAACAAATATCACTTAAGAATTATTATTAAAATCCTTTATATACATTATTCCAAAATCTCTATTTACAATACCACGAAATAGTTAAGTACAAATTTAAAGCCAAACCATTTATTTTATCCAAATCAATTTCTTTTAACTAATCCAAAATTCTATATAAATACTTCACCTCCAAAATCCCTTTTTTAATTTTCTTTTCAAATTCAAAATATATATTTATGGTTTTTTAAAATACCAAAATCTAGGCCAGTGCTACCATAGCATCAATTAAATTCAAATCACACTATAATCTATCAATGAATATTCAAACATATCATATATCACTATATATGAAATTAAATTCAACATTTTTGAGGAATCCAGTTGGATCCCTCCAACCCATTTCCCTGCAACCTCAGATGTTTGATAATAAATAATACCAATCCCGCTTCGAGGTGTGATATCGCGGTAATATAGGGTCATCCGCTATTATGCAGGGCGCATAGGGTCTCATCCGCTAAAATATGCGGGAATATCAATCCAACTACTAACATATATACTACAACATATGTAATATAACATCCAACAGATAATATATCAATTCATCCTATCAGCCAATAAATAATTTTTTTTAATTGCTATAAATAAATCTAGTCAACCGAATTGAGTGAGATTTACTCACATTTATTTTCAGTTGTTCCCGAGACGTTTTGTTTTGGAACTAAAACCGGACGGCGCCCGGTTTTAGCCCAAATTTTGACTGTTTCCAAATCCATCCAAACCAGTTTCATTTCGAAGCTCTCATCACCACAATTGCAACACAAAAAGTCTCGTCCAAAACGGACCTCGTATGAGAGAAATATACATTTTATAAGTTTATCGATAATTTAATTATATTAAACACAAATATAATATTTCTTTTTAAAACCATACCCAATATCAAACCGGCCCACCTAACCCCTTTCTTCCCCAACTTCCCTATACACGAGAATACCCAAACACGCGTGCATGCCTAGTAGTGATATGGCCATCCACTCCACGACCCACCATTCCGACTTCACCACCTCGCCTCTCATTGCAAGCTCGACCCAACCATACCAAAAACTTCGAACTCGAGCACTCCAGGCGAAATGCGACATCATGGACATGCTCGAACTGCTATAGTGATGCCCATCGGAAAAGAACGATCGGACCTCACCAAAATCGACCACCGGATGCTCCTCACCACTATAAAGCTAATGAACCAAACCACACCACCTATCTCCTCCTCTAGCCGACAAAATCGTTAACCCTAGCTAACCCAGCAAAAGTCGATCACCACCAACATTGACTGCACCCAACAAAAAGCATACCAGATCGAAGAGAATGATGAAATAGGATTTTACAATCTGGTTTCATGATTTTTAGACAAGTATAAGTGGAGAATGATATTTTAAGCTTGCTCTTTTCTTTCTTTTTTCTTTGAACTGTACAGGCGTGCTTTGTTTTATATAGAGAGGAAGAACAAGATGGTTGCATGTTGGTGGCTGGCTACACTGGCTTTAATCGAAATAAAAGAAGCTGATGTGAATATGGTCAAGTCAATAAATATATGTATATTATTTAAATTTCGAAAATATCTTGATTTAAGTAACTCAAAATTTTGAACCCCCATCGAGGCATGCCGCTAGGCGTTTATAATGTTATACCCCTATTTTGAATGAAATGAAAAAGATTTCAAGTCCTAATTCGATCGTATGGAGAAGATAGCTTTTTGGACCCAATTATTATATTGAATTTTCGATATTAATTTCAGTGCGTTTCTATCCCATACGACCAAATGATAACTTTAAACACTACAAAATTTGTAATTCGAGAATAATACACTATTACGAATCCAATGGAACTGGTTTCATTGAATTCCGAGACTGTGCCCCCAAAAGGCAATTTTTATATGTCACTTTAACAAGTTATTTTTAAAATCAAGTAAATCGCTTTTAAATTCAATTCAAATTTTTATTTACCTTCATTCTTATTAATAGAAATTTAACGGGCCTTTAAATTATTTTTATCTAGCTTAAAACTCAAGATTCAATGTTTTAACCAATTTTCAATTATTAAATTCAATAATTAAATTATCCAGTATATCGTTATATTTGAAATAAAAGTTAAAAATTAACAATTAAATATTTAAAATCAATTAAATATTCCAATTTTAAATAACCAAAATTCTGGGTCGTTACATTAGCTATAAGCTCTTATGAGAGAATGACAGATAAGCTCACATCAAATATCCAATGTCACATATAGACAACACGCAACTGTCGGGTTAAGCTATCTCAAATGACAGACTAACACTCAACTAGTCTCTAATATCATATGATCATCGTCTTTAGTGAGGTGATAATATCAAATATTTCAAATATAATGGATTCACCTAAGTCATACAAATGGAAGATTGATGTACCGTAGCACTGCTCCAGGAAACTAATAACTGCAGCCCGTTTCTTACAGTCCCTAATTACTTCAAGAATCGCAACACCAACATCCATTTGCATGTCATAAACATGCCGCTAGACTACATTGAGTGTTGGGCAGAATTCCTACATGCCTTTGGTAATAGACTGTTGGTCCTTAAGTGTCGTCGAGGTAATGGCTTTAATGAGAGAAATAACTATCAACCTACAAACTCAACATGGTGACATCATGGATTGGGGGCACGACCCTACAATCAGGACTGCAAGGGTGGATATCTAGCCTATCTGGTTGGTCTTATTCATGTACTCTCCATAGTGGTATGAACTTTATAATGTAGATTCCCATCTAATACTCTCAATTGGATAAGTCCTAATGAGAGGGATAACAGATATTCTCGACTCGATGAGTCCTAATGAGAGCCACATTCAAATACTCTCAACTCAAGGGGTCCTAACGAGAGTGATCACTCTTGACTATACGGGTCCTGATGAGAGCATATTAATATCACAAATCCTCGACTACTAGTCCTAAGAGTAGATAATGATACTCGACTAGTTAGTCCGTAGAGGGTGCAATGAATACTCTCGATGAGACGAGTCCTAGTGGGTATAATAATAAGTACTCTCGACTCTAGACACCCTAATGAAAGCAACACAACATAATAATTCCTTGACTACTAACCCTAAGAGTAAATAATAATATCACTTGGCTAGTTAGTCCTAAGAGGATAAATCTAAAAATCGCAACATATCCCTAGCTTGTAGCCCTTGGAGAGTAATAGAACTCTCGACTACTAAGCTCTAAGGAGTCAGCTCTAGACGGTATCACAATTCCTAACCCTTCTCCAGAATATAAGTGATGTCTACTTACCAATAGTAATTGAACAAGTATTACTTGAGCATCCAATACCACTTAGTATTACTTGAATGTTTGCTAGAAGTTAATAAACTACACTCATCAAAGAACAAATATTCTATAATATATGCAATAAATGGAAAATATTACCAGCATCCCATACCACCTAGTACCACTAATCCATTTATTCAACATCCTCATTATATAGAATTAAATCGTAAAATCATCAAATATTCTGTATGAGTAGTCAGAGAGTAATAGAAAATGTATCACCGAGCGTCCTATACTGCTTGGTGTTGCTAAACCATTTACTCAAAATTTTCACCATATAGAATTTCACACAAATTTCCATATAAATCATTTCAAATCAAACCATATATAAAAGGGATTTGTAATTCAAAACTCTTAAAATCCATTTAGATATTTCAAAATTTGGTTTATCTTCAAAATAGATCGAATACTTAAAATCCCTTTTTTAAAATAATCTTGAGCCCTTTTATTTAAATATACACTTTACAAAAGAAATTCCCTTCAAAAATATAATTAAAACCCTTCATTTTTACTTATAAAAATTCCATGTGTTCTAATACTACTGAAAATTTTGTATTTTCATTTTCAATAAAGAACTTTTATATCCAAAACAATTTTCAATAAATCATTTTATTTATTTAAAAATATAATTCAATATAGTTTTAGAATACATAATTAATTTTTTGAAGATATTCAAAATCTTTTGAAATAAGAAAATCAAATAAACATCCAAAATATACATATGGAGTGAAATTCTCAAAAATAATCAATATAAATATTATTATATGGCCAGAATCGAATTCCGTCGAATTTTGGCCACCCATACAATGCACACACAACACATAAATTAACTACACAAATCAAAGTGCATACAGACAGAGTCTCCTTTGTATTTTGACGATCTAACATACATAAATCTCAACATCAAATCCAAATTCATACCCACTATCACAATAATCAATCTAATATCCCAAACAACATCTCGACCAAGCAATTCAATCAATAATGAGATAAATGTATAGAATGAAATGGAATATTTGAGTTTAGAAACTCACTAAAACGATGCTTGAATTCCAAATCAACGACTACCCCCATCTCATCACCATCATCATCAAAACTCGCCTCCACTCAATGCATCCCCTCCTGGCCCTAAATGCTTCTACCACATTCACATCTTAATGAAAAAATCATCCTCATGTGCATGAGGTAGCTGGTCATGATGCACCAGTCCTCAGGCTAATTTATGTACTTCGTCTTCAATGTCGTCGCTTCAGCCACCTACCATCGCCAGCTACCATCCACCCCTCACCATTGACGCTTACCAGCACCTATGCATGTACTCCACAACATCACAATGTAGCTTAGGTCGCCTGCCACCACATGGCAACTCTTCCATGTCGCCTACGGCTTCATTGCTATGCCCCCCTCCCGCTTGCATCGATCATCATTGACAAGCATGGGTTTAAATAGGCTTGAAGGTAGAGATGCGATGGGGTTTCTAGAAAAGGAGAGAAGAGGAAGGGTTTAAATAGGCTTAGGCCATAATTTGGGCTCTAGTTTAAATTAATTCATTTCTCTTTCTCTTTTAAATAATTCTTATATTTATCCATAAATAAATTCCAATCTAATTTTTATTGATCTACACTTCATTATCCAAAATTTAAATCGACAACTACATTATTTCCTTCAATTCAATATTTGTTTGCTTTTATTTTTTAACCATTTGAATCATATAAAAATTATTTACATTTAAAAAATATTTTATATTTACTAAACATTTTACTCAATTTCAATGTATTATTTTAAACGAATTTATTAGTTTAATTCGGTCTATTATAACGAAATCTTTCATTAAATAGACTTCAAATAAGTAAGAATTTATTTTTCAAAATAATAATGATCAAAAACCAAATTTGAATATTTTGTTTAATTTAAATTAATTATTTTACAGCATAGAAAGCAAGGTTGTTACAGGAATGGATTCTAAGTACATAGTCAAAATATTATTTTGATAGTTATACCCAATGGGATATGATCCATCGGTCGCAAAAGTGTTTCAAGGAAGAAGACCAATAAAGTTGGAATACAGTAAGATACGTTAATAGAATAATATTATAAATTTCAATTGTTGAAATTAACAGAACATATTTGTTATTAAACTTTCTTAAGTTAATTCAGATTTTACTCGCAAAATTATTACTTGGTATGATTTTAAGTATTGATATATGTATCGTGAAATAGAAGTTCTAAATAATAATTTAGAATATGTTGTTTGCGCTTAATTAGTAAAGTGTCTTAAAGTTAGTAGGAGTGATTCTTAGTTTGTGGATTACTGGATTGGATCCAAGAATCGATATAAAAGTACCATTCTAAAAGCATCAGAGTTGAGCTTATATTTTTAGTAGAAAAATCAAATAGTTTGAATTTCACTCAAAATGCTGAGGAAGCATGTGTCTAAATCACTATAAAGGTATTTCAAAACTATAAGCAAATAGCAAACTAATGATATAATGTACCTATGTTAGTTTGGTTATTTAATTTTTGATATTGGGTTTGAAATTGATATATTTATAATCAATATGAAAGTTGTTGGGATTGTCCCCAAACAATATACGCAGATAACATATTAAAATATTTTATATGGAGCATGTAAGATGGATTTCTTATGGGGTGACAGTAGGAATTATCGTACATGCTGTATTATCTATAATATATCATTTCGCTTATATATTTGATATATAGGGAAATTATCAAATTTGAATTAAGATCATCAAATGATAGTTTAGATTGTTCTTGAGAATTTATGAAATGCTATAGAATTGTTTATAGACACAACGAACTCTTTATAAAAGATTGCGCACTCAACCTTCAAAAGTGATACCAAGTATAGTATATCGATCCTAAGTTCACGTTCAGTCTTAGGTTAAGAAATTTGAGTTAAAAATGTTCTAAATAATAAGTGGTGGTTGATTTAAATAAAGGCTAAGTACATCACCTTAAATAGCGCTACAGTATAAGAAATATAAGTAAATGCACAAATTTATAACCAAGCCAGGGGTGATTGCAAATATTGAGAATTCCATAACATTTTTATATAATAACAATATCGCGATTTAGTTTATAAAAGAACCTAAAGCTCGTTAGAAGTCGAAAAACATACTTTAAAGCATTCCATACGATAAAGATAGTTTATCAACATCATATAGAGTTAATTGACAGAGTAGATAATGAAAATAAAATAGCATACCCGTCCAGTTCATTACTGGCCCAATTAGTTTTGAGAAAACATGTCAAAGGAGTTGGAATTAAATTCAATTATTGAACTCAAGTGCAAGTGAGAGATTAATAGAGTTAAGGATATGCCCTAGGGACAATTACGTAATTTGTTACATATATCTAACTCGATAACCAATTTTGTTCAAATTAAAGGTGTTTGATTTCTATAATATCGTTGTTATATTATGATATAACTAATTAAGTAATTAATTTAAAGTATATATAAATAGAAAATCATTAACTAATATGTTATGTGATAATAATTACAAATAGTTGTAACATGAGAATTTTATCACATTGATAAATAACAGATTGATTTAAATATTTGTCTTCAAATTATTTCGAGAAAGGACACCGATTCAACCATTGAAACTAGAGTATGTAACACTCTCCAAATGTTGGGAAGTGTATTACTCATGGCAGCTGAGGGCACCAAGAGGTTATGTACTATTATTTATCGGATAACTATGAAATAACTCGCTCGAGAGTTTCCTATTGGTTATTATAACTAAGGTCAAACATGAAATCTTGAACTGAAGATGTTATGTAGTTCCATCGACTTGAAAATACTGCAAACCTTGAATGTGGATACTCCACTTTGATTATAATTAAATCATGACATAGCGTTCCATCGAGTAACTACAGTTAGGTCTAAGTTGAAGCATTAGAAGTGAAGCACTATTAAATAGAGAAGTCATCTCCTTAATTATAAGCTATTAGTATCATGGTCAACTATAGTTAACTCAAATTCAAAGTCTTTGGCCAAAATGGTATGGTTAATAATAAATGTTATGATATGACCAAGGATGTTGTGTTTGAAATAACAAAGTTGAATGTGTACAATATTGGAATTTTGACCAAAGCTAACTTCCATAAGTCCTGAAGTGACATATTTTTTATGAAGAGAATTGGTGTAAATGGCTATTATTACCGGGTAGCACTTAAAATAGTAAAATTAGACTTTATGAAAAAGATTTATAAGTAATAATTCAGCCAAAATGTCACACCACTAGCTAAAGTGAAATGTGAACATTAATAATCGAATTTTTTAATATTATTCGCTAATTAAATTTGCACCTCTGAGTCACACAATCATAATGATGAATACTTCAAAATACCAGATGATGTAATTAATTTATAGTTGCTGTAAATTAATTAAATTAATTAATCTTTATGAAACATTGACTACTATTTTTCTTTTTGATTGCATTTAGTATTTAATGAGATGCGTATATAAAAGTTATATATGCAATATCGATATATGATATCGAAAAAATATTTAAATTTACTTTAAATCAATTAATCACTAAATAGGTTTAGGATTTTTAAAGGCCCATCATGGCTCTAGCATTGTAGGCAATAGAGTTTGGATGTTCAAAATTTTTTTTGAAATGGTATTAGATGAATAAGTAAAGGAAGATGAAAAGTCCTCCACGTTTTCCTCTTCTTAAATGCCTACTTAAACACAATTAACTGTCATTGTTTCTCTTCCTTCTTCTCTTCATATTTTGCCCAAAATGACATGGTAAGATAGGGCTAAAATATTCAAAATTATTTTAAAATGGTATTAAATGAACTATTCAAAGGAAGGAGAAAATTTCTCCACCTTTTTCCCTTCTTAAATGCCTATATAAACATATTAATTACCGTTGTTTTGGGAGCTTCTCTCTTTTTCATTCCAACAAAAAAATTTGTAGCTCCAAATTCATTAAATTCCCAAAAGCAAATCAAAACAAAACAAAATCAATACAAGATGGCATTAGTCTCTGGAGCGTAGCTAAATCTGAAAGATGATTGGGTTAAATCTAGGAGCTATTCTTCATTCAAGGTGCAAATCATAAACTACTTCCTTAGAAAATATTTTAATTTCATTATCATTTATATATACATCATTTGATTGGGTAGGTTAGATCTTATATATGTTATAACAAATTTATATATGTTTGTGTTGTCTAATTCAATTTGCATTTTAAAATATTTTAAATAAAAAATAGAAACATGAAAACATTTGTTATATTAGTAATTGAATTAGTTTTAGAGGTATTCATTTAAAATAGTGGTTATAAAGGTTAAAGGTTAATTTTAATATAAAGTTTAAATAGTTTCTATAAATACGTGTTCTAATTAAAATTTAAAAAAGATCTATAAAAATGTCGTTACAATACCAATTGAATGTGTTTAAAGATATTCATTCAAAACAATGGTTATAAAGATCAAAGGTTAAATTTGAACAAGTTATATAAAATTTAAACAATTTCTTAAAATCAAGTGTTCTAATTCAAATTTTAGAATAGATCTATAAAAATTTCATTACAATACCAATTTAATTTTGTGTTAAAGGTATTCAATAAAACAATCGTTACACTGGTTAAAGGTTAAAAGTTAAATTTTAACAAGATATATATACAGTTTAGATAGTTTTTTCTAACCAGTATCCTTATTCAAATTCAAAAATAGATTTTTTTTTATAAATATAGATGTAATTTTGAATTCTTCGTAAGTCCAAGCTAGATTTCATACCGTTAATTTTAAATTTCAAAATATATTATTAGTCAAAATAAATTATAATATTCATATACATATTATTATTATTATTATTATTATTTTATATGATTTCAAAATAAAATCATGGACACCAAAGACATGTATAAAGGACGCATGTGTCTATTGCAGCATAAATCCCAACACCTACAAACGTACACATGTACATGATTTATATGTTGCATTTGCACTACAATTACATGGGCATATTTAAAATATATCATAAACATACCAAATATGAATTTGGTCAAATCAATAACAGTAGTGTAACACCCCAAATTTTATTTCAGCATTATTCAAGAAATTTAATTGGATAGACTAAATAGAATAATATAATAGGAGATGGGGATGAGATTTGATAATCAATAAGGTCGAGCCATAATAAATTAACTAAGTAGGATTGTTTAAACTTAATTTAAGGAGGAATAAATGAGAAGGGTAAAATAGGAATAAACCTATCTTTTACCCCATAAACTCTCACCCTCTCATTCATTCTCATTTTACATCCAAAAACAATCACAAAGAAGAAATAGGGCCGAACATTAATCAAGGTCGAAGGAAGAGAAAATCAAAAGGGATTCAAAAGATAAAACTTAGGGAAGCAAAACACCACCAAATCTAACTCCAACATATAATTTAAGGTGAATAATAAGTAAACCATCACTTTTATCTTTGGGTTGAATTTGGCTTATTATGGTTGTATGATCATTGTTTGGGTAGAATAATGATTTATGGAAAAAAATTTGTGATTATTTGAATGTGTTTTAAGGGTAAAACCTAAGTTTTTATTCTCTAATTGATTTTATTTTTAGATTTGTTAAGTAAAACATTATTTCGGAGATGAGTATTTAATTTCATAATTTTCCAAGTTAAAACGAATATTTAATGAAATTCCCAAGGAAGAAATTATGTTTATTTCAGGTTTAATTATTAAAAATAATAAAACAATGTTTTTGGCCCTAAAATTTTTATAAGGGAAAGAATATGATAATTCTAAATTTCTATGATTTTTTAGGGATTTTTTTCAAGTGTTTATGAATTATTATGAATTTATTATGCTAGAATGCATATAAATCAATAATTAATTAAGGATATTAATTAATTAAATGAATAAATAATTTTGGGAAGATAAACATGATTTTACCAAGTTCTAGAAAGAAATTGTAAAGATTTAGTCCCAACCAATCATAGTTTGATAAACAAATGGTAGTAGGTAAAAGGAATTTACTTTAAGAAGGAAGAAAACAATTTTATGATAATTACCACTATGCCATCGATATGCGACATCCCCGTACCATCCACCTTAAATAACAGGTCGCGTTGTAATAAAGGGTGGGGTCATTATGAATAATGCATGAGATACTTATGTTGTAAATATGAGATGCATTGGACCATGCATGCGGCATCATCATTATGGGAATAACGCTTCTCGTGGCAATGAGATCATTGATGGTGCAAGTTATCAATGCTGACATCATATGTTATGTGGCATAATAGCCGATGAACAATGCTTTCATCATTACTTATCAATGTCGCTAGTTTTCACCATTGTTTTAAACAATTCAACATGTTTTCTATATTGACGTCATAGCCTAAGGCAGTGATGCCACAAGCATTATTTTCAATGATAACTATTTTATGGCAATGATGCTGCTGCTACTTGATTTCAATTTAAAGGAAATTTATATCGTGGTATGGTATTGATGCTGCTACATTATTTTAAATGAATTCAATTTAAAGGAAATTTATATCGTGGTATGATTTCAATGATAACTATTTTATGGCAATGATGCTGCTACATTATTTTCAATGATAACTATTTTATGCCAACACCTTATGTTTTATGGTATCGATTTGAAGTACCATGATTTCGACATTAAAGTATTAATGTCGCAAGTATTTAATTTCGGCAATAATGCCATGCGGCATTAATGTTGCTACTTTTTATTTCAACGTCGATGAGACATGGTTTTATGCAAACTACAAGCAAGTTTTAAAGGCGAGATAACTTATGAGTTTTAAAGGCGAGATAGCCTATGTTTTTAAGAAGGTTGATAGCCTCATGACTTCGGCACTTAGCCATATAATTTGTAAAGTCAAACTTTTGTTTTCTAACCTTGGGTAGAGGTTCGATATTTATATTGCGGCATGAATGCCGTAAGTCTTTTACATTGCTATATTAATGGTAAGGAGCCATATGTATGATGATTTTGACATTGTTCATTGGGGATACCAATGTATTTTATTTTATAGTTTTGACATTGATCATTGAGGATACCAATGCACATCATTTTGAGATGTTATAATTTTGAGGGGTATACAACCTAATTAGGGATACCAATAGACATAGGTTGAGTACTTGGGAGTTATAGCCTAATTAAAATTTGATAATTTATAGGTTCATAGTCATCTTATAAAAACTATGGAATGTGTGTTGGATAGTCCACGTGATGCTAGATATGGATAGTCTCTATATGGGTAATGAAGGGTTCAAAGTCATCCTAGGAAAACTATGAGATGTGTGATGGATAGCCCACATTATTTTAGATAAATGGAATATGTGTGATGGATAGTCAACATAATTTAAATATTAAAACCATGGATGATGGGTAGTCCATATGGAAGGGGATAAATAATCCATATAATGTTTACATGTAAGATGGGTAGTCTACATAAGTATAAAATGGACAGTCATTTTAATTAAAGACAGATAGTTAGAAAAAATTAAGGCAGATAGTCAAATAAATTGGGCTTGGTAGTACACTATATGTTTCATGTTTGCATATATTTATATTCTATGATCTAACCATTATGGATGCAGGAGCATAGTATATGGTTAATATTTTTTGGTTAAGATACTAATGAGGGGAAAACCTGTTCCGCATAGCAGCATGGTCTCACTAGATATCTATTTTTGTTCAAGATGTTAGGTTATTATTCACACTAGACTATTTATCTGACCCAAAGTTTTTGTTTTTCCACTTAAACTCTAGGTTACTCATTTGAGTAGGTCGGGAGTATGGGATTTCAGGTTTCCAATTAGATGAATAAGCTTCCAGAGATGTGCAGGAGACAAGCTAGCTATATTAGGAGTTTTGTTTAATCTACTATGTAGTTCACTTTGTTTGAAAGGATGTAATGATAGAAATTATAATTGTCAAGTAGTAGCAGACTCTGATCAACCAAGAGGGCATCTTCATATGCCGCTCTTGGAGTATTATGTAATAATTATATTTTCTCTGAATGTGGGATCGGATGGGATTATGTAATGAATATGAAACCTTATTTATGAAGTGAAATGTGAAAACTTGTTATTAAATTGTGTTTCAAAATTTTCATATTCATGTGCTTCTGAATATTGATATGATTAACATAGCCTCATTTTGTCACCAGAAATTAATACTATGGTTGACTATAACATCCGTAGCACTTAGTTTCGGGCGTCAAAGTGCGGGATGTTACAGTTGGTATTAGAGCATAGGGTTATGTAAAGCTTAAATGATTAAAAGAATTTGAAAATATAATCTAAATGAATCGAGGGATAACGCTATAGTAACGTAGTTGTATTTGTTATATATAAGTATGTATTCTCCCCTCTCTCTTAGACTGTTCTTCTGTACCTTATTAAGGCTCATATGTAGATTATGAGAAAGCAAGATATGGAAGCAGGAAATGGAAGAGTGAATCTAGGTGGAGGAAGCACTACAACCAATGGAAATGTTAGACCCAACACTAGAAGGAACCAAGGTCGACAGACGAATGCTACTCAAAATGTAAATGCTAATGTAAGTGCTGCGACCCCACTAGTAGATATGGGGACTATGTATTAGTTTTTTGTCAACATGATGCAAGCCGGAGCTGCTGCTGGTTTGGCTGGAGGAAATGCTGCTAATGCGGGAGGAGTTAATCTCATGGCGTCGGTTGGTAATAACTATCTTAAGCTGAACCTAGATTATACTAGTCTTGGTGGTAAGCCTTTTCTTAAAATTGAAGATGATGTTAAAGTGGAAAACTGGTTGTTGTGATATGAGAGGATTTTTGCTGACTTGGGTTCGAATGATGAGCAGAAGAGGAGATTGACTTTAAGGCAGTTGTAAGGTGTTGCACTGTACTAGTGGAACGGGGTATCCGTTGATGTGCCAAAAGAGGAACTGACTTAGGCTGAATTTTGAAGGAGATTTGAGGAGAGGTTTTTATTTGAAGTAGCCAAGTCAGCCTTGCTTAGAAATTTTATGGAAGAAATTTCTGTACTGGATTATGCTACCAAGTTTGATGAGCTGTCTAGGTATGGATATGTTACTATTGATACTGTTATAAAGAGAAATGAGAAGTTTATCCGGGGTTGGGGTCGGAGATTGCTAAGGCAACAATGCCACATCTCTAAAATTTGAGTAATGTAGTGGTGGAAATGGCTATAAGGAATGAGGAGATGCTTGCGCTTTTGTGAAAGAAAAGTCAGTGGACCCAAAGTTCGTAGAATATGAAGAGGAAGTTCTTCAAGAAGAAGGGAGCTAAGAAGGGTGGAGCTACCAAGAAAGGGAAAGCAGATATCGTTTGTTATAAGTATGACAAGAAGGGGAACTATGCTAATGAGTGTCGATCTAGTGATGGCAAGATGATTGTGGGAAGGCAAAATGTGAAGTTCTTTAACTACGACCAAGTAAGGAATTACAAGAAGAAATGTCCAGAAGCGGCGAAGGAAGGAAAGGGAAAGGTCTTTGCTTTGGAACCATCGTCATTTAGCATACCTGTTAGAGTGTTATTTGATACTAGTGCATCACACTCTTTTATCTCTCAGTGTTTAGTAGATAAGTTAGAGTTTGAACCATCATACCTTGTTACTTCCTTAAGGATAGCAAATCTAGTAGGAGGGCATGCAACTCTTGGTATGAGATGTGACCATTTAGAATTTGAGTTGTTAGGTCATGCTTTTGCCTATAGTATGTATGTGTTTGATTTTATGGGCTTTGAGATTATTATGGGTATGGATTAATTAGACAGATACGATGCTAGGATATTCTGCCAAGATAGAAAAATATCATTGAGACACCTGAATAGTAGTGACCGAATCATATACTCAGTTAAGAACTCAAGTTCAAAATTCTATGCTATATTGGGCGCAACAGAGGCAAAAGACGAGAAATGTCGGGTTTTGTTTGTAAGAGAATTCATAGATGTTTTTGAGCCTGTTATAGGACTACCACTAAAACGAGACATTGAAGATCCAGTACTTGGAGCTGAACCCATGAGTAGACCGCCTAACAGAATGACGCCTACCAAGATGAAGGAGTTAAAGGCGCAGCTAGTGGACTTAGAAGGAAAAAGTTTTATTAGACCAAGCAGTTCGCCTTAGGGAGAGTCCGTGGTGTTCATGAAGAAACTGGACGGGTCGTTCGGATTATGTATTCATTATCTTAAGTTGAATGAGAAGCAGAATAAATATCATTTGCTGAGAATCGATGATTTATTTGATCAATTGAGTGCAGCCAAGGTATTTTCCCAGTTGGATTTAGCGATAGGGTTTCATCAATTGAGTGTGGCAGAGGACAGTATTCCTTTGACGGTGTTTCGAACGAGGTATGGTTCGTACGAGTGGTTAGTAATGCCATTCGGATTGACTAATGTGTCTGCTTTCTTTATGGATGTGATGAACCAGATATTCTAAGAGCACTTGGATAGGTTCATGTTGGTGTTACTTGATGACATTCTTATATATTCTAAGGATGAAAGGGGCCATGAGATTCATCTTAGAATAGTGCATGAGATGTTGAGGCAGCATGAGTTAAAAACAAAGTTTTCAAAGTGTCACTTTTGGAAGAGAGAAGTGAAGTTTCTTGGTCATGTGGTTTTAGAGAAAGGGTTGTCGGTAGATCCAGCTAAGATTGAAGTTGTAAATAATTGGAAGAGACCCAAGACAGTGACCGAGATAAGAAGTTTCCTTGGCTTCGTTGCTTTACCAGAGATTCATTAAGGATTTCTCTCGGATAACAGCACCCCTGTCTAAGCTAACCAGCAAAGACGTAAAGTTTGTTTGGTCTAATAAATGTGAGGAAGCATTCCGTAAGTTAAAGCATTTGTTGACCAGTGCGCCCATGTTAGTTGTTTTGGATAGAAATCAGGATTTAGTGGCGTATACAAATGCATGTGGAACATGATTGGGCACTGTATTGATGCGCAAAGGGGTAAAGTAATTGTCTACGCTTCTTGACAGCTTAGACCGCATGAAGTTAGATATCCGACTCATGATTTAGAGTTGGCAGCCATGATCTTTGCCTTGAAGGTGTGGAGACACTACCTCTTAGGAGAAAGATTCGAGTTGTATATGGATCATAAGTCTTTGAGGTATTTATTCTCTCAGAAAGAGTTGAATATGAGACGGTAGATGTGGTTGGAATTTTGGCGGCTTATGATTGCGGTATCGAGTTTACGCCAGGGAAAGGAAATAAAGTTGCCGATGCACTTAGCAGAAAACATCAAAATGTGGTGTTAGCTATGTTGGCAGAATGGAAGGATTTGGAGGCATTGACTACTTGTAGTGTGCAGTTAAGATCGATTGCTAGTTTTAGTCAAAATAATTCCATGTTGTCTTGTTTGGAAGTTTGACTAGTATTGATTGAAAGGATTGCTTCTAAGCAAAGAGATGATCCGTGGTTAGCTGAACAGATTAGAAGGGTGGAAGGTGGAACTGAGATTGATGATTTGATAGATTTTAGTCTTAACCAGAGGGGATGGTTAAGGAAGGAAGTTCTTAGGGAATGTCATTGATCGAAGTTGACTATACATCTTGGAGGAACTAAGATGTATAAGGATATAAAGAGAAGTTTCTTCTGGAAAGGCATGAAAAGGGATGTAGGTTTATGGTAAAGCAGTGTTTGAATTTCCAGCATGTTAAAGTCGAGCATTAGAAGCCAAGCGAATTGCTTTAGCCCTTAGATATACCAGTTTGGAAGTGGGATTCGATATCCATGGATTTTGTTGATTGGTTGCCAAGGTTGAATAAGGAAAACGAAAGTATTTGGGTCATAGTGGATAGACGGACCAAGAGTGCACATTTCATTCCCGTTATGTCAACCAAGATAGCACCTATATTGGCTAAGTTGTTTATGAAGAATATTGTTAGACTACATGAGATTTTTCGTAGTATAGTCAGTGATGGAGATATTTTGTTTACTAGTGAATTCTGGAAGAGTCTACAAGAGGTTTGGGTACCAAGATTAAAATGAGTACCACTTATCACCTATAGATGGATGGGCAAACAGAGGGAGTCAGTAAGGTACTTGAAGAATTATTGCGAGCTTGTGTACTAGATTTTGGTGGGTCATAAAAAGACTATTTGTACTTAGTTGAGTGTTCCTATAAAAATAGTTATCATACTAGTATAGGAATGTCACCTTTCGAAGCTTTGTGTGGAAGGCCATGAAAATCACTAGCATGTTGGTTAGAGGCCGAAGAAAAATTGGTCCTTGGTCCGGATATGGTAAGAGAAGCCATAGAGAAGATTGAGTTAATCCGAGTTAGGATAAGGGAAGCTCAGTCTAGGCAGAAAATTTACGCATATAAGAGGCATAAGGATCTAGAGTTCTCTGTTGGAGATCATGTTTTCATTAAAGTATCACTGGTGAAAGGTGTGGTACGATTTCGAAAGATAAGGAAACCGCCACAAGATACGTTGGACCGTTCCCTATTTTAGAGAAGATCGGGAAACTCGTGTACCGATTAGAGTTACAGAGTAGTTTGGCAGGTGTCCTTAATGTTTTTCATCTTAAGAAGTATGTACATGATCCAGAGTCTACTATTTCTCCAACTGCATTGGAAGATTTAGTAGTAGAACTGGATCTGACTTTTGTTAGGCAACCAGTTCGCGTTGTAGCAAGAGATGAGAAGAAGCCAAGGAACAAAATGGTTAGATTGGTTAAAATCCAGTGAAGTGACAATGAGAAAGACAGTACTTAGGAGACAGAGGGTTGGATTAGGGATACTTATTCTAAGTTATTATGATGGTATGTTATATATTTTTTATATATAGACTTTGTAGCTGGTAGGATATACTAGCATTGTTTCCATGTTTGATATACTTGTTATGTAGTTCTTACTGAATTTCGAGGACGAAATTCTTTAAGGAAGGAAGCTTGTACCACCCCTAATGTTAGTTTAACATTATTCAGGAAATTTAATTGGATAGATTAAAATGAATAATGTAAAGAGGGATGGGGATTATATTTGATAATCAATAAAGTCGAGCCATAATTAATCAATCGAGTAAAATTGTTCAACCTTAATTTAAGGAGGATAAATGAGAAGAGTAAAATAGAATAGACATATCTTATATCCCTTAAACACTCACCCTCTCATTCATTTTCATTTTACATCCAAAAACAATCACAAAGAAGAAATAGGGCCGACCATTAATCAAGGTAGAAGGAAGAGGAAATTAAAGGGGATCCAAAAGATAAAGCTTAGGGAAGCTAAACATAATCAAATCACAACTCCAACATCTAATTTAAGGTGAATAATAAGTGAACCGTCTTTTTTATCTTTAGGCTGAGTTTGGATATGGGAAATACTCGAATTTATCTTGATTGTTTTGCCTTGTTATGGTTGTATAATCATTGTTTGTATAGAATAACGATTCATGAAAATATGAAATTATATGAATGGGTTTTAAGGGTAAAACCTTAATTTTTAATCTTTAATCGATTAGATTTTCTGATATGTTGAGTAAAATGTTATTTCGAAGATGAGTTTTTAAAATTCATAATTTTCCAAATTAAAATGAATATTTTATGAATTTCCTAAGGAGGAAATTGTGTTTATTTCGGGTTTAATTATTAAAAATTATTAAATAATGTTTTGGCCCTAAAATTTTTATAGAGTAATGAATATGATAATTCTGAATTTCTGTGATTTTTAGGGATTTTTCCCATAAGTTGATGAATTATTATGAATTTATTATGCTAACAAAGCATTTAAATCAATAATTAATTAAGAATATTAACTAATTAAATGAATAAATGATTTTGGGAAGGAAAACATGATTTCAGTAAGTTCTAAAAAGAAATTGTAAAGATTTAGTCCCAATCACTCATAGTTTGACTAACAAATTGTAGCAGGTAAAAAGAATTTACTTTAAAAAAGAAGAAAACGGTTTTTATGATAATCACCACTATGCCATCAATATGCGGCATCCCCATACCATCTGACATCAATAATAGGAGATATCATAACGAAGAGCGGCATTGTTATAAATAATGCATGAGGTACTTGCGCCGCAAGTATGGGATGCATTGTATCATGCATGCGGCATCGCCATTATGGGAATAACACATCTCATAGCAATAGGAATCATTGATGGCTTGCAAGTTATCAATGCCGACATTATATGTTTTGCGGCATAATAGCCGATGTACAATACTTTCATCATTTCTTTGTCAATGTGGCAAGTTTTCACCATTGTTTTAAATAATGTGCATGTTTTCTATATTGACGTCATAGCTTAAGGCTGTAATGCCACAAGCATTATTTTCGATGATAACTATTTTGTGGCAACGATGCTGCTATTACTTGATTTCGATGTAAAGGAAATTTATATCGTAGGTTTTCAATGTCGACACTACATGTTTTACGGCATAGAGCTGAAGTACCATGATTTCGACATTATAGTATTAATGCCGCAAGTAATTGATTTCGGTAATAATGTCATGCGGCATTGATGTCGCTACTTTTTATTTCAATGCTGAGGAGTCATGGTTTTATGCAAACTAAAAGTAAGCTTTAAAGGCAAGATAGCCTATGTTTTTAAGATGGTCGATAACCTCATGACTTCGGCAGTTAGCTATATGACTTGTAAAACAAACTTTTGTTTTTTAACCTTTGGTAAAGGTTCGATATCGATATTGCGACACGAATGTCGTAAGTCTTTCACATTGTTATATTAATGGTGGGGAGCCATATGTATGACGACTTTGACATTGTTCATTAGGGATACTAATGTATTTTATTTTATAATTTTGACACTAAACATTCGGGATACCAATGTATTTTATTTTATAATTTCAATATAGATCATTGGGGATACCAATGGATATCATTTTCAGATGTTATAAGTTTGAGGGGTATACAACCTAATTGGGGATACTAATAGACTTAGATTGAGCACTTGGGAGAATAGAGTTATAACCAAATAAAAATTTAATAATTTGTGGGTTCATGGTCATCCTAGGAAAACTATGGAATGTGTGATGGATAGTCCACATGATTCCAGAGATGGATAATCTCTATATGGGTAATGAACGGTTCATAGTCATCCTTGGAAACCTATAAGATGTGTGATGGATGGTCCATATTATTTTAGATAAATGAAACATGTGCTATGGATAGTCCACATAATTTAAATATTAAAACCATGTGTGATGGGTAGTCCATATGGTAAGGGATAGATAATTTATATAATGTTTACATGTGAGATGGTTAGTCCACATAAATATAAAACAGGCAATCATTTGAATTTAAGATAGATAGTTAGATGAAATTAAGACGAATTGTTAAATAAATTAGGATCACTGTATGTTGTATGTTTGCAAATGTTTATTTTCTATGATCAAATCATTGTGGATGTAGGAGTAAAGTATATGGTTAATATGTTTTGGTTAAGATACTAGTGAGGGGAAAACTCATTCCACTTAGCAGCGTGGTCTCACTAGATATCAGTTTTGGTTTGAGATGGTAGGTTATTATTCACGCCAGATTGTTTATCTGACCCGAAGTTTTTTTTCCCCTTAAACCCTCGGGCACTCATTTGAGTAGGTCGGGGATAAGGGATTTCAGTTTTCCAGTTAGACGAATAAGTTTTCGGAAATGCGCAAGAGGCAAGCTAGCTATATTAGGAGTTTTATTCAATCCGCTGCATAGTTAACTTTGTTTGAATGTATGTAATGACAAAAATTATAACTATCAATTGGTAGTTGATTCTGATCAACAAAGGGGGCATCTTCATATGCCGCTCTGGGAGTATTTTGTAACAAATATATTTTCTCTAAATGTAGTATCGGATGGGATTATGTAATGAATATGAAACCTTATTTATGAATTGAAATATGAAAACATTTTATTAAATTGTGTTTGAAAATTTTCATATTCACGTGTGTAACATCCCGAAATTTTCGACTTTCGAAAATTCAGCATCGATACTCACTTTATCGATTGCCGAAAACCCGAAAAGTTATGGTTTTAAAAAGAAGAAAAAGGTAGAAGAAGAAGAAAAGAGTAGAAGAAAGAGAGAAGAAGAACAACAGAACAACATCAGAAACAGAAACAATATCAGAATCTCACATATCGCAGCGGAACAATATATAATAGATAATCACTAGTCTTTTAAAACAAAGAACTATATCAGTTTTTATACATACATCAATCAGAGTCAATATACGACTCAATACAACAATGGACAGTATATAAACTTGTCCTCATACAGAATACACAGCGGAATAAATAATATCAGATACAAATACTACGTCTCGCCATCCAGCTTGCTTCCACAGCTCCAGAATATCCAGAATATCCTGATAATATAACTCTAGGCTGCCCGTGTGGAAATTGGTGGGCACCCAGAGTTTAGAAGGGAACAATAAACTCCGAGTCAGTCATGGTGACTGGTGTGAGATCGTAAAACAGTTATTTTTCACAAAGAAAATAAAACAAATTCGCAATGCTTTTGGAAAATGAAACTACCATAAGACCTCCCACCACACACACAATGCAAACGCAGAGTTGGAGGAGATTTCTTCTTATGATAGTCAAAGATGCTTACTACGCAAAATCAAATCATTTTTTTGATATTATTATTAGTGCATAGTGTAGAAATCATTTCGAAAGTAGAATATAAATCTTAGCCAGCATAGACATTTCGAACTATGCCTACTATAGCTACCATCCAAACAGTGGGGCGCCACCATAAGTGAATGATAGGTTCTACAACTAAAACCGTACAAGGCTCGTATTGTTTCTTTGGATTTCCAACAAATGGTCAGGCTAAGGAACTTCCTATCCACGATGGGTACGTCCCTGGAATAGACGACCCGAGAACCTAACCGGATCTCTGCCAACACAAGGCCGGGTTACCTCTGCAAAAATAGGTAACTACTGACACGCGTATGTCATCCCCCGATCGTAACCGATCTTCCCGAGGATCCCCGATTCGCAACAAACCACATAATATAAATGCAGCAACCACATAGGTTAAGTATCTGGGCTCCATACCATGATACCACCTCTATCCAGAAGGAATGACATACACTAAGGGGCGCTACTCCCTAGAACCTTGCCGCATCCTTCCTGTTTTGACCATTTCCGGGGTGTGAGGCTCGATGAAGTCTCGTCCACAAAGCTACGCTTTCTACAAAGCCATGCTTCGGGTCAAACAAAATGATCAACCTATGATCACAAAGATATAAGATCAAACAAATGATCATATCGCAAATGATCAAACACTGATCATTTCACAGCAACACTCAGTATGCCACGTTACCAAATTGGGAGTATATCGCTGATAAATTTCAACTACATAACCTCTGAGCTCGTACGTCTCAGAGAAGGGTGTTAAGCTAAGAGAATAAATTCTCCGCCACCAACAGAAATGTATTTGAAAGAAATCAGCTTTATATCTCAATTTGTAACGTCAGACATACAATCCATACAAGTCTGTTCCGGGATCGAACAGAACCGAAGGCACTTCTCACGAAGCCCTTGCATATCCGGATAAATTTCTAATCACGTCCGGACTTCCCGTCACTAAGGGTGATAAAACCTCTAAATCGGAGATCAGCCGATGTAGAGTAACTCGACGGTAATCCTTCCGTTTTCAAAAATATCCGGTCTTCAACACCGGTCTTCGAATGCAATTCATAACGACGTATCACATATTCGGAATGGGTTATACGACCCCATGGTCCTTTCCCGGCTAACCCGAATAGTGAGCGCTTATTTAAAAATAAGTGTGGCATTCAAATTCATCCAATCACAACAAATATCATTCAAGGTAATTATTGATAGTCGGTTATTTAACTATCAATAAAGATGCGCAACATCATCAGATTCCAAATAATTTTCCAAATTATTTCATCTTCAAAAATATCTTTACTAGATATAAAATTTCCACACTTCAAAAATAAATCGATATTTATTTTCAAAACAATTTCCATTTCTCTTATAAATTCCATAGTGAATTTATATTTCAAAATATCTACTGATATACGATTTTCAAATCGTTTTCAAATATCCAATTTCAATTTATCGTTACAAAGATAAATTCTCCAAACGTTCATTTCATATTGGAAAAGCATTTCCATACTTATATAATAATAAGTATTTCACAAATCTTTTATTTTCAACATTTGAAAATATTCAATCTACTTAAAGCAATATTTAAGTATATGTTTCATTCTTCAAGGAAATCATTTATTTGAACAACATCTATTTGAGTCAAAACGAATGTTACGTAAAACATCGTTACGACGACTCAAAATCACTAGTATAGAGATTCGAAAATTAAGATAGATATATAAATCCCAATACTAGATAAAAACATTTCCTTTCGGAAATCATTTACTATAACAACAGTGTTATAGTCCACCATTTCCTTCTTCCTCGAAACGTCTATTTCAACAATAAATGTTGAAATCTATGATTTCGATAGTTCACACGTTTTAAAACATCTTTTAAAACAATTACTTCATTTCATAATGTCACTTCTCCAAAACATATCCATTTTATTTAATAATATATTCACTGTCCAAAATCGTGAATATACTTCGTTATCCAAATTCAACATTTCTACACATTTTATTTAAAAGCTTATCCACTGTCCAAAATCGTGGATATAATTCCTTTAATTAACTTCTACAATTCACTTATCAAAATAAGTGATCTCGGATTTATAAACAACGTTTATAAATCACAATTTTATATTTTATAACAATTTCAAGTTATGAAATATCTTATTTAAACAATTCCATTTGACTCATTTATATAACAAAAATTCAATTCATAAGTTGATAACTTATAATTCATTTAGTTTCAAAATCCTTCATCTTATAACGTCACAAATCGTATATCTATTAATACTACTTACTTATAAAAATCCGTTTATACGTTCATTTTAACATTTATAGAACTCCTAAAAAAAATCTCCTTATTTTTATTTTTAAAATAACAATTTTATACATCTTCTATAAATATAATCCATTTGTAATAAGTCAAAAACTTCAATCTAAACCAATTACAATTTAATCAACTTATATTTCAAAAACCAGTTTTCGCTTATATTTCACAATTCTCATAATTTTTATAACACGAAAATTATAACATTTATTTATTTAAAATGAACTAATCCCAAAATTTCAATAAAACATATATTTTCAAAAATCACTTTGAAATCCTTTTAAAAATAATATCGTTATTTTTAAACTTCAAAAATGGATCCGATGATGCAACAGCACAAATTAGTCAATCACAACATCAAACATCATATATCAATATATGATAACAGAATATACATCAATATCTGTAAATAAATAAATACTGGTGAGGAATCTAGTTGGATCCCTCCAGCCTGTTTCCCTGCATCCACAGACGTTAGCACAATACCAATTCCACTTCGAGGTGGAATATCGCGGTATATGGGTTTTATAAAAATAATCCGCTTACTAACGGCGCAATAGGGTCTCGTCCGCTATACGAGGCGGGAAATCATCAATCCAATATATACATATGCCAATATGTATATATTGCTATATATATAGATATATCCTACTATATCTAATATCACATCCAAATAGCAATCATCAATCAATAAATAACTGCAATACCAAATATATTTTGAGTGAGAAAAATCTCACCTTAGCTTTTTATTTTGCATTCCCTTTCCATTATTGACTCGATTTTCTCGATTTATACCTCACTGTCGAACACGAACCCAGGCAATCACAATCTCCCCACGACCTACTCGCCGCGATCAATGCCACTGCCTCACGCGTGATACTGCCCCCATCGACCATCGTCTGCTCCACTTGCCCAAACTCCCCTTGCCTCTCTGCAATGTTGACTTCCTTTCCGTACGCGAGAAGCCTCGCGTTTGACCACGTGGCCCAGAACGACCACCGCGACTGCCCAAAATCCCACGTCGCTCGAGAAAAACTGGCCTCGCCTGCCTCGACACTGAGAGACCCTTTGCCGACTCGATGCCGCCGTGCCCTCAATCGCGACTCCGATCGCGTTCGCCAGAACCCCCACGTCACGCCGCCTCGATTCGCGACCCCTTCTTTATCGATCGCGCGCCTCCACGCTGCTCAGAGGAGAAGAACGAGAGGCTTCGCGAAATTATCTAGGATTGGGGATTTTGAAATGGCGGCCATTTGATTTTGAACGAGAGAAGTTGCGTTCGATTTTTTTTTCTTTTCGTTTGAATGAGAGATGAAGTTCTCGTTTTAATTGAAGAGAGGAAGGGAATGAAAGCTCGGCATTGTTTTTGATTTCGTTTTCTTTGTTCGTTCGATTTTTAAAGCTGAGATAATCGATTTTTTAAAAATAGAGGGAGGGAGACAGAAGAACATGGGTTGCACGATAAATTTCGTGATTCTCGGCTTAATTAAAGGATGAAACAAAGGGAAGAAAACGTGTATTGATATTGACAAATTAAAATTTTAAATTCAAATTGAACTTGATTAAATTTCAAAACGTTTACCTACCGTGCGGTCACATATCCACTCCGAAAAAATACGAAATTGGAAATCCAGTAATAATTCAATATTACGAACCCAATGGAACTGGTTTTGTCGAATTCCGAGACTGTGCCTCGGACGGCTATTTTTAAATTCGATTTAAACGATTAAATTTCAAAACTGAACAGAACAGTTTCAAATTCAATTCTGAAAGTTCTATTACCCTCAGAATTATCAATACGAATTTTAAAATCTTTTGAAATATTTTTCTTCAACTTAAAATTGAAGATTCAAATTTTTATTCAGCATTCAATAGATTGAATTTTATAATTTAATCGCCAATTTCAAAGTTATATTGGGAATTCAAATTAAATCATCGTTCAAATATTTAAAATTAATTAAATATTCTCAATTTAATTTGTTCAAAATTCTGGTTCGTTACAAACTTCCCTCCTTAAAAGAATTTCGTCCTCGAAATTACAAGTTAGGAAAAATGCTCCTTAACTCGTCTACTATTTTTCACAAACCAAATAGTTTTATCAAATTCTCAAAACAAATCTTTCTACTAAAGATTCGTTATCATTCAACTAAATTTCTAAACCTTCTATAGTTTTCAAACATCATTGTTTACTTCAATATTCAAATTTTAAATTCAAATTTAAACTTTCAAAATTTTCTCAAAATTTTTCTAACGCCCTAAATTTCCAAAAAATTTCGCCAGCGTCTCCTTTGCGCGGCTAACACGGTACGACTACAAAACGTCCCTACGGACTCTCAAATTTCAAAAAGAAAAAGAAAAAACCAAGCGGCTAGAGAAGAAAATCACCAAATCTCATATAGAAATTCAAATACTTACCTTTTGTCGAGCAATTCAAATTATCTTTGAAATCAAATCCAATTCCTTTATACACCTGTATATCCTACTAGCCATAATATCTAGTCACAATATTCAATTATTTTGCACATTTAATTACAAAATTTCCAATATAAACTACTTATATATTTCTAGCTTACTATTGAAGTTATATATCTATTTTCGTTCAATCTTGCATTTCAAATTCATTTGAATTCAATTCACAATTTCAATTCTATTTGAGTTCAATTTATCTTCAATTCTGAAATATTGAATTTCATCGATTAACTTTCATTTACAACTGCTTATTTTAAATTAGTTTCAATTACTAATTCAACTTCCATTTCTGTATTTCGTGAATTAATAAATTATCAAAGTAGCTTATTCGGATTCAATCCATTTTATTTTTCAATTTCAATTCATTGCTTACAACTTCAAAATGAATCTCAACTTCCAATTTCAGTTTCATTTAATTGATTCACCTGTACTTACATTTATTTAACTCCATCTTTTAAGTTAGATTTATTCTATCAAAATTCAATTTGTATAAGTTATCAACTCATTTCTTATTTCATAAATATTTTAAATAGGATTCCAGAGTCTTTTCAACTTTTCAAAAATCATTTTGAAAACAATTCAAATTATCCTTTGAATTTCCAAAACAAAACCCAAATTTCCAAACAACTTCCATTTAAAACAATTTGGCAGCAATTTCCTCTTCTAGAAACCCGAAAATGAACATCGATAATGCTGCAGTCATTACCGAAGTTATTTTCCAGCGACCGAAAAGAGTTTAGAGCTTTCATCTCTCCAAAATACTTTTCAAAACCTTTGAAATTCATTTTCAAATCAAAAATGATTTAAACTTTCCAAATCTCCTAAATTTTCAAATTCTTTTCAAAGCGTTTCCAAAAACTTCTCCGGAATTTCCATTTCAAATTACAATTCACATTTATAATTTACATTCTCAAATTTCATTTGTATGTGAATTTTATCTCTTAACTTTGGAGTTATGATTTCAGTTTCTTATTCGATTTCATATAATAATGATAACATTTCAACATTATCACTTTCCTAACATCCATGCAACCATATACTGTAATAATTTATAGAAAATCATTTCTTTTGTATAAAAAAATAGTTTTGGGCAAAATTATCTCATTTACCATATTTTAAAATCAATACTGTGTCGGTTTATCTTGTTTAAGAGTTTAGAAACCCCTATCGATTACAGTTAGCTAGACTGCACCGACCAGAATCCATAAACAATCAACCGATAAGTCAACACAATACAAAACAATTTTATATTCACTAACAAATACGCGCTCATATCTATTATTACACTCAAACTCATTCTAGAGTACTACTGACTCTATCTCTAATGAGTAACACCCAACAGAGCAGGGTTGTCGCTTAACCATATGCTCCGATACCAACTGTAACATCCCGAAATTTTCGACTTTCGAAAATTCAGCATCGATACTCACTTTATCGACTGCCGAGAAATCGAGTGCCGGAAACCCGAAAAGTTATGGTTTTAAAAAGAAGAAAAAGGTAGAAGAAGAAGAAAAGAGTAGAAGAAAGAGAGAAGAAGAACAACAGAACAACATCAGAAACAGAAACAATATCAGAATCTCACATATCGCAGCGGAACAATATATAATAGATAATCACTAGTCTTTTAAAACAAAGAACTATATCAGTTTTTATACATACATCAATCAGAGTCAATATACGACTCAATACAACAATGGACAGTATATAAACTTGTCCTCATACAGAATGCACAGCGGAATAAATAATATCAGATACAAATACTACGTCTCGCCATCCAGCTTGCTTCCACAGCTCTAGAATATCCAGAATATCTTGATAATATAACTCTAGGCTGCCCGTGTGGAAATTGGTGGGCACCCAGAGTTTAGAAGGGAACAATAAACTCCGAGTCAGTCATGGTGACTGGTGTGAGATCGTAAAACAGTTATTTTTCACAAAGAAAATAAAACAAATTCACAATGCTTTTGGAAAATGAAACTACCATAAGACCTCCCACCACACACACAATACAAACGCAGAATTGGAGGAGATTTCTTCTTATGATAGTCAAAGATGCTTACTACGCAAAATCAAATCATTTTTTTGATATTATTATTAGTGCATAGTGTAGAAATCATTTCGAAAGTAGAATATAAATCTTAGCCAGCATAGACATTTCGAACTATGCCTACCATAGCTACCATCCAAACAGTGGGGCGCCACCATAAGTGAATGATAGGTTCTACAACTAAAACCGTACAAGGCTCGTATTGTTTCTTTGGATTTCCAACAAATGGTCAGGCTAAGGAACTTCCTATCCACGATGGGTACGTCCCTGGAATAGACGACCCGAGAACCTAACCGGATCTCTGCCAACACAAGGCCGGGTTACCTCTGCAAAAATAGGTAACTACTGACACGCGTATGCCATCCCCCGATCGTAACCGATCTTCCCGAGGATCCCCGATTCGCAACAAACCACATAATATAAATGCAGCAACCACATAGGTTAAGTATCTGGGCTCCATACCATGATACCACCTCTATCCAGAAGGAATGACATACACTAAGGGGCGCTACTCCCTAGAACCTTGCCGCATCCTTCCTGTTTTGACCATTTCCGGGGTGTGAGGCTCGATGAAGTCTCGTCCACAAAGCTACGCTTTCTACAAAGCCATGCTTCGGGTCAAACAAAATGATCAACCTATGATCACAAAGATATAAGATCAAACAAATGATCATATCGCAAATGATCAAACACTGATCATTTCACAGCAACACTCAGTATGCCACGTTACCAAATTGGGAGTATATCGCTGATAAATTTCAACTACATAACCTATGAGCTCGTACGTCTCAGAGAAGGGTGTTAAGCTAAGAGAATAAATTCTCCGCCACCAACAGAAATGTATTTGAAAAAAATCAGCTTTATATCTCAATTTGTAACGTCAGACATACAATCCATACAAGTCTGTTCCGGGATCGAACAGAACCGAAGGCACTTCTCACGAAGCCCTTGCATATCCAGATAAATTTCTAATCACGTCCGGACTTCCCGTCACTAAGGGTGATAAAACCTCTAAATCGGAGATCAGCCGATGTAGAGTAACTCGACGGTAATCCTTCCGTTTTCAAAAATATCCGGTCTTCAACACCGGTCTTCGAATGCAATTCATAACGACATATCACATATTCGGAATGGGTTATACGACCCCATGGTCCTTTCCCGGCTAACCCGAATAGTGAGCGCTTATTTAAAAATAAGTGTGGCATTCAAATTCATCCAATCACAACAAATATCATTCAAGGTAATTATTGATAGTCGGTTATTTAACTATCAATAAAAATGCGCAACATCATCAGATTCCAAATAATTTTCCAAATTATTTCATCTTCAAAAATATCTTTACTAGATATAAAATTTCCACACTTCAAAAATAAATCAATATTTATTTTCAAAACAATTTCCATTTCTCTTATAAATTCCATAGTGAATTTATATTTCAAAATATCTACTGATATACGATTTTCAAATCGTTTTCAAATATCCAATTTCAATTTATCGTTACAAAGATAAATTCTCCAAACGTTCATTTCATATTGGAAAAGCATTTCCATACTTATTTAATAATAAGTATTTCACAAATCTTTTATTTTCAACATTTGAAAATATTCAATCTACTTAAAGCAATATTTAAGTATATGTTTCATTCTTCAAGGAAATCATTTATTTTAACAACATCTATTTGAGTCAAAACGAATGTTACGTAAAACATCATTACGACGACTCAAAATCACTAGTATAGAGATTCGAAAATTAAGATAGATATATAAATCCCAATACTAGATAAAAACATTTCCTTTCGGAAATCATTTACTATAACAACAGTGTTATAGTCCACCATTTCCTTCTTCCTCGAAACGTCTATTTCAACAATAAATGTTGAAATCTATGATTTCGATAGTTCACACGTTTTAAAACATCTTTTAAAACAATTACTTCATTTCATAATGTCACTTCTCCAAAACATATCCATTTTATTTAATAATATATTCACTGTCCAAAATCGTGAATATACTTCGTTATCCAAATTCAACATTTCTACACATTTTATTTAAAAGCTTATCCACTGTCCAAAATCATGGATATAATTCCTTTAATTAACTTCTACAATTCACTTATCAAAATAAGTGATCTCGGATTTATAAACAACGTTTATAAATCACAATTTTATATTTTATAACAATTTCAAGTTATGAAATATCTTATTTAAACAATTCCATTTGACTCATTTATATAACAAAAATCCAATTCATAAGTTGATAACTTATAATTCATTTAGTTTCAAAATCCTTCATCTTATAACGTCACAAATCGTATATCTATTAATACTACTTACTTATAAAAATCCGTTTATAAGTTCATTTTAACATTTATAGAACTCCTAAAAAAAAATCTCCTTATTTTTATTTTTAAAATAACAATTTTATACATCTTCTATAAATATAATCCATTTGTAATAAGTCAAAAACTTCAATCTAAACCAATTACAATTTAATCAACTTATATTTCAAAAACCAGTTTTCGCTTATATTTCACAATTCTCATAATTTTTATAACACGAAAATTATAACATTTATTTATTTAAAATGAACTAATCCCAAAATTTCAATAAAACATATATTTTCAAAAATCACTTTGAAATCCTTTTAAAAATAATATCGTTATTTTTAAACTTCAAAAATGGATCCGATGATGCAACAGCATCAATTAGTCAATCACAACATCAAACATCATATATCAATATATGATAATAGAATATACATCAATATCTGTAAATAAATAAATACTGGTGAGGAATCCAGTTGGATCCCTCCAACCTGTTTCCCTGCATCCACAGACGTTAGCACAATACCAATTCCACTTCGAGGTGGAATATCGCGGTATATGGGTTTTATAAAAATAATCCGCTTACTAACGGCGCAATAGGGTCTCATCCGCTATACGAGGCGGGAAATCATCAATCCAATATATACATATGCCAATATGTATATATTGCTATATATATATAGATATATCCTACTATATCTAATATCACATCCAAATAGCAATCATCAATCAATAAATAACTGCAATACCAAATATATTTTGAGTGAGAAAAATCTCACCTTAGCTTTTTATTTTGCATTCCCTTTCCATTATTGACTCGATTTTCTCGATTTATACCTCACTGTCGAACACGAACCCAGGCAATCACAATCTCCCCACGACCTACTCGCCGCGATCAATGCCACTGCCTCACGCGTGATACTGCCCCCATCGACCATCGCCTGCTCCACTTGCCCAAACTCCCCTTGCCTCTCTGCAATGTCGACTTCCTTTCCGCACGCGAGAAGCCTCGCGTTTGACCACGTGGCCCAGAACGACCACCGCGACTGCCCAAAATCCCACGTCGCTCGAGAAAAACTGGCCTCGCCTGCCTCGACATTGAGAGACCCTTTGCCGACTCGATGCCGCCGTGCCCTCAATCGCGACTCCGATCGCGTTCGCCAGAACCCCCACGTCACGCCGCCTCGATTCGCGACCCCTTCTTTATCGATCGCGCGCCTCCACGCTGCTCAGAGGAGAAGAACGAGAGGCTTCGCGAAATTATCTGGGACTGGGGATTTTGAAATGGCGGCCATTTGATTTTGAACGAGAGAAGTTGCATTCGATTTTATTTTTTTTCTTTTCGTTTGAATGAGAGATGAAGTTCTCGTTTTAATTGAAGAGAGGAAGGGAATGAAAGCTCGGCATTGTTTTTGATTTCGTTTTCTTTGTTCGTTCGATTTTTAAAGCTGAGATAATCGATTTTTTAAAAATAGAGGGAGGGAGACAGAAGAACATGGGTTGCACGATAAATTTCGTGATTCTCGGCTTAATTAAAGGCTGAAACAAAGGGAAGAAAACGTGTATTGATATTGACAAATTAAAATTTTAAATTCAAATTGAACTCGATTAAATTTCAAAACGTTTACCTACCGTGCGGTCACATATCCACTCCGAAAAATACGAAATTGGAAATCCAGTAATAATTCAATATTACGGACCCAATGGAACTGGTTTCGTCGAATTCCGAGACTGTGCCTCGGACGGCTATTTTTAAATTCGATTTAAACGATTAAATTTCAAAACTGAACAGAACAGTTTCAAATTCAATTCTGAAAGTTCTATTACCCTCAGAATTATCAATACGAATTTTAAAAGCTTTTGAAATATTTTTCTTCAACTTAAAATTGAAGATTCAAATTTTTATTCAGCATTCAATAGATTGAATTTTATAATTTAATCGCCAATTTCAAAGTTATATTGGGAATTCAAATTAAATCATCGTTCAAATATTTAAAATTAATTAAATATTCTCAATTTAATTTGTTCAAAATTCTGGGTCGTTACAACGTGCTTCTGATTATTGATATAATTAATACAGTCGCATTTTATCACTAGAAATTAGTACTATGGATGACTGCAGCATCCGTAGCACTTAGTTTTGGGCCTCGGAGTGGAAGATGTTACAAGTATCTTTAATTTCTACTTAATTGTTTGTTTATTGCATTAGTAACATATTAAATAGTATCCCATAGGTTACAATTTGACTCTTCACCTATGAAGTTAAAGCCCCTCTAAACCCCACAAATTCCCCACAATAGCACATAGTGCTCTTCGTCCACTATGCTTCTTCAATTTAGCATGATTAAACTATAGATTCACTTTAAGCCCCACTATTTTCCATTACACTTACTAAATCAAGGCTTTCAACAGCCGCTTTAGCATCATTAACATAAAAAAGCTGACTTGACTAGTTCTCTTTCAAACCAAATCAATAAAGTTTGGGTAAAGACCTAATTTTAAAGTTTAAGTGCTCAATATAAGATAGGAATCAATTGTAGTCACCAAATTTGGACTGCATAAATCATGATATGCTTCGGTTTTTGTATAAAATTAAACAATATTTTATTTTCTTATGCAACTGATGTGAGAATGAGAATATATTAACTTTAAAAATTATATCTAACGAAGCATTTTCGCACCTCTGTTATTTTCTGCTATATCCTCACTTTATCCCTATTATAACTTTTTACACCTTCACTGCTATAGAACGGCCAAGAGCTTTAACTACACAACTTCTCACAACCAAAATAATAAACAACAAGTAACTATTATACACACGTGTATACATAAGAGTATATTTGATATATTTTATTTTATATAAACATCAAATTGATTAAAATCAATCAATCAGATAAACTCCTTTTAAAACAATTAAATAAAAGGATTTTATTTGAAATATATTTTAGACTAGACCTAAAGCAATTTAGACTTCATAGGCCCAACAATGATCCAAAAATGGATATTTTCTGAATTCACCCATTTAACCTATTTCCAACTGGCCCGATTTCTTCATTTTACCCTATTTTACCCATTGCCAAATGGTCCTGCCCCAATAGAGTTGAGTTTCGATAATGGGCTGAGATAAGTGTATATCTCTTATTGGGCACTTAGTGTAATGTAATGGGTTGGGCTAAAGATTTAATTTTGAATTTGAAAGATTGTTTGGTGATAGATGGACTGAGTGTGATATTGTGGGATGTGTGGGTTTGGTTTGCACTTGGTCCTATTCATGAGCTAATACATCTGAGTAAGTTCAGATTTTGGTTTGGGCCAAATAGATAGAAGTGGAATAATTTGATTATGTTGGAAGTTTACTTGAATACTATAGGCTTGATGTATTTTTGGAATTGTTCAAGGCTAAGGAGGTTCACATTATAGGCTGGGGAACTATAGTTTGTGGAGGGGTTCAATTTGTTGATGGGTTTATATTGTGTGATTTAGATCTTTGTGAGTGAGGGTTTGAGGAATGGTTGTCTAGGTGGGAATGTACGAGGTTTGTGTGCATTAAATATTATGATGGACTAGACGAGGAAGAGCTATATTTATGGACCCATAGGCGAGAAGCTATAAAATCTTGTCGTTGTTTATATTGAAGTGGCTTGTGTTTTACTTTAAACTATTTAAGTGTGAATCTCCACTATATTGTGTTTGAAGACTTGAAATAAAGGAATCGATGGCTTTATGTCCTAATCTTAAATACTTTCCACAATTTTTACGGATATTTTTGATAGATTATATTAACCCATTTTCTACCCTATGTTTAGAAAATTTCTTAAAATCAATGGCTAGAGTTATCAATTTCACCACAAAAAACAAGCTAGAATACGATGAATTAATTTAATAGTAGATACATCCACTTGAGAGGTTTATCTAGTCAGTGAGTGATGTGCCTTAGAAATTATTTATGTCAGAAATGCACTAGCAATACGAGGAGGGAGACCCATATTGGAATAATGGTGCAATCTACTTCAGGATCAGTGTTTGGAGTTCAATTTAAAATTTTAATTTGGTAATACAAAACTGTCAAATTTTCCCTTAGCCAGAGTCTCATAAAATATTCTTCACAATATAGCATCAACATAATGTGCTTTTCATCTATCAGACCAATGTTAGTTTCGACCTTTAGTGTTAATTTGTCAAAAACCTTCTGTATTACTTCAATTGTTGGTCAATTTTCCATAAATCTACTAATAAGAGCAAATTTAAGAGGTTGTGTAAATTTTTGATTTCTTCACTAATAAATTCAATTGAGGCCTCTCCTTTATGAAAAGTTAGGTCCTTTGGAATGATAGAGTTAAAGCATCTCTTGAGATAACTGAAGCAAAGCTTTTGACAGCTTCTTTTGTAAGATCAGAGCATATTTGAGTTATTGCATTTGATCAGTGCTGACTGGCCATGTCGTTGAAGTGGGTAAAGAGGTTGAGTGGTTTAGATTTTTGTTGGGGGCTAGGGTTGGGTAGTTCTGACAGAGTAAAAGTAGATTTGAGGGCTTAGGTGCAAACTTTAGGTGGTTTCACAAAAGGTGGCATACAAGTCGTAGAATCTAACGAGTGACTTGAGTCTAGATCTTCTTGTTGATGTTGTGGCATGTAGGATTTAGAAAATCTTTGGTTGATTTTAAATTTGGGACATGCCCTAAAGGTAATTATGTAATCCTAATTCTATAAACAATATTATTCAAAATAAAATATTTTTTTGGTTTTGTTTTCTATTATATGTGTTTGTCATATTGTGATATAAGTAATGAATAATTAACACCAAACATATATATAAGTTGAAAATCCTTAGAAGTGGTGTTTTTCCAATTCTAGTTACAAGTGATTTTGAAATAATGAGTATTGAATCAATATTAACAATATACTAACTCCTTAAATGTTCCTAATCAAGAAGTATCGAGAAAATAAAATTGATACTTCCTTTGAGATTAATGTACATAATGCTCTTCATATGATGAATAGTGATTTATTCATGACCGTTGGTGACACCAAGTGGTTATGTACTTGTGGCTGTTTGGAACAATCACCTTATGACTCGACGTGAGTCTTTTACAGGACGTTATATAACTTAGTAAAAATAGAAGATATCAAGGTAATGACGTACAATAGTCTTCTGACTTGAGAGTCATGTCAAACATAACTATGTAAATTGTACTTTGATTGTGAATAACCACATGGCATAATGACTTAGTTACGGCCATAGTTAGGTAAACGTTGAAATACTTGAAGTAACACACAACTCAAGAGTGGATTTGTCTCTTTGCTATAGAAGGTCAGTATCACCGTAATCGTTAAGTCAAATTAAAGTCAAAGTCTTTGGCCAAAGAAAAATGGTGAATCGATAAATGTTATCCGATTGAACAAGGACTTGAAATTTATATATGCAATTGATAAGGATATTAATAGTGTTTTTACTATTGACCAAACTCTATATATCTAAGTGATAGAATGGTGATGAAAAGAATACATGTATAAATTATCGATACTAGGTGAGCGTGTACTAGATAATCGCATTATTGATTATTTCTGAATTCGACTAATGTTAAAATTATTGGTAATTGTTATAAATTAAAATAAATTAATACAAATGATGTATCATATTTTATGGATGTTTTAATCATTTATTCGGATTAAAAAATTGAACAAAACATTGTTTAAAACTTATACGGTAGTTCATTCAATAAATGAGTTGGAGTTAATTAATTAAATGGAGATTCAACTAGGGGTCAATGGAATGAATGACTAGGAAAATATCTACTTCCTAGGGTAGGCCATAAACTTTTCAATGAAGTGTTCGAATTATTTGAACTAAGTCACTTTGATCTTGAGCAAATAAAGGAGAAAAAGGTGGTGGTTTAAGGCTATAAATAGGATACTTACTCGATGTCATTTTTGACACTTTTTCTTTGCCTCTCTTTATATAGGTTGGTTGCTCATTACCACTAGCAAAGCCAACTCTCAGCTTTGAAAACTGAAGAGAAGGAGGAGGCAACAGAGCTCCAAGAGGAAGTATTCAACAAATGACATATTAGATTCTTGACAGGATTCTATTGGTGAAAGGTATCTCAAAATTGTTTAATTAATTGACATGTATATAAATATCCCTGTTACATCATCATGTTACCAAAAAAAATTTTGACCATAATAATTAATAAAAACAATAATATATATACATATTAAGCTATACAAAATGTTTTACCGATTATTTAATATATACATATAGATACAATATATATTTCTATATAAAATTCTATATACATATAAACATAAAATTATTCTATATGATTTTTTATTTAGAACAAAAAATAAATTTATTAAATATGTATATATCTTTTAAATATACTCTATTTAAAAATTATAATTTCAAACTAAAATTTATTTTTTGTACTTTGCTGGTTTAAAAAAATTAATATACATATAATATGTATGGATTATATATATATACATACATACATACATACATATGTGTGTGTGTCTGTGTCTTTGTCTCTGCTTAGATTACATAAATTAAAAAATATATATAATTTTAACATGTATATATTTTATTAAGTCGAATATTTAAAAAGCATTGAATTATTAATTCAACTATTTCCGGCCTTACTTAAATTATTAAAAAATCCCTTCTTCGCTAGTTGTAGGTTTAAATTTTATAAAAATAGCTAATTTTGAATTTTAAAAGGATTTAATAATGATGAAAAATAATTAATACTAATATTTAAATACGTTTATATAGGTAAACTAATAAATTGTGTATATTACAATAAATAATGTATTTTATAATTTAATTTATAGATATATATATATATACTTGTATATTACATTTTTAATTATATTTACATATACATATATATAGTTATTGGCCAAAAATATATGTGTGTGTGTGTATATATATATGTATATGTATATATGTATGTATGTATGTACGTATGTATGTGTATGTACGTATAATTAAAGTAATGTGATTTCTGTTATAATTAGACCTTTTTTATATAGTTATATTATATATACATATATATTATTGCATTTAATCACCCTATTGACCATTGGGAAAAGCGGTCAAATTTTCCCTTAAAACCTTAGCAAGGATATATATATATATATAGTTTTGATGTCCATATTTTGAATATGGATATCATAATATATTAAATTAATTAATTAATTATAATTATAAATTTATTTATTTAAACATTAATAAAAAATAAATATTTTACCAATAAAATTCAATTAAAATATTAAAACCATCTTTAATTAATTAAACTGCTAAATTTGAATAAGGATTGACAAATATTTGTTTACTTCAAAACAAATCAAAGATCATGTGCAAACTAATAAAAGTATTTTTTTTTCAAGTTCACCCTTTTAACCCTGCTTCCAATGCACTTAATCCAATAATGGTATTAGAGCATGTATTATACTTCTGTAAAATTAACCATTGCTAAGGGCAATGCCTTAGGAAAAAGTCGTAGTAGATGTGTATCTAAGAAAGTGTGCTTAAACTAAGGAGAAGGTTAGTCTAATTAAGGATCACTGTATGTGGAAAATCTCCCTAATCTCCTAGCCGTTACTTGACTAATTGAAATGGTTTAATTCTAGGGTATGCCCTTGCAGAAGACTTAAATGTTATTTGATTCTTAGTTTAACTCAAATAGTATGTTTGGGTATTATAAATTAATTTAATTGTTTAAATTAAATAAATAAATTATTACATAATTTAATAACAGTTATAAAATCCATTTTTTTCAAATCAGATATGTAATTATTAATTTTATAAAAGGTTAAAAAAATATAAATGTAAAATTATTTTAAGTTTAATAAATATCAAGGTTACATTTAAAGATTTATTAAATTGTTTAATTAATAAAAGAAATGCATACGTATATATATGCATATAACACTAAATAAATAACTAAAATTATATATATATGTACTATATGTATAAATAAAATGGGAGGTAAAGATAAATAAAACCCATGTGACTTAAGGAAGTATACATTGAATGTATATAAAAGATATTCAGTATCAAGAGTTATAATTGTTATATACTTATATTCCTTAAATAATCGATAATATTCTACAAAAATATTTTTAGATTATGAATTAATTAATAATAACGCTCTCCATCATTTATAATATAAATAGCGTACATTACGTATCTATGTTTGTTGAGTAAACTGAAGGCATAGAATATGAAACGTGATGTATATATTATATATAGATATATAAGAATGGTGTGTAGCTTTGTTGAGCAAACTCAAGGGTTACAGAACTACTCTTAGGATATTACAAAATTATTGGGTCTAGAGTATCTAATATACTTACAGCAACTCAAGGTCACAAAGATGATTAGGAGAGTTAGAAAGTAAGTTAGGAGTTATATAATATATAATTAGTATAGGGTTTATGTAATTTTCGTACCTCTTTTAGGGTTTATAAGAGATACATAATTCAATGGGAACCTTATTAGATAAATATAATAAATTATTCTAATAAGTATAAGAACTTATGCAATTATATCTAATTTAATGAATTTGCATAGATAAATGACAACTATGAAGATATTCTTCGAAAATAACACTTTAACATGACCAAACTACAAAGAGTAGCTTAGGAATGTTAAAATTGTGCTTACATATGAAAATATTTGGTACTTCATTGCTAATTAACCTTTAACTAAACTTGACAAAGATGCCATGGCTGAACAAATTAAGACTTGGAAACACTGGGAAATGGATTGCGAACTAGCTCACTAGCATGCGTTGTCCACTATAGGAATCAAGCTTTAACGAAAACACGAAAAGATGAATATTCGCGAAATATTTGTTCACCTACAAAAATTATATGGTGAAAGTCTTGTACCGCGAGTGATGAGGTTTCATGGACATTTTTCACATGAAGATAAAGAAAGGTTCCTCAATCCAAGACCACGTGCTCAATATGATTGGGTCCATAAAGCAATTAGCTAAGCTGGTACTACTCTTGGTACCGAGCTACAAACCGACTTTATTCTTGGATCACTAACTCCATAGTTCGACCCATTCATATTATATTTCTATATGAATTCATTAAAATGTACCATCATTGAGCTTCTTAATATGCACTACCGAGTGTATGCAAACAAAGAGCCGAGTATAGTGCCTACTGTCAATAGTAGCTCTTCATCAAAAGGTTTGAAGATGAGAAAATTCATGTCAAAGGGTGGCAAGGGGAAGTCAAAGGCGCAAGAGAAAAGTGATTGTCATTTTTACTCGAAAAAGGGACATTGGAAGAGGATATGTCCCATGCACTTGAAGAAGTTAAAGAGAAAAGAATCTGATTCTGCTTCTAAAAGTATTTTCTATATAGAAAATTAATTATCTATATGTACTTCTAGTTGGGGTTAATATACTAGAATTGGAACTCATATCTATAGTTCTTTATAGGGACGTAGGAGTAAGGGGCCCGTAGCTAGAGGGAGCATGGAATTCGAAGTTGCAAATGGAGTTAGCATAGCTATAGAAGCAATGGGAGAATATCATTTGAAACTAGTGAGCGAACGTGATTTAATTTTAAGAAACTGTTATTGTGCACCTAATTTTATTTCTGGAATAATATACATTTCTCATTTGATCGATGATAGATATGGTTTTATTTGTAAAGACAATATTAGTAGTATTTGTGTTGAGAGTAAAATAGTTACATTTGGTGAATTAAATGATGGTATTTATGTTCATAATTTTAATCTTATACTTGTTGTTGAAGATAATTCTTCGTCTAAAGCTAATGGTAGTTATATCTCGCACTGTAGACAAGGTGATATTAGTAAGAAATGGATTAACAAGTTAACAAACCAAGGGTTTCCACCATCATTAGACTTTGAATCATTCAATGTTCATGATTCATGTCTTAAAGATAAAACAGCTAAGCACCCATTAAATGGAAGCAACAAAAGAGTTGATCAACTCTTAGGACTCGTACACATTGATGTATGTGGTCCGCTTTTTATAACAACCAAAGGTGATACCTCTTATTTTTTTACGTTCTCTGATGATTTTCCTAGATATAGATATGTGTATCCTATGAAACAAAAATTAGAGGTCTATGGGAAATTCATTGAACATAAAAGCGAAGTTGAAAACCAAAGCAATAGAAAATAAAATTTCTTTGATTAAATCGAGGAGGTGAGTACATTTGATTCAAACTCCAATGGTAGCTAAAAGAGAATGGGATTCTCTCTCAAGTTACACCTCCATATATTTCATAACACAGTTGTGTTTTAGAGAGGATAAATCAAACTTTGTTGGACATGACTCAATCGATGATGAGTGACACTGAGTTACCCCTTTCATTTTAGGGTACGTGCTAGAAACAGTGGCATATATGTTGAATAAAGTACTGTTTAAGTCTATTTATAACACTCCATATGAGTTATGGACTAAAAAGAAACCCCAGCTTAATCACATTAAGGTTTGAGATTGTCCAGCTTACGTTAAGAACGTAAATCCAAATAGTTAGAGGCAAGATCTATAATGTGTAAGTTTATAGGATATCCAAGAAACTCTCATGGATACATATTCTATCACATAGAGGAATAAAATGTTTTTTCTCGACACGACATCTTTTGAGAAAAGAATTTTTTCTCTCAAGAAATTAGTGGCAATACGATAGAATTGGGTGAGATGCATGAAATTTTTTTAGGGACCGAGTACTTAAATAGTACTTTGAATCTACTGAAAATGCATAACCTATTTGATGGTCTAATAGGGAACCTTGAATGTAAGAGAGATACTACGAGTTTCTCATTGATGGTGAGAACGTGGATTGTGTCAATCTTGATGAGATCCCCTTATTTATCGATGGGCTTTGAAGAGTAAAGACGCTGCTTTATAGCTTGATGCTTTAAAATCCGAGATGGATTCTATGTACAAAAACAAATTTTAGACTTTGGAAAACGTAGCAGAAGGTATAAAACTCATCAACTGCAGATGGATCTTCAAGATGAAGATCAATGCAGATGGAAACATTGTAACTTATAAAGCGAGGTTGGTCTCTAAAGTGTTTCATCAAATTTCAAGGTGTTGATTATGACAAAACATTTTCGCTAGTTGCCATGTTAAATCCATTCATATTCTACTTCCAATCGCTGCATGTTATGACTACGAAATTTGGCAAATGGACATTAAGGTAGCTTTCTAAATGATGATTTAGAAGAGATGGTTTATATGTCACAGCTAGAGGGTTTCAAGGTCAGTAGGAGCGATGATAAGGCTTGTAGTGTCTTTAGATTCATTTACGGTCTTAAACAAGCATCTTGAAATTGGAATAGATGTTTTAATAAGGTGGCCAAAAGTTTGGTCTCTATTAAAACATAAAAGAAGCATGCATATATAAGAAAGAGCAAAACGGTGTTATAACATTCTTAGTTCTATGCGTCAATGATTTGCTACTTATTGATAAAGATGTACCAATTTTACAATCAGTGAAAGTATGGCTTCTAATAACTTCACAGTAAAGGATTTTGGTGGAGCATCCTACATAGTAGGACAATAAGAAAAGTTACAATTTATAGCATTAGATGCTAGCATTTATATAATATATGCTACTGTAAGTGAAGATAAAAAGATAAAAATAACTAAAAATGCTACAAAATAAAGACACCAAAAGGCCGAGGTTGAAATTTTTTAGGCGGTAGGCTGTTTTTTTTCACTTTCTCCCCATGACTTTTCTAGGCCCTAATTTTCCTCTCCTTATCTTGACTCTCTCCTTCTTTTCACTTTAATCTTCAAGATCAATTTCAGCCAAAATTATTCACTTGCTAATTTTTTCCTCTTGTCAACATGAGTGGATTGAATTGGATGTAACCTTGTATTTGATGCTAGCAGTTTCGAGTCGTATAGAGTCATGGGTTTCAGACCCAAGCTGCAATCGCTACCACAAAGTCACCTCGCACTACCGTTGTTCCACTATCTTTTCAAAATAAAAATTTGCTTATAGACAAGAAGATGGCAATCAATTATTTAAAAGTTATGAAAAGGAAATACTCATAGACCTTTATGGTAATTAGTTAATAGAGGGAATACATAACTAAAAGATTGTCTTGTATATAATTTAGTGTAGATAAAGGTATTTTAGCATTTTATATTTTATTCTCTACATTTCAGTTTGATTTACCAATTATAAAATAGTGATGATTAACTAATTTGTAAATGAGTGCAGAAAAATATTTCTCCTTATCATTTTTCTTTAACTAGTTTTCTTCCTAGGAATTTTTTTCTCTAATTAACCTATATACCTTTGTTTTTCTGTGGATTCATTAATTTCCTCTTTATCCAATTCTTAGAAATTTTAATATAGCAAAGATTTGGTACATTTTAGTTTTTTGATATGTGAAAATTGCACGACTATTTAAATTTTTCCTTATAAATTTGGTTCAATTAACATAACAAGTTAACATTTAGTGGCAGTGGCGTAATATAACATATTTTCCTCCAATTTTTCCTATTATTTTTTGCATTATTGGTACTATTACTCTATCATAACCTGATATCTGTATTGCAAGAGCAACCATGGTTAATATTCCATATGTTTGTTATGAAATTTAAATTTGGGACAACTCCAATCCAAAAGCCAAAACGTAGCGGAAAACCTAGATCGTTGAAAGATGTGCAAAAACAACCAATCAATATCTCAACACCAAATCATAATCCAATCCAAATGAAACCAAATCACAATCTCAACCAAGCAATAAAAGCGACAATGAAAGTAAATCACACACAAGATTTATAGTGGTTCCACTAACGTTATGTTAGTGTACATCCACTTTAGAGAGAGCCTTTTTATTACCAGTAATGAAAGAGTACAAGAGATTGATTACAATGATCACTCAAAATTCTATTGAATTTGATTTGTGGAAATTAAGAAATTTAAGATATTTGATGGAGAATTCCTTTTCTTTTGAATGAATACCTTCCCTTTTAAATTTGAAAATAGCATTTTATTGGTGAAAAAATCGAATGGCAAATACCAAATTTGCCCCTTAAAGCAACAACCATCGTTATACAATTTCACAAAAAAAACTATCCCTAAAACAATATTTAGTCGTCTGACTTCCAGCCTCAACCGTCCGAGTTCACTCCACCAAACGTTTGATCCCCAAAGTTAGACGTTTGAAATCATCTAAAATGCATTGCAAAGTCTAGGGATAGTTTACAAGGTCATTCAAATGTCCGAGGAGTCGCTCAAATGTATGACATCCATATCCGCTGTTTGAGAACCTACCTCGGACGTCTGAATTAACAGAACCCTAAAACTTTAGCTTCAAACTGCGATATCATTCGCTTCCGTGCTCCGATTCGCAAACCGTCTTCACCGATATCAAGCTACTTCCATCCTCTTCAACTTTAAATATAGTGTCGCTAAAATTTAATATCCACCTTGACACTATATCCATTTCCATACACCACTAGAAATTAATGACAACAAGTCATCACCAAACTTTACCTTCAACCAAGGTACAGTTAAATACTTTCCTAATGAGTTTCGGCAAGGCCACTACCCATTACACTCCACCAACGAGCTTCGACAAAGCCAGCGCCCGCTAACAAAGTGTTGAAAGTATTAAAAACCCAAAAAAATATTACCAAAAGATGAAAGTACTATAGAGTGCAAACAAGTACTTACCAAGAAGATAGAACCAAAATATCTCACTGATACCCTTCATCATCAATAACTAACCTACTCCTCAACCATGCCACCCCATGGCACTTGGAACTTGAACAATTGAATCAAGTTTGAGTAATGCTCAAACTTCGCAATCAACAATGCTTTTGTAAACATATCTGCTACATTGCCCTTTGTGTGCACTTTCTGAAGATGAGCAAGTTTATCTTCATCTATGGCTACCAAAAATGACTCTCTCACCTATATATGCTTAGTTCGGGAGCTAAAAGCCAAATTCTTTGCCAGATGTATACTACTTTGGCTATCACATTGAACATCAATATTACTATGTTCAAAACCCAAGTCAAACAATATCGCCTCAAGTATAGTGCTTCCTTTGCCGCCTCCACCGCAGTGATCAATTCTGCCTCCATAGTGGATAAAGCAATTAAGGTTTGCAGTCTTGATCTCCAACTTATGGCCATACCACTAAGTTGAAGACATACTCGGAAGTTGATATCACCAACGTAGTCCAAATCACAATAACCAACCAACTTGTAATTCATTCTTTAACTACCCCTAAGACAAAACCATGACATGACGTACCTCTAAGGTACCTTAAAATAACCTTCGCAGCTTTCCAATGCGACTTTACTAGATTAACATATATTGACTAACCATTTTGATAGCATTTTTAGTACTGGGCCTTGTACACACCATGGCATACATTAAAATTCCAACCGCACTTGCATATGGCACTCTCGCCATATAAGCCTTGTCTTTCTCCAAGATAGGTAATCTCTTAATCAAACGCTTCATATGCAAATGTAAAGGTCTATCAGATGCCTTTGCATTTTCCATGCTAAATAGGCAAAACACTTTCTCAATATACTTCTTCCGAGTCAATTCAACTTAAAACACTTTCGATTCCTTTCTATTTCTGTCCCCAAAATTTTCATTGCCTCTCAAAGATCATTCATATCAAATTCCGATTTTAAGAAACTTTTTAACTTGCTAATTTCATTTTTATCTTTAGAAGCAATGAGCAAGTCATCCATGCACAAAAGTAAATATACGCAACAATCATTTTATAACCACTTGAAATATACACAAACATCCTTGATGCTTGTATCAAAACCATCTTCAGGCATAAAATGATCAAATCTCTTATATCATTATCTAGGTGATTGCTTTAAACTATATAGTGATTTTTTTTCAACTTGAAAACTAAATTTGACCGTCTACAACAAAACCTTTTGGTTGCTCTATGTAGATGTCTTCATCCAAGTCACCATGCAAGAAGACAATTTTCATATTAAGTTGCTCCAATTCCATCATAAATAACAAATATAGCAAGTAATATCCGGATTTAAGTATAGCGCACAACCTGTGCAAAAATTTCATTATACTCCTTTCCCTTTCTTTATGCAAACCCCTTAGCCACTAATCTAGATTTGTACTTCTCATTGTCCTTCACCTTGTATATCCATTTGCAACCAATATCATAGTTTCCTTTAGAAAGCAGAACCAAATCCCAAGTTTGATTCTTCAACAAGGTTGCATCTCTTCCTCCATAGAACAAATCCTTTTGGAGTTATCACTTGAATTCATGACATCATAAAGGTCCATCGGCTCATCTTGGACTACATGAAGAGCAAAGTCCAAATTATCACAAAAACTAAGATAGTTCCAATCACCATATCTTTCAGGTGGTCTTATAACACGACAACTAAATCGAGTTGCAATACTATATTACCCAAGCGCCTTTCGGCTCCACCTTGAGCCAAATCATCTCTAAAGTTGTAACGATCCGGAATTTTCGATCCCGAAAATTCCAGATAGTTAGGGAAAAGAAGAAAGAGATAGAAGAAGAAGAAGAAGAAACAGAAACACCAAAACACAGATTCTCACATTCGCAGCGGATAAAATATAATATCAAATAATATTCTTTACACAAAGAAAGCTGTATCAGTCAATTACATTTTAATACATCAGAGTTACAACATTCACAATCACTGCACAGTAAAACAACATGTCCCAGATAATAACAATATATCACAGCGGAATACACTCCATACGTTCCTGCCATCCAGCTCGCCTCCTGGGCTCCAGAACGTCTTTACCTGAAATCTGTAATACTCGGTCTGACCCAAGAATTACATCAAAGTAACACCCGGGTCAGGCTGGAAATCAGCGTGAGCAACACATATAACATGGAATTCTAATACATAAACTTATTTGAAACCCAGGGTAACTCGTACTTCACTACAAGTACATTACTTGTTATGTTAATCACTTATTTCACAAATCAACCTCTAAGTACACTTACTTAGTTTACAATGGTCCAGTTTACTTAAATTATTCCATTCCAGCCTATTGATTTCACATATCAAATCTATACAGAATTATTGTAGATTTCAAATCGAAGTGGTTTCGGGTATTTTCTAATACCCGACCCCGGTCTCTTCGAATCCAATATTATCTTAACCCAAATTATACAAATGAATACAATTCAAATTTTAAATATAGGATGTTACCTTTACATAATAATTCATCATCAGTAGATACGCACATTATCATAGTTTACCAAACATATCATATCACATAGCATCACAAATCACACGTCAGAGATTTCAACTAATCTAAAGCATACAATATCATTCAATCATTCGTAACCAAGATTAATTTGTCACACCATTTCTAATTGATTTAAATAATTTAAATTAATTACTTCCATCTCTATAAATCATGCTTACTTAACCATTAATTAATTACAACCCAATTAATTTATCATCCTTTAATTATCCATCTTAATTAATCATCCATGATTAATTATTCTTTAATTACATTAAGTAATTAGCCTTTAATTAATTATATAAATGAATTAACCTTAACCATTTACAATAATTAACCTTTAATCAATCTCATTAATTAATTAATTAATTAATTAATGATCCTCTAATTACTTCCATTAATTAATTACTCTTTAATTAATTACCTCAATTAATCCACTCTTAAATAAATTACACTTAAGTAATTAATCCTTAATTACTTCCATTTAATTACTTTCAAAAAGTAATTATCTTCTAATTAATTACATTCAGTAATTATCCATTAATTACTTCATTAAGTAATCATAATTAACCAACTTCCACTAAAGAGTATCCTTAATTAATTAATTAATCTAATTAATTATCTTAAAGAAATCACATTAATTCGTAATCACTAGTTAATAATCTTGAATTAATTAAAATCATTAACTATTCTCTAATTACTTATATTAAGTAATTATACGTTTATCATTATTATCGTCAAGTAATAAATCTTTATAAATCTCAATAAGAGATTACCCTTAAATTAATTATACTTAATTAATCATCTTTAATTAATCACAACCCTATTAAACTTTATGACATCCTTAACTTTTTTTTTGGAAAAACATTTAAGTATCAATTATAAAAATATAACTTATTTATAAACAAAACACTTTAAACCTTAAATTTTATCATTTAAAGTTTTTGAAAACTTATTCAAATTTATTTAATAATTTAAATAAATTCTTACTTCTTTTTGAAAACTTAATTATTATCTCCTTTTAAAACTTATTCAAATTTAAACCTATTTAAAACTTGATTAATCCTTCTTCTCTGAAAACAAATTGTTTTAAAATCTTTAAACTTGTTTAAATGCCTTGCTTAGGACTTAAATCATATTTGAAAATTGAAAACCTGTTTTCATTGATTTTTAGACCTTGTACCAACTCTCTAATTTATAAAAACTGTTAACATTTTACTTAAATTACAAAATCTGGAAACACACCAGATAACCCGAGCTATAGTCACAAAAACTCAAACAAAATTCCGAGTTCAAACCCGAGTTCATCGCTACCCACAAAACTTCGAGCCAAAACGAAAATTTCTCGAGCATCAACCCGAGATACAAGCTTCGTCCCCAAATGAAACATACCCAGACACCAGAAAATGCCTCGTGCACGTGCACAACCACCCAAGCCTCCTCCGATCATCGCCTCCGGCCCCAGAGCATCACCTACGACCTCGTCCATCAGCGCGACACTCCAGAAGTATGAATCGAAGGCCAAAACGAAAAATCGATACTCGATTGAAAATCTGGAAAACAAACGCATCGGAAAAATCCATCATCGCCGTCGATCCAACCATGAGTTTCCTCGCCGACATCACCAGACCCTCATCACGTCGCCACGCTTCTAAACCCCACCCCCTCGCGATCACCTACCATCACCTACGGCCATCGCGAAAGCTTCGTGAACAACAACGTCCAAACTGACTCTCGAACCCTAGTTCACCTCCAACCTCACCGATCGATCACCAGAAAAATCCATCTCCATTTTTCCTGTGATCAACCATCCACCGGCCACCTCCAGTCCAAGCCTCGCCCCAAACTTCGACACTGATCACCAGAAATCGACAAAAATGTCGAAACCCATCATCCCACCATAACTCATCCATTTCTAATCTAAAAATCACAATTCCTATCTCTAAATTTATGAATTTCAAACTAGAATCAAGTTATAGAATTGATTCATCAATTCCTGACAATTGAATTTTGACTATATTTTGATCAGACCTGGATATTTCATATTCTATAAATAACAGTTCATATATATCTATGAATCTATTTTTAAAATTAAGTTTATATACTTACAACCATTTTCGTTTTACAAATTTCAGCCTATCATCAGATATCTGGAGAGATATGAATTTTATTCTATAGATTTAGAAGCCTGTATATTAATAGAGGGCTATATTCATGCACACAGTTTGAACGGGCAAATACACACATACATTCTTATGTATAAACATATTCAAACCATATTATTCTTTCAAAATTTCATCACCATCATTTACACATATTCACAGATTTTCAAAACTGTTTTTAAGTTTAAAAGTTTTCTTACCAAAGTTTAAACAGAGAGATGAATATCATTTTCCAGGCATGCATCCGGATATATACACAGCACATCATATATATACATACATGCATTCATACACATAAACATAAGCAACCATAATCCACACAATCCATCATAAGCATCTGGTTATGATCATAGGTTTTAAACTATTTTTAAAATGAAGTTTACTCACCTGATTTGATTTGAACAGAGAACCTGAAAGTTCTGCTTTAATCTGGAATTTACTTGAGTTTGATCTGGTATTGCACTTTGTTGTTGAGTTAATCTTCTGGCAATAGAGTGGAATCTGTACTTGTTTGAATTGATTTGCACTTTTTTTTTAATCTTTGGCTTGAATTTGAATTTGCTTGATTTTATTTGAAGATGGAATCTTGCTTTTAAAACTGAAATGAATTTTGCTGTTTGAATTTGTCTCTGGTTTGTATATTGTTGTCTGGCTACTCATTTCTTAACTTTGAAATTAAGATAGAAAAGGTTTGAGAAGAAAATATTATAAATATATTTAGCCTTGTCTTAATGAAAAAAAATAAAGTAAAATAGATTGTGACACTTGTTTAATTTATATACACTTGTAAATTGCATGTTATAATTGCCTTACATTTGTTAAATTGTAAGAACCTATGTTTTTATATATAATCTTATCATATTTTCCTATTTAATTTAATATTTATATATGTATGTTTTTAAATCTATACATATTTTAAATTATTCTTATTCATATGTAATTTAAAAGAAGGAGTATTAATTCTTTATTTAAATCTTTTCTTATGTTTATACAAATTATGTATCATATGATTCAAACCTTTCTATATATTTACAACCCATTTTAATTTAAGTAAATTTTAAAAGAAAGCAAAATAAATCCTTTATTAAATCTTATTTTAACTATCATATTTTTAAATGAATAAATATTTACCTTTAGAGTTTTAAAATACATAATTAACTTTGAATAACTTTTGAAAAATTTATTACATTGGATTCAAACCCATGCTTCAAATCACACTATATATATATATACACACTCATATTCTTGTAAACTTATAATTTCAACTTTATAGGGTTTTGCATGTATCTATTAATAATATACATCCAGATATTAGTATTGATTTATTCAACTAAATAAAATCAATATCTTAATAGTAAAAATCAATTAATTTACCAATTAATCAGATATCCAAAATTCGGGTTATCACAAAAGTCGTGCATATCACCAACACTACAAAAGGATACATGTGTATGTGATGTAACATCAACCGCTTCCTCAACAGAAGTATCTCTAATAACTCTAATCATTGGATGAAAAGTGAGATCAATTTCCATATCCTTTGATTTGTCGCAAACGAAATCCAAAAGATTCGATGAACTCTTATTCTCCTTGAACAAGGCGGACTCATCAAGAATAACATGACATGAATTCACAAATTTCTTCATTTTCGGATTTCAAATCCAATAGCCTTTGACACCATCCGTATAACCAAGCAAGACCCCTTTGAAATCTTTAGGCTCAAGCTTATCATTTCCCGGATCATGCACATAAACTGGACCACCAAACACACGAAGAAAGCTTAAGTCAATGCTCTTTCCCTTCCATGCTTCTTTCAGAATTTTGTTACCAATAGCCGAGCATGGAATTTGATTTACAATATGCACTACTGTTGACATAGCTTCGGCTCAAAATCTTTTCGACAAACCCAATGTCAATCTTAAACATCAAGCTTTCTCAAGTAGAGCACGGTTCATTCTCACTACTACACCATTCAATTGTAGATCCTCGGATGTAGTAAAATGCCTCTGAATGTCATGACGCTTGCAAAAATCTAAGAATTCTCCAGAAACATACTCCCCGCCATTGTCGAACCTCAAAATCTTCAAAGATTTACCACTCTCATTCTCAACAAGAGCCTTCCAAACTTTGCAAATGCCTCCAACCTGGCCTTCATTACATATACCCAAACTTTTCTCGAGCAAAATCATCCATAAAACAAATATAATAAGGAGCGCCACCCAAAGAAGCTACCAGTATCGGCCCCTAATCATCCGTGTGAACATACTCAAGAACATCTCTCGAATCATGCTTTCCTTCATCGAGTAATACTTTAATTCGCTTCTCCATGACACATTCCTCGCAAAACTCAAGTTTGTTGAAACTCTCTCCATCAATCATCTTCTCTTCCAAAGAATATCCAAACTCCTCTCCGTGACATGACCCAATCTCAAATGCCACAAACTTGTCGCATCTAAGCCACGAGAACTATCAACACCTACACAATTTACACCTTCAATTAGTCACACCTTTAAACAAGTAAACTCCAAGAGCTTAAAACCTTTCATCACCATAAGTGCACCCTTTGAAACCCATAAGCTATCACTCAATAGTGATTTTACAAGCTAAAGAATCCAATTGCCCCAAAGAGATAAGAGATTTTCAAAGACACTGAACATAGCGTACATTAGTGAGCATATGAGTTACTCCATCAAACATCAAATTTCGCATGGAGCCAATGCCCATTGATGTACAAATAGCATCATTAACCATAACAATTGAATTTCCCTCCTTGTTGATATAAGAGGAAAAACAATTCCTACTATGCATCATATGATATGATAAGATGCACTTGAATCGAGTATCAATCGCTACCCAAAACATCAGATGATATTGCCATCAATACATTTTCATCTACATCACTCGCCACCGTCACCGATGAAGCGCTACTTCCTTCTTCTTATTATCCTTGTCCAAACACTCATTCTTACAATGACTCGGCTTATTGAAAATAAAAAACTTTGTATTTCTATCCTTTGACATTCCTCTCTAACCAGGCTTCCTTCATTTAGAACGCCTATGATTCCCTTTACCTTCTCATTTCTTTCCTTCTTCACAAACAAACCATGACCACTACTAGCACCACTACTACTATCACTCAAATCCTTCATTTGATCTTACAACTCCTCAGTAGGAAGACCCTCTTTAACATCACCAGGACTAAAAGTATCATGGCTATAGATCAAGCTATTTGAGAAACGTGTATAACGGTTTGACAACGAACATAACAAGATCATCGCCTTTTGCCCTTCCTCAATCTTCAAGCCTACCGCCTTCATCTTCATTAGTAATCCATCAAAGATATTCAAGTGTGCCTTTAGCAAAGTTCCTTCTTCATCTTATAGGTGAAGAATGTTCGCAACAAAATCAAATGATTAGTTAGTGATTTCTTCATGTATAATTCCTCCAACTTATCCTAAATACCCTTTAGCGATTGTCTCACCACTAATTTTGGAGATTACATTCTCACCTATAGCAAGTTGGAGTGTAGTGAATGCACTCTTCCATTTCCTCTCTCTCAATATCTGAGATATCCTTCAGTAACAAATGTGTATTAAACACAGCTCATTGCATACGATTTTTCCAAAAAACTGCTTTCATCTTCCATTTTTATTTTTCGAAATCATTATCACTATTCCTCTTGTCTATAGCCAATTGTGAACCCAAAACCGCATACAATCCACGTACATACGGTATTGCATTACTTGGACCAACCATTGAGAGGCTATCAGAGATATATTTCAATTTTGGCATTTGCACAAACACATTACAAACCCCAATGCTCTGATACCAAATGTTATGAAATTTGAATTTGTGACCACTCTAATCCAAAATCCAAAATGCAGTGAAAAAGCTAGATCATTGAAAGATGTGAAAAACAAACTAATCAATATCTCAACACTAAATCACAATCTGACCCAAATAAAACCAAATCACAATCTCAAACAAGAAATAAAAGAAATAAAAAAAATAAATCACACACAAGATTTATAGTGATTCCACTAATGTTGGGTTAGTGTCACTACGCCATAGATGGCCTATTGCAACGAAATTACAAGGTGTTGCTAGCTACAATGTAACGATAGCTATGCTGATTTTTGTCTATTGCAACATTCACTTCAATGTGTTAGCATAGATATCAGCAAAATGTTGCAGTAGCTATAAATATATTCAAATTAATAAAATTAATAAAATTTTACACCTCAGTAATCCACACCATCATTTAAAACAAAATCTCAACCATCAATCCACACCATCAATCCACACCTTAGCAATTTCCATTTCCCGCTTTACTTTTCTTTCTCGTTCCTCTCTGTGTGAAAATTAGGGCATGCGATTTTTCTTTCTCATTCCTCTCTGTGAAAACTAGGGCACGCGATTCCAGTTGCTTTGATGCTCTGATTGATCGAATCTAGTGTGAGAAACGTTCCTGGTAGCTTGCTCCTTCGTTCTCCTTGATTGATTGCTCGAATTGCTTTGACTTTGTCGTCGGGTGCGATGTGATATTATTTGGTATGTTTTCTGCAATCTGGTTTACTTGATTATTCTCGATTTTGGTTACACTCGCACGCTTTTGCCGATGATGAATTGGGATTTATTTATAGGCTTTATTTCCTATAATCTCGAGTTTAATCTTTCTATTGGACTTTGAGAAATCTGGTATGTTGGATTGCGATGATGTATTGGTATGTTGGATTTTGGTTCACTGGCTTGATTTTGCTTTGCCGATGATGAATTGCGATGTGATATTATTTGGTACGTTGGATTTTGGTTCACTGGCTTGTTTTTTATTTCTGATCTGAGCTTGTTAGCTCCTTTCTGCTGCATTTGTTAAACCAGAACTTGAACCTTTGTTAAACTTGTTCACATACCTTTGTACCTTGTTGCATTTGTTAAACCAGAACTTGAAGTATTTGTATTCTGATGTCCTCTTGAAAACTGCTTCACTTGAAAACTTTTGCATTTTTGAAAATCAGAACTTTGAAAGTGATCTTTGGTTTTCTAAAACTGTTGACTAATCTGAACATTGAGCTTTGATTTCCACGATATATACAAACATATGTGTGTTGAGCTTTGTTGGTTTTGCTTGGTCTGGACTGAACTGTTACCATGCTAACCTTGTTCTTTAACATGAACTGATGCTCCAAGTCCTCTTTATATCATGTTACTGCCTATGTTTCTCTTGTACATGCCTGATGCATTCAATGTTTTTGCTTGATGGGCTGCCTATGTGTACTGCTGTGTTTCTTGCATTGGCTTGTTTATATTTTGCTGAACCTGGTTCTTGTTTGTTTTGTTGGTTGCTTGGCCCTGAGTTGAATCCAGTCGATGACTCGGGTTTGACCTTGTGTCGTGTCCATTTTTTGGCTTGTCTACATATCTGGCTGCACTTGAGTATGAACTTGCACTTGAGTAGTTGCACTTGAGTATGAACTTGTACCAAGCCTTATGATGCATGTATGTTCATCCATGTACATGCATTTCTTGGTCATGTTATGTTGCTTGCTATGTTGAGTACTACTTTGTGCACTTGGCTTCTCCTTTGTGCATTTTTGCCTGAACTGTTGCTTGCTGTCTTCCATACTGCCTTGTATCCATGTGTTGCATTCATGTTTGGCTTATGCACTTATGAAAAGAAACAACCCAAATACCTGAGGCAAATAATATAACAAAAATATTTTCATTTTCTGTTCGAGTTAAATATTATTTTCCAGATTACTGCTTTTGAATTATATGTGACAGGTATTGAAGACTGGACAGCTGGATATAAGCTTGAAGACAGAGTCAAATGAAATGTGCATGAGCTTGAAGACAGGTTTCAAAGAAGGCTCGATCTTCCGAAATCGGATGAATCGGGCGGTGCCCACTTGTTCGACCTAACCGGGTAAGTCGATCCCCGCCGAGACTGCGGTGCCCCGGACCCCCGCTGGCGCTGCGCCCGAACCCGCTTCTCGGCTCGCCTTCGGCTCGGCACTCGGCTCGTCATATATTTGTCAGTGTCGGTGTTTGTATAAATTGAAACTGCATATGTAATGAGTGAATTGAGTGATGTAGTGAGGAATATCTGTATATGTGAATATCCGTGTTATATATCATTGAATTGTAAAATAGTGGAGTCGGGAATTTGTACTATTTCAAATGTTGAAATAAAATATTTATTTAAATAAATTACTGTTTGAATATCAAATTCTATGCAATAGCATTTTATTAAATAAATATTTATTTCTATTAAAAAATCAAATATGCTCTACATTGTGGGCCCCACAAATTCAGAAAGTTAATATCTATAGCAACATTTTGGAATGTTGCTACAGACACCTATGGATGTTGCTATAGACCCAAATAGGGTTCTATTGCAACAATATTTCTTATGTTGCCTTAGATAGTCAAAATGTTGCCTTTGAGGTCTGCGGCAACGCGGCAAAATGCATCACCGAGAAAGTGTTGCCTTTGCCCTTTTTTAGCCTACAGCAACATTTTTTGGCACATCCTGCATCACTTCTTTGGTGTTGCAGTATGCAATCTATGGCGTAGTGTGTACAGCTACTTTAAAGAGAGCCTTTGTGTTACCAATAAAGAAAGAGTACAAGAGATTGATCACAATGATTACTCAAAATTCTATTGAATTTGATTTTTGGAGATTAAGAAACTAAAGAAATTTGATGGAGAATCCATTTTCTTTTGAATGAACACCTTCCCTTTTAGGTATAAAATAGCCTTTTAAATAGTGAAAAAATCATATGGAAAATACCAAATTTGACCCTTGAAGCAACAACCATCATTACAAAATTGCACAGGCAAAACTATTCCCAAAATTGCTGACAAGCGTCTGACTTCCAGTCTCAGCCATCTGAGTTGACTCCATCAGATGTCTGACCCCCAAAGTTAGATGTATGAAATCATCCAAAATGCACTGCAAAGTCTCATGATGGTTTATAGGGTCATTCAAGCGTATAAGGGGTCTCTTAAAAGTCTAACATCCATATTAGCCATCTGAGAACTTCCCTCAAACATCGAAATTGACATAACCCCAAAACTTTAGCTTTACACTACGATTTCTTTCGCTTTCCTGCTCCAATTCGCGAACCATCTTCACCGATACCAAGCTACTTTCATCCTCTTCAAATTTAAATATAGTATCGCTATAATTTAACTATATTCAAGTTGGGATTTCAGATACAAATTTTCCAGTATATTTATCAGATTTCAATGATTGAAAAACAATATATAAGTTAAATTGAACAACTCATATACTGTGTAGAACCTTGTATTTCCAAATTGGTATAATCCTTACACTATGTCACAAAGTGAATCAGACAACAGTGATCACAAAACATAAGGTAGATTTCTTTTTGTTTTACTTTTTCACACAACACATGGAAAAATCACCTGTTGTGTGAATAGCCCGTGAAATCATTCATTTATTGTCTGAAAAGCCTGTGAAATCTCTATGTACATGCTTGTTATTCAGACAACATTTTATATGTCGTCTGATTTAAGTTATCAAATTTTTTAATTTTGGCTCCATCTTTTCCCTTTCAATTATTTCATGGCCACTTTTTTTTGTTTACCCCTTTATATTTTTGTCCCCCTTTTTATTTTTATTTCCCTCTTAAATCTTTTCATCATCTAAAAAAATCAAGCTTCTTCTGGAATTAGGGTTTCAGCCCCTTTGAAATTCATTTGAATCGTCTTACTCCTTTCATTCCTTATTGATTGCGTGCTTCGATTTCATGGCTATTGATGGTCATGGCTCCTTGTTGAGTGTTCTTCGATTGATATTGGTATGATTTTTTCCCCTTTCGATTTATATTGTTCTCGACTTCGATTATCCTACCAATGATGAATTGGGTTCTTTATATAGGAATTAATTTCCTATTTTTTCATATATACACTGAGATTTTAAATATCAAAGTATTGCTTGGCCATCTGATTCCCTTTCGATTTATGCCTCCTTTTTGATTTTGTATCGATCTCGACTTGATTTGCTTACGGTGATTTGGGTGTTTATGTGACAATGAAAAAAACTTGGCTGAAGTGCACTGACCAACATGTTTTGGTCATGTACATAAATGTTTTGAGACATATGTGTTGTGATGGCAAAAACTTTGGTTGTTGCTTTATTAGTTCATGTCTGAGTTAGTGGATGTTTTGAACTTCCATGTATATACATACATACATACATATGTATGTATATATGTGTGAATGTCTTTTTGATTCCTGTTCATTTGATTCTTGCACCTTACAATTTCATTGTATGATTTTGGGAAGTTAAGTTGGACTTTGATCACTTCATTGTTTCACTGGTTGCCCCTTGCTGGTTTTGTTGCGCCTTGCACTTATGATTCTTTCACTTATCTATTAGTGTTTTTCTTGAACCGAAATGAAATGTTTTTCCTGATGCTTGACACTGAGTGATATACTTGTTTCCTTTCTACTCACTATACACACACACACACATATGTGTATATCTGTATGTATGTTTTCATGTATACTTTAATGTTTTCATATGTTCCTATGTTTTCATATGTTTCCATACCTGTCGAAACTATCCCTAGAATTTCCATATAGCAGCAGAATGTTTTCATATGTCCCTTGTTTATCGGCTCCTATGTTTTCATATACGCTATCACTTGCTTCTCCTTGTTGCTTTGAGCTAAACCATTTTTAGTTGATCTTGTTGTAGTGCACTTTGATTCCAATATCATCCATGTATACACATACATACATATGTATGTATATATGTGTGAATGTTTATGGCACTTCCATGTTTAAATTTATGGCACTTGCTGTTTGTGGAACCGCAATGTTTTAATTTGTTTGTGAACCATTTTAAGCTTGAACTGGTTTGCTTTGAGTTGAACCATTTTGAATTGCTCGAATCATTTTGAGTTGAACCATTTGTTGAATTGCTTTGAGCTGGTTTAAGCTTGAACCATTTCTACTCACTATGTAAATATATACATATAAACTGGTTTGAGCTTAAACCATTTTGAGCTGGACTAATTGTTGAATTGCTTTGAGCAGAACCAGTTTGAGTTGATCTTGTTTTGAGTTGCCTCGTGCTGCTCCTATATGCACTAGCACTTGAGTCTTGCTACTCATATATTGAAATTGTCCTTTGTTTATCTGTATGTATGTTTTCATATACACTTTAGTGTTTTCATATGTTCCTATGATTTCATATGTTTCCATACCTGCCGAAATTGTCCCTAGAATTTCTATATAGGAGGAGAATGTTTTCATTGTCCCTTGTTTATCTACACTTATGTTTTCATGTACACCGTCACTTACTCCTCCTTATTGCTTTGAGCCGAACCATTTTGAGTTGATCTTGTTGCAATGCACTTTGATTCCAATATCATCCATGTATATACATACATACATATGTATGTATGTATGTATGTGTGAATGTTGGTGGTTGATCTATACTTGTACATTGCTTTGCTGCCTGAATGTTTGTGGCACTGCCTTGTTTTAATTTGTGGCACTGCCTTGTTTTAATTTGTGGCACTTGCTGTTTGTGGCACCGCTTTGTTGCATTGTTGCATTATTGGCCTTGTCCATGTACTTGCACACTGCCTTGTTTAAGGTAGTGCACTGCCTTGACATTGGTTAAATCCTTTTCATGTGCTTTGGTTTCTTGTTTGTGCACTTTGATACTTGCTTCAACACTTGTTGTTTTGCCTGAGCTTGTTTATGTGCACTGTGATTTCTTGTTACATTTTCAATTGCAAATCTTGTTCCAATTCAGTTCTTGTATATATACTTGTATATGCTTATATGTACTTGTATATATTTATGTACACTCGAGCTTGTATATACTTGCTTCAGCACCATGATTTCTTATTTTGCCTGAGCACTTGTTGTTTGATACTTATGTATGTGTGTGTGTGTGTATATATGTACATGCTCACTTTGATGATATATACCTGTTGCCTATAACATTAAATGCTTGTCATGAATGTACTATTATAAATGCTTCATGTGTGCATTTTCTGGTGTTCCTTGTTCATGCCTTTATCCGAACCATTTTGAGTTTCTGAACCATTTTGATTTGAACTTGTTTTGAGTTGCCTTGAGTTGCTCCTATGTGCATTGCATTAGCTTGTTTATGTACACTTGAATTCTTATTTATGTGCACCACAGTTCTTAACATTATGTGTACTGTAGTTTTGCCTTGAATTCTACCTAGTTGTCTTGTTTGCATTTCCCGAATGTGCAAGTGTCCATTTTCATGTATATACATACATACTTATGTATGTATATATGTGTGAATGTGCAAGTGTGCATTTCTTGGTTTGAGTATTTTGGTTATATTATCTCACACTTGAATTGCATATATTACTGGTTTGAGTATTCTGGTGTTTCACCTGTTGGTGCACTTATTTTGAACATGAATTGCTGAAACTTGTTTTATCATATGTGCACCTGAGTTGAACCCGGGGAGGCTTAGGCTTGACCTTGTGCACATTTACACTGTGTTGAGCCTTCGGGCTTGACCATTGCAACAATTCATGAGATTTAGTCGATGCTCGACCTTGTGATATTCACTGTGATACACTGTGCATATCATAAATTGTCCATGCACATACATGTTTGTCCCTGGCTAAAACATAAAGAGAAAACAAACCCATAAACCGAGGCAATATTAATATTCAATTAAATTTTATTTTTGCAATTTAAGTTTGTTTCCTTTTCCATTTTACTGTGTTGTTTATTTGTTAGGTATAGGAGTTGGCTGGACACAAGCTGGAGCAAGCAAATCAAGATCAACATAAGAAACAAACTCATGTGAGTAAAAAAATGTTATATACGAGAGTGTAGATAAATGTTGTATATATGAGAGTAATAGCGAAAGTTGTTTTATGTAAGGAGAGTGGTAGTGAAAGTTGTATTGTATTTGAATTTTATTTGAAATAAAATATTTGTTTAAATAAAATATTTGAATTTCATTCTGTGAACAATTATTCATATTAGTCAATATTTATATGTTGTCTAATAGGAATTTCAAAAATGATACTATAACATCAGACAACATTTGGGTTTTTTTGTTGTGCTAGTGCATATCGGACGACGGAGCATCTCTGTGGTCTGATGTGCAATGAGACGACACGGGATTTAACGACGGATATATATTCAATCAGACAATAGAGCATATCTGCCGATAGATTCGTTTTTTTTCCCATAGTGAATATTAGACATTTTTCTTCTTCAACTTGTTAGAGAGTTCACATTCTCCATTAGTTAGCTTTTATTTTATCTTTTAGTTTCATTTTTATAGCCTTGTCTAAACACCTACAACACATACAATGTGTTTTATTGTATATCCAATATTTTCTGAAGATTTATACATACATACATACATATATGTATGGGAAAAATATATTTAATTTGATTACCTGAACTATTTAGTGTGGGGTAGCTTTGAGTTAAATGAACCAATTTTCAATGATTACTTAATAAAAATTCATCTTATTAATATATTTTCAAACTTAAACACCTATTAATGTAATATTTAATGATATAGTAACCAGCTGAAGAAGCGGTGATCCATTTTCTCCTTTTACAATATTCGCATCAAATTGATCCGCACCAAATGTAAGCTTGCAGGAAGGGATTCCACAACACGAACACAAAGAACCAGTTAAACTGAGACTAATTTCGAACGCACTAGTATTAGTTAAACAAAATTCACTCTCGAATACACATCTAAACACAAATATCAATATATTACAAAACACTGGGTAAACACTCATATAAAAATTTTATTAGATCCTCACATTGCATATAGACCAAAATGATAAATAGTCGTATATTCGATTCGACCATAGGCGGGCCTAAGTTCAACTTGAAAACAACAGGTTGCACCAGTGCACCGGTGTGCTGTGCATCGGTGGATCGCTGCACGTCCCAAGTAGATAATTTGCCTGCGGCCTGGCATCGTTCCTCCACCAATCTTCATCGAACTCCGTCCAGATCTTCATTTTTCTAATTTCTAAGGTTCTTTACATCTTCAAGGCATTAATCTGCACATTCCTAATCATTTAATCTTCATAGAATTATTTCATATCACCCATTTCGACCAAATTCAATTCTTTCAGCATTTAAACACTATCAATCCAATTTAATCCATTCTAATCATCACTTTGGTAATAATTTACGGAAATTAACATTTATATTATTTCAAAGTAAAAGCTATATAATTTCTTTATATATATATATTCAATTACTAACCTTAACGACGATGGTATACTTACATATAGGCATTATAGTCGAAGTAGATGATTCTCACTCACCAATTCAAGTCACCCAGCCATAGAAATCCCTTAATTAGCTTCTTAATCCTTAATGGCATGAAAACGTAGTCAACTACAATTCCCCGAATCATCAAATAAATGGTATAATTGGACTCTTCCTCTTCTTGCGCTGATCGATTTAGTATATTTATTACTTGAATTTGGCTGAGGATTGGCTAAGTTGTGAAAAGACAAAGGAAGAGGATGAAGATAATAATGGAGTCAAGAAGAACATGAGAAGTATGTACATTTCAAAAACTAAACAAGAGAAGGAAGCCGTTGTTCAGATTTCAAATTCAAACCTTAGTGGGTTAAGCTCGTTTCAAAACCTTCAATCTAAATACCCATGCAACTCCTTCATACAAACTCCGATTCGGACAAATCAACATATCACTTTGACCAGAAAATTAAGCTCTACGCAATGGTACAAATCTCGTTGCCTAATTCCATTATTTATAAAATTATCATTTTTTTCCTTTTTAGTTAAAATTATTAAAATACCCATAGATAAAATTTTAAAATTTTCTGGGTATTACATAGAGCGTCAAACCACAAACAGATATGCATTAGTAAAAAATGGAGTCTTGGAAATAAAAACAAAACTTTTATGGAGACAACAAGAGCCATGCTCATAGATAAGTGTCTTTTAAAATGTTTTTGGGTTGAGGAAACAAGCATCGTAGTCCATTTTCTCAATAGATGTCTAACAATTGTCATGAAAGATAATGCACTTGCAGAAGCTTAGAGCAAGAAAAAACCATCCATAAAACATCTCAAAGTTTTTGGCTGCATATGCTACACAGACATTCCAAAAGAGAAAAGAGGCAAGTCAGATAAGAAGACTGAGAAAGGAATCTTTTTTGGATATAGCTCAACCAAAAGGTCATCGAGTCTATAGCTTAAGAATAAAGAAGTTTATTATTAGCCGAGATGTGAGATTCGACGAAGATGTTGTGTATAATTAGAGACAAAAGAAGTTAACTTCCCCATGCTTCCAAGTTCCAACAAAAGATGAACCAAATCTTTAGCTAAGGTATTCGAGACATGCAATTTGATGACTTTGGAACCTAAAAATATGAAGTAGCTTATAAGCAAGAAGTATGGAGAAAAGCTATGGATAAGGAGATAAAAATGATTGAAAAGAATGAAACATAGGAACTTTTAGATCGTCCATAGACAAAGACATCATTGGAGTCAACTAGATTTCCAAAGACATGCTTAACTCAAATAGATCAGTTCGAAAGCACAAAGAAAGGTTAGTTTCCAAAGGATGCTCACAACAACATGGCATCAACTATAGTGAGCTATTTTCCTTGGTAGCATGCTTTGACACAGTTAGAGCATTACTTGCACTAGCTGCAATGAAGAATTGGAAAATAATCTTTCTGGATGTGAGGTCAGCATTCCTAAATAGCTACCAACAAATGTAAATATACATGGAACAACCTAAATGTTTCTTAGTTCAAGGACAAAAAGAATAAGTCCTTAAACTAAAAAAGACTTTATATAGCCTAAAGTAAGCTCAAAGGCCATAGTATAGCAGAATCGATGGCTACTTCATCGAGCAAGAATTCAGGAGGAGCAAAAGTGAACCGTTGCTCTAGATTAAGACTCAAGGAATGAAAAAACACTTATTGCCTCTCTATATTTAGATAAACTTATCTACATAGGAAATAATGAGGAAATAATTAAGAAGTTTAAAGAAGACACGATGAAAACTTTTTAAATGATAGATTTAGGTTCTATGCACTTCTTTCTTGGAATCGAAATAATATAGAAGGAAGATGGGATCTTCATCTCGCAAAAGAAATATACATGTATACTTCTAAAGAATTCCAAGATAGAAGGATATATGGCATTATCTACTCCGTTAGAGAATAACAAAGCATTTAAGAAAGAAGATGGCTCACCAATATCATATGAATCATAATTTCAAATTTGACTGGAAGCTTGCTCTATTTAACCGCAACATGACTATATATTATGTATACGGTTAGCTTTCTACCAAGATTCATGCAAAACCTAAATCAAGTACACTTTGTATCAACTAAAGGGTACTTTAGTACTTGGAAGGAACTAAGAATGATGGATTTTGATATCGAGTCACCGAAGGCTCAAAACTAATCGAATACACAGATAGCTGCATGATAGGATCTGTATATGATATAAAAAGCACTTTAGGCTATGCATTTGCTCTTGGCTTAAGATTTTTCTCTTAGGCATCAAAGAAGCTAGCAACAGTTGCACAATCATCATCAAAAGCGGAGTATATCACAATAGCCAAAACAACAAGTCATGCTTTTAGTTTAAAGCGAATGCTTGAAGATATATGAGAGTTGCAAAAAGAAGCCAAACAAATCTAATATGGCAACAAATCAGCTTTAACAATGATGAATACCCTATTTTTTCACTACAGAACTAAGTATATAGGCATGTATAACTTTATTAAAGAAGCTGAAAGTAAAAGGGAGATACAACTCAAATACTGCAAGACTGAAAATCAATTAATAGACATATTCACAAAGGCACATCCAGGAGGAACATTTGAACTGCTACGAGGAAAGATCGGTCATAGAAATATGTACCATGGAGGAGTATTTGAACTACTTTGTATTATGTGGAGTCATTAACCAAGAATTATGTCTATTGATTGTATAGTTAAGTTAAAGAGTTGTATCTCTTTCAAAGATTCGCAAGTTCATGTATACATGTGCCGTAATTCTTGGCATAATTAATGTAAGGAGAAAAGTATTCTATCAAATAAAATAAAAATATAATGTTCCTTTTTATAAAAATCCTTTACTATTTTTTCCTATCAAATACGTATGCGCACACGTGCATGCGTGCACACACACACATACACACAGATATATATACACACACACACATACACACAGATATATATACACACATACACATAAATATATTTATATATATATATAAGTGTGTTTGCGCGCACGCGTATATGCATGCATTTACGGGTGTATGAACTAAGTTTTTGATGCAAGAAAGAGGTTTAAACTTTACCCCTTCGCTTTCAAATTTTGAAGTTATGGAGTTATAGTTGTCAAGCGTGCTTACAGTTTTTTTTGAAATGGTACTTAGATACAACATGTCACTGGGACAACAAACCACAAATCACGTGTCAATAAATGTTCAAATCACGCTATACAAGTTTCGAACTTGTGACCTCTCGCACCAAAGTCGAATCGCTTAACCACTGGGACAGTGGTGCTTGTCGCGTGCTTACAGTTTAGCTTTAAATTATACTTAAGTTTTGAGAGTTCATAGTTTTGATTAATTATACAAACCAAATATGCTATATAACATTTCAGATATTTTAAGTGAGCTACCATTGGCACTTAGGAAAATGCTTCTAGCTACCATTAAATTTTTATTACCTTTCAATTCTCTTCATATTCTTATGGCCATCAAAATCTATTTTCTCATTCAGCCCTAAACAACCATAGCCTCTTCATCTCCATCAGAAAAGCTCACATATACCATCACGAAACATCACCAAAAAGCAAAAAATTTAAACCTTAAAACAAAAAAAAATCTCTTTTTTTCTAATGGATGAAGCAAAGTGAAGATTTAGTGGATGGTCCTAATTTCTATGAACAAAGAGGATTAGTTTAACTTTTAGTTATTAAAGTCCGGTTTTCTTCTACATGTCAATCTTAGATTTGTTGTTTAGGGTTTTTTGGCTGTTATTTCAGGATGCGTTTAGTGATCCTATGGCTAACACAAATTTGGAGGAATAAAGTCTAATGATGTTATAATTGAAAATCTCGGTCTAAATTATTGAATTATAATGTTTCATCATACAACATTTATGTCATTTTTCCCTTATATCCTTTACATTTTTTGGTTGTTAGATAGAGGATATCAATCACAATAAAATTGAGAACACACTTTTTACTTTGAATAAAAATGTGTTTAATAGTGAAAATATGGAATAAGATGATCAATCAAATACTTCAAAAGGCATGCAAGTTGATTTGACAAACCATTTTTCAACTGATCAAGTAAGTATTAATCTATTATTTCATCATCCTAAATACGGTTGGAAAAATAAATTCTATTTTTGATTTTTTGTATGATATGGATTTTATTTTGTTTGGAAAAGAGGTAAATTTGGTTTAGGGAATAGGAGGGATAACTATTGTGTTTTAAAATATTTGGATGCATGTTTACTTAAAATAAAATAATAGTTAGTGTTAAGAAGCAAGGAACCAAAATTTTTATGGTAGCCTTTAGTTTTGGAAGACAAAAACATTTTTCTGGGTACCAATATTAGCACACTATTTAATAGTTTGGTAATTCGTAGTAGTGCTAAAGCATATCTTATGTTGTAGCATGGAAAATATTTATAGTCCAAATATTTTTCAGATATTTTTTCTGTAACCAGAGTAATACTTAATTCAATTAGATTGCTAATTTGATGTTTCGGGTTCGAAATCATGACCTCTAGAACCACTATCTAGAGCGTCATACCACTTTAACTAGTGGTCCTCGACATTTTTTAAATATTTTAATATGTTATTTCTTATCTATTTATGTTATTTCGAAGAAGAATATCATTGTCTTATATAAGATAAGATCTGGGCTTGGGCAAATAAGGCGACGACCCGGGGCCAACTAGTGGGAAGGAACAATTTATATTTTTCGTACTTAATATTATTTAAAACCTAATATAGATGTCAATATCAAAAGGTTGTTGCTATGTGTGATAAAGCATTCAGTTTATGGGCTAAGTGACAAAGGTTCAAGTCTTAGCAACTTCAATTTTTGTGTCATTTTCATAGTTATTAGGGTCCAATTTAATATCTTGCCCAAAGCCTAGATTGACCTTGGGTCAGACCTAGTCTTCTATGCTAGTTGTGTTTGGATGAAAAAAGCAAGTATATAATTAAAAACTCAAATTCATTTTATTTTTATTTTCTTTACTTTCTCCATATACCAATTGTTTGCATTGTATTTTAGCAGCCTGTTTCACTTTTGTCAACATTGCGTTTATGGAGAAGGTAAATTCTATTCATACATAAAAAATAACTTAATATACACCATTATTTTACTAAGAAATTCTATTACCAAACTACCATTCTTCTTAATTGTATTTTTGGACTTTTTCTTATAATCCATCAAACTAAAACATTAAAATAAATTATATTTGATTAAATCTACGCATTTTGACGAAGAAGTTAATGATTTTTTTATTATGAAAGATGAAACATAGTCATTTAAGACAATTTTTACAACTAACTGCTCTAATTTTAAACTATTTAATTACCATTAGTTTAAAAAACTAGAGTTGATATTGTTGAAATTAAGAACATAATTTTTTTCAAAGATGTTACGATAGCAGTGTTCAAATTAAAGTTCATTTTATTGAACTTCAACTTAACTCAATGCTTGGATTTTTTTTTCTTTTGTGTAAATGAGTTTTATGTTTTAAAAGATAAAATTAATGAATATGAAAGAAATGTTAGTTTTGTAAAACAAACGGTGTATTCAAAGTAATTTTTAGTGTATACTAGTTTATTATATATTATGGTGTATGTTAGCCGATTATTGGTGTATGAATAGAATTAGCCTATGGAGAATTTGCTCAATAATTTAACCTTAATAACTTTTTATTTGTTTACTTTCTACAAAAACATGTATGTGAAAATTTAATTACTTTTAAATATTTGTCCGGTAGCATTATGTTTAACCATTATATTTCACTATACATTTTTGTGTTTCACTGGATTAAAAACTTTGAATTCGGTAGTTTTCTCTTAATTAAAAACTAGGATTGTAGTTTAGAGTTTAAGTAGATCATATTAACTATATTCCAATCATTGCAGAATAACACATGACTTTTTCATATATTAGGTTTTTTACCTAAAAAATGAAGGATAATTAGTTATCCGAGACATCGAAGTTTATTTTTATTAATAGTTAATCCAGAACATTGTTATATCTTTTGTTTTAATTACGGCCGTATTACCTGATTTCCATTAGTTTTAAGGATAAAATTGTTACATAATCTAACCAGATAGCCCCCTCCTTCGCAGCTGTTTTAACTCCCAATTATTTTTTTCTTTCTAAGCTAACACCAACCTTCTCATAGGATTCACGACGTAAGTTCCATCATTGATACGATTGACAATCCTAACTTCAATCTCGAGTGATTCCTCTTTAAAGTGAGCTTCATTGTCATCCAGATTTGAAAACACTAGGTAATTAATTTTGCGAATTCTGATTTGTTATATCGATATATTATCTTGGATAATTAAGCGAAGCTGTTGGTGTATTGGCGATGCCATTTGGAGCTTGAGATTTAACAATAACTATGTTAACAAGAAAACTTTTCAACATCCTAGAAGCTATGTGGTAAACAAAAAATGTTGTTAGCACTTCAAAAGAAAGTTTTTGGGAGTGTCCACTCTCTTCGAAACCCCTTTCGAGTGAGTCGGAAGGGGTTATTTATATTGGACATTTGTCTCTTTCGATTATGTCGAAAGGACCATTCTGTCCTAAAAAAAAGAATTCACTTTCGATAGTTTTGTTTCTGCTCTTTTGGAATGAACTTCTTCGAAAGAGTTATATGTACTATAATATGTGTAGTCCTTTCGAAGGTATTTGTCCTATTAGCATAGCTTAGTATTCAGACATCAAATCCCCTCCGAAACGTCCCTTTCGATCAGTTCAAAAGGGTATTTGCTCTTTCGAAGTGGACTCGATGTATAATACATGAGCTATATGTCCCATTTGCAATGAAATAACATCTTGGATAATATAAGTTCCATGAACTTATTAGTAACGAAACACTATCACATCTTTGTTTGACATTTGATAGGCCCGGAGTACAAGTAGCAATTCTTCTACCCAATTCCCTTTGGCTTTATTTAATCGTTTTTTCAAGATAGTCTTAATAGTCTTATTTGCAGCTTCAACAGCCCCATTAGCCTTTGGATGTGCCACGGAAGGAAAGCTTTTAATAATCTCATTCTTATGGAAACACCGAGAAAACTCTTCGCTTTCAAATTGTGTTTCGTTATCTGATATAATCTTATAGGGGATTCCGAATCTGGTAATAATGTTTTTAGTGACGAATCTAAGCACTTTCCCAGAAGTGATTTTGGGGAGTGGTTCTGCTTCTACCCATTTAGTAAAGTAGTCTATGGCGACTACAGCATATTTTGCTCCTCCTTTGGAAATTGGCAATGGCCCAATTAAGTCGATTCCCCATATATCAAAGGGCTATGGACTTGAAATCAGAGTTAATTGACTTGGTGGCAATCAAGGGATCTTTGAGTATTTTTGGCATCTTTCACATCTCCTTACATATTCAATAGCCTGACTTACCATTCGATGCCAATAAAAACCCTATCTTATTATTTTCTTTGCCAACTTTGCCCCATTGGAGTGGTCTCCGCAAAATCCTTCATGCGCTTCCACCAACAATTTCATCCCTTCTTCTAGACTCACGCATCTTAGGTAAGGTAATACATATCCTTTCTTGTAAAGAATTCCATCCACTATTGTGAAAGTCGGAGCCTGTCACCTGATTTTCCTAGCTTCCACTTTGTCAGATGGCAATATCCCTTTAGAAAGATATTTGACAATAGGCAATATCCAAGTGTCACTATAACAATCATTTGTCCTTGGTTGATTAATCCTCTTATTTGGGATTTCTTCATTAATTTCCCTTTCCTCTCTCTCTCTCTCTCTTGTGCAATAGCTTAGGATCTAGTTAGGACTCACAATTCCTTTCCTTGTTTAGGTATTCCTTCTTCAATGCTTGGATTTGTTTGGTACCCTACTGGCACGATTCGAGTTTCTAGGGCTCCCCTTGAACTGGCCAACTTTGCTAACAAATCTGCCTGTGAGTTTTCTCCCCTTGGAACTTGATGTATAAAAAAATCTTCAAATAAAGGGAGCATCTTCAATATCTTCTTTACATATAAAGATAGTTTGGCATCTTTAGTCTGATATACTTGCTTTACTTGGTTTACCATTTGTTGCGAATCACTAAAGATTTGAATTCGTGGGATTTTGAGCTCTAAAGCCAGAGTCAATCCTACCACCATTGATTCATATTCGGCTACATTATTTTTATGGGAAACCCTAACTTCATGGCATAGTGTAGGCGGTGTCCGTCTAGTGTTATTATGACATATCCCGCTCCAGCTCCTTGCTCATTCGATGCGCCATCCACAAATAACCGCCACATAGGTTTTTGATCCTTTTCCGATTGTTCTTTAATGAAGTTTGTACATTGATTAATAAAGTCTGCCAAAGCTTCTCCTTTGATAGCTGACCATGGTTGAAATTCAATGTCATACTGGCTAAGTTCAATTCCCCACTTTACTAGCCTACCTGAAGTTTCAGGCTTACCGAAGACTTGTTTGAGTGGAAAGTTAGTCAATACTCTGATTGGATGTGCTTGAAAGTATGCCCTTAGATTTCGTGTTGTAAGTATCAAGCAGTAAGCTAGTTTTTCTATTACCTGGTACAGAACCTCTGCATCCTTTAACCGCCTACTCACATAATAAACAGGAAGTTGAGTCCCACTTTCCTCCCTGATCAAAACTAAACTAACTGTATGTTCCGAAACTGCCCTGTATAAGTACAAGACTTCACCATTCTCAGGACTTGATAGTATTGGTGGTTTTTCCAAATGATTTTTCAACTCTTAAAAGGCTTTCTTACAGTCTTCTCCCCATTAAAATTTTTTCTTCTTCTTGATCACATTGAAAAAGGGAATGCACTTATCAGTCGCCTTGGAAATGAACCTTCTTAGGGCGGCTACCTTACCATTTAAACTCATTACATCTTTGCTAGTTTTGGGTTCAGCTATGTCCATGATAGCTTGAATCTGGTCTAGGCTGGCCTCTATCCCTTGAGCGCTCACAATATATCCTAAAAACTTCCCGGAATGAACCCCGAAAGAGCATTTTTGGGGATTCAGTTTCATCTGATATTTCCATAATACTTCGAACATTTCTTTTAGGTCTTCAAGGTGACTCTTAGCTTCATAATATTTTACTAGCATATCGTCAACATAAACTTCCATATTTCGCCCAAACTGTTCTTTGAACATTTTGTTGACTAATCTTTAATAAGTAGCCCCTGCATTCTTTAATCCGAAATGCATTGCTTTGTAGTAGAAAATTCACCAATCAGTAATGAAAATTGTATGTTCTTCATCTGGTTTAATCATGGGTATCTAATTATATCCCGAGTAAGCATCCATAAGGGATAACAATATGTGCCCACTAGTTGCATCAACCAACCGATCTACCCGGGGCAATGGGTAATAATCTTTTGGATAGGCCTTGTTTAAGTCAGTATAACCAATGCAAGTCCTCCACTTGCCATTCGACTTTTTTACCAATACTGGGTTCGCTAGCCACTTTGGATAGTAGATCTCCCGAATGAATTTATTTTCAAGGAGCCTTTTAACTTCCTCTTTTAGGACATCGGTCTGCACTTTATCCAATTGTCTCTTTTTCTATCTAATGGGGGTTGCTTCTGGATTGATTTTTAGTGCATGGCACATAACCGATGAATCAATCCCAACCATATTTGAATGAGACCATGTAAACATGTCTTTATTGGATTTAAGAAACTGAATCAAGTCTTTCTTCATGCTGCTTCCCAACTCCTTTCCCATTTTGACTACTTTGGTGGAATCATTTGGGTCTATACATGCCTCCTCAAGGTCTTCTTTAGGTTGTATTCTTTCCACTTACCCACGGCAATCAAATTTTGTGATGATTTCTCCTTCTTCCATGGAATTAGCATCGGTCCTCTTTCTCTTGCTTCTAGGGGAAATGTACATTTCAAACATACGTTTATTAGTTTTATTAGATCATACTTTTTCTTTGAATGTTAGATGTAAAAATCCATCATCCGAAGGTTGAAAAACAATAGAAGAGTCAAAGTAAGCAGAATACTCCCTCTTGTATTGATCAAGCGTTGCAAAACACATTTCGTATAAGCTGAATTGTTCTCCGTGGATTGTGCCCCAACCCCTCTTAGTTAAGAATTTTACCATCAGATATTTTGGCAATACAAAAGCATCCACCTCATCAAGTGCGGTCCGGCCAAAGAAATCATTGTAATAGGATAGTTGGTTGATGATTACGAAGAGAGTTTCAAAAGTTCGGCAGAATGGCGATACTCCCATCTACACTAGCAACTTCGCTTGTCCTACTAGGGTCGATCCCTTACTATTGAACCCAAAGATTGGTTCAAGGCTGGGTTCTAGCTTGTCTTCTTGGATGCCCATTTGATCAAAGGCATGTTTGAAAATAACATTGACTGCACTACTAGTGTCCACAAGAATCTTGGACACTATAGACAATCCAATTAAAGCCGTGATCATGAGGGGGTCATTATAAGGGTGATGGATCACTTTCTTCGGCTCCTGGGGAGTAACAACAAGATTTGGCATCGGTACATTGAGTCGTGGACTTTAAAGCGGGGGCTCTTCTTGAATGGAGAACACTCCCTCTCCAGCCTCTTCAATGTACATGTTCCTGGCTCCTTTGCTAGTCCCTGCTGGATATGGCCTCCCATGGATTACATCAATCCTACTCAACGGTGGACTCAAGCTCAATGGATCTTCCTCCTCTAAGATTTTGACAGCATTATTAGGAAACTTTTGTGGACCATCATCGGTCAGTGGTGCCTTTTGTTTGTCTTGGATGAACTCCTTCAAATGCCCTTCACGAATTAATTTCTGAATGATTCCAGCCAACACCCTACATTCATAAGTTTTGTGGCCATTTTCTTTGTGATAAGCACAATAGTCATCCCCTTTCCTCTGTTCAGGGTAATTTTTGGCCTTAAATGAAGTCGGGAAGTTAACCTTCTCCTTAGTCACAACATATATATAAGATAATGGCTTCTTTAAAGTGATTGAATTAGTATTAGGCTCTTCCCACCTTGTTCTCGTATGTCCTCGATCTAATCCAAACCTTCCACTTTCCTTTTTAGGATTAGCTTTCTTTTTAGTGTGATATAATTCATCCATTCGAATGAATTTATCAGCCTGAAAATGGAGTCCTGCAGATCCTTACACCCATGAATAAAGAGTTGCTTCCAGAATGATGTATTCTCTATCAACCCAGAATGTACTACAATGAGCTTATCCCTATCATTCATATCTTTAGCTTTTAATGCTTCTGTGTTGAACCTCTTGAGGTTATCACCCAGTGACTCTCCATGTCTCTACTTAATGTTGGATAGAACAGTGCAATCGATTGTTGGATCCTTACATATACAGAATTGGGCAGAGAACTCATAAGAAAACTATTTCCATGAATAGGTCGTCTTTTCACGATATTGTCGATACCATTTAGTGGCGGTCCCATAAAGCGTTACTGGAAACTGTCTACATCGAATAGCTCCCGAAGTGTTATACAGATCCATTTGATTATCGAAAACCATCAAGTGATCATCGGGGTCAGTAGTTCCATGATACTTCAGGATTGGGATCTTTACATAAGATGAGATAACCATTGACATGATTTCATTTGTGAAAGGTGCCACTCGTTCATTATCATTTGATCTCTCATCCAAAGTCCTCTTCCCCTTAGCATTTAGCATGTCCATGATTTGGTTTTCCACTACGTCTTTTAGATAAGCTTCGGTATCGTGATAGCTTTTCCGGTTTGGGTTGTATTCTTTTGATGTCGAACTTTCAGATTGCTCAAGAGATTTGTCCAGTACCCTTCCTTGATGATCGAATTTAGTCGGATGACGCTCTTTCTTCTTTGAAGGTGTCAAGTTGATTTTGCTCTTGTCCTCACTGGTATAAGCCTTTAAGTTTCTTCTTGGAGAGATCGCCTCATCTCCACTCGTTGGTTTTGTTGTCTTGGAAGACTTTTGAGACAGTTCTGCTTCGAGAAGCTCTTGCATCTCCAGCAATTGTTGTTCTAAGTGCTTTATTTTGGTTGCATTGTCGTCTTGTCGAGCTGGGGTTAACGGTTGCCTTTGCACAACCTCCAAGTTGAAAGTTGGTGTTATATTTTCTTCTAAAGCAGTGGTGTGTATGGCTTCTTCGTCCATTCGACTAAGCCTTTTGGATTTCATTTTCCTACACCAAGTTAAACCATCTATAATTAGTCTATAAAGTAGCCCCAAGGGCGGAGGTTTAGGCCCTCCTTCTAGCACCAAAAATGTTAACAAAAAACTTGTCAACATCCCGAAGCTACGTGGTTAACAAGAAATGTTGCTAGCACTTCAAAAGAAAGTTTTTGGGAGTGTCCACTCTCTTCGAAACCCCTTTCGAGTGAGTCGGAAGGGGTTATTTATATTGGACATTTGTCTCTTTCGATTATGTCGAAAGGACCATTCTGTCCTAAAAAAAAGAATTCACTTTCGATAGTTTTGTTTCTGCTCTTTTGGAATGAACTTCTTCGATAGAGTTGTATGTACTATAATATGTGTAGTCCTTTCGAAGGTATTCGTCCTATTAGCATAGCTTAGTATTCAAACATCAAATCCCCTCCGAAACGTCCCTTTCGATCAGTTCAAAAGGGTATTTGCTCTTTCGACTCGATGTATAATACATGAGCTCTATGTCCCATTTGCAATGAAATAACATCTTGGATAATATAAGTTCCATGAACTTATTAGTAACGAAACACTGTCACATCTTTGTTTGACATTTGATATCATTAAACACGATGATAATGTGATTCGCATACATATTATCCAAGTTGATCCCATTGCATCGCATAAGTCAAATAGGAATTAAGAAAATAAGCAAGCATTATGTGCAATTGGTCATTAGTCAGGCTAATGGTTGAAATGATCTTTTTCATGATCAAAATCTTAATTAAATCCATGCGCTTCCTCTTTTAGCATTAATCCAAATTGAGTTACAAGTAAGAGAGATTTTCCCCAAATTGGTTTAGGGTTACAAATATTTGATTTGCTCAGAAATAGGAGAAAGAATTTAGAATTTCAAAATTCGGTCCCTAAACCCGGACCCCAAGGATCGTATTTATAGATGCAGGTTGGCCCCCTTTCGCGCTCATCCTTCCGCTTCAGTCGAAAGGCCTTCCTTCAACCTTCCGCATGCATCCTTTCGACATGGTCGAAAGGCTTTCCTTCGTCCTTCTGCGTGCCTCTTTTTCATGCGATCGAAAGGCTCTTCTTTTAACCTTTCTCATCCACTCTTACGCCTCTACCTTTTCATTTTAGACCCTTCGACCCAGTCGAAAGGATCACCCTGACAACTTTCCGCTGCCGTTAAAGTTTGAGTGCCTCTTTTTCTTTTCTGCTTTCGACTTCGTCGAAAAGGGGGGTAGGAGCGCTCTTCACTTTGTGTTGCTATACTGTTGAAAGTGAGGGACAAGTTAAGCTTTTACATAGTTTCGAAAGCAATGGTGAGTGATGATTGGATCTTAGCGAAAGGACACAGGATCTTCATGTGGAGCTTTCATCATGCCTTCGAAGGATTCCAACCGTTTCGAAAGGCTTGTTCTTGCTTTCGAAAGGTGTGTATTGGAATCATTTCTTCAAGTAGTAGATTGACAATGATGAAACCTACTATTTTGAAGAAATTGGCTCTTGTGTGCGAGTCTATCATTCAATACCTACAAAAGGTGTTTCGAACCTATATTAGCCTTTCTTATATATGTGAATCCATCTGTGTCGAAAGGTATATATGAGGCGGAAGGGTAACCCTGCCTTCTTTTCTACCCTTTCAAAAGCTTTTGTTCGGCTTGTCATTTGTAATGGCACCTAGCGCTTGCGACTCATTCGAAAGCTATCTCAATACCTTCGAAACACTGCTTTTGAACTTTGGCGAAACTCATGTCATCAATCCTTATAGAGCCCATCACTTTATAAGCCTTCTTCCATACCTTTATTCTTAAGTGAATTTCTATGCTTGACAAGCTACATAACAATGTCCATTGCAGTAGTTCCTTTTGATTTCGAAGCTTTTACGATTATTTTGAGTCATTTACTCTTTTTTTATTTCGTTAGAAACAAATCTATCTTGTTTTATTTTATTTATTTATTTATTTTCACTTCAAGGTGCTCTCTAACTGATTTGTGGAAGCTTCTGTCATCTACTATCTACATATTTCAACATCTTATAATGTCATTTTTGTGTTTCATTTGAAGCATAGTTTTGTAAACCAAAACGTACATCGAACCGCGATGATTAAAGTTTTAAGGTTCAAATGGTCAGACCGTTCGAACCATTAGAGCCATGCACTTTTTTTACTTTAGTTTAATTAGATGAAAAAAATAACATGATCGTAATTACATAAATTGAGTCAAATATGTAAATCCAAAAACAATGCCATAGTCCACGGTTCATAATATAACATATTCATATATTACAATTGCTAGTTTACTCGTTTAGACCAGCTCACTCTCTTATAGAAGTATAGTTTTATAGTACAACGAACTAAAAAAATCCAAATTTTAGCTACCCTGATAAACCAAAAGGACGAGCGATTGATTGATTGATATCAAAACAACGCTACTTTTACAGCTAGCAATTACTAAGAAGTAAACTCTTCTTCTTAAGGGCATCTCCAGTGGGTTCAGGGCTGAATATTCAGCCTTGAAACCGGGGTGGGCACCCAGTGGCCAAGCGCCCATTTAATGGGCGCCAGCCGTCCCCCCCCATACAAATACCCCATTCCCTCCCCTCCCCTCCGCACTTTCCCCTTCATTTTCATTTTAAATTTTTTTAAATTAGAAAAGCTAAACGAAATGCCGTCGTGTCTAACCAAAATCGCCCGAAGAACGGTTCACAGACATCCAGCGGAGCAAGCTGGACCGTTACATGTTCCACCGCTACCTGGAGTTTCACCAGACGATCTACGTGTACTACACGAGCTTCCAGATGATTATCGGCATAGTGCCGAATCCGCTTTGACGACCGTACATGTATAAATTTCACATTAATATATCTGGTTAATTTTATATGTACATCACATAATCATATTAAATAACTGTTACACTATCAAAAATTATTAATTCATAAATTATCTTTAGGACCATTACATTCATTGTCGGTGTAGTTGGGCTAAGTGCATTACCTAGTTTTATGACTCTCTTCCCAGTCCTATTATTGAGAGGCTACAGGCTAGCCCTTTTGGTCTTTTTTTGTCGATTAGGCATGTTCAGTCCTTTGATCAACCTCTCATTCAGGCATTAGCTGAGAGGTGGTGGCCCACCACGCATACGTTACATTTTTCAGATTTTGAGCTTGGTATCACCCCGGTTGATTTCTACATGTTCACTAGCATTGAGATTGGACGACATGGTCTTCGACCTTTTCCATTTGATGATTTATACGAGTCCCCCAATATGTTTACTGTTTTTCTACCATTGATAGATGTTACCTACGTCACTAGTGGTTCTGTTAAGTTGACTTACCTGCAGCAGTACATCACCACTTATATAGCTAGAGCCGATATGATGGATGCAGTTACTAGAGCATTTCTGCTGTACTTGTTTGGTTCGACCTTTTTTTCGAACCAAAAAGGTACGGTTAGACTAGGCTATTTAGCATCTCTTGCCATATTAGACTAGCTACATACTATTGATTGGGGCACAGCGATATTAGGCACCCTTTATACCGCTCTAGATTCATTTGCGCTTGGCGATGTCAAGCAGATGCATGATTTTTGGTATATTTTGCCGTTATGGTACCACGAGTACACGGCAAACATGCATCCCCGCATCCAGGACATGGCTAGTCAGGCTGCTGAGCAGTACTTCCTAGGATGAGATAATGAGAGACTATGCAGTACGTACATCATGTTCCCTTAGGTGTACGGCATGACTTGATGGAGGCTAGGTCACAACTTGATATGCGTAGTCGAGGTAACATCATTCGGACTCCTTGGGCCTCACATTGGACTCATCTAGCAGATACAGGTCTTATGGTGGACGACCATCCCTTGATGGTTGCGTATTCTCTATCTAGACGTAAGGTTGCTTTGCATACACCTGCATTTATGCCTATGTGGTATTTGGGAAAGAAGTGTGCTTATCAGATTACGGGTGATCGTCGTATACCATATGATCCTTTATCTTGTGAGGACATGTTTGGTAGACATAGGGTGATTGGCGATCATTACTTAGATGCTCTACAACATGTTGGGTGGGTGGATAGTAGTACTTTCTTCATCGATGGCTATTACGATGCTTATTGGGCTAGAGTATCACCCCGTAGATTCATCGTACCAGATTATGTTCGTGGGGTCAACTCTGATCATATAGGACCTCACATGGAAGCCGGTAGAGTTCAGGTACCATAGGTTTCATTTGACCCGATTCCATCACAGTTCTCCCAGACTCCCATGTAGTTGGAGCCTGATACTACTTTTAGAGCATATAACATGACGGGTACTTTGATTAAGCAGCCTTTAGTCTTTCCAGATAACCCCGACTATCCTGGTGTGCCTTCAGTCGGGTTATATCCTCCGTATGAGGTACGTTTTTTGTTTATTGCCATTTTCCCTTTATTTTATGCTTAGTTTCTTACTATGTCAAATATCATCTTTATGTAGTATGCTGCTAGATTGGACCAGGCTAGAGTTTTCACTTGGTGTGTTTCGCGATATGACTTTTGCACATACACACACCATGCATGATATGTACATGCAGCATACATAGATGCTAGAGGCATAGATTGATCATCTATCAGCTAGACTTGCTGTATATGAGCCTTTTGGATCACAAGGCGGAGGTGATGCTGGTCCCAGTGGGTATGATGCTGGTGGTTTAGATGAGGACGATGGGGATGACGTAGATGGGGATGATGAGGACGAGGAGGAGGATGGTGATGGGGATGACGATGATGATGATGGAGATGATGATGATGGTGATGGGGATGATGATGATGATAACGGAGATGATGATGATGATGGTGATGTGGATGATGGTGATTATGTTGACGACGACGACGTTGCATCCCTTTAGTTGTATACCTTTTAGTATATGCATAATGGACGTTTATTATACGTTGCAGTTCATATAGCTTATGTACTTATGTCATTGTCTGAGTATACTGTGTATTCTTTATGTTTATATAATTTCACTTTCTTGGATTTTGGATGATAATGTTCGAGTATACAGTGAATTCTATATGTTTGTGTATACTGTGAATTCTATATGTTTGTGTATACTTATAAGCACCAACTAGAGACGTATACACATTAAAAAACTACTAGTGACATCAGAATTGAAGATATACGAACATAGAACACTGATAAAAAATGACACGGTAATAATAGAACACAAATATGAAGAAACTAGACGTGACAATTAAATTGCAACTCCTGCAAAGAAAGTCGAAGACGTCTTATCTCCTGTTCTAATTCGTTTGCATAGGTTATGCCCCTTGGACATAAAGGATCATCCAACCATTCCGTGTAATTACAACCATTCGGCCAGAATTGACATATTTGGATTCGACGACCAATATTTTCTCCATCCGCACATACTACAACTTCAACTCCATACCCGCACTAACAACAAACTAGGTACGATTCAACTTCTTGCTCAGTGGGAGGTTGAACTACTTGAACTTGGTTCTCGGGTTGTTCATATGCATGACGAACAACATGTTGTTCGTATGGTGGTTCAACCACTTCCTGAAGTCTCAGCTGCTCAAGATTTTGAAACTGACCGTGGACATCTTCATAATGTTGTTCTTGATAATTGATAAGCCAATCCTCATCAGTATGTGGACTTTCCGTAGGCACGTAACCTACATCTGAATCGATAGATGAAGGCCAAGAAGGCATTGCGATGAAGAATTTATTGTTGTGAGTGAGGAAGAAGATGATTATGAATGATGAATAAGTAAATCAGAAAACGCATATATAAACAAACAGGTCTATTTAATTTATGTGCTACCACTACTTTTTGATCTGATAACAACAACAGACATTATTATTTGAAAAGACAATTCAGAAAGCTCTCCACACATTAACGACCGTTACATAACCAACTAGCAATACTGTTATCTTAAGGCCATCCAAATCTTTCTAGCCAATTTTGGCGTATGAAGTACGCATCATGGCCAATGAACGAAGTGCGGTATTTTAAATTGTATCGACCGTCATAAGTCGAACGTGTATTCTCGAACACATTTTCCGATATTACCTCATTAATAATCTTTGTGTAATGCGTGCATGCCCTAGTAAAGTTTCTGTATGCAGTCCTGACCTCTTGAGCCGTACGTCTAACTTGACAGCCCACGTCGTTGTTGTACAGTTCAACGAGAGTGTTCCAAAAATGAATTACCATTAACTCCTGATTGTCGCACATCTCATCAGTTTGTATGTAGTATAAGCAACTTCAATTCATGAGACTTAAATGTCATGTTGGACAATGTAGTCTGAATAATGTTAAGTTTTTAAATGATTTAAATAGATAACAATTTGTGAAATTATATAATGGATGTTCCTTCTCTCCACTCAACAAAGCAGAGAATCTTGACCGACAAATGAACGTGGCTACAATACGTGATTTGACCGCACACTGAGCCACCTTGTCTCCACTCAACAAAGCGGAGAATCTTGACCGGTAGATGAACGTGGCTACAGTACGTGATTTGACCGCACACTGAGCCACCTTGTCTCCACTCAACAAAGCAAGGAATCTTGACCGGCAAATGAACGTGGCTACAGTATGTGATTTGACCGCACACTGAGCCACCTTGTCTCCACTCAACAAAGCAGAGAATCTTGACCGGCAAATGAACATGGCTACAGTACGTGATTTGATCGCACACTGAGCCACCTTCTCTCCACTCAACAAAGCAGAGAATCGTGACCAGCAAAAGATCGTGGCTACAGTACGTGATTTGACTGCACACTGAGCCACCTTCTCTCCACTCAAGAATTAGTCCTATATATATAACCATATGGATCTCATACTTGTTCACCACAATTAAGTCTAACAAAACATTCAAATATCAAACGACTATCCTCAAATATCAACAATGTTTGGAAATTTACTAAAAGCTATATTGCTATGTGACAGTGACTCTGAAGAAGAAGCGTATGCGTTAGCGCATCAACAAGAGGAGGAGGAACTGATGTAGATATACCATGAAGCATACGGTTCAACTTCTGAAAAACATGGCGGTTTAGTTGTGGGTCGAAAATATATCAACCGTAACCAGCAAGCATTTCAAAAAACACTTATGCAAGATTACTTTGCCTGTGATCCAACTTACGGTCCAGAGATGTTTAGACGACGATTCAGAATGAGTCGTCCATTGTTTTTAAGAATTCTCGAAAGTATTCAGCAGAATAATTATTATTTTGTTTACAAGCAGAACGCTGCAAAAAAACAAGGTTTAAGTGGGCATCAAAAGATGACCACAGCTTTGAGGATGTTAGCGTACGGTACACCCGTCGATGCCCTTGACGACGCATATCGTATTGCAGAGAGTACGACATTGGAAAACCTAGATCACTTCTGTCAGTCAGTTGTGGATATTTATGGGATTGAATATCTTCGTTCTCCAAATGAGGCAGATGCAATGCGCTTGCGTGAAATGGATGAAAGCAAAGGCTGGCCTAGAATGCTTGGAAGTCTAGATTTTATGCATTGGGAGTGGAAGAACTGTCCAAAAGCTTTTCATGGAGCATATAACGGCAAAGAAAAAAAACCAACTATCATCTTAGAAGCGGTTGCCTCTCCTGATTTGTGGATTTGGCATGCTTTCTTTGGAATGCCAGGTTCTCTTAACGACTTAAACGTTGTCGAACAATCTCATTTGTTTAATGAGTTGGCGCAAGGTAAGTCAACTCCCGTATCATTAACTCTTGGTCATAACACATATGAGCATGAATACTATCTTAGAGATGGAATTTATCCCAAATGGAGTACGATTGTAAAGACATTTGCAAACCCAATGACGGCAAAACAGAAAAATTTTGCTGCAATGCAGGAAGGACGTAGAAAAGGCGTTTGGGGTCCTTCAAGCAAGGTTTGCAATGGTCAGCAATCCATGTAGATTATGGAAGAGATCAAAATTGGCTACAATTATGTTCTGTTGTATAATTCTGCATAACATGATCATTGAAGATGAACGCGGTATGGACTATCCCGATTTCGAGTATGATGGGGCAAGACAACCCCCCGAATTGTTTCGCACAGCCACGTTACGAAATGAAGGACAGTACGCAATTCATGATGATCATCATGAAGTATATCGTAATGCTGCTATTCATAATAGACTCCAAAAGGATTTAATGGAGCATATTTGGAATTCTCATGGAAATCAGTAGTTTGGGATGGTGGATCTTTGTTTAATTACATATGTTTGCCTTTTTATTTCTGTAACGAAGTGTAGAATGCTATAATTTTTATGTTTGTAATATCATTTATGTTTGGTAAAGTAAATCTTTATTGATGTCTACAGAATGCATCGAAAAAAATGATATCCCATTGAATATTTTAAAACTGAAAATAGCACATGATTGAAAATATAAACTGAAGGTACATGGATATTTAAACTGCAATAACTAAAAATATCACATGAATATTTCAACTACATATGTTTTGTTCCCGATCTACTCTCAACAATGCGTTGTTTGTACTCCATCCAATATTGCATTGTAATTGGGTCCATTCCGGTGACATCCTTTTCCATTACTAAGGTATTTTGGCATTGCCGCTCTAGCTCAAACCGCCCTTCTCAATCTCGGTCAGTTCTTTTAACACGGCAAGCTTTTCTGCACTCCCTCTTTGACGTTCTGCATTTTCTCTCGCATGTTTTTCATGCATTAGGGCTAAACGAGAATCGATTTGAGATTGAACAGCAATTTTCTTCTTAGCTGCTCGTTGCCCCATCGGTCTAGCATCTTCATCAAATGCGGGTTCTGCTTCTTCGCCTTCGTTATCTGGGCATACATTAGAGTCCATATGAGAAGAATTGCCTGGGCTAGAATTATAATTAGTTCGACTTGTTTTTTTCTTGCCCTTCGACTTCGTCTGGACATCTCTAAGCTTTTTGCGGTGTTTGTGCTCCATTTTTGTTGACTAACAAGCAAGTCATAGCAGTTTGCAAACTAATAGTAGTGGGGTTTCTTTGTACCATTTTCTCTTGGAAATAATTTCAAGAATTGATCGTTCGCCATTCTCTTCTAAAAAAACAGAAACACAAAATGATATATTAACAAAGTGATCAGAATGAATATAAATTAAAAATGATATTTTTCAAAACGCTACCAATTCAGCTTCGCCACCCATTCTACTTGGATTTGCTGTTCTTATTTTGTGAATCTACGACTCGTAAAATTATGTTTGTCGATTAATCTTCCCGAAACGACCCGTGATTGCAGACATTGACCTCGTCTTTTCAACATGCTTTTTATTGTACGCAATCATGACTTTTGCCCAAAACGCCTCTCTACTTTGGTCATTCCTCTTTACCGAGTCGTTTGAAAAATGACAGTAAATATAACACAAATCCTTATCTTCATCGCCGGACCATGGAGCAAAAGAATGGAAGGATAGAGGGGGAGCGATCTGGGGATGAACATTTTGAAAGGGTTGGGAATCAAAATCTCAGCTATCCATATTCATCGCTTCGGTATATGATTGAAAAGGATGAGACGTACTTTCAATATTATGGAATTGAGAATATAATTGTAATAGAAGAAGAGATGTGTGTATTACAATCTGAAAAATAGTCCGATATATGTAATGAAATTACAAATATGGCCGTTTACAACCATTGTAATTTTAAATATGATCGTTTATAGCCGTTGGGGTCAAAATATGACCGTTTATAGTCGTTGGAGTTCAAAATACGGCCGTTTATAGCCGTTGCAGATCGGAATAAGGCGTTCTGTAGCGGGGAAGGGGGGAATTGTATGGGTGGGGATTGGGCGCCCAAGCCCTGGCGCCCATTTTATGGGTGCCATACGTCTGGCGCCCATAAAATGGGCGGCGGGGCTTGGGCGCTCATTAAATGGGCGCCCAAGCCCAGTTCAGGATCCTTAACCGGATCCTGAACTTTCAGCTGAATCTTCAGCCTGAATTGAACGATTGAAGAATTTTTTTGGTCAAATTCAGTATGTAATTAAACCACTGGAGATGCCCTAACACTCGTTTGTAGTAATATTATACATCACAGTTATTGATATTATTCTTTAGTTTAGAAAGCATGCTGAAAAATACAATTAAGATAAATTTTGATTTTTTGGTATCTCTATTGCACACGGTGACCATATGTGAAGGCTCTTGGGTGGCGATTGGACTGACTATTTCAGTGGTGATTGCGGTGACAAATTTGATGATTTAGAAACTAGGGTTAAGAAATTTTGAGTAAATGGGTTAAAGGCACAATACGGTTCTTTAAGATTTAATCGCTAGTTATTACGACGGTTCTTCGGTTCAACCTAGGGTTCAAACGTGTGCGAGGTCCAATTCACCTCCGGACTGCAGTGACCCACGGTCCACGATTAACCACAGTCGGAACGCGTTCCGGTACGGTCTTCAAAACACTTATTTGAAGATATTTTTCGTATTAAGGTCCTAGTTTTACGTTATGAGCCAAGGCTGCATTTCAAAGTAATATAAAGGACATGGATTTATGCTGTTGTATTTGATAATTCAATATTTGTTTGAAATAGTTGCTTTCAATTGGTTGGTAGATAGTTTCATCTAATTATTGAGCGTGTTTAAAATTTAATATGTTTCTCATTTTAACAGTATGCCATTCGAGGTGGGGTGGAGCGTTGGACTTTAAGATTGGCTTTAAACTCTAGACGGAGCTCAGACGGAGCCTGGACGAAAATAGGTGTTTTGATGCAGGCCAGAATGGAGAAGTCATAGGTCATGTACGACCTAACATGTTGATAAGTCGAGACCGACCTAACGAGGAAGCTAACGAGTTAAGATTTGGTGAGAAATGGTGGAAAGTTGAAGTTTTAGGTCGCAACCGACCTATCGAAGGTTTTAAGTCGTTCCAACGACTTAGTGAAGATCGCAGCCGACCTAACGAAGATCTTAAGTCGTCTGAACGACCTACCGAGTCACACAGTGAAAAGGCAGAGCAATTTGGTTAAGTGTTAGGTCGTGAACGACCTAACGAGTCAAGAGATAGGTCGCTGAAGACTGGAGCCGTGGATCTTGTCTGCCGACTTAATCTCAGCTGTTGATTTCTTAAGTCGTTACCTGTTTGTTTTTAAGTCGTTGAAGACCGGAGCCGTGGATTCCTATGCCGCTTTAATCTGAGACGTAGATTTCTGAAGCCGCTGATGGATTCTAGAGTATATGTCGTAAGTCGTTTGTTTTAGGTCGCATACGACCTAAGTTGAGTCGTGAGAGGTTGATAGGTCGGCAACGACCTAAGGGATGTATTTTCTGTTATATTTTCCTGTTTGTTAAGTCGTATTTTTAGGTCGTATACTTTGTTGAGTCGTGTGTCTTACTTAAGTCGTGAGCCGGAGGGTCTTAAGTCGGAACCGACTTATGAGTTGTACAAATTTGTGTCATGTGGAGTTATTCGCCTATAAATAGGCTGTGTGTCTCATTTGTAAAAGGTTGTTGATTTTTGAATAAAATTCTCTTTTGTTAGCTTTGTGCTTTCATTCCAATTGGTAGTTGAGTGTAATCTCCTATCTCCTCTTTCGGTTAATCGAGTGCGCTCGATTCAACGATTGCAGAAGCCGATTCGCGGAATCAAGTGCGCTTGATCAATGCTTGAAGAATTGAAGATCTTTGAACCCGGTATCGTGCGCGATCAACGAGTTCGGAATAGCTAGAATTCGGTATCTTCGGATCAACGAATTTGGGCATTTCAGTATCTTCCAATCCATCGATCGCTACTTTCACCGATTGAAGATTGTTTTGTTTAATCCGCTGCGTCATGTTTGCAACATACATTTGCACAAACAATATTTGTATTAAATAATTACAATAATACTAATTATTTGTTAAACTATAATGATGTCGATTAGACAGTCGCTACTTACTAGTTTACCACACATATGCGTACACGCCCGCGTGCATGTAAATGTTTCGTCAATAAGTTTAAAAATGTATTGATTATCTCTATATGTTATGCAAGTAATAAATTTTATATTAGTAAAATTTGTGTCATGACAGTAATTGAATATTAGTATAACAAATTATCTTACAATATTAGCGAATAATATGAATTTAAATTTATATCAGTTATTTTTTGTTTGATCAAGAAATTATGTTAAAATAACTTTTAAAATTCTCTGTCTCTCTCTGTTAATTTTTAATGTTGAATATCTATGGGGGGAGCAAGCTCTTGTCATTCTAAACTTTTGATCAGAGCATGCATGTAACATAAGCTCATCAGCCTTACATAATGATGGTTCCCATTGTACTGACTTTTTTTGCTTATTTTGTCATAGTTCTGCATTTTATTTTTGTAGTTCCAAAAACAAAACAAAGAACTTTGATATTGATTAAAAATCATTGACCGATTGAATGAAACTCGTGTATGACATTATCACTAGTTTCATATGTAAATTTGATCCTACAAGCTTATGGTCGCGTACTGCCTTCATCAAATAGTTATTCATTTGCTCAACCAATATAAGGATTAACTTTGCTTTGAAAGAATAGAATAGTTAGCAGGAGTTACTGGTTTATCATTCTATAGAATCAATACGTTAACCCTTGCAATTCTGTATTCAAGAATAATGGTACTACTTCACTGTTACATATCTCGACCAATATCCCAGTTGAGATCTATGGTTGAAGTTCCAGTGAAAGGAAACACAAAACTTTGATGGAAATCTCGTTATTCATATCGACTGAGACCTCGATAAGATCAAAATCCGATATTTTGGTTGATAATAAGATTGTTTTTTGTGACAACTTGAATTTTGATGAAAATTAAAATTGTGTGATAAATAACCTAACAAATATTTATATATGCATGTACTAGTTCAATAAAAGCAATGGTACAAGCGAAATCACCTTTTAATGCACATAACTCGAGATATGATCGGTTGCACAAAAACTAATAATTTCAATATTTATACAAAATATCTAGCTGGTTACAGGTACAAGGAGGTTCGCTACAAATATTTAAGGGGAATTGGCTTTGGTTTCGACGAGATTCGAAAATTCAACTTTAAGACCAAAGTTTCGCTAGTCACAAGTACCTCGTTTCCTATATTTCTGTCTTGTTTGTCATTTCAGAAGAGATGTTATTTTTAAGGTTGTATGTATATATGTTATTGTGCATGCAAATCAATTAGAGATATCATATACCCCGAGATGTTCTCGAAATGAACTTTGTGATTCGAGATGAACACCCATCATATACTTACCTTGTCCGAGATTCCCACGATACGAGATCAAATCTTGAGAATTCCTAAGACGAAACTTGACCGAATTCCGGGATTCAAAACCTTGTACTAGCTAAGCAGTTGACTTCTTCTCTTTCCTTTTTCATGGAATTGAATATTGCCTTTCTTGTAATATTTTCTAGGTTAAATTGTGTAAATCCTGGCCAATGTGGATAATGTGTGTTGAATGAAGGAAAATAAGTATGTTAACTAGATTAATTTTAGGTATTGATTTGTTCAAAGTTTAGCTATACTTACCTCATACTGCAAACTCCCAGGATTTGGAGACTATAATATTTGTTGGAATTTGGGCAAGCTAAAGGTCGCTATTTTCTATTCAATGCTATATATCACGTGGAATAAAAGTTCAAATGTTGGATACATCACAGGACACTTGTAACATGAGACATCTAGATGGATAAAAGTCTTCCAGGCTACTTGTTTAATGCCTTTTTGGTTCAATGATAGATTTTGGAGCAAAATTCTTCCACCTTAACATATCATAGATTTTTCATTTACATTTTTTTGATTGATTATCAATTAAAATAAACATTTAAGAGGAAATGTGAAAAATGAAATTTTTGTTGCAGTATTTTCTGTATATTTGTTGCTAAATCCTTTAATGTCCCATACTTTTGATGATAAAATGATTCATATTAACAGTAACTAAAAAAGTAAAAAAAAAATTTGTGCATATACATGTTTGATTACTCATTTAAACAAAGTTTGTGACTACTATTTATTGTATTCATAAAACCTGGGATGCAAATTTTTGATCATGACAATGACCCTGAATGAATTCTCTTGCTCCAATCATTGTCCTCATATAGGCTTCTTTACTAAAGGACTTGTTACATTATGGCACCGTTCCCCACAAAAATTTGGTCCGTTACCATTCCCCATGTGTACGATGCGTCAGAAACGGTAACGGGCCAATTGTCCCATTGGCTGAAAATAAAATTTTGTTTGGACAAAATGTCATTTACCCCTTGTTCTTGCCAAATACTTCGTACATATACTCCGCTCAAATACACCGTCAAACACATTTTTATTTCAACCAACTAATTCGTTCAAATACTCACTCAAATGTTTTGCTCAAATTAGGGCTGCTGTCAATGGATATCCGAAAAATTCGAAATTCGTCCGCATTCGAAAAGCGGATAAATATCCGATATCCGAAAAAACGGATGCGGATGCGGATACGAAGACATCCGCATCCGAAAATTATCCGTCCGGTTTTTGTCAAGATTATAGTTCAAATTATGTGTATTTTAGTGCAGTGAAAAATATTCGTTTATTATTTTATTAAGTTAGTAATTTATATTATATGCATTTAAGGCTTATTAAATGTTTGAAACTATTTATTATCATCATATTTGTTAATTTTTAGCACTTTTATAATCAATGAGATTAAAAAAATATTTATGTTAAACTAAAATTTTCATTTTATAATTCTAAATTTATCGGTCGTTAGCGGATAAGATAATTATCCGATATCCGTTCGTATCCGCGGATGCGGATATCCGATATCCGAAAATGATTTCGAATGCGGATATGACACCACTATCCGCATCCGGAAGCATCCGTTGACAGGCCTAACTCAATGCGCTGCTCGCTTGGCTGAGAACAGACCCTTACCTTTGTCTTCTTTTGTTCCTTGTTCATTTCTTGGTACCGGGGTTGATTGTTTTAAGCTTAACTTTGTTGTAGAACTTATATCTCGAATGCACTGGAAAGGGGATGTTATAGCTTTGCTCATATGATAGATGGAACTAAAATATTATTTGTATTTTAAAAATATGCATGACTAAAAAATATACGTGGTTAGAGCATCTCCAACTGTTTGAGAATTCTCAAATCTGCACCCAAGAAGCTCTCCAACAGGGTGCAGAAAATCCTATAGTGCAGAAACGGAAGACCAAAGTGCCGGAATGTTAAATCTAGCGAGGCGCCTGTTAAACAGGCGCCTGGATAGCAGGCGCCTGTTGAACAGGCGCCTCACAATGAGGCGCCTGTTCAACAGGCGCCTGGTATCCAGGCGCCTGTTGACCAGGCGCCCAATTAATTCCAATTAATTATTAAAAAACTCAGGCGCCTGATGCTTAGGCGCCTGTTCAACAAGCGCCTGGCCTCATTTCTGTTGTAGAAATGAGGCCTCCAACATTTCGGAGTGCGGAAAATCCAATTTCCACACTCCGAACTGTTGGAGATGCTCTTATGTGATTTAATGTACATATTCATTTAGATTTGTAAAATAAAAATTTATTTATTTGCCAGAATAATGTTCAAAATTTATTTCAAATACGTTTGAGTTTTCAAAACCTACATTACAAGAGACATTCTCACCATAATTTCTTTTCTGTCCATTATTGATAATATATTTTTTGGCATGGGTACTATATTTTCGGAATTTATGGGCTAAAGGATCATTGATGTAGTAAAAAAAAAGTGTCTTTGTTTTTTATGCTGTTATGAGAAAAGTGTGATTATAAGAAAAGTGCCCTTAGCAATGAATTAGTAAATTAGGTCTTTATTTTTGAAGAAAAAAAACGTAGGATAATTTACTTTTTTCTGGCAGAAAATACAAATTGACTTGCACTTTTCGGGACAGCAAGATAAAATTTTCTATAAAATTTAATAATAGTGAAAAAGTATAGTTATTTATTAAAATTATACGTAAATAATAATTATTACTATTTACGAATAAAGAAATTTGACTTTTCATTTTCAAAAAACTTTTGAAAAACACAAATTAACTTGTATTTTCTATCAGCAAGTTGCAAACTAGTTTATTGCTAGCATGTCACAGTGACCATCATTTGCATAATCACCCTTGTTGGTTTAAATGTTTAACGGTTGCATGTAAATTTTAATATTAGACGCTCAAAAGAAAAGTAACCGGGTTAGTGGATCAGTTCATCTTTTTCATAATGTTTCTCTCGCACCTGCAATGCATATATTGAAATATTTAACAAAAAACTAAGTGCAATAAACAATGATTTAAATATATTTAACTTTTTGTAGAAATATAATTGTGATTATCTTTCCATAATTCATTTTGTTATACACATACTGAATAAAATAAATTAATAGACTCGATAAAATCTTTCTGAAGAAAAAAATCGGATCGGTATTCTTTCAAAAATGTTATTTTATTTATAGTAATATTTTACATAAAGTGATGTATTCCCTTTTGATAGCCGATGTCCATATTCATCGTTTTATAAATAAATTCGTGGTTGCGGCGCATAGAAAGAAGGCTTGAGTTCTGATAAAATGATCCAGGTTTGATTTTTAGTATGCGCTTTCTTATTCTATATAAATTTACCGAAGATATGGAAGTTTGTATCAGTAGACAGCTTTTCTATACCCTTTTCAGAAGTTTACCGATCCGTCGGGTTTTGGTAGTTTTTCATCATTTTATAAATAAGATAAATACATTTATCTTTTTGCACAAAAGATAAACATGTTTATCCTTTTTGGCAATGGCATGTCATGGAATCTGTACCAATTATCACAGAAACTACATCAAATAAATTGCAATTGAAACAATTTACATGAAGATTATATTACATTGAATAACGTGAGAACTACACCAAATATTTTTTGAAACAGCAACATGAAAATAGTACAGCATCAAATAATCGTTGAACTACACCAAACAAGTCTCAAAGCATGTAAATAAAACACGTTACAAACATAGTCCTTAAGCATATGCATAACATAGCATCTTCTTCATAATTCACTATAATGGTTCTTTTCACAACCTGTACAGACAACAAGTGAAAATAGCAATGTCATAAATGGTATAATCATGCATAAAGCAAAAGAAGCAGCATTTGAATACAGTGGTATTTAATGTGTAATGTTATAATACAATAATTAACATCTATTAGTAAAAGATTATGAGAATCACGGTGCAACTCTAGGTTGTAGAACACTGAGATGAATGCAGGCGCAATCATAGACAACCCGAACCTTTTACTTCTATTATTATTTCTTGGGCCAAAGTTTGTTTCAGGCCCATGACATGTATTTAAATACAACAAGCTGTACAATGTATTGATCTATTCTCATTATTCAATAAAGTCATTTCTTCTGTTTTACAAAATAACTTGAGTGAATCAAAACACACTTGAATTCAGATTTTCAACTTGGTATTAGAGCCATCATCGCCTAACGGCAGATCACCTGGCGTATTGGATCTGAATTATCATCAGATACAATATCATCATCTGATATTCAGTCCACTCAGCAGAGATTTATCATCATCTGAGTATAGATCAGTGTCATACCTGAAGATCATAGATCTTGGTTGCAACTGATCAGATAAAAGTAATTCAGAACACTACAACAAAAATACTCTATTACAACGTCCTTTTTACAACGGGCATATATTGCCCGTTGTAATAGACAGATATTACAACGGTCATTTTAGACCCATTATAATAGATGCTCTGTCCAACGCCTTTCTTACAACTTGCGTTATTTGCCCGTTGTAATAGATGTATATTTTACAACACTCTCTATATGGCCGTTGTAATAAACGTACTACGAATTCTCACGTGGTTTGTCACGTGTTTATCGATAACGTGATAAGGGCTGAAGCTAGCTAGCTCTCTCCCCAGACTCGAATTTTTATTGAGATAAAAACACCATTGTAACTAATTTTCGATTTGTATGCACTTTCGTTTGCCTGCGCGCTGAAGCTAGGGTTTTCGATTTGGGAATTCAAGTGATTCGCAACTGAGACCGGTCTACCGCGCAGGTTCAAATTCTTCTATTCGATTATGTTATTTCGTCTATGAGATTGTTAAGTTGTGTTTTGTTTTTGTTCTGTCATTTTTGCATGAATTTTTTATGGCATTGATCCTCGTTCGTAAGGTAGATGATTTTTGCATGTTTTCTATTGCTTCAGCTTCTAGAGTTGATTGCAATAGAGCTAGGCTATTTTCATAATCCTGAGTTAATGTTTGATCTTGCAGACTTTCAAGATTTAGAGATATAACTTCTTGTTATCTTTGAGGATTTCACACTGTTTACTAACGCTAATTGTGTTATGATTCTAGTGTTTAAGATCATTCTTTATTCTTTTAAGTTTAGCGATGAAGCTAAACATTGGATTGCTATTTATTATGGATTGAAAACGATTTTGATTGGTTATTGATAACTGGGAAGAAATTTCTAGGCATTGTTGTATTTGAAAGATTTATGGCTAGTTGTTGCATGATCTGGTGAAAGCTTGACAAGGATGGGGGAGTGGTCACTGGTTTAGCGATTAAGTATGGTGATCTCTACTTGTGGGAATTTAGAATTAAATTCAAGGTTACAAAGGGTCATGTCAATATCAATCTAACACAGTTAAAATGACCAATTATACACCACGGAATGTTAAAAGTTTTTGCTTCCACTTTTTAAATGTTCCCACAAATCTTTCTGTCAGATTCCAGATTAAATGCATAAACAAAAAACAAGCTATTTGTGCACCATCTTTATTGTTTAAAATTAATGACATACATTGTGCACTTTAGGAGACTTCATGACTGTGCCTAAATTAAAAGTTAACCATAATGGCAATTTTGCATTCATAGCAAGATGTTAAGTTATTGTACCATTTCCAAGGATGACAAAAAAAATTTATGGTGAATTTCAACATACTTTTTTCTTTAATTTTGTTTTCTAGCAATGCTACTATAGACGGATTGTATTTATTAAGTAAAATACTAACATCCAACCATCTTTCGGGGTTGTTTAAACCCTTCACATTCCAACTTACAATCATTTTTTGTTAAGAAGTCTAGTTCTAGTACTCACAATTGAAGCAGTAGCATCTTTAATATTTTTGAATATTCCTACATCTTTATCCCCTGTTTTTTTCAACAACACCATCTCAATCTACATCTTTTTAGCATGTGTTTTAGTTGGAGGTAGAGGTGGGATTTGGAGCTCGTTATTCAGTGTACTTTCAGTTGTTTGCTCAACCACATTTTCCTCAGCCTTATTCAACTGATCAGAGACCTGCAGTTTAAAAAAAATACAAAGTTAGATTCGAATTGGCCACATCTGGAGTATTAGAATGGTCTGAAGTGTTCGGTGATGAGATAGTTGTGTCTAATGTAGGATCTTTGAAAGACTCAAAGAGAAGGTTGTCCCTGAGTGAAGCAACCAGGGACGTTGGTTAGGCTTTGCTCGACATTTGATGACCTGACATGTCGCAACTGTTGTATGATAATGCGTCAAATTAATCATGAATTATTAACCATGAATTTTAATTTGTGAACTTGGGAAAAAATAATCTTTCTTTTGCAAAGTGTTTCTATTGTATATTAGGATTTTCATATTTTACAATAATGACTAATTAGTATGATGTTCTAATTATTTATATATATGTTATGTTTTTTTTCTAGGTTCCTCCCTTAACAAAAGATATTTGAACTTGAAGCATCAAGAGTAAAATGGAGCAACATCAAAGAGAGGTAAAATATTAAAATTTTAATATGCACTTCAATTTTTTTAAACTGACATTTCTTCAATTTTTTTAAACTGACACTTCAATTAAAATGGAGCAACATCAAAGAGAGGTAAAATATTAAAATTTTGTCTTCTTCTTCTCAGTAAAAAAAAAGACAGAGAAACTAAAAAAAACATTTTGTGTTTACGTTTGTATGCCACATAGTTTACATTTCATCTCTTGTTACAAATACACTGCATTTTGCTTCCAGGCTCTCATAGAATCAATGGATTTACTTATGTACATATCCAGAAACATCAAATAAAAATGAACGTTTGTTTTGCTGGGTTTTATTCATATCCGTTAGCAGACAAATTTCAGTCCACATATCCGATAATACTAGCTGCCTTCTCTTTATTCTATTGCGTTCTACCATTGTATTTGTCTTCACTTGCCCTTCTTTTGAGGTTTTATTCATCTCTGATTTTTGAAATGCATAGCTTTCACTCTTCTGTTTTGACAGTTTTTTTCTTGAATTTCCTCGATCAGCTTCTTTAGTTCCCCTATATTTTTGAAGATCATGAAACAAATTAGTTTTTGCAACGTGAAGAGTTATGCCACATTCTTGAGTGTTTTAAACCTAGTCAGTTCATACCTTAGTCCAAGACCAACATTCTTTGTCGATCTTTTAGTTTTGGAGGCTTCATGGTACCGCTGGGGTATACTAGTCTTTTTGAATGGTGGGGGTTGATTCCTATTGACCCTGAAATGATTAACTTTCTTGATATCTTCGGTACATAGAAAATTCCACTAAATATATATTTGACAATGTCGGGGTAATATTGACTGAGTGATGAGTTTTCTAGTGAAACCGATGCGATGTTGGCGTTTAACGAGGTTGGGATGCATGCGTATCCATGTGATTTTGTTGGCTCTAAAAATGATGCACCGTTTATTCAATGGCCAGAGATTTCATGCTTGGTATTGGTCAAAAGATACCTTTATGTTATTTGCTTTTTAATTTTACATTTCTACACTTTATTATATTTGGTTATTTAGGAAATGTTTATAATATCGTATTAACTACTCACATGTTATATATTTATGATATCACAAGATTTTCATTACAGATGTGGTTGATAGTTTATTATATATCTTCTTTGTGGATTGATTTAGATCCACATAATTTGTTTGGGTCAAAATTCCTCAGATTAGCCTTTGTAGTGTACAAGCATTAGATTTAACTACTTATGTATACAGCATGTAGATATATATTGCAGATTTTTGAATTACTTTGGAAATTACTATGCTTTGAGGATTATATTTTAAATGAAGGGTTGAAATAAATATTTTGAACATTCTGATTTAAGTAGTTCTGAAAACGATAATTGTTTCAGATTAACATTTTAGCTCAGTGAATGTGACCTACATGATATTACAAATTTAAAAACCTTTGCAAAACTGTCTAGAACATATATGTACAAGTTTATGCCAGTTCAATTATCAAAACACAGTACCCTGAAACTTTATTCTCGTTTTTTCTAAAAGTACATAATGTTCTGCCTTTTTTTATAACAGAAGCATAACCTTCTTTATCAAACTTTGCCTGTATGCTAATTTCAGATATCAAAGGTAGCAGCGAGATATGCAAAGAGGCAATCCTTAGCTGCAGTTGCAACTTTAAATGCAAAAGATAAGCCTGATGGTGTGAAAATCAATGAAACAAGACATGTTGATGCAACTCATTCTCTTCAAAGTTTAAACAACAATATTAGAAGATTCCCTCGGAAGCGTACTGAAATGCAGCCTCCACCTGATAAAATCAAGTCTCCAAAGCTCAATCCTGTCCGTACTGGAATGCAGCCTCCACCCGATAAAATCCAGCCTTCAAATCTCAATCCTGGCCCTAATTCAACTGGATCTCCAAATATCACTCCCAACGCCATGGATGCCTCGAACAACCTAGATTCTAATGATGATATTCAACAAAAGACGGCAAGGAAAAAAAGAGGGAAGATGATGACTTGTATGCGGAATGAAAAGGCTGAAATTGAATTCAACGAGCGAGGTCAACCAATAGGCTCCAACTCCAAGCACTTATCATCCTATCTTGGTACCTTAGCAAGAGAGATGATACCTTTGACGATTTCAGAGTGGAAAAAAGTCGACGCAAACTTAAAGAAAGATTTATGGACTTGTATTTAGGTATGAAAAATGTGCTGAGAACTTTTTTATGAAAAACTGGCCAGATGGAAATTTTAATACAACATGATAACTTATTTATAAAGTGGTGGGTGGTTATATGCACAAATTTCTACTTGTACTTATTTATCGTCTATTTTTATGTCATATAATTGATTTAAACCTGTAATGTAAACATTCATAAACAATGCAACAACTATAGCTTACAAACCTGCAATGTTTCATACTTACAATTTTCGACTACAGCCATCATAAGTATCTGTTCTAAAATCAGTCGCATCACATTATTCACATTAAAAGGAACCCCGTGAAAATTGCATGAATTTTGTTTTTAACAAATTCCTTTTGCAGCAATTATCGATTCAGATTACGAACTGCTACTTTCTCATGTGGAAAAACCTAATAGTCTTGTTAGTTTAGAAATCTTTTGGAATCAATACAACCAGTACAAAATATTTACACAATGCACAAACACTTTTTTATTTTTATTTTTTCTAATAATGATTAAAATTATGTATGTTTCGACCACAACATATTTCTTTTGAATCTGAGGTTAAAAGGAATCTTAGTCTTGCTGATTGTATGGAGTATCTTCCTTGTTCTTTAAATGGTCAAGGCATCTACTTTAACTTTCAGAGACATAATATATATAATTTATGTGATATAATTTTATTTTGCAGATAGGAAGAAGACATGTGAACTAGAAATTGATGTTTATTGTAGAATAATGTTCAAGTATACAGTACAATACACTCGGTCATAAACATTTTGCAGGTGAGAATTGGTTGTACTTTCTATATTTGTAGTTTACAAAAATGTTTTATCATATATATTTATTTTATTTGCGACTAGAAGAATCGGTCATAAACATTTTGCAGGTGAGAATTGGTCGTACTTTCTATTTTTGTAGTTTACAAAAATGTTTTATCATATATATTTATTTTATTTGCAACAAGAATCCATTATTTTCTCTAGTTGTCATTTATTGTAAGCTAGCACAAGGTGTTGTCTATGCTAAGAAATGAAAAGTATTCCTGCATGCCATATATATTACACACACACATATATATACTCTATCATTGTATGTACTATAATGGAAATTCACTTGAACGTTAATGAAGAGGAAACAAGATTTTAACATTAAAAAAACACTATTTCTGTTCTAAAATCAGTTGCATCACATTATTCACATTAAAAAGAACCTGTAATGAAATTTGAACATTAACATAAACAAGTACCTTATTTGTTACCTTATTTTTGTTGTGCAGTCAAGATTCATGGTGGATGAAGCATACAAGGGTTTAATGTTTAAGATGTTGGGATTACGATGGAGAGAGGCAAAGTCGAGGTTAGTTTCCGCTATTAAAGTAGCTTCTACTTGTCCCGACGCTTCCTCTAGGCTAGCGATGCTAAAAATGGATACTACAGAAAATGTTCAAGAGTGGAACGACTTTGTTAAAGAAAAATTGTCGGAGAAATTTGGGGTAACAAGTTATATTTTATTCATTATAATTTTTTTAACTATACATATTTAAATATAAATATGTTATCCCTGCATATTTTATTCCTCTAGGCTGAACATGCATAGTTTATTAATGAATTTCTCCTACGTAGGAAACTAGCAAAAAATTCAAAGCAATGAGAGATAAAAATAAAATTCCACATACAATGAGCAGAAAGTGATATGCGAGATTAGCGGAAGATATGGTAAGAAATGCATGTACGTTTACATCAATAATTTTCTTTCTTTGGTTCGTCTTCTTACTATTATTATTTGCAGAAAAAAGAAACTGGAATATCAAACATTAGCAGAGATGAGCTATGGTGCAAAGCCCATACAAAGAAAAATGGAGACCCACCAAATTCTGTTGTTGCCGATTGCATCGTATGTTTTTTTTATTCTTTTGAGATAGGACTGTAGATATTTATTCAATAGTTTATTCATATTTCTTTTTTCTTGAAATGGTCTATTTTAATTTGTAGGCTAAGATAAAAGAGCAGAGTAGTGCTCAGAATTCTCATGGAACAGCATCAGTAAGTGGAGATGGACTGTCACATGTTTTTGGAAATGAACATAGGGGAAGGGTGAGGGGATTGGGTTTTGGTGTAGCACCATCTCAAATAGGTGTTTATGCACATAATTCAAAAAAGGCGGCTGCATTGGAAAATCAAGTAATAGTTCAAAGGGATATGTTAACTAATTTGGAGGCAAGAGTAGACTACTTGACTAATTTGATCATGACAGTAAGTTTATAGTTAATTAGCTATTGTTAATAAATATGTGATATGTGCTTATGAATTACTAAGTACTCTCTTGTACTTTTACAGAGAAGAAATGATAATGTGGCAGATATGGAGATGCCTCAGACTCATACACCTCAGGTTAGAATATATAAATAATCATGATTCCTTGCTTGACATGCTTGTCGTTTCCTTGAAACTGAATTACCAGAACATGATTGCTTGCTTGACATGCTTGTCGTTTCCTTTAATTGCTTGCTTGACATGCTCTTTTTGGTTGTGGATATGATTTTGTTGTTTAAAATGCCTACCTGTTTGGCTTTCCTTTTTTAACTTTGGATTTCTCAAAAAAAATCAGTAAATCATATATTAATGATAGTGTAGTAGTGCTGTGCATATGAAAAGCATGCTCTTGCATCATCTAATATTTTTTTTGCTGTTATTTGGAGCAAGGAGCAGAGGTGTTTATAATAATAAGAGCAAATTTGAATCTTCCAAGTATTTTTTGTTGTTGTTTATAATAATAAGAGCAAATTTTTATTTTTAGAATAACCTATACCTTAATTCCTAACTAGAGTTTTCCACACCCCTTTTTGCAAGCTGTCATCGCAAGTTTTGTCTGTCCAAACTCTCGTGTTGTTGTTGAATATTTATAAATCAATTTAGTTTTAGATTTTAAAATGATAGTTCGGTTTAGATTAAAGATACAAACAACAGGTTGATATGATAGAGAAAATGACTTTGTGCAGTTATATTTAATGATAAAATTATACAAACAACAAATTTGGTTTACTTTTTTGAACTGCAATCATAATTAAGGATATAATTGATGTAATTTTTTTTAAATAACAAGAGTGGTACTTTATTCTAATCTTAGATATAACGGAGAATCAAGTATATATCTATATCTTTTGATCAAATCTGTGCAAACTTCATTTAAAAGATGATATAAAAAATAAGTAATATATCTTAGATATAACGGAGAATCAAGTATATATCTATATCTTTTGATCAAATCTGTGCAAACTTCATTTAAAAGATGATATAAAAAATAAGTAATGAAATAGCTGGTAGATCATTTAATCTGTGCAAACTTCATTTAAAATATGATATAAAAACTTCATTTACGATGCGGCGACGTTATCTGAATACTATTAGCTGCTTAATAGCAGTTTCGATTTTGGGAAGAGCATGTATGATTGTGAATTTCAAGTAAATTTATATGGTCTGTTAGCTTGATGGTCCAGCTTGAAAGCATATAGTGTGTCTGATTGTGTGGTTGGTTGGTTGTTCGCGATTGTGGGAAAATGATGCAGAGGTAGGATGCAGAGGGTGGTGGTTTAGGCTACAGTGAAGGTGATTCTTTGATGAATGCGGTGAGGCTGTTGGAGGTATTTGAGAGGGTATTGCTGATGGCGATTGCATTTTGGGTCGCTGAGGTAATTTGCGGTGAATAATGGACCGTTGGCGATGGAAGTTTGTGAATGATGAAGCTGGTGGTGATGGAGTTGTTGTGATTATAGGGTGCAGGAAGTGATGTAGTCGTGGTGTATTGCGGTTGTTGAAGGGGAGGTGGTTGATGGTTTGAAGCAGTAAGGAGGAGTATATTGTTGTTGTAGGTGATTGTGGTTAGGCCGTCATGATGGGAGGTGGTTGAATTGGACTGATGATTGACGATTTGGATTTAAAGAGGAATGATGATTAATTGGTTGTAGGGTTGAATGTTGGACCTGGTAAGTTGGAAATTGTTGGAGTTTGAAGGTGTAGGCTTGGTGATTGAGGAGTAGTGGTTTGCGGATTGAGTTGTTGTGGGTTTGGATAGATTGATGGGTAGTAAGTGGGAGCTGGGTGGTGGTGAGGGGGAATTCAGCATGCAATGTGGCTGTTTGTTTGCTGGTCAAGGAAGCGATGATGGTGTTTTCAGATTTGAGGAAGTGGTTAGGCAGGATTGTTTGGGAAAGTGAAGTGATGTAGTGGGATGGTAATGGTAGAGCAATGACAGTTTTGTGATGTAGTTTGAGACCCTTGTTTTCTTCTTTGAATAGTTGGATACATTCTTCATTTAGTTTTTCAAATATTCCTTTTGTGTTCATTACTGCCTATTGTTGGTTCTCCTCCTGCGGGTCATGTTAACTTGATGAACTTGAACTCGATATATGTTCTCCAGATGGACTTCCAGATAGAAACATTCTCTATATTTCGTTCCCGTGCTGCTGGAGTAGCAGTTACCAAAGCAACCATCAGGTTGCTGCATATTAACTGAGCACACCATAGTTCTGAAACGTTTACTCAGCATCTTGATGTAGCATTGTTGCCAGAACTTTCTGTTTGCACTTCTGAATTGCTTCCTTTATGGGCTGTGAAATCCTTACATTTGATGCTTCCAAATTCCACTTGCTCTGTAGCATTTTCTTCCTTTGTTTAGGTAGCATAGCTAATAATATATATGTATTGTGCCTACTGTAAACAAGGAGATCATAGAGACAACATGGATCCAGTTTCAATTCCATTTCCAAAATTACAAGGTAGAAAATTGGTTCAAGCCAGATGTTGTGTTAAACTTACAAGTAATATACTAATGCATAAATTATGTAAGCAGGATAGTGATAATAAAGGGTGACTACACTTTGAAATTTTGGACGTTTTATGGAAATTAACGAGATTACTATTGCAGTTTGATACTAAATTTATCTTTGGACTAACTTCACTGAATTAATATGCACTTCAATTTTTTTTCTTGCAGTCACACCGCGATAGCAACAATATGCAGCAGGTTCAAGATCAGCAAGAACGAGTTATTGTGGATGGTTTGATGAAAAAAAAGTGCAGGCTATTGAGTTGGGAGAAGAACGTAGTTGTAGAGGGGACAATAGCAAGCATTGATCCTGATGCGTCGGTACATTTTGTAAAGCTTGGAGCAGAAGCTTGGAAAGTATGGGTGGATGTAGCGGTGGAATCAGAAGCTTTTTTATTTAGGCCAAATTCAGAGATGTCCACTATTAAAGAGGCCGTTGGATCAACCGTCGCGTGGCACAAAGACTTTATATCCTTAGTCTAGTATGATTGTACTTAGAACTTGATATTTATAGCCGACTGTTATGTATTAATGCTTTATGAATTTGGGAGGTAAACTTATCTGACTTTTTGGAGTGTTGGAATTTTATGACTATCTTTTAGTCTTTTCGCATGTGATTTTGGTTGTTTGTGCGTAATATTTATTACTGTTAAATTACTCATTAATAGTAAGGATGTGCTACCTATACGTTGCTGTAATTTTGTTTTAATTTGCATTTTTCTGCAACGGTCAAAGCGCGTTGTATTATACTCTATTACAATGGTCAATCACCGTTGTAAAAATCATTTTCACAATGGTCATTTGCGCCTTGTATTAAAGTCTATAACAACGGTCGAAAACCGTTGTCAAAATGTTTTTTACAACGGTCAGGTAATGTTGTAAAACATGCTATCCATCTTGTATGATCGTATTTTGCAACGGGCAAAGAAGCTTGTATTACAGTCTATTACAACGGTCGACGACCGTTGTAAAAAAGTTTACTACAACGGTCTTTACAACATTAACTGCCCATTGTAAAATATGGGTGACCTATTACAACATCGCCTATTACAATGGTCCGCTGTCCATTGTGGAACACATATTACAACGGGCATTGCCCGTTGTAAAAAGCCTGTTTTGTTGTAGTGGAAAGAAGTGCATCAGAAAATTCATCATCAGAGTCAAAGAAAATCATCAAGAAAATCATCAGGAAATCACAAGAAAGCTGTTACCTTGCCAAGAACTCATCAGTCAAATCTCATCACTTGAGTTCTGGCTGTAACTAACCTATTTCATTCTTTGTCTTGGAGATTTCTGACTCTGTAAGTATTTCCAATTCACTTGTTGATCACATATCATTCGAGATATCATGGCAGGAGATAATGTCAGCTCTGCCACATCAAGTACTTCATCTAACTCACGTCAGAATACCACTGAAAGTCTCATAGGGACAGTGATAAGCCCACAAAATCAGCTAATTACTGCACATCTCGAAGAAGATAACTATCTTCTATGGAAAGTTCAAGTGGAGACAGCCATCAGAGGCTACGACATTGAAGAGATTCTCTTTGGCACCATTATAGTTCCACCCAGATTCATAACTGATCAAGAAAACAAAACTATCAGTAATGATGAATACATAAAACATCAGAGACAAGACAACTTAATTTGTTCATGGTTGCTATCATCTATAAGCATCAAGTTACTACCACAGGTAATAGGAAGCAAGACAGCAAATGGGATCTGGTCAACCATAGAGAGAATCTTTAATTCTCAATCTGCTGCCAAGATCATGCATCATAAGATACAGTTACACAGTATCAAGAAAGATATTCTAACCATGGGAGAGTACCTAACAAAGATAAAAACATTGTGTGACATTCTTGAAGCAGCTGGTCACAAAATTCCCACCTCTGAACAGGTATTAATTGTATTAAGTGGCTTAAGTGAAGAATATGAAGCTGTGGTAGCTGTCATATCATCACAAAGATTGACACCCTCAATTGATGATGTGCACTCAATCATTCTTGCTCATGAAGGAAGAATTGAGTACAAGAAATCTAATGAGATGGATATGTCAGCCAATTATGCCTCAAATTCCAAAAGTAAAAGCCAGTTAACAACAAATCAGACTGGAATCAACAAATAAGCAGTCATCCTACAAGAGGAAGAGGCAGAGGAAAATGAAACAACAACAACAAACCAAAATGTCAAATCTGTGAAAAAATAGGGCACACTGCTGCTAAATGCTACTTTAGATTAAACCTAAACTATGTGCCTGGACAAAATGCAAACAATCAGAGGAATGGCAATCCAAGTGCAAATTTAGCACAGGTTCAACAAGACCAAAGTGGGCAGTCAGATATGTGCAGAAATCAAATTACTAAACCAGAACACATTCAAGATGAAGCATGGTATCCAGATTCTGGAGCAACCAACCATCTAACAAGCAATCTTGACAACTTTAATATCGGAAACAAAGAGTATAAAGGTAAACAATCAATTACCATGGGGGATGGTAAGTGTATTAGAATAACTCATACTGGTAGAACTTATATTGAAGGTGCCAGGCAGTTATTCTTGAATATTTTATTAAGAGTTCCAAAGATAAAAAAGAATCTTATCAGTGTCTCTCAGTTTGCAAGGGACAACAATGTTTACTTTGAGTTTTTTCCCAAGTACTGTTTTGTAAAAGATATCTTGACTAATGAAACTCTTTTGTAGGGTGATGCAGATAAAGGCCTTTACAGATTCAATTTTGTTAACTCCATCAGTACTGTAAAACCGCAAAATAGTTGTAATTTGACTGAGGTGAATCAAACAGAAGAGAATAGGAGTAATTTTGATCTGTGGCACTACAAATTGGGGCACCCAAATGCAATTTTTTTAAACAAGTACTCAATGAAAACAAAGTTTCTTTTAAAATATTTCTAATCCATAAATTTGTACCTATTGTCAAATGGGCAAAAGTCATAAATTAGCCTTTAATGATTCTTCTACTATGTACTCTAATCCTCTTGAATTAGTTGCTGCAGATATATGGGGTCCAGCTCCAGTATGTTCTGACTATGGTTATAGATATTACATATCTTTTATTGATGCTCACTCTAGATATACTTGGATTTATTTACTAAAAGCTAAGTCTGAAACATGCAATGTATTGTTGCACTTTATAAACTTAGTTGAAAAACAAATAGGTCATAATGTCAAAATTATGCAAGCTGATGGGGGCTCTGAATTCAAGCCACTCATTAAATACTTTAACACCAAGGGGATAATACATAGAACTACATGTCCCTACACATCTGAACAAAATGGCTTGATAGAAAGGAAGCATAGACATATAGTAGAGCTAGGACTTACACTTTTATCACAGGCACATTTACCACTAAAATTCTGGCCAGACTCTTTTAATACAGCTGTATACTTAATCAATAGATTTCCAACAAAAGTACTAAAAGGTGTAAGTCCTATGGAAAAGCTATTTGGCACTAAACCTGATTATCATGCCTTAAATCCATTTGGTTGTCTATGTTTTCCTAACTTAAGACCATACAATATCAACAAACTAGATTTTAGATCTAAACCATGTACTTTCTTGGGTTATCCTAACAATCAGAAAGGGTACAAATGTTTGGACAATAAGGGAAAGCTATTCATTAGCAGACATGTAGTCTTCAATGAACATGTATTTCCCTTTGGCAGCTTAGATATGAAGACAACTAAAAAGGTGTTCAATCCAAAAACATCTATACCTGAATTACCTGTATATTCCAAAATCTGGCAACAGGAGACTGAGAGGACTGCAAGTACTAGTGATTCACAACTTGCTATGCCAGAGCAACCAAGTCATGAACCAGCAGATGGATCCAGCTATCACAATCAATCTCCCACCTGTACAAATGATAAGGAGCAACAAACCAGACAGTCTACAGATATTCAACTAAATCAAGGCAGCAGCAATGATAATGAGACACACACTAGGAATCTACAGACTATGTCAGGTCATCCAATGATAACAAGATCTAAGAGCGGCATATTCAAACCAAAAATCTACAGTGCTGTAAGAACAATAGAAGAACCAGAGAACTTTGAGCAAGCCATAAAGGACAACAATTGGAAAACAGCAATGGATGAAGAATATGATGCCCTCATCAAAAATAATACCTGGAACTTAGTCAGTTGTCCTAAGAACAAAAACATTGTTGGCTGCAAGTGGACATACAAATTAAAGAAAAATGCAGATGGAACAATCAATAGATATAAGGCCAGGCTTGTGGCCAAAGGGTATACTCAACAATATATATGGATTCGATTTCAATGAAACCTTTTCTCGTGTGGTCAAACCAACTACTATCAGAGTAATTTTTACTATTGCCTTACATAAACAGTGGAAAATCAGACAGTTGGATGTCAATAATGCATTTCTAAATGGAACATTGCAAGAGGAAATCTATATGGAACAGCCACAAGGTTATAATCAAAAGCAGAATCATGTGTGAAAATTAAACAAGACAATATATGGTCTGAAGCAGGCACCAAGGGTCTGGTTTGAGAAACTAAAAACCACACTTGTCAGATTGGGTTATCAGTCAACAAAATCTGACAACTCTTTGTTCATTAAAATCAATAAAGAATCCATTATATATATTTTAATCTATGTTGATGACTTACTAATTACAGGGAATGACGAGGCAGCAATCAGTGAGCTCGTCCAGTATCTAGACAAGCAATTTTCTGTCAAAGATCTTGGTGATCCAAACTATTTATTGGGCATAGAAGTCATCAGAAAATAAAATTCAGAAATCATTCTAAGCCAGAGAAAGTATATCAATGAAATACTGCATAAATCAAACATGGCAGAAGCCAAGTCTCAACCAACACCCATGATATGCAATCATCAACTCTCAAAACACAGGGGGGAACCAATACCTAATATCAAACAATATAGAAGTGTTATGGGAGCATTACAATATGCAACCATAACTAGACCTAATATATCATACAGTGTTAACAAGTTGTCATAATTCATGCAGGAACCTCTTAACGAGCACTGGAAGGCTGTAAAGAGGATATTTACGATACCTGAAGGGAACTACATCTTATGGTCTATCTCTAAAGGCATGCAAAAGACTCAATGTGACAGGATTTTCTGACGCTAATTGGGCAACAGACCATGATGACACGAAATCAATTTCAGGCTATTTCATATATATTGGTGATAATCCGGTCTCATGGTGTTCAAAAAAGCAATCAACAATATCTAGATCCAGCACCGAAGCTGAATATAGAAGCGTGGCTAGCGCAACAGCAGAGATCATGTGGATTCAATCCTTACTTGGTGAACTAAGGATCAAATCCGATATCAAACCAGTGCTATGGTGTGATAACCAAAGCACAGTTTACATGTCTGCCAACCCAGTTCTACACGCAAGAACAAAGCACATAGAAATAGACATCTACTTCGTTCATGAACAGATTCTTAAGGGTCAATTACTTGTAAATCACGTACCTGGAACTTACCAGAGAGCAGATGTACTTACCAAGACTCTGACTATTACAGAAACTTTGTAAGATTCAGAGAAGATCTGAAGGTGAAGGACACCACCAGACATGACTTAGATTTAAACCATAACTCAGCTGGACCAGTGACGAACATCGAAACCTCAACTCAAGGACTATGTAGAGAAAAGAGCTCTCCCAAATTAGCCGCAAAAGTCAGAGATCCAAATCAATCAACCCAGCACTCAGGATCTCAAACCAGAACTGGATGAGAAAAGTATTTACTTTCTCAGAATTATCGAAGAGAAGAGCGACAGATTCTGGTTTGAGGGGGGGAGTAAAAGATTATGAGAATCACGGCGCAACCCTAACTTGTATAACACTGAGACGAATGCGGACGCAATCATAGATAACCCGAACCTTTTACTTCTATTATTATTCCTTGGGCCAAAGTTTGTTTCAAGCCCATGAGCATGTATTTAAATACAACAAGCTGTACAATGTATTGATCTATTCTCATTATTCAATAAAGTCATTTCTTCTATTTTACAAAATAACTTGAGTGAATCAAAACACACTTGAATTCAGATTTTCAACTCTATTGCATACGATTTTTCTGTTTGCACTTGTGTTCTTTAAAAAAAATATTGTTAGAGATAAGTTACTTTATGGACAAGCACCATTGTCCCAGTGGTTAAGTGATTCGACTTTGGTGCGAGAGGTCACAAATTCGAAACTTGGGTAGCATGATTCGAACATTTATTGACACATGATTTGTGATTTGTTGTTCTAGTGACATGTTGTATTTAACTACCATTCAAAAAAAATTAATTTATGCCATAGTATGAGATTCATCTACTATAGTTTATGTGGATAACAATAAACTAACAATAATAAATAATATATTTCTGTATACTACTGTAAGGGTTATTTAAGTTGGTGGATTATTTAATGCATAATCTCATGCACTAGAACCGATCTGTTTGGGAAAACATCTCTGACATGCACAATTGTGTTCTGGACCTCTGCGTAGGTATAACTATAAGTTACTGAATGCTTTTTGATACCTCTCATGTAATTTATGTAGGTTGAAGAAAGAACTTTATAAACTCCAAAGAACTTTTAAAAAAAGTTGGGACAAACACCATCACCGTTATCCAAGAAGTTTAATATACTCAAGATGACTCTACTGTCCAAATTATATATACCAAAAATGTATATAAATGCGTGTACACTCTATGGTCATATAAAATCAATATGTTCATATGCAAACTGTAAATATTAAGCAATGCGACTATGTAACACTAGCTGATCATATTCTTGAGTAAAGCACAAGCATGCTTTTAGCAGCCGAACAACATTTTGCTGGGTTTGTTAGATATTGTTGCTTCACAAAGACAAAAATAACCTAACAATAGACAAACAACATAAAGCTAGTAAATCAACACATAGATTTTATGTGGAAATTTGCATGTCCAGAGAGAAGAGGGGAAAATTCAAGGGTAAAATATCACTACTCTAATGTTGAGTGTTGGTGTAAAAATATCTAGAGTGCTGAGCTGAACAGTATTCTATTGAAAATATCAATTTTTGGCCTAAATAAGAACTTATTATATGGTCCTTTGTGCATTACTATAGCATTAACTACAAATTCTAAGATGATGAAATTATAATTGTGTTTTTTTTAAAATTTTGAATGAAAGAATCCATGCTCATATAATTGAACAAGCCCACATGAAAGTGTAACACTACATTGGAGCTGGGGTCGGCCAATGGGTTTTTCAAGGCAAGAAGGGGTCTACGTCAAGGAGACCCACTTTCGCCTTCTCTATTCGTGATCGTGGTAGAGGCTTTCATTCGTGGTCTTCAAACCCTTACGATCTTCGGTCAGATTCAGCATTTCGGGATTCCGAGGGGCTGTCCGCTTGTTTCTTCCTTATCCTTTGCTGATGACATTGTCATCTTCTCTAATGGCAGTCGATCCTTTGTTCGTTGGCTCCTTCGGTTCATTCATCAATACGAGAGGTGCTCGGGCCAACTCGTTAACCCTTCCAAAAGTTGCTTCGTCCATGCGAAGGACTTGTCCCCCATTCGAGCCTCTTGGATTGAGGACTTCACCAGCTTCAAGGAAGCTTCCCTTCCCTTACCTTACCTGGGCATTGTCCTTTACAGAGGTAGGAAGCTTAACGCTATTTTCGGTCCCTTGACTGACAAAGTTAGGGAAAAGATCATCCATTGGAATGCGAATCTCCTTTCCCAGGCTGGTAGACTGGTTCTCATTAAGTCGGTCTTAGACTCGATGGGTACCCATGTCTTCGCTGCGATGACCCCTACCTCATCAATCTTCCGGTCTTATCGGTCTTTGGCCTCGTCCTTCTAACGTCAGACGTCACCACTGGGTTTCTTGGGACGCCGTATGTCATCCCAAAAACGAAGGCGGCTTAGGCTTGCGTAACCCTATGGACCTTTGTGCGGCTTTTGCTTGTAAGTTGTGGTACAGGTTTGGGGCTAACGACTCTTTATGGGCGTCGTTCCTTCACGCAAAGTACCATAGGCTTACGGGCTCAAGTTTCACGGGCTCTCCATCCTACGCTAGTGAGACCTGGAAGCACATGCAGTCGGTGAAGCTGTTTTCTGACTCTCATGGCGGCTTAACCGGCTGGGATAGCGGTTTGTTCTCCATTTTGAAAGTTTGGACTTCGGTTAGAACCCCAGCTCTAATTCGCCCTTTGTTTTCCTTCATCTAGGATTCTAGTATCCCCCCTAAAGTCTCTCTTTTTATGTGGCATATCCTGCATGATGGGTTGCCATTAGACGAGAACCTCCAGAAGATCGGCATCCGTTCCATTGCATGTGCTGTGGCAATGGGGATACGGAATCCTTGAACCATTTATTTTTTGATGGTTTTTAAGCCAAAGCATGCTGGAATTACTTCGGGAATCTAGTTGGTGTTCGAGGTATTGCCAGGTCTCCTAATGATTTACAGAGAAACTGGTGGGTGGGGATCTCTGGTAAATCGCTTCGCTCGATCCTGTTCCGCCTGATTCCTTGCCTGATCTACTGGCACCTCTGGTGCGCGCGGAATAAGGCAACCATTGAGGATTCTCCAATGGATCCCCAGTCCATCATTCGACGTGTTAGGAATGATGTCTTCCTTTCTTTCCGAGGTAGACCTTTCAGGGGACCCGTTGGCTCCCGCTCTAGGCGGCTAGTGGGTATTCTTTCTATTTCCTGTGTTCTGGATTCCGCTAGATTGGGAGTTGGTTGAGTCCTTTTGGCGGGGCGTCGGCTCTCTCCCTTCGCTTCCGCTTCCCCCCCCCCCTCTTTCTTTCTTATGTGGTTGCTAGTTTTTCAGGTCCAGGCTTTTCTGGGTTCTTTCCCGGTCAGCGATCCTTTCTGTTAGCGGTCTGCTTGGTTAGTGATGGAGTTGCTTGGGATGTGGTTCCTCCTTTGCAGCAGGTTTTTTCTATGGTCTTCTACGATTGCGCTAGTGAGCCCCATGTTCCCTCTTAGCCTTAGGTTCTCAGTTTGAGATTCTTCTAACATCATCATTGGGCGGTGGCCTTGCCGGAGCTCAATGATGATGTCAGATGGGCGGTGGTTTTATCGGAGCTCATCTAGATTCTCCAGCGCTGATTCCTTTCTCAGGGGACTGCTTCTTCGGCTGTCGCTGTTTTGGTGTTGGGTTCTCTATTCCCTTCTGTTTTTGTTTCCTTTGTATTTGTTTTGCGTTTCGTTTCTTTTTTTTCCGCTCTGTTAGATTTTGCAATCTCTCGTTACCTGCCGGGCTTGTTGGCAGCTTTTGGTGCTTGTTACATATATATATATATATATATTTTAAAAAGAATGCTAATTTTATAAAATCAATTTCCCCATCTTAGTCCCATTTGGACATTCATAAACTTATACCGGAAATTTGTATGCTATTTCATTTTTAGGAGTAAGAGCAAAAGCTGATCTAAAAGCTACATACAAAAGAAGACTCTAAAAAGAATACCTTTTAGACACAACAACACTTCAATGAGAACCCAAACTTTTTTTTTTGATAAGGAGAAAAAATCGGCCCAAGACCCAAATATATTTGGGTATAGTACCCGTTATTCACACAGCAAAAACACTTGCACACAAAAACAGATAAGTCTAGCCACCTTCAAAACTTTGTATCCCCATCTTTCTTCAAAACATCGAACCCTGTAAAATTAGGGTTAAGAAAAATTGGGGCGATTTATCTCTACCCTAATCTATGCTCGCCTTCTCGCTTCAAGGAGGCTTCCATGTTCTCTCCTTACTGCTTCTACTCCCTTTATTCTTTAGATCTGAGGTTATATCTTCATCTTCTCTGCTGTTGAACAATTTTCCAAGTGAGTTTTTAAGTGTTCTCACTGCTAGCTTCTCCCGTGCTTGAAGCTTACTGTTCTCCCCTCTACTCCATAAACATAAGTGATATACTTGCTTATTAAGATTAATTTTGTAATAATTTTCTCCGATTCGTTGATTGTTGACTTCGAGCTGCATAAAAATGTCTTGCTACACAAAGCTTTTCTCTTTAATCTTACGTTTGGACGTGCTACTACCCTTGTTCAAATTAGGTAAACCAAAATTGAACTTAATTTCATTGTTTCTTAAAGTAATTGAACGATTAGTATATTTATATGCATGATTACTCCCCTTGCAGTGATATTCTCTAATTTGGGCTTTAGAGTAGTTGCCTCCAGCCAGATTGTTAGCTCGAAAGTCTCCATACATGTTCTGCAAATTAAAAGCTTGGTTGTTAATCATGTCTTCTTGTCCTATTTGATCCAGCTTTTGTTGAGCAAAGTTACTGTGGTAGTCCTCCAAATCGGGTACTTTATTTATGTTAACTTTGTAATCTATCCATCTTTCATTATCTTCAGTTAACAATCCTTTTGTTTTTATGTAGGAAGGGCTTTTGGTCTAGAGGAGTGATCGGCCGCTTGCTTGTTGCTCACAGGTTGGGTCTGATAGATGATGTGAGAATCTAGTTCGGGGAATATCGGTGGTTTATTTCCTACAATGTAAGAACGCTTCAACCCTTTCTTCATAATTATCATGTTCCTACCTTTCCTGATTATATGCCCCTGCTAGTTCAGCTTGCTTTTTTGTTTTTTTGCAAAGAATTTGACTTTCTGAGTTGGTGATTTTTTAAAGTTGCATGCATTCTATTTCCTTGTGCTTATGCAATCTCGTGTTTCTTTCTTTCCATATGTGATATATTACTGTTGTTAATAGAATTGAAACTTTTCTGAGTTCATTTGATTTTGATCTGAAATTCTATTGAATATATTGAATGCCTTATCGATGTTTTGCACTACTTGATGAAGATTGAACTTAACTTTGTTTTGACAATGAAGCAGATATGTCTTGAATATTTGCAGTCAAAAAATAAGTGTTCTATGTTTTCATCTTCATTTGTGCACAGTAGACATTTGATTTTCCAACTTTTTTCCATTTAAAACATCTATCTCCGGTTGAAAGTCTATTTAATAAAGCAAAATATGAACAATGAGACATTTTTGTGGAATTTGTTCTGTTCCAGATAACTTTGTACCAATCAACCTCTGTTTCATTTCCTTTATAAACTTCCAAACCTTTTTGAAAGAAAATCTGTCATTTGATGAGAGTTTCCAATACCATGTGTCCATATGCAAACTTGGATCTATTTTGATTTTTTTCAATAGCTGCTTTGAATATAGAAGTGATTGGATGATTATATGTGTTCCATTTGTGATTTTGAATGATGCAATGCACTTTATTGTTTACTCCACCAAAGCTATAAATATTATTCCATCCAAGTAGATTTACCATTGATTTTCCAAACAGCCATGGGTCAAACCACAGACTGGTTTGTTTACCATCTTTAAACTTTATTTTTAATATTTTGATGCCATTTTCTCTGCAACCGAGAATGTTTTTCCACGTGAATGAATGGTGATTTTCAATACTGGCAGTCCAAAAAATTTTATTCCTTGGATGCTTTGCTTTCATTCATTTTTCCCATAAAGATTTTCCTTTCAAAAATTTCCCAAATAGTTTGAGCTTGCATATTTCTCTCAAATCATGTATACTCCTTAGACCCAAACCCCCTACTTTCTTTGATTTGTTGACTTTTTCCCATGCAATTTTATGTTGTTTTCCCCTCCAGATAAAATTTGCACACATTTTCTCAATCTTTTGTATTGCTTTTACTGGAATGTTGTGTGATTGAATCCACTACATGATAATTGCCATGATGACTGTATGTGTTAGCTCTACCCTACCAGCTAATGACAACAACTTGCTAGCCCAACCTTCCTGTCTGTTTTGAATTAAGTCATATAACCTTGTTCAATCCCTGTCATTTATCTGATTTATACTTAGAGGCAACCTCAAATATTTGACTAGTGGACTTCCTTCCTTGAACTCTAAAATGCTTAGAATTTCCTCTTTTCTTGTACATCCTTTATAGAAATATACTTTACTTTTGCATTCATTAACTTTCAAACCAGCATAGTCCTCCATTTTCTCAAATATTTGGATAACAATCCATGCACTTTGTAAGTCTGCATTTAAAAACAATAATAAGTCATCATCATATAATAAGTGTGAAATAGAAGACTTAATTCTATTTATTGGTTTAATATTACCACTTATTTGCTCAATTTCCATCAACATCGAAAAAAATTCTATGACAATGGTAAATAGATACGGAGAAAGTGGGTCTCTCTGTCTGATTCTCCTATTACTATGTATAAAACCCTTGGGTGATCCATTAACCATCATTGAGTATGTTACATTATTTATGCATTTTTTGATCAAAGCATAATTTTTTTCATTAAAACCCATATGTAGCATCGTATGTATTATAAATTGCCTGTTTATTTTGTCAAAGGCTTTATGAAGATCTATTTTTATGCACATAAGATTTCTTTTTTTAATATTAAAGTTTCTAACCAAATCATGTGCTAACAAAGTGTTTTCAGAAATAAGTCTTCCAAGGATAAAAGCAATTTGATTTTCTTAAATCAAGTATTTTAAGAATATTTTCATTCTATTACATAAGATACTTGATATTATTTTATATATATATATATAATTACAATAGGTAATAGGTCTGTAATCCTCTAGACCATTGGAAATTTAACTTTTGGCACTAGAGTTAAATAAGTATGATCAAGATTTTTTAGTAATTTTCCATACCTAAAAAACTCAGTATTGCTTCCAAAATACTAGTATTAATTTCCTCCCAATGGGTTTTATAAAAATTTACCCCAAAACCATCAGGGCCGGGACTTTTATCAATGTTTGCATTAAAAACAATATAATCTTTGTTAAACAAACTGGAGCAAGCAAAATATCTTGACTATTATCACTCAGCGAGTACTTTATTTCTACTTTTGGAAAGTTATTAGTCTATGATTAGAGTTATATAAATTTTCAAAATATTTTATAGCTTCCCTTTCAATGATAGACAATTCATTAACAATCTTGCCTTTTCCATCTAGTAGTTTTCCAATATCATTTTTATATTTCCTACTAGACATTTTTGCATAAAAAAAATTGGTAGCTTCATATTCATTAGTAAGCTAGTCAACCTTTGCCTTCTGCCTCATATTGACAGCTTGCATATGCAATGACTTTATAAGATTGTTTTGGGCTATAAAAAATTGTTGACTTTATTCAAGTCTGAGCAATCATTATCTAGTTCATTATGCAACATTTCACACTCTTCTCTAATGGTTTTTAATTCATTTTTGCTCATATCCTTATTCCATGTTTTTAGATTCCCCTAGGTTATTTGGAGCATTTTACTAAACCTGGGCAGCGCCCTGTACATTAACAGTTAAACTGTTTTTGATTACATTTCTATACTCTTCATCATAAACCCATCCATTGACAAATCTAAATGGGGTATTTTTCTTTGTCGGATTATTATTTGAAAGTAAGATGTGGATGGGTGTATGATCACTAGAAGCTTGGGGAAGTGTAAGACACTTGAAATCTGCATAAGTACTTAAACAATTTGATTTATTAAAACTTAATCCAATTTACAGCGTATATTTCTAAACTCCTCTGATTTCCATATGTATTTATTAATAGAAATAATTGGTTCTATCAACCCGGTTTTTAGCATGAAGTTGCCTATCACTTCCAATTTTTTAAATGGGATTGCTTTCCCTGTTTTTTTCAAAAGCATGCAAAACAGTGTTAAAATCCCCAACTATTAACTAAGGGTGATTTATACTTTTATTTAATTGTTCTAATTGATTCCAGAAAATTAATTTTTCTTTTTCACTATTTGATATATAAACAAAGGTGACTTCCAATTGAAATCCACCTTTAATTACACAAGTACAGTGAATGAATTGAAAAAAAAATATATGTCGTTGTTTTACATCTCAAACATTAGGGTCCCAGAGTATCATTATCCTACAATTGCCTCCCATTTGATTGTTATTAATAATACTTCAATTAGTTAAACTTTTAACTTGATAGTCTTCTATTTTAGAGTTATCTAAATTATGCTCCAATAAGCCTATAATACTAGGTTTATAGGTGTATAACAGGTTAGATAAATCTAATTTTTTTAAGGAGAATTAAGCCCCCTTTATTCCAAGCAATAATCATCATGCTATATAGAAATAAAATTTAATACAAAGGATACAACAAAGGATACATATAGCTGTTACAGTGAATCACTGTAACTGCTCTCCTCTTCTCTCATAGTCAAATTTCTGCTTCTTTTTTTTGTAGGATCTCTTGCTTCTGACCTTCGAACTATCCCATGATTTATTTTGATGATGTATTTTTCCCTGAACTCGGTTTCCTCTACATCCTCTGTGTTCTCTGGACCCATTATGTCCTGAATGTTTTTCAGTTTACTCCTTTTTTCTTTTTCTTGCTTGCAGGTGGAGAGCTAGATGCTACCAATATAACTACATTCGGCATAGATTGTTGCGAGATTGATTTTCTGGATTGAGGAGCTAAATGACTTGCAAGCTGAGTGAGATCTATGCATTCAAGCATCTTAACTGGAAGATCCATATTATTACTTTGAGCATGAATTATAGAATCTTCATCTAGATTCATTATTTCATTATCTATATTTAAACTTGAGACACCCTTAGGGGGGTGTCCTAATGACCTGTTTATTAACCCCTTTTTTCTTTTGTTGGTTGAACTTTCTGAGTTCATTGTGGGGCTTGTATTGGTCTCTTAATGATCTATTGCCCCATTGGTGTTCTTATTCTTCCAATTGGGGTCTTGCGAGCTCTTTTTCGAGCTTGCAATATCCTCCCGAGTATTTGTCTACTCAGAATCTGCTTGCATCTTGTTTTATGTTTCCTTTTGAATCTTGTATTGATAATTTGCATTCTCATTGCTGGCTGCATTTTCAACTGAGGCGTCTGCATTTACATTTACCTTATTTACTGATGTTTTCTTTTCCATATTTGGATTTTGGTCAACCTACATATACCCACTATTTTCTCCCTGTTTTTTTTGTATTGTATTTTCATCATCATTTCTTTTTTCCCTCCAAACCTTTTTATCAACATAATTTTCCTCATGATGTCCAAAGCATGCACATGATTTGCACCTTGAGGTATCCATTTGTACTCTATTCTTTGCACTATATTTTCACCATCATGCATCGATATGAAGGCTTCATTTGGAAGGTCTGCATCTGCTATAATTTCAACCAATACAACCAATATTCTTGCATAGCATAGCCTTGTTTCTTTAGCAGTTGGTTGATCTAATTTAATCGGGTTTCCCACAACGCTAGCTATGGCGCTAAAAGCGCCCTTATCCCATAGCCTTGAGTTTAATTCTGGTAAACGAATCCAAACTGGCATTGTTGTAAGCAAATCTCTATCAAGATTCAATTTCTTGTTCTATTTTTTCAAGATTATAAGTTTACCATTAATAAAATAGAGACCACCACTTATGGTTTTGTTACAATTCAATGCATTTGAGAATCTAATAATAAAAAATCCATTAATTCGAGTAAAATTTTTGAAGCTACGAGTAGGACCCCATGTTCTAATACTGAAATCCTTGAAATGATGATACGAGAGCTTATTACCGACAACATAGGCTATTATAGAATAACTCCACTTACACTCAGTCCTTGTGCTGACCTCTTCCTTCACAACAATTATCTTCTTTCAGTTGATGGTGATAAGAGAAACAAACTGCAAGTCAAAATCTGAATTTTGACCCCCTTTCTTGATCAACTCTACCCATGTAGAGGCTTTCCCTTGATTTTTCCTATTCTGATATTGACATCCTGAATTTGTTTGAAAGTTTCTTGGAGCATTTCTTGGAGCATTTTTTGCATCTGGAAATGCTATGAGATTCTGATGCCGAGACTAAAAATCATTTTCCCTTGATTGACTCTGAGTTCTTGATCGATTGCTATATGCAGTCGGCCGCCTCTCTTGGGCGGGGTTGCGATGATCTGGATGGGCGTTGTATTTCTGATTAGATACTAATTGAAAGCCATCTTCATCAATGATCAGAAGTTTCTTATGAGGATGTTGTTGTGAATGAAGATTGTGATTTAGCAAGGGAGGAGGGTAGGTTGGGTTAGAGGAAGAAGATCCCCCATTCTGATCTTGATTTTCAACAAAAATAGGGTTCTTAACCACTTTCATGGCAGCCATGTCTGCTTAAGAGAGAAAGCTTGTCCCTTTAAAAAAACACTATGGGAACCCAAACTTGAATCAAATAGTGAATGAACTACACAATACCTGAAACATGTTAATTTGATGAAACAAACAACAGCTCAATCGAACTACCAAACAATCTACCAGCAAAATTAACCAGATCTCGATCAATGAAACATACCCAACTCAAATAAGAAAATTGTCTTTAAATCCAAAAATTTACAAAATAAAAATTCATACCTTTCTTATTTTCGTTTTAGGGTTCAACTCCTTCAATAATTCACAAATTAGAACATTTTGACTTTCAATGTAATCTTCAAGAATGATATATCATTGGTTTAATTTCAAAGAAGAATCTTTGTCAATAAAATAGATTTAGAGATTGTAAATTTAGATTTAGGTTTTGAAAGGGTGAGGTATTTAACTGCGTCGGTATGGGTTTTATCGACTAAATGGGTTTTGACCCACTATAAGAAAAATAAAAACTAGGTTTGACCCAACCATGTTAAAGTATGGTCATAAGGGTTGGGTTAAAGTCATGATTCATTTTGGCAGGCCCAGTGAAACTGGGTTTTGTTTACATTTGGACCTTCAATGATGCCATCTGACAAAGAGCTATATCGACAATAAATTCAGTGGAAGCAGACCCTACGATAGATTAGGGTTTTATGCTTTGATGCCTCACGAAGCGAGCTATAACATGGTTTTAGTGACCAATAAAAATATTTAACAATAATTTTTAGAACAAGATTGCTATACACAGTCACTCATTGCGTGATTGTACATGTAATCGCTTAATGATTGGTCAGCTACTTGTGGATGGGACCCACTTTTTATTTTAAATCGGAAAAGAAAACAGTAGTTAGCCAATCAAAGCTCGAGTGAGATGACAATCGCTCTTTGAGCGAGTGACCCTAGCACAGCTCTTTTCAGAGTACTACAATCCCATTTAGTACTTTTTTTGTGTTTAAAACTACCATCATAATGGGTGCGATGTTTCAGATTGTAGCTTAAGTATCACAACCTTCATAAAGTTCTATATAAAATTTGTAAGTTAACTCTTTACTAATGGGCTACTCTTAAAGTGTAAGTTGTCCAAGGCTCTACCAAAGCTCTGATAGTTTCCAACTAAGCCTAATTTTAGGAGCTTTGGCACCTTGATAGTGACGTACTCCATTTCGAAACACAAAGATGAAACCCCAATGCGTTGCAGTTACCTTGGAATTATCATTTGGTAATGAGATGGGATCCTCTATATAAATATACCAACATTTTAAGTAAACAGAGCAGCTAATACAAAACATTAAAGGTACTCATCATTATAAATTCAACATTTAGTTCCATAATGGAGCCTATGTAGGGGTGCAAAATAAAATACAAATATAGTTAATAATCTCATGCCCAACATATGAAGATCTTGACATAAACACTACATACAATGAAAACAAAACATTAATATCATGCAAGTCTCCTGTTTCGTCTTTAGAACTCCTCGTTCGTCCTCCGAAAGTAACCTACCTAAAACCATAAACTCAACTTACTCTAATGAGCGTCCGTGGATTTATGGGGAAAATAACAATAGAAACACGGGCCAAATATGAAGTCTGCTATGAGCAATATATTAACCTAAATGTAAAATATAGTGAGACCACGTCACTGAAGTATGAAATGAGTTTCTCCTCACTATAAAACAACATTCATTTAACAGTTTGAAACATAAGGATAAATCATCCTTTCATTCTTAAGTGTCTTATTCAATCATGCCTTAACCAAAATTAATAACCATATCACACGGTGTGCCATTCATACAGTGGCTTGTTACAGTTTCTACGTGCAATATAGAAAAGCAATCCGGACACTGTTTATCATGTTTATACAGACAATGTTTAATTTTGGGGGGCTTTCTTGCATTTTGACCAAGCATAGAAAGTTCCAAGCATTGTCGTCATGTTCTTTCTATTGATGGAACACATTTTTATGGTAAATATTAAGGTACGTTGCTTGTGGCTACATGAGTTGATGCAAACAACTCTCTTTTTCGTTTTGGCATTTGCTATTCTACGAACCAAATCAGCGGAGACTTGAGGATTGTTTTTTCATGCATGGGACACTTAATTCCATCTTTAAATGCAAAATGCATTACATTCATTTATGATAGAATGAAGGAATTCCAATCGCCTTGCAAGAGAAATGGAGAAGACCACATCATTATCGCTTCTGCTTTCGTCATTTGAAAACAAACTTCAAAAAGGCAGGTTTTGGTAGTAAAATTTTGCAGAACTTATTCCATACTTATGCCGAAGCAATAGACGAGGTAACATACAAAGAATTAAGAGAGCAACTAAAAAATGTTAGTTTGGCTACTAACAGATGGATTGACAGAAGTCTCAGATATAAGGATGAACAATGGGCTCTTTACAAGGACAACGGTGAAAGATTTTGTATGATGACTTCCAATGCTTCTGAGAGTTTCAATGGAGTTCTAAAAGGTGCAAGATCATTACCGGTGAAGACGTTAGTAGCATGTATCTTTCATCGTTTTAATAGTTACTTCTATAGAAGACATACTGATGGAATGGAGTACACATCTGCACTCACGCCAAAGAATGAAAAATGATGGAGAAAATGCTGCAGAAGCATGAAGTATGAGCATTAACATGTTCAGCTTGATGGAGTGGCAAGTAAAAAACACAAATGCATATAACTACAAAGTAAATATTGTCAATGACAACTGCAACTGTTCATGCAATGTTCCTATTCTTGCCCATTTTTCATGTTCTCATCTTTTGACTGCATGTGCACGATGCAGAGGAGGAGCTAACAAAGCTTACCATGATTTTTTGTCGTCATGGTTTACAACATTGAGTTATAGACACTGTTATTTCTCGGTTTTTCATCATGTGCCCGACAGTAGTTATTGGGATGTTTATGAAGCCTCTATACAACCTCCGCCAACACGTAGGAATGTAGGAAGACCGAGGCCACAAGAATTAAGGGGGTCATGGACAAAATGGGGGATAGAAGACAAAATAGATGTGGTCAATGTTGTAACTTGGATCATAAGAGAAGAACGTGCGGGAAACAATAGCTAATTTGTTTGCTTTTACTACTTATGTCAATCCTGTATTGTAGAACTTCTATTTTTATTTTATATGCAACTTTGGTATAAAAACTTATCTTTTATCAAACAATAATGTTATTTTTATTTTCTATGGCAGTGATTTATTTTGTATGCAACTTTTGTACGCAATATCCATTGTAAGCAAAGTCAAACAACAACAAAGTAATACATCAAACATTACATAACCATTACAACTACCAAGTAATACAACAACCTAGTAATATAACAACCATTAAAACTACTGCATACATAACTCCATTAAACAAGTCGGATACACAACCATTATAGAACAATTGCACTAACCGTTTTACTACACCCTTTTTCAAATCGGATTTAAGGACTGCAAATAGTTTACCGGATGTCGTAGCAAACTATTTTCCTTTTCCATTCACCTCACTTAAGCTTGCATCTCGAGGGCATATTCAACTTCCCTAGGAGTCAACAGAGGATCCATCCATTTGAAGTATTTATAGCACTAAACAGGTTAGTTATATGATCTAGGTACCATGCGCATTCGTAAAACCGACGCCCTGCATTTATATGAGTCTTACATACAACTACCACACAAATAGCTCCATAATGACAAATTGGATGTGTTGGTTGTCTCACTCGACTTTCGCGGTTAATTTGTTTCCCTGGTCTTTGATTCGGTTCATCTGCGCAAATATGATTCTCCAAACCAGATTCAACAAGAGTACCAAAAGTTTAAGGAATTGTTCCAAACTGAGTTTCAGAAACTGTTTCAACAGAGTTTGAGGAACAAACTGACATTCAGCTTTCCATTGTTTACAATATTTCTCCAATACATCACTTTCGATCTTCCAATTATCTATATCGGTTCGGCTAGCTTAATATGAAAAGTATGGAACTAAAAATCAATACAAAAACATAAATCATTTCAAAATGACACTAGGTTCGAAAATAGGGTTTAGTCAATTACCTTGTAAAGATTGTTGCAGCTTTGTTTAAATCGATTAATGATGTAGAAATATGACGATTTTGAGTGTATTTGCGAATAAACTAGAATTTGGTGATTGGAGGTTTTGGATTTGGAATTGGAAAAGTTGAAAGGAGGAATGAATGATAATGTGAGAGTGTGGTGGAAAGTGTGAGTGGTGCTGTTTTTATATACAGCAGAATACATGCGCAACTTTGAGTTGCGCTTAACAAGTTATTACATATGCGCAACTACGAGTTGCACATATGTTATTAATTGTTAAGCGCATCTCAAAGTTGCGCATTATCAATTTGCAGACAAAATGGAAAAGCGCATTTCATTGTTGCGCTTTTTTAATTTTTAAATATTTTGAATATGCGCAACTATGAGTTGCGCATATACGTTAGCAGTTACAAAACTGTTGATGTGGATGCCGACTGAGCTAAAACCAACCGTATTTGGTAATAAGTTTTCAAACCAACTCTAAATACGAAATAGTTTTGAAAATTAGTTCGCTTTGAAAATTTGTCCTCATTGAATTGAGGAAGTGGAACAAATTTAAAGTAACATCTATTCCTCTTCAAATGCAAAATAAGTAGAAGATCAACAACTCACAACACTACAATTCCTATAATTACATTAGCTAGATAAGGAACCAAACCCCTTATTCCACTTATATATACAAACTTGCTTACTAACCTACATACCAGAAATTACATCACAACAGTTAATTTTTCCTAAACATCCCTTACCATATGATCCAATCATTCAAATATCCTCATGACCATGACGAACCTCCTGAGGAGGAATAAAACACTCATTTGACAGTCCCGGAACATTAAAAAGAACATCATCGATCTCCCATATCTCCTCCATCCGGGTCGACTCCTGCACTCCAAACCCGAACCGGACCAAGTTCACAACTGACCTACCGCTATGTGCAATCATAACACCATCAACGTCACGATAGTCCTCAATAGAAGATGATATCGTTGTCTCCCAGTACATCACCTCAGCTCCCGGGTATTGGATCCGGGTCAGCTGAGAGTCCTCCAGTTGTACCAGTAACCCGCTTCTTTGGCTGAAGTAACCAATCATTACATGTCTTATTATTTCAGCAGTGCTATCACTTCTATCAGATAGAAGTAAAGGATCGATGTCTAGTTTCAGTACAAAGCATTCTTCGTTGCCTATTTGTTTTTCTCCTACATGTCGTGCTGGAGAGAATACTGCTGCTATTGTAGCTGGATCCAAACCCTGTAATACATATAATTTTTTTTAGAAGATTACCAACTCATGTTACCTCTTACATGGTTTAACAACTCATATTACATGTATATAACTAGATATAGCAAAAGAAAATCTGTGTGAAGATGGCTGAAGTACAATTACTATACCTAATGAGTAATATAAAAGAAATAAAAAAATGGGCAGGTAAGAAGTCAACCATGAAATTTAAGTTGCAAGTGAGGGGAGACTCTATATTTAATAACTGGTACTACCAAGAAGAGAGGTGGGGAAATGAATTAGTACATTTGATATTTTTTTATTTATTTAATGATAAAAATCCAACGTTTGTTCCTGTTAGATCAGATCTTGTCTCATAATGTAAGAAGTGGTATTGTAAAGGTGAAGTAAGCATTAGTTCATTGTTTGAATAGTTGTTATAACCACTAGCTTTCTATATGTCACCATGCACTATAAGTTTTGATCGTCATATTTTGTTGTTTTAAACTTAACCAAACTTCACTGTCATATTGTATTGGTTTCCACAAATAACCAAGGAAAAAACAACAGTATATGTTCTAAATACGGTAGAATCTAAGAAATATCAACCATTTGAGTGCTCTTTGATCGATTGGTCGTGGATTATATTAATCAGGAAAATGGTTAATATGATACAATATAGATCATGTATCACCGACATATTGCATACCACACTAAAAGTGATATATATTTTTTCTCAATATCTTTTTTAAAGATTGATCAATTATATATTTGCAATATTTCGAATATATAAAACTGATATTTTGTGGAAATATAGGTGAAAACAGTTAAATACCAACATCTTGTTAAAAATCTAAATAAATTTTCGGTATCTCTCAACAAACTTTAGTTGAGATCTTTTTGCAAAACAGAAGTTAACAACGGAGCTTTAAACTATGGTAAAAGTTATTGTGTTAAATAGAAATTGTGTGTAAATGCTAAATATATCAGTACAATAACGTCTGAAAACGTTTAAATTCTGTAGGTGTGGGGGCAATACAAGACTGGACCTTCTTTCAAAAACAGTGGAAATTTATTACAGATTAATTGTTTTCTATGCCAACAATAAATTTATATGCTGTTAGAGTATATAGTCAACACAATACTATACACTAGAGAGTACATAATGTACTATATATAATGTTGGATGCATATATGAATGAACACCTGGTTAGTATGGTATGGATGAATCCTTTTTACATATAATACTACACCATGTGAGGCCAACACTGATTATAGTGCCCAACTGAGCTGGGGACCATAAGAATGTGTGAAGTAATAAATGATAAAAGTGAAAAAAGAAACAAAGCATAGGTTCATGATATTTTCATATTCAACCAAGAAGAAAAAATTGAAAAGAAACATATCATGTCTAAAAAGAAAGTTGTAAATCACATAATACACAAATTAGATAACTTCCCTTTTGATATCCCACTTAATGTGTACCATAGAAGCGATACAATAGTACCTTTTTAACAAAGTTTGTGGGCAACTTGCATGAAAAAGTTTAGTATGTTGGATTTACAACCATAAAAATGCAAAAGGAAGATTACTATATTGAGGAGAAAGCACATGAATCTATGTATGTAGAATAAAGTTATCATAAAAAGATGGATATCTCATGCAACTTCGATTTTTGAAATGTGACTTTTTTCTTCTTTCTTGAAAACCGAATGAACACTTTCTGCCTATGATTAGTTTTTATGCCTAGCTGAGGATACAATGTTAAAAAGTACATTAGGGACATTGTGGCAGTGCTAAATAGATTATTCCTATTCACATTATTGCTTCAGGCTTAAGATAAATAAGCAATAATGCACTGGATAAATATTGGTTTCACACTGGAATCTTGAACTCTATCTATGTCCCCAATTGCTCATAACAGCAATTCCAAATCTTTTCATCTTTGCCATTGACAATTGTCATAAACATCTAATGTTAAAATATGACCCATAGTGTAGATAAATTTTTTGTAATTCATCATTCATGAACACAAAAAAAAAGAGAGACCAGAATGATGACTTTTGACTTTATTCATTCATGTGTTGCTCTAACTCTCAATCAAATTCAACCACATATCTGTTGCATTGCTAATCCAAAATAAGTTAAACATAGATAAAAGCTTGCATAAAGCAAAACACCCCAGATAGATCATCTAAGTAAAGCATAGAGTTTGTGTTATAACTTATAAGCATTATTATTCACACCATAAAAAACATTGAAAATTACCCAATTTTCAGTCGGTGGTTGAAAGCATATATGTTCTACATTACACTCAGTAATGAAGAACAAACATTTTTTGAACTTTCTGAAATCAAACACGCTTCATACAGCCGACTGAAATCGGGTAATTTTCAATAGTTTGAATGGAGTGAATAGTTATACTTATGATGTCAATGCATATTTCTATGGAAGTTTGGGTTAGTAGAACTTGCCTGAAGAAGCCTTCTAAGAGGCCTAACTTCCCCTTTAGCAGAATGAGCACGAAGCCAAGGAGTACGGCGCCAAACAACAGTTCCATTGCTTCCAGCTATGATCTGATGACCGGAAACAGCGAGCTCGAGCAGCCACATATCAGGCAGCATCTGCCACACAACAAAGCATCCTTTATGGTACTGAGTCGGTTTATTATCGTCTTGCACAACTACAACTTTAACCCTGCCCGATGCATACATGCTCTTCTTCTTCTTCTTTCCTTCTCCCTCCATTTTTCCGCAGCCTGTGGTAGCTCGAAACTGCTGTATTATGTACTCTGCCTCCGATGACACCTGTACATTTTTATATACACCTAAGATGATATGTGTGTGTATATACATGTATACCTTATATATGGGTATATACTTACGGTGAGAGAGAGCATGGAATTGGTAGACACAGGAGATAAGGGGCAACCAATGACACTGAGCAAAATCTTGAGATGGGACTTCTTTTGAAATAGAGGGGAGAGTTGGTTTCTGAACCAATTTCGAAAAGAGAGGCTTCTTTTGGAGAGGTTATTTTCACTGTCTTCAGTTAGAGGTTCTTCAGATAAAGGAGGAAGAGGAGCCATTATTAAGGATGTTATGAATATAATAGGTTTGAGGTAAGTTGCAAATGGTGCATTTATTTGAGAAGATATAAAGTGGAAGTATTAAAGAAGTAGCGAGGGATATAGTTATGATGGTTATGTTATTAAAGAATGGGAGAAGTGGTAGATATGGAAGTGTGCTTTCAAGGCAGGTAAAGGTAGTGTGGGTTTGGGGAAGGGTCTGTTTCATTGCTAACAGTCTGATTTTTTTAATGCAGATTCTGAAAGTGTTGTGTATGAAATCAAAATTTGCGAACAATTTACTTCTTATGATGCTTTTATTACATTAGACTGTTTAACTAATTGTACTGGTGTAACTACTGGGGTTTTCGACCCTCAAAAATCGACACTGATACGTCCACTGTATTACATGTCGAGCAATCGAGTGCCGGAAAAACCGGATTGTTAGGGAAAAGAAAAAAGACAGATAAGAAAAAAACAGAAACAATAACACAGAATCTCACAACCGCAGTAAAAAATATATATAATAGATAATAATATATTTTTATACAAAAGAAAACTGTAACTGTTAATATACATACCATCATCAGAGTACAATCATCAACAAATCAATCTGGACAGTTATAATAACCTGTCCTCTCAAGTGCTGAATATACAGCATACTTACACAGCGGAATAAAATCAAGTACGTGGAATACATCTCTGTCATTCAGCTCGTCTCCTAAGCTCCATAGCATCCTATCCTGAATCTATAATACCCGGTCTGACCCGAGCATTATAATAAAATAACACCTGAGTCAGTCTGGAAAACCAGCGTGAGAAAATACACTCAATTTGAATTTAAAATTTAAGTAAATCGTTTAAAATCAAAAAGTATATCGTAAGACCACGCCACACATAAACACGATGGGTTTTTATCTTATGATAACCAAAATAATTTTATATCAAATCATCTGATATTATAATAGTGTCTATAGAATATAAATATCAAATAGCTGAAATGCTTGCATCTTACATTTCCGCGTGATTGGTATACAACTAAAACCGTACGACGCCTATTGGAGAATGGATTTCATACTATGACCAGGTAAGGAACTACCACCGATGAGTGTTTCTCTAGATCAAAGCACCTGGGTCTGACAAGAACATTTTGTACCATGCCACACAGAACCGGCCTAGCACTTGACTACTAGTACCGAATATGTCATCATCCCGGTCATCCGACCTTTTTGAGATCTCATGCACAACCAATCCATAAAATGTATATGTAAGGTATCTAGAAAGATGATGACATACCTTAATGGGAGCGAACCACTTAGCCCTGTTGCATGCTCTGTTTTAGTCATTTCTTAGTTGATGAGGCTTGAGGCTACGTTTACCTTTTCGAATAGCAATCCCACTTGGAATGCTAACACTGCCTTCCAGACAACAATGCAATAATAGCATTCATCCATACAAGTTGTCCCGGGTCTGGACAAACCACTCTCTTCAAAACTCACCGTCTTCATTAGCTTCACGATATCACAATTCATAACACACAAATCGGATCGAAGTGTTTTTTGGATAATTAAATCCGATCCCGGTCTCTTCGAAACGATCAACGGATTTGGTCAGATTTGATAGTCGATTATTTAACTATCAAATTACATACATAAGCAGTCACTAGGCCACATTTATAAATCTTCCAAAACATTTATTTCAAATTATCTTTACAAAGATATATATTCAATCTCTTTCGATATTTCAATATTTGAAAAACAATCTCAAATTCTTATATCCATAACGTGATATTTCAACCATATCAACACTTGGAAATATTTCCAAATCCAACTTATAATTCATTACTTAGAAAAATATTTCTATATAAATCATTTCATAGTTAAAATATTTTCAAAACCATTGATTTCAATGCTTAGGAAAATATTATAAGTCTATTTTCCAAACTTTATTTCTAATATCCATACTCAGAAAATAATTCGTACTTATCTCGTAAATCTTCGGAATTTTTATTAATTGCCTTTTACAATTTCCAAAAATATCGATTATACTTATTTATAATCCAACTAACAATTTATAACTCCTTTAATGAATTCAGATTCATTTTTTGAAGTTCCCGAGTCTAAATATTTTGAAAATTCCCTAAATTTCCAGGAAACCCATTATAACACTTAACTTATACAACCACATCCGTTTAAAAAAATATGGTTTACAATCTCGAGAGTATTTATAAATAAATTTCAATTACTAACTTCTAAATTCTATATATATTTATATAATAAAAATTTCAAAAATATGGTTAAATAATTATTTAAAATATCAAAGCACTTTTAAAATAAACATCAATAACAAATTCCAATTTATAAATAAAATTCTAACCGATTTACAAAACTCGTTTATAACTTAGAATTCATTTCAACAAATTTAAATATTTAAATAACTAAATTCTAAAATATTTTAATCCAATTAATAGTTTTAAAACTACATAGTTTAATTAATAAAAATCTTCTTTTTAAAACAAACTTAACCTCTCGATAAAAATATTTTTTTTAAAGTTTCAATATAATCAATTTCAATTTACAAAATCTCTCTCGATTCATAACACATCGACCACATTCCAAATTTCATAACCTTTTTCACATTCTAAAGATAGACTCTACCATTTCTTTTTAAACCGATTACCCTATCTCATTATAAATTCTCACCGTGAATTTATAGCCCCAATTTGTCAAATGATAATCATTTCACTTTATTTATAAACATTGGTTATAAATTTCAAAATCTCATTTCCAATTTATAACAGGTTCATATTACCAAAAATTTATTTATAAATCGATTTCTAAATTTAATTCCATTTATAAATCAATTTCTTAAATAACCTAACTATATTCCAAAACCAATCAAATCTCGATTTCTACTTTCATTTCATAACTTAAAAATCTTATTTAAAATCCAGTATAACCAATTTTATTTTTATTTCAAATTCCCTTTATTCTCCCAATCTATTTAAAACTCGATTTTAAAACCCTTTTACATTTAAACAAATATCACTTATTTTTATTATTTACAAAAAATCTTTTATGTACATTATTTTAAAATCTCTATTTGAATTATTTCACGAAATAGTTAAGTACAAATTTAAAATCAAACCATTTATTTTATCTAAACAATACCTCTTTAAATAATCCTAAAACTCCATATAAATATTTCAATGTCAAAATCCCTTTCTAAATTTCTTTTCAAATTCAAAAATAATATTTATGGTATTTTAAAATACCAAAATCTAGGCCAGTGCTACTATAGCATCCAATACATCAAATCATATCATAATCTATCACAGATTATTCAAACACATCATATATCACTATATATGAAATTAAAATCAATATTTTTGATGAATCCAGTTGGATCCCTCCAACCTGTTTCCTTGCAACCACATATGTTAGATAACCTAAAATATCAATCCCGCTTCGAGGCGGGATATCGCGGTAATATAGGGTCATCCGCTATTATGCGGGTGCATAGGGTCTCATCCGCTCCAATAGGCGAGAATACATCCAACTGCTAATATATATACTAATATATATAATATAACATCCAACTAATAATAATAATTAATAAATTCATCCAATCAACCAATAAATAAATTTTAACAATTTAAATTAAAACCTGTAAATCCAAATGAGTAAGATTTTACTCACCTTGATTACAGTCGTCGCTGAAGCATTCTGTTTTAAATTAAAATTAAATAGAAGTTTAATTTTAACCAAAATTTCCGCTAGCTACAATTATCACCTAATCAATTCCATTTCGTAGTACTATTCAATATGAACCAAACGCAACAGTCCGCGTTCGATTTGGACCTAAAACAAGCGAGTAATTCAATTTATAAATTATTAGATTTTAAACCAAAATAGATTACTTAACTATATTACTTTATTAATTACCCATCACAAAAGAAGGCCCGGTCCACTAGCATACTCGACCCGCCTCTTTCCCACTCTCCTTCTCTTCTCTTTTTTTACCATCGCATGTAACCCATCTCTCGTGCACGTGCCTCGTGTCAGTGACACGCCACTTCAGACCATCATCAATCGATCTGCGACCACTCGCGAACTCGCCTCGACTTCCTCTCTTGATCGCACACCACCACACCTCGTTCGAGCCCCTTAATCAAAAAACGACCTGTTTGAATTTCCTACAGCCCAAAAAAAAATCGCACCTCTCTATTTACGACTGCACACCCCCAAAATCGGACCCAAGCTGCCATTCCTCACGACAAACGCGATGCCATAAACCCCATTCACTATCATTGACCAAAGCTCGAGAAACAACAAACCCTAGCTACAACTACCATTCGACTCAACTGTCGAGCTCCATGAATAGGTGCCGCACCCCACAAACACTATACCAGATCGATGCAAAATATGAATTATGATTTTTAAAATTGGTTTCACATTTTTTAATTGAGTATAAATGGAGAAATCGATTTTTGAAGTTCCTTTTTTTTCTTCTGTTGCGTGCTCAGTTTATCTGCGATTCAAATAATAGAGGGAGGGACGTAAGTAGTGGCTTGAGCAGGAAGAGATAGGGTGGCTTGTGAGATATGTTAAGTATGTAAAGTCAAATCAAACAAATATATTATTATTTAAATTGACAATATCTCGCTTATAATAACTTAAAATCCCGAACCACTATCGATACGTGCCGCCTATCATTCCTAATGTTATACCCCTATTCCGAATTCAATGGAATAAGTTTCGGGACCTAATTCGATCGTATGGAGAAGATAACTTTTCAAACCCAATTATTATATTAAATTTTTGATATTAATTTCAACGCGTTTCTAACCCGTACGACCGAACGGTAAATCCAAACGTTATAAAATTTGAAATCCAATAATAATACACTATTACAGATCCAATGGAACTAGTTTCGTCGAAATCCAAGACTGTGCCCCGGAAGGCTATTTTTATATGTTAATTTAAACGAGTTATTTTTAAAATCGAGTAAATCACTTATAAATCCAATTTAAAATTTTTATTACCTTCCTTCTTATTAATAGCAATTAAATAAGCCTTTAAATCATTTTTACACACCTAAGAATCCAAGATTTAATGTTTTAAACAAATTTCAATTATTAAATTCAAAAATTAAATTATCCAATAAATCGTTATATTTGAAATTCAAGCTATTAAATTTATAAAATTAACTTTCAAATATTTAAAATAACATAAAATAAATATCCCGATTCCACATTACTAAAATTCTGGGTCGTTACAACTGGAGTGTTTGAATTGTTATTATTGGAACTTTTTTTCATTCATCGATGGAACTTCACAAATATTGGGTATGAAGCAAGTTTCGAAATTCCAATTTTCGGTTCCATTCTAATGTTTGAAAATTTACAATGTTTTGGTTCCATTTCGAAAATTCAGCAAATTCCATTATAATTCTGATTCCGAATTTCTTTACTTTTTGGAACTTTTTTACATATTGGTATGTTAATGAACATCTAAAAAAAATTTAATTGTAGTTGTAATATAACAAGCATCTCACTATCAGCACTCATGTTTTTGCTAGCGGTCACCATGTGATTTTTTTATACTACGGTCGACGAACTATCGTCGAAACCAGCAAGGTTCGCACAATGGTTGGTCGTCAAGTGTGGTGGCCGCAAGTAGAAACTTGAATGTCGATAGCAGCAGTACACCATAACAAATATAAATTTAACCAGGTTCAATTAACTAAACTTACATTTTAACAAACTATACTTTAGAATTTTATCTCTACTAGCATTTCTCCAATAATAAATAAGCGCAATTAACCAGCCCACTAACATTTTGTACAACATTCATACCAATAGCAGCACTCCAGCTTAATTCATTCATCTAGGGTTCAGCGGCAGCCTTAAAACATTAATATTAATAGCTAAAATCATGTCTACTTGAAACGAACCAATTCCATTATTCAATTTCTCTCTTATCACGTTGGATGTTTTTCTCTCTGACCATGGGATTTCTTCTTCCCATGCTTGGTTTCTCTTGCTCCTGCTTTTGTTTTGATGGATATTACCAGTTAAATTATAAATAAGTTTTTTTTCTTTCTTTTTAACCTTTTTTACAATAACAATCACCGAAAAATGAAAAGATAACCTGATTCCGAACCGGCCATCGTCAAACTGGACAAGAATTGCCAAAATTGCAGGGTGCCGGTCGAAATCTCAAATAATGGTACGAAAGCCAAATGTTGGTAATGGTGCATTCAATATCAGTTCATTTGTTTAGAGTCTTTTGACTACTAACCATCCTAGCTTGTGACTACCAACCCCTCCCCCCCCTCAACAAACCAAAAACACACATAAATAAGCCTCGATTAACATCTTGTAATCTACCTTAATACTCTCGTGCATCTACTTTCGTATTTTCAATTCGGCTCTTGGTATTTTAATATTTTGAATGTAATTGTGGTAAAAAGTTGATGGAAGGTTGTCAAAATTTAGTTTCCTTGGAAATAAATGTATCCAGGTGGGAACTGCAAAAGTTATCAAATTTGATAGGAGTTCACTAACACAATTTTATTTTATTTAACTTTTTAGTTTACCTCCATCCATTCGAAACGAGGACCAATAAAAATAGCATGATACCAAAGATGCCAAAATAACCTTTTTTTACTTATGCTTATCATATAGTCATAGTTGATTTTTTGATATCTTATTAATTGGCCGTTGGATTTCATTTTTGGATCATTTTATTTCTTTAATTTGTAGGATTTAACATTTCTTTTGTTAGTTATGAGTTTCCATACTTCAAAATTCCATCTTTATGCAAAAACCCACATATTTTATCCAAGTTAATTATGTTATTTTTATTACTTTACATATTTATTTAATTAAATATGTATCTGTTGAATACTGTTGCAATATTTAAGGTGTGTGGTGATGAGATATTAGATGTTTGAGATGGTGTACGCGTGAGGAATTATGGTACATTTTATGTAGGACTTATGTATAAACTTAGGATATATGGATTAGATAAAATAAAATAATTTATTAATCAGGTCACATAGGTCCAAATGATTAATAATGGTGATCCATATTCACTACTGTTAAGGGGTTATTTAGTTTCCCCAAGTCTAATTTCTAGCTTCCACTTTTTTATTCTCATTTCCTAATTACCTCTCATAATTTCTTTTTTTAGATAATATAAAATAAAATCAGACTAATTTAGTTGGAAAAAATCTACACAAAACGACCTTATGCTAAAAAACCTTATGTAGTTTACGAACTTTATTGATATATCAAAAATGCATTTTATAAGCGCTCTAAAATAAATAAAATGCAATATTATCATAAGCATGTGTATAGATGAAAAGTACATGAACTAAAATTTAGTTTATTAAAAGTTCTTGAAATGAGTCTTCAACTTTAATAGCTACTAGCATTGCATCTTAACAGAGGGTGGATTGTTTTGTTGCTCCACTACATGAGTTTTCTAGCGTTTGCCTCTCCAATTGCCAAGTATTTTGATTATCGCATTTTGTTATTGTTCCATCATATATCTAAGCTCATTTTGAAGTTCCAATGCATCCTTTCCATAGAGGTAATATAGGGTAAGTAAACAATAACAACAATAATTATACGAGCTAACAAAATATAACATATAATCATTAAAACCGGGATAAGCTTTATCAATGAAAAATCTGAGCAATAAGACCTAGTAATAAAATTGTGAGAACCATTCCAATATGAAATATGCACATACGGATAATGTCCTTATGAATACGCATGATAATACCATGAACAAACATAAGTAGATTTTCATGTACCATCCTATTCTAGTGCACCATATTTGTCGACAAGTAAAACAAAGGATAGATCTGGAAAATATTTACTAAAAAATTTCCGCTCACATGAGACTATCTGAAAAAAAGGAGAAAACGAAAAGATCTATCGCCATCCTAAATGCTAAGCAATCTTCAAAGTAAGTCAAATATGCTTGGCCCTATCACTATGGCCAAAAAAATTATTCTTATTTTCAGGTCTACCTAAAGCATAACATTTCCATTTGGAAACCAAGGGGAAATTGATATTCATACTTTTAAGAGGAAGTGCATCATGAAGAAGACCCCCATAAGCAAAAAGACTTTAAAGGTGAATGTGATTGTCCAAAATAAGGAAAAACTAAATTTCGGTAATATGTTTTCACGGATTACGTCCCAAGCACTCTTAGTTTAAATTTACCCTTGAATCATAAATTGATTTCATGAGAATATATGATCAAGTCAAAGGTTGGTTTAGATTTTTACATCATTTTCCAACTTTCACTCATATATGTGGGCGTTCCAGTGAAACTTTGGTTCGCTAAATGGCTGTATTTAGAGGACAAATTTTTTTATCTTGAAAAGTTATTATCTAAGAATCCAACCCATATTTGGAAGGGTATGCTTAACAAACATCACTATGGGACCTAATAGCAAGCTCCCTTCCATCCTTAGCCCAAATTTTATTTCCTAGATACCTAATGGGATTTTCTAAAATTACCTTTCATGCCTTAAGAATAAGTTGACAAAAATCTTTTCAAGCTACTAAAAAAAGAATTAGTAGATTTTATAGCTAAAAAATACGAGAACAAATTGAACTAAGGACATATTTAAAAGAACAAGTCTACTTACTTGAGAATTGATAAAGGAACTCCATTTGCTAACCAATTTGAAAAGCATCATTTGGTACTATTGAAACACCAAATAAAGCTCTAGTACTGTTAACCCATAAAATGGATCAACACCCTGGTTTGAGTGTGAAAGCACCAACCCTATTTATCAAGGCAAATAAAATAGAGAAAGCAATAGCAAATAGTAGAAAAGTTAAAGAGATAAGAGATCATTATAGTGGTTCAGCTGTTAATGAAGCCTACGTCCACTTTTTAGATTCTTTTATTAATCAACTGCTATTACAAAGAAGTTTAGATTACAGTATAATTATCCTTTCCTAGATTAGATCAAGCCACCATTATTAGAGACAAAATGAGGATCTCAATTGTCCCTCAATGGCTGTTATATGGGAGAAGAAGAGTGAAGAAATAATGGTAGAGCTTTGGCAGAGATCAAATCCCCTTTATTGTTTCATATAGGATGGTATTTATAGGGGTTAGAGAGAACTTGGGCCAGAGCCACTTTACCAAAAGCCTGTATTCGTCATGCAGAGGTCGCTCAGGAAGTTTGGGAGTATTTGGAGCTAACTTTTCGGATCGGTATTGATCCGAAAAGTTGTGCAATTTTGGTGTCTTATCAATTTGGTTGTCTTCCTATCCCATAATTGAGTGCCTTGTCCGAATATCAAGTCGTTTGAAGTTAGTTTGATCATCCATCTTCATAGATCATCCAATCCATCCCTTCGTAGAAGATCCATCCATAACTCACTCAATAGTTAACCAAATGACATGAAATTTCATACATGCAATGTACATGAGTAGGAAAGCCTCCAAATCAGATCTCATGAGGATCTGAGCTAAGCATTTGGATCGGCGATGATCCAATTAAGTCGGATCGACGGTGATCCAAACCCTTAGCTTATTTTTGAATCTTCTTCTAGGTCATAGAAGATCCAGCCATACCTCACTCAATACTTAACCAAATGACACCAAACTTCATACAAGCAATGTACATGAGTAGGAGAGCCTCCAATTGGATCTCATAAGGTATGGCACATCCTAGGTGGGATGGATCTGATCCGTCAAACTAGCTCAATTTAGAGGAGATCCATCTATAACTCATTACATACTTATCGGCATCAGATGAAACTTTGCAGGTAGCTTCTAGAGGATATGTGGGATCTACACTATGGATCGAAGGTGGTGGGGCCTACCATAAATGGATCAGACGACCTGATGAGTTTGGATCGGTGCTGGTCCAAATGGGCTTAGCCAAATGACTTTATTTTTGGTGTGAACCTTCTTTTATGTCTTTTAAGTGCCCCTCCAAATTTCAAGTCAATTGGAGTTCGTATGAGTTCTGTAGGTCCATTTTAAGTTGTTCCAATCCAAAAGCGGGTAGATATTTGAATGGATCAAATGAGTCTTCACTTCTTGAACTAATTTGCTTGGAATGTTACCAAACTTGATAGGTGAGCTTAGTAAAGGCATAGGAGTGCAATGCAAGTAGTTAGAAGGAAACACGAGCCAACATTTTGGGTCGGTACCAATCCGAAAAGTTTAGCGTAACTTTGGGCCAAACTTCTTATGTTTCTTTGTCTTGTATTTTAGGCCTTTGGGTCAAGGTTCGAGTCGTTCTGACTTAATATGAATGTTCTAACTCCTTTTGAGTTATATTGGGTTAAAAACCCAGCTAAAACTTGCCCTCCAAAGTACGCCTTTTGAATGAAATGTGTGCTTTGCTCCAGAACAAGTGCCAGTAACGAGTCTCCGATTGTTGAGTTGTCCAGCTGCTTTAGCCTTGGTGAACCATCCAGTTCCTTTGGATTCTTTCGTCAATCACAAGTCATTCCAAACCTATTATAGCCTAAGACTCTAGACTCTACTCAACTGCAATCTATATATCACAATAATTCTGGTTTCATTCGGAGTTATTACATCTCATGTCTCTAATTACATCGCATATCTTTAATTACATTATACATCTCTAACCGCCCTGTGTTCATCTGGGATTTACTTCATTACCACTCAGATTTAATTCAAAGTAATAATATCATATATTAAAATAACATTATATATAAAAATCACATCATATATCAAAATCACATCATATTACATCATATATCAAAATCATCATGGGTTCATCCAAGATTTATCTGTTTTATTCTATTTATAAGGCACTCAAATCCTTTTCGCAAAATCAAATCTGTTTTAAAGTTCGATCTCTCCGGACTGTTTAAGTTTAATGCACGATCTCTCCAGATCGTTTAGTGTTTAGTTTAAGGGACGATCTCTTTGGATCGTTTGTTGTTTCAATTCAAGGGGATGATCTCTCCGGGTCATTATTTATTAAGTTATAGGGGATTAAGTAAGCCCGTCCTCTCACTCTCCGGTAAGGGGACTTACTTCTTGCAGTCCGGTCCCGTCCCTCCGGTCGGGATATTATGGCGTTTGATATCGTACAAGTCCATCCACTTGCTCTTTGGCAAGGGGACTTGCACTTTGCACTCCGGTCTCATCTCTCCGGTCGGGACTCTATGGCGTTCAAAATCAGTCATCACATTAAATATGGATTATACAAAATTCAAAATTCAAATCAAAGAAAATAAGAAAAAATTAAATAAGTAGAAATCCTGAATATTTATCCCAAACATCCTAATCAGAGCATGACAAGGGACCAATCTAGGTTTGGTGCATGCCCAAGCAATCTGAGATTATTATCCTAAATAATCATCTCAGGCATCCAACTCAAAGCGTGCCTAAGGATCATTCGGGATCCCGTACATGTGTAAGCGGCCTGATATTATAGTTGTTTTTACCACTAATATACAAAAATAAAAGTGCAAAAAAGAAACCAAAGCAGAGAGTAGTTGCCGGATCTGACTTCCCGTCCATCCCAGTTGGGATTATCAATCTTGGCCCAGATCCCAGGGCATTCCTTGAAGCATCTGCAGTGGGTGGTGGCTACTCTGGCTATGCTATCGTAGCTCTGTTCCTCACGTATTATGGCAGCTAGTTGTTCCGAACTATTTCTTCTATTAGATCACGAAGGTGTCGGCACTCATTTGTTTCATGTCCGCCCAACTCATGGAAGATGCAAAACTTTCTAGATCCTTTTTCTCGATCACTGGGATCTCTTCTTGGAGGCTTCTGATAGGGAATTTTCCCCCAGTGTCTAGGTATATCCTTTCCAGAGTTTCAGTCATCTTAGAGTAGGAAGAGAATTTGGGCTCTCTCCTTTGTCGTTTCGGTTCTTTAGAATAATAATGAGCTTCTCTTTTTCCTTTGTCCTTTCCAAATCCTGCTCTAGAGGATCCCTTGCTATCTACAACATATATTTCAGCGTCTTCAGCTTCATCTTCAGCGTCATTATCCTCCTGATGTAAATATCTCTCATCTTCACAGTAAAACTCAGCAAGATCCATTGGTAGATCCCTCTTAAGTGTAGCGCTGAAGACGGTCTTGCTTGCGGCTTTAGACACTGCCGCCATCGAAATCACTAATGGGTCCGGCCTATCGATTGCAGTCGCTGCTGCATTGAATCTTGTTAAATAACTTCTCAAGGTCTCCCTGGGCCTTTGTTTCACATTGGCCAATGTCATCACATTCTTTAGTTGTGAGACGTGAACTCGGAATTGTCTTAAAAATCCACCTACTAACTCATTCCACGTGCTAATGGACCCATTCTCCAGCACTCTAAACCACATCGCCGCCAAACCCATCAAATATAATAGGAAGCACCGCCCCATTACTTCCTCGGAAGCACCCAACACCTCCATATGTCGGATATATCTCATCAGATGAATCATTGGATCGGTCTTTCCATCGTACATTTCCAGCGCGGGAAGCTTGAAATCTGGAGGATTTCTCGCGTTCTGGATATTAGCAGTAAACGGGTTTCTGTTCACATCTTCCAAACCCTGATCTGTGGGTCCTCCTCTAACCAGCCTTCTTACCAATTTAGCAATTTGATTTTCACCATCCAATGAAGGTCTTCATTTGAAAGCGATGTTCTGCCCCTCGCCTTAGCAAGGGAAATCCGACGCATACTCAGTTGGTTGTGCACTAGTGTTATGCCTTACTCTCCTAGTCCCATCCTGCCCTCTGCTCCTCCGGGGTAGCCCTGGCACATATTCTTTTCCTGTTGCACTCTAGTATTCATATTAGTTCCCGTACCACCAGTTCCTAGAGTTTCAACAGTCACTCCATTATTGGCCCTTTCGGTGCCAGCTCCAATATTATCCCATCACCAGCGTTGATTCCCAGGTTGAATCTCGTGTTGCCCCCAAGTATTGGTTTCTCTGGGCGTGGAGACAATATTCCATCTCGTTCTAATCCAATTCTAACAGCTTCTGTATTGTTTTCTAGGGTCTAAATTCCTACAGCTCCTGCAATTCCTTGTTGTCCAATCCTTTGGAAGAATCCCTTCATCATCTCTTGTTGTCTAGCCAAGATCTCATCCTGCATTTCCTTCATCAACCTTTCCATTTCTTCTCTAGCTACATAGTTGGATTGGTGAGAATTTGAGAATGCTTCCTGACTACCCCCAGGCTCTGGTTGACTTGCTCTAGTTTTAGATCTAGTGTTAGGCCTCTTCATTTTTCCCAAATCTTATATCCAAGCTTCAAGTTTTCGGATCTACCTTTGTTCTCAATGAAAGCACCAAAAATGTTTTCAAGCTACTAAAAAAGAATTAGTAGATTTTATAGCCAAAAATACGGAAACAAATTGAACTAAGAACATATTTAAAAGAACAAGTCTACTTACTTGAGAAATGATAAAGGAACTCCATTTGCTAACCAATTGGAAAAGCATCATTTGGTATTGTTGAAACACCAAATAAAGCTCTAGTACCATGTTGAAATATTTGAATAAAACAAAATAAAGTAGAGAAGAGTAACAGGAAAGAGAAGAAGAAATAATGAAATAATGTAGGCTACATATTAATTGAATTTCATTTTTAATAATCCATATTACATTGCAGGATACTTATTGGCATGTTTACTTACATGTTAAGTAAACATATGAAAGATAGAAAATAGAAGATACAAAAGAGGAAATATAATGGAAATTACGAATGCTAATGATAAAATCTCAATAACGTAATATATAAAGGGAAAGTTTTTAATTTCCATTATTATTTTATATATATTATTCTTATCATGTTTCCATTATTCCTAACACTCTTCCAATATTCTTACTTTCCATTTCACTTAACATTCTTTCTCAAACCCACGATGCGATGATTGTAAGCATCGAAGTTTGCTAACCACAATACAAACCAATCACCAAATCAAAACTACTTTAACAAACACCAAACTACAAATAAAAAATTGAGTAAATGTTTGCATTCCATAAACATATCGAACGAACGAATACAATTAGCCTACTGACATTCAGAATCATCTACTTTTGAAGGTAGTAAGTCATGTTGGTCCAAACAAAGACAAATGCCATCTCCAACCAAACCTACTCCATATCTTAAGAATCCCCAAGAACTAACCAACAAAATCACTAATCCAAACAATAAAATAACAACAAACTCCAAACTTCAAAAAATAGCTCCACCAAGAACTTACTAACATTCAATACCATCTACTTCATAAAGCAGTAAGTAATGTTGATAAAACAAATATCAACTCCAAATTCAAACAAATAGCATACTAACACAGAACAAAAGGCAAATTCGAATAATTTCAACAATCATATAATTCATAGACACCTCCACCCATAAAACCGATACAAAAAAACATATTTACCCTCCTAAATACACAATTCCAATCAATATAAATTCTCCTAATTTCAATTCCACTACAACTCTATCCATAGCATAAATCATCACTCATCTCAAAATTTAATTTCAATAACTCTGAAATATAAAACTACAAATCCTCAAAAGCTTAAATTTCTATCAAGATATAAGCACTATTGTAATACCATTTTGAAATGCCAAATAAGGCAAATAAAATGTTGAAATATATAAATAAAATGTTGAATTTTGGCGACACTATATGGAGAATTGAAGATGTTGAAAGTAGTTTGGTGACAGGGGAGACAGTTCACGAATCGGAGTTCGGAGGAAGGAGTCGTGGCGAAGAAGGTGGAGCTGTTGCATTAATAGTGACAGACGTCTATAGGAAAAGCCACAAATGTCTATCACTTTAGGAATTGATTTCCCGAGTGCATTGACAGACGTCTGTGGTTTTCCCGCAGATGTATGTGGCGTCTTCAGAAGCAATTCAGGCTGGACTTATGGATGTTGATTTGTGATATTCAAAGGGGCGATTCTGGAATTTGCCTAGGTTTTTTACTCTCATATATAAGCTATTTTCTAGTTTGAAGGTGTAGGATCTTCAAGAGATTAAGGGTTTTATCCTCCATTAAAATAGGGTTTATCAAAACCTAGTTTTCTTCAATTCTCTTCTCTACAAATCAATTCTATTTTTTAATATAGATCATTATAATCAATCTCTTGTACTCTTCTTATTAATATTAATAAAAGCTCTCTCTCAAAGTGGATGTACACTAACATGATGTTAGTGGAACCACTATAAATTGATGTGTGATTTATTTATCATTATTGCTTAGTTTATCTATTGCTTGTTTGGTGATTGTGAATGTTTTTGGATTTGATTGAGATTTTGATTGGTTGTTTTGCACTTCTTACCATGATCTCATTTTCCGTTGTGCTTTGGGGTTTTGATTTAAGTGGTCTTGAGTTGAAATCGCCATAATAGTTGGTATCAAAGATTTGGTGTTGGTAGGTGGTCGTAGAAATGCCAGAATCGAAAAATAACTCTAATAGTCCCCCAATGGATAGTCCAAGTGGTGTAGCACCGTATGTACGTGTATTGTATGCAGCTTTGTGGTCACAATTGGTTATTGACAAGTGGAATGGTGATAATGATTTTGAAAAGTGGCAATGGAAGATAAAAGCGGTTCTTAGGAGGAATCGTGTACATCGGGTAGTGTTTGATACACATTTATTGTCCATGGAAATCTCGGATGTAGAGAGAGAGGAATGGAAGAGTGGGCATTCACTACACTTCATCTTGCTATGGGAGAGAATGTGATCTTCGAAATTAGTGGTGAGACTACCGCTAAGAAAATTTGGGATAAGCTGGAGGAGTTGTACATGAAGAAGTCACTAACAAATCGTTTGATCTTGTTGCGAATGTTTTTTTACCTATAAGATAAAGGAAGGAACTTCGCTAAAGGCGCACTTGAATGTGTTTGATGATTTGCTAATGAAGATGAAGGCGGTAGATTTGAAGATTGAGAAAGATTAAAAGGTGGTGATATTGTTGTGTTCGTTGTTGGACCGTTATACGGATTTCTCAAATAGTTTGATCTATAGATAGGATACTTTAACTCTTGGTAATGTTAAAACGGGTCTTCTTAGTTAGAAGTTGCAGGATCAAATGAAGGAGTTGGGTGATGGAAGTAATGGTGCTTGTAGTGGTCATGCTTTATTTGTGGAGAAGGAGAGATATGAGAAGAAAAGGAACCGGGGGCGTTCTAGATCAAGAAAGCACAGTTGGAGAGGAAAGTCAAAGGAAAGAAATGGCAAGTGTTTTATTTGTAAGAAACCTGGTCATTGGAAGAATGCGTGTCTAGACAAGGAGAAGGCAAAGAAGGAAGTTGCATCTTCATCCATAGCGGTGGAGAGTGGAGTTGGTGAGGAAGACATAGATGTTTTGATGGCGATAGCATCAGATGTTTCGGGTAGTAATTAGATGCTCGATTCGGGGGTGTATTACCATGTGATGCCAAATAAGAATTGTTTTTCTTCTTATATCGACAAAGAAGAAAAATCGATTGTTATGGGAAATGGTGCTATATGTAGGTCAAAGGGCATTGGATCCGTGCAAATTCGGATGTTTGCGGAGTGGTTTGTACTCTCACTAATGTGCTCTTTGTTCTGGGACTTCGAAAGTCTCTTATCTCCTTGGGGCAATTAGATTCTTTAGGTTGTAAGATCACTATTGAGAGTGATAGCTTGTGGGTTTTGAAGGATGTGCTTATGTGATGAAAGGTGCTAGGACTTATGGTGTATATTTGCTTCAAGGTATGACCACAGAAGGTGAAACTTGTGTAGGCGTAGATAGTTCTCGTGGCTTGGATATGACTAGGTTGTGGCATTTGAGGTTGGCTCATGTCTCGAAGAGAAGTTTGGATATTCTTCGGAAGAGGGAGATGATCAATGGAGAGAGTTTCAGCAAGTTAGAGTTTTGCGAGGAATGTGTCATGAGGAAGCAAACAAATGTTTCATTCAGTGAAGGAAACATGATTCGAGAGGAATTCTTGAGTATGTGCACGCGGACGTTTGGGGACCGACACCAGTAGCCTCTTTGGGTGGAGCAAGGTATTACATTTCTTTAATTGATAATTTTCTCGAAAAGTTCTGGTGTATGTAATGAAGGCCAAGTCGGAGGCATTTGCAATGTTCAAAGCATGGAGGGCTCTTGTTGAGAATGAGAGTGGCAAATCTTTGAAGGTTCTTAGGTCCGACAATGGCGGAGAGTACGTTTTTGGAGAGTTCTTGGAGTTTTGCAAGCACCATGGTATTCAGAGCATTTTACTATACCGGGAGATCCGCAGTCAAATGGTGTTGCGAAGAGGATGAACTATAATCTACTTGAGAAAGCTCGATGCTTGAGATTGACATCGGGTTTGTCTAAGGAATTTTCGGCCGAAGCTTTATCAACATGATGCATATTATTAATCGAATTCCATGCCCGGCTATTGGTAACAAAATTCCAGAGGAAGTGTGGAAGGGAAAGAGCATTGACTTGAGTTATCTTCGTGTATTTGGTAGTCCGGTTTATATGCATGATCCGAGAAATGATAAACTTGAGCCTAAAGCTTTCAAAGGGGTCTTGTTTGGTTATACGGACGATGTAAAAGGCTATCGGATATGGAATCTGGAAACGAAGAAGGTTGTAAATTCTCGTCATGTTACTTTTGATGAGTCGGCTTTGTTCAAGGAGAATGAAAGCTCATCGAATGTTACGGATTTGGTTCATGGTGAATCAAAGGAGAAGGAAGTTATTCCCATCTTTCGTCTAAGGAGTAGAGTAGTTGGAGATGCTTGTATGGAGGAAGTGGTTGATGTTACATCACATAGTCCATAGGGTGCCTCTAGTAGTGTTAGTGAAGTACATGATTCTAAAGAAGATTCGGTTCAAGGTAGAGCCGAAAGGAGTTTTGGTGATGGTATTGCTACTCGGGTTGGCTGACATGCTATAAGACCACCCGAAAGATATGGTGATTGGAACTATCTTAGCCTTTGTGATAATTTGGACTATGCTCTTCATGTAGTCCAAGATGAGCCATTGGACCTTGATGACGTCATGGATTCGAGTAATAGCATGAAGTGGATTTGTGCCATGGAGGAAGAGATGCAATCATTGATGAAGAATTAAACTTGGGATTTGGTTCCACTTCCTAAAGAAAACTGTACTATATGGTGCAAATGGATATACAAGGTGAAGGACGATGGGAGATACAAAGCTAGGCTAGTGGCTAAGGGGTTTGCACAAAGGAAGGGAAAGGAGTATGATGAGATATTTGCACCGGTTGTGCGCCATACTTCAATCTGAATATTACTTGCTATAGTTGTTATTCATGACTTGGAGTTGGAGCAACTTGACGTGAAAACCGCATTCTTGCATGGTGACTTAGATGAAGACATCTACATGGAGCAATTGGAAGGTTTTGTTGTAGATGATAAGTCAAATTTGGTTTGCAAGTTAAAGAAATCACTATATGGTTTGAAGCAATCACCTAGACAATGGTATAAGACATTTGATCATTTTATGCTTGAAAATGGTTTTGATAAAAGCACCAAGGATGCTTGTGTATATTTCAAAATGGTGGAAAATGATTGCTGGGTGTATTTACTCTTGTATGTAGATGACATGCTCATTGCTTCTAAGGATAAGAATGAAATCAACAAGTTAAAACTGAGTTTGAAATCGGAGTTTGAAATGAAAGATCTTGGAGATGCAAAGAGGATATTGGATATGGAAATAGAAAGGGATCGAAAGCGTTTTGAGTTGAAATTGACTCAAAAGAAGTATGTAGAGAAAAATCTTTACCGATTTAGCATGGAGAACGCAAAGGCATCAAATACACCCTTACCTTTGCAAATGAAGCTTTCGAGTAAGAGATCGCCTATCTTAAGAAAGACAAGGCTTATATGGCAATGGTGCCATATGCTAGTGCGGTTTGAAGTTTAATATATGTTATGGTGTGTATAAGGCCCGATATTGCAAATGCCGTCGGGATGGTTAGTTGGTATATGGTTAATTCTGGGAAATCACATTAAGAAGATATGAAGCTTATTTGGAGATACCTTAGAGGTATATCATCTCATGGTCTTATTTTTGGCGGTATTGAGGGGATGAACCGCAAGTTCGTTAGTTATTGTGATTCGAACTACGCCGGTGATAGGGACCGGAGAAAATCAACTTCCGGATATGTCTTCACACTTAGTGGTACGGCCATAAGTTGGAGATCGAGATTGTAGACTGTAGTTGCTTTACCCACTACGGAGGTGAAGTTGATAACCATGATGGAGGCGGCAAAAGAGGCACTTTACTTGAGGCAATTATTGTGTGACTTGGGATTCGAGTATGATAGTATCGATGTTCGATGTGATAGCCAGAGTGTTATTCACTTGGCAGAGAATTTGGCGTCTAGCTCAGGGACTAAGCATATTGAAGTGAGAGAGTCATTTTTAGTAACCATGGATGAAGATAAGCAATTATATCTTTGGAAAGTGCACACAAAGGATAACACGGCTGATATGTTCATTAAGGCATTGCCGGTTGGAAAGTTCGAGCATTGCTCGAACTTGATTCGCTTATTAAAGTGCTAGTGCCATGGGATGGCACGGTTGAGGGAGGAGCTTGGTTATGGATGAGGAAGAGTATCGGTGAGGGATTGTGGTCTTATCTTCTTAGTGAGTACTAGTTTACACTTCTTAGTGCTTTTGTCTTTTTGTGAGGCAGTTTTGGACTTGGGTGCTTTCAGCACTTTGTCAATGGGCCGAGGCTTTGCCTGAGCTTGTTAATGGAGTGCAATGGGCGGCGGCTTTGCCGAAGCTCATTGAGAAAGCATTCAAGCTTATTTGGTTGAAGGTAGTAGTGGTGATAGTTTGGAACTATCGATTCTTAGTGTTGGAGATGGATATAGTGTCAAGGTGGAGTGTTGAATTTTGGCGACACTATACAAAGATTGAAGATGTTGGAAGTAGCTTAGTGACGGAGGAGACGGTTCACAAATCGAAGTTCGGAGGAAGGAGTTGCAGCAAAGAAGGTGGAGCTGTTGCATTAACAATGATAGATGTCTGTGGGAAAAGCCACAGACGTCTGTCACTTCTGGCGTCTTCAGTAGCAATTCAGGCTGGACTTATGGATGTTGATTTGTGATATTCGGAGGGGAAATTCTGGAATTTGCCTAGGTTTTCTACTCTCCCATATAAGTTATTTTCTGGTTTGAAAGTGTAGGATCTTCAAGAGATAAAGGGTTTTATCCTCCATTAAAATAGGGTTTATCAAAACCTAGTTTTCTTCAATTCTCTTCTCAACAAATGTATTCTGTTTTTGAATATTGATCATTATAATCAATCTCTTGTACTCTTCTCATTGATATTAATAAAAGCTCTCCCTCAAAGTAGATGTATACTAACAAGACGTTAGTGGAACCACAATAAATCGGTGTGTGATTTATTTTATCATTATTGCTTAGTTTCTCTATTGCTTATTTGGTGATTGTGATTGTTTTTGGATTGTATTGATATTTAAGTTGAGATGTTGATTGGTTGTTTTTGCACTTCTTACTATGTTCTCATTTTCTGTTGTGCTTTGGGGTTTTGATTTGAGTGGTCTTCAGTCGTAATCGCCATAACATAAAACATAACTAAAATATAAAGAAAGAAAATGGAAAGAGAAGAAAAACTTAAAAATAAAGAGTATTGCATCTTTATTGATTTATTTTTCAATAATCCATATTAGATTACATCATACTTATAGTCACATGCTTATGGAATTAGGGGTTAAATAAACATGTAAAAGGGAAAAATACAATAACTAAAAATATAATGGAAACTACAATGAATACGTAAGAGGAAACCCCAATATTGGAAAATATAAAGGTACAAAGCTTACAGTTTCCATTATTCTTAATATGTTTCCTTTTTTCTTAATTTTCATTATTTTTAGCACTCTTCTATTATTCTTAATTTTCATTATCCATAATTTCCATTATTATTAATATTCCGACAATTTATTTTCTAAGTAAGTGATCGAAAGAGACTTGATAGTGAAACTAATTCTCCTAATAGTATCAGTCCTTTGAGTAGGGTGACTTAATTTGGATTGGATAAAATAGCTTTTCTCATTGTTAATTTTTTTTGTCTAGGATATGGTTCATAAAGATTAAGAAAATTTATGAAACTATTAATGGATTGACCGAACCGTTAGTGAATGTAAGAGTGTCATCTATATAGGAGAGCAATGAGATTATAGGACAACCAAGGAATATGGTAATAAAGTAGGAGAATCTATCATATGCCTTAGCCATACCAATGTTTAAACATGGTATTAGAATGAAATTTTTGTTATTGATTTGATAAGTAAGTTCCTAAGCAAAATAAATACTATCCACGATGCTTCCATTTGTCACAAAATAGACTTAGAAGGGAGATATGATTTTCTCAAGGATTATATTTATTGTTGTCACATGAACTTTGGAGACGATTTTATTGGAAAAGTTGGATGAACTTATGAGATGATATTAAAAATAAGATTGAGGATTATGTTGGTGAAAGATCAACTTCTAAATATAACCTCTCCAACACAAAAGTCCAAATAACATGAGTAAGGTCGTCACAGATAATGTTTAAAAAAATATGAGTGAAAAAACACTAAGACCATCTGGGTGCATTGCACTGTCCTTATCCATACCAAAACCACATATTTGACTTCTTCCACATCATTGAGCTCTGACAGTAACAAATTTTCTTAACCCCCAAATGATATGAGGAGTAAAACTAAGGATATTATTATCAATATCTGTTGAAGAATAATTTCCCAGTAGAAGTGATTGAAGGTGTCACATAATAATGCATTTAATATCAATGTGGGAACCAATTAAAATGCAAAATCAACTTTAGTCTAACAATTATGGGCTATTCTTGTTTTTTACAAGCTCAATTGAAAATTTATCGAATTAGTGCCGCCTTCCATGGTCTGTTTAATTCAAATTTTTTGTATCTAACTTATTTCCCTTAATTTGGATTATTTATGAAGGTTTTAGCATTTTAACCAATTGGTAGGAGAGGGGTTGTTAATTAAAAAAACTTTTAATATAATCAGGTCCTCTAATTCTCCAATTTGATTGAAAACATTTCAAAATGTGCTTTCATTCCTATTTTTCAAAATAATTTTAACATTCTGGGCAAATCTAACCATAAGATGCCAAAGATACAAGACTCACATGTATTAATCACTAATATTTTGAAGTGGTCATGATAAGTCCACACATTTTGGGAGCAAATAGACATAGGAATATAATTGACATTAGATACCAACTTAAGGAAACTGGAACGTGATTAGGGCGATGAAGTTGGTTAATTTGAGAGTTTAAGGGATTGGTAAATCACCCATCACTATTAAGCACTCTATATTGGGCTATGTTCTCCTTAAACGAAAATATATTTTTGTTAAGTATTTTGATAAGGTTGTAAAAGGAAAGAAAAGATATTTTAGCCCATTTTTAAAGAGTTTTATGCAGGAAATTGTTGCTTAATTACAAGTAATTTTTGTGTATAAAAATGTCTACCGTATTAATATATGTTTTTGATGGATGATGTTATCATCTGTTCATTTTAATCTTTATCATCTATATTGCATATATTAATGGCTAACATGCTCACTTAAATGCTATTACCCAACATTTATGACTTGTGGATTGGGAATTAATAACCGATTAGGGTTGTTCCAGTAGTGGGTACAATCAGACTTAACTCCCGAGCGAGTAGAATTAATTTAGGACATCGTGAAGATCAAATTGTATTAGGATGCCTGAACTGATCGAAAACATGCCTTTATGACATTTTAAAACAAGGTTTAAGGATGGAGACTGGTGTAGAATCACGCCCTACACTCCTACCATTAAGCCCTCGGTTGGTCAGGTCAGTGATTTCAATGACTATGGCTTTGTTGGTATTGATGCTAAAATTTGTAGTATTGCATTCGAAGGAACTCATAGCTGTGCTCACCTACATTTTTCTCTATCAAACTTAAGAGACAATTGTTATTTTCTTTAACCGAACTAAGGAGACTGTTGTTATTTTTCTTCTGAATGGACTAGAAGACCGTTATGATTATTTTTCATCTGTCATGGGAGTCGTTTGGTACTCTTATTGGAATAGAAGACTATTGGATTATCTGGTATATTTTTTGCTCAAGTCAGCCTAATTAGTTTTTAGTTGATATGTGAAAACTAACAAGTTCATAGTGATCCTGGAAAAACTATTTTGATGAACCGACTAATTTAGGGATTGGATAATTATGGGAATGTGTGACCCTTAGACCCTAGTTAATGTCGCACTATTCATTTGATCCGTTATGCATGATGATACTATGACTATGTTCTAATCATTTTTGTTGTAGTGTATGTTATTATTAACATATTGATTATAAAAGATAATAGTGAGGGGCAACTCGTACTGTGCTTCAGCGGTGCGGTCTCACTATATACCTAATTTTGGTTTGAGATGGACAAATATTATTCACACCGGACTTTTTGTCTAACCAGCAGATTTTGATTTCGCCCTAACCTCTTAGGTACTCATTTAAGTAAGCTGAGGGTACGATATTCAAGTTTAGACAAACAAAGCTTTTGAAGATGTGTAGGAGGCAAGCTAATATTAGAAGTATTTCCGATATGCATTTTAACAGCTTTCGCTTTTTTTGATTTTACGTAATTATGGGGTTAATAACTGTCTAAGTAGTTAAGTATTCGATCTTCCAAAGGGGCATCATCATATGTTGCTTTTGGAATTATTCTTATATGTATTATGCTTTTTCTAAATGATGGACTTGTGTGTTAGAACCAAGAATTTTGATGTTTTGAGTGTGACAGCTATGTAAGTAAATATTATATGAACTAACCATTTGCAGACCAGATTCCGAATTGATGCTTCAACAAAATATTTAGTCAAAGGTCTGAGTTTAGTAGTAAATTCGTGTTAAAATCTCTCCAAAATGTATATGCACGCACTGTAACGACCCGTAAATTTGGACGATTATAAATAGTTAAATTAATAGGGTTTTGTGATTAAATATTGGGAGGAATAAAAAAATTTGTAATTTAATAATGAAATGAATACTTAAATGAAATGTAACAAATGATAATTAAAGCTAATTATTAACAACTTGAATGCAATTCCAATAAATGAAATAATGTAAAATGTTATACTTAGTTATAAATTGAATATAAGGAAACAAATGTAAACATTTAATTTATTAATGGTAATTGAATAAAACCAGTATTGTGTAAAAAATTATAATATTTGTTGTAATAATGTGTGCATTAATTTATAATGGGATATAAAAGTTTATTGATAATTTAAAATGTTGACTTATTGATAAAATAGTGTGTAATGAATGGAAATGGAATAAAATTTGTGTGATGAAAGAAATGGTAACATTTGCTGTAAGTAATAAACTTATAAATGTAATTAAAAGTAAATAATGACAATTATTGTAAGTTACCTATTTATTTAGTTAGTTGAATTGAAATTGAAATCAATTTTAAAAAATGTAAATAAATGTTACATTAATGTGAGATGTAATACAATGTTTAGTAGTTGTTAAATTGGAGTATCTAAGTGTAATGAAATTTAAAACAAATGTTAACTATGTTTATAAAGTAATAATGGAACTAAGAAAAGATTGAAATTGAATCGAATCAATTTATTGAAGTTAATTATAAATAATTGGATTTAATTACAATTGAAATTAAACACTGTAAATGGGTAAAATAATTAACCTTGAATTGATATCTAAATTTGTTTTAAATTTTGGTAAATATATAAGCAATCAAAAATAGTGAAAATTGTTAGTATTAACTTTGAAATAAAAATGTGATTTAATTAATTTAATGATTAATTAATTTTAATTAATGTGAAAATAGCTATTTTGACCATTGATTCGGATTTCGACAAAACCAGTTTCATCGGATTCGTAACGGTGAATTATTATAGGATTTCATGTTTCGTAGCGATCAGACTTGTCGTTTGATCGTACGGACTCGAAATGCATAGAAATCAATTTAATTGAAATCAATTTGAAGTAAGCTGATTTTAACATAACTTCTTCATACGATGGAATTTGGTCTTGAAACCTGTTCCATTGAGTTTAAAAATATTGAAACCATCTATTTTGATATATGGGATGACCCATTTTTGTTCCGGAGACAGAACGGGCTTTTCGGGTCGTTTATCGTTCAAAAACCCAAATCAAATCTGGTCCATTCTTTCTGTTTTCAGCTTTGTCTATAAATAACCTGTTATAAACCCTAGTGTTCCTCAACTCAGTTTGTTTGTACGTACAATTTCATTTGTTCCTCTCTTTCCAATGGCAGACAAACCCTAAATTTCCAATTGCAAATTCAAATTCAAATCAAAAATCAAACTCCTCCAAAACATATCGAATTATATATCGTTTTGAAGCTCTCGACGAGCGCAGGTCAAATCTGCAGGTCATTTTTCGATTTGGATTTCTATGTGGCCGAAAATTGATGATTAATTCTCGGCCGTCCATAGGGTTCCGATCAATGTCGATGGATCGTCAAATCATAGGTACCGTTGGGTAGAGAGTGCCTCACGCATCGCATCCGTGGTGTTCACGTGGTCAGATGATGGTCAGATCGTCGCGAAGAATTCAAAATAGGGTTTACGTTCGGTGGCGGCGGCTGGCTTTTCTCGGAGGTGATAGCGTTCGTGGGGGTCAGACCGTTCATGCGACCGGTGGTGACAAGGTCACACAAGCGTAGGGCGTCGCAGTCTTGGTTAGCGTTGATCGAGAAGGGTGGCGGCGGTTTCAACTGCGTACGCGACTTTGAGATGCTGCTGTAGGGTTTTGCGTGGATGAAGCTCCGATGACGTGGCGTGTACGTTTCTTCTTTATTATTGTTTTTTTATTTTGTTTTAATTTAAATTGTATAATGATCAAACCTCAATAACTTTTGCATATGATGCCTAATTTACGCACGGTTTCTTTTGTTAGGATCGTATTGAAATTCCGGTCATTTTGACGTAGGTTTGGACAAATTCTGAGACCGTTCAAATTTGGGGCATATTTTGAATTTAAATTCGATTTAAATTCAAAGGTGAGTGTTTTAACCCACTCACAACTTCTAAAATTTCTTATGTTTGTAAAGTTGAATTTATGATGTGATTAGGAATTTATTTATGACTGTTTGGTATATTTTAAATCATCATCTCAGTTAATTTGAATTTATTTGAATTAAATCATTATTTAATTTATTATTGAATATAAATTGCCAGTTCAATACTTGTTATTGATTTTCAGTTCTATATTGATATTTATTGATTGATTTGGATGATGTTTGTGATGAATGTGTGACTATTGATATTGGATGAATGGATGTTGTATTTTATATCGTTATAAAAAACAAGTTCACTATGGGTTGAAATGATACATACCCGAATGATCTATAGATTAAGGAAAAATTGTTATGGGTTGAGATGATAAACTCGAGCGATTTATGAACTTTGTTATTAAATTCGGTATTGTGGTTTGAAATGATATATAACCATAAAAATTTAAATTGCGCATTGAAATGATAAATATTCGTATCACTTGACCCTAGGGTAGAGAATTATATACGAACACCGGATTGGTTAAATTAAATGATTTTAAAATCCTTAATTTTTGAATTAATTAAATGATATCTTGAAATAAAATTTGATTTGTGTAAATTGAAGTATTATTGGAAAAATCAAGTTTATGTTGAAATGTGAATTGGTTTAAAAGGGAATTGCTTTAAGAAATTAAATTGGAAGTTTAAAGTTAAAATTTTAAGTATAAATGAAATTCTATCGAAATTAAGTTATTGAAGTTTTTTGAAAATAACTTTGAAATATTTTGAAATTGGAGTAATCCGAATTGATTTTGAACATGGGTTGAAACGATATGAAATTTAATAGTTTATTGAAATGTTAAATTAAAAGGTTTGGAATTTGGTTTGTTGACTTGGAAATTGAAAACGGTCCAAATGTGGTGAAATGAAATGAATAGTTAATTTGATATTAATCCCAAATTCATGTTTTAATATAAACTATTTTAAAATATATTATTTCAAAATTTCTAATTATTAAGATTTTCAAAGTACTAAACTATTCTAACCAGTATTAATTATATTAAATCATTTTAACCTATTTTAAACCATTTAATTTATTTAAACTAATTAATATGTTTTACCTTATTTTAAATCTAATTAATCTTTTTAAATCTATTTAATCTATATTAACCATTTATAACTATTTAAACTATTTTCTTTTAAATTCCAAACTAAGTGAAATGGATGGGTTTATATTCAAATTCTCGATTTTTAAAGTGAATGTGGTTAGGCGACATTATAACCTAAGTTGGGATTTAAATAGCATATTTGGCTTAATATGATATTTTGAAATGAGAGTTTAACCTATTTTGGAAATATGACTTTTAAAAGGAAATATAATTTCGAACTATGATTTCAATGTGGTATAATTTCGGAAGTAAGTAATGATTTCGAAAATGATATGATATGATTTGAATTAAATATGATATTTTGATATCAATTATGAAATGATTTTGGAAATGTAAAAGAACCATCCGGTGTGAAATAAGTGTTTGGTTTTTAAAGAGACCGGGATCGGATATGGGCATACTCTCTATCGATACCGAAAACCACTTTGACAACTGTGTACGTAGTGGAGATTTCGGAATGAAGTAGGATGGTGGCGACGATCCTATAAGGTATATACAAGGACCTAACTCCCGTGAGTTAGCATAAGGTGGCTAAAACAGGAGCAATCGACGGGCTAAGTGAGGTCATTCCTCCGATCGGGCACATTCCTTCGATACTATATTCTGACTTTACGATTTATTTGGTGACCACCCTCGATTTTTGATTTGGGAGTGTGTTCCGAGGTGGGCGGTAGTAGATGCTATGCGTTACCACCGGTCCGGAAGTGTAATTGGTATATCTATCCTGGCATTGCCTGGTTGTGCCGTGTCACCTACCCTATCAAGACCATTACGAGTTTGTTTTGTACCATACCTATGGAGTGCCCTCTGACGACGTCCAGTACGGGCGGGATTACGGTACTGTATAAACTATGGAAATATATAAAAATGTGTTAAGGGGGAAAATGTAACGCCTTGACGCAATTTTAATAGTTTATCTTACTGTAGACATATTATAATAGCGTATTGTATTACATAGTAGATAGTTTAACGGATCCTTAGGAGATGTGAATCATGAACGTCTCTTAAGTTACTGCACTCACGTTAGACACTGGATGAGAGATGTCAAACCCCGTAAACATCTCCGACGCCGTTTACACTCATATTTATTTACCGTTGATTTAACTTACATAAGATATTTTAGTTTTGACTCGAGTGTTTTGTCTTTTCAATTCGCTCGGGTCAGCCTGAGCATTTCAGGATTTGAAGACCTTATTTCTGGAAGACGAACACGAAGATTTGTACTACTATTATTTACTATATCTATTCCACTGCATTCATACTGTTCTGCTGCATTATTTGTTTATCTATGATATGTGTAACTCTGATTCTATATTGTATAAGTATAATCAAATGTTTTGTAAACAGCTTCAAGACCTGTTATTTGATTATTATATTTTGTTATTCCGCTGCGAGATTCTATTTTGTTTTTCTCTTTCTCTGTTTTTCTTATTCACCCTAATAACAATCTGCCCTTCTGTATGGTTTGAGTTAGCATGTGTGTGTTCTTAAAACGTACAAAAAGGCGGGATGTTATAGTTGGTATCAGAGCCAGGTTTAGCGATAACCTTAGCTTTGTGGGGTCAGACTCATATTTAATAGGGTAGTAATACCCTAGTATGAGTCGCTGAGTGTATATATATGAGAGAGCGTACTTGTTAGTGTTATAAAAAGGTTTTATATTGTGTCAATTTGTTCCGTTTTGTATTTATAAATTCTGTTTGGTGCATAGGACGCTATGACACCGATAGGGATTTCTAAACACTTAATAGGACAGACCGACACAATATTATTTTGAAATATAGGTAAATGAAATAATTTTTCCTATTATATTTTCTATATATAAAATAATAAATTTTATAAATTATATATTTGGTTGTAATATATTGGTTGTTAGGTAGTGAAATTTATAAATAGTAGTTGGAAATAAGATTTGAAAATAAAATGAATGAAATTTGGAAATTTAGAACTTAAGTTTCGGGGTTTTTGAAAATTTCTTTCGAATGATTTTGGAATATAATAATAATATTATTAGAAGTATATTCTGATATAAATATTTCAATATAATTTGAAATAATTATTTTAAAGAAATTTGGAAAGAAATAAGTTCTGTACTCCCCTCTCTATCGTTGGAAAATAATTTCGGTGATGAGTGCATGCATCATCGACATTCGTTTTCGAGTTTCAAAGTGGGAAGGCCATTGTAGTAGTTTTACTACAGATCTATTTTGATAAACAAATAAATTTTTTTAAAGTTTAAATATGATTGGATATAAAAGTTATGAGTGTGTGTGTATATATATATGTATATATTATTTTAAATGATATGAAATGGAACCCGACATTTAGTTCTTAAATTTCTATGAATTAGAGATTTCAATTATTGAAATGGAATAAAACTATTTAATTATTGAAACTTCTAAATGAAAATAAGAAATTATATGCTAAGTTATGACTGAAATATACAAGGAAATTAAAATTTGTAACTTGTAAACGGAAAGAATATGAAAATAAGAAATGATAATTATTGAACCTTAAGTTAATTAAAATAAGTAAGTCAAACTTGTGTAACTTTTAATTGCATTCTTAAAGACATATATATATATATATATATAACTTACCAATTATAAAAAGTTGAAATGTTAAAAGAATATGTAATGGAAATTTTTACAAGTAAAACTTATGTAATGGAAGTGTTCAATGAAATTTACTTTTATAAATAAGAAATTTGATATGAAAATAGTTATAAACTTGAGTTAAAATTGTAATACTACTAATTAAATGAAATAGAAAATGAGTACTGTAAGTAAAGGATTTTGAACTTAAGTTAATATTGAAACTATTTATAATTAAAGTAAATAATAAGATGAATGTAATGCAGTAAAAAAGTATTGACATGATATGAATAAATGAAAATGAATTTTTGTAAGTAATAAAGGAAAATAAATGAAATAAACACTGAATGAATGAATGGGAATAAAATTTTGTAAGAGATGTAAGTTAAAGAAACTATCCTTGTATGAATGAAAAGAAAAATAAAAACTGTAAATGTTGTGAAAGAAATTTAATAAGAATAACTCAAGTACATTGTAAATTATTGTTTGTTTTGGTTTATGGGTTGTTTGGGGTAGGATACTTCTAATTGTTTAAGATTTATGAATAATCTATTGAGTTCATCTAAGTCTGTTGGGTAAATGGTGCACTCAGTAGTTTATTTGTCATGCTAGGCGGTTAAAACTTTCTGAACCCGAACAAACCATTTGTTTGTTTGCTATGGATGGATAGTTAATTCTATTGATTTCATATGATGATTGTATGTCGTGGTTGCCAGTGATTGTTGTTTATATTGATTTTTTTGTTAGTGGTTGAAACAACTTTAAATATTTCATTTTTTATAATTATTAACTCTGTTTGGATTATATAAGTGAAATACAGGTTATGGAAGCAATTGCTACTGCTTTTGGTTTCATAATTAAGCGTTATTTGCCCGACAAATAGGTACGTTCTCGGATTACGGTTTCCTAACGATATTATATTATATTGTTTTCCCGTGTTGAGATATACTATTTTGAAACATTATGATATATATTGTTATATTGATATTATTATTTCTCCCAGACCTCTCCGTACAAAGGAGACTTTGCCGAAATTTTCAGTGAATTTTGGACTTAAAATTTTTTGAAATGTTTTTCAAATTTTATTAATTAGAATATAAAAGGATTTAATTGTTATAAATTGATATCTTTTATTTAAATTATTTAATTTTGTAAATTTTATTTGTAAATAGATTTAATATTTTGAATAAGATATATTGATTTCTTAATTCTTCTTTTCCTTTCTTTTTCCTTTTCGAGGACGAAAAGTTTTGAGTGGGGGAGAGTGTAACGACCCATAAATTTCGACGATTATAAATAGTTAAATTAATAGGGTTTTGTGATTAAATATTGGGAGGAATAAATTTTTTTGTAATTTAATAATGAAATGAATACTGAAATGAAATGTAACAAATGATAATTTAAGCTAATTATTAACAACTTGAATGTAATTCCAATAAATGAAATAATGTAAAATGTTATACTTGGTTTTAAATTGAATATAAGGAAACAAATGTAAATATTTAATTTATTAATGGTAATTGAATAAAACCAGTATCGTGTAAAGAATTATAATATTTGTTGTTTTAATGTGTGCATTAATTTATAATGGGATATAAAATTTTATTGATAATTTAAAATGTTGACTTACTGATAAAATAGTGTGTAATAAATGGAAATGGAATAAAATTTGTGTGATGAAAGAAATGGTAACATTTGCTATAAGTAATAAACATATAAATGTAATTAAAAGTAAAGAATTGCAATTATTATAAGTTACCTGTTTATTTAGTTAAATGAATTGAAATTGAAATCAATTTTAAAAAATGTAAATAAATGTTACATTAATGTGAGATGTAATACAATGTTTAGTAGTTGTTAAATTGGAGTATCTAAGTGTAATGAAATTTAAAACAAATGTTAACTATGTTTATAAAGTAATAATGGAACTAAGAAAAGATTGAAATTGAATCGAATCAATTTATTGAAGTTAATTATAAATAATTGGATTTAATTACAATTGAAATTAAACACTATAAATGGGTAAAATAATTAACTTTGAATTGATATCTATATTTTTTTAAATTTTGGTAAATATCTAAGCAATCAAAAATAGTGAAAATTGTTAGTATTAACTTTGAAATAAAAATGTGATTTAATTAATTTAATTATTAATTAATTTTAATTAATGTGAAAATAGCTATTTTGACCACTGACTCGGATTTCGATGAAACCAGTTTCATCGGATCCGTGATGGTGAATTATTATAGGATTTCAAGTTTCGTAGCGATCGGACTTGTCATTTGATCGTACGGACTCGAAACGCCTAGAAACCAATTTAATTGAAATCAATTTGAAATAAGCTAATTTTTACATAATTCTTCATACGATGGAATTTGGTCTTGAAACCTGTTCCATTGAGTTTAAAAATATTGAAACCACCTATTTTGATATATAGGATGACCCATTTTCGTTCCAGAGACAGAATGGGCTTTTCGGGTCATTTATCGTTCAAAAACACAAATCAAATTTGGTCAATTCTTTCTGTTTTCAGCTTTGTCTATAAATAACCTGTTATAAACCTTGGTTTTCCTCAACTCAGTTTGTCTGTACGTATAATTTGATTTGTTCTTCTCTTTCCAATGGTAGACAAACCCTAAATTTCCAATTGCAAATTCAAATTCAAAATCAAATCAAAAATCAAACTCCTCCAAAACATATCGAATTATATATCGATTTGAAGCTCTCGACGAGCGCAGGTCAAACCTGTAGTTCATTTTTTGATTTGGATTTCTCTGTGGCCGAAAATTGATGATTAAATTATCGACCGTCCGTAGGGTTCCGATCAACGTCGATGGATTGTCAAATCATAGGTACCGTTGGGTAGAGAGTGCCTCACGCAGCGCATCCATGGTGTTCACGTGGTCAGATGATGGTCAGATCGTCGCAAAGAATTTAAAAGAGGGTTTACGTTCGGTGGCGACTGTTGGCTTCTCACGGTGGTGATAGCATTCGTGGGGGTCAGGTCTTTCATGCGGCCGGTGGTGGCAAGGTCGCGCAGGCGTAGGTCGTCGCAGTCTTGGTCGACGTTGATCGAGAAGGGTGGCGGCGGTTTCAACTGCGTACGCGACTTATAGATGCTGCTGTAGGGTTTTGTGTGGATGAAGCTCCGATGACGTGGCGTGTACGTTTCTTCTTTATTATTGTTTTTTTATTTTGTTTTAATTTAAATTGTATAATGATTAAACCTCAATAACTTTTGCATACAATGCCCGATTTACACACGATTTCTTTTGTTAGGATCGTATTGAAATTCCAGACATTTTGACGATAGTTTGGACAAATTTTGCGACAGTTCAAATTCGGGGCATATTTTGAATTTAAATTCGATTTAAATTCAATGGTGGGTGTTTTAACCCACTCACAACTTCTAAAATTTGTTATGTTTGTTAAATTGAATTTATGATATGATTAGAAATTTATTTATGACTGTTTGGTATATTTTAAATCATCATCTCAGTTAATTTGAATTTATTTGAATTAAATCGTTATTTAATTTATTATTGAATATAAATTGCCAGTTGAATACCCGTTATTGATTATCAGTTCTATATGAATATTTATTGATTGATTTGGATGATGTTTGTGATGGATGTGTGACTTTTGATATTGGATGAATGGATGTTGTATTTTATATCGTTATAAACTGCAAGTTCACTATGGGTTGAAATGATACATACCCGAATGATCTATAGATTAAAGAAAAATCGTTATGGGTTGAAATGATAGACTCGAACGATTTGTGGACTTTGTTATTAAATTCGAGATTGCGATTTGAAATGATATATAACCGTAAAATTTTAAATTGCGGATTGAAATGATAAATATCCGTATCACTTGACCCTAGGGTAGAGAATTATATACTGACACTGGATTAGTTAAATTAAATGATTTTAAAATCCTTAATTTTTGAATTAATTAAATGATATCTTGAAATAAAATTTGATTTATGTAAATTGAAGTATTATTGAAAAAATCAAGTTTATGTTGAAATGTGAATTGGTTTAAAAGGGAATTGCTTTAAGAATTTAAATTGGAAGTTTTAAGTCAAACTTTTAAGTATAAATGAAATTCTATCGAAATTAAGTTATTGAAGTTGTTTAAAAATAACTTTGAAATATTTCGAAATTGGAATAATCCGAATTGATTTTGAACCTGGATTGAAACAAAATGAAATTTTATAGTTTATTGAAATGTTAAATTGAAAGGTTTGGAATTTGGTTTGTTGACTTGGAAATTGAAAATGGTCCAAATATGGTGAAATGAAATGAATAGTTAATTTGATATTAATCCCAAATTCATGTTTTAATATAAACTGTTTTAAAATATATTATTTCAAAATTTCTAATTATTAAGATTTTCAAAGTACTAAACTATTTTAACCTATATTAATTATATTAAATCATTTTACCCTATTTTAAACCATTTAATTTATTTAAACTAATTAATCTGTTTTAACTTATTTTAAATCTAATTAATCTATTTTAAAGCTATTTAATCTATTTTAATTATAATTAATCTATTTTAAATCTATATTAACCATTTATAACTATTTAAACTATTTTCTTCTAAATTCCAAACTAAGTAAAATGGATGGGTTTATATTCAAATTCTCGATTTTTAAAGTGAATGTGGTTAAGCGACATTATAACCTAAGTTGGGATTTAAATAGCATATTTGGCTTAATATGATATTTTGAAATGAGAGTTTAACCTATTTTGGAAATATGACTTTTGAAAGGAAATATGACTTCGAACTATGATTTCAATGTGATATAATTTCGGAAGTAAGTAATGATTTCGAAAATGATATGATTTGAATTAAATATGATATTTTGATATCAATTATGAAATGATTTTGGAAATGTAAAAGAACCATCCAGTGTGAAATAAGCGTTTGGTTGTTAAAGAAACCGGGATCAGATATGGGCATACTCTCTGTCGATACCGAAAACCACTTTGACAACTATGTACGCGGTGGAGATTCCAGAATGAAGTAGGATGGTGGCAACGATCCTATAAGGTATATATGTGGACCTAACTCCCGTGAGTTAGCATAAGGTGGCTAAAACAGGAGCAATCGATGGGCTAAGTGAGGTCATTCCTCCGATCGGGCACATTCCTTCGATACTATATTCCGACTTTACGATTTATTTGGTGGCCACCCTCGATTTTTGATTTGGGAGTGTGTTCCGAGGTGGGAGGTAGTAGCTGCTATGCGTTACCACCGGCCCGGAAGTGTAATTGGTATATCTACCCTGGCATTGCCTAGTTGTGCCGTGTCACCTACCCTATCGAGACCATTATGAGTTTGTTTTGTACTATACCTATGGAGTGCCCTCTGACGACGTCCAGTACGGGCGGGATTACGGTACTGTATAGACTATGGGAATATATAAAAATGTGTTAAGGGGGAAAATGTAACGCCTTAACGCTATTTTAATAGTTTATCTTACTGTAGACATATTATAATAGCGTATTGTACTACATAGTAGATAGTTTAATGGATCCTTAGGAGATGTGAATCCCGAACGTCTCTTAAGTTACTGCACTCATGTTAGACACTGGATAAGAGATCGATGTCAAACCCCGTAAACATCTCCGACGCCGTTTACACTCGTATTATTTTACCGTTGCTTTAACTTACATAAGATCTTTTTGTTCTGACTCGAGTATTTTGTCTTTTCAATTCGCTCGTGTCAGCCTCAGCATTTCAGGATTTGATGACCTTATTTCTGGAGGACGAAGACGAAGATTTGTACTACTATTATTTACTACATCTATTCCACTGCATTCATACTGTTCCGCTGCATTATTTGTTTATCTCTGATATGTGTAACTCTGATTCTGTATTGTATAAGTATAATCAAATGTTTTGTAAACAGCTTCAAGACCTGTTATTTGATTATTATATTTTGTCATTCCGCTGCGAGATTCTGTTTTGTTTTCCTCTTTCTTTGTTTTTCTTATTCACTCCAATAACAATCTGCCCTTCTGTATGGTTTGAGTTGGCATGTGTGTGTTCTTAAAACGTACAAAAAGGCGGGATGTTACAGTTGGTATCAGAGCCAGGTTTAGCGATAACCTTAGCTTTGTGGGGTCAGACTCATATTAAATAGGGTAGTAATACACTAGTATAAGTCGCTGAGTGTATATATATGAGAGAGCGTACTTGTTAGTGTTATAAAAAAGGTTTTATATTGTGTTAATTGTTCCGTTTTGTATTTATAAATTCTGGTTGGTGCATAGGAAGCTATGACACCGATATGGATTTCTAAACACTTAATAGGACAGACCGACACAATATTTTTTTGAAATATAGGTAATTGGAATAATTTTTCCTATTATATTTTCTATATATAAAATAATAAATTTTATAAATTATATATTTGGTTATAATATATTGGTTGTTAGGTAGTGAAATTTATAAATAGTAGTTGGAAATAAGATTTGAAAATAAAATGAATGAAATTTGGAAATTTAGAACTTAAGTTTTGGGGTTTTTGAAAATTTCTTTCGAATGATTTTGGAATATAATAATATTATTATTAGAAGTATTTTCTGATATAAATATTTCAATATAATTTGAAAGAATTGTTTTAAAGAAATTTGGAAAGAAATAAGTTCTGTACTCCCCTCTATGTAGCTAGAAAATAATTTCGGTGATGAGTGCACGCATCATCGACATTCGTTTTCGAGTTTCAAAGTGGGAAGACCATTGTAGTAGTTTTACTGCAGATCTATTTTGATAAACAAATAAAAAATTTAAAGTTTAAATATGATTGGATATAAAAGTTATGAGTATATATATATATATGTATTATTTTAAATGATTTGAAATGGAACCCGACATTTAGTTCTTAAATTTCTATGAATTAGAGATTTCAATTATTGAAATGGAATAAAACTATTTAATAATTGAAACTTCTAAATGAAAATAAGAAATTATATGCTAAGTTATGACTGAAATATACAAGGAAATTGAAATTTGTAACTTGTAAACGAAAAGAATATGAAAATAAGAAATGATAATTATTGAACCTTAAGTTAATTAAAATAAGTAAGTCAAACTTGTGTAACTTTTAATTGCATTCTTAAAGACATATATATATATATATAACTTACCAATTATAAAAAGTTGAAATGTTAAAAGATATGTAATGGAAATTTTTACAAGTAAAACTTATGTAATGGAAGTGTTCAATGAAATTTACTTTTATAAATAAGAAATTTGATATGAAAATAGTTATAAACTTGAGTTAAAATTGTAATACTACTAATTAAATGAAATAGAAAATGAGTATTGTAAGTAAAGGATTTTGAACTTAAGTTAATATTTAAACTATTTATAATTAAAGTAAATAATAAGATGAATGTAATGCAGTAAAAAAGTATTGACATGATATGAATAAATGAAAATGAATTTTTGTAAGTAATAAAGGAAAATAAATGAAATAAACACTGAATGAATGAATGGGAATAAAATTTTGTAAGAGAAAAATGTAAGTTAAAGAAATTATCCTTGTATGAATGAAAAGAAAAATAAAAACTGTAAATGTTGTGAAAGAAATTTAATAAGAATAACTCAAGTACATTGTAAATTATTGTTTGTTTTGGTTTATGGGTTGTTTGGGGTAGGATACTTCTAATTGTTTAAGATGTATGAATAGTCTATTGAGTTCATCTAAGACTATTGAGTAAATGGTGCACTCAGTAGTTTATTTGTCATGCTAGGCGGTTAAAAATTTCTGTACCCGAACAAACCATTTGTTTGTTTGCTATGGATGGATAGTTGATTCTATTGATTTCATATGATGATTGTATGCCGTGGTTGCCAGTGATTGTTGTTTATATTGATATGTTTGTTAGTGGTTGAAACAACTTTAAATATTTGATTTTTTATAATTGTTAACTCTGTTTGGATTATATAAGTGAAATACAGGTTATGGAAGCAATTGCTACTGCTTTTGGTTTCATAATTAAGCGTTATTTGCCTGACAAATAGGTACGTTCTCGGATTACGGTTTCCTAGCGATATTATATTATATTGTTTTCCCGTGTTGGGATATACTATTTTGAAATATCATGATATATATTGTTATTTTGATATTATTATTTCTCCCAGACCTCTCCGTACAAAGGAGACTCTGCCGAAATTTTCAGTGAATTTTGGACTTAGAAATTTTTGAAATGTTTTCCAAATTTTATTAATTAGAATATAAAAGGATTTAATTGTTATAAATTGATATCTTTTATTTAAATTATTTAATTTTGTAAATTTTATTTGTTTATAGATTTAATATTTTGAATAAGATATATTGATTTCTTAATTCTTCTTTTCCTTTCTTTTTCCATTTCGAGGACGAAAAGTTTTGAGTGGGGGAGAGTGTAACGACCCGTAAATTTCAAAGTTTATAAATAGTTAAATTAATAGGGTTTTGTGATTAAATATTGGGAGGAATAATAAAATTTCTAATTTAATAATGAAATGAATACTGAAATGAAATGTAACAAATGATAATTTAAGCTAATTATTAACAACTTGAATGTAATTCCAATAAATGAAATAATGTAAAATGTTATACTTGGTTTTAAATTGAATATAAGGAAACAAATGTAAATATTTAATTTATTAATGGTAGTTGAATAAAACCAGTATTGTGTAAAGAATTATAATATTTGTTGTATTAATGTGTGCATTAATTTATAATGGGATATAAAAGTTTATTGATAATTTAAAATGTTGACTTATTGATAAAATAGTGTGTAATAAATGGAAATGGAATAAAATTTGTGTGATGAAAGAAATGGTAACATTTGTTGTAAGTAATAAACATATAAATGTAATTAAAAGTAAAGAATGACAATTATTATAAGTTACCTGTTTATTTAGTTAGTTGAATTGAAATTGAAATCAATTTTAAATAAATGTAAATAATTGTTACATTAATGTGAGATGTAATACAATGTTTAGTAGTTGTTAAATTGGAGTATCTTAGTTTAATGAAATGTAAAACAAATGTTAACTATGTTTATAAAGTAATAATGAATTAAGAAAAGATTGAAACTGAATCGAATCAATTTATTGAAGTTAATTATAAATAATTGGATTTAATTACAATTGAAATTAAATACTATAATGAGTAAAATAATTAACTTTGAATTGATATCTAGATTTGTTTTAAATTTTGGTAAATATCTAAGCAATCAAAAATAGTGAAAATTGTTAGTATTAACTTTGAAATAAAAATATGATTTAATTAATTTAATTATTAATTAATTTTAATTAATGTGAAAATAGCTATTTTGACCACTGACTCGGATTTCTATGAAACCTGTTTCATCGGATCCGTAACGGTGAATTATTATAGGATTTCAAGTTTCGTAGCGATCGGACTTGTCGTTTGATCGTATGGACTCGAAACGCCTAGAAATCAATTTAATTGAAATCAATTTGAAATAAGCTGATTTTAACATAACTTCTTCATACGATGGAATTTGGTCTTGAAACTTGTTCCATTGAGTTTAAAAATATTGAAACCATCTATTTTGATATATTGGATGACCCATTTTCATTTTGAAGACATAACGGGCTTTTCGGGTCATTTATCGTTCAAAAACCCAAATCAAATATGGTCCATTCTTTCTGTTTTCAGCTTTGTCTACAAATAACCTGTTATAAACCCTAGTTTTCCTCAACTCAGTTTGTCTGTACGTACAATTTCATTTGTTCCTCTCTTTCCAATGGCAGACAAACCCTAAATTTCCAATTGCAAATTCAAATTCAAAATCAAACTCCTCCAAAACATATCGAATTATATATCGATTTGAAGCTCTCGATGAGCGCAGGTCAAATCTGCAGTTCATTTTTCGATTAGGATTTCTGTGTGGCCGAAAATTGATGATTAATTCTCGGCCGTCCATAGGGTTCCGATCAACGTCGATGGATCGTCAAATCATAGGTACCGTTGGTTAGAGAGTGCCTCACGCAGCGCATCCGTGGTGTTCACGTGGTCAGATGATGGTCAGATCGTCGCGAAGAATTCAAAATAGGGTTTACCTTCGGTGGCGGCTGCTGGCTTTTCACGGTGGTGATAGCATTCGTGGGGGTCAGGCCGTTCATGCAGCCGGTGGTGGCAAGGTCGCGCAGGCGTAGGGCGACGCAGTCTTTGTCGGCGTTGATCGAGAAGGGTGGCAGGGTTTCAACTGCGTACGCGACTTTGAGATGCTGCTGTAGGGTTTTGTGTGGATGAAGCTCTGATGACATAGCGTGTACGTTTCTTTTTTATTATTGTTTTTTTTTGTTTTAATTTAAATTGTATAATGATCAAACCTCAATAACTGTTGCATACAATGCCCGATTTACGCGCAGTTTCTTTTGTTAGGATCGTGTTGAAATTCCGAACATTATGACGCTTGTTTACATGAATAATTTACTTATATTAAATTTGTATTTAGTGATCATTAATAAAAGAGTTTTTTTATATGTACATACATACATACATACACACACATATATGTACATACATATGCACACACACACACACTCGATTTTAGTTCAACTTTAATTTTACTTTATCATATTTAATTTACTAAGTGTTCACATTCATAGTGCAAACACTATAAATGCTATCAACAAACTCAGGGCATATTACTGAAAATGTCAACATATATGTGTAATTAATCATTGTGATCTATGGTTATATGTAAGGGGACAATGTCAAGAATTTTAACATAATGATGATTGATAGGTATAATATATATATATATATGTATGTATGTATGTATGCATACATACATACATATATACATATGTATAATTATATACAATCATTTTCTGCCATTAGTAAATGAACGTATCATTATATTATTGTTATTTTATGTATATACTATTATTTTACAACAATGACAAACAGAAAAAAATTCCAATTTTTTTATGAAATATATATAGTTAGAATTATATTTATTTTTATATTAATTTTAATATATATATATATATCTGTGCGTGTGTGTGTGAAATTTGAATTTTAAATCTAGTTTGACTAGTTCAGACATATATATAACAAAATTATTTTATAAACTAAGAGTAAAAAAATTTAAATTCAAAGTTGCAATTAATATATATATATATATGTATATATAAAATTAAAACCAAAAAAAAAATTATTCCTTTTAAACGAGAAATTAATTTTTAAACCTTAGAAGAAACAAAGAATAATAATTTTTTTTATCTTAGTTCAAAATCGATAAACAATTTAATACACACACACACACATACATGTGTATGTATATATGGGTGCATTGTGAATAAACATGTATAAATATATGTATTTTTTTAATTATATAAGTGTAATTAAAACTATACATGTTTATTTTAAATATTTATAAATTAGTGTTTTATTTTCAAAACAAAAAAATTCTTTTAATCATTGGCCGAAAACAATTGATGTAGGAACATAAATAATTTTACAATATATAAAATAAATGTATACCTCTTTACATCAACACATTGGTTGCTAATTGTTCCTCTTTGGATCATTGTTCCTTGTACTTGAACTTGGTGTACAAATCTCAGCTTCAAGGCTTCCACCAATGCTCTAATGGAGGTAAGGGTTCTTTAGTTTTGGTATGATTTGAATGGGAGGGTGAGGCTATTCATAGCCACCATAATATCAAATATCTTCCAATTTTCTCTCTTTTTTGAATCAGATCTCATCTGGACTCATAGACTAAGTCAAATGCCCTTTTTTCCATGGCTATGGCCAACCACACCCTTCATTGGGCTTATATGATATCGAGCCTAATTAATATACAATATATTAATTATTTAAATAATTATCTAATTTTGTATGCTTAATTAAATAAATATATAACAATTATGTATCATTTTAATTAATTTTAAGGCCTTAAATAAATAATAAAATGCCATAGAATTCAATACAGTATTTATATTGATTTTATTATTAATTTTTAACATTTCAAATTAATACCGAACTCTTGAACTTGGAAATTGGCTAACAACTATGTTGTATTGACTCCCTTATGTGAACTCGGCCTTTAGTTGATATTTCAACAATTTAGATACTAAAGCATGTTCGGACTTTACTAAAGTATAGTATCAGGCATGAGTTCGGCTACCATAGATCATTTTGGCAAAATCCACTTTCTAATCTTTATCAGCTACACCTTGGAATGATATTTTGTGCACGTTTTATTTTCATTGTCAGTATATTACCAAGATATCTAAAGTTTGATCAATGTTCAAAAACACTAATAATATTTGTAGTTAATTGCATAAACCACTTTAAATTCCTTAATTCATTCCAATAATATTTGTCGATTGACTATTTTACTCTAGCCAAAGATTTTGACTTTAAGTTGATTGCCAATTAGGTGATACTAACCTTCTACAATGAGGGATACAATTCCCCTCTTAAATAGATTTTCACTTCAAGTAGTTCAACGTGTACCAAACTGTGATCGTAACATGATTGTGAAATCATGTGATAGACCATAATCAAAGTACAACCTAGTTACTTAAGATCGAAAAAATACTCTCAAGTTTGAAAATTATTGCAAAATGTTACATGAGACTTCTATTTTAACTTAGTTGTTTGACATATAGAAGACTCTTGTTGAGTCGATTCATGGTTATTCCAAACAACCATAAGTACATAATCCCTTGATGACCCAAAAAGCCATGAGTAATTCATCATCCATCATATGGAGAGAATTATGTACACCAATCTCAATGGATGTATCATTATCATTTTCTTGATACATCTTGAATATGAACATTTAAGGACAAGTATATGAGTGATCGATTCAAAACTCATATTTATAAACGCATTCATAATTACATTCGATTAAATACTTTTCCTAAGGATTTTATATTTATATATATTTAATGTATATAAAGCATTACTTATATCCAATATAACAATACATATAATAAAAAAATCATACTTCATTTTTAATAAGATTTACTATCAAATTTCAATTATATTGTGATGACCCAAATTTTCGGACCGGTAAAATTCGCCGAAAAATCCATTCGTTCTAAAACTACAAATGAAAACTACCAACTTAATACAGAATATTTGATAAATATTCAACATTACTAAATGCATAGGATACAATTTCAATTATACAACTTATCAGAGTAATTAATTAATTTATTCTACAAGGTGTGCATACCGAACTTAAACGCAATGAATCTACCGCTGCACACTCTGATGAGAGAGACAACAATATCCTTACTTGTGAACTCCATAAACAATGTAAATGCGGAATAAAATAGCAAGGGGGAAGGATACAACAACACAAGATAAACACCAACCAATAACAGATAAACAGAAAAATGGTTATATTATTTTAGACTACCACTTGTGACCGCCTACGTACCCCTATTTAATTGGGTACCCAATATGATACAGGATCAAGCCAACGTAGTTCTCCTACCACAAATATGACTCATGGAGCCTACGAAGCAACAACGAATATGCAATTCCCAAACTACAAAGCATATATCATGCAAATGTAGGTTCCAAATCTACCAACTTAGTTTAATCTTTGCATTTTGATTTCCAAATCTAATTATCTTTACGAAAATTATCACTTTGGACTTTATTGCCGAATTCTTATTTCAAAACTTTTGAAATATGTATATGTATATCTTTTATTTTCAAACTAGTCCTTTACTTCGGGATCTGAAAACAAATCATCATTTGAAACGATATCAATATACAAGCATACAAAACTATATGCTACCTAGTTGGGAGGTTTCTAGCCATTACCAGGCCCCTGGGTTTAGCCTTCCAAATAAATAATAGATCGGTGTATCCCTCTATTCCAAGAGCAGCCTACACCGAGGCTACAGAACATCTACACCTCCTTTGCCCATGCGTTTTCATAGATTATGGGTTACCAGAACCTTTGGTAACATAACAAATCACTTTATATCCCAAAGTAGCAAAATCATTTACACTAATAGTTACAAATACTTCAAATCTATAATAATTTCCATTTTCAAATCCTTTCAAAACTCATCTTAAAACCATCGGGTTTAGTCCTTGAAATTCTTTACATTTTATAAAACACCTTTATAAAACCACTTTTTATATAAACCACTTTCATATAAAATCACTTCAAAATATTTATTCTCAAATATCTCTTATCTTTCTTTTTAAAGGAAAACATTTCATAACATAGAAAACCAATTTTCTAAACAATTCATTAAATTGAAGTGAACCAAATATTACCACTAAACACCTTATAGTCAAATCGTGAAATAAATCACAAGGTGTTAGACTACATTATTTTCTACCCAACCCATGCATATGGATAATTAATTGCTCATAAACTGGTCGAGCAAAGTCAACAATCAATAAATAATAATCAGTGCTCATAAACTGGCCAAGCCTAATTCAATCAATCAATCAATGAAATAAACATAACAATAAATGATAATCAATGCTTCATTCTATCATATATTTATTACACTTTTTTATTTTATCTTGGGTTAAAACGGTTTGATATTTATTTTGGAGCATCCAGGCTTTCCCTTCGACATGCTCCGTCCCTTGTCCAAGTCTTCTTGGATCTCATAGACGAAACATGTGTACTAGTCATTTCCACATACCCCATTAAGTATTTAACTTCTAAATTTTAAAATACTTAATTAACCATCCAAATAGTCAAACAAGGAAATAAAACTATTATTTTTGCAAACAAAGTAAACAAGCATTCAACAAGGGTTTTCAAACAACACTTAACACTTAAAGTTCCTTCAACTTAGCAATGATTTTAATGAACTTAAAGGAAGAAATAACTCACTTTGGATCCCACTCTGTCAAACTTCAAGGCAAGGAACTTCAGATCTAAACCATACTTCTTACTAATTTTGCTAACTTTATCACTACGGATTTGACTATAGCTTCGCTACTATTTTTCGAAACTTCTTGAAATCCGGCTATAGCTCCGTTATCCCAGAAGTTGAGAAGAAAAGAGGTGTAGATGGCTTTTAGATGGGCATGGCCTTGGGTGGATGGATGGAACTTGCTAGCTTGAACTTGACTTAAGTGTTATACTTTTTTGTCGATTATTTTTTCCATAACTTTGTTACGCTTTTGGAATTTTTTAAGAGAGGCATGGAAGCTATTAAAGAGTGGAATAAGAGCTTGAAAATGGAGAAGAAAGGTGTGAAAAAAAGTGAGTAAGTGTGTTCGTATTTATAGAAAACAATTGGATTAAAATAATATTTTGTAAATAGACCAAAATACCATTTACTTATACTTTAAGCAAACTAATTTTTTTCAACACTTAACATCACATTTCAAATCATTACTTTATGTCATTTTCACTTAAGTATTAAGTAAAAAATATAATAATTATGTTTGTTTGATTTGATGTCTACTTTTTGACTTTTATAACACTTTTTGTTAATTACATTCTAGAATTTTCTAAGTATGTTTAGTAAAAGTAAACTTGATTAGTGTTAATACTTATACTATTTGATTATATGTTCATATATAAGAAAATAAAGGTGCAACAACGTTGCGACAACTTTAAATCGACAAAACGTTGATTTTCGACAAAATGTTTTACGGTCACATTTTGACGTTTTAACTAAACTATTTATTTATGGAAACCAAATTTAAAAATAAATTTATATATTGCTATTTAAAAATACAAACACTCATAAATTAATTAAAAAATTTATTTAACCATTGAAACTTATTCTGAAATCAGGATTTTGTCACTTTTACCGATATAAGCAATCGTTCATATTTTTGTGTATATTTCTCTTTGAAAATCGTATCTAATATTATTTAATTCATAAAATGTTATATATTTTATATTTAAAATCACTTTAAATGGTATATTTTAAAGTGATCAAATTCTGGGTCGTTACATTCTTCCCTACTTAAAAGAATTTTGTCCTCGAAATTACAAGGACAGAAAAATATAACAAAAAACAACAATTAATGAAAGTTAAGCACACCAAAAATAGTAATATCACTCATAACCCCGGTAGGAGGTACGGTGCCTTATCTTATCCATTTTATTTATCAAATTAAGGTAGTTTCATTTCTAAAATTCCTAAGTTGATTTACAAACCTAGAAATTTTTTACTTAGACACCTAACCTAAGCTTTGATACCAAATGTGATGACCTGGATTTTCGAACAAGTAAAAATCACCGAAAAATCTGTCCGTTCTAAAACTACGAATGAAAACTACCAACTTAATATATAATATTTGATAAATATTCAACATTACTAAATGCATTGGATACAATTTCAATTATACAACTTATCAGAGTAATTAATTAATTTATTCTACAAGGTGTGCATACCGAACTCAAATGCAATAAATCTACCACTGCACACTCTGATGAAAGTGACATCAATATCCTTACCTACGAACTTCATAAACAATGTAAATGCAGAATAAAATAGCAAGGGGGGAAGATACAACAACATAAGATAAAAAACAACCAATAACAAATAAACAAAAAAAATGGTTATATTATTTTAGACAACCACTTGTGACCATCTACGTACCCCTATCTAATTGGGTACCCAATTAGATACAGGATCAAGCCAACGTAGTTCTCCTACCACAAATAGGACTCATGTAGCCTACGATGCAACATCGAATATGAAATTCCCAAACTACATAGCATATATCATGCAAATGTAGGTTCCAAATCTACCAACTTAGCTTAATCTTCGCATTTAGATTTCCAAATCTAATTATCTTTACAAAAATTATCACTTTGGACTTTATTCCCGAACTCTTATTTCAAAACTTTTGAAATATGTATATGTATATCTTTTATATTCAAACTAGTCCTTTACTTCGGGATCTGAAAACAAATCATCTTTTGAAACGATATCAATATGCAAGCATACAATACTATATGCTACCTGGTCGGGAGATTTCTAGCCATAAGCAGGCCCCTGAGTCTAGCCTTTCGAATAAATAATAGATTGGTGCATCCCTCTATTCCAAGAGCGGCCTACACTGAGGCTACAGAACATCCGCACCTCCATTGCCCATATGTTTTCGTTGATTATGGATTACCCAAATCTTTGATAACATAACAAATCACTTTATATCCTGAAGTGGAAAAATCATTTACACTAATAATTACAAATACTTCAAATCTATAATAATTTCCATTTCCAAATCCTTTCAAAAATCATCTTAAAACCATCGGGTTTAGTCCACGAAATTCTTTCCGTTTTATAAAACACTTTTATAAAACCATTTTTTATACAAACCACTTTCATATAAAATCACTTCAAAATATTTATTCTCAAATATCTCTTATCTTTCTCTTTTAAAGGAAAACATTTCATAACATTTCAACTTGAAAACTAATTTTCAAAATAATTCATTAAATTGAAGTGAACCAAATATTACCACTAAACACCTTATAGTCAAATCGTAAAATAAATTACAATGTGTTAGCATACAATTATTTTCTACCTAGCTTATGCATATGGATAATTAATTGCTCATAAACTGGTCGAGCAAAGTCAACAATCAATAAATAATAATCAGTGCTCATAAACTGGCCGGGCCTAATTCAACCAATCAATCAATGAAATAAACATAACAATAAATGATAATCAATGCTTCATTCTATCACATATTTATTACACTTTTTATTTTATCTTGGGTTAAAACGGTTTGATATTAATTTTGGAGCATGGCTTTCCCTTCGACATGCTCCGTCCCTCGCCCAAGTCTCCTTGGATCTCACAGACGAAACACGTGTACTAGTCGTTTCCGCATACCCCATTAAGTATTTAACTTCTAAATTTTAAAATACTTAATTAACCATCCAAATAGTCAAACAAGGAAATAAAACCATTGTTTTAGCAAATAAAATAAACAAGCATTCAACAAGGGTTTTCAAACAACACTTAACATTTAAAGTTCCTTCAACTTAGCAATGGTTTTAATGAACTTAAAGGAAGAAATAACTCACTTTGGATTCCACTCCGTCAAACTTTAAGGTAAGAAACTCCAGAAATAAACCATACTTCCTACCAATTTTGCTAACTTTATCACTACGGATTTGACTATAGCTTCGCTACTATTTTCCGAAACTTCTTGAAATCCAGCTATAGCTCCGCTATCCTAGAAGTTAAGAAGAAAAGAGGTGGAGATGGCTTTTAGGTGGGCATGACCTTGGGTGGATGGATGGAACTTGCTAGCTTGAACTTGACTTAAGTGTTATACTTTTTTGTCGATTATTTTTTCCATAACTTTGTTACGCTTTTGGAATTTTTTAAGAGAGGCATGGAAACCATTAAAGAGTGGAAGAAGAGCTTGAAAATGGAGAAGAAAGGTGTGAAAAAAGTGAGAAAGTGTGTTGGTATTTATAGAAAAAAATTGGATTAAAATAATATTTTGTAAAAAGACCAAAATACTCTTTACTTATACTTTAAGCAAACTAATTTTTTTCAACACTTAACATCACATTTCAAATCATTACTTTATGTTGTTAGGAAATCAATTCCTTGGTATCGATGATCACAACTATGCAATGGAAAACAAATGTACATATATATCTACATTTACAGGAAGATGATAAAGTAACATCACCAAAGAGACAAGAACAAGACTCAAAAGAAATATCAAGAGGCTACAAGTCGATAGAATTAGAAAAGGAATTGCACAGACACAGATACAGCAACATGCACACATTCTGACAGACGTCTGGTTAATATATCAGACGTCTGGAGAAAGTCTCTGGTTCACAACTCAGAAGAAAACAAACGTCTGATCCTGAACTCAGACGTCTGAAAGATATCCAGACATAAAACAGAAATGAAGACCAGACGTTTGGATAATAAACACAGACGTCTGAAATGCTATCAGACAAAAAATATATGAAGGCCAGACGTCTGAGGTCACTTTCCAGACGTCTGATTATAGGCTCGACTGTGTATTTTCAAAGTTCAACTGTCACATCCGAAAAGACACATCCGCTCCTCTTCACTGCAACTCTTCATCACCAACAAGAGCAACTATACAACGATTGTTAATGGAGGCAACTACACATAGAAACTCTTCACCACTATAAATAGCATCGGGAATTCAGGAGAAAGATTCACCTTGCTCACTTACGCTCTTATCTCTTATACTCTGATTTATACCTGATCTCTAAGCAATCAACTACCTGTATTTAACTCTTCCATATATACAGAACTCCTCATTCAAATATTCTCTAGATAGATATATATATTGGAAGCATTTGTACTCAATAGTCAACATCCGTGTTATAGAACACATTCTTGACAAAGAAACTCTGCTATTGTAAACTTGTTCCTCCGGGTCAAGTGAGGGTTAGTTGAAAGGAAATTCCGAAGAGGAGCTTCGGGACTGGACGTAAGACGGGAGGTCCGAACCAATATATAATCCTGGTGTGATTATTTTCATTTACTTTGCTACTATCATTTATCAAGTTATATTATATAGTTAGCTGTTTATACTTTCATATAGACTTTCAATTGGTATCGGAGAAAGGTTTGTTTAAAAGAACAGTAACACGTTTTTTAATCATTCTAATATGGCAAGTATTTTTCAAGAAGGACAATCGACAGCACGACCCCCACTTTTTAAGGGCTCTAATTATTCATATTGGTCAAAATGTATGAGAATTTTTATGGAAGCTAATGGTTTAGAAATTTGGTCAGCTACTCAAGATACATATGAAGCTCCAACTACTGCTATGAACACATGGACCGATGTACAAGAGACCTTAGCATCAAATAATGCAAAGCTATGAATGTTTTGTTTTGCTCACTAGACAAAAATGAATTTTCACGTGTCATGTTATGTACAACTGCATTTGATATTTGGCGTACCTTACAAATTACACATGAAGGTACAACAAAGGTCAAACAAACTAAAATTTCAATTTTGCAAAACCAATTTTCATCATTTAAAATGAAACAAAATGAAACTATAGTAGACATGTATTCTAGATTTCAAACTATTCAACATGATCTTATGGCATTAGGAGTTAAGTTTACTGATTTTGATTTAGTTTCTCGAATACTCAACTCTTTAACACCTGATTGGGAAAGAAAGGTATTAGCTATTGAAGAAGCTAATGATCTCTCTACTCTCAAAGTTGAATAGTTGATAGAAAATTTGATGTCCTATGAAGCTAATTTGCAGGCACGTAAAGAATTAAATTCGGAGAAGAAGAACATAGCATTTCCATCAATAAAGAATGATGACTCAGATTTAGATGAAGATGAGATAGTATTTATTGCCAAAAACTATAATAGATTCAAGAAATTTAGAAAGATGACCAAGTTTCAAAAAGAAGGAAAGACCAACTCAACAAATCTATCTCAAATTAAGTGTTATGAATGTGATCAATACAGACACATGAAAAAGGATTGCCCAAAACTTAACAATGATAAAAAGAAGAGCAAATTTGAAAAATTCAAAAAGAAGAAAGCTTTCAAAGTAACATGGGATGACACCGATTCTTCATCTTCAGAAAGTGATAGCGATAGTGATGGAGAACAAGCTAATGTATGTTTTATGGCACAAAATGATGAGGTATGTCCGGAACTTAGCTATGAAGAATTATTTGAACTTAGCATGGAATTAGATGATAAATTTAGACAAATTAAAAAATTGAATAAAGAATATATAGTAAAAATAAATAGATTAGAACTTGAAGTAGGAATGTTGAAAGATGAAAAAATTATTTTAGAAGAAGAACTTGAAATATCTCAAGGAAAATTAAGAAATTATGTGATAGAAAGTGAGAACATTACTCTAGAAAAAGAAAATTTGCTAAAAAAAATGTTGATTTTAAAAATAGTATTGAATTATTGAAAACAGAAAATAGAGAATTAAAAGAAAAATTAGATAAAATTACCAATAATGTGTCAAAATTCAACAAAGGAAAACAAGATTTGGAAAATCTTATCAAAACATCAAAACCATCAGGTAATAGAAATGGAATAGGATTTAAAAAATGTTCTAAACAAAAAGAAAATAATGCTAAAAATATTAGTTATATAAAAACTAGAAGTTTATCTAAACAAAATTTGAATACCAAAAATATGAAAATTTGGGTTCATAAAACAAATAATAATTTGATTAGACAAAAGCATATTAGTAATTACTTAGAGAATGTAGTCTATAATAAAAATTATATTTATAAAGGTACCAAACCATCTTGGGTGTGGCTACCTTCTTCTAACAATTAGGACCCTAATAAAATATATGGGTACCAATTAAAACATTTTTTATCTTGCAGGTACTCAAAATAAAAAATAAGGAGAAATGGATACTAGATAGCGGTTGCTCCAAACATATGACCGGAAATTCAAAAATGTTATCAAATATAACATACATCGATGGTGGAACGGTAACATTTGGAGACAATTTAAAGGGATTTGTCATAGGCATTGGAGAAGTCATCAACTCTGGTATATCTAACTCTCCCATTATTACAAATGTTTTATTAGTAGAAAATTTAAAACACAACTTGTTAAGCATTAGTCAATTATGTGATAAAGGTTTTCAAATAAATTTTGAAAAAGATAGATGTAATATTTTAGATAATAACAAACAACTCATTTTTGAAGGTTTTAGAAATAAAAATATTTATGTATTAAACATGAATATTAATAAAAATTCAAACTTATGCTTAACCGCCAAACATGATGATCCATGGTTATGGCATAAACGATTTTGTCATATTAATTTTAAGAATATTAATAAGTTAGCTAAATATGAGTTAGTAAGAGGGTTACCTAAAATAAGTTACAAAGTAGAAAATTTATGTGATGATTGTCAAATTGGTAAACTAAAGAAAAGCTCGTTTAAATCTAAAAATAATATTTCTACAAAACAACCATTAGAATTATTACATTTAGATTTATTTGGTCCAACACAAATAAGATCTATTAATCACAACAAAATTAGCCATATACCGTTCGATTTTTTTAATCCCAATCATAAACTTAACAATCGATTTCTTCTCTACCTTCTCTGCAACACAAAAATCGAAGTATAAACAAAAATCAAATTCCACAATGCCTCCTAGAACAAAGAATCCAAAAGTATCCAAAAGGAAACAAGATCATCCTACTTCCTCTTCTAACCCTCAGGTTTGTTCCGATGATCAGATTGAACGATGGATGAATAGAGCACCGCATTCCATCAAAAGATATGAAGAAATTCAAAAGAAGAAGATCCACATAGGTCCATTCTACAATCTTCTTAAATTTCCTATGTATGATCTAGATGAACTATGTGAAAATGCGGGTTTAGACACTCTAATTTCTTTTACTACCAATGATATTCAAATAGACCAGTTAGCTATATTTCTATTTTACGCAAATTTAGATAGTACTTCGGTATGGAATCCTGAAAATGAAGACGACTGGCTCTGGTCTAGTATCTACGGAAATACTATTCGACTGACTCCAGGATTAATAGGTAGAGCCTTGGGATGCTATGACAATGGGGAAGATTTACACAATATCCCTGATATGCGTTTCAAACCACGAAATAACATTACTCATCAAATTTGGGAGGATGAAATGCCAAAGTTTTCTTCAAAATACTTACGTCCAAAAGCTCGACTCTTGACAAGAATGATAATAAATACAATTGTTCCATGCATGGGTAGTCACGAACAAATCACCGAATTGGAACACAAAGCTCTCTATACCCTTTTTAGTGGAACTCGAGTTAATTGGGCCAAATTCATATTCGATGAACTCAAGCAATTTTGGAATCGATCGCGGCCATTAATCATTTACCCAACTTATATTATGAAACTTCTTCGTGCAAACAATATTCCGTCTTACCTATCAACCTTCGAAGAGATTTCACCTAAGTATGCCTCCACCAAATTCTTCTCCTTGATGCACTTACCCGAAATTCCCCCGGAATTCATGTCCTTCGACGATTGGACTCACCATCAACAATCTAGAAGGGTTGAGCCTCCTCCTCAACTACATATTGGTCCATCCCAAGAAGAAGAACAAAATCGGGAAATCACTCCCCCACCTCCCGCTCCATTTGACTATCCGGGACAAGATGACATTTTGGAAACTCGAACGGAAACAAATCAAAATGAAAGCATTCGAGATCTAACGCTTCAAAATCAACAAATCTTGTCTAAGAATCAAAAAATTCTAGCAAAACGAATCAACAGCTTCGAGATGTCTTTTGCTACAAGACTAGCCACAGTCGAAGAATCTCTTTCGACTGTTTTATCAGTTCTCAAGGAGGTACTTCAAAAAGTACGTGGTCCATCTCCACCCTCAGAAGATTGGACAACTCCTGTGCCTTTTCCTCCTGCAAAACATTCCAAACTATTTGAGGATGAACCTTCCAAAGAAGCTTTGACATCTCCTTCAAAGGCTAGCACTTCTGACAAAATAGAACCAAAGGAAGATGATCCAAAACAAGCTTCTCCTAAGCAACTCTAGAATTTAGGATTTGTTGTCTTTCTATTCAAATCTATGAATGTAACTCCTTCGTGTTATTAATGCAAATTTCTTTTTTACATATGGCTTGAACTTTTATATTCTTTTTGATAATGTCAAAGGGGGAGAAATATAGAAATAAACTTAAAACAAAACTAAGCACATATTCAGGGGGAGATTTAGAATATATATATAAGTACATTGAATAGTTGTCATCATAAAAAAAGGGGAGATTATTAAGAAATCAATTCCTTGGTTTCGATGATCACAACTATGCAATGGAAAACAAATGTACATATATATCTACATTTATAGGAAGATGATAAAGTAACATCACCAAAGAGACAAGAACAAGACTCAAAAGAAATATCAAGAGGCTACAAGTCGATAGAATTAGAAAAGGAATTGCACAGATACAGCAACATGCACACATTCAGACAGACGTCTGGTTAATATATCAGATGTCTGGAGAAAGTCTCTGGTTCACAACTCAGAAGAAAACAGACGTCTGATCCTAAACTCAGACGTCTGAAAGACATCCAGACATAAAACAGAAATGAAGACCAGACGTCTGGATAATAAACACAGACGTCTGAAATGCTACCAGACACAAAAATTATATGAAGGCCAGACGTCTGAGGTCACTTTCCATACATCTGATTATAGGCTCGACTGTGTATTTTCAAAGTTCAACTGCCACATCCGAAAAGACACATCCGCTCCTCTTCACTGCAACTCTTCATCACCAACAGGAGCAACTATACAACGATTGTTAATGGAGGCAACTACACATAGAAACTCTACACCACTATAAATAGCATCAGGAATTTAGGAGAAAGATTCACCTTACTCACTTACGCTCTTATCTCTTATACTCTGATTTATACCTGATCTCTAAGCAATCAACTACCTGTACTTAACTCTTCCATATATACAGAACTCCTCATTCAAATATTCTCTAGATAGATATATATATATATATTGGAAGCATTTGTACTCAATAGTCAACATCCGTGTTATAGAACACATTCTTAATAAAGAAACTCTGCTATTTTAAACCTGTTTCTCCGGGTCAAGTGAGGGTTATTAAAAGGAAATTCCGAAGAGGAGCTTCGGGACTGGACGTAGGACGGGAGGTTCGAACTAGTATAAAATCTTGGTGTGATTATTTTCATTTACTTTGCTACTATCATTTATCAAGTTATATTATATAGTTAGCTGTTTATACTTGCATATATATATCCTATACGATCCACTCATATAGACTTTCTGATGCAGGCCAAGCTATAATTTCCCAAGGCATAAGTCGTGACCGACTTAACAAAGTTAAAGGCTTAAGTCGTGACCGACTTAACAAAGCTAAAGGCACGAGTCGTGACTGACTTAACAGGGATCAAGGAGTGAGTCGTGACCGACTCAAGGAAGGCGAAGACATAAGTCGAGTGAGTAGTGACCGACTTAACAAAGTTAACGGCTTAAGTCGTGACCGACATAACAAAGCTAAAGGCACGAGTCGTGACCGACTTAACAGGGATCAAAGAGTGAGTCGTGACCGACTCAAGGAAGGCGAAGACATAAGTCGAGTGAGTAGTAACCGACTTAACGAGGCTGAGGGCATAAGTCGTTCACGGCTTATCTCAAGCGATCTACGACCTAAGGAAACTGAAGGATTAAGTCGACTCCAACCTAACAAAGAAGAACTGGGACGAGATACGACCTATGGAAAGTCGCGAAGTGGAGTTACGACCTAAGCTAGGTCGCAGAAGAAGTTCTGAAGCCGGGTTTAAGTCGCTGGCGACCTATATGTTAGGTCGTTGATTGATAAGTCGTCTGGTTCTTATGTCGTAATTCGCATGTTTTAGGTCGTCTGTTTTAGAGGCGCTACTAGTGAAGTCGTGTGAGTCGTGTAACCTGTTTGTAAGTCGATGGAAGGATGTAGCTAGGTCGTTACCGACCTAAGTTGAGTCGTGTACCTTGTAATACTGTTAAATCGTTGTATGGTTAGGTCATTGCCGACCATAGTTAGGTCGTAAGTCGTAGTTGTTAGGTCGGAACCGACTTAGGAGTTGTGAATATTTTTGTACTACATGAGTTGTAGCCTATAAATAGGCATGTGTGGTCATTTGTAAAAGGTTGTTGATTTTTGAATAAAATTCTTGTTGGATTGCTTTGTGCTTTCAATTAAATTGGTAGTTGAGTGTAATCTCCTATCTCCTCTTTCGGTTAATCGAGTGAGCTTGATTCAACGATTGTAGAAGCCGATTCGTGGAATCAAGTGCGCTTGATCAACGCTCGAAGAATTGAAGATCTTTGAACCCGGTATCATGCGCGATCAACGAGTTCAGGATAGCTAGAATTCGGTATCTTCGGATCAACGAATTTGGGCATTTCAGTATTCATCAACTCACCGATTGCTACTTTTACCGATCTACATTGTTTTCGTATAATCCGCTGCGTCAGTTTTGGTATCAGAGCTTGTTTTAGCCAATCATAGCTAAATCGAGTCTTGGAGCCAAGAATTTGGAGTTTGAAGTGATTAGCTGAGCTTGAAGTGTTGAGCCGTGCCATTTGGTTTGAAGTTTGGAGAAGTTGTTGTTCATCGTGTTCATCACAAATTGCAACAAAGTGGAAGTTTTCGATCCATTTCATTTTGGATCTAAGCTCGAATTGTGTTTGAATTTTGAAGTGTTGAAGAGTTTGTAGAAGATTCAAAATATGCCGCCACGAAGAGCTAACCGTCATCAAAATGTTGAAGATTTGTATAAGCGGGAAGATGCTGAGCAAATGGAACAACGTATAAGTGACAAATTCAATGAGAAGTTGGATGAAGGCATTGGGAGGTTAGAGAAGCTTATGACGGAGATGAATCAAAACCGGAGAAGGGTTTCACCTGAATCTAATCACGAGAGAAGTAGAGTCTCACCACATTCCAACCAAGGGAGAAGTAATGATAATGATCAAAGAAGTGTGAGCCGAGACAGTTATAGAAATGTTGATGACCGAGATCGTGTTCGGAGGAATGTAGATCGAAGGGATGGTGGTAGACGAGAAGGAGTAGAGATGTTGGTGGTCAGAATCGACATCGATATGCATCTGATTTTGAAGAGGAGTATGATGGTGGTAGTATTCAAGGACGAGGTCAAGGAAGAAATTATTCAGAGTATGATCACAAGTGGGAATCGGGAATGAAGACTGAAATTCCTGAATTCAAAGGTGGGATGCAAGCTGAAGAGTTTTTGGATTGGGTGGCTAACGTTGAAGAAATTTTTGATTTCAAAGAAGTTCCAGAACATCGTAGAGTGAAGTTGGTTGCTACAAGGTTGAGGGGTAGAGCTTTGGCATGGTGGCAGCAAACCAAACTTACACGTGAACGGATGGGGAAGTCAAAAGTTGAATCTTGGGAGAAGATGAAGAAATTGATAAAAGCAACGTTCTTACCCTATAATTATCAGTCGCTGATGTATCAACGTTTGCAGAATTTGAGGCAGGGCACAAAAACTGTTAATGATTACGCAGATGAGTTTTATCAGCTTATTGCAAGGAATGATATTATGGAAACAGAAGAGCAGCTGACATCTAGATTCATTGGGGGATTGAGAATGCAGATTCAGGATATGGTTAATATGTTCGATCCAAGATCTGTGGCAGAAGCACATCAAAAGGCGTTGGCTTGGGAGAAACATGGACGACGAGGAGGTGGTGTGTTTACTAATTCCAACAATCAAGTGAAGGGTGTTAGTGGGAGTTCTAATGTTTCTAAACCTATCAGTAGACCAGTGGTGAAGGAGGCTGAGAAGGCGAAGGTTAACAATGGTTTCAAATGTTACAATTGTCAGGAATTGGGTCATAAAAGCAACGAGTGTCCAAAGCCAAAGAAGAGAACCATGATTGCAGAAGTTGAAGATGAGGATGTTGATGGAGATTATTCTAGTCCAGTTGAGGAGGATGAACAGGATATTGCGTCAGGAGATGAAGGTTGTAATCTAATGCTGAGGAGATCGTGTTTGACACCGAAGCAGGAAGAAGCTAGTTGGTTGAGGAGTAATATCTTTCAGTCGACATGCACTATACTGGGAAAGGTGTGTAAATTTGTGATTGATGCAGGAAGCTGTGACAATATCGTTTCAACCGAGGCCGTGACAAAGTTGAAGTTGAAGACAGAGAAACATCCGAATCCATACAGGTTAGCATGGTTGAGAAAAGGAGGAGAAGTGAAAGTGGATAGACGAGTTCGTGTTCCATTCTCTATTGGGAAGAAATACAAAGACGAGATCTGGTGTGATGTAGTAGAGATGGATGTTTGTCATTTACTTTTGGGAAGACCATGGCAGTATGATCGAGCAGTACAACATGACGGTCGGACCAATAGCTACAGCTTTATGTTTGAAGGCACGAAGATTATTTTAGTTCCAAAGAAGAGACATCAGGGAGAAAGTAAGTCAGAAGAGATTGAAGAACTGAAAACTTTGTTATCTTTGAAAGAGTTTGTTAAGGAGGTTGAGGAAGAGCCAGAAGTATTTTTGTTGATTGGGCGAGAGAGCAGTGAAGAGGTTGAAATTCCAGAAGAAGCAAAGCCAGTATTGAAAGAATTTGAGGATGTATTTCCAGATGAGTTACCGAAGGAGTTACCACCACTAAGAGACATTCAACATCAAATCGATCTGGTTCCGGGAGCAGTGTTGCCACATAGACCACATTATCGAATGAGTCCGAAGGAACATGAAGAGTTGTGGAGGCAAGTAGAGGAATTGCTTGAACAGGGGCGTGTGCAGGAGAGTTTAAGTCCTTGTGCTGTACCAGCTTTATTGGTACCCGAAAAGGATGGAACGTGGAGGATGTGCACAGATAGTAGAGCATTGAATAAGATCACAGTCAGATACAGATTTCCGATGCCGAGGCTTGATGATTTATTGGATCAAATCAGCGGGTCCATAATCTTTTCAAAGATTGACTTGAAGAGCGAGTATCATCAAATTCGAATTAGACCGGGAGATGAGTGGAAGACAGCATTCAAGACGAGGGAAGGGTTGTATGAATGGCTGGTAATGCCGTTTGGTCTATCGAATGCACCAAGTACATTCATGAGGGTGATGAACCAAATTTTCAGGCCATACATTGGGAAATTTGTGGTGGTTTACTTTGATGATATTCTGATCTACAGTGCTAGTAAAGAAGAGCATGTTCAACATTTGAAGAAAGTGTTAATTATTCTTCGTGAAGAACAATTCTATGCTGCTACAAAGAAGTGTGTTTTTATGGCGAGGAGTGTTTTATTTCTGGGGTATGTTGTGTCGGAAGAAGGAATACAAGTTGACCATAGTAAAGTCGAAGCTATCAGAGATTGGCCGCAGCCCAAGACGATAACGGAAGTTCATAGTTTTCACGGGTTGGCTTCATTCTATCGAAGGTTTATTCCACACTTTAGTAGTGTGATGGCACCTGTTACAGATTGTATGAAGGGAAAACAGTTTTCATGGTCGGAGGAAGCAGGGAATGCTTTTGGAAAGATCAAGGAGTTGCTGACGTCTGCACCAATTCTAGTCTTACCAGACTTTCAGTTGTTGTTTGAGCTACACACTGATGCGTCAAAGGTTGGAATTGGAGGAGTGTTGAGTCAAAAAGGGCGTCCTATTGCATACTTTAGCGAGAAGTTATCAGGAGCGAAGATGAGATACAGTACATATGATGTGGAATTTTATGCTGTTGTGCAAGCTATTAAACACTGGAGACATTATCTATTTCAGAAAGAGTTTGTTCTCTACACTAATCATGAGGCATTGAAGCATTTACAAGGACAAGACAAGATTTCAGCGAGACATGCATCGTGGATTGCATATCTGCAACAGTTTACTTTTGTTGTTAAACACAAGTCAGGAGTGACGAATCGTGCGGCTGATGCTTTGAGTAGAAGGAATCATTTGCTAACAACAATGAAGGTTGAAGTGACGGGATTTGATGTATTGCAAGAATTATTTGCCGATGATCCTTACTTTGCAAAGTTTGTTGGTAAAGTTAAGGAGGGGAAGACGGATGAGTTTATGATGGTAGACGGTTTTCTGTTCAAAGGAAATCGATTGTGCATACCTGACTGTAGTTTGAGAATGAAAATTGTGAAGGAGTTACACGAGGAAGGTCACGTGGGTAGAGACTGTACTTTGCAATTGATTTCGCAATCTTATTTTTGGCCATCGATGAGGAAAGAAGTGGAGAGGTTTGTGGAGCGTTGTCATATTTTTCAGGTTTCGAAAGGAACTGCGACTAATGCTGGATTATATATGCCGTTACCTGTACCAACTAAACCTTGGGTTGATGTGAGTATGGACTTTGTGTTGGGGTTGCCGAGAACACAACGTGGAAACGATTCCATTTATGTGGTAGTTGATCGATTTTCGAAAATGGCACATTTTATTGCTTGTAAGAAGATAGCGGATGCTGTTCATGTTGCTCAATTGTTTTTCAAAGAGATATATCGACTTTATGGATTGCTAGAATCTATTGTGTCGGATAGGAATACTCGTTTTCTGAGTCATTTTTGGCTAAGTTTGTGGAAGATGGTGGGAACGAAGTTGAACTTTAGCAGCGCTTATCATCCGCAGACGGATGGACAGACCGAGGTTGTGAACAGATCATTGGGAAATTTGTTGAGGTGTCTTGTGCAAGATAATCTGAAAAGTTGGGATATAAAACTATGTCAAGTAGAGTTTGCTCATAATCATGCAGTGAACCGTAGTATGGGTTTCAGTCCATTTCAAATAGTATATTCAAGCTTACCGAAGGGACCGTTGGATTTAACGGTAGTGCCACAGTCAAAGAAGACAGTTAAGAAAGCTACTGATTTTGTTGATGGATTGGCGGAATGTCATAAAATCGTTCAGGAACGATTGGAGAAAGCAAATGAGAAGTATAAACGTTCTGCAGATCTGAAGCGAAGAAATGTTGAATTTAATGAAGGAGATATGGTATATGTTGTGTTAACAAGAGATCGTTTTCCACTAGGCGCTTATAACAAGTTGAAAGCCAGAAAAATTGGTCCTGTAGAAATCGTCAAACGGATTAATGAAAATGCTTATAAATTGAAGCTGCCGGAGGGTGTGTACACGTCGAACGTATTCAATGTTAAGCATCTCGTACCTTATCACGGGGATGAGTGTATTGCGGGGGAGGAAAGTGCAAATTCGAGGACGAATTTCTTTCAACCTGGGGAGGATGATGCAGGCCAAACTATAATTTCCCAAGGCATAAGTCGTGACCGACTTAACAAAGTTAAAGGCTTAAGTCGTGACCAACTTAACAAAGCTAAAGGCACGAGTCGTGACCGACTTAAGAGGGATCACGGAGTGAGTCGTGACCGACTCAAGGAAGGCGAAGACATAAGTCGAGTGAGTAGTGACCGACTTAACAAAGTTAACGGCTTAAGTCGTGACCGACTTAACAAAGCTAAAGGCACGAGTCGTGACCGACTTAACAGGGATCAAGGAGTGAGTCGTGACTAACTCAAGGAAGGCGAAGACATAAGTCGAGTGAGTAGTAACCGACTTAACGAGGCTGAAGGCATAAGTCATTCATGGCTTATCTCAAGCGATCTACGACCTAAGGAAACTGAAGGATTAAGTTGACTCCAACCTAACAAAGAAGAACTGGGACGAGATACGACCTATGGAAAGTCGCGAAGTGGAGTTACGACCTAAGCTAGGTCGCAGAAGAAGTTCTGAAGCTGGGTTTAAGTCGCTGCCGACCTATATGTTAGGTCGTTGATTGATAAGTCGTCTGGTTCTTATGTCGTAACTCGCATGTTTTAGGTCGTCTGTTTTAGAGGCGCTACTAGTTAAGTCGTGTGAGTCGTGTAACCTGTTTGTAAGTCGATGGAAGGATGTAGCTAGGTCGTTACCGACCTAAGTTGAGTCGTGTACCTTGTAATACTGTTAAATCGTTGTATGGTTAGGTCGTTGACGACCATAGTTAGGTCGTAAGTCGTAGTTGTTAGGTCGGAACCGACTTAGGAGCTGTGAATATTTTTGTACTGCGTGAGTTGTAGCCTATAAATAGGCATGTGTGGTAATTTGTAAAAGGTTGTTGATTTTTGAATAAAATTCTTGTTTGATTGCTTTGTGCTTTCATTTAAATTGGTAGTTGAGTGTAATCTCCTATCTCCTCTTTCGGTTAATCGAGTGCGCTCGATTCAACGATTGTAGAAGCCGATTCGCGGAATCAAGTGCGCTTGATCAACGCTCAAAGAATTGAAGATCTTTGAACCCGGTATCGTGCGCGATCAACGAGTTCGGGATAGCTAGAATTCGGTATCTTCGGATCAACGAATTTTGGCATTTCAGTATTCATCAACTCACCGATTGCTACTTTTATCGATCTACATTGTTTTCGTATAATCCGCTGCGTCACTTTCATATGTCATTTTCACTTAAGTATTAAGTAAATAATAAAATAATTATGTTTGTTTGATTTCACCTTTACTTTTTGACTTTTATAATATTTTTTTGTCTTTTTATGCTTACTTTTTGTTAATTACATTCTAAAATTTTGTAACTCTGTTTAGTAAAAGTAAACTTGATTAGTGAATTAATTAATACTTATACTATTTGAATATATGTTCATATATAAGAAAATAGAGGCGCAACAACGTTGCGACAACTTTAAATCGACAAAACGTTGATTTTCGATAAAATGTTTTACGGTCACATTTTGACGTTTTAGTTAAACTATTTATTTATGTAAAGCAAATTTAAAAATAAATTTGTACATTGCTATTTAAAAATACAAATGTAACGATCCGTCATTTTAAACCATTCAAATCGACAATCACCCACACATGTCAGACTTGAATTGCTCAGAACAACAGATTATTAATCTATATTTGGCAATACTTAGCATATACAGTAAATAAATCAATCACAGACACAGAGTTTTACAATATTAAGCAGCGGAATAGATAAATAGTAGTTCATGAAGCTACTACATAATATCAGAGTCTGAAACAAGTACAATAGAAAATCCCAAGTACATAGAAGTCACTAATACAAAGCAAATAACAAGTCTGAACATAAACAACTTGAAATAACAAAAATAACTAAAAGCTGAATAGACAAAAGACAAATCTCCAAGCAAAGCTCCAAGCTCCAAAGGTAAGTCTCAAATGCTGTGACACTAAGTGTGACCCGAGCATAAAGCAAAACACAAAACACTCGAGTCAGGATTAACATTTTTATGCAAGTAAATCAACTCAAGTGAAATGTTCAAGCGAAATGCAATATAACTTAAAGGATATTTGGGATTCCCATCCTTTAAGGATCCATTAAACTATCTACATACATAGTACAATATGCTACATAGATAATGTCTATAGTAAAGTAAACTATTAAAATAGCGTTAAGGCGTTACACAAATCCCCCTTAACACATTTTTATATAAATGTCGTAGTCTATACAGTACTGCAAACTCCACCAAACCGGTGGGCTATCAGGGAGCACTCCATAGGTACGAGACAAACCAAACTCGTAGAGGGCATGATAAGGCATGTGACAAGGCACGCGAGGCAATGCCCAGGTTAGGATACTACCGTTTTGCACTCCCGGACTGGTGGTAACGCATAGTAGCTTCTACCACCCACCTCGAGACACACTCCCAAATCAAAGGTGTACCCAATCAAATCACAAAGTAATAGAATGGTATCGAAGAAATGTGCCCGATAGGGGGAGCGACCCTACTTGGCCCGGTATAGCTCCTGTTTTAGCCACATCAAACTGACTCGAGGGAGTCAGGGCTGCGTTCATACCTCATACAGACGTTCGCCAAACCATCCTACTTCGTTCTGGAATCTCCACCACGTGCACAGTTATTAAGGTGGTTTTCAGTATTGGCAGAGAGTTTGACAATATCTAATCCCAGTCTCTTTAACAACCAAACGCTTATTTCACACCGTAGTCGTTTTCATTTCAAACTGTTCACACTTCATATCAAAATATCATATTCATTTCAAAATCATATCACTTCGAAATCATATTCACTTTCGAAATCATTATTCGCTTTCGAAATCATATTCACTTTCGAAATCATTATTCACTTTAAATTATAACAGTTCCAACTTAAACAGTTTGAATATTGAAAGTAGTTTATATATTAGAACAGTAATACGTTAAAAATAGTTTATATTTAAAATAGGTTATAGATTAAAAATAGTTTGTAAATTAAAAATAGTTTATATATTAAAAGAGTTTATATCAAAAATAGTTTCAAATTAGAATTGTTCCTTCCAATTTCACTAATCAATTCAAATCAACTTTAGTTCCAAAAATTCAATTTAAATCAATCTCGGTGCAACAATTTCAATTAAAAGGGTTAAAGGTTCGATTCAAATTCTCATTAAAACCATTTTTAATTTATATCGATTTCAAATCCAGGTTTGAACTACAAATTTAAACCACTTCCAATTCAATAGGTTTCAAAGTTAAATATTCAAACAATTTACAATAACTCAATTTGATAAATTTCATTTATATTTCAAAATTCAACTTTAATTTATTGAAATTTAAAAATATTCACTTAATCATTTTAATAACATTTAAATTAAATCTCAAATTACAAATTTAAATCAAAATTAATTATTCAAATTCAATTTTATTTAAATTTGAAATATTCGTTTAATCACCTTTAAATCAAAATCAAGTTATCAAATTATAAAATCATATCTTTAAAATCTCAAATCAATAAGTTCAAATCAATTCTTATTTAAATTCAATTCTTAAACAAATTAAATTATAAGTCCACTTTAACTTATCCTTCCTACCTTTATTTATTTAAGTTATTAAAAATCTATTTTAAAAATAATAACATAAATTCAAATAAATATTTAAACATATTATTTGTATATAAAAGTTACTACAAAAATCTATTTCAAAATATTAATATAAATCGAAAATAAATATTTAAAACATATTATATATATTTATATTAGTTAAATTAAATCCTTATTAAATTTTATTATATTAATTATTATTAAATTAAATCTTATTATTATTAAATCTACTTTAAACCTTATTTTATATATTTTAAAAATAATAAAATTATAAGTAAAATTTTATAATTTACATTTTAAAACCTAACTTATAAATTTAAAATTTCCAAAACATATAATTTTAAAAGTCTAGATTTTACACATATATTAAAATAAATCTTTATATATATAAACCCATATATTTTCTTTCAAAACCTTGGAATTCACTTTTCAAAAATAGACCAACGGTGTCCATATATAGTTTTCTATCCTATGGTCAAGTGATACGGATATTTATCACTTCAATTTACAATAATTTAATATTTACGGGTATATATCATTTCAACCCGCAATCTCAAAATTTCAATATCAGCAAAATCGCTTGGGTTTATCATTTCAACCCATAACGATTTTCCTTAATCTATAAGATAGTTCGGGTGTGTATCATTTTAACCCACAGGGATTTCCTAAACTAATAGGAAACTTACAGATTGAGAACAATAAAATAATAATATAAATTGGCATACATATCAATGACAAACATATATCATAATTAACAATTTAAATTATAATATATATACAACATGTGATGGTGTCATATGTCAATTATCATAGGTAAACAATTGCAAATAATAACATATCATATTTAACGACTAAATTACTAACAAATTCAAATTTAACAACATATTTCAATCATCATTTCATGTGAAATAAATTACTAAACATAAGAATTTTAATCGTGAGTGATCGCTCACCTTTCGAGGCTATAAAATTTGACAACACAAACAAGCTACGAATTGAATCACGAACTCGACAATCGACCAATCCAAACGACAATCCAAAGCAAAGCAAGGTGGACTCGAGGTTGATGAAACAAAATATATGATTTTTAAAAATCTAAAATTTACTCACATATTTAAAATAGACCTTTATATGTTATATCTTAAAATCAATATTTAATTTAAAACACATATCAAAATAAAAATCTTTATATATTATATTTAAAAATCAATATTTAAAAATCAATATTATTATTTTTTATAGGAGAAAATTGCAAATGGAAAACAATATATATATATATATATATAATTTTATAAAAGAGTAGTCAGGAGGCTAAGAGAAGGGACTTCGGTGTTGCTGTGACGCGGAGTCGAGCTAGGTGGCTGGGAGGCTGAAAGTGAGTGAAGAGTGCAGCCGCGACTGAGGCATTGTAGGATGAGGAGTTAAAGGAGATGATGGTGCCTTGGCTGTTGCAGCTACTGTCGAGTGGAGTGGAGGATGACACGGCAGTGGCGGGATGTGGGATGGCAGCGGATTATGAAGGCGGGCTGTGATCAGATGATGGAGAAGGCTGTCGGGGAGGATCGGTGGAAGAAAGGTCGAGTTTGTGGTGTTTGGTTCGTGCAGAGGGTAGTTCAGTTAGATATTTTAATATTTTTTTTTTCTTTTTAGAAGAGCAAGAAGAAATGAACAGAAGGACAGTGAAGAGTGGAGGTAAGAAACGAACCAGTGAATGAAACAAATCAACTCATAAATTAATTAAAAATATTTATTTAACCATTGAAACTTATTTTTTCTGAAATCAGGATTTTGTCACTTTATCGATATAAGCAATTGTTCATATTTTTGTGTATATTTCTCTTTGGAAATCCTATCTAATATTATTTAAATCATAAAATGTTATATATTTTATATTTAAAATCACTTTAAATTGTATATTTTAAAGTGGTCAAATTCTGGATCGTTACATATATAATCAAAGTACATAATTGCTCCAAGAAAACTCCCTTTACTCTATCATGTAGGACCTTCATGCATCCCAGCCATAAATCTCGACATCATTTTGCGTGGATTTGCTAATATATTGGTATTTTGCACCACTTGGGTTTGATTTGAATTTCATTGTATTAATGTTTAGATGCTCCATTTCCTTGCATTATACTACAATCCATTGCTATCGACTCCAAGCTTTGTGTTTACTGCGAAACGCAACCCCTCTGAGGCAAAAAGCAGTCAAGAACACAAGTCCTTTTCGGTACACATCAATCTCGGTTTTAAATTGGTTTTGACATAAACCTTATATTATTAATCACAGTATACATGTAGTTCAATCACGTATTGGACTAAATATACCATACTTGAGGTGTTTATTCATCCACACATCTTTTCTTGTTTACATGCACAAGTTAGCATTCATATTACATTTTATATCATTATGTATCATATGTAACATGCATATTTATTTAGGACATTAGTCGATGTGTTATATCCGACTGGTTGGCACACGTCAACATATGTTAACTAGACAAGAACAACTAGTTCATTGCTGACTTCTTTTGATTTTATTCCAGCTTCTACATTAATAGTTGTCATCACTAGTTTAATTGCTACCCCCGGTTTCTTCATGGCAACAACTATGGCTATCGGAGGTAACTTTCCTCCTTAGGAATTTCTGCAACTGGAGCATAAAATGTGTAATCCAAAGGAATTGTATCTTAGAGAGTGAAGTCAGGCTAGCTTCCACAACCATGAAAATGAGCACGTGGTCTCCTAAGGGCCTTACACATGCAATAATCACTTTACACGCTTAGAGTGTGTTGTTCCTCCATTCTATTAATTCATACATCGTATCCTCGCTTCACTAGTGGTGGCTCTAACTCAGTTGTACCCAAACTCCTCCTCTCTTCTATTATGTCTACACATGTTATTCATGAGATCGTTGTTTTGGTCGCGAGCCTACAATAGAGGGAATTCGATCCCTATATCATCATATTAAGTGCCATGTTGAAAATTATTCCTTTATGTTTTTTGAACCCTACCTCTCTAATTGAGTGGTGTTGGATATCCACAATAAGCATAGTGCCTTCAAGGATTCCTATTTCTTCGTCAGAGATCAATCTGGTTATATCTTGATAACCGGTTCACAAGGCATTAGAAACTATCTTCATATTATGAATTTCCATCTCCTATTTACCTTCAACTCGGTTTTTTAACATATTATCTTGCCTCGTAAGTGTATCAGCAAGAGTTGAAAATGACCCTTTGCCTTTCAAAGCCACTCGAATATTTCAAAAGCCACTCGGGCTGATAGCCATTTTGGTAGCGAAACGTCGAGCTTCGTACCTTTCAAGGTCCATCCACTATGAGCATCCACCTCTTAAAGTCGGTATAAGAGGTAGGGATCCGGTCCCAAAAGAGAAGGAAGAAGGTGAGGATTCGCTTGTGGGATCTATGGGGGACAACATGAAGGAACAAGATTCTAATTCTGATATCGACGTCCACCAGTTCAAAAACATTTGTATGTAAATTAATAACTATACTCCAAGACCTAATACTAGTGGTACATAAAGTAATCTTCCATTGATGTGAGAATTGGAGAGGTGATAGATACATCCTACGTCCAATCCCAATCGACCTTACAGGCTTTAACATCGACTTTTCCAACCACAGAAGCTGCAAGGATATGCTCATAGAAACAACATGGTGTCCAAACTAGAACAACACACCTTCTAGTCCATAATACACGTAGAATTCAATATATAATGCATGTATCATTTTACTTATCCGTATGCTTGCTATAACACCGTTTTTTCCTCAACCTGCAGATGATATGGGTCATCGGAGAAGGTACTACTAGGGCTTGAAGATCAGTCTAAAGGATGACCCTAAATCATGTTATTCTAACCATCCGAAATTTTGGTGGTTGATTTTGAAATATTTGATTGGTTTAAATATTATAGTGATTGGGCTAAAAGGTTGGATAATTCAAAATTCCAAATATTGTGATTTTATTATGGTTAGTAATTGAAATTCAAATACAGTGATTGTTAAAATATTTGAATCGGGGGTTTTAATATTGAATAGTGATTTAAATAACTGGATTTTAAATTGAGTATCAATTCAATTAATTTAATGAGCTAATTTAACTCATTTAAAATGAATAGATAATAACGGTGAATTTAACCGTTAATTCAATTGCATTAATAACAGTTCCAATAAACAGTTAGAAAATATATTTATTTTTACAGCTTGATTTCGGTTGACGTATTTTTAATTTATTTTATCTGATTTTTTTTCATACTTTTTAATTTGAAAAATATTCAAATTTTTGTTGATGTTTTATCGTCAAATAGCAGCTTATTGTGATTTTTCAGAACTCAATAACCGGCGTATATTTTTATTGTTTTGGGATTGCCTCGCTATCTAAGCACGACCGTATTTTTGTTTGTCTATTCGAAGCCCGTACGAGAACGAAACACAGTGCAACGCGACATCGGGAATTTGCAAATTTATATATATTCAAACCCAACCACTCGTACAATCAGCACACCATGTTGTTTTTCCACGTACTCTTTTCTGCACTTCGCGTTTCAAAAACAAAAGAAAAGAAGGGCGGATCTTATTTCAAACCAAACAATTGAAAACAATTCGTACATCTGAGCCCCCATTTTGTTTCTTCGTTTCCTCTATATGTCTGATCTAAGAGCATCTCTAGTGGTTCATATTACGTACGTAATATTACGAATTCGCACTCTAGTCGTCAATTACAAACGTAATATTAAGGGTAATATTACGTTTTCAATTCAGGATTCGTAATTGGGTTTGGACGTCCATTTTATGGAAGCCTAACCTCAGACGCCCATTAAATGGACGCCTTATATTGAAAAAAAATATAAAAAAAATTCTAAAATAATAAAAGAAATGTTAAATATACGTTAGACGCCCATAAAATGGACGTCTGAGGGCCGTCCTATGCAATTACGCATGTAATATTCATTCTTTGAATATTAAATACGTAATCCACTAGAGATGCCCTAGGCAAAGGGAAACATCAATTTTCAATTTTTTTTTAAAATATCAAAGAAAGAACGCAGCTGCCTCCTTACAGAGGAAGAAAATATGTACTTAATCAAAATGAATCAATCTCATTTCTCATTCAACTTTTTTCTTACTACAAATGAAACGCAGGCAATCCACTTCTCCTCCCCTCCCTTTTGTTTCCATTTCCAGAAATTTAAATCAAGCATTGAAGAAAAAAAATAATAGTAGTATAAACTCAACCAGAAAATTTGTAAAGCATGGATTTTGGGTTAGTAGTGAGTAGTTCATCGTTTCATTTGGGTTTGGTAGGTCGCGGCTACCGTTGAGATGCTCGATAGTTTGGCAGTGTTTGTTTTCCGCTAGGGCTTTGGATTGTGCATAAGTTAGGCTTAATTGAGTTTAGATTTGGCCTTGTGAGATCTTTTGGCACTTGGAGGCAGAAGGAGGTAGAGCTCGGTGCGCTGTGGAGGAACACGACATGGTCGGAGTCGCATCCATGCATGGTTGTCGCGTTTTTAGAGGGTGTTGCTGGCGTCTCGATTTAGAGATAGCGGTGGAGCTCTTGCGTGGAAGGGATGTTTGGCGGTGGTTTCGAGGAACATCGTGGAATGATGAAGGAGAACATGAAGGGGAAAGTTTGGCTATGGCAATTGGATTCTAGTATCAGAGCACGTTTTGTTTGGTTGAACTGGACTCGGTGATGTGGCGAGGGGTGCGAAGAGGGGTTGATGAGTGAGTGCTTGGTGGAGTCGGTTCAATGTTTAGTGGCGCGTGGTCGGAGTATTGCCGTGCGTGTATGGTGAGGAGGATCTTGGGACTGGTTTCAGGCAGTAGTTGTTTGATTTGGGGAAGAAACAGGGAAGCGGATCGGGTTATGGATGGTGGGCCGAGTTCTTTTATGTGGGATGAGGGATAGTTTATGAAGTAATTAAGGTTGTAATTATATTATATATAATAAAAAAATCAATATCTTATATAATGTATATCTTGTCCGTTCAAGGTCCGATTGAGACGCTGTAACGGAAAATTTTAACGATTTTAATAACGTAATTAACTAATTTTTTTATGAAATTTAACAATGAAAATTTGATATTTGAAGTATGTCTATATAAACGTAGCAAATGTCAGATTTACATCAGAAAATATAAGTTTTTTTATTGTGTAATTTTATTTAAATTTAAATCAGTTAAAAATTGATGGAAATAAAATATTTTTGAAATTTAAATATTTTTATATAAGAAAAATGTAGATCATCTTCTAAGTGTGACGTCATATTTTATTTCGCCCAATTTGGACCGCTCTAACCCTGTTTATTTTATTTTCGGCGAATTAGCAGCAATTTGGCAGCGAAATATCGAGTTTTGATAGATGGGTCGTATTACTCATATTTATGTACAATTCTGTTCGTCTCGTCGTGCTAATCTCCGCAATATATTCATTTGTGCATTTCGGAGTCCGGTACGCGGCGAAAATCGACAAAATGATTTGCCGTATAGGTTACGCATTTGGGCTTTTGGGTTCCTGTGTCTATTCAATTGTCCTCCGTGTAATCTAACAACCATCAGCTTTTAATATTCCCTGATATTCAACACTGAACTTTTATTTTCCCATTGTTTAATATTTATACTAGTTCGTCTGTCTCTTCGTTTGTGCCCATTCATGCTTTGAAGAAAAAATAAATATAAAATAGGTTTGCATATAATTATTATCTGAGAACTGCTCTCTTCTCCCTCATTTTGCCCGTCACCCAACTTTTCCCCCATCACCTCGTCCTTTTTTTTTCTGTTGAACCGTGCCGAGCTTCCACTCCACAACCTTTGGCTCCTCTCCGCCTTGTCAATCTCCACCACACCCACCCTACCAGATCATCCTTCTCTTATTGAAAAATAAATAAAAATAAATAAAAGCTTATAAATGTTACCTGTAGTTGCTCGCAAACATGCCTCAACCAATCACCTCGTCCACTCGACAGTTTCCCGCCACCTGTCAGCTTCTCACCCACTGAACCGAGATCGAACCGTTCCCACCTCAGCTGATCTGCCTTCCACCTCTCTCTTGCTCCAACCGATAGCTTATCTCACCAACCTACTGCCTTTCCTCCCACCATCTATCCACGTGACCTCCAAACGAAGCCTGACCTGCCGTGACACCCTCCTCGAACTCCGCCATTTCCTGACCACACAGCTTCATGGCCAAGCATAGCATCCCACCACCGTGGCCTCTTCCCCTCCTTGCTCGAGCTTCCTCTGACCTTTACTTCCCTGCCACACCAAGTTTTCCCCACAAACCCGACAGCCTGACAACCCAGCTGCTGCCACACCTCTACAGCAGCCGAACCACCTTCTTACAATCACGCAAGCCTCCACCTCGCCTTGATAGCCCGCAGCAGTGCCTCTCCATCCTTCACATCCCACCGCTCTTCCCCTTCTTTTGCCGTGACCTCCCCATGCCACAACCACGTCCAACAATGGCGGAATTCACTCCATGGTTTCCTATAGCCCTCCGACTTACATCCACTTCATTGCCAAGATCAGCTCCGCCAAGCACAGCGCCTTGCCACTCGAACAACCTCGCATCCACGTCCGGTTTTCCCCTCCAGCTCCCCACCACACAAACTGCTCCAGCCACTCTCTCCTCCCCTCGAACCCGTGACCAGCCTTGCCAGCACTCCGTCACCGAAGCAAGCAACACCTATCCCCTACCCCTTCTCTTTCTTATATGAAAAGGTTGTTGTCAAACAACATGTTCAGATTCGAATAGTATGAGTATTCTGCATTTTTAGAAGCTTATATGCTTAATTATGTTTTATTTTTGCCATTGGAAATAATCTTTGTTTAACTTTATGTACACCCTCCACTACTCATCACAGCCTTGCACTGATTCACCAGCTATCCGAGCTGCCAATCTCTAGCCTCTGTCTCCTCTTCTATTATAAAGAGAAGTTGTTGCTTTGCTTGCTTGCCACTTCTCTCCTCTTAATGTGTAAGTGACTTAGCCGCATCGCTTCGGGGTTTATTACTTATTCAAAGCCATAAATAATCCATTCGGCTGATAAAAAGCCGACGATGCCTAGATCCAATGCCATCTTCGTCTGAGGTGGGTGGTGGCTGCTCTTGTCCCACTGCCACAGCTCGATTTCTTACGTACTGTTGTAGATAATTGTTCCTTACATGCTCCTCTACGATATCCTTCAAATGCCTGCAGTCGTTCGTGCTGTGCCCATCTAGGTCATAGAATAGGCAATGCTTTCCCGATGCCCGTTCGTATTCAAAGGGTTCCCTTTTTGCCGGCCTTCAGTACTGGAGGCGCCCTCGAGTATCCAAGTAAATCCTTTCCAGAGTTTTAGTTAAATCCGTGTAAGAAGAGAATTTAGATTCCCTCCGTTGCCTTTTCGATGTGCTACCGTTGTTGTTAATTTTCCTTTTGCTTCTATCGTCCTTGTTTGAATCCTCCCTAGGTGGACCTCCATCTTTTACCGCATAAACTTCAGCCTCTCTCCCCTCTCATTCAGCCTTCGCATCTTCCCGTCGTAAAAACCTTTCTAGCTCGTGATAAAACTTTCCAAGATTAATCGGCGGATCCCGTTATAATGATATCTTAAAATCTGAATCATCCGCAATTCTTGAGACTACCGCCATCATGGATCGGGTCGATCCACCAAAGCTACTGCCGCATTGAATCTAGTTAAGGAATCCCTAAGTGATTCTCCATTCCATTGTTTCATCGATGTTAAAGTCATCACATTCTTGGTTCTCACGATGTGGACCCGAAATTGCCTCATAAATCTCTCAATCAACTCCGTCCAAGTGCCAATTGAGCCGCTCTCTAATTGTCTGAACCAGAGTGCTACTATATCCGTCAGATACAAAGGGAAGCACCGAACCATAACTCCCTCTGATGCCCCCAGCACTTCCATATGCCTCATGTACCTCGTCAAGTGAACAGCGGGATCCGTTCTCCCATCCTACATCTCCAGCGTTGGTAGTTTGAAATCCAATGGATTCCTAGCTTGCCTGATCAGAGGAGCGAAGGGACTCATGTTTACGTCCTCCAAATCTCTATTCACTAATCCTCCTCTCATGGCTCGTCTGACTATCTCTGCCAATATGTCACTGTCATCAAGTTGTGGTCCTTGTCTGTTGCCTCCGACTTGCCCCCCGAGTTCATGAGGGAATCCCGAAATCTGCCCCTCTGGACGAGCATCCATTCCTCTATCAACACCAAATTGCATGGTATTGCCTACTATCCTGTTTGGAATTGGGCCAACATGATCCTGGAACATGCCCCTAGCTCAGGGGCTGTTCCTGATAGTCCCTCTCTATCCTGAATCCTGGTTGCTCCGTGTCCCTGACTTTGGTTATGGATTCCCTCTGTTCCAGCTGCTTCGTTCTCTCAATTCTGTGCTCCAGCTTGTCCAATCTGCCGAAGTAGATTCTGCATCATTTCCTCCTACCTTTTCAACATCCCTTCCTGCATAGCCTCCATCATCATCTCCATTTCGTCTATGGTGATGAAAACTGAAGCCTGATTAGCTCCTGAAGAAGCCTCCTGACTTCCTTCATGCTGACTCCTTTCTGCTCTTTGTCTCCTTGCTGATTGCTTCGTCATAGCTTTCCAGATCCAAGTTCCTAAGCCTTCAAATCCAAAATCCAAGCTTCAGAATCCTTGAGTGCTAGCCTTCTCAGTGAAAGCATCAAAGTATTTGCACCAAAATTGGTCACAAACCCCAATAGTAATGAAAGCACTAGTGTTTACCCACAAATCCTCAATATCCAAATACAGATCACAGATCCAGATAATGTAGAGAATAAAAATGAAGAAATAGAAAAATTAAAATGAGTAAGAAAGGAAAGAACACAAGGTTTATAGTGGTTCGGCTATCTCCAGCCTATGTCCACTTTGAATCAATCCTTTTATTCCTTTTATACTATAATTACGGTTACAAGCCTTTGAAATCAGTAAACAAAATGACAGAGTTTCACCTAGAAAAGTAGAATAAGATCTCTTTATAGTTGCCATAGAGCTGCTATTTTTAGGTGCAGATCTGAAAATATCTGCCCCAAAACCTGGAATACCTCTTCTCATGCGCAAGTGGCCCACCAGATCGATCTGGGGTCGTTTGGGATCGATCCAAGTACAATTCGTATCGATCCAAAAGTGGCCCAATGAAGCTGAGATCGATCATGGATGTTCCTGAGTGAATAAGAAAGCCTCTGTGAAAATTTCATAGCATTTGGACTTGTAGAATAAGAGTTATGATCGATCCAAGTTTGTTTCTGTGAGTAGGCTGTAGGCTTCGTATCCATGGATTTCGTATCCATCAATTTGCCTCCATCACTTCGTATCCATTAGTCCCCATATCCATAGCCGTAGCCTTCGTATCCATCCGAGTTCCACGCTTCGATCCATGCAATGCGCTCCTCCCCTTGACCAGCTCCTTTCGTATCGATCGATACGAACATGATCGATACGAAGCATAGTCATTAATGCAGTTGCCTTCATATCCATATCTTTTGCATCCACCCGTGAACACCTGCTGCCTTCTTCATATCCATCAGCCACTTCCTTCTTCGTATCGATCAACCGCTCCCTTCTTCGTATCGATCCCTGAATGTGTCCTTCGTATCGATCAATGAGTGATCGATACGAAATGCTTTTCCCTGTAACCATTGCCTCGCTCTTCATATCGATCCTAGCCTTGATCGATACGAAGTGCACAGACTTACTTTTCCATCCATTCGATACATGCGTATCGATATGAACTACATCAGTCCAAAGCAAATGTACAAAAGAAAGTGTGTGTTATCCATAGTCATATCCATCTATATTGATACGAAAGCATCAATGTGAAAGCATTGATCTGAAGTCCATGTCCATTTTGATCGATACGAAAGTATCAATACGAAATCATTCCTCTCAAATATCGATTCATCCATAACTCTAGGATACGAACCCCGATTGACCTGAAATTTGAAGTGCAGTCTCTCCTAACCTTGTTTATCATTCCCTATCGATCCCACCTTGATTGAAGCCTGGTCCAATTTTGACGGTATCGATCATAGTCTTGTTTTCAATCAATATCCAATCCTGATATCCATCCTTTTAGCCAATTTTGTTGATATCGCGGCCTTGTCCAAAAGGCGGGGTAACAGCTTGAATATGTAAACTTTGAAAACCTATTGTATTTGCAGTTGTTTAAATGTGTAGTTCAAACCTGGATTTGAAACCGATATAGATTAAATGGTTTTAATGAGAATTTGAATTGAATCTTTAACCTTTTTAATTGAAATGGTTGAACTGAGATTGGTTGATTTAAATTGATTTGTGAAATTGGAAGAAACAATTCTAATTTGAAACTATTCTCGATATAAATCTTTTTAATATATATACTATTTTTAATATATAAACTATTTTAATCTATAACCTATTTTTTTTAATATAAACTATTTTAATAGCTATTCTAATATATAAACTACTTTAAATATTAAACTGTTTAAGTTGGAACTGTTATGATCTAAATTTAATGGATTTAAATGCGAATTTTTTGATATGATGGTTTAAACTATTTTGTGGTTATGATTTTGGAAGTGATATGATTTTGGAAATGAATATGATATTTTGATATTGAGTATGAACTGTTTGAATGAAAATGACCACGGTGTGAAATAAGCATTTGGTTGTTAAAGAGACCGGGATCAGATATTGTCATACTCTCTGCCAATACCAAAACCACTTTAACAACTGTGTACGTGGAAGAGAATCCAGAACGAAGTAGGATGGTTTGGCGACGATTCTGTATGAGGTATTAACGTAGCCCTGACTCCTGCGAGTCAGCTTGAGGTGGCTAAAACAGGAGCTATACCGGGCCAAGTGGGGTCGCTCCCCCTATCGGGCATATTTCTTCGATACCATTCTATTTCTTTGTGATTTGATTGGGTGCACCTTTGATTTGGGAGTGTGTCTCGAGGTGGGCGGTAGTAGCTTTATGTGTTACCACCAATCCGAGAGTGCAAACGGTAGAATCCTACCCTAGCATTGCCTCGCGTGCCTTGTCACATGCCTTATCGCGCCCACTACGAGTTTGGTTTGTACCGTACCTATGGAGTGCTCCTTGAGTAAACCACTGGTTTGGTGGAGCTTACATTATCTATATAGACTACGGGAATATATAAATGTGTTAAGAGTGATATGGGTAATGACTTAACGCTATTTTAATAGTTTACTATAGACATTATCTATGTAGCGTATTGTACTATGTATGTAGATAGTTTAACGGATCCTTAAGGGATGGATTCCCAACATCCTTTAAGTTATTTGCATCTCACTTGGACATTTCACTTGAGTTGATTTACTTGCATAAGAATGTTAATCCTGACTCGAGTGTTTTATGTTTTGCTTTATGCTCGGGTCAGACTGAGTGTCACAGCATTTGAGACTCATCTTTGGAGCTTGGAGCTTTGCTTGAAGATCCGTCTTATATCTATTTAGCTTTCAGTTATTTCCAGTTTATGATCAGACTTGTTAGTTGCTTTTGTATTGGTGACTTCTATGTACTTGATTTTCTGTTGTATTTTGTTTCAGACTCTGATGTTCTATAGTAGCTTCATGAACTACTATTTATCTATTCCGCTGCTTATTGTTGTAATACTCTGTGTCTGTGATTGATTTATTTACTGTATATGCTAAGTTTTGCCAAATATAAATTAACACTCTGTTGTTTTGAGCAATTCAAGTCTGATATGTGTGGACGATTGTCGATTTGAATGGTTCTAAATGCCAGGTTGTTATAAGTGGTGTCAGAGCTCTGGTTTAGGAAAAACTTAGCATATGGAGTAAAAATCATTAGAGATAGGGTAGTAATACCCTAAAATGAGTAAAATTAATTACAGAATCATCTTCGTTCGAGCTTGAAATTCTTCGTTAGGATCCTCCTGGATTAGAATTTCTTTTGAATTTTGGAGCTCTCCTTTTGTTCTGAAATCCATTCTTGTCTCTCCTGTTCGGTTCTTTTGATATTGCAGCATCCCTTGGCTCTATTTCTGTTGATCTCTGCAACCCCATCCTTATGTGTGACTAATCCCATTGGCGGTTCCGCTAAACTTAGTATGATTTGTAAAGGGGTGAAACTCCTTTACAACAAGCATCGATTCATCAGAGATTTCTACGTCCTCGGTTTTGATGCTGTTATTTCTTGCAAAGCCCGAACCTTTTCTCCAGTAGGCGACCAGGGTAATTCCCCTGTGATTGAATGTATATTGCCTCAGGATTATGCAGGCAGTTCTATGTATTCACTTGATTCTCACCGTAGTGATCTTAATTCCACCCGATAGTCAGGGATTATCCTGATGTCTTTGGTGAAGTCACTTCTCTTCCTCCCAAGTGGAAAATTTGAATTCCGCATCGATCTTATTCCTGGAGCTCGACCTGTTGTCCTTCCTCCCGTACGAATGGTTTCTGTGAATGGTTAGTCATGCCCTTTGGATTAACCAATGCTCCTTGCCTTCTTCGTCAATCTTTTAAATCGCGTTTTCCGCGATGTTCTTAGCAAGTTCGTCCGGGTTTTCTTTGATGATATTCTCTTCTTTCTAAGTCTCGGTTGACCCGGTTAAGGTCGCCGTGATTAATATAAGTCTATCCATCTTTCCTCTTTCGTAATTTAACTATCTCATCTTCCTTTCGAGCCTATCTTAGTTAGAATTCTCTTTGGTTAGGGTTCCTCTAGATTTGAATCTCTATCCTTGTTCTAAGTCTATTCTTGAATCATCCTACGAGGGAGCGTATTTTTAATTGATATAAAATATTTTATATAGTGTTGTTTGAATTGTAAAGTTTGATTTGGGGTTTCGATCAATTCGTCTGGCCAACGCTATCGATAAAAATTCCAAAACACTTGAATAGAGCAAACTGACACAATATTATTTTCGAAATTGATAAATGAAATAATTTTATGTATGATTATATTTTGTATATATAAGAGTATAATTATCTGAAATTAGATAGTTAGATGGAATGGTTGTTAGAAATGATAATACTAGATTATCATTTATTATTTTGTTAACATTCCTAAACCATTAACTATTCCTGAATGTTATAAGAAGTTAAAATTTTATAAACCTGGTTTATAAATCTGATTTGCAAATGGAATGAATTTAAATTAAGGATTTGAGACTTTAATTTGCATTACTTTTCAAAATTTGTTTTCAAAGTTGGAAAAAATATATATTATTTGAAGTATTTTCGAATGGAAATTGTTTCCAAAGAATTTTTAAAAGAAATAAGTCAGTACTCTCCTCTTTTATCGTTGGAAAATGATTTCGGTGAAGACTGAAGCATCATCGACATTCATTTTCGAGGGTCAAAGTAGGGAGACCATTTAGTAGCTTTGCTACACTTTTGTTTTGGAAAATGGATTTGAATTTGAATTTTTGAGTATTATTTGATGTATAAAATATATATATGTATATTTATTTCAAAATGGTTTGAAGTGAAACTAGAAATTTAACTCTTAAGTTTTATGTTAAGTGATAGTTTTCAATTATTGAAATGAAGCAAAATTTCTGAATAATTGGAGTGTTTAAAATGAGAAATAAAATTTATACAACTTGAAATAGTTGAACTAGGATAAAATTTATTTGTATAATACTCAATTGCATTCTAATATATATATATATATAACTTACCTGAAATATTCAAAAAGTTAAAAGGTAATGTGAATATGTAATTGAATAATATACAATATAAATGTAAGTAATAAAATGTCCAAAAATGAAATTTTGTTAAGAGAATTTATAAATAAAAATTGAGTGGTTATAAATGTTTATACATTTAATTTATGCTATAAGAAATGTTGTGTGAAATAAATTGAATAATAAATAGTGAATGCTATCTAAGTAAATGAATATGAACTTAAGAAACTAAACTGGTAATAAATAAGTTTATATTTCGTAAACCGTTTGTGATACAAAGGTAAATTACAAAGAAAAGTGAAATTGAATTATGAGGTGGAATTAACTTAACTAGAGTCTAATGAATTAAATAAATGAGTTGAATAAAAATAAAATTTGTTTTGGAAAAAATGAGCTTAGGTCTAAAGAAAAGGTGAATGTAAATAAATTGTGAATGAAATAATTTGGATATAAATGTAAATTAATTGAAGTGAGTTAATTAGATGATAATAACAAATGGATGCCAATAAGAAATGAGATATATAATGTTAGCACTCTAAAATGAAATTGATATGGTTTAAAATTAATTATTGTATTTGGTGCAATGCATTTCGAATCTATCTTTCCTTTATGTTGTTTCTATTCTCCTATCTTGTTCCTTTTAGGGGACGAAAAGTTTTGAGTAGGGGAGAGTGTAACGACCTGGAAATTTTAACGATTTTAATAACGTAATTAACTAAATTTTTCATGTAATTTAACAATTAAATTTAACAATAAAAATTTGATATTTGGAGTACACCTATTTAAACGTAGCTTATGTCATATTTTTATCAGAAAATATATGTTTGTTTTGTTGTGTAATTTTATTTTAATTTAAATTAGTTAAAAATTTTGTGGAAATAAAATATTTTTGAAATCTAAATATTTTTATACAAGAAAAATGTAAATCATCTTCTGAGTGTGACGTCATATTTCGTTTCGCCAAATTTGGACCGCTCTAGCCCCGTTTATCTTATTTTCGGCGAATTACCAGAAGTTTGGCAGCGAAATGTCGAGTTTTGATAGATGGGTCGTATTACTCATATCTATGTACCATTCTGTTCGTCTCGTCATGCTGATCTTCGTAGTATATTCATTTGTTCATTTCGGAGTCCGATACATGGCAAAAATCGACAAAACGATTTGCCATATCGGTTCCACATTTGGGCTTTTGGGTTCCTGTATCTATTCAATTGTCCTCCGTGTAATCTAACAGCCGTTAGCTTTTAATATTCCCTGATATTCAACACTGACCTTTTATTTTCCCATTGTTTAATATTTATACTAGTTTGTTCCTTGCCTCTGTCTCTTCGTTTGTGCCCATCATGCTTTAAAGAAGAAAAAATATGTAAAATAGGTTTGCATATAATTATTATCTGAGAACTGCTCTCTTCTCTTTCATTTTTCCCATGACCCAACTTTTCTCCTATCGCCTCGTCCTTTTTTCCTCTTGAACCGTGCCAAGCTTCCACTCCAGAACCTCTGGCCCCTCTCCGCCTTGTCAATCTCCACCACACCCTCCCTACCAGATCAGCCTTCTCTTATTGAAAAATGAATAAAAATAAATAAAAGCTTATAAATTTTACCTGTAGTTGCTCGCAAACATGCCTCAGCTGATCACCTCGTCCACTCAACTGTTTCCCGCCACCTGTCAGCTTCTCACCCACCTGAACCGAGCTCGAACCATTCCCACCTCAGCTGATCTGCCTCCCACCTCTCTCTTGCTCTAGCCGATAGCTTACCTCACCACCTACTGCCTATCTTCCTACCATCTATCCACGTGACTAAAGACGACAGTCTGACTTGCCGTGACACCCTCCTCGAACTCCGCCATTTCCTGACCACACAGCTACATGGCCAAGCAGCAACATCCCACCACCATGGCACTTCCCCTCCTTGCTCGAACTTCCTCTGGCCTTTACTTCACTGCCACACCAAGTTTTCCCCACGAATCCGACAACCTGACAACCCAGCTGCCGCCACACCTCTACAGCAGCCGAACCACCTTCTCACAATCACGCAAGCCTCCACCTCGCCTTGATAGCCCGCAGCAGTTCCGCTCCACCCTCCACATCCCACTGCTCTTCCCCTTCTTTTGTCGTGACCTTCCCATGCCACAACCACGTCCAACAATGGCGGAACTCACTCCATGGTTTCCCACAGCCCTCTGACTTACCTCTACTTCATTGCCGAGATTAGCTCCGCAAGCATAGCGCTTTGCCACTCGAACAACCTCGCATCCACATCTTGGTTTCCCCTCCAACTCCCCATCACATGAACTGCTCCAGCCACTCTCTCCTCCCCTCGAACCCGTGACCAGCCTTGCCAGAACTCCATCACCGAAGCAAGCAACACCTATCCCCTACCCTTTCTCTTTCTTATATGAAAAGGTTGTTGTCATACAACATGTTCAGATTCGAATAGTATGAGTATTCTGCATTTTTAGAAGCTTATATGCTTTATTATATATTTTTTTCAATTGGAAATAATCTTTGTTTAACTTCATGTACACCCTCCGCCACTCATCAAGCCTTGCACTGATTCACCAGCCATCCGAGCAGCTAATCTCTAGCCTCTATCTCCTCTTCTATTATAAAGAGAAGTTGTTGCTTTTCTTGCTTGCCACTTCTCTCCTCTTAAAAAAAGGGTAGAAAGGTGTGTGTGTGTGTATTTGTTTCTATCAACTCATGTTCTCTAAGCTTGTTTTGTTTATGTGCTTGCTGTCGAATTTGTCGCAGCAGCTTCTAGCTGGTCGCTGTCCCGCTAGCTCGTGTCTGTATCCATGTGCGTATCTGTGTAAGTTGCTTCTTATTTCCGTTGTTCTCTAGCCTCGAAGGTTAGCGATCACTCACGATTAACATTCTTATGTTTAGTGAATTGATTCTACATGAAATGACGATTGAAATATGTTGTCAAATTTGAATTTGTTAGTAATTAAATTGTTTAAATATGATATGATATTAATTGCATTTGTTCACCTATTATAATTGACATTATCGACACCAATAACCTGTGTATATCATATTTAATTTGACAATTTTGATCATATTTTCCATCTATATGCTATGTTATTTTATGCTATTATTTTATTTGCTCTCACTCTGCAACTTCCCTGTTAGTTTAGGAATCCCTATGGGTTGAAATGATACATACCCGAACGATATTATAGATTAGGGAAAATCGTTATGGGTTGAAATGATAAACCCAAGTGATTTTATTGATTTTGAATTTTGGGATTACGGGTTGAAATGATATATACCCCTAAATTTAAATAATTGCGGATTGAAATGATAAATATCCATATCACTTGACCATAGGATATAAAATTATATACGGACACCGCTGGTCTATTTTTGAAAAATGATTTCCAAAGTTTTTGAAAGGAAATATATGGGTTTTAATAAATATTGATTTTTAAATATAATATAAAGATTTTATTTTAATATATGTGTAAAATTTAAATTTTAAAATTATATGTTTGAAATTTTAAATTTATATGTTAAGTTTTGAAAAATGTAAATTTTAAGATTTTACTTAAAATTTTATTATTTTTAAATATATAAAATATAGTTTAATAAAAAATAATATAGATTTAATAAAATCAGATTTAATTTAATAACATTTAATATAATAAAATTTAATTTAATAGAATTTAATTGGATAAGAATATATATTATATTTAAAATATTTATTTAAAATTTATATTAATATTTTGAAAATAAATTTTTGCAATAACTTTAATAAATAGAGGTTGGAAAGATAAATTAAAGTTGACTTGAAATTTAAATTGGTTAAGAATTGAATTTAAATAAAATTGATTTGAAAATTTATCGACTTGAGATTTTAAAGGTACGATTTTATAACTTGATAACTTGATTTTGATTAAAGGTGATTAAATGGATATTTTCAAATTTTAATAAATTGAAGTTGAATATTTAGTTTTGATTTAAATTTGTAATTTGAGATTTTATTTAAATGTTATTAAAAATGATTAAGTGAATAATTTCAAATTTAAATAAAATTAAAGTTGAATTTTGAAATAAAAATAAAATTTATCAAATTGAGTTATTGTAAATTGTTTGAATACGTAAACTTTGAAAACCTACTGAATTGGAAGTGGTTTAAATGTGGAGTTCAAACCTGGATTTGAAATCGATATAGATTAAATGGTTTTAATGAGAATTTGAATTGAACCTTTAACCTTTTTAATTGAAATTGTTGAACTGAGATTGGTTGATTTAAACTGATTTGTGAAATTGGAAGAAACAATTCTAATTTGAAACTATTCTCGATATAAACTCTTTTTAATATATATACTATTTTTAATATTTAAACTATTTTAATCTATAACCTATTTTTTTTAATAAACTAGTTTTATAACTATTCAAATATATAAACTACTTTCAATATTAAACTGTTTAAGTTGGAACTGTTATGATCTAAATTTAATGGATTTAAATGCGAATATTTTGATATGATGGTTTAAACTATTTTGTGGTTATGATTTTGGAAGTGATATGATTTCAAAAGTGAAATGATTTTTGAAATGAATATGATATTTTGATACAAAGTATGAACTGTTTGAATGAAAATGACCACGATGTGAAATAAGCGTTTGGTTGTTAAGGAGACCGGGATCAGATATTGTCATACTCTCTTCTAATACCGAAACCACTTTAACAACTATGTACATGGTGGAGAATCCAGAACGAAGTAGGATGGTTTGGCGACGATTCTGTATGTGGTGTTAAAGCAGACCTGACTCTCTCGAGTAAGCTTGATGTGGCTAAAATAGGAGCTATACCAGGCCAAGTGGGGTCGCTCCCCCTATCGGGCACATTTCTTCCATACCATTTTATTACTTTGTGATTTGATTGGGTGCACCTTTTATTTAGGAGTGTGTCTCGAGGTGGGCGGTAGTAGCTGCTATGCGTTACCACCAGTCCGAGTGCAAACGGTAGAATCTTACCCTGGCATTGCCTCGCATGCCTTGTCACATGCCTTATCGCGCCCACTACGAGTTTGGTTTGTACCGTATATATGGAGTGCTTCCAGAGTAACCACTGGTTCGGTGGAGCTTACAGTATCTGTATAGACTACGGAAATATATAAAATGTGTTATGGGGGGTATGGGTAACGCCTTAACGCTATTTAATAGTTTACTTTACTGTAGACATTATCTATGTAGCATTTTGTACTATGTATGTAGATAGTTTAACAGATCCTTAAGGGATGGAATCCCAACATCCTTTAAGTTATTTGCATTTCACTTGGACATTTCACTTGAGTTGATTTACTTGCATAAGAATGTTAATCCTAACTCGAGTGATTTGTGTTTTGCTTTATGCTCGGGTTTGACTGAGTGTCACATCATTTGAGACTCATCTTTGGAGCTTGGAGCTTTTCTTGAAGATCTGTCTTATATCTATTCAGCTTTTAGTTATTTCAGTTATTTCCAGTTTATGATCAGACTTGTTAGTTGCTTTTGTATTGGTGACTTCTATGTACTTGATTTTCTGTTGTATTTTGTTTCAAACTCTGATGTTCTATAGTAGCTTCATGAACTACTATTTATCTATTCCGCTGCTTATTGTTGTAATACTCTTTGTCCATGATTCTGTGATTGATTTATTTACTGTGTATGCTAAGTTTTGCCAAATATAAATAAAAAATCTGTTGTTTTGATCAATTCAAGTCTGACATGTGTGGATGATTGTCGATTTGAATGGTTCGAAATTGTGGTGACCCTCACTCTATAACACATAGTTTTTTTTATACAAGAGGCATTCACCACTAAACCCCAATTCTTTTATATTTGAATATTTATATAATTTCCAAATATTTTTCCCAAGACCCTGGTTTTACTAATATAATCATATCAGTGTACAAACAAATTAAGTCAATTGTATATTTGATGATATACAATTGTTTCTTTATTATTATTATATTTTTTTTTCCAGAGGGAATTTAAATCAAATAGAAATCAAACTACCATACAAGTTATTGACATAGCCACTTATTTCTTTTCTAAGTCTTGTTCTACTGCCATAGGCGCACTTTGACAAATTCTAACACTTATATATATTTATCTTGCCTAGATAATTCTATTTAACTCTAAAATAGTATTTACTTGATCTCATGATAGTTATCAAAGTTGATAATAATTAATAACAATAAGTTGGATTGACAAAAGTCGATAAACCTTGGAAATTTACTCGAAAATAGGCAAATTAGGCAAAATCAGCAGTTCAGACGTCTAAATTTTTATGACAGACGTCTAGATTCGATCTCAGACGTCTAAATTTTTATGACAGACGTCTCAGAGTGTCTAAATTTTAAATAGAGAGTAGAAAACATTTTGAACTAAATTCAGACGTTTAAATTTTTGTTGGCAGACATCTAAATTCGATCTCAGACGTCTAAATTTTTATGACAGACGTCTCAGTGTGTCTAAATTTTAAACAGAGAGTAGAAAACATTTTGAACTAAATTCAGACATCTAAATTTTGTTAACAGACGTCTAAATTAGATCTCAGACGTCTAAATTACTACGACAGACGTCTCAGAGTGTCTAAATTTTAAACAGAGAGTAGAAAACATTTTGAACTAAATTCAGACATCTAAATTTTTGTTGACAGACGTCTAAATTAGATCTCAGACGTCTAAATTATTATTACGGACGTCTCAGAGTGTCTAAATTTTAAACAGAGAGTAGAAAACATTTTGAACTAAATTCAGACATCTAAATTTTTGTTGACAGACGTCTAAATTAGATCTCAGACGTCTAAATTATTATGACAGACGTCTAATTTGATCTTAGACGTCTAAAATTGTTGACAAGTTTTCTCAGAGGATTAAACTTAAATACTCAATTACTTACAAATTTCCAGAATTCGTGCATATGCAAGTATCACTTACCTGCCATGCACAAATTCATCTCACCTGAATATTCTACTAAAATCTTGAGTGTTCATTAAAAATCAATCCCCTTAGCTTTTTAATTTTCCATAAGGCAAAACATAAGCAATAAAAATCAGAGTTCAAATATATATATATATATATATCCATATCATATGCATATGACATGTCTAACTCCTTATTTTCTCCAAATCAGACATTCATAAAATAAATTTGTAGTTAACCAACCATCATCCATGATCACTCATAACAGGTTTTGATTAAGTACATATCTTCAACTCAAAATACTTAAAAAGTTTCCTAAAAGTAACTTCAATTACAGGAAATAAAATGTGTCTAGTAATTTCATTACAATGCATCTGCAAATTTTAAAAACAAGTCTCTCTTATTTATTCTAGCAGCCAATGCCTTCTCTACTCATCAAGCCAACTTCAATTTCCTGCAAGCAAATCATTTAGCTGCCCCAAAGAATTTTTGAGACACCCAGATGATTGCAAGGGCAACCAAAAGGGTCAGTTTTAACTGGTATGAGCATTTATCGATTTTGTATACATATTCATAATTTTAAAACATAATCTTGAAGTGCCTTCCTAGTTTAACAGATGTTTATACTTAGCATGTTTTGGTTCATACAAGGTAATACAAAAAAAACACATTCATCTATTCAAACAAATACACAGCAAACAGTAAAGATAAACATATGTATAATTCTTGATTTATTCTCCCCAAATCTAGATAAATAATCTCAGGTTTTATACTCCAAATTTTCTCCCAGCAACTAATCAATGAACAAGTTTAACTTGATTAAATTAACACCATATCTGGATATTTATAACCCAGATTTTTAAACCCCTGTCCCCATTTATTTTATGGTCTTTAACTCCTTGTCAAATGAATACTATGTATGCATTGTGAAGGAAACTCCCAGGTTGTTTAAATTATTCCAACACACCAAGGCCTCAGGGTGCAGTTGCACCATGCATATACTTGCTTCCACCTGAAGTAAGCAAATCATTGACTAACTCCCAAGTGACCAATTTAGTTTTTCTTTCATTCATATTTCAGAAAGATATAACTGCTTGTATATTTTTCTGATTCAACCCCATGTTCCCCTGTTTAATCTATATCCATGTTTAATGATACTAAGATAGAACAAGAATGCTCCAATCATGTTAACACCAAAAGCCCACTTACAGATTAATACCCCAAACAAACAAAAAAAATGCACAAACAAACATCCATATCACCCATAACAAAATTAATTCAGAGATTTAAATGTCTCATAATATTCTAGGCTGCCTGCAATAGGACTTAATGCCATTGCATACAAAGGATAAATACTCACCTAATGTTTTTCCTTTCACTGCTTTAATCTTTTGAACAGCAAATCCCCCAAAGCCCCAAGCTAGTGTTTCTCCTAGTTTATTTTATCTTTGTTTTGATCCCGAGAGAATGATGGATCTGGTTATGTGCAGTTATTTATAAATCATTCTAGGGTTTAAGAAAATGGGTAATTCTCCTAATACCCTTAGCTGTTCATGCATACATCTCATTCCTGTGTGGTCCTAAATGGGAAATGCACACATCAGGTTACTTTAATTGGTTATTTTGGGAGTTGAACATTTTAAACACTGCATGCTATTTTCATGTTTCTATTTTACTCATGCCATATGCATGTGATCCTTGTTCTTTTTTTTCTTCTAAGTTTAGAGAATCTGAAAATCTCCTTTGTACATTTAAATTAAAAATCACATATATTATGCTAATTATTTCTGGCACAATTATAGGACTTATAAACCTTTTTATTAATTTAATTTTTATTCTACCTTTATATAAAACAGAAAATGCCCCATATATATTAAATGTATATATTTTTATTTTATTTTATTTTAGGGTCATTACATACCCTCCCCCTTAAAGGAATTATGTCCCCATAATTTCACCTATTTTCTCCAATTAAAAGCACTAATCCATAGCCTGTTTTAACTCCATAACCCCATACTCCTATTTTATGGAAACAAACAATATATAAATACATTTAGAAAAATTATCTTAGGCTGCTTAAACATACCTCTCCACCAGTAAACAAATTGGGGTATTTAGCCCTCATTTTGTCTTCAACCTCCCATGTACAATCATTAGTGTCCAAGCTCCATTGGATTTTCACCAGTTTGATCACCTTGTTCCTCAACTTTTTCTCTTCCTTGGCAACTATCCCTACAGGTTCATTTGTATAAACCAAATTCTTCTGGACTTGAACTTGAGTAGGTGACTCCAGAATTGCTCCTTCATCATGCACCCATTTTCTCAATTGAGAAACATGAAATACAGGATGCACACCACTCAACTCCTCAGGTAACTTAAGTCTGTAGGCCATAGCACCAATTCTCTGCATAATTTCATATGGTCCTACAAATCTTGGTGATAGTTTACCAGATTTTCCAAACCTGAACACTTTCTTCCTTGGTGATACTTTCAGAAAAACATGCTCTCCTACTTCAAACTCCATTGGCTTCCTTTTTCTATCTGCATAAGACTTTTGTCTTGATTGTGCTGCCTTCATTCTATGCCTAATCAATTCAATCATGTTGGAAGTTTCTTTAACATGGTCTGGCCCCAACATTACACCCTCTCCTGCTTCCAACCAACAGGCAGGAGACATGCAAGGTCTCCCATACAAGGCTTCAAAGGGAGCCATTCCTATGGTTGATTGATAGCTATTGTTGTAAGTGAATTCTGCCAAGTGGATATGATCCTCCCAATTACCCCCCCCCCCCAAAATCAAGCACACATGCTCTAAGTAAATCTTCCAATATTTTATTCACTATCTCTGTTTGCCCATCACTTTGAGGATGGTAGGCAGTGCTTAAACAAAGTTGTGTTCCCATTGCTTCTTGGAAGCTTTCCCAAAATCTTGAGGTGAACAAAGTGTCCCTATCACTTACAATAGTCTTGGGTATACCATGTAACCTCACCACTTCTTTAATGAACAATTGTGCAAGCTTAGATGCATTTCTATCTGACCTGACAGGGACAAAGTGAGCTGATTTGGTTAGTCTATCCACAATTACCCATATACTATCATTGCCTTTCTTAGTTCTAGGAAAACCATCCACAAAATCCATGGAAATACTTTCCCATTTCCACTGAGGTACCTCCAAAGGTTGCAACATGCCAGAAGGCTTTTGGTAGTCTGCTTTAATTTGTTGGCATGTGGAACACTTTGCCACATTTCTTGCCACCGCTTGCTTCATTCCTGGCCACCAGTAGCTTCTTTTTAAATCATGATACATTTTAGTACCACCAGGGTGTATGGTGTACCTGGTCTTGTGATGCTCATCCATGATTTCTTCCTTCAACTCTGCAATGTTTGGTACACAGAGCTTATCATTTTTCCTCAAATAACCTTGGGAATCTATTTTAAAATTCTCTGACTCAATGTTATTTAATAACATTTCATTCTTCTCCTTTAGACTTTGATCTTGATCTTGCATGCTGCCAACTTTCTCCACCAGATTGGACTTCACTGTGATTATTCCCAGTGTACCATACTCCACCATATCACCATGTTCTTTAAAATTCACTGCATCCTTGTTGTATATATCTGCCTCCCCAAGCACAGCAAGATTTTTAAACTCATCAATCATCAAACTGGCTAATCTAACATGATTTCTGCTCAAAGCATCTGCCACTCTATTAGCTTTTCCAGGAGTGTACAAAATATCTAAATCATATGCAGCTAGAAACTCCAACCACCTTGCTTGCCTCATATTTAAATCTTTTTGAGAAAATAAATATTTCAATGCTTGATGATCTGTGAATAATTCAAATTTTGCCCCAAGCAAATAATGCCTCCATAGTTTTAGTGCAAACACTATTGCAGCTAATTCTAGATCATGAGTTGCATATTTGGTTTCATTAGGTTTTAGCTGTCTTGATGCATATGCCACTACCTTGCCATGTTGCATAAGCACTGCACCTAACCCAGATCCACTAGCATCAGTGTATACAACCATTCCTTCATTTGCTTCTGGAATTTATAGGACAGGAGCTTCCACCAATGCTTGCTTCAATTTCTCAAAAGCTTGTTCACACTGCTCAGTCCACACATATGGTTGGTTCTTCTTGGTTAGCTTGGTCATTGGTGCGGCTATTCTTGAAAAATCCTTGATGAACCTCCTATAATACCCTGCCAAACCTAAGAATGACCTCACCTCAGTCACTGTTTTGGGTCTACTCCATGATTGAACTGCAATGACCTTGCTTGGATCTACACTTACTCCCTGCTGTGACACTATGTGTCCTAAGAATTTTACTTCTTGTTGCCAAAATGCACACTTTGAATACTTGGCATTTAATTCATACTCTCTAAGTCTGGATAATACTAAATGTAGGTGCATAGCATGATCATTTTTTGACTTTGAATAAATTAATATGTCATCTATAAATACCAAGACAAACTTATCCAAAAAGTCTCTAAAAATTCTATTCATCAAGTCTACAAAATAGGAGGGAGCATTGGTCAAGCCAAATGGCATTACTAGAAATTCATAAAGGCCATACCTTGTATTAAAGGCTGTGTACTCAATGCTTTCCTCTGCAACTTTCATTTGGTGAAATCCAGAGGCTAAGTCTAGCCTTGAAAATATTCTAGCCCCATGCAATTGATCAAATAGATCATCTATTCTAGGCAGTGGGTACTTATTTTTAATAGTTACCTTGTTTAAATCCCTATAGTCCACACACAACCTCATTGTTCCATCATGTTTCTTAACAAAAAGCACTGGGGAACCCCAACTGGAACTACTTGATCTTATGAATCCTTTCTCTTCTAATTCTTCTAGTTGATGTTTTAATTCTACCAACTCTTTTGGACCCATTCTATAAGGCTTCTTAATGATTGGATTTGTTCCTGGCATTAATTTTATTTTAAATTCAACTTGTCTGTTTTGAGGAACTCCCTTTACTTCTCCAAACACATCTATATATCCATTTACTACTGGGATTTCCTCTACTTTTAATTCCTTTTGAACTTCATTAATACTCCAAATTTTATTAAAACATGCATTCTTTGCTATTTCACTTAAGATGGTAATTCTTTTGCCTTCATTTGTTTCCAAAGAAATAGTAAGGTTTTCTAAATTTAAAATTGCTTTATTTCTCATTAACCAATCTACCCCCAAAATAATCCCAATACCAGGATAATTTAAGGTGTATAGATCTGAATTAAATTCATAACCCCCTATAATTAATTTCAGACCCATGCACTTCATCCCCAACATGCAATGACTCCCTATGGGACTGTGTACAATTAAGGGCTGATCAATAGAAACACAAGCAAGTGTTAACTTCTTTACAATTTCCAAAGATATTAGTGAATGTGAGGCACCAGTGTCATATATTACTGATATTGGTTGGGTATGAATAAAAATTATACCTTCAAGTTGCCCAACATTCCCAGTGTTACTTGCTGCCAAAGCTCCTACCCTTGCTGTTCCTCTATTGGTTTGTGGGCAATCCTTCTTGAGATGACCCATCTTTCCACAATTATAACAGCCTCCTCTAGGTATTTTAGGGTCAGGGCATTGGTTACTATAATGTCCAGCTTTTCCATAATTAAAACAATGAGTGAATTTCTTGCTTTCAGGTGCTATTGCTCCTTCCCCTTTCTTAACTCCTTTACTTACATTTCTCTTGTCATAAGGTTGCACTTTGTTCTGGCCACCCTTCTTCTTATTGAGCTTCATATTCCTGAATTTCTCTCTTGCAGTGTCATGTTGCTCAAATGAGAGAGTTAGATCAATTACTTGATCAAAAGTTTTGTCCTTGTATGGCAACATTGCCCTTGACAAACTAGGGTTCAAGCCTTGAATGTACCTTGCATTCTTTGCTTCTGCATTCCCTATTAATACCAGTCCATACTTGGATAATGCTTCAAACTTCTGAGTGTATTCATTCACACTCATGCTTCCTTGCCTTAATCTAATAAAGTCTTCAAGCAGTGTGGCCTTGGCAGATGCTGGGACAAATCTGGCCTCAAGCATGTCCTTGAAATCATTCCAAGTGATAGTATCCTCTTGTCTTCCTGCTGTCACAACTTCCCACCAATCCAGTGCAACCCCCTTCAATTTCCTTGAAGCTATGTGTCTCTTCCTCTGGTCATTGATTTGCATATCTGTGAAGACCCTCTCCATAGTTCTTATCCAAGTTTGAACACCTATAGCTCCTTCAGTACCTTCAAAATCCTTTCCTCCCAGAGTGGTACATGTCTTTAGCAGTTTGGAGAGTTCTTCATGAGGATTGTCTTGCCTGGGTGCCATTCCATCCCTTAAAGCTCTCACAAAATCCTCCATGCTCATCACAGGTGGCTCTCGTGATGATCCTGCACCTGTATGGTGCCTTGGTCCTACCATAATGCTATAAATATGATTTTTACATTAGTTTATTTACCCCTATCATTTTTGGTGTCTTTACTTGGTTCATTTTCATTTCTGTGCACACTGTGCATGTATCACATGTACACATTTATATATATATATTTTTATTCAGTCATAAAACAAAAGTATTCAACATCAATAATTCAAACAATGCATTCAAACATCCATATGCATACAACAACATTTACTATGTTATTTAAACATAGCTCTGATACCAAACTGTGGTGACCCTCACTCTATAACACATAGTTTTTTTTATACAAGAGGCATTCACCACTAAACCCCAATTCTTTTATATTTGAATATTAATATAATTTCCAAATATTTTTCCCAAGACCCTGGTTTTACTAATATAATCATATTAGTGTACAAACAAATTAAGTCAATTGTATATTTGATGATATACAATTGTTTCTTTATTATTATTATATTTTTTTTCCAGAGGGAATTTAAATCAAATAGAAATCAAACTACCATACAAGTTATTGACATAGCCACTTATTTCTTTTCTAAGTCTTGTTCTACTGCCATAGGCGCACTTTGACAAATTCTAACACTTATATATATTTATCTTGCCTAGATAATTCTATTTAACTCTAAAATAGTATTTACTTGATCTCATGATAGTTATCAAAGTTGATAATAATTAATAACAATAAGTTGGATTGACAAAAGTCGATAAACCTTGGAAATTTACTCGAAAATAGGCAAATTAGGCAAAATCAGCAGTTCAGACGTCTAAATTTTTATGACAGACGTCTAGATTCGATCTCAGACGTCTAAATTTTTATGACAGACGTCTCAGAGTGTCTAAATTTTAAACAGAGAGTAGAAAACATTTTGAACTAAATTCAGACGTCTAAATTTTTGTTGGCAGACGTCTAAATTCGATCTCAGACGTCTAAATTTTTATGACAGACGTCTCAGTGTGTCTAAATTTTAAACAGAGAGTAGAAAACATTTTGAACTAAATTCAGGCATCTAAATTTTTGTTGACAGACGTCTAAATTAGATCTCAGACGTCTAAATTACTATGACAGACGTCTCAGAGTGTCTAAATTTTAAACAGAGAGTAAAAAACATTTTGAACTAAATTCAGACATCTAAATTTTTGTTGATAGACGTCTAAATTAGATCTCAGACGTCTAAATTATTATGACAGACGTCTCAGAGTGTCTAAATTTTAAACAGAGAGTAGAAAACATTTTGAACTAAATTCAGACATCTAAATTTTTGTTGACAGACGTCTAAATTAGATCTCAGACGTCTAAATTATTATGACAGACGTCTAATTTGATCTTAGACGTCTAAAATTGTTGACAAGTTTTCTCAGAGGATTAAACTTAAATACTCAATTACTTACAAATTTCCATAATTCGTGCATATGCAAGTATCACTTACCTGCCATGCACAAATTCATCTCACCTGAATATTCTACTAAAATCTTGAGTGTTCATTAAAAATCAATCCCCTTAGCTTTTTAATTTTCCATAAGGCAAAACATAAGCAATAAAAATCAAAGTTCAAATATATATATATATATCCATATCATATGCATATGACATGTCTAACTCCTTATTTTCTCCAAATCAGACATTCATAAAATAAATTTGTAGTTAACCAACCATCATCCATGATCACTCATAACAGGTTTTGATTAAGTACATATCTTCAACTCAAAATACTTAAAAAGTTTCCTAAAAGTAACTTCAATTACAGGAAATAAAATGTGTCTAGTAATTTCATTACAATGCATCTGCAAATTTTAAAAACAAGTCTCTCTTATTTATTCTAGCAGCCAATGCCTTCTCTACTCATCAAGCCAACTTCAATTTCCTGCAAGCAAATCATTTAGCTGCCCCAAAGAATTTTTGAGACACCCAGATGATTGCAAGGGCAACCAAAAGGGTCAGTTTTCACTGGTATGAGCATTTATCGATTTTGTATACATATTCATAATTTTAAAACATAATCTTGCAGTGCCTTCCTAGTTTAACAGATGTTTATACTTAGCATGTTTTGGTTCATACAAGGTAATACAAAAAAAACACATTCATCTATTCAAACAAATATACAGCAAACAGTAAAGATAAACATATGTATAATTCTTGATTTATTCTCCCCAAATCTAGATAAATAATCTCAGGTTTTATACTCCAAATTTTCTCCCAGCAACTAATCAATGAACAAGTTTAACTTGATTAAATTAACACCATATCTGGATATTTATAACCCAGATTTTTAAACCCCTGTCCCCATTTATTTTATGGTCTTTAACTCCTTGTCAAATGAATACTATGTATGCATTGTGAAGGAAACTCCCAGGTTGTTTAAATTATTCCAACACACCAAGGCCTCAGGGTGCAGTTGCACCATGCATATACTTGCTTCCACCTGAAGTAAGCAAATCATTGACTAACTCCCAAGTGACCAATTTAGTTTTTCTTTCATTCATATTTCAGAAAGATATAACTGCTTGTATATTTTTCTGATTCAACCCCATGTTCCCCTGTTTAATCTATATCCATGTTTAATGATACTAAGATAGAACAAGAATGCTCCAATCATGTTAACACCAAAAGCCCACTTACAGATTAATACCCCAAACAAACAAAAAAAATGCACAAACAAACATCCACATCACCCATAACAAAATTAATTCAGAGATTTAAATGTCTCATAATATTCTAGGCTGCCTGCAATAGGACTTAATGCCATTGCATACAAAGGATAAATACTCACCTAATGTTTTTCCTTTCACTGCTTTAATCTTTTGAACAACAAATCCCCCAAAGCCCCAAGCTAGTGTTTCTCCTAGTTTATTTTATCTTTGTTTTGATCCCGAGAGAATGATGGATCTGGTTATGTGCAGTTATTTATAAATCATTCTAGGGTTTAAGAAAATGGGTAATTCTCCTAATACCCTTAGCTGTTCATGCATACATCTCATTCCTGTGTGGTCCTAAATGGGAAATGCACACATCAGGTTACTTTAATTGGTTATTTTGGGAGTTGAACATTTTAAACACTGCATGCTATTTTCATGTTTCTATTTTACTCATGCCATATGCATGTGATCCTTGTTCTTTTTTTTTCTCTAAGTTTAGAGAATCTGAAAATCTCCTTTGTACATTTAAATTAAAAATCACATATATTATGCTAATTATTTCTGGCACAATTATAAGACTTATAAACCTTTTTATTAATTTAATTTTTATTCTACCTTTATATAAAACAGAAAATGCCCCATATATATTAAATGTATATATTTTTATTTTATTTTATTTTAGGGTCATTACAGAAATGCTAGGTCATTATAGATGCCGTCAGTCGCGTTGGAATCTTATCATCATCCTCTACGCGATGGGATTGAATTGGATGAATTTGGAGATTTTAGAAATTTACACTAAATTAACGCTGTTTGAATTTAGTCAGAACCAGAATGTGAAAGCGACAACTGGAATAAATGTGAGTTAAACTCACCTTTCGGATTTACCAATTTATTATTGTGTAAACTAAATTTATCTATTTCTGCTTTAATTGATTTAATTGGCTGGTTGGTTGAATATGATCTTGGATGATGATATAGCATCCTGAAATGCTATTAGATTGTTTGAACCAGATCTAGGATGACGATATATCACCTTGAAATGCTATTAAATGTGTTTGAGTTTATTTTTGAATTATTCCAAGTAATTGAATCATGTATGGAATTGATAAATAGAAATTGATTTAATTACATTGCTTAATTATAATGTAATTGAATTTAAATATATTTAGTGTTATCTATTTGGCCAAATAAACACTGTTGAATAATAAACGAAAGAGTTTTATTGTGAATGACATTTGGTTAGCAGAATCAATCCTTGTTCTGCTATTAGATTAATTTGGACATTTTTTTAAGTGCTAGTTGATTTATACTGGATAATTGATGTGTTAACAATTGATTGTTAATTATGGATTGGTTTACATATATGCATGTTATTATGTAAATACATGTAATTTAATTTGGAAAGTTAAATTGAAATTAAATGGTAGCTTGTTAAGTGCCATTGTGATCATTAAGCCTCTTTCTGAATTTGGAAAGTTACGACTTTTGTTTAACTTCAAATTTTATAATTTGACGTAAAAGTTTTTATTTAATTATTATATATACAAATTGTTTTTTAATATTTTTTTACAAATGTTTTGTAAAATCATTTCTCTAGTAAAGTTAATTATGGTTTAAAATTAATTATTTATTTGATTTCGTTTAAAGATAATAAATTATTTTTTTATTATTTATTTAAAATTAGATAATTATTTCATTAATAATAATACTATTTAAATGTTAATTAATTTTATTTTAAAGTTGATTAAATTTATTTTACTGTATTAAGATTTTTTTTAAATGTTAAAGGTTAAATTATTATATTATTAATAAATGTTTGAAATGTATTTTCATATTATTAAAAAAGGTTAAGATATTTTTGTAACGTTTAAAATCTTATTTATTTTATAATTATGTAATAAATTGTTAATAAAAGAAATCCTTATGTAAAAGAGTTGGTTAAAGGAGTTTATAAATGTGGAAGTGGTTTGAAATTTGAAAAAGGAGTTTTATAAATGATTTGAGAATTATAAAAGAATATTTCTCTAAATTGAACTTTGAAATTTATAAATAAGATTTATAAATTTATTTGGAAATATTTATAAAATAAAGTGATTTTGGAAAGAAATGGTGGATTTTCATAGCGTAATTCGAAGAGGCAGAGATTGCCTAAAGTTTGTTATATTTTTGCTGGGATAGTGACGTAACCATTGTAAAAACTACGATCTATGAAATTTCCTAGCATAATTCGAGAGGCAGAGATTGCCTCTAGTTAAGTTTGGATTTCTCTGGGATAGAGACGTAACCATTGAGCTGCGATCCTTGATCAATACAGAATGGTGCTTTCCATATTTATTTTAAAAAGTTTTCAAATATTTTTGAAGGGAATGGTTTGTGAATATACTTATTTCGGTGAGATAAGTATATGACTGTTTCTGATAAAGAGATTCAATTTATCAAAATTGAATTAAATAAGGCTTAGTAATTTTAGTGGGAAATGTAATCTTGGTTGAATGTTTGTTTATTTGATAGTTAAATTATCGACTATCAAATCTTGGCCCAAATATGTAATCCTTCTTAATTTTGGTGGTAGGGAACGATTTCCTACTTAACACCGAAGGATTTTAACTCTGGAAATATCTAGGAGAAACACGGGAATTATATGGTATAGTTACCATCGGTGGTGCTATACTGTACGTATAAACTCGTTTGTTCTTCTAGGATAAATGATAAGGAGATCCGTCCACTTAAACGGTTAGGGGGTGATACTCACTCTTTTGTATTTTCTGATTATTTCTTAAAGAACGGGTATTCAGCATTCCAGAAAATCGACGAACGGTTTATGGACCGCCCGGGAAGCGGAAGAGTGTACTCGTAAGAGATGACTCAAATCCATAACCCCTCCGAAACCATATACGATTCTATGGAGGAGTTTCATGTTATATTGAGATGTTGGAATCCATGTGTGGTTCCGAGACCCATTAGGGTATGGGAATCTATGTGTGATTTAAAGATCTATTTGAGATGTGGGAATCTATATGCGATTCCAAGACCATTGTGGTGTGGGAATCCATATGGGATTCCATGATCTATTTTGGCGTGGTGCGTTAGCTGGAATGCTGGACGTAGCCTTATCAGCAGAAATGACTAAAGCCAGAGATAGGAGACATGGCCAGTAGGGTCGGCAAACCCATAAAGTGTAGTCGGCTCCCTTTTCTAGCAATATTTTCAGTTGCTTTGGCATGCCATGAGCGATGCACTCGATCTTAGAAAGACCATTTATGTTTTTCCTATAGTACCCCGGCTAGACGGGTACGATGCTTCGGAAGGATAAATCTGATCCTTGTGCAGGAGGACCATTCTCGAAGTACTGAGGGCCACTCCGTGGAAATCCTACACAATTAGCAAACGAGCCTTATCGAGTTTTGATTTTATACATAGTATTGTTGTGATGTACACCCACGAGCATCACAGCTACTTGATTATTATTATTTTCACCTTAGGCATTATTACAATATCACTGGATTTTATATATAAATGGTTTGGTTATCATAAGGTAAAAGCCCGTCCGTGTTTATGTGCGGCATGGTCTTACGAATACCTTTATTTTGGAAAGCATTTTGGTAACTTTAAAATCAAATTGGGTGTGTTTTTCTCACGCTGGTTTACTAGACTGATCCCTATGTTATTATTTTATAATAATGCTCGGGTCAGACTAAGCATATTACAAATTTAGATTTCTATGCTTTGGAGCTTAGGAGACGAGCTGAAGGCCTGAGACGTATTCTCATACTTGTTTATTCCGCTGCAGTGTTTGTTTAAAATTATCAGCATTTGTGAGGACAGGTTGTTATAACTGTCCAGGCTGATGAATTGTGATTTGTGTACTCCGATTGGAGGTATGTATATTACAGTTTTCCTTTGTGAAAAGATCTGTTGTTATATTATATATTATCTATTCTGCTGCGAGATTCTGTGTTGTTTAGTTTCTTCTTATCTTCTATCTTCTGTCTTTTCCCTAACAATTCGCATTTTCGTTCAATTTGAGCTGGACATGTGTGGTTTATTGTCGACTTAAACTGTACGGAAAAATGGGTCGCTATAGTTATCCTTCTCATAGTACTCAAGGAAACCTAGATCAGAGCAAGCACCAAAGGGATCCATCCATCTAAGTTTATTTTTACAGCCTTTCCCCTCCTTTCCAAGACCTTTGATATAACCATCTAGACATCTCTCTTTATGATCATGCTATTATCCATCTCATTCGGGCATGAGTCGCTCTCTTGGCTGCCATTATCTAAGGATCTCATGGTTCCCACGAGAAGTCCACACATAGCTCTCAGGTTAGCACCACTTATGTTCATCTTTCTCCCAGTGTTGGTGCTCAATTAAATAAGACAACAGCCTCTCTTACTACCGATATCCAAACCTCATCGACATCAAGTGTATGAAAAAAGTACTTATTACTTCTACCTTTCACCAAACTCCAACAATTGTAGATCAATTAGCTCGCTCTACTCCTACTTTAAACTTGAGAACACTACATCACAAGTTCTTGGACGCAACTTCTTCTTCTACCCGTTATCATTTCTTCTTCTGCTCCAACCTCTAGATTGCATATCTCCACAAAATTTATCCCCGTCGAGGTTATATTCTAATATAACCTTGACCCTTTGGAATTGTTATTAAGCCATCGAGAACGTTCAGCTATTGGAGGAAAGATATATCTCATGGAAGAGGGTTACTAAGAAGTTGAGCCAGACCAGCTATAGAATTGGAAAAGCGAATCAAAGACAATGGTGCAACTGTTAAAACCATGGATGAAAAATTAAAACTCTAAAGAAGAAGGTCCTAAAGACTATAACTTTCTAAAACGGTAATCTTAAAATGATTGTAACCGTATATGATATCCTCAAGAAAGAACTAGAGAATAGAAATAAATGTCTAAAGGAGACTGATATCATCGAGGACGCTCTAACAAAGAGCACGAATACGCCAAAGTTGCATTCGCATAGCTTGCTAAAGATGTGGCTATGGAAGTTCAAGTCCTTATATGTCATGAATTAGAATTCAACCTGTTTTAGTAATAAAAAGGAGAATTCTAGCACCATTGATCGAGGTATGCCAAGTGTCTATACTGAAAGTTGAGGTTGGTACTTGTAACAACTCACACCTTAATGGACCCGAATTTCGACTAAATCTAAACCAATGTCCATTAGGGTATGGATTGTTGATTTTGGTAACCTTTAATAAATACAAGTATATCAGAGTGTGATAAATAATAACTCATAGCAGAATTGAAAAATATAATAAAACATACGTATTGACTAAGGCTGCTACCTTGGAATATCATTCCTTGGATATTTAATTGCCTTATCAGCGTCGAGCATGAATAAGAAGACTTCACCATCTACAGTTCCTGTCTTGCACCAATAGCCAGTCCTTCTTAACCTAACCTGTGGCTTGTATGAGGAAGTGGGTAAGAACAATGTTCTGGTGATCAGAAAATTACATACTTTACCCATCCCATAAATTTATATCGATTGATTTCTATTTAAGTGTTATGTCTATTAATTACTACTAATATGTTTAATCTTATGTGCACGTATGATATGCCTAGCCTAACCTTCTCCAAGATATCATTATATACGTATATGCCTATAATCATATATACATATACATACACACACACATACACGCCTAAATATATACTACCCAAATACCCAGGCAACTTAATACTTCTTGAATAAGGAGGAGACAGACCCAACAGCCATTTAATACCTCAGTCCCCGAAGCGCACTCTCCGCAACATAATCGCTACTCGATCGGTCCGAATTGTAGAGACCGATGACACCTAGCTAAGGCTTTATAATATAAATGTCATGTTAGTAATGCATCCCAACTCTACGACTTACCCCAACTTTAGGCCAAAGGCCCTTTCCAGTCCCTCGCAACTACTGTTAATCATGCCCTAATAATGTGAGAAATGTACCCAAGCCACTTAATAACTCTTTAACGAAATTAGGCAGACCCTGACATATAATACCTATATTCTGGCAAGTCCCCATCATCTAATACCTAATCCAAGGAGGACCCCTTTCTGGTGGTCCCTAGCTGACATCACACGGAATCTGATCAGGCCACTTAATACTAATTTATAGGGAGAGGCAGACCCTACAATAGCTACTTACTACCTCGACTCCGAAGCGAAACCTTCTCGATTTCCCACTAATAAGTGCCTAATGGTAACCACGACTATTTAATACTTCTTAAGTAGGAAGGATGCGGACCCTACATTAGCTACTTAATACCTACGATCCAGAAGCAAGTTCTACATCCTACACATATTCCTTCCCCATGGGTCTTATGACTGGAGATGCTCCTCATCAGTAGTAAGTATACAAAATTACTTGTAGCTTCTAGGTGAAGGCAGACTTCTTTTGTGTAACTCTATTGACCTCGCATCCCAACCCACTAAACCAAACCTACAACCCAAAGCCTAAGTGTTGGGCTAGGCCCACTAATTCATGTTTGTCCTAAACGTATAATTTAAGCTATATAATTTCCTAATATGAATATTATATTGCTTTCTATGTATAATTAATAATATTAGTACTTACTTATTTGCTACGTTATAATTCCTAATTTATACGCTTAGGCTATGGCTTCCGTGTAATGTCTACTAAATGTCTATTACCCATAATAATTAGTCATTAATGTCAAAATTGGACAATCTCTAATCAATCCTCGTTTAATCCATTTAATCTATTTACCAGTTTTAAAATCCACCTATTATGTCTATTCAATTCCTCCAAAACGCCATATTTCCTTAATCAATCCTCATTTAATACCTTTTTAACTCTTTGTTTATCACAAATTTGTTGCTCGTTAAATTAGTAATTAATGTCCATAAATCATATTCCGATAACTATTACGCCGTTAATAACTAATATGTATATAGTCGTAAAGTACGTTATTATATATATATCATTTTCAAATATATACATATATTTGAACGTTAAGCACGGTTATATGTGTGTGTATGTATGTATATATTTCTAATTATTAATTTCTAAACTATAATATTCCTTTCCACATTTTAATTTATCAGAGCTATCCTTCTAAAAAATGATTACCTTTAAAATTTCCCATAAATTAACCAAAAGTGATATCTTTTCATCATTTGAAATTACAAGTAATTATCGCTTTTATTTTATTGAAATAAACAATATAAACTACGAAAAAGAATATCTATATCTTACACATCTCTTTTCCTTTTTAGTATATCCCCTGTCAATTCAAACAATGCGCAATTATATATATTTTAGAATCGGATAATTTAGGGAAATTACACGGAACACTCTCCAAATAAATTAAAATGTAGAAATTCACATTCCAATTCAACTAGGGCAACCTAATTTACAACCTAATTATAAATCTGGAATAAACTTTACAAACATTCTATAATAATTAATATTTGGGACTGTATTCAAATATCTATATTAGGTCGTTCATACTATTCTTATTCCAATTACCTATTTTATTGAATATATAGGCGATAATCATATATGTTTGTTTTAAACCTACAATTCATCATATCTTATTTAGGCATTATAATTAAATAAGAATTCAACGAGATAAATTTCAATGTTATAAATAAATTATATAATTTCCAACTCACCTTTTAAGCTTTCCAAATCACTCAAATATGAATCCAATCCTTTACTTGACTCCTTTTTCCATTCTAATCTAGAAAAAAAATGTATAACAAGGTATATACATATTATTAGAATTGCAGATTTGAGAAGAGATTGGAGGTTAAGAGAAAATGGATTAAATCTAACTTTTTCCGCAGTATTGATTCGCTTCTTTTCATCTACTCTTTTATTTTCCACCCTTCTTTGATTTTTTTGTGCATGTATATATGAATGTGTGTGTGTATATATATTATTTATAATTTTTAGAAGTAGTGGAGAAGAGAAAATGACAGAGCTTTGCTACAAGAATTAGAAAATATGAGAACATAAATAAGGGCTTGGGCCTTTATTTATAGGCGCATGAACCAATCGTAACCGTTAGATTAAAATAATCAAATCCGGGTCATTGGCCAAGGTTCAAACCCCAGTCGTCAAGTTCAAATCAGTCGATCGCTCTTCTATAGGCGGTCAACCACTAGGCCAATGGTGGGATCCTAAGATTAATGTCGGTTTATTCTCTTTTTTCATATTTAATTATTTTCGCTCTCGAAATTTCAAATGCTAATAATTTTTTCGTTTGAGCTTCGATCGCGAACTCCAAAAATGAAAGTTGCTCAGAAAATCACCATGAACGCAACGGTGCAAGTTTTGTGACCAACTTCTAACGTTTGCTTAAATTCTATTTTTGGACTTTTATTAATTATCATTAATTTTACGGGGTGTTACATTCTCCCCCTTTAAAGAATTTTGTCTCTAAAATTTTCCAAGGGTTGAATCATGTAACATAGATCGCAACCAATCTAAGTTATCCAACTAATTGGTGTACATCCAATTTTACAACTAAATGTGTAAAGTGATTGATGCATCATAATATATAAGGCAAGTATGCAGATTGATTCTAAATTGGCGCCTTATATATGGTTGCATTCTTTTAAAAACATTTAGAAAATATGATGCAAACAACCTAGATATACTGGCAGTTCTATATATATGCGAATTTTCAAAAATCAATTTTCACATAATAATTTCCACTCTCGTGAGTAGGAGTATGGTTTAATCTATTTTGCATCCAATCCATACCATGCAAATCCTAGCACACAATTTTAAACATCCAAAGTTTTAAAAATTTAGATTTCTAAATCTTTACTCCTATGCCAAAAAAGGAATTTAGAAGGAAAATCTTTTCTCCTATATTATTTATAACTAGATTACTAATCCTATTTTTTCAAACAAAAATTTCCCAGCATATCCTTTAAAAAACTCATTCAAATTATTTCAAGGTATTTTCAAAGCCTTTTTATCAAATTCTTTCACATGGGGTTGACTTAAAAATGGACTTTAATTGTCATTCCTTTTGGACTCTCTTTCATTTCCATTCATCCTTAACTCATCCACATCAAAAATTCGGCTTATCTCCATATGGTAAATAATGCGCACCTTCTTGAGGGAACATGCTCCACTCCTCCTTCACATCTTACTCCACTCTTGTCATTCCTTACTTTCAGATGTTTGTGACATATAGGTTCTTATTTCCCATTGGTCTGAATGAGATATGTCTTCAATAAAAAATCCATCAAAACATAAATCTTAAGGTAGTCTAGGCCTAACAAAGGAGTCAAGTATCATCTATCCTCCAAGATTCTCTTATATGTCATGCTCATGTTCTTTTTGGTCCACTCCTCATGATACGGCCTCCGCCCCATGGGGTATTTAGGGTAGGAGAAATTTTTTAACTCTGTTTATTTTTTCCAACTCATAGTCGACTCACCTATCCTTTCATAATATGGTCCTAACTACTTCTATAGTCGGAATTTATAGAGTTAGGCATATAATTTAAATGTATAGTTATAGGTAAAAATACAAATATGTTCTCTCGACGTATCTTAATTCCTATGATCGACTAACTTAAGAACTGACACCAAATTTAACAAACCTCGCCTTAATGGGCATGAATTTCGAGTAAATCAGAACCTAAGTCCATCAGGGCATAGATCATTAGTTTTGGTAACCTGTAATAAAGATGTATATTAGAGTGCGATCAATAATAATTCACGAAGGAATTTAAAACTATAACAGAACATACGTATTGACTAAGGATGCTACCTCGGAATATCATTCCTTGGATATTTAATTGCCTTGTGAGCGTTGAGCATGAATAAGAAGACTTTACCATCTGCAGTTCCCGTCTTGCACCAATAGCCAGTCCTTCTAAACCTAAAATATGGGTTGTTATAAGGATAGGGGTCAGAACAACATTCCAATGATTGGAAAATTACATACTTTACCCATCACATTAATTTATGCCGATTGCTTTCTATTTAAGTGTTATGTCTATTAATTACTACTAATCTGTTTAATCCTATGTACATATACGATATGCCTAGCTTAACATTCTCCAGGGCATCATATTATATATATAGTGAAAATTAGCCACACATCCTTAAAACGGAACTTAAACTCAAAGCGGGTTCCTATCATAAAATATATATTTTCTACATCCCTGTTTCTGTTTTCCGCCATTTTTTTTCCCAACTTACCCTTGCGTTTCGCTATGGAGCTGAATCTTCTTCTTATTTTTCGATTTAATGGTAAACTGCAATTAAATTAAAGATGAATCAATTTTTTTTATGAAATATGATATTCTTAATATTTGCAGTTATGAATAATCGCAACAAATTTCTGCAAATATATGCGCAATAGTTGCAGAAATTTCTGCAACTATACGCAATAGTTGCAGACATTTCTGCAACTATAAGCAATAGTTGTAGAAATGTATGCAACTATAAGCAATAGTTGCAGTAATTTCTGCAACTATACGCAATAGTTGCAGACATTTCTGCAACTATTTGCAATAGTTGCATTTCTGCAACTATACACAATAGTTGTAGATATTTCTGCAACTATACGCAATAGTTGCAGACATTTCTGCAACTATTTGCAATAGTTGCATTAATGTCTGCAACTATAAGCAATAGTTGCAATAATTTCTGCAACTATACGCAATAGTTACAGACATTTCTGCAACTATTAGCAATAGTTGCATTTCTGCAACTATATGCAATAGTTGCAGATATTTCTGCAACTATACGCAATAGTTGCAGACATTTCTGCAACTATTTGCAATAGTTGCATTTCTGCAACTATATGCAATAGTTGCAGAAATGTTTGCAACTATCTGCAATAGTTGCAGATATTTCTGCAACTATTTGCAATAGTTGCATTTCTACAACTATATGCAATAGTTGTAGATATTTCTGCAACTATACCGTATAGTTGCATAAATTTCTGCAACTATACCCAATAGTTGCAGACATTTATGCAACTATACCATATAGCTGCAGAAATATCTGCAATTATTTGTAAATTTGAAAAAAAATCAAAAAGGTTTAAAAGTTGCTGAATTGTCTGCAAATATTTGAAATAATTGCACATTTACTACAAATATGAATTTTTGGTATCAACAATGGATCTCAATTCAAAGATCATAAAATTTGTGATTTTTTGGTGAAAACGGTTTATTGATCCGGTTTTTGTACATAAAGTTATACGCGTTTGAAATGTTAAAAACGTAAAGGGTATTTGTGTATTTTTGCCTGCGCGAATTTGAAAATAGGGGGCAGAAATGTAAGTTTTGTATGTGAAGGATGTTTTGTTTATTTTGAAACTTATTAGGGATGTGAGCCAAACTCTCCCATATATATATGCCTATATTCATACACACACACACCTTAAACATATACTACACAAAAACCGTAGCCATTTAATACTTCTTGAATAAGGATGAGGCAGACCAAACAGCCATTTAATACCTCAGTTCCTAAAGTGGGCCCTCCACAACATAAATGCTAATCAATCGGTCCTAACTACAGGGATCAATGACACTTGGAAGGCTTTATAATATAATTGCCGTATTATTTATGCATCCCAACTCTGCAACTTACCTTCAACTGTACGCCAATATCCTTTTCTAGTCTTACGCAATTACCGTCAGTCATGACCTAATAATGTGAGAGCGAGTACCCAAGCCACTTAAAACCTCTTTAATGGAAATTAGGCAGACTACAACCATTTAATGCCTATATCTTAAGCAGGTCCCCATCATTTAATACCTAACCCAAGGCGGATCCCTCTTTGGTACTCCCTAGCTGATATCGCATGAAATCTCATCAAGCCACTAAATTCTTCTTTATGGCAAGAGGAGGAATAATAGCCACTTAATACCTCAACCCCGAAAGGGACCCCTCCCAAGATTTCCCATTACCGTAACACTAACCCCGACCACTTAATACTTCTTAAGTTGGAAGGAGGTGGACCCTACAATAGCTACTTAATACCTTTGATCAAGAAGTAGGTCCTACATCCTATGCATATCCCTTTCCCACAGGTCCTATGGATGAAGATGCCCTACATCGGTAGTAAGTATACACAACTGCCGGTAGCTTATAGGTAAAGAGCAGACTTCTGTTGTGTAACTCTACTGACCTCGCATCCCAACCCACTAAACCAAACCTACCACCCAAAGCCTAAGTGTTGGGCTAGACCCACCAATTCATGTTTGTCCTAAACATATAATTTAAGCTATATAATTTCCTATTATGGAAATTATATTGCTTTCTACGTATAATTAACAGTATAAATACTTACTTATTCGCTATGTTATTATTCCTAATTTATACGCTTAGGCTTTGGTTTCCTTATAATGTCTAATAAATGTCTATTACTTGTAATAATTATCATTAAGGTCAAAATTGGACAATCTCTAATCAATCCTCATTTAATCCCTTAAATCTATTTACCTATTTCAAAATCCACCTATTATGTCTATTTAATTCTTTCATATATTCCATATAAAATTCAATCAGTCCCATTTAATATCTTTTTAACTCTCTATTAATCACAAATTTATTGCCCGTTACATTTGTAATTAATCCCATAAATCCTAGTCCGTTATTTATTACACCGTTAATAACTAGTACATATATAGTCGTAGATTATACTATTATTATATTATTTTTTAAACATTAAGCATGGTTATATGTGTGTGTATTTTCAAATTTTAATTTCTAAACCAGAACATTTTTTTCCACTTTTTCATTTATCATAGCTATTCTTCTAAAAAGGATTACCGTTCAAATTTTCCATAAATAAACCAAAAATGAGATCTTTACTTCGATTGAAATTATAAGGAATTATCTCTTTTCTTTTATTGAAATAGACAGTGTAAACTACGGAAAAGAATATACATATCTTATGCATCTCTTTCCCTTTTTAGTATATCCTTTGTTAATTCAAACGACTTGCACATACACACACACACATACATATATATACATATATACATATACAAGTACGAAGGCACGTCCGATGGACGTGCGTAAGGCAAAAATGTGTAAAATTGGTTGGATGTGAAGAAAACTATGTTGAATGTCTACTGTGGAAAAGAATTACCGTGTGAATTCATTTTATTGTCCAACCTCCATATTTTGTCAATGTTTTATCGGAAATTGATGGGGGGTGTGAAGTAAGGCAACTACCTCAATTCAATGAGTAGGCACTTTCTCCATCTTACTACTGCTCATTATTTTACACACCTATACTTGTACTAAAGAGAATTCAATAAATAGAGTTTCGGCGTTGTCTTTTTGCAATTCGTAAAATACCTTCTTCAATTTATAGTTGGTTTACTATGTCGACTGCCATTCTCTACCCGACCATCCATCAATGAATTTCACTATAAATTTGCAAGCAACACTACCACCAACTACTGGAAATAAAACCGTTGTGATCACCAAAGATTTTGCAATTATAGCACATATCCATCCTTTAATATTTTTTAGTAAATAAAAACTAAATATCCATAGCTATTAAATGCACGTACGTGCGATGTATACTTATATATGAAGTTATTTTACCTCAAAGTTGCACAGACCGTAGAAATCAATGTGGCAGACCGGTACACGTCAAAGTGTAATACATACAGTACCCAATATTTATCAAAAAAAAATCATATTTACATGCTTGGCGTATTCACATGTTCTATCCATACATACTCAAGGCCTTATGCGCACTTCCCCCATTGGGACCTGCCATAGATTGATTTGAAATTGTTGGATTCAATATGTACAATACAGCTGATAGCCTTGCATATCAGGTGGTTGATAAATACTCACAATCCGTATGCCTGAAAATTCATGTTTATATGTACTTCAGCATTAAGGATATTTCATAAAAATCCCAAAGTATATTAGACTACTATATTCAAATATTCAAATACCATTGTATTGTATACATACGAAATGTATATATTTGAAGCAATATGGATTTCAAACATGATGATGTATACACACAATCAAGCCTTACTGCAGTCAAACTTATAAACTTCAAAACCCAAATATTTCTTAACCGTAAATAGATGAAACTCGGTGAGATATAAGTCTTTTATTTCAAAGTCCGAGGACACTAACATGGGATCATATTTAAAGGAAGCTTATTTTGTTCAAAACCTGACACATGTATTAAAAGATTCTAAGCTCACAAAATCCACATGGATATGAGAATGTACGGTTAAAACTGCATTTATGATTAAAACTTTATGAGTCTGTATGTATTAAGAGGCTGCACATGTATATACAAAATTTACAAAAAACTTAGTATTCAAAATTGTACAGTTTAAAAACCTAAATAATTTGAAATCTTTTCGCAAGCAAAACTGGTTTTCATTAAAAACCTAAAGATTTAAGATTTGCACATATGCCAAATTTGATACACACACAGATAATATGTACATTAGAATCTGAATATGCATTACTGTCGTTATATACATTGAAACTCAGCACAGTTAATACATATATGTTACCCAAAGTTGATTTACGGACAAAGTCCATATATTTGGAGCTATAAATCCTGTAAGTTCATATATTAAAATTCACATAAGTTGAAAAACACATGCTCCTTAAATTCATGCATCTAAAAACCCGCTAATCAAAGCCTATTCACATACTCCCAATCAGTTTATATATATAACAGTGATATGGTTGAGGCTGACATTCACACAAAGATGACAGGTTATAAATAAAGGGCATTCAAGACCAACATGCGTGTGACATCCTAAAATCTGGATGTATGTAAAATAGATATACATGCTAGAAACGTGTATAAGTAGGGATGATTGTTAGGGGAAAGGGCAGTGTATGAACTGAAAATGATTTCCGTACATTATGTCTTTTTATGAGCCTAAAAACTAATCTTTGATAAATATTATTATATGCAAACAGTAGTAAAATAAGTTATAACAAATGAATAGTCCAGAAAATTAGAAAGGTCAAATATAAACCTAATTGCATTGTATGAGATAGGATAATGAATCAAAACCACAATCGCCACAGTTCAAATCACCACATAGATTTAAATCATCAGTAAATGGTTACTTTAGTCTTTAGTGGTATAAAAATAGAAAAGTCTTTTACTATGTGTATCATAATGATTTAATGACTTACCGATTGTTGAATCTCGGCCTTCACTATGTACAATGGATCCTGTGCAGAAGAACTCACCCTGGAATCGTTAACCTACAAAAATTTCGTCGAAGTTAGCAAGCTTATTGTACAACTATAAAATAAACATTACAGAGGAGAAAGTACTCGCATACAATGGTTACTTTAGTTTTCAGTTGTATTAAAAAATAAAAGTTTGTTAGTGTGTATATGATAATGATGTAGTTGTCAATCTATTTGGTAATGAAGTGATGTAAAAGAGATTTGCAGTGGAAGCTCTTATAATAGTTGGTTATAATATGCAATTATTAGCTTAAGTATGTGGTGAAGTAATTGTAACAAAATTGGGTTAATTTTTTTTGAAATTAAAGCAGTGATGTAAAAGAGACAAACATTGAATCATAGGTTAGGTTAACTGTGCAGATCTGACCACATAAATTTAAGCTTGGTTGTACTATAATTTTATAACATAATTGGGTTAAATTTTTTTGAAAATAAAGCAGTGATGTAAAAGAGACAAACATTGAATCATAGGTTAGGTTAACTGTGCAGATCTAGCCACCTAAATTTAAGCTTGGCTGTACTATAATTTTAACATAGCCTCTTCTTTTAATCTGTTACATACGTAACATGTAGTATGATAAGTTAACAATGCCAAAGGCATAATTAACAGCTTCAAGCAAATGATTTCCATACATTATGTCTCTTTATGAGCCTAAAAACTGATATTTTATACATAGCAGTATAACTTATATTTTGTACATATTGTATATGTTGAGAGTAGGAAAATAAGGTAGTGTAGGTGCAAGTTTTGCATCAACAAAGTGTTTGTAGAGGACAATTCAGTTGTCACTGTAGAAACATCAACAAAATGTTTATAGAGGACAGTGCAGGTGGCAATGTAGAAGAGTGAGTTAAGAACAACCAGAAGAAAGTAGAATGTTGGTACGAAACGAGGGCAGTGGTGCAGGGAAACTGACAAACTTATATGTATACGTTTGTACGTGTGTGTGTGTGTATATTTATATATATGTGTGTGTGTGTGTTTGGTATATTAATGTTTTGGGAGGTGCAGTTGTAAAAATGAAAATTAGTTCCTTAACTTTGCTAGCTTAAAATTCCTTAGCAAATTCAGACAGCCTTGTAAGCCTTAATATTACAGAAAATAAAGGGTATCTGAATAAGAGTCATCCTACTTATAATGAAAAGTTGAAATAATTAAAAGAAAACTGCATTGTGAATCTGTGATATCAATGGAGCTCAAGTTATACTCCTGCCACCAGCATGTTTGGGGGAAAAACATAGTTTTAAATGAATTGTGAAAGTGCACTGTGAAAGTGGAAAGTTAATTGAATGTGTGATGTTATTGTGAATGTTGGCACATACCTGCGAAAAACACATTTTTCTTCTCTATTCTTGTACTCCTTCCACAACTCAACCCAGAACAACATGATGACCGATTATCCCATCATCAGCTCACATACCGCAGCCGCATCATCTTCCCATCAAAATGAACCAAACAGGAAATGGGACAAAGTTCGCAGAAAGCCAACAGTTGAAATCGTGGATTACCTCTAGCATAACCGAATGACCATCTTCTTCCATAAGTTTAATCATAATCCAATTCCTGTCCTGTAGAACTCAACCTCTCGTCTCCCCATGTGTACCCGTAAACTTCCAGATCGGCAGACCTGGCACATCATCACCAATTACAGCTGATTCGCTATGCCTACCCACAAACTTCCAGATCGATAGACCTGCCACATTATAACCAAATACAATTGATTCGCCATGTCTACCAACAAACTTTCAGATCGGTGGACCTGCCATAGCATCACCAAGTACAACTGATTCGTAACCCAAAACCTTCAGCAGCACAAATAAAAACCACCACAGTTCACTGTCAATACTTCTATCTCCAATGCGTCGCAAACAACCAAAGCCATCGTTGCATCCGACTCCCTCCTTCAACCTGAGCATGCAAGTAACGTCGCCAAACACCAGATCCGGACCTTAGCACGCCAGATCCGAAACCAAACCATAGCCGAGTCTTTATTTGCCCGGAGCAAAAAATCACAGAGTCCGTAGCAGTACCGTACCAAAATCACAACTTGTTAGCTTGTCGATTTACACCTAAAACCATAAAATTAAAGAGCAAATTAGCATGGGTATACATTCTATTTCAGTGCAGCAGATCAATTCAGTAGAAGAAAAGGAAGAAGTAGAAGGTTGGGAGACGTGGTTGAGCTGGAGGAGGGTTGAGGAAAGGAAGTTGACATTTTGGGGGAGTAAACACCGGAAGTAGAAAGTGGGGGAGCAGTAATTTTAGTTTGTAGAAGAGCAGATCGATTCAGTTTGTAGAAGAAATGGAAGAAGGAGAAGGTTGCGACACGGGGTTGAGCCGGAGGAGGGTTAAGGAAAGGCGGTTGTGAGAAAACATTGGCAGGAGAAAGTGGGGAGAGAGAAAATGGTGAGAATTATTGACAAACGGCTGAAAGTAGTGGGGATTAGAATATGGGTAGGGAAAGGACACATATGCCCTCTTCCCTTTTTCGGTAATTTAGTTATGTAGGTAGTCTGTGGATGGGTTGGTTGGGATGTTCAAAAAATCTTCACCACAATAAAGAATTTGCATTATTAGTAGAGATATACATATATACATATATATACATACACACACAGATATATATATATATATATATATATATATATTAGAATTGGATAATTTATGGAAATTACACAAAAGTCGCTCCAAATAAATCAAAAGCCAAAAATTTACATTCCAATTTAGCTAGGGCAACCTAATTTACAACCCAATTATAGATCTAGAATAAACTTTACAAACCTTTTTTAATAATGAATATTTGGGACTAAATTCAAATTTGCAAATTAGGTTGTTCATACTATTCCTATTCCAATTACCTATTTTATTGAATATGTAGGCGATAATCATTATAACGACCCGGATTTTTCAACGATTTATTTGGAATATTTAAATGGTTTAAATATTGGATCTGGAATTTTAATTGAGTTAGAACGATTTTAAAACAGAAATTTCAAGTGATTTCGTCAAATTTTGAAATTTATCGATTTAATCGACGCATTAAAATAGCGATCCGAGACATAGTATCAGAATTCGACGAAACCAGTTCCATTGGATCCGTAATAGTGTATTATTCTCGGATTTCAAATTTCGTAGTGTTTGGAGTTATCGTTTGATTGTACGATATATAAATGCATTGAATTTAATATCGAAAATTCAATATAATAATTGGGTCCAAAAAGCTATCTTCTCCATACGATCGAATTAGGACTCGAAACCTTTTCCATTGTGTTCAGAATAGGGGTATAACATTATAAACGCCCAGAGCACGCCTCGATAGGGATTCAGGATTTTGAGTTGCGTGGATCGAGATGTTTTAAAAATTAAATTAATATATTAATTTGTCAACCTCCCTTTCAGCTACACTTCTATCTTTTCACTGTGACTTATACCCATTCAAACACGTGCCTCCATCCTTTCAGTTCTTTTAAATCACGAATGTCTTCTTTTTCCCCTTTTCTCTTCAAACAGTAAATCGCGTATATAAAAAAATAAAATAATAATAATACATTCGCGATTGCCGCCGCCTGAAGAAAGCTCGTGCGTTAAGGGAAAGGGGCCAGTGATGGAGTGGCGGTAGATTAACCCCGACGCGGTGGCGCCACCAACAATTCAGGCGATTTTTTTCTCGAGTTCGACTGTGGTTCGCGACTGCAATGGGGGAGTGGAGTCTGGGCAGCAGGGTAGCGTGCGCTCATCTGGATATCACGGTGGAAATTCTAAGATTAAAATTTATGAGGTAATTAACATTTTTTTTAATTAGTTTGTTAAATTAAATAAATTAGTAAGTTAATTGTTTTGATTAATTGAATCTTAAAAAATCCGTAAAAATGTTTATACGAGGTACAAAAATCGCAAATTAAAACTGGAATTAATTGGTATAATCTATAATTAATTGGAGATTTTTAGAGTTAGTTATTAACCAAAAATTGAAACGGATCACAATTAAAATCAAGGTGAGAAAAATTTCTCACTCATTTGGATTATCGAATCAATTGTAAAATAGTTAAAAATTAATTTTTGGATGCCTGGTTGAGTTAAAAATTTATTATCTGTTGAATGATATACTAACTATATATATTAGTAATTGGAGTGATATTCCCGCACATTATAGCGGATGAGACCCTTGCGCCTCGCATAATAGCGGATGACCCCATATACCACGATATCCCCCTCGAAGTGGAATAGGTATTTTTATTGTGTTCTAACATCTGTGGATACATGGAAAATAGGTTGGAGGGATCCAACGAGATTCCTCAAATATATTTAGTGTTTTTTTCGTATATATAAAAGTATATGATATGATTAAATAATCTGCTGGATTATTGTGTGTGTAAATCCTTTAATGTTAAATAACATGGAAATTAACTTGGGTATATCAAATACCATAAATATTATTTTGAAATTTTAAGGAATTAAAAGGAGATTTTAATATATATATATAAATTTGGATTATTTAAAAGAGATTGATTTAAATAAGCAATAAATTTATTTTTGATCGTATTAAATAATGCGGGAAAATATTTTAAATAGAGATTTTAAACTAAATTATATAAAGGGATTTTTAAGATTAGATTTTAAAATGATATTCGGAAAATATAGAAAGAAGTTGAAATCGATAGTAAAAATAGATTGGCAAAAATAAATGGACTTTATAAGAAAATTGAATTTACAAAATAGAATTATTATAAATGAGATTATTTTTAGTGAAACTTAAGGGAGTTATAAAAATTTATAAACGGTGTTTATAGGAAAAGGAAATTTATATCAGATGATAAATTGGAAATATAAATTTATAGGGATAAGTTATATTTGAAAATGGAAATATGGTGAGAGAAAAATAGTGGATACTATTTTTGAAGTGATAATAGTTAAGGAGACCGGAATGGAAGTGATGTGATAGAAATCGAGAAGATTTATAAATTGAAATTTTGTTATTGAGATTTAAAAATTTATTTTTATTGATAAGTTAAATTTTTATTTTAAAAATGAATTTTTTTTATTTATTAAACTATGGAGTTTAAAGTTAGTTAGTATTGAACTACTTCAGAAGTGAATTTTTCAAATACTTAATATTTATTTTAATAAATCCTAAATTTTTAAACCTACTTTGAAAGAGGGTGTTATAAAAAGTGTTTCAATATTTTAGATAATTATTTGAACATGTCTTAAAAATAAATTATTATTATTATTCTTTTAAATACTTATTTTTATTTACATATGTATACATAGAGAGTTTTGAAATGGTTTAAATTTATTTACAAATCTTCTCGAGAGTTGGAAAGGGGTTATTTAATAGATGTGACTTATAAGAGAATTCTCAAAAACGAAATTTGGGAAAAAGCAAGAAAATTTCCGAAGTAGTTAAATAAAAGTAAGCATCGAAAAATGAAATATAATTCATAAAAGAAGCAGAAGGGAAATTGGAGTTATACGTAAGTATATTTGACTTTGGAAATATTGAAGGGAATTAATTAAAGAATTCTGAAACTTATAAAATTCGTTATGAACGAGTTAAGAAATTTACAAATAAATTGTAAATGATTTTGAGAAAAAGAAATAGGGTGTAAATGGAATACTTCCTGAGTGTTGAATATAAAATGAAGTGGAAAAATATTCTAAGTATTGGGAAGGGGTGGAAATATTCCGTTGAAAATATAAGGATTTGAAAACTGTTTTCAAATATTGAAGTACTGGAAGTAATATCTTATAAAGATATTTTGAAATAAATTTTGGAGAAGTTTGAAATAAGGCCTGATGTCTGCGTTTGGATGTGTATTGATAGTTAAATAACCGACTATCAATTTTGGCCAATTTCGTTAATCATTTCGAAGAGGCCGGGATCGGATTTAATTATCCGAAAAACCACTTCGAACCAGTTTGAACGTTACGAATAAATACCGTGAAGATGATGAAGACGGTGATTCAGTTTGTCCAGACCCGGGACCACTTGTATGGATGAATGCTATCAGAACATCGTCATTGGAGGACGGTGAGCATTCTAAGTGAAATTATTCTTGAAAGGTAATCGTAGCCTCTAGCCTCATCAACCGGAATGGCTGAAAATCAGGGGGTATGCAGCAAGGCTAAGTTGGTCATACCCAATTAGGGTATGTTATCACCTTTCTAGATAACCTCAGATATATTATATTATGTGGATATGGTGCATGTGAAAGAGCTCTCGGTAAGGGTGGGAACACCCGGGGTGATAACATATTCGGTTCTATCCAGGTTAGGGATAGGGCCGGTCTTGTGTTGAAGGGGATCCCGGCGAGGTCCTCAGTACATGCTTCTAGAATTGTACCGTGATAGGTGGTACCCCAGTGCCTAGTCATTATATGGAATCCATTCTGCAATAAGCGCCATATGGTTTTGATTGTGCCCAACTATGCTGAAACGTGAGATGCAAGCATTTCAGCTATTTTCTATTTACTTGACTTACACACTATTATAATATCAGATGGATTTGATAAAAATGTTTTGGTTATCGTAAGGTAAAAACATGTCGTGTTTATGTGTGGGGTGGTCTTACGAGATACCTTTGTTTTACAAAGGGTTTCGAAAAATATAGTAGGTATTCAAATTGAGTGTGTTTTCTCACGCTGGTTTTCCAGACTGACTCGGGTGTTATTTTATTATAATGCTAAGGTCAGACCGAGTATTACAAATTCAGGTTAAATGCTATAGAGCTCATGAGACGAGCTGGTAGAGTTCAGACGTATATCACGTACTTAGTTATTTCCGCCGTGTAAGGACAAGTTATTATAATTGTTCTTTTGATGTATTGAATTGTTTTACTCTGATAGTGGTATGTATATTAACAGTACAATTCTTGTATTTAAAATCTGTTATTATATATATTATATTTTGTTCCGCTGCGATTGTGAGATTCTGTGTTGTTGTTTATTTTCTTCTACCTTTTTATTCTTCACCCCTAATGAAATGGTATTTCTGGCACTCGACTACTCGACATTTTATATAGTGGACGTATTAATGTCGATTTTCGAGGGTCAAAAATCCCCGGTCCATTACAGTTGGTATCAGAGTGAAGGTTAAGCGAGAACCTAGGCTCCGGTGGAGATTACTCATTAGAGATAGGGTCAGTAGTAACCTAGAATGAGTTTGAGTGTATTAATAGATATGAGCGCGTATTTGTTAGTGAATATAATATTTTTTATATTGTGTTGGTTTATTTATTGAGTGGCTTATGAACTCTAGTCGGCACAGTCCGTACAACTGTATCGATAGGGGTTTCTAAACACTTGAATAGGGTAATTCGACACAGTAATTTTTTGGAATGGGGTAAATGAAATAATTTTACCCAAAGATATATTTTGATATAAAAGAAATAATTTTCTAAAATTTATTATGTATAGTTGGAGCGTTTTGATGATAATATTATAATAAAAAAAGATTATAAAATTGGAAATAGTTTATATAACCAAAAGAAAATTGTATAGGTATAAATTATACAACTGGATTATAATTAAAATTGAATTTAAACCAGAGTCTGGAAATTTAAATCCCAGGAAGTTTGGAAAAATGATTTTCAAGGTGGTGTGGAAAATAATAATAGAGTATTAATTTTGAATATTTTCGAAAGGAAATTGTTTTAAAATGGATTTTGGAAGAGATATAGCACTGAACTCACTTCAGTCGCTGGAAAATAATTCCGGTGATGATTGCAGCATCACATGTTAACGCCTCTTTAGCAACGACCTACAGGAAGCTACGACTTAACGAGTTAAACAGTTAATGACTTACGACCTAAGTGGTCTTAACGACTTAACTGCTGAAGCGACCTAAGGATGTAACGACCTAACTCTTGAAGCAGGTCAGCGACCTACGATTTAACTATTCAAAGGACTTACGACCTACCGGGTTAGGGAGCTACGACCTAAGAGAAGTTTGCGACCTAACTACAAGAAACATTGCGACCTAGCGATGTTGCGACCCATCAATGTTACGACCTAAAAGCCTAACAACCTAAAAGCTTACCGACCTAACAATGCTCCGAGTTAAGAAATGCTACGACTTAAGAGTCTACGAGATAAGGGAGTGACTTAAGGCAATTGTTGCTAACTTAAGACCTACGACTTATACTAAGTCGCGTACGATTTCTTAAGTCGTCGCCGACCTAACGACTTAGGGGATATTGCGACCTAGCAGTATTACTACCTAAGCAGCTTGACGAGCTAAAGGAAAGGAAGGGAGACGACCTACCGTAGGTCGTTCACGACATACCACTTGTTGAAATAAAGCCAAATGCAGCTTCATCAGCCCTCCGAAGTCACAAGAAGACTGCGACTTAGCTTAGGTCGCTCGCGACCTACGACCTAGCTTAGGTCGAACGCGACCTAAGGCTTAGCAATTTTTCTGCCCATAATTCAGAGCTGCTCCTATAAATACCCCACCACTTCCAACATGAGAGGGACTTTTTGGCCATTCATTTCTTCAAGCGCTGTTACCCTGTCGAAATCTCCATTCATTTAGCAATCAAAGATCTTCAAACATTCGAGACGCTACAACAAGCTTCGAGAGGAATTCCTTACATCCAACACGGATTCATCGAGTTTTATCATCGAAGATTGAGCTAGTAGTCAAGATTGTTTCTTGTGGTCAAATTGTACTGTTTTCATAAGAGATTTGTATCGATTTGTAACCAGATTCAATAATAAAGAGATTCAAAGTGGACGTAGGCTTAATCTCAAGCCGAACCACTATAAATTGCTGTCTTTTACTGCTTTTCTGCTATTTTACTGCTTAAATTCTGTTCCCATCACGCGGGTGGTGCTTTCACGATTCTATTACACACACCGGGTGTTAGCGTTCACTTTTTAACGTTAACATTTTGGTGCTTTCATTGAGAGTTGAACTCAGGAAGATTTTCACCGTTGCTTCGCAAAAAACTCATAAAAAGAACTTCTCTTAAGAACGAGAAGTTGATTTGAAATGATGGCTCCTGGAAGAAGAGGTAGACCGGCCAGATCCAGAAATGCTCATGAAGGAACTTCCGCCTCCCCAACCGCAGACCAAGCAACTCCTACCATTGGAGTCACCAGGGCTGAATTGGATGACGTAGTTTCTGGATTGTACCAACAGATTGAAACCCAAAACGCTTTGATGATGGATAGATTAACTGCTCTGCTCGGGGCAAATCGTCAACCAGAAAACCATCAAACAGCCTTTCTCAAATGCCACCTTTCCAAACTGAGGGTTCTATGCCGCAGCCAACTGATCGTGAACATGTGCCCAGGCAAGCTTCCGATGGAAGGACTGATGCCTGCCCGGAGATGTCTTTGAACAATAAAGAGTACCTGTCCGAAATGGTTAGCCGCATCATGAAAGAGAGCATGCAAAGGGAAGAGAATGAGAACGACTGGGGATTTGCACCAAGCAGAACTCCGTTTACGGAAAAGATTCTGAAAGCGGAATTTCCAAGGAAATTTGCGCCTCCTACTATCCAAGCCTATAGGGGAACGAGTGACCCTAATCATTTCCTATACAAGTACGATTGGCATATGACCGGTGCAAGAGCATCAGACGAGATTAAGTGTCGATACTTTCCAGTGTACTTGGAAGGTGTGGCCTTACTTTGGTTCATAAAGCTTCCAATTCGGTCAATAGATCAATTCTCCGACTTGATGCAAAAGTTTAAAGAACAGTTCAGATTGTATGCTTCAAAAGCCAAGGATATAATGTCACTGTCTAGTCTTGAACAAGCTCCCAGAGAATCAATCAAATCTTTCTTAAGCCGTTTCAATATAGCTGTAGCAAAAGTGGATAATGTAGAACCGCGTATGATCCTGACCTACTTGGTGCGAGCCATTAATAAATCAAGTGAATTTGGGAAATGGCTAAAAATGAAGGAACCAAATTCCCTTGAGAAGTTTTATAAAAAGGCCGATGAATTCATGCGCCTGGAAAACCTTTCCGCCTCAGCAAAAGTATTAGTTGCCAAGGACAACAATAATGATCTTGCTTCAAACAAAAGAAATTCTGAGAACCAGAAAAGGGAAAACGACGGAGGAAAGAATCAGGGAAATGAGAGGAAACTCCGCCGCTTCGATCTTTCAGATTTTACTCCTTTAACTGATACACCAAGAAACATCTTTTTTGCAACAAAGGACGTTGTCAGGTATCCTAAGCCACCTGAGATGAAGAGAGGTGCAGTGCGTAATGGAAAATTCTGCCAATTTCACAATCAACCTGGCCATGACACTAACCAATGTCGCCAATTAAAGAATGTGATTGAAGAATTGCTGAAGCAGGGTAAAATCCAACAATACGTTAAGAGAGGCGGAGTCAATCCAACCTCATCCACTCGGGATCAACAACGTCCTACCCATCGATCCGATTCTCGCGACAACACTATAGTGCAAGATTTAGAAAAGCTTGTCATTAATGTTGTCACAGGAGGTCCACACCCAGCAGGCAGAAGTTGGGACGACTGCTAATTGTCCAAAAAACTGCAACTGGGGCATCTTTCACTTTCTTTGGCATATAAATCCGAAGCTGCGAGTCTAGTGCAAATGGAAAATCAGTCCGGAGATTCTGAAACAACAATCACTAGCATCCATTTTTTACTTAACACCATTGCTTAATTTGTAAAAATGATAATGGATGTGTAACTTCTGCATTGTAAACCGCTGAGAAATCAGTGTGACTGAATAATGAAAAACTATGAATTCTGTGTTTTCTATTACAAAATGCCTGTTATATTTCGATATATAAATACTCTAAATGTATTGCTAAAATGTCGATCTAATATTGCAGGTCATTAAAACGAAGCTCACCCATCGCAAAGCCAAGCGAGCCCTACAAATCATTTATTTAAGCAGCAAAAATTCCATATTCAAATCCTATACAAGAAGAACTTCACATAAAAAGTTGGCAACTCCACTGGGGCAAGCCTTCGTTAATCGGTTGTGATTGTCAATATGAACAGACATCCAACTAGGTAACTCGCGTTTGTCCCGTGAAGTTGTTCAACAGTGAAGTCCACTTCTTTGGATAAGGCAATTTACTTGCGAAAGGAAAGAAGATACGCTTGGAAATGATAATAAAAGATCGCTAATGAGCAGATGATGGGAGAAGATGGCCAGGCAAACACAAAAGCAGCCAAAAGGAGGTATGCCACTCAATAAAAGGGCCGGTAGAACCACCGAAGGGACACCTTCCCAAGCAGAAGGAACAGGGCCCTTGCTAATTGATCGTGATGCATCCGATCAGGCAGCTTGCGTCCGTCCCGTGAATCTACTCACCCCTGAGAAGCAACCTTCCTGGCACACCAACCAACCGATGCTCCTTCCCAAAGGTCAACAAAGCCCTCTAACGAGGCACGCCAACAAATGGAAGTGCCTCTCTCAATAAAAAGATTGGTGGAACCACCGGAGGGGCACCTTCCCAAGCTGAAGGAACAGGGCCCTTGTTAATTGATTGCGGTCGTTTGTGCAAACGAACATCCAATCAGGCAACTTGCGTCTGCCCCGTGGATCCACTCAACCATGAGAAAGTAACTTCCAGGCAATTACAAGACCTCTTTGGAGGCAAAAGCCCTCTTCGGAGGCACATTTCACCCGTGTAGAAGTGCAAAATGCTCTTCTTCGGAAGCCCACTTCACCAGAGATGAAATTCTAACAAGCCCTCTTCGGAGGCACATTTCACCAGTGTAGAAGTGCAAAATGCTCCTCTTCAGAGGCCCACTTCATCAGAGATGAAATGCCAAATTGCTTCTCTTCGGAGACCAAAAATTGCCTCTCTTTGGAGACCAAAATCGCTTCTCTTCGGAGACCAAAAGACCTCTTTGGAGGCACAGTTCACCACGCTTGAAGTACCAGACATAAGCCCTCTTCAGAGGCACAAAAACAAAGCCTTCTTCGGAAGCGCTAAACAAATCAAAAAATTCTTCAGAAAGTTCACTTCACTGCATAGGAAAATTTACTTTTTAACGAATAAAAATGATCATCCCCAAAAGTTGAAGCGTTCTTCAGAAAGAAAGAGAAAGTAAAAACTTCTCTAAAGACGAGATATACTCTATTAAAAGCAGGATGATTCTTCCCTTAAAAGTGGAGTAATTATTCTCTGAAATAAGAGTATCAGTCTTGAAAAAGCTAGAAATATTGCAATGCACTTACGGTATGGGGGCAATACTATACAATTCAATTATATTAATAAAAGTAACATGCAAGCAACATACCACAAGTTCACTGCAATATCACAAAAAATAGATCGTTTATTCTACACTAAAAATGAGAAACAAATGCGTTCTCACATACACAAGAATTTGTACACAAGTAAAATAGCTATTTTATTCAATACTATAAAAAAAAATTTACATTGTGCAGATCACAAAAAGAAGCGGAGACCGGTATCCGCACAACTTCCGGTCAATACATGCAAAAAGAAGAAAAGACAAAATCAAACTCATTTCTCCTTCTTCCCACCCTTGGAGCCTTTACCCGGCCTGGTAATTAGTTTTGGAGGCCGTATCGGAGAAGAAGGAGAAAGAGACTCACCCGGATCGACTTCTGCTTCATCTCCAGCAGCAGAAGAACTTTTCTTTCCTTTCTTCGAAACCACACGTTTCCCCTTCTTCTTGGAAGAAGACTCACTCCCCGGAGTAAGAAATGTAGAAAGCTTTGTGTCATAGTCAAAAGACTGCTCCGGGGTCTTCTCACTATCTTCCAGATCTTCTGCTTTCTGCTCCTCGGAAGCAGGTGGTTCGTCCAAGCCTTGAAGGGCTGCTATCTGTTCTTCCTGTGAACCTGGTTGAGAAGCTGGAAGAGGAGTAACTTAAGAAGGAGGAGGAACGGCAGCTGAAGAAGGAGAAATTGGTGCAGTTTCCGGCGCGTCCGCTGCATAATAAAAGAAATCAAAATCAGTATTCTCCAAGAAAAAAGAAGACAGTGGATCGTCAAAGCTTAAGTAATAAGTAAGAAGTTCGTCGAACTCGGTTAAGTCGAATAAGCGATTCACTGAATTCGTCTCGTCAAAGTTACCTGGAGAAGTCGGTTTGGCGAGATCAATCTCAAATTCCCAAGCCTGAAAGTCCTTCATTGCCTCTTCCTCTGTAGGAGTGGTCACAGTTTCTTTGTCAACCTTAGCGGGAGGCGTGGAGTGAGAACTAGAGCCAGTAATATCCGCGTGAGCTGAAGCCGAAGTATGAGCAGGAGCAATAGGAGGTATTTCTCTCTCAGGAAGCTTCTCTCCCATCGCCTCGGCCCGCACTCGGGTAAGCTGCTCTTTTCCTTTGGCAAGGGCAGCGCGGGCGCTCTCATCTAAGTAGGTAGCTTGAAGATCTGCTTCAGCATAACCGGCATCGCCGAACATGTCAATGATTGCCTCCCATACTTCCGCTAAGGTGACTTCATATTCTGGTCCCAAAAATGAAAGGCTCCCACGCCCCAGGACGCAATGCATATAAAAGTCGAATAAAGTCGTGTCAATGGTGGCTTTGGTTGCCTTATAGGATTCTTCAGCTGCAGCCTTACCAGAGAGAGCTTCATTACGCTCTCTTTCAGCCTTCAATAACTGAGACTGTAGCCTCGCAATTACTAAGTCTTGAGAGCTGATTTTCTCCTGAAGTTGAGCAGCGTCATCACGATATTTTCTAGTAACATGCTGTTCTGCTTCAAGTTTCACTTCAGTATCTCGCTGAGCAGCATGGGCGTCTCGAACTTGTTTTTGGAGCATTTCTTCTTTCTGAGAATAAGAAGTGGAAGAAGTAGCAAGCTCATTTTTGAGTCTTTCAACTTCAGCTTCGAGCTTCCCATAACCATCACTAATGCTTTTCATTTCAGCATCGTGCTGCTTGCAGACTTTATCCCATTCAGATTTATCGTTTTCCATGGTCATCATGGCCTCAAGGTTCATATGGTTGACCCTTTGAAGTTCATCAACCAGCTTCTGCCATCCAGACATTCTTTTAATGTCAAGCTTGACAGCATCGACATTTCTCAGCATCGCCTGCTTATCAATGGGAACCAAATCTAAGTCAAAACGGACTCCTCTTAGACACCAATTTGGAAATCGGCTCTGAAGTGTGGGAGGCCCGTCCCCGTCTTGATACTGAGGCCTATTAATAATTGCCTGGATGTCAGACTTCTTAAGGGCAGGAGAACCGGACGATGTATTAGGAGGAATAGAAGCGGTAGTCTTTTCCGAGATATTAGACATATCCTTCTCGCCAAGTCTGATCCGTTTGCTGGAATCATCAGAAGTATGACTCTTCCCCTTGTCGTCGTAAGATTTCCTCTTGTAAGGATCGTCGCTTCTGCGGGAAGAGTCACGTCGCTCGTCCCTACTCCCATAGTGCTCTTCATCTTCTCTCCGACGACGTTCTTCATGAGCTCGCCTTTCGTGAGCCTTTCTGGCAGCCCTTTCCTCATCAGTTTCCTTCGGGGCACCGATATAACTCCTAAAGTCATAAGCATCGCGGCTTCCGTGACGCTGGAATTTGTCAAAGTAAGAGCCACTTCGCCCCATTGTAGAACTTGAAATTGAAAAAGAAAGGCAAGTCTTAGAAATTTTCAAATTAAAGGAGCTAAGTGCATATAAGTGCCAAAATCCTAAGTGAGTGTGATGTGCAAACTACGCGTGTCAGATTACAAACCACTTTTGGGTGTGGAAATGGCAATAACTTGTGTAGAAGGCGTTGTGGTTTGTTGCAAGGAAGAAGTTGCTTCGATAACAGGAGAGATCACTTTAGAAACATCATCTTTAAAGAGCTCCTGAGAGGTTATCATGATATCGCTCAGACTGTCAAAAGTATCGTCGCCATGATGCACGGGAGAATTATCTTTTTCGACTTCCGCCTCAGCCGTCTTTTCAGAAACGTGAAGATTTTCCTCTTCTTCAATAACCGGGGCAAGCATTAATTTACTGGACGACCCCGCAATGTCAGTAGGAGTAGAACACTTTACCAATGAAGTCTCAATGGTAAGTTCTTTCAGTGAAAGTTCTTTAGCAGGAGCGGGGGCATCTAACTCCATAGCTGGAGAATCAAGGACTTCATGCAGTTGAGTAGAGCGAGAAGGATGTAAGAGTCCGAATTGATGGAGAAACTCATCTTTCAATAGAAATTGAACACTCCTCTCTTCAACTGGCACGGCCATAAGCCTCTCGAAGGTTGTTTTGTGACTAGGGTTCCTAGAAGGAGGAGGGAGCGCTGAAATAGTAGAAAAAGAAGTTAATGCTTGACAATTCGGACTTCGAAGAATTCAGAAAAAATAAGGAGCAAAGACAAAAGGTCGTACTTCCCACTCTCCAAATGGCGTAAAATCCCGGGGAACAGCGAACAAAGAAAAACTGGCTCAGGAACTTGGGAACGCTTTCGGGAAGACCAGTAATCAGTCTACGGTTCCTGGCACTCCTTACAAGTGTGATAGAGGGATGGTCTTTGTTCTTTGCAAATGAACACAGGAAGCGAATTTCTCCAAAACTGGGAAAACGGTCCAGCGTTCTCCTAAAAAGCACACACAGCCCTAGCAGGATGGCATAACCATTAGGATGTAGTTGAAAAGGGGAAATAGATAGTCGGAGGAGAAGTTCTCGAAGACAGTCGTTAAACGGGGGGATAGCTCCACTCAAACACATTTGGCGGTTAACTGCGACAAAGCCTTGGGGCGGCCTATCAGCAGTATCACTTATTCCAGGAAACAAAGCATCAGCTTCGGCAATGCCAAACTGGATGCATAACTGACGAAAAACTTTATGGCTCAGAGTGGTAGAAGTCCTTTCTGGAGGATCATTCAATGGAGTAGCAATTGGAAAAGCTTCTCCAGCTAGTTCCAAGTCTTCTTGTTGAGACGCCATTCTACACAATCAACTGGATGATCAAATATTAAGGTGCAGTTTCCTAAAAGTGTGAAGTGTTGTGTAAAACTAGTGAAATAATAAGTAAACAAAACTGGAATCAAATTGGTTGATCTTTGTCAAAAAAAAAGAATTCCGAGACTTGTTATTATAAGTACAAGTATAGTGTTGATGCATACAAGTCAGCTTTAATTGATTGTTTAGGCTCTACTTTAATGCTTCTCCTGAACTTATCAATTCACAACATTTCATACACATAAGTTCATTTGAGTTGCTTATTTCTTATTGGCTAATCTGTCGTTCGATGTGGGCAGTCGATGACAGTATATTCGTCCCTCTTTTGTGCAAGTGTTATGTTTAATAGGTTGACAGCTAAAAAATTAAAGTAATCTACAAGAAAGTACAACAAAAGTTTAAGTTCAAGCAGTTAGAAGTTCAAGCAATTCATTCTGGCAGTTTGAAACTAAGGTTTAGTCAAATTCCATCAAGGCTTTGCAAATGTCCAAGATGAGTTCGCGAGTTACGAGTTAAGGGCTATCTCATCCACGACCTAGTCATTCAGATGTGCTCGCAAGTTAAGGATTTAAGTGCTAACTTGTCAACGATCCATGATAAATTGCAACAAGATAGGTCGTTAACTTTTTAGGCCGTAAGCCGCACAAAAGAAAAGTCAAAATAACATTGTCCTAGCTCGGCCACGACCTAAACCCAATGCTGCAGTAAGCAACCAGAAGAGTTAAGTCGTGCGCGATCTAAGCTGAGAAAGTGTTAGGTCGTTCTCAGGGGATCTCGAGCTATCTCCTACTCAAACCAAAGCATCAGTTCCTCTCTTCAAATTCTTTCCTCCACTAAGAATCCCATTCCTCATGATTCTCCAACCCGATAATGGCCTCTTCATCCCCTCTAAGATCACAAATCAGCCAACCTAATGCACTGAAACTCTTCCCCTTCTTCTCGCAAATCACCGAAAGCCAAATCGAACCATTTCGATTTCCTCGGCGATCAATTGAAACAAAAATCGTGAAGCAAGGCATAAGGTAAGCGAAATTCATAGTTCGGTGATAGCCGAGGATTGAGTAGAGAATGAGATCACTTACGCAATACGAAATTGAAGATGTTTGATGGACGAGTAGTTGGATTCGCCTTTGAGAGCTTGAAATCTTGTTAATGGCAGAATGCAAAGTCAGATGAGATGAGGGAGTAACGACCTAAAATATTTATACCCAGGGCAATGAAATGTGAACCGGCACCACACGACCTATGTCCTCGCTAAGTCGTTCACGATATAACAACTAATCAAAGCACAAGAGAAGGTCGAAGCACACGACCCACGACCTAGGCGTGTACTTCGAGGGGCAAATGTTAACGCCTCTTTAGCAACGACCTACAGGAAGCTACGACTTAACGAGTTAAACAGTTAACGACTTACGACCTAAGTGGTCTTAACGACTTAACTGCTGAAGCGACCTAAGGATGTAACGACCTAACTCTTGAAGCAGGTCAGCAACCTACGATTTAACTATTCAGAGGACTTACGACCTACCGGGTTAGGGAGCTACGACCTAAGAGAAGTTTGCGACCTAACTACAAGAAACATTGCGACCTAGCGATGTTGCGACCCAGCAATGTTACGACCTAAAAGCCTAACAACCTAAAAGCTTACCGAACTAACAATGTTCCGAGTTAAGAAATGCTACGACTTAAGAGTCTACGAGATAAGGGAGTGACTTAAGGCAATTGTTGCTAACTTAAGACCTACGACTTATACTAAGTCGCGTACGATTTCTTAAGTCGTCGCCGACCTAACGACTTAGGGGATATTGCGACCTAGCAGTATTACTACCTAAGCAGCTTGACGAGCTAAAGGAAAGGAAGGGAGACGACCTACCGTAGGTCGTTCACGACATACCACTTGTTGAAATAAAGCCAAATGCAACTTCATCAGCCCTACGAAGTCACAAGAAGACTGCGACTTAGCTTAGGTCGCTCGCGACCTACGACCTAGCTTAGGTCGAACGCGACCTAAGACTTAGCAATTTTTCTGCCCATAATTCAGAGCTGCTCCTATAAATACCCCACCACTTCCAACATGAGAGGGACTTTTTGGCCATTCATTTCTTCAAGCGCCGTTACCCTATCGAAATCTCCATTCATTCAGCAATCAAAGATCTTCAAACATTCGAGACGCTACAACAAGCTTCGAGAGGAATTCCTTACATCCAACACGGATTCATCGAGTTTTATCGTCGAAGATTGAGCTAGTAGTCAAGATTGTTTCTTGTGGTCAAATTGTACTGTTTTCATAAGAGATTTGTATCGATTTGTAACCAGATTCAATAATAAAGAGATTCAAAGTGGACGTAGGCTTAATCTCAAGCCGAACCACTATAAATTGCTGTCTTTTACTGCTTTTCTGCTATTTTACTGCTTAAATTCTGTTCCCGTCATGCGGGTGGTGCTTTCACGATTCTATTACACACACCGGGTGTTAGCGTTCACTTTTTAACGTTAGCATCACCAGTATTCATTTTCGAGTTTCAAGGGATGGATTGTTACCGTAGTAATTTGATATGGAGATTTTTGTAAAAAACAAATGTTGTTTAGAGAAATTCCAAGGGGAATTGTTTTGGGAAAAAATCAAGTTGATTTTTGAAAAGTTGAAGGAAATGGTTTGTTAAAAACAGAGTTATATATATATATATATATATTATTTCAAACGATTTGAAATAAGAACCAAGTGATTGAATTTTGAAATTTCTAATCAAAAGAGAAGTGAAATAAGAAGAAAATAAGCTTTGAAATAAAACTTAAAAAATGGAAATTTCAGTATGAAATTAAAATTTAATTTGTGCAAGTTAAATAAATTGGATTTGTGAAAAGGAAATTTGGAGGAATTGGAATTTAACTTAAGCAAAAGTGAAAGAAATAAATTAAATAAAGTGATTATAGTAAATAATAAATGAGATGAAATAAGTAGAATGTGATGAAGTTAACTAATAAAGTGCATATGAATGTGTAAGCGAATGGAACAAATAAAGATAAGTAAGGAAGTGTGGAAAAAAAATTTGAATTTGAAATTAAATTCTTACTTGATTAAATTGGATGAATTAAAAATAAAATTTGTTTAGAATGAAATTAATTAAAGTATAAATACATTCGAATATGGCTCGGAAATATTGGTTAAAGGGAATTGAAATTTAAATTAAATTGAATTGGGTTGGATTTGAAACCGTATTAAATGGAATTAAATATACAAATGCGAAGAGTAAGTGGCTAAACGACTATAAGTTATAAAAATTGAAATGGAATAAAATTTGAGTGAAAATTTGGGATTGTGAATAAATAAATTTGAATAGCTTATAAAATTGAAATTTGTGGAATAAAAGTATACTTAAGCTATGAGTGATGTATAATCTTTAGTTAAAAATAAAATTTGGATATACTCGAGTATAAAATTGATGGAAATGTGAGAAAATAAGTTGTGTAACTTATAAAGTTTGGAAAAGTGGAATAGAAAAACCAAAATAAAAATAATTGGATGTTCTAGTAAAGAAATAAAAATCCAAACTTGGATTTTAAGATGAGTTTGAGCTCAAGTAAATTAAGAGAAGTGATTTTCGAAATAAAAATAAGATATTGGGTTGTAAAATGGAAGTGAACTAAATAAATAAAATTCTACTTATATATAAGCTGATTAAATATATATTGAATGTGACCAAATAAAATGGAATTTGATTGAAATAAAAATGGCTTGAGTTATAAATAAATTCAATGTGAGTGTGAATAAATTGAATATGGCCTTGAATATTATTTAAACAAATTCTAGAATGAATTTGAGTATGAAATTGAAATTTGAAGTTGAATAAATGAAGAAACTAATTAAATTAATTAGTAAGTGGAGTGGAATTTGACCGAATAAAAAAATCAAATCAAAAAAAAAATTGAATCAGAATTTGATGGCAGGGGAAACAAACTTAAGTATATGATCAAATAAATTGAAAATAAACAAATTAACTTAAGTTAATAGTTTGGATGGAAGTTTGGCTCGAGTAAATTGTGAAATGGTTATTAAATAAATAGTGTGGGATGGTTCCGAGCTTGATAAAATTGAAAATAATGTGGATATGAATGAAATGAAAATGAATGGATTGAATTTGAAATGGAATAGAATTAAATATAAATTGATTTGAAATCAATTTAATATAGCTATATACTGGAATGATTATTTTATTAAATGAATAGCGCCAAATTTGCATAGAAAAATTATTGTTCGACGCAAACGGAAGTAAATAAAATTCTATGAATAATGAGAAGTGAATAAATTGATTTTTGAATCAATTTGGAATGGATATAGGTTTGTTATATATATATATGAATTGAATGCAAATAATTTAGTTGTACGTCATTTCGGGTTGAATGAAATGGTATATGGACCAAGTGGAAGTAATTAAATTTGTAACGGAACCTTATAATTGTTTAAAAATCTTTTTTTGGCATGTTGTATATGAAATTCATGTGTAAAGTTAGTTAAATGAATGAAATGTTATGGAACTTTCATATTTTGGTACTTACGTGGTTTAAATTGAGTAAGTACATGTAACCAGAGGCTGTTAGACTAGATTTTGGTTGCGTATTTGCATATGAAGTAACTTGCTTGCTTAATAATGCTTAATAATGCTAAAATAAGGTACATTTTGGGATTAAATACAGCAAATATATAAATATTGATACATATTTTTATTTTCTGACCGTGTAGATCAATGTATACATTTTTATCTCTCTTATCATATTGCAAAAGGCTCTCCGTATAAAGGAGACTCTGCCAAAATTTCTCGGAAATTTTAGGGAGCTAGAAATTATTTTTGAAAATTTGAAATTTTTTGTTAACTAAAAAGTTGATGTTCAAATTGAAATCGGAAATTTTGGTTGGTAAATGGAAACTAAATGTTCTGGATAGGACTAAAGGGTTTAGAAAAGTGAATGTCAAGTTTTAACTAAGTGGGTTTTGAATAAGTAATGGGTTTGGAGCATTTTTCCAGCCTTAGCAATTTCGGGGACGAAATTCTTTTAAGGGGAGAGGATTGTAACGGCCCGGATTTTTCAACAATTTATTTGGAATATTTAAATGGTTTAAATATTGGATCTGGAATTTTAATTGAGTTAGAAAGAATTTAAAACAGAAATTTCAAGTGATTTCGTCAAATTTTGAAATTTGTCGATTTAATCGACGCGTTAAAATTGCGATTCGAGACACGGTCTCGGAATTCGACGAAACCAGTTCCATTGGATCCATAATAGTGTATTATTATCGGATTTCAAATTTCATAGTGTTTGGAGTTATCGTTTGACTGCACGGTATATAAACGCGTTGAGTTAAATATCGAAAATTCAATATAATAATTGGGTCCAAAAAGCTATCTTCTCCATACGATCGAATTAGGACTCGAAACCTTTTCCATTGTGTTTGGAATAGGGGCATAACATTATAAATGCATAGCGGCACACCTCGATAGGGGTTCGGAATTTTGAGTTGCGTGGATCGAGATGTTTTGAAAATTAAATTAATATATTAATTTTTCAACCTCCCTTTCAGCTACAGCTCTATCTTTTCACTGTGACTTATACCTATTCAAACACGCGACCTCCATCCTTTTAGTTCTTTTAAATCATGAATGTCTTCTTTCCCCCCTTTCTCTTCAAATAGTAAATCGCATATATAAAAAATATAAAAATAAAAATAATACATTCGCGATTGAATCGCGATTGCCGCCGTCTGAATAAAGCTCGTGCGTCAAGGGAAAGGGGTCAGTGATGGAGTGGCGGTAGATTAACCCCGACGTGGTGGCGCCACCTACGATTCAAGTGATTTTTTTTCGAGTTCGACTGTGGTTCGCGACTGCAATGAGGGTGTGGAGTCTAGGCATCAGGGTAGCGTGCGTTTAGTTGGATATCGCAGTGGAAATTCTAAGATTAAAATTTATGAGGTAATTAACATTTTTTTAATTAGTTTGTTAAATTAAATAAATTAGCAAGTTAATTGTTTTGATAAATTGAATCTTATAAAATCCGTAAAAAATTTTATACGAGGTACAAAAATCGCAAATTATAATCTGGAATTAATTGGAGACTTTTAGAGGCAGCTATTAATAAAAAATTAGAATGGATCACAATTAAAATCAAGGTGAGAAAACTTTCTCACTCGTTTGGATTATTAGATCAATTTTAAAATAGGTAAAAATTAAGTTTTGGATGCCTGGTTGAGTTAAAAATTTATTATCCATTGAATGATATATTATATATATATATAGTAATATATATATTGGTAATTGGAGTGATATTCCCGCACATTATAGCGGATGAGACCCTATGCGCCCTGCATAATAGCGGATGACCCCATATACCACGATATCCCTCTCAAAGTGGGATTGGTATTTTTATTGTTGTCTAACATCTGTGGATGCAGGGAAAAAAGGTTGGAGGGATCCAACGGGATTCCTCAAATATATTTAGTGTTTTTTTGTATATATAAAAATATGTGATATGATTAAATAATCTGCTGGATTATTGTGTGTATAAATCCTTAAATGTTAAATAGCATGGAAATCTTGGGTATATTAAATACCATAAATATTATTTTGAAATTTTAAGGAATTAAAAGGAGATTTTAATATAAATATATATATAAATTTGGATTATTTAAAAGAGATTGATTTAAATAAGCAATAAATGTGATTTTGATCGTATTAAATAATGCGGGGAAACATTTTAAATAGAGAAACTAAATTATATAAATTGATTTTTAAGATTAGATTTTAAAATGATATTCGAAAAATATAGAAAGAAGTTGAAATCGATAGTAAAAATAGATTGGCAAAAATAAATGGAATTTATAAGAAAATTGAATTTATAAAATAGAATTATTATAAATGATATTATTTTAAGGGAAACTTAAGGGAGTTATAAAAATTTATAAACGGTGTTTATAGGAAAAGGAAATTGATATCAGATGATAAATTGGAAATATAAATTTACAGGGATAATTTATATTTGAAAATGGAAATAGGGTGAGAGAAAAATAGTGGATACTATTTTGAAGTGATAATAGTTAAGGAGACCGGAATGGAAGTGATGTGATGGAAATCGAGAAGATTTATAAATTGAAATTTGGTTATTGAGATTTAAAAATTTATTTTTATTGATAAGTTAAGTTTTTATTTTAAAAAGGAATTTTTTTATTTATTAAACTATGGAAGTTAAAGCAATTGTATTGAAATACTTCAAAAGTGAATTTTTCAAATACTTAATATTTATTTTAATAAATCCTAAATTTTTAAACCTACTTTGAAAGAGGGTGTTATAAAAAGTGTTTCAATATTTTAGATAATTATTTGAACATGTCTTAAAAATAAATTATTATTATTATTCTTTTAATTACTTATTTTTATTTACATATGTATATATATAGAGTTTTGAAATTGTTTAAATTTATTTTTAAATCTTCTCGAGAGTTAGAAATGGGTTATTTAATAGATGGGACTTATAAGAGAATTCTCAAAAATGAAATTTGGGAAAAAGTAAGAGATTGCCGAAGTAGTTAAATAAAAGTAAGCTTCGAAAAATGAAATAGAATTCATAAACGAAGTAGAAGGGAAATTAGAGTTATAAGTAAGTATATTTGACTTTGGAAATATTGAAGGGAATTAATTAAAGAATTACGAAACTTATAAAATTCGTTATGAACGAGTAAAGAAATTTACAAATAAATTGTAAATGATTTTGAGAAAAATAAATAGGGTGTAAATGGAATACTTCCTGGGTGTTGAATATAAAATGAAGTGGAAAAATATTCTAAGTATTGGGAAGGGGTGGAAATATTCCGTTGAAAATATAAGGATTTGAAAATTATTTTCAAATGTTGAAGTACTAGAAGTAATATCTTATAAAGATATTTTGAAATAAATTTTGGAGAAGTTTGAAATAAAGCTTGATGCCTGCTTTTGGATGTGTATTGATAGTTAAATAACCGACTATCAATTTTGGCCAATTTCGTTAATCGTTTCGAAGACGCCGGGATCAGATTTAATTATCCGATAAACCACTTCGAACTAGTTTGAACGTCACGAATGAATACCGTGAAGATGACGAAGACGGTAATTCGGTTTGTCTAGGTCCGGGATAACTTGTGATGAATGCTATCAGAACATCGTCATTGGAGGACGATGAGCATTCTAAGTGAAATTATTCTTGAAGGTAATCGTAGCCTCTAGCCTCATCAACCGGAATGGCTGAAAATCAGGGGGTATGTAGCAAGGCTAAGTTGGTCATACCCAATTAGGGTATGTTATCACCTTTCTAGATAACCTCGAATATATTATATTATGTGGATACAGTGCATGCGAAAGAGCTCTCGGTAACGGTGGGAACACCCGGGGTGATAACATATTGGTTCTATCCAGGTTAGGGATAAGGCCGGTCTTGTGTTGCAGGGGATCCCGGCGAGGTCCTCGTTACATGCTTCTAGAAGTGTACCGTGATAGGTGGTACCCCAGTGCCTAGTCATTGTATGGAATCCATTCTCCAATAAGCGCCATACGGTTTTGATTGTGCCCAACTATACTAAAACGTGAGATGCAAGCATTTCAGCTATTTTCTATTTACTTGACTTAGACACTATTATAATATCAGACGGATTTGATAAAAATGTTTTGGTTATCGTAAGGTAAAAACCCGTCGTGTTTATGTGTGGCATGGTCTTACGAGATACCTTTGTTTTTCAAAGGGTTTCGTAAAATATAGTAATAATTTAAATTGAGTGTGTTTTCTCATGCTGGTTTTCCAGACTGACTCGGGTGTTATTTTATTATATTGCTCGGGTTAGACTGAGTATTACAGATTTAGGTTAAATGCTCTAGAGCTCAGGAGACGAGTTGGAAGAGTTCAGACGTATATCACGTGCTTGGTTATTTCCACTGTGTGAGGACAAGTTATTATAATTGTCCATTTGATGTATTGAATTGTTGTATTCTCATAGTGGTATGTATATTAACAGTATAGTTCTTGTATTTAAAATATGTTATTATATATTATATTTTGTTCCGCTGCGATTGTGAGATTCTGTGTTGTTTGTTTTCTTCTACCTTTTTATTCTTCACCCCTAATGAACTGGTATTTCCGGCACTCGACTACTCGGCATTCTATACAGTGGACGTACTATTGTCGATTTTCGAGGGTCAAAAATCCCTGGTCCGTTACAAACATATACGTTTGTTTTAAACCTATAATTCTTCAGACCTTATTTAGGCATAATAATTAAATAAGAATTCAATAAGATAAATTTTAATGTTATAAATAAATTATATAATTTTCGACTAACCTTTTGAGCTTTCCAAATCTCCCAAATCTAAATCTAGTCCTTTTCTTGACTCCTCTTTCCATTCTAATACAACATGATATGTATAACAAGGTATATATATTATTAAAATTACAGATCTAAGAAGGGATTGGAGGTTAAGGAGAATATAGATTGAAGTTTACCTTTTTTCGCAGTATTAATTCGCTTTTTCTCTTCTTCTCTTTTATTTTCTACCCTTCTTCAATTTTTGTGTGTGTGTGTGTATGTGTGCGTATCTATTATTTTATAATTTTTTGAAGTAGTCTAGAAGAGAAAATAGTAGAGCTTTGCTTCTTGGATTGGAAAATATAAGAAGACAAGAGTGACGTTAGGCCTTTATTTATAAGCGCAAGAATCAATCGTAATCGTTAGATTAAAATAATTAAATCAGGGCCGTTGGCCAAGGTTTAAACCCTAACCATCAAGTTCAAACTGGTCGACCACTCCCCTATATGTGGTCAACGACTAGAGACAAGCCGGCCCATGGTGAGGGTTGGTCGCTAATGTCCCGAAATTAATGTTTATTCATTTCCTTTTTCGTATTTAATTATTTTCTCTCTCGAAACTTCAAACCCCAATAACTTTTTAGTTTGAGCTTCGATCACAAAACTCCAAATATGAAAGTTGCTTAGAAAATTGCCACAAGCACAATGGTGTGAGTTTCATGACCAAATTCCAAAGTTGTTTCAAATTCCATTTTTGAAGCTTTATTAATTATTGTTAATTTTACGGGGTGTTACATTACTCTTAAAACTTATCTCTTTGAAACCTAAGTCAAACTTTCCTGATAACACATGAGCTAGAGAATAAAGATGTTGAGTTCAAAGAGAATGATATCAATCTTTAGGGCTTTGAATATAAAATTTTCAATTTCTATGGAAATGTCTCCCTTCATTTGAAATCTCAACTAGCTAAGCAACTATGGAGAATTCTACATCGACCTTTACAACCATATCATGGTTAAGGAATGAAAAAGGGTGGAGCGAAGAGGTAAAGCATTTAAAGAAAATGATTTCATCCTCATAAATTTTGAATCATGTGAACTAGATGCTCTAGAGAGAGGTTGAGTTAAGGTTGCCTAGGAGAAGGCCAAAGAAGCCGTTGAAAGGATAAGTACCAATTTCAAAACCAAGGAGGCAGCTAACAATCCTACCTTTGATAATCCTAGTACTTTTATTGCTCCTCGGATATCCCTAATCCTAATAATCAATACTATCATTAAAGCCACTCCAGCGTAGCCTCCCTCCATTCCAGATGCACCTACAATTGGCGCTAAGAAGTTCATTCTTATTGACACCTTTGCTCCTTTAATTCACAACTAGCTCCAATCATTAAAGAGGAGCCGGTTCCTTGTACGCCTTAACTTTACGATGTTGACCCACCTTCAATTGAAGGTATACTAATTTGCTCTCCATTATTGCAAGTGCTATATACCACTCCATTACAAACTTAAAACCATACACATCTATTTTCAATTTCACCAAAAGCATGGACAAGTCATTGACAGTTATTGCACCCACAAAAGAAATGATAGGTCCAAACCCGAAATTGATGCTAAAAATATTTATGCCCTCATTGAAAGGGATGACCTCTTCATTAAGTTGTAAGATAAGGGTAATGATGAGACCACCTTGGCCTCAGGGAAGAAGAAGACCATTATCACTGCCATGAACTTATCCTCAACTTAAACGTTACTCTCAATATAAAGGTACCTAACCTCTTCAAAGTAAGTAGGAGATATGTGATGAGTTGGAGGTGAAGATGACTAAAACCTCTCCCTCAAAAATAAAAAAGTCTATTGATCGTAAGGAGATAAAGAAAAGGAAAGCCGTATGCTTGAAAACGAGATTCAAAAAGCCTATATCAAAGATGATGTCAATAATAAAGTCCAGTAAGTCCAAGAAATAGATATCTTTCATATTTTTGTGTTTTCTTATATGGACTTTACATGCCTAGATCCCAACTTTTTTACTAAAAACAGGTGATAAATAAAAACACATTTGTTTAATATATATATATATATTCTTATTTCCTTCATGCACCAAATGCACATTCTATTGTTATCTCTACTTTACATGCAAATATGCTTGTATATGTCTATGAGATGGTTGGAATTATTGTTTGATTCCATACATGCTTGTTTGTAAAATGCATTTACAAGTAGTATCTCCATAAGAACAAGTAAATTTCCACATTTACATTATTAGTAGTTGTTAAATTTCCACATTTACATTATTAGCAGTTGCATTATTTTACTTATTATCCAATCGAATCGATCATGCCGAACCGTAAGTAAAAAAACACCATCCATGGTCTACCCTTGAAATTAGTTTATTTGTTAATAACACAAATATTGATTTTAATGTAAACAACCATATAAAATATAGATACTAATGTTTTGGCAAGTAATTTAGTATATAGTTCGGAATATTACACCAATGCTGAATCAAAGACCATACAATATAAGGACTCAAGATAAAAGATACGAAGAGTCATGAGTTCAAAGACAAGATATGAAGAGGACAAGATTATAATTTAGTGTTTAGAGTCATTAAAATATATTGTCAAAGTCCTTGATAGCAATTTTTGATCTTTATCACCGAATTCTAATCTTTGGTATTTTAAACAAAAATAAATTATTTTAATTTCAAAATATATTTTTATATATTTTATAAAAGTTTTTAAGAGTTCAAAAATATTTAAAAACTATGTTCAAATTATTTTACGATGCATACAATTTTCAAAACCATTTAAAAGAAAATATATTTTGATTTTAACTAGTATATGTCGAAACAAACACTTTTATATGTCGATATATAGGCCGTTAAATTATTTTTTAAATTTTGAATGGATGTGTCTTTTGGACACAATCCTTTATGATTGGATACATCTGTTTAATTTCTATATAAAAGGGAGTGCAAACAAATTTTTAGTTAACTAATAACTTACTTTCTTGTCACTCCTTACTCTTTTGAAAATTCTCTTGAAAATATACTATGTTCTCTTCAAAAACATATATAATCAATTCATACTCCATTGTATTGGTTCACTACTACTTACCGTATTTGAAAGCATCTCTCTCTCTCTCTCATTTTAAAGATCTAAATGCTATAGAAGAGGCTATAGAATCGATTGTATCTAAAGTACAACTATCTGTCTATGGAAAATCATCAACTCTACTGTTGTTTGTGGAGGTGTGCTAGTAGCCCGTTCAAATCAAGTGGGTGTGCTTAGTAGCCCGTTCAAATCTAGTAGGTGATCATGTAGCCCAGCAAATCAAGAGAGTTTTCCCCGGACTCAGAATACAGGAGAGTGTGTCTCGTAGCCTTGAAGTTGAGATTGTAATTGGTTTGCTTGCTACCATACAAAGTAGGCACTTGAAAAGAAATATTTATAAAAAATTGTACGAGACTGGATGTAGAAAAAGTCCGAATCAATATAAAATCTCTGGCATCATCTCTCTAACTGTTTACCTTTTACGTTACCGCTTTTATTTATTTCTGTGATTGCCTTCAAATTTAACTGTGATTAATTATCTATGTTTTGATTCAATTGTTTAAACAAGTCAAAAAGATTCACAAAAAGTTATAAAACACTATTCACCTCCTTCTAGTGTTATAGTAGCCTTAAGATCCTTTATTCCGCAACCCACATTTGGTATAAAAGCACTAGGTTTTCAAAAACTCGTAATTTGATTTCTAAAATGTATAAATGGCTAGCAATAATATTAGTACACCTGTTAACATTTTTGTGGAAGAACAATCTAGTACTAGAACCCACTTTTAATGGCGGTAATTACACTTATTGGTCATATAGGATGAAGATTTATTTATAGTCAAATAGTTTAGATATCTGGAATATTACACAGAATGAGTACACTGAACTCCAAAATGACTTTTCACAATGGTTGTTGACCAACAGACACATGCACTTAATAATTCTAAAGGTATGAATATTTTATTTTTCTCTTAGATAAAAATGAATTTAATATAGTCTCTATTTATTAGTCTGCATATGAAATTTGAAGAACATTGCAGGTTATACATAAAGGCACTGGTAAAGTTAAATATACTGAAATTTACATATAAACTAATCAGTTTCAATTATTTAAAATGAATCGAAATAAGTCTATTTCTGACATGTATTATAGGTTTCAAGATATAGTAAATATTATAGTATCATTAAGTAAAAACTTTTCCAAGTTAGAAAAATCCTCAATTCACTCTCCTTAGAGGGGATCAAACGACATTAGTAACAGAAGAGGCTAATGACATTAGTACTATAAAAATTGAAGAGTTAATAGGTAATTTAATGTCCAAGGAAGAAGAGAAAGCAAGGCAACAAAAAAGAAATCCATTGTGACGCCCCACCTCTATACTCACGCTAGCCAAGAACACTATGGGGTAATGCCGTCGACTAGCACGAAGAATAAGGCTGTTGAGGAGCGACCATCTGTGTAATTTCTTTGTGCGAGTACCGATATGTTAGATAATATAACTTACATTTTCTTTTCAAGAGGAAATCCGACATATCAAATACAAACTCAAAGCTACTACACAGTGGCTATGTGGCCTTCGGAAACAAATATAGAAATAAACATAACACAAATCAGTCACAGACATTCATATCACAAGGGCGGAATCAGATATGAATATATCACATAAAAGTGTACATCAAAGTAGTGGTCAAACTAGATCCACTACATCACAAAAGAATAAGTACAAGTGCTGGACAAAAGAATAATTATACATCAAGGAGTCTCCATCTCAAATGTATAATAACAAAAACTACAAAACTATGTAGTTAGACAAAAGTCAAAAGATGATCCCAAATAAGGAGTCAAGCAGAAGCACCTGTAACATCTCGGTCTGACCCGAGTATTATTTAATAAGAAAATAATAAATGGATCAGTCTAGCTATAAATATCACATATAGAATGAGATATGAGTAGAGATATAACAAAAAAGTATGATAAGAATAATGTCAAACTGTGACAAGTATACTTTTAAAAAACAACAAAATCATACAATATCTCAAGAATCTCAAAGCACCAAAAAGAATGTCATATTCTTTATTTTATTCACCAAACCCCAAATATTGACAAACATATCATTGGCAATCACAAAAAGAGGTGAAACACAAATTCTAGAAATCATCAACTAGAAATCCAGAAATCACAAAGGGGGAAGGCCTATCACAAACGAGAGCATGAAAACTCACCAACACGTGTATCACAAACGGAACGCTATTCCATGGTCGCTAACCATAAATTTTGAGCCGAAGCTCCACAAACGGCCCGAAGACCATGGGTCGCTACCCCACCAAATTTGAGCCGAAGCTCCAAAAACGGGGTTTTTAGTCCCCACACAAACAAATAGACATCGCACATCGCTAGTCTAAATCACAAAATGATAATCATCGATCAATAAAAAGTGTGAATTACACTAAGCCAGTAAATATAAGAGTTTAGCTTCATGTCCCATAACCACTAGCTTAACTTAAATATTTACGAACGAATTGTAGATTTCCACTCGAAAATTGTCACAAGGTTTTCAATCGAACAAGTCCAAAAATTAACCGACGAAGTAAACGCAAGCGTTTCATACCACTTGTTTTGCTAAGCCGTTTAATTAGATTTTCTCATACGAATGAGGTAAAGGTTTGTATATACTAATAGATTAGAAAACGGTTTTATAAACGAGCTTTGTATTAAAAATAGAGTTGAAATCATCTTTGTAAAAGAGTTTGAATATTTACTACTAGTATAGAAACCTTTGTAATTTAAAGTGACAAGTCACAGGAATGATTGTAGAAATAATCAATCATCAAAAATTCACATACGAAGATGTGAATCAAATCCAAAGAAATCGATATCGAATCCATCAAAATGGATATCCTCAAAAATCCCGAAAAAGAAGTCATCAGAGTCGATAATAAATGATAACAACAAATCGGATAATCACGAATCGATAAAAAATTGGAACCTCAAGCAAAATAGGCAAAATGGACTGAAACAAGCAAGTCAGTAGACTGAACCAGGTGGTTAGTCGACTGATACAGGGACACGAATTTTGTGTCCCCAGGTTCAGTCGACTGACCCAGATGGTCAGTCGACTGATACAGACCCAAGCAAATTCCTGGGTTCTGGTTCAGTCGACTGACACACTAGTTCGGTTGACTGAACCTGCTTCTGAGGCATTTCCTGCCTTCTGGTTCAGTCGACTGACCCACCGGTTTAGTCGACTGAACCTGCTTCTGAAGCACATTTAGCCTAGCCCCCTTATGGGGCAAAAGTCCTACAAATCGCGATCGGACGAGCAATGGGCGCTAGGGGTTTACGCCAAACGGCAACCCAGCCCTATAGGCTCTTCGATGCTTCACCAAAAACATGTTCAAACATCCATAAAAGGATTTTCAAAAAATTGGACTTAAAAACCAAAAATTGGAATATTCACCAAATCAATCCAAATCAAAATCAAATGAACATGTAAAGATGTTAGGAATTCATACCTAAAAATCAAAGATAGTTATAGACATAGATGTGAGATAAAAATCTCACCTTTTTACTCAAAACAACAAAGGAGAAGCTTGAAAACAAAAGGAGGATCAACTACTCTTCAACTTCAACTCTAAAAGCTCCAATCTAAGATCATAAGCAAATATTTCCTAAGTTAGGTTATAGGAAATTTCTGAAATTGGAGAGAGATTGAGAAGGAGAAGAAGAAGAGGATGCTTACAAAAGCTTCATTTGAATTTTGGAGCTAGAACTTGAATTTGCAAAGAAGATTAGGGCTTAGGAATTCTAATTCTTTTTCTCTTCCCCCATTTTTCTAAAGCTTGAGTGTTAGGAAATATTATGAAGGAGTGAAGAGGAGTGGAGTGGAGTTGGGTTGATATGTTGGGTTAATGGGCTGAAACCCAAACCCAAAGCCCTAAATGGAAAATAGCAAAATTCACTCAACTCCAAACATATCGATGTTTATACTCAAAAAGTCGCAAATGCCATTTGGAACTCAATGGAAGTAGTCCCGAGTCCTAATTCGACTGTTCGCAAAAAGTAGCTTTTCGGACTATAATCCAACTAACGATGCTATATTTAAATGAAATATTTAAATATACAATCGTAAAATATGCGGGTTGTTACAGACTCCCCTCCTTAAAGAAATTGCGTCCTCGCAATATTTAAGAAGAAAATTAAAAAGTAACAACCATAAAAGCATATCAACACAAAAGAAATTTGAAATAAGAAGTTCACCTCAAAGAGCACGAGAGAGTAAGTCCGGATGTGTTCGCTCGATGAATTTTCTAAATTCCCAAGAACAATCCTTAGGATTTGAGGACCATTGAACTTTCACAAGAGGAACATCTTTATTTCGAAGGCGTTTAACCTCCGAAGCAATGATATGAATAGGATGTTGCTCATAAGTCAAATTAGGCGAAATTTCAATTTCTTCAATAACACCGGACTCAAGAATAGAATCAGAATCTCAAAGGCATTTCCGTAGTTGAGAGACGTTGAATACGTCATGAATAGAAGAAAATTGAGCCGGTAATAAAAGGCGATAAGCCACAGAACCAATGCGTTTGGAGATGGGAAATGGGCCAATATAACGAGGTGCTAATTTTCCTGATCGACTGAAACGCACAACACCCTTCATAGGTGAAATACGAATAAACACAAAATCTCCCAAAGAAAATTCTAATTTCCTTCTTCGATTATCGGCATAGCATTTTTGTCTACTTTGAGCTTCTTTCATCCTATGACGAATAAGGTCAATCTTTTCTGTGGCATCTCGAATAAAATCTGGACCTAAAACCAGCTTCTCCCCGGCTTCAAGCCAATACGAAGGAGATCGGCATGGCCTTCCGTAGAGTGCCTCGAAAGGTGTCATACCAATACTAGATTGGAAGCTATTATTACAGGAAAATTCAACAAGAGAAATATGATCTTCCCAACTTCCACCAAAATCAAGAACACATGCACGAAGAAGATCTTCAAGAGTTTGATTCACCCGCTCATTTTTCCATCGGACTGAGGATGATGAGCAGTGCTAAAATTAAGCTTCGTTCCCAAAGCTTTTTGAAGACCTTTCCAAAATTCACTAGTAAACAATGGATCACGATCGCTAACAATAGAAGTAGGAACTCCATGCAATTTAACAATTTCCTTGACAAAGAGTTTAGCTAAAATAGGTATGGTTCGATTGGACCGAACGGGAAGAAAATGGGCGGATTTTGTAAGTCTATCTACTATCACCCATGGGCTATCATGGCCTGAACGAGAATGGGGAAGACCGTCAATAAAGTCCATGGAAATTTGATCCCACTTCCATATTCGAATTTCCGAAGGTTGCAATAACCCACCGGGCCTTTGATGCTCGGCCTTTACGAGTTGGCAAGTCATGCAACGCTTAATAAAGTTAGCAATATCAGATTTCATTCTGTCCCAATAATAAAGTCGCTTCATATCCGCGTACATTTTACTACTACGGGGATGAATGGTAAATTTAGAACGATGAGAATCTTCTAAAATGTCTTTACGAAGATCAATAATATTTGGCACAATAAGTCTACCAAATTTTCGAATTCCGCCACGAGCATCAATATCAAAGTCTTTCAAACCTTCAATATCAATTTTATCCCTACAACTTTGGCTAAGAAGAACCAATTCGGGATCATGCTTTTGAGCTTCAAGAATGCGGTCTAAAAGAGAAGGATGAGCCTCAAGGCTACATAAAATAAGAGGTGAACATGAATTCGATTCACGATCTCGAATCTCACAAGTGGATAAAGTCGCGAGATCATTCCATTCGGATATCATCATAGAAACAACCGCTTGTTGCTTACGACTAAGGGCTTCGGCAACAAGATTTCCCTTTCCGGGAGTATAAAGAATATCAAGATCATAAGATGCAAGAAACTCGAGCCAACGTTGTTGATGCAAATTAAGTTCCTTTTGAGAAAATAAACACTTCAAAGATTTGTGATCGGTGTAGAGTACAAATTTCTCTCCCAAAAGATAATGACTCCAAATTCTAAGGGCGAAAATAATAGCCGCGAGCTCTAAATCATGAGTGGCATATTTAGTCTCGGCAGTAATTGCCTAGAAGCATAAGCAATAACACGTTCCCTTTGCATGAGAACGGCTCCCAAACCAACACGACTAGCATCGGTATAAACAATAAAATCTTGGTTCCCATCGGGAATCACAAGAATAGGAGCATCGGAAAGGAGTTCTTTTAGTTTCTGAAAAGCAGCTTCACATTTGTTGGACCAAATGTATTCAACTCCCTTCTTTGTCAAATTAGTAAGAGGTACAGAAACCTTAGAAAAGTCTTTTATGAAACGACGGTAATAGCCCGCCAATCCGAGAAAGCTACGAATTTCCATCACACTCTCTGGTCTCTTCCAATTTTGAATCGCTTCAATCTTTGAAGGATCCACGGAAATTCCGGATTCAGAAATAATATGCCCCAAAAATTTCACACGAGATTGCCAAAAGTGGCATTTAGAAAATTTTTCTTTCAACTGGTATCCCCTAAGAGTTTCCAACACAATCCGAAGATGATTTTCATGCTCTTCCTCGGTTTTAGAATAAACAAGAATATCATCGATAAAGATGAGAACAAATCGATCGAGGAAGTCTTTTAAAACTCGATTCATAAGGTCGACGAAATAAGCTGGAGCATTCGTCAAACCAAATGGCATAACAAGCCATTCATAAGATCCATAACGAGTACGGAACGATGTCAAAGGAATGCTATCCTCTGCAATACGGAGCTGATGAAAACCGATTGCTAAGTCTAACTGTGAAAAGACTTTAGCACCACTAAGCTGATCGAATAAATCATCAATCCGAGGTAAGGGATATTTATTCTTGATGGTGAGATCATTAAGTTTGCGGTAGTCAATGCAAAGCCTAAGTGTACCATCAGATTTCTTCACAAAAATAGCTGAAGCTCCCCATAGAGAGGAACTAGAACGAACAAACTGTTTTGCTTCTAATTCAGATAATTGTTTATGCATCTCCTCATTTTCCTTATTGGACATACGATAAGGAGGATGAGTAATAGGTTGAGCTCCAAGGATTAGATTAATTCTGAACTCAATTGTTCACTTAGGTGGTAATCCTTAAACGGGCTCAAATATGTCGGGAAATTCACGAACAATGTGAATGAGAGAAATAACAACTTCCTCATCATCATTATCGTCATCATGAGGATTTAGAGAATACAAGGATGCTTTCGCATTGGAATCTGAATCTTTCAGAACAAGAGAAATCTGCTTAACAGATTGAGGATGCCGAAGATATATAGTCTGCTCAGGACATAGGATATGGGCTTCATAATGGTTAAGCCAATCCATTCCCAAAATCATTCCGAAACCAAGGTAACGCATAACATGCAAATCGGCACGGAAAGAGTAATCATATAAAATAATTTCGACATCTTTACAAAGTAAACTAAGTGTTGCGGATCCACCAACTAGATTCGCAATCCTTAATGAAGTCATCAAGCCAATAAAATTCAAAGACAAAGCATCAACAAGTTCCTTTGATATAAAAGAGTGAGATGCACCCGTATCAAAAAGAACTCGAATGGGAAAATCATGAAATATAATAATGCCATCAAGGATAGAATGAGAAATACCTTGACCACGAGAAGTGTTAGCAGGGGCTTGTACAACATTTAGCTTGCCATCCTTCTTGCTTTGAAGTTTGGGACACAAAGATATAGTCTGACCCGAACTCTTGCAATAGCGGCAAGAAAGAGACTTCGAACACTTGTTTGCATAATGGTCCTTGGAACCACTATTGTAACATTCTCCACGATGAGAGTTAGGAGTATTTGCTACCGAAGTTGTTTGCTTCCCCTTTTTGTTGGGATTAGGCTTGAATTTAAAAGGTCTCTTCTTGTTGATGTTTTGTTTGACCTCAACATCACTTTCTTTATCGGCCTCTTCGAGTCGAAGAGCGATATCAACTAGCTGATCAAAAGAAACTTCTAATTTCAGAAGTAATGGCATTTAAAGGTTTTTGTTCAACCCATAAACAAATCTCTGATTTTTCTTCAATGTGGTGTTAATATACTCGACCCCATATTTAGACAGAGATTCGAAAGAAGCGACGTAATCCGTCACAGAAGATTCACCTTGAACAAGGTCTATGAAGCGTCGGGCTAAAGATACTTTTTCAGCCTCTAGCACAAATTTTAACTCGAATCTTTCCCGGAATTGCTCCCAAGTAAGATCCGCTTCACTAATTTTAGAGATCAAAAGCTCGTACCAGTCTAATGCTCTTTCTTGGAGCATGCTAGAAGCCACTTGGACTTGATGGAGATCATTAAGATTCATGCGAGAAAAGATGCGGTCGCATGTTCGAAGCCAAGCCTGAACTTCTATAACGCTCTCGGAACCTTTGAATGGCTTTCCACTCAAACTGGTGTAATCACTGCACAAGCGTGCAAACCCATATTTAGGATGGGTGGGCTCTGGAGTGGGTCCGATAGCTTGAGCATTCCTTACAAGATCTAGAAGTTGCTGAGCAGACATAAATACTCCATCCTGAGGAGTAGCACTAGATTGACCGGCGCTGGGACGGCCTGGTCTAACCATTTCTCTTCTTTGAGAAAGAAAGACAAGAAGAAAAAGGTTATTCACAAAATGAATATCAAACAAACTTGATTGATAAAACAAGGCATCATAAAAGAAATAGGGTAGAACGGTACGAAGACTCGAATTAAATCCTATGGCAAAGACTTAGAACAATGATCCTTGCTAGATTGTTCTACATTGTTCCGAAGTTTGGCTCCGATACCATGATGTAACGCCCCACCTCTATACTCACGCTAGACAAGAACACTATGGGGTAATGCCGTCGACTAGCATGAAGAATAAGGCTGTTGAGGAGCGACCATCTGTGTAATTGCTTTGTGCGAGTACCGATATGTCAGATAATATAACTTACATTTTCTTTTCAAGAGGAAATCCGAATTATCAAATACAAACTCAAAGCTACTACACAGTGGCTAAGTGGCCTTCAGAAACAAATATAGAAATAAACATAACACAAATCAGTCACATACATTCATATCACAAGGGCGGAATCAGATATGAATATATTACATAAAGTGTACATCAAAGTTGTGGTCAAACTAGATCCACTACATCACAAAAGAATAAGTACAAGTGATGGACAAAATAACAATTATACATCAAGGAGTCTCCATCTCAAATGTATAATAACAAAAACTACAAAACTATGTAGTTAGACAAAAGTTAGAAGATGATCCCAGATAAGGAGTCAAGCAGAAGCACCTGTAACATCTCGGTCTGACCCGAGTATTATTTAATAAGAAGATAATAAATGGATCAGTCTTGCTATAAATATTACAAATAGAATGAGATATGAGTAGAGATATAACAAAAACGTATGATAAGAATAATGTCAAACTGTGACAAGTATACTTTTAAACAACAACAAAATCATACAATCTCTCAAGAATCTCAAAGCACCAAAAAGAATGTCATATTCTTTATTTTATTCACCAAACCCCAAATATTGACAAACATATCATTGCCAATCACAAAAAGAGGTGAACCACAAATTCTAGAGATCATCAACTAGAAATCCAGAAATCAAAAAGGGGGGAAGGCCTATCACAAACGGGAGCATGAAAACTCACCAACACGTGTACCACAAATGGAATGCTATTCCATGGTCACTAACCAGAAATTTTGAGCCGAAGCTCCACAAACGGCCCGAAGACCACGGGTCGCTACCCCGCCAAATTTAAGCCGAAGCTCCAAAAACGGGGTTTTTAGTCCCCACACAAACAAATAGACATCGCACATCGCTAGTCTAAATCATAAAATGATCATCATCGATCAATAAAAAGTGTGAATTACACTAAGCCAGTAAATATAAGAGTTTAGCTTCATGTCCCATAACCACTAGCTTAACTTAAATATTTACGAACGAATTGTAGATTTCCACTCGAAAATTGTCACAAGATTTTCAATCGAACAAGTCCAAAAATTAACCGACGAAGTAAACGCAAGCGTTTCATACCACTTGTTTTGCAAAGCCGTTTAATTAGATTTTCTCATACGAATGAGGTAAAGGTTTGTATATACTAATAGATTAGAAAACAGTTTTTTAAACGAGCTTTGTATTAAAAATAGAGTTGAAATCATCTTTGTAAAAGAGTTTGAATATTTACTACTAGTATAGAAACCTTTGTAATTTAAAGTGACAAGTCATAGGAATGATTGTAGAAACAATCAATCATCAAAAATTCACATAGGAAGACGTGAATCAAATCCAAAGAAATCGATACCGAATCCATCAAAATGGATATCCTCAAAAATCCCGAAAAAGAAGTCATTAGAGTTGATAATAAATGATAACAACAAATCGGATATTCACGAATCGATAAAAATTGGAACCTCAAGCAAAATAGGCAAAATGGTCTGAAACAAGCAGGTCAGTCGACTGTACCAGGTGGTCAGTCGATTGACACAGGGACATGAATTTTGTGTCCCCAGGTTTAGTCGACTGACCTAAATGGTCAGTCGATTGATACAGACCCAGGCAAATTCCTAGGTTCTGGTTCAGTCGACTGACACACTGGTTCAGTCGACTAAACCTGCCTCTAAGGCATTTCCTGCCTTCTGGTTCACTCGACCGAACCTACTTCTGAAGCACATTCAGCCTAGCCCCTTTGTGGGGCAAAAGTCCTAAAAATCGTGATCGGACGAGCAACGGTGTAATTGCTTTGTGCGAGTACCGATATGTCAGATAATATAACTTACATTTTCTTTTCAAGAGGAAATCCGAATTATCAAATACAAACTCAAAGCTACTACACAGTGGCTAAGTGGCCTTCAGAAACAAATATAGAAATAAACATAACACAAATCAGTCACATACATTCATATCACAAGGGCGGAATCAGATATGAATATATTACATAAAGTGTACATCAAAGTTGTGGTCAAACTAGATCCACTACATCACAAAAGAATAAGTACAAGTGATGGACAAAATAACAATTATACATCAAGGAGTCTCCATCTCAAATGTATAATAACAAAAACTACAAAACTATGTAGTTAGACAAAAGTTAGAAGATGATCCCAGATAAGGAGTCAAGCAGAAGCACCTGTAACATCTCGGTCTGACCCGAGTATTATTTAATAAGAAGATAATAAATGGATCAGTCTTGCTATAAATATTACAAATAGAATGAGATATGAGTAGAGATATAACAAAAACGTATGATAAGAATAATGTCAAACTGTGACAAGTATACTTTTAAACAACAACAAAATCATACAATCTCTCAAGAATCTCAAAGCACCAAAAAGAATGTCATATTCTTTATTTTATTCACCAAACCCCAAATATTGACAAACATATCATTGCCAATCACAAAAAGAGGTGAACCACAAATTCTAGAGATCATCAACTAGAAATCCAGAAATCAAAAAGGGGGGAAGGCCTATCACAAACGGGAGCATGAAAACTCACCAACACGTGTACCACAAATGGAATGCTATTCCATGGTCACTAACCAGAAATTTTGAGCCGAAGCTCCACAAACGGCCCGAAGACCACGGGTCGCTACCCCGCCAAATTTAAGCCGAAGCTCCAAAAACGGGGTTTTTAGTCCCCACACAAACAAATAGACATCGCACATCGCTAGTCTAAATCATAAAATGATCATCATCGATCAATAAAAAGTGTGAATTACACTAAGCCAGTAAATATAAGAGTTTAGCTTCATGTCCCATAACCACTAGCTTAACTTAAATATTTACGAACGAATTGTAGATTTCCACTCGAAAATTGTCACAAGATTTTCAATCGAAGAAGTCCAAAAATTAACCGACGAAGTAAACGCAAGCGTTTCATACCACTTGTTTTGCAAAGCCGTTTAATTAGATTTTCTCATACGAATGAGGTAAAGGTTTGTATATACTAATAGATTAGAAAACAGTTTTTTAAACGAGCTTTGTATTAAAAATAGAGTTGAAATCATCTTTGTAAAAGAGTTTGAATATTTACTACTAGTATAGAAACCTTTGTAATTTAAAGTGACAAGTCATAGGAATGATTGTAGAAACAATCAATCATCAAAAATTCACATAGGAAGACGTGAATCAAATCCAAAGAAATCGATACCGAATCCATCAAAATGGATATCCTCAAAAATCCCGAAAAAGAAGTCATTAGAGTTGATAATAAATGATAACAACAAATCGGATATTCACGAATCGATAAAAATTGGAACCTCAAGCAAAATAGGCAAAATGGTCTGAAACAAGCAGGTCAGTCGACTGTACCAGGTGGTCAGTCGATTGACACAGGGACATGAATTTTGTGTCCCCAGGTTTAGTCGACTGACCTAAATGGTCAGTCGATTGATACAGACCCAGGCAAATTCCTAGGTTCTGGTTCAGTCGACTGACACACTGGTTCAGTCGACTAAACCTGCCTCTAAGGCATTTCCTGCCTTCTGGTTCACTCGACCGAACCTACTTCTGAAGCACATTCAGCCTAGCCCCTTTGTGGGGCAAAAGTCCTAAAAATCGTGATCGGACGAGCAACGGTGTAATTGCTTTGTGCGAGTACCGATATGTCAGATAATATAACTTACATTTTCTTTTCAAGAGGAAATCCGAATTATCAAATACAAACTCAAAGCTACTACACAGTGGCTAAGTGGCCTTCAGAAACAAATATAGAAATAAACATAACACAAATCAGTCACATACATTCATATCACAAGGGCGGAATCAGATATGAATATATTACATAAAGTGTACATCAAAGTTGTGGTCAAACTAGATCCACTACATCACAAAAGAATAAGTACAAGTGATGGACAAAATAACAATTATACATCAAGGAGTCTCCATCTCAAATGTATAATAACAAAAACTACAAAACTATGTAGTTAGACAAAAGTTAGAAGATGATCCCAGATAAGGAGTCAAGCAGAAGCACCTGTAACATCTCGGTCTGACCCGAGTATTATTTAATAAGAAGATAATAAATGGATCAGTCTTGCTATAAATATTACAAATAGAATGAGATATGAGTAGAGATATAACAAAAACGTATGATAAGAATAATGTCAAACTGTGACAAGTATACTTTTAAACAACAACAAAATCATACAATCTCTCAAGAATCTCAAAGCACCAAAAAGAATGTCATATTCTTTATTTTATTCACCAAACCCCAAATATTGACAAACATATCATTGCCAATCACAAAAAGAGGTGAACCACAAATTCTAGAGATCATCAACTAGAAATCCAGAAATCAAAAAGGGGGGAAGGCCTATCACAAACGGGAGCATGAAAACTCACCAACACGTGTACCACAAATGGAATGCTATTCCATGGTCACTAACCAGAAATTTTGAGCCGAAGCTCCACAAACGGCCCGAAGACCACGGGTCGCTACCCCGCCAAATTTAAGCCGAAGCTCCAAAAACGGGGTTTTTAGTCCCCACACAAACAAATAGACATCGCACATCGCTAGTCTAAATCATAAAATGATCATCATCGATCAATAAAAAGTGTGAATTACACTAAGCCAGTAAATATAAGAGTTTAGCTTCATGTCCCATAACCACTAGCTTAACTTAAATATTTACGAACGAATTGTAGATTTCCACTCGAAAATTGTCACAAGATTTTCAATTGAACAAGTCCAAAAATTAACCGACGAAGTAAACGCAAGCGTTTCATACCACTTGTTTTGCAAAGCCGTTTAATTAGATTTTCTCATACGAATGAGGTAAAGGTTTGTATATACTAATAGATTAGAAAACAGTTTTTTAAACGAGCTTTGTATTAAAAATAGAGTTGAAATCATCTTTGTAAAAGAGTTTGAATATTTACTACTAGTATAGAAACCTTTGTAATTTAAAGTGACAAGTCATAGGAATGATTGTAGAAACAATCAATCATCAAAAATTCACATAGGAAGACGTGAATCAAATCCAAAGAAATCGATACCGAATCCATCAAAATGGATATCCTCAAAAATCCCGAAAAAGAAGTCATTAGAGTTGATAATAAATGATAACAACAAATCGGATATTCACGAATCGATAAAAATTGGAACCTCAAGCAAAATAGGCAAAATGGTCTGAAACAAGCAGGTCAGTCGACTGTACCAGGTGGTCAGTCGATTGACACAGGGACATGAATTTTGTGTCCCCAGGTTTAGTCGACTGACCTAAATGGTCAGTCGATTGATACAGACCCAGGCAAATTCCTAGGTTCTGGTTCAGTCGACTGACACACTGGTTCAGTCGACTAAACCTGCCTCTAAGGCATTTCCTGCCTTCTGGTTCACTCGACCGAACCTACTTCTGAAGCACATTCAGCCTAGCCCCTTTGTGGGGCAAAAGTCCTAAAAATCGTGATCGGACGAGCAACGGGCACTAGTGTTTTACGCCAATCGGCAACCCAGCCCTATAGGCTCTTCGATGCTTCACAAAAAACATGTTCAAACATCCATAAAAGGATTCTCACAAAATTGGAATATTCTCCAAATCAATCAAAATCAAAATCAAATGAACATGTAAAGATGTTAGGAATTCATACTTAAAAATCAAAGATAGTTATAGACATAGATGTGAGATAAAAATCTCACCTTTTTACTCAAAACAACAAAGGAGAAGCTTGAAAACAAAAGGAGGATAACCTACTCTTCAACTTCAACTCTAAAAACTCCAATCTAAGATCATAAGCAAATATTTCCTAAGTTAGGTTATAGGAAATTTCTTTATAGTAAATTTCTGAAATTAGAGAGAGATTGAGAAGGAGAAGAAGAAGTGGATGCTTACCAAAGCTTCATTTGAATTTTGGAGCTAGAACTTGAATTTGCAAAGAAGATTAGGGCTTAGGAATTCTAATTCTTTTTCTCTTCCACCATTTTTCTAAAGCTTGAGTGTTAGAAAATATTATGAAGGTGTGAAGAGGAGTGGAGTGGAGTTGGGTTGATATGTTGGGTTAATGGGCTGAAACCCAAACCCAAAGCCCTAAATGAAAAATAGCAAAATTCACTCAACTCCAAACATATCGATGTTTATACTCAAAAAGGTCGCAAATGCCATTTTGAACTCTGTTTGCACAAAAAATGGACAAACACCTCAAAGTTGTATGATTTAGTAGATCTTATGTTGTTCTTAGTGATTTTGGAGGTTTATGCAAATATATGAAAAACAGGGGCTAAACTGTAAAAAGACACGCAGATTTATAGTGGTTCAGCCAGAATGTGCCTACGTCCACTTTATATGTTATTTCTCTTCTTTTGTTGTGATTACAAGTACAAAGCTTTGGTACAAGTAAAAGAAAGTTGTTTGAAAGTTCCTTCCGTGCTTGAGCTCTCAAACTTGTCCCCCATTGTTGTACCCCTGCCCCTCTATTTATAGAGTGAGGCTGGGGGTAGGGGTCTTGGAGGTATATAGCAGCTGGCGGGCCTGGGCTGATGTAATCTGGCCTGGTGGATCTGGTCCGGTTTCCTTTGGTTCGGTGGTGAGATAAGTGGTCCGGTTGCTTCGTTCGGTGGAGACTTCGTTCGGTGGAGGCTTCATTCGGTGGAGAGGTTTGGACCGGTGGGGAGTTGGTCCGGTATAGGCTGGTTCGGTGGAAGGAGATGAGTGGACCGGTGGAGCTTTGGTTCGGTAGGAGGTGGTATGTTGTTTTTGGTCTTGGGTGGTGGTTCGGTAGTCACGAGGAGGGAGATGGTTCGGTAGGGGCATCTTGCTTTGATTCGGCAGACAATGGAACAAAGACTGGTTCGGCTCTGTGTGGGAAGAGTGTTGGATTGGTAGGAGATGGAAACACGCCCAACATTTGCCCCCCAAAGTGGGGCATATGTCAGCATATGTCGCGCTTTGTTTGATGCCACTTAGCTTGGAGGAATTCTTATCCGGTCCTGTGTGCTGAATCCATTGGTCCAGTTGTTGGCATTGGCCTATAAGTAGGGGTTGTAAGTTATGGTTCATTCCTTACCCAGAGGGATAGTCGAATCTGATTTCCTTTCCGAATCAAACCCACTGCCGAATCAAACCCACTGCCGAACCATGTTAGAATACCGAATCAGGTGATTTTGCCTTCCCTCGCCGAATGGCTTCCTCTCTTTTTTATTTTGATTTTGGTTTGCCGAATGGGCAAGGGGCTTTAAGTACCGGATGGAACCGGTGACTTTAAATGCCGAATGGACATGAGAACTACCGAATGGCCTTGAGAATTTTGTATTCACTTTACCGAATGACAACGGGAGTTTGAGCATTTTGATTTTATGAGTGAAATTTCATATTATACACTTACTTGTTTACATTCTCTGTTCTAACAATATGTTTTTCCGATGTTGCAGATAATGTCTCGCAAAGCAGAAACTCGATCAGACAAAAAGAAATCCGAGGGCGAAGGAGGGTCCTCCGCCGTGCCCCCAGCTCAGCCGAATCCAGAACGACGTGGGCCCACTCCGAGATCATTAGTGGACGGGTACGGTCCTCAGGAGCTCCTCAACTTGCCTCCTGATTGCTTCCCTAGCTCACTCAAGGGCGAGCAACTTGATGTTATATCTCGCTCTTTCGGGATCGATCGAGCGTGCATGTTATTGCCGGCTGCGGGACTGATACCGTATGATCCTCCTGAAGGATATTTTGCCTACATCAGATACTATTGTATGTGTGGTGCCATCCCGCCTCTCAACGCTTGGGTAGTCAGCTTTCTTACATATCTAAAGGTAGCTCCATTCCAGCTTCAGCTCAACTCTTATGCCATTCTGGTGAGTCTCTTCATCATCTTTCAGAGGAGATATGGGCGTCCTCCTTCCAACTGGGAGATCCGGTATTTGTACAACTTGAGAGGCTACAAGAAGGGGTCTCCCTACATCAGCTTGGAATCTGCCATATCCTTTAAGCCCATCCTGGACTTATACTCGAAGTTCAGTATGTTTAAGAAAGAATGGTTCTTCATCAGGGATGACTCTGTTTCCATTCGTCGCTTCACCTCCGGCTGTAAGTGTGAAGCTTTATTTATAATTTCCATTATAACTGCAGTGCTTTATCTTACGTGCTTTTATTTCTTTCTAGCGACAGGTGGGCAATAGGGCAAGGACAAGACTCCGACGCAGCCGGCTCCCTGATTAGACCTGGAAAATTCTTTTTGTGGACTTGACATGGCTGTATATGTTAGTCTTAAAACAGTAGAGTAACTTTTAGGTTGTAATTCTTGCTACTTGTAATAAATAGCTCTATTCTTGATGTGTAATTCTTTAACTTAAGCTGATTTTGTCGTCTCTTGAATGTTTGTTGCTATTTTGACATGTTGTATAGCTATGCATATTCTTTTAATCAAATTGTGTTTGATGTCAGGTTCTTGTTTAAAACATAATTTTATGACTTGCAACGTTGGCGTGAGGTGTGAATAGATTATAGTCATGTGTTTACATATGAAAGGAGGAAATACCGTCCTTTATATCTTTCTTGTAGATGGCAGCTTTGAATATCCTGTGTGACCGAGTAAGGGATGCGGTCCAGTATCTTGCTGTGAATATCCGTGTCTATTAGTGAGTGTCTCCTGTTCTGTGTCCTGTACTTCAAGAATTGTTACAGAGGATAGGAGAAAGGTTTCTCAAGTAAAATTGAAATATGTGAAAGAGTAAAACTTCCAATCACGAAAGGCCTTCGGTGTGCTTAAGTTCGTGGCAAACGGGTTTTGTAGTCACTTTCCCTAGCTGTGGGTCTTGGAGACATTCGTCACCCATCTTACGCCTCCGCGGGGAGTTAATTCTTTTTTACCACAGCCGCACTTAAGACACATCGGAGCCGAGATCGCGCACAGTAACTACCCGGGCCATTATGGCCCATAATTGTGGGTATTATTCGATCTACTGTGGCCGGCTAGCGTGGGTGCCGATCGTCAACCGTGAACTGCCCCTGGCTGGCCACACCTTATGTTGGGGCTTATAATCGGTTCACAGTTGCCGGCGAGCCGAACGCCGTAATGAGCTGCCTCGGCTATAGTCGGCCTTCTCGGTGGCTTATAATCGGCTCATTACAGTTGGCTTTAAGGGCCGTCGTGAGCAATGAGTTAACTCGTGGCAGAGGGATGCCGGAGCGAAAGTGTCTCATTGGCGAGGGCATAGATTCGCATAGTACCTGTTAGGTCTTGTCCAGGTGAAGTTGCACTGTGGAGTGCCTTGCATAGGATTTCGTTCAACAGAAAAGGATAAAGTTAACAAGCAGCCAAGATATGAAGGAACAAGTTAAAAAAGAGACAAGGTTTTTTAAAGTGGTTCGGCACGAAAATGCCTAGGTCCACTGATTCTCTTTGTTAATTCGCTTCATATGGGCAGTACAAGTTAAGAAAAGTATCGACAGAGGTGTTGGATGTTCCATGCCCTCTGGAACACCTCTCCGTCCACCGTTGACAAAATATAAGCTCCGTTCTTGTAAGGTGCGATGCTTGACTTCGGAGTTGTACTGTGCTGCCACTTTTTGTTTGTGGGCTGCTGCTTTAAGGACTGCATCATTTCTTCTTTCCTCAATTAGATCCAAAGACATGAGGAGGAACTCTTCATTCTCTTCTGGGTTGTAGTGGATCCTACGGTGGGAAGGCACTATAGTTTCAACTGGGAGCATAGCCTCCGATCCGTATGCCAAAGAGAAAGGAGTATGCCCCGTTGATGTTCTGAAAGATGTGCGATAGGCCCACAGTGCCGTAGGAAGTTCATCCACCCAAGCGCCCTTTGACTTTTCGAGTTTCTCTTTGATTAGAGTTTTGAGAATTTTGTTGACGGCTTCGACTTGTCCGTTTGCCTGGGGATAAGCTACGGATGAGAAGCTTTTGTGAATTTCGTGCCCTCGGCACCAGTTGGTGTACTCCTCGCTGTCAAACTGAAGTCCATTTTCCGATGTGATTTTGAATGGGACTCCGTACCTGCATAGAACATTTTTGATCAAGATGTTAATAACTTTGCTAAATATACTTTATTTAGGGGTTCTACTTCCCGAGGGATGTGTTTGATTAAATAGTGATCCAATCGATTGAGGAGCAACTTGGTCTTCTTTAAATATGCTATGAGTCGTTCTTCTCGAGCCTGGAATTCTACTAGTATCAGATTTCTAAGGCAAGTTCTAATCCAGCTATCACTGCTTCATACTCTGCATCGTTGTTGGTGGCAGCGAATCCCAACCTTATAGCATAGTGTAGTTTATTTCCCTTGGGAGTGATTATTACCACACCTGCCCCCGAGCCTTGTTCGTTTGACGCACCATTTAAGGAGTGGCCCAGAAGCATCGGGACGATGGAGTACCTGCCTTAGTGGTTGATCGGTCAGAACTCTGATGGAATGAGATTGAAAATAGTGACGCAGTTTTCGTGATGTGATTAGTAGGCAATAGGCTAGCTTCTCAAGTTTAGGATATCTGGTTTCTTCTTATGCGGGGGGGGGGGGCATTTGTATTTAACTTCGTCTTGAGTGGCCAGGAAGATGTTTTCTATTGTTTCATTTAAAAGGGTATAAGCGTCAAATCTCGGTCCTGGACGATATAGACACTTTGCTTCTTTCTTGCCCCTAGCATTGTCTCTAGAATCATTTCTTCGAATGTCCTTTGCTACAGCGGGCGCGTCGCTGTGAGCCGCCTTATTTTATTGTCCTGTCTGCCTCTCAGCGGCAGCGTCTTCAAGTCTTATATATTTTCCAGCTTCATGGAAGAAATCGGGTAAAGTAGCTGGTTTTTCTTTGGTCAATCTTCTAGCAAATTTAGTATTCGGATGCACACCACTACAGAGGGCCATTAAGATAAGCTTCTCATCGGCATCTTGGATTGCGGCCGCTGCGGCATTGAATCAGGTTAAATATTGCTGCACCTTCTCTCCAGGTTTCTGTTTAACGCTGGATAAGGAATAAGCGTCCTTAGGTTGTTCCACATGGATGCGGAACTGACTGATAAACTTTTCTTTCAACATTTCCCACGAGCTGATGGATCCTTGGGGTAGATGGCATAACCAGGAGGTAGCTAGATCTGCTAAGAATAGTGGAAAGCATTTGCACAGCACTCCTTCTGTCGCTCCACTCATGAGCATATGCTGTGTGTATCTCTGTAAGTGTACAACGGGGTCAGAGGTTCCTTTGTAAGGTTCCATTGTTGGCATTTTCCATTCTCGGGGGGTGATGGCAATTTCGATATTGCGGGCGAAAGGGCTGGTTACCCTAGCGCCTATCCCTCGATCTCTTTGCTCCCGTTGGATGCACTCTCTGAATAAGCGTACCATCCTTTCATCAGAATTTGGAGCAGATAGAAAGGAGTTTGGTTCTGTTCTATGGGATTGATTCCGTCCAGATGACCTGTAGGGATGGTATCGTCTATCGTTCCTCATATTTTCCAGCAGCTGCCTTTGATCTTCTGGGAGCATGCTAGGGTCAGCTACAGTTGGCCCTTGCCTTGATCTTCCCCTGCTGGGTTCTGATCTAAGCACTTCCTCGGGTCCAACTTCGGGCTGGACTCTAGCTCGGCCCCGTTCACCGGCGTTTCCGTGGTTAGGCAGTATGACAGGCTCAGCTACAGTTGACCTCCGTCCAGTACCTCCCCCGTTGGGTTCGGTACCAAACGTTTCCTCAGGCCTAACTTCGGGCTGTGCTCGGTCTCGGCTCCTACCATGGCTACTTCTGCCGTTAGCTCCTTCGAAGAAGGAAGATCTTTGTTGTCTCTGAGATCCTCCAGACTGGGACTCGCCCCATGTTTCAGTGTTGCGGTTGGATTCTTCAGCATCCCTTAAGCGTGACATGAGATGGTCCACCAAGGCTTCCTGCTGGGACGTGAAGCGGTTAGTTACTTCAACCACAACTCTGTCCAAATCTGCCCTAGTAATTGCTGCAGGCTGTTCTGTGGCAGGAGTGGCCGGATTAGCCTGTCCTTCATTTGGTACTACTGGAGGAGGACGATTTACTTGATTCGTGACAGCTGGATCTGGAAGACTGCTGGATGCGATGTTTTTTCCTTTGTTAACATCTTTTCTCTGTTTGGGAGGCATGTTTTCCAAGTGGCGGACGATGCTGTTAGGAAAACTTGTTAAGTGGATGAAGCTGAAGCTTCGAGCTTCTAGCTCTCAGTGAAAGCACCAAAAATGTTTGCACAAAAAATGGACAAACACCTCAAAGTTGTATGATTTAGTAGATCTTATGTTATTCTTAGTGATTTTGGAGGTTTATGCAAATATATGAAAAACAGGGGCTAAACTGTAAAAAGACACGCAGATTTATAGTGGTTCAGCCAGAATGTGCCTACGTCCACTTTATATGTTATTTCTCTTCTTTTGTTGTGATTACAAGTACAAAGCTTTGGTACAAGTAAAAGAAAGTTGTTTGAAAGTTCCTTCTGTGCTTGAGCTCTCAAACTTGTCCCCCATTGTTGTACCCCTGCCCCTCTATTTATAGAGTGAGGCTGGGGGTAGGGGTCTTGGAGGTATATAGCAGCTGGCGGGCCTGGGCTGATGTAATCTGGCCTGGTGGATCTGGTCCGGTTTCCTTTGGTTCGGTGGTGAGATAAGTGGTCCGGTTGCTTCGTTCGGTGGAGACTTCGTTCGGTGGAGGCTTCATTCGGTGGAGAGGTTTGGACCGGTGGGGAGTTGGTCCGGTATAGGCTGGTTCGGTGGAAGGAGATGAGTGGACCGGTGGAGCTTTGGTTCGGTAGGAGGTGGTATGTTGTTTTTGGTCTTGGGTGGTGGTTCGGTAGTCACGAGGAGGGAGATGGTTCAGTAGGGGCATCTTGCTTTGATTCGGCAGACAGTGGAACAAGGACTGGTTCGGCTCTGTGTGGGAAGAGTGTTGGATTGGTAGGAGATGGAAACACGCCCAACAAACTCAATGGAAGCGGTCCCGAGTCCTAATTCGACTGTTCGCAAAAAGTAGCTTTTCAGACTATAATCCGACTAACGATGCTATATTTAAATATACAATCGTAAAATATGCGGGTTGTTACATCCATTGTGTTCAACGCAATAACTGACGATCAGGGTTCATACGATGACAATGATAAGGAGATTGCCTTCATGACCAGGAATTCCAGAAAGTTCTTGAGTTACATAAAGATGAACAACTTTCGAAGATCAAAAAACAAAACTCCTGGAAATGGAACTATAATTAAGTGTTTCAACTGTGACGAACTTGGTCATCTGCAAAGAGGCTGTCCACATCAAAAGAAATCAAGAATCTCGCCAATCATAGATTCATCTATAAAAAGAAAAAGGGCTTACAAGACAACATTAAATTATTTAGATACTACTTCAAGTGACAATGAACTGGACATTGAGGATGCAAACATGTGTTTCACGACAATAATAGATTAATCAGAACAAATCAAAGGAAAGGAGCAAAAAGCGGTACTTTTTTATTTCATTTTTTATTAAATTTTGGAGTAAAGTATAGATTAATAATAATAATGGATGCATATAATTGTGTATGTGTGTGTGTAGAAATCTTTTGCCTTAGTTTTATTTTTGAATTTTTTTGGCCCATATATCGACATACCCAAATCCATAGGTGGACATACTAGCCTAAAATTTAAAATTTCCTTTCAAATTCAAATTTTGAATTCCCTCTCTTTTGCACTAATTCCAAAAACCTGAAAAGGCATCTTTTGACCTGAAACATGTTAGTCCATACCCTGTTAGTCAATACAATTCTATCATTCATTCACTCACTTTATTTCAAAAATTCAAAACATCTGTTCACTCTCTTATCTCCAAAACTACTCAAAAATGACCTCCTCAAGCCAACCACCAAAATCCATCAGGCTCTTAAAAAATCAAACGCTTTCTTTTTAATGACAAAGAAGCCATCGACACCTATATTGAATATGCTACTTCTAGAAAGGTATTTCCTGGAAGATTTGCAAATTTGATGATTTTTCTTCTTATGGTCTTCAAGATCTTTGTTTTCAAAATGATATTCTTAGTTTGATTGACTCTTCTCAAAATGATTTCGTTTATTATCTGGATTTAGTAAAAATGTTTTATGCGAATTTAAACAAAAAAAATTGAAGAAGAAGAGAGACAAATTTGCAGTAGTGTAAAGAGCATTATAATTGTTTAAGATTATGAAATTTTGGGTTAAATACTTGGTTGCAGATATAGTGGAATTGAACTCTCCACTTTTAAAATTGATGAATAAAATTGAGAAATATTTCGTGATATTTTTTAAAATTACGAAGACTTTGAATTCAAACACAAAAATCTTTGATCAAAATCGAGGCTTATGAGTCTCATTTTACAACAAAGCATCACACCATTACAGTAACCTGACTCAAAAAGTTTTTAAAGCTCTTTTTGCCATTTATGGAAATTACAACATCAATTGGACACAAGTCATCTTAGGTGATTTTGTTCAAAAGAATATTTCTAGACATGAGAACATACTTTACTAGTGCGTATCTCACTAGAGTTTTTGAATACTTTGATGTTGATTTTAAAGGTGAATCCACTTTGCCTCGAAATGTTTTCAACTGATCCAACATTTCTTTTAGGCTTGTTCCACCTCACTTTGAACCTTATTAGACTCTTCCCCAAAAGGAAAAATGATTATCGAGGGAAGAACAGCAAGAAATTGAAGAAGAAGAAGAAGAAGAAAATTATGAAATTCAAGGAGTAGATCAAGAAGAAGAGGAGGATGAAGTAGAGAGTTCTCTTGAAAGTTTTAAGAGACCATCCAATCTCAAACAAAGGAATTCTCAAAAATCAAGGGAATATCATCAAAATTCAAAAGAAGCAAAGTAAGAAATTCACTAATCTTTAAAACAAAATGTATAAGTATTTTGGGAAGATTATAAAGAACTTGATAGGAGCTCATCTCCTTAATTATTTTTTAATTCTATCCAGTTATCCATCATATCTTTTCTAGCTTTTATTTCTTATATTTCCTTAGTTTATTTCGATTTATCTTCTTATGTTTTCTGTTTTTGTTATGTATCATCCAATTTTAATTAATGAAAATTAGTTCTTGATGTTATATATTGTTCTATTAGTCTCTCGAAATCACTGAAATATAATGATATTAAGTAGAAACTAAAAATATATCAAAAACTCTAAAAGTAATTTTAGGTACATATGTTGACATATATATATTTGTATATGTCGACATCCTATAACTGTTTGGCAAAAATTTTAAATTTTAAAAAATTGTAAGTACCTTTAGTTCTATTATTTATAATGACTTTTCACTCTTTTTTAAGCCTATTTATTCCAGAAAACTTCACTCATTAATTCATCTTTCCATCCACTTTCATTCTTAATATTTTCTTAACAGAATGACTTCTCCACACTAAAAACATTGTGAAAACCTTGAAGAAATACTCCAATCATTCAAAGATGTTCTCTCTTTTGTACTATGAAATCAAGGGCATTTGGAACTAAGCCAAATGCAAATGATTAAGGAACAAGAGAAGCATTTTGATGCTCTTTGTCGGTTGATTTTCTCCCTTATCAAAGATGATCAAACTTACAAACCAAAATGCGTAAACACCAAGGACAATAAAGATTGGTACGCCATCAAAGTGAATCCAATCTTTGGATCTGAAGGTTGGGTAGAAGTGCCTAGGAATATCTAGATTTTTTCTTGTTTTAATTCGTAAGTGTGTACATTTATTTTTTTTCAAATTGATTAATACGTAAATATGCAATATTACAGTCGAGCCACTCACTCATCTATGGGATCTCGATCGATCCTTAGGCATGCTTTAAGTTGGATGCTAGGCTGTAACGCCTGGTAAGGCGGCTATCATGATGTTTGACTTTATGGTTTTTAATGTTTGAATTAGATTCCATTAGATGAATCCCTGATTATTGAAATCCACATGAATGTGATGACCGATATTGATTGTGGTAGTCTTGAGTAGAGAGATGAGGTGAAGACCACAAGGTACAAGTTCCCTTGTCGAAGAGCAAGTGAATGGACTTGTACGATATTGATCGCTTTAAGTCTTGTCCGAAGAGTAGGAAGCGGAGTGCAAGAAGTAAGTCCCCTCGCTGGATCATAAGCATATGGTGATGCTTTTCGTTGAGTTCCCTTGTCGAAGAGTGAGTTGAATGGGCTCAGCAAGGGTCTGGAGAGACATCGATTTGATTATCGGCCCTAAACGACCATAGATTTAATTAACAGTCTGGAGAGACCATGGATTTGATTAACGGTCCAAAGTGACCATGGATTTGATTATCGGTCCCAAACAACCATGAGTTTGATTAACTGCTTGGAGAGACCATGGATTTAATTATCGACCTTGAACGGCTATAGATTCTATTAGCGATTCGGAGAGATTGTGGAATTAACTATCGGCCTTGAAAGGCCACACATTCGTTTAACGATCGAGAGAGATCGAACTTTCAATTAACGAACTGGAGCGGTCAGGAATTGAATTGGTCATCGAATGCATGACCTAGAGATTGAGATTTAAATTTTAGCTTCGAATGCCATTTTACCTTGAAATGATTCATTAGTGATTATCAAATCGAGTCATTGATTTCAACACGAGTTTGTTAACTCCTTGAAAAATACAGGATGATCCTAGTTCATGACACGACTCATGGCTTACTGATTCTAGAGGAACGTAGAATCATTGTCTCTGACTAACACTCAAGCAAGGAATCAAGTCCATAGCTATCATGGTCTAGAACAACCTTTGATTTATAGGAGAATCAAAAGAAACTGGACGATTCACCATGGTTTGACCAGTTAATAGCCAGAAAATTCAACTACTTATGACTCATCGACTTTGATATTTGTCCTTGAGCAAAGCACACCTTCCATTTGCAAAACATGCTTTGGAGGGCAGGTGTTACGACCGAATTTGCCGTAGTCTTTGAACAGACTTAGACGATCGAACCGGACAAGCGAATGACAGAGAAATGACCCAAGGACTTTGGCAATATTATAGAAAGGCAAGAAAAAAGAAATATAAAAAAATGAGCGAAAAAATTGAAAATTTGGAAGCTCAAGTTTACGAAAGAGCCAACTCGTAGCAAACCCACAAAATCCTCAGGCTTGACTTGAAGCATAACATCCTTGAGAAAACCCCAAGAGGAACCCGAAGTAATCGATGCAAAAACTCCAAGCGCGACCCGAAGGGTGTTTGGTACTGATTTCTGAGTCATGGGTTGATACTGATCCATAGGACTCGGGTCGAACACATAGAAGTCTCAGGTCTGTCTCCAAGCAAGTGAACTCGGGTAGGAAACAGAAGTCTTGGGTTGGACACATAGAAGTCTTGGGTTGGATGGTGAATAGGAATCGGTGTGGGGTCAAGGTCCACTCTCCTCCTTCGAACCCCCTCCACTCTCCTAACAAGGGAGGAACACTCCCTGCCCCCTCACCTAAATGGGGTTCTCGGAAGAACATAGTTTTTGGCATGTAGCTATCTGCGCTCTTATGTCCCTATGCCCCCATCATTTTTGGGACTAATGAGGGTTTGGGGACTGTAGGCGTCGCTACACCTAGAGGTGCCCTCAATCGCTGGGCGGCTCATCGCACTGATTGTGCTCCTCAATTGCCAACTCCAAGAAAGCGACGGAAAACACAGTGCACAAAAATCTTAGAAAATTTTCGGGTCGACCCCTAAGTAAACACTCAAAATTTTCAGGTCGGACTCCAAGTTAGTTCAAGTTAACAAAGATAAAGGCGAGCCCAAGACCACCACAAGAGCCAACTGACCAAGATCCACTAAGTGGTGGATCAGTACCGATCCAACCACTTGGATCGGTACCCATCCATGATACTTCATTAATTTTGGCCCAATCTCCTTCTATCCACCATTCTTGAAGCTAGAAGTCTATTTCAAGTTCCATTGCATTGATTCCATGCAATCCTCCATCGATCTTCTCAAGCACTTGAAATCAGCAACTCGATTCTTTCACCGATCCATTATTTGTACTAAAAAATAAGCTAATAATGGTGAAAACAAGTTTTGTATCACAAAGCTAATCACAAATCGAGCCTAGAAAAAGAGTTCAGAGTGATTTATATGGCAATATTATGGATTGGTATCGATCCACGTATATTGATGAGGTGTCCCATATTTTTCTCATGAGAATTGGTCTGGGCATGGAAAACAATATGGAGATCATGTGGGCGAGTTTTCAAGCAACCCACGACTATAACTATGAGGGCACAGGCTCATTCTTAGGGATCTTTTTTGCTTCCTTGCATCCCTAACTACATTCTCTTGTAATCACTCATAGATTTATACTAATCTGTAAGAACTTATACCTACAAGTCAGCAATCAAAGCAGTAAAATCACTAAGTGGACGTAGACCCAGATTAGTTGAACCACTATAAAATGTTGTATGTTCTTTTCTTGCTCTTTTTAATTTACTTTTCTTCACTTTTTATTCCCTACTAGATCTCTTAGGTGTTTGTGCCATTTTTTAGTTCAAACATTTTAGTGCTTTCACTGAAAAATACTTAAATTCACTGATTTGAGATTTTAAAGGATTCAAAATGACAAGACAATCAATTAGGAAGACTACTATTGGAGGAAATCAACAAGTGGGAAGCCAAGAGGCATCCTCAGAAGCCAACCCCTCATCCATTTACATAACCATGGATGCAAGGGAAACCATGATGAATGCATTATAGGAAAAGATGATGGTCCATCAGGAAGAGATGAAAGAAAATTTCTTTAGGAGAATGGGACAAACAAAAATAGATGGAGATGCGGTAAATCTGAACCAAAGGCCAGAAGCTGGAGCAAATGCACCTAGGAGCCGAGTAGGTCAAATCAGAACGAACCTAGAAAAAGTCGTACAGGTCGGTATCGATCCACAAGAACACGATGGCATGGAAAATGTTGACTTGGGTGGAAATGATGCACGTCCATGAGACAATGCTAAGCTTTTGAATGTGAATCAGAATGCAGAAGCACGGTCGGAGGAGTACATGCTAGAACTCCCTCATTGAAATGGGGGGGGGGGTAGGTTGAGAATGCAAACTTCAGAATTTCCTTAGATGACAATGGGGGGAGGGTTGGACTGAGAAATCGGAGACTAGAAGATGTGAACAGTTGTCCATTCACTTCGAACATTCGGTACGCTAGGAATCCACTTGATTTCAAGCTGCCTACATTAAAGGCGTATGATGGAAAGACTGATCCAATAGTTCATTTGATGAGGTACATCCGACACATGGCAGAGCTGGGTACGTCTGAAGAGCTCATGTGATGGTGTTTCCCTTTATATCTGATAGATTTGGCAGTATTATGGTTTAGGAAGCTGGAAAACGGTTCCATTAGCATATTTTCCTAATTAATGAATAGATTCATGAAGCAGTTTCAGATCCATATTTCGTGACCCAAGAATGTATTGTAGCAGTCTAGTGTGAAGCAGTGGGCCGAAGAGACCCTTAGGAGTTTCTTAAAAAGATTTAACGTAGCCGCTATCACGGTTGAAAAGCCAGATCCAATAGTGTTTCTAATGGTGGTAGTCTCAGGAGTAGCGGATAAGACGAATTTCAAGGTCACCTTGGAGCAGGATCCACCGATGGAACTCGCTGAATTTTATCATGAGGTCAAAAAATTCCTGCGTCGGAAGGATGCTAAAGCCGATAAGGAAGAAATTAATGTTATGGATAACGGAGGACCACACGTAGAAGGATCCATCAAAGACAAAGGAAAATGAAAATGGATGACATCTTTGAATAGTCAAAATGGCAAAGAAAGGAACCAAAATTATCCTCCTAAAAAGATTTGAATGAGACGCCTAAATGGATTTACCTTGATACTAAGGGACATATCCCCTATCGAAAACCAGCAAGGGGAGAGCCCACGGACCGTGAAAAGACGTCCAGAAAATATTACTTATTCCATGAGCTGGATGGGCACAACACAAATGATTGTAGACACTTGCGCGATCTGATCAAGGAACAGGTCAGAAAACAACCAGTTACATCAGTATGTGAAAATCCAAGATGCGTAGTGGAACAAGACCAGCCATCTTCCACAGTGAATGGAAATAGACTTGGATCAAGGTGGAGGATAGTCATGTCTTGATTAAGATGGCAGGGAATCAGGTTCGATTCTCACATTATTTCTTCGCTTTCAATAAACAACAGAATATTGCAGTCAAGCCACTCAATTGTGTATAGGATCTCATCGGAAACTAAGCACGCTCTGTTTGTACCAAAATTGGGCACAACACTCTTCAGAAGTATTTGAAGAGATAAAATGAAGAAAATAAATGTAAAAAGAGGATTATCTAACAAACACCCCAAACAATAATCAGAAAAACAGCAAAGCAACACAGAGATTTAGAGTGGTTCGGCGTGTTTCCTACGTCCACTATGAAATGACTGACTTTTATTAACTTTTGCTTGCTGGTTACAGCGGATTACAACAGTAAATTTTGAGTACAACGATGATTTTTGAGTGCAACAATGGTTTCGGCAGAGTCTGGACGTTAGAGAGCCAAAAGATCCTTTTTCTGTAGGCTCTGGGATGCTATTTATAGGCGTAGGGTGCAAATATCTCACTCAGATCTCGGGAGATCTCTTTCGGCATGTGGGTGGGCCCACACGATCGATCCCATGTGGTTTGCACTCGGTCCGTGATCGATACGAACGAATTTCGTAACGATCAAGATTTGGCCCAATCGAGTTGAAATTGAGCATGAACATACTTTAGGTTGTACACAAGCTCCTGTGAAAATTTCATAGCATTTGGACTTGTAGATTGTGAGTTATGATCGATGCAAATTCAAGTTTTCGGTAGGCTGTGGGATTCGTATCGATCCTTTCATATCGATATGTTCGTATCGATCCGGGCCTGTGCCTGCATGCTAACATGGCGCTAGTCTCTAGGATCGATCCACATTTTATGCCGAATCGATTGAGTATTTCCAAGGTTTACACCTCGTTCGTATCGATCTGACTTGGCCCTATTCGTATCGATTGATTGCATTATTCTGTTTCCATCGATCGACTACATTGTTCTGTTTGTATCGATCGACTGCATTGTTATGTTCGTATCGATCGACTGCATTCCACTTCGTATCGATGGGATGTTGTGATTTCGTATCGATCTGTGGTCGATCGATACAAAGCACGTTTGAAGCTTAACCAACACGAATTGGACATTCGTGTCGCAGTCAATGGATACAAAGTAGGAGGGTCCGGATGGATACGAAGTAGACTCTCTTGCTGCTGATCGATACGAAGTGAGCTTGTTTGCTGATTGATATGAAGAAGGCTATTTTCGATGGATACGAACAGGGCGGTTGCATGGCGATGGATACGAATAGACGGCTGCGTGATGGATTCAAAATCGACCATTGCAAAATGATGGATACGGCCTGATCGATGCGAAATGATGGATGTGAGTGAGTTGATTTCCTTGGCTTGCATTGATCATATCTTGAGCATATGAACTCGGATTGACTCGAAAACTGGAGCGTTGGCTTTCACAGCTTTCCTTGTCATGTCTTGTCAATTGCAGCTCGATCCGGACTCGGACAAAACTCATCGATATCCATAGTGAGCCGTCATATAACCGATCTTCAGGACGTGCTGTTCTCGGTTTCCAGTTAAGTTCTTAGTATAACGGCCTTGCCAAAAGGCGGGATAACATTTGCCCCCCAAAGTAAGTCTTGTGACAACACGACATGCTTTGAAAAGTTGCAATCTTCATTTTGAAAAGTTCCATCTGACTTGTTAAACGGTTATCGTATTTTTGTTGAAAGCTATGACCTTTTATTGATCCATAGAAACATAAGTCATGAACCGTAGACTGCCAATTGTTGTACCGTGTAATGTTGTAATTGATCGCTGTATGGTAGTGATCCGTCGTTTGTTGTTGTAATCTCACCAAACGAGTATTCAATTCCTGTGAATTTTAAAGATTGGATGTTAGCCCATTATACGTGAATGTATGTTAGCCTGACTTTCGTTAACATTCATATGTTCACGAGTCGTTGTCAGGCTTTATATATCGAATTCCGTATTGACCCTCTCCTGAATCAATGTGAAGTTTGATTTGTAACAACGCTTGTCGGTTGTTTTGGTGTATCCCTTCGTATCGATCCTCTCCTGGATCGATTCGGGATGAATGAACGTAGATTTCGTATTGATAGAGTTGAATGATCTAGATATTATTTTGCAATGATCTTCGCATCGATGGACTTTTGAGGGATACGAATAGTCCAACTGGTCCTCTGGGTATTATTTGCATCGATGGATATGAGTCTTCATGGGTTGTACGTTGATGGATATGAATAAAGCAGTTTGTATCGATGCGTTTCAAATAGACTCGAATGTCAATAAGACACGAGTCGATGGATATAAATAGCTCCTTTCGTATCAATCCTGGGAGAAACCTATGTCTACCGGTCGAGACAACTGGGAGGCGAATCGTTTCTCTTCGGTTCTTGGGTCCATATAAAAGCGTTTTGTACTAGGAAGAATTCTCTCTATTTTCATTCTACTTCCAATCCTTCGTATCGATAAAATTTCGAAAGCAAGAAAACTGCATTTGCCTTCAAACCGAACCAAGTTTTAATCCTCCAAACTAATTACTCAAATTAGGTAATTAATTGACGAATCCATGTAGATATTGAGGGGACTCAAGAATCAAAGCCAATTCATTCAAAGTCATGGCCTATTCCGACGTTGTTGATGCCGGAGTTGGGTCGAAGCGAGGTCAAGGAGAGAGTAATGGCGTTTGTGTTTGTTGGAGGAGAAGGAATGAGGAGGGATACGAAGGAATTGGTGGAAGGTTGTTTGGCCTTAATTTCGCACCGATGAAAGGAAGGAGAAGATTTGCATAATTGGACTTAACTGTTAAACTGCATACTTGACTGCCTTTCGAAGCTCATGGATGGAACTGTAACTTGAAACACTTAATAAACTTTTACTTGGGTCAGCCTCCAAAGTCTGGGTAACACGGTTGTGACGGTTAGTGATGACGGTCACTCCGGTTGAATCTCGAAGTCTTATCATTCGAACACTTTTCTATTATTTTTGTGAAGTTTCTTATGCATCACATAGCACTGCACTGCACATTCACATACTTCACACTAGGGAACACACGGGCTTATTATCATCTAATGATGGTTTTGAATAAGTTGATTAGCTATGGAATCCACAAGTTCTCAACAACAGGAGACACCAAGTTCACCTCCTTTGGTGATAGAGATACCGGCTATCGCAGCTGAGGGTGTAAGCCCAGCTCCGGATGAGCTTCTTGGAGCTACTGTGATTTTAAACCTGCGAGACTCAGTTCCGTCGAACGTTTTTGAATATATGTTGGGAAGAATTTGCCTACGCCATGGGCTTTCATTTGACGACGTTCTACTTCTGGGGCCAAACGACAGACCACATGCTCCCCCGGAGGGGTATACGGCCTTCAACCGACATTCTTGCACAGCCGGGACGCTTCCTTCCTTTAACCAGTATATACAAGAAGTGTTGGCTTTCTTAGGGATCGCTCCATCGCAATTGCATCCGAACGGGTATGCGTTGCTAAACAGCACCTTCATCGTCTTCATGGAGCACCTTTTGCGGCCCCCAACTCCAGAAGAAATCAGATATATATTCAATGTCAAAAGTCGGGGAGACAGCCCTTCTTTCACATTCTTAGAGGTGGTTAGTAACTGCCAAGTTGTGACCGGCTCCTGGACCAGATTAACCTATTTCAAAACTGAATGGTTCTATGTCCGATGTCCACCGGGCTTCGCCAGGCGATGGACAGTTAGATGTAAGTGCTTCAACCTTACATTACTTGACTGAGTGACATTATTTGGCATCCACTCTGACATTTCATGTCTTTTGCAGCCTCGATTCCGCGGCCAGAGGGCATCCACTTTAAGGAGATGATCCGAATTATTCGAGGAGTGTCGAATGAAATGAGAGAAATTGATTCAGTACTTACGGATGAGAACTTGAGGATTGTTGGGCTGATCTATCAAGATCAAAGCATTAGACCCAAAGGATCGATCAGAACGGTCTCGACAAAATGGGCTAAACGTAGAGGGCCCAAGCTTGTTATAACCGAGGAGGGTGATGAAGAAAGTACGCCTACTGATGATGAACTCGTTGCTGGGCCTTCAGTTGGGTTTCAAGCGAAAGAGGGAAGGAAAAAAGGCAAGGCCATCGCTCACAAGCGCCCTAATTCTTTGAGGTGGAAATATGTAGTGGTGTCTCTACCGGCCTCCGGCGTTAGAATCTCAGAGGCCTCTCCCTCATCAATAGAGAGTCCTTTTGAAGGGCTTGCCGACATTCCGATTCCGGACGACGTGTCGCTCCAATACGACACCAGATTGGAAGGGCTTCAGAGCGCCTTAGATTTAGGCGAGGCACTTACTGCAAGTGTAATTGATATAACCGGTCGGTCGAGGGGTTTACACATACATGTATTCACTTCACGACACTACACGATTTCCAGTCTTGAACTATTCACTTCCAAAGATCACTAACTCTGTTGTTCTTCCTTTTTTGCAGATTTAATGACTAGACGAGATTCCATGCTTAGCAGCCTCCGTTCAGCACGCCAATCATCGAGCTCGTATTATGAGTCCCATCGGAGGGAGGATGATAGAAACCACGATCACGGTTATTCTAGTCAAGAACGTTACGAGAGGGATAGAGATAGAGATTACAGAGAATACAGATATCGATCCCGATCACGTTCTCCACCTCCCTGACTCCCTACACAACCTTCTATTCACTGCTCACATCCCCCGGATCTCCACGCCAAAAACCATCTTCTCAAACATCTCGGCCCGAGTCGCAATGCCACATAACTGAGGCCGAACCTTCAATTGTCGCTGAACAAGCCATAATTGAGCCCACTGGGGAAGGGACTATAAGAATTGCCCAGCTGAAGAAAGATTTTCTAAATATATGTTTTGACTGCTACATCTTCCCCCTCATTTAAAGAAGATTCCCTCAGAAGCGGAGAACAAAATGCATGATTACATTCATGACATCTATACCTAATACAAAGAGTGGGTGAAAGCTACAGAAAAAGAATTAAAGGTGGCCATTGAGCGGGCAAAGACAGTCGTGAAACTAGAAACTGAACTTGCTCAAAAAGACCGGATCATTCAAGTGCTTAACGATGAAGCCGAATCCTCTCAGAAATCAGAAATAGAGGCCACTCAAAAAGCCGACGAGGTGAACTTGGCTATGGAGAGGATGAGGCAGACACACTTCGCTTTGGTGGAGTAGATGGGCCACCAAAACACCACAGTTACCGTTGAAAGGGATGCTGCTCTGAAAGAACTTAACGAGCTTAAAGCCAAATTTTCTGAAATCACCAAGGAGAAGGATGATGCAAATAGAGCAGCCCAGGAGGAATGTGAATAGGCCGTAGTGCTTTGGGGCGAACGGGATGCGGCAACGGCTAAGGTTCGGGAGATGGAGACTAAGGTCGAGGAGGAAGTCCAAATGGTGGAGTCTAGGCTAGAAGCTGATATTGAAGATCTCCTCATTGTTTATAATGCCAATGTCTTGAAGCATAGAAATCTAGCCTGGCTCGATAATTATTCGACACATCTATACAATGCCTAGGGCCGATTAGTGGGAGATGAAAAGGCTGCCCACCAAGCTGAATCGATTGATGAGTACGAGCTCGAGAACCAGGTGTTGAGCGTAGACGAGTGGAAAGTTCTCCATGATGCCATGATTTCATATGAGAAGGAGAAGCTTGGCGCTCAGCATTTGGAAGTTGGAGAAGATTCTGGCGTCGAGCATCATGATACAAGTTCTGAAACTCCCATGCTAACTCAGCCCGAATCCACACCTGCGGTTGATCCTCAGTCTGTTCCTGCTTATAATACAGATCAACCGCAGATGTGTCCAGCTCGCGAGCAAGTCTCTGAGGTAGTTCCGCCACCCGCGAGCCAATTTGAGGAAGGTACTTTGAACATTCTTTATGCTTATCCAAAATCGGAAGCGTCACTTGAAGTAATTATTAACAGTTCTTCTTTTGCTTTTATCCAGTGATTGAAGCTACACCGGTTGTGCCTCCTACAACTCAAGAATCACATTATATGCAGGAGGCCATTATAACTGAAGCGACCACCACAATGACCACGACACCGACCGATGGAGCACAGGGTAGCACACTTATTTTCGATGAGCAGATGATGGAGGAACTCCTCGGTCATCACAGTGAACCTTTTGCAGACTTGCCGTTTGTTATAGGTGGAAGCGTTCCAATGAAAAGTTCCTTGGCCCAACTATGGGAGTCTCTAGCGATGCGCAAACACTTCATGAGGAGGAAATTATAGCTGAAATCAATGCTGGAATGGAGGCAGCCGCGTGGGGCAGTGGTTTTGGCGGTGGAATGGCTGGACCTGGTCTAGTCCCTTTGTAGATGATATCTCCGGGAGGAACTGTCATTGAGACGAGTGCGCCTGCCCCACCTCCTTCTATTGATCCTATCCCTCCGACTCCGCATGCAGGAAGCATTCTAATACACTTGAGTTTGGAGGAGGATGTTGATATAATGCCCCCGACTGGAGATCGACCGCCGAAGAGAAAGGGTTCAAAAAGAAAACCGAGTGAGAGCTCTAGCGGGTCCACACCGAAGAGGACGCCGAAGAAGAAAAAATAGTAGATATGCTTCTTTGGTGCAATTTTGAGTAGATAGAAATTTCTTTTGTTCTTTTAGCTAGCCGTGTATAGATGCGGGTTCGGCCCCTGCTAGTAGAATTTTTATGATAAACTTGTACTTGGTTTTCTTTCACAAATAGTGAAATGAAATTCCATTTTGTCTTTAACTCAATTTTCTTTAATTTGCTTAAGTGTTTCAGCATTTGAACTCTGGTCTAGTATATTTGTTGAATTTCGACCTTTGGACTGGATCCAAGTTTAGTCATTAAGTCCTGAAATCATGACTACGAGTGATGACTGAACGTCAAGCTGGACTCCAATGTTGCACTGTCTTAATCAGTGATTGACGCTTAAGTTCTGCCCCCAGTTTGAGGGACGAACTGCAAGATAAAGCGGCAATTGCACTCCGCTTTCAACTCATCAAGCTTAACGTCATCGAATTGTAGATGAAATAAAGAAATTCGAGTGGTCGAATCGCACTCGCTTATCCATTGATGATTGCATCCACACTCCGGGGATTTGCATTCGTACATCGGTGGTCGGGCTCGCCTGCTTGAGTTTCAAGGATACGTCCATGCTCCGGGGACTTAAGTCATTTTCACGGGTGGTCAATCACACCCGCTTAATGTTTGTAACGATGTCCACACTCTGGGAACTTTAGATGGATTCGTGGGTGGTCAGTCACACCTGATTTGCATTTACACTCTAACCATGCTCCGGGGACTTAGAGTTGTTTTACGGACGGTCAAACCTAATCCGGTTTGCGTTCAAACTCCAATCCACTCTCCGGGGATTTTGAGTCAATATTTATACTCCAATTCACGCTCTGGGAATTTGGAGTTGGTGTTTATGTTGACACTTCGGTTCACACTCTAGGAATCCGGAGTTAGTTAATTTTTTTACTCCAGTTCGTGCTTTGGGGATTTGGAGTTAGTCAATGTTTATACTCCAGTTCACACTTTGGGAAATTGGAGTTAGCCGAAAGATGGTCAGTCACATCTGTTCAGGCTCTAGGATTTCGTTCGCACTCCAGGAACGACGAATCTATCAGAATCGTGGATGATTGATTCACATCCACCCTGAGTTAACAAGCGAGGTCATTAGATGGACGGATCCATCCTCCTCAAACTTGGTCAAGATACGAGCGAAGTCGTTAGGTGGACGGATCCACCCTCTTCGAGATCGTATTTGTAAGTATATACTCCAGTTCACACTTTGGGAACCTGGAGTTGGTTAAAGGATTGTCGTGTATCAATCCTTTTTTGACTTCAGTGTGATGACTTGCCCCTGAGCTCGGGTATCATATAGCGAGTAACCGGTCATATCACAGTCACTCCCTATTTGAATAAATTCCACCGTCGGGTGGAATTTAGCTCTTCGTGCATAGTGATAGTTGTATGACGCATTCAATAAATCACAGCTCTGGCTCGAAGAGATTGCATTTTATTGCTGAAATAAGAAAGTACCGCAAAATCAGTTGCCTTATTACAAATTCAAATTTCAAAATGCAGAAACAAATTGCAAATGAAAAATAGACTGAATAAATAAACAAAGCATGTCATGTGTAGTAGCGGCGAAGACTTTCGCTGTTCCAGGCTCTCGGAAGAGTGAGTCCGTCAACGGTCGATAATTTGAATGTACCATCTTTGAGCTTTCGTTCGATAACATATGGTCCTTCCCAAGTTGGCTTCATATGCGAAGGGGCCGGATAAATTTTCTTAAGGACGAGATCATCGAGTTCAAAGGTTCGGGGTCGGACCTTGGCATTATATAATCGGGCGACTTGACTTCGGTATGCGGTTGCCCTCAAATCAGCCTCTTCACGCTTCTCATCCAATAAATCTAGGGATTACGCTAGCAATACAGCATTTGTCTTCGGATCGTAGTATGTCACACGATGAGAAGGCACTTCTAATTCGACTGGAATAACGGCTTCTGAACCATAAGAAAGTGAAAACGGAGTGTAGCCGGTTGCGGACTTGTGGATTGTTCGGTATGCCCATAAAGCAATAGGAAGTTCATCGACCCACTTGCCTCCGGCCTTTTCCAGTCGTTTCTTCAGAATAGACTTTATAACTTTATTAACCGCTTCGACTTGTCCATTCGCTTGAATATGTGCGACTGCGGAGAATTTCTTCTGAATGTGGAATCGTTTATAGAAATCCTTAAATTCAACACTGTCGAACTGGGTCCCGTTATGAGTGATGATGGTATGTGGGAGACCAAATCAGCAGATGACGTTGTGCACTACAAAGTTGATCACCTTCTTTGTTGTGATTGTAGCAAGGGGTTCAACTTCCGCCCACTTGGTAAAGTAATCAACTGCTACGATGGCGTACTTTGCACCACCTTTGGCTAGAGGTAGAGAGCTAATAATGTTAATGCCCCAAACTGCAAACGACCATGGGCTGACCATTTGCGTTATTTCGGTAGGTGGGGCCCTTGGAATCCGAGCATGCTTCTGGCATTTGTCGCACTTTCTGGCGTAATCCGATGCATCGCAATTTACGGTAGGCCAATAGTATCCATATCTGAGCACTTTCTTGGCAAGGGCTTGCCCCCTGGTGTGATCACCACATTCCCCTTCGTGCACATCATGCAATACGCGTTTGATTTCATCATGAGCGATACACTAGGGTAAAGGAACAGAGTACCCTCTTCTATACATAACTCCATTTTGAATAGTGAACCGTGAAGCTTTTCGAAGATTCTATCTCTTTTCACTCCTGCGCTCTGGCAGGGTTCCATGTTCGAGATAATTTCTAAATGGAGTCATCCATGACTCCTTATCGCAAACAACCTCAAATATCCAATCTGTCTCCATTCGATCGATGCTCGGGGAGGCTAATGTCTCTACGGGAACAAGTCCCATTTGTTGTGCCTCACCTGTGCTGGCTAACTTTGCTAATGAATCGACATTTTGATTGCGCTCTCGGGGAATGCAGTAGATGGCATAATAATCGAACTGATTTAATATTTCTTGAACTCGAGCAAGGTAAGCAGCCAGTCTTCGGTCTTTGGCCTGGTATCCCCCCCGAACTTGACACACGACCAATTGCAAATCACAATAAATCTCCACAGCAATGATTTTCAAATCTCTGGCAAGCCTCAATCCGGCAAGTAAGGCTTCATACTCAGCTTCATTGTTGGTCACGTGAAAATCAAACTTTAAAGCATAGCATATAGATCGACCTTCAGGAGTTTCAAGCACAACCCCTACACTTGAGCAACGGTCGTTTGATGCACCATCGGTATGCATCTTCCAGATATACATGGGAGATTCACTGGTTTTGGGCAAGTCCTCTGGGACGGTAAATTCAGCTATGAAATCTACTAGGACTTGTCCTCGAATGGCTCGCCTTGGAGTGTAAGTAAGGTCAAATTGACTTAACTCGATATTCCATTTGAGTAACCTACTAGACGTCTTAGGACGCGTAAGGACCTATCGTAACGGCTGGTCGGTATAGACGGTGATTGGGTGAGCCTGGAAATACCGCCGGAGCTTCCTTGAGGCAATAACAAGGCAATAAACCAACTTCTCTAGCTTCGGATAATTTCTCTCAGCTCCGGTTAGCCGTTTGCTAATATAGTAGATCGGTTTTTGTATTCGGTCTTCCTCCCGAACTAGGGCAACACTGATTGCGTTTTCTGATACCGCCAAATAAATGTACAATTTCTCGTGATCGATAGGCTTTGACAAAATTGGCGATGTGGAGAGGTGTTGAATTAGTGCTCGGAATGCGCCCTCACATTCCGTAGTGCATTCAAATTTCGTTTCCCTTTTCGGATCAGATCGAAGAAGGGAATGCATTTGTCAGTAGATTTTGAAATGAACCTGCTCAGTGCTGCTACTTTCCTATTGAGGCTCTGGACTTGCTTTATAGCTCTCGGAGTTTCAAGGTTTCTGATCGCCCAGATCTTTTCGGGATTGGCTTTGATTCCTCGAGCGTTGACGATAAACCCAAGGAATTTACCTGATGCGACCCCAAAGTGACATTTCAACGGATTAAGCTTCATTCTGTATTCTCAAAGAATATTAAACATTGACTCCAGATCTTTGATGTGGTCAGTGGAGAATCGTGACTTGACTAGCATGTCGTCTACGTATACCTCCATGGTTTTCCCAATCTGATTGGCGAACATTCGATTAACTAATCGTTGATAAGTTGCGCCAGCATTCTTGAGTCCAAAAGGCATAACCTTGTAGCAATAAAGTCCCATATTGGTTACGAAGCTGGTATGCTCCTAGTAGGGTAAGTGCATTAGTATTTGATTGTAGCCGGAATACGCATCCATGAAGGATAAGAGTTCATGCCCAACTGTTGAATCTATGTGTTGATCAATTCGAGGAAGTGGAAAATTGTCTTTAGGGCAGGCTTTATTCAGATCAGAGTAATCAATGCACGTTCTCTATTTCCCACTTGGCTTTCGAACAAGTACAGGATTTGACACCCATTCCGGATATAATGCATCTCGAATAAATCCATTCGATTTAAGCTTGTCTATCTCTTCCTTTAGGGCGGCAGATCTCTCTGGATCCATACCACGCCTTAAGGGTGGCAGATCTCTTCCTTAAGCGCCGCGGGTCAATGTTTAATGCGTGGCTCGCGATGTCCGGGGAGATCCCACACATGTCAGAATGCGTCCAGGAAAACACGTTAAGGTTTGCCCGGAGAAATTAAACCAATTCCTCTTGCATTTGTTGGCTTAACTAAGATCCAATCTTTATCATTCTAGAATCATCGCTATCCTCGATCGGGACATCGATCGTCAGTTCGGTCGAAGAAGCTTGATTGTCTTTACTTTCGTCTTCACTTTCGGTATCTCTCGGGTCATGATCTCTTTGGAATTGGTTGGGGTGCCTAGGCCTAGGCCCAGGCGTCAATTATCAATTATAAACAAAACAGATGCAGAGAGATTCCTCTATGCCCTTTCCTTTCTCCTTTCGCTGCGCCTCGCGCAGTTCAGCAACATAACAGGCTCGTCTAGCAGCCCGATCTCCTTAAACGAGTCCAACTCCACGATCGGTGGGGAACTTTAGAGTCAAACACCATGGGGCAATAGCAGCCCTGAACTCAGCTATGGTCGGTCGGCCCAAGAAAGCATTATATGGCGAGTTTCTATCAAAAACAACAAACTGCGGTATCCGGACTCTCCGGCGTTCTCAAATTCCTAACTCCACTGGCAATTCCACCACTCCAGTGGTTATAGTTACACTCCCATTGAAACCATGGATGCGGTACTGAGAAGGTTTCAAATCTTTAGTCTCCATTTTCATCTGGTCATAGGCTCGCTTGAACAATATATTAACAGAACTTCCACTATCTACCAAGATCCTTGTCATCCAAGAAGGACCTACTTGAGCTAATATGACAAGTGGATCAATGGTTGGGGCTTCAATCCTATCGGCGTCTTTGTCTCGGAAGACGATGTCGTAAGTCGTCATCTTTTATTGCTTGGCCGAAGCCCCATCTTTCAAACTACTACAACACTCGAAGCTCGCATGCTTAATAGAACTGGCATACGACTCCATTTCCTTCCAGCTTCGGTCTGTTGGATGAGGACCACCACTAATGGTATTTATCACCGACCTCCCGCCAGTATGAGCGGGTTCCTCCTGTCTTGCCTAATTCGATGTATGGCTCTGATTCGATGGGCCTGCACCTCCAGACTGTGGTGCCCGCAAAAACTGTTCCAACTTCCTTTCACGTATCAACTTTTCAATGAGATCCTGCAAATGATGGCATTCATTTGTGTTATGGCCGTAACTTTCATGGAATCTGCAAAACTTCCTTGTCTGAATCTTTTCTCCAATGATTGCTTCGGAGCAGGTTTCTTGTACTAACTAGTATTGCAGGTCTGTAAATACACATTCTCCAGCGACGTATTCAAAGGAGTGTAGTTATCAAACATAGGAGCCCTACGTCGTGGACCATGATTCTGATCTCGTTTCCTGTTTTGATTACCATTGCCTTTCTGCTGATTTTGTTTATTCTGAATGTTCAATTGTACCTTTCCGAAGCTCTTTCCGGATTGTTTAACAGCAACATTACTTTGAATTCCTTCCATACTAGGCTCTACGTCATCCTTTTTCCTAGACTGTTTCGCATCCTCCCTTCTCAAGAATTGGTATGCCTTGGAATAGAAACGGTCCAATGACACAGGAGGTTTTTCGGCCTACCAGTTGCTGAACTCAGGATCGGGATCAATCCCCTTAGTCAATGCCATCAGAATGGAGTTATCATTACGGTTGCTGATCTCAGCGCATGCAGCATGAAATCTCTCTAAATAACGTCTGAGTTTCTCTCCAGGAGCTTGAGTGACACTAGACAAAGTATTAACATCTTTAAGTCTAGCGACATGCATGTGAAATTGCTCAATAAACTACGTTGCCAACTGGTCAAAACAAGAGATAGATCGAGGTGGTAAAATGGTAAACCACATAGTTGCTATGCCCCCTAGAGAGATCGGGAAGCTTCGGCACTTAACTGCATCATCAACTCGTGCAGTATTCATCAACCATTCATACTTCAGGATATGTTGATTAGGATCAGAGCTCCCTTCATAAACAGGCAAAGTCGGCATCCTGAATCGCCAAGGTGGTTCAGCATAGAGTATCTCATCAGTAAAAGGGCTATGACTCCAGGAGATTCCCCAGTCGTCATTGCTAAGACCCTAACTTTCACGGATCATTTTACGGATCATCATCGGTAGGTCGGGCATCTGGACATTTTGAGCATGTTGGACCAAGGTGTGGTCAGGTTCCACAATGCAAGGAGGGGCCGGTCGCTGTCGACGGTCCATGTCTCGCCTCCTCGGTTCTACGTCTTCGGGGACATAAGGCTCGGGAGTATGGTTGTGTTGGCGGTGGGTCAGATCCGTTCGATTCCGAGCGCCAACTCCCAAATCAGTAGCTGTGGTAGTACTGTTATCAGTAATATGGTATGGGGTAGCGCCTCCTCGGGAGGAGTGTCTAGTCTGGTGGCTGGTTGACGGGCCAACTCTCGATTGCCCAAGACTCAATGTATGCTGATGCCCAGTGGCATGTGTGTAACTTCCGTTCAGTTGCGGGCGTGTAGATCTATGATGGTAATTAGAAGAGGCTGAACTCTCGGTGGATGAATAGGAAGCCTGATCCCTTCTGGATCTCCTTTGTCATTGACGGTTCAGTTGTTTGGTCAATTCCGCATTAGCACGGAGCTGTTGAGTGAGCTGTTGGTGGCTCTGAGTCAGTTCTTCCATTAGCATCTGGAATTCTTCCCTGGCGACAAGGCCTTGCCGATCTGATGGTCCGATAGCATTCTAGTCGGCAGGAGGTGGTTGTACGGGGTTTTGCCTGTCCCGTCCTTCTGGATCTGCAGAAGTTGAGGAGTCCTTGTGTTAACCATGATGAATAGTGAAGCTCTTTCCTAGATTCGATGCAAATCTGAATAGGATGGAAGAACTTTAAACTTGGAATCTGGATCTTCTTCTTAGATTTGTGCAATCCGATATCAATAGTAGATCCAATGAGCAGGAGAAAAACTGTGTTTTCTCGGTGAAAGCACCAAAGTGTTTTTACCAAAATTGGGCACAACACTCTTCGGAAGTATTTGAAGAGATAAAATGAAGAAAATAAATGTAAAAAGAGGATTATCTAACAAACACTCCAAACAATAATAAAAAAACAGCAAAGGAACATAGAGATTTAATGAGGTTCGACGTGTAGCCTACGTCCACTATGAAATGATTGACTTTTATTAACTTTTTCTTGCTGGTTACAGCGGATTACAACTAGTAAATTTCGAATACAACGATGATTTTTCAGTGCAACAATGGTTTCGGCAGAGTCTAGACGTTAGAGAGTCAAAAGATCCCTTTTTCTATAGGCTCTGGGATGATATTTATAGGCATAGGGTGCAAATATTTCGCTCAGATCTTGAGAGACCTCTTCTGGCACGTGGGTGGGCCCACGCGATCGATCCCATGTGGTTTGCACTCGGTCCGTGATTGATACAAACGAATTTCATATCGATCAAGATTTGGCCCAATCGAGTCGAAATTGAGCATGAACATTCTTTAGGTTGTACACAATCTCCTGTGAAAATTTCATAGCATTTGGACTCGTAGATTGTGAGTTATGATCGATGCATATTCAATTTTTCGGTAGGCAGTGGGATTCGTATTCGATCCTTTCGTATCGATCTATTCGTATCGATCCGGCCACGTGCCTGCATGCTGGCATGGCGCTAATCTCTAGGATCGATCCACATTTTATGCCGAATCGATTGAGTATTTCCAAGGTTTATGCCTTGTTCGTATCGATCTAACTTGGCCCTGTTCATACCGATCGATTGCATTATTCTGTTCGCATCGATCGACTGCATTGTTTTGTTCGTATCGATCGACTGCATTGTTCTGTTCATATCGATCGACTGCATTCCACTTCGTATCGATGGGATGTTGTGAATTTGTATCGATCTGTGGTCGATCGATACAAAGCACGTTTGAAGCTTAATCGACACGAATTGGACATTTGTGTCGCAGTCGATGGATACGAAGTAGGAGGGTCCGGATGGATACGAAGTAGACTCTCTTGCTGATGATCGATACGAAGTGAGCTTGTTTGTTGATGGATACAAAGAAGACTATTTTCGATGGATACAAACAGGGCGGTTGCATGGCAATGGATACGAATAGACGGATGCGTGATGGATACGAAATCAACCATTGCAAAATGATGGATACGGCCTGATCGATGCGAAATGATGGATGTGAGTGAGTTGATTTCCTTGGCTTGCATTGATTATACCTTGAGCATACAAACTCGGATTGACTCGAAAATTGGAGTGTTGGCTTTCGCAGCTTTGCTTGTCAAGTCTTGTCAATTGCAGCTCGATTTGGACTCGGACAAAACTCATCGATATCCATAGTGAGCCGGCCTATAACCAATCTTCGAGACGAGCTGTTCTCGGTTTCTAGTTAAGTTCTTGGTATCACGGCCTTGCCAAAAGGCGGGATAACACGCTCTAAGTTGGACGCTGGGATGTAATGCATAGTGAGGCAACTATCATGATGTTTGACTTTATGTTTTTTATTGTTTGAATTCGATTCCATTAGATGAATCCCTGATATTTTAAATGCACATGAATGAGATGACCGATATTGATCATGGTAGTCCTGAATAGAGAGATAGAGCAATGACCATAAGGTACAAGTTCTCTTGTCGGAGAGCAAGTGAATGGACTTGTACGATATTGATGCTTTAAGTCCCGGCCAAAGAGTAGGGACCAAAGTGTAAGAAGTAAGTCACCTTAGCGAAGCATGAGCGGATTGGGCTCAGCAGGGTTCCAAAGAGACCATGGATTTGATTATCGACTTTGAACAACAAAGGATTTGATTAACGGTCCGGAGAGAACATGAATTTGATTATCAGCCCCGAACGACCATAGATTTAATTAACAGTCCAGAGAGACCATGCATTTGATTAACGGCCCCAAACGTCCATAGATTTGATTATTGGTTTGGAGAGACCATGGATTTGATTATCAGTCCCAAGCAGCCATGGATTTGATTAACTGTCCAAAGAGACCGTGGGTTTAATTATCGACCCTGAACGGCTATAGATTCAATTAATGATCCAAAGAGATCATGGACTTAACTATTAGCCTTAAATAGGCATGCATTCATTTAACGATCCAAAGAGATTGAACTTCCGACTAATGATCTGTAGTGATCAGGAATTGAATCGGTCATCGAATGCATGAACTGGAGATTGAGATTTAAACTTTGGCTTTGAACGTCATTTGATCGTGAAACGTTTCGTTAACGATTATCGAATCGTGTCATTGATTTCAGCACATGACTGCTAACTCATAGGTGAACATGGGACGATCGTGATTCATGACAAAAATTATGGCTTTTTGATTCCGAAGGAACAAAGAGTCATTATCTATGACTAACACTCAAGCAAGGACTCGAGCCGGTAGCTATCATGGTCTAAAACGACCTTTGATTTACAGGTGAATCCGAAGGAACCAAATGATTCTCCATGGTTTGACCAGTTAATAGTCAGAAAATTCAACTACCTATGACTCATCAACTTTGATATTTATGCTTGAGCAAAGCATACTTCCATTCGCAAGACACGCTTTGAGGGGCAAGTGTTATGGTCAAATTTGTCGTAGTCTTCGAACAGACATAAACGATCAAATTGGATGAGCAAATGATAGAGAAATGACCCAAGGACTATGGGAATATCATATAAAGGCAAGAAAAAAGAGATATAAAAATTTTAGCAAAATATAAAATTTGAAAGTTCAAGTTTTTGAAAGAGCCGACTTGGAGCAAACCCATAAAATCCTCTGGTCTGACTCGAAGCATAATAACTTTGAGAAAACCCCAAGAGAAACCTAAAGCAATCCACGTAAAAACTCCAAGTGCTACCCGAAGTGTGTTTATTACCGATCTCTAAGTCATGAATCGGTACTGACCCGTGGAACTCGGGTCAGACACACGAAAATCTTGGGTCGAACTCCAAGCAAGCGAACTCAGGTCGGACACATAGAAGTCTCAGGTTGGACGCACAAAAGTCTCAGGTCTGACTCTAAGCAAGTGCAAGAAAACTTATAGCACAAAAATCTTAGAAATTCTTTAAGTTAAGCCCGAAGCAAAAACACTCAAAATTTCTCAGCTCAGACTCCAAGTTAGTTCAAGTTAACAAAGATAGTGGCGAGTGCAAGACCACCACAAGAGCCAACAGAACAAGATCCCTAAGTGGTAGATCGGTACCGATCTAACCACTTGGATCAGTAATGATCTATAATACTGCATTAATTTTGACCTAATCTCCTCCTATCCACCGTTCTTGATTCTAGAAAGCTATTTCAAGTTCCATTGCATCGATTCCATGCAATTCTCTATTGATCTTCTTGAGCACCTAAAAGCAGCAACTCTATTTTTCCACCGATCCATCATTTTGACTTAGAAATTAGCTAATAATAATGCAAATAAGTTTGGAATCACGAAGATAATCATGAATCGAGCCTAAACAAAGAGTTCAGAGTGATCCATTTGGTAATCTTATGGATCGGTACTGATCCAATCCCATGGATCAGTACCAATCCTCAGATATTAATGAGGTGTCACTCATTTTTCTCAGAAGAATTGGTCTGGGCATGGAAAACGATGTAGAAATCATATGGGCGAGTTTTCATGCAACCTACAGCTATAATAGGAGGGAAGGGGCTCATTCTTGGGGATCTTTTTACTTCCTTGCATTTCTAACTACACTCTTGTAATCATTCATGGATTTATACTGATCCATAAGAGTACCTACAAGTCAACAACTATAGCAATAAAATCACTAAGCGGACATAAGCTCAGATTAACCGAACCACTATAAAATACAGTGTGTTCTTTTCTTGCTCTTTTAATTTACGTTTTTTCACTTATTATTCTCTACTAGATCTCTTGGGTGTGTGCCATTTTTTGGTTCAAGTCCATTTTTGTTGATGACAAAGAGGGAGAAAAATATAAAATATACCTATATATGCATATAATTATGGGGAGTTATGTAACTCAGGCGGAGTTATATCATATTTTATATACATGAATATTTAATGGTTGTCATTATCAAAAAGGGGGAGATTGTTAATACATTAATTATTGGCTTTGATGACAACAACCATATAAAATATAGACATTGATATTTTGCCAAGTTATATAGTATATAGTACAGAATATTACATAGGTGCTAAATCGAAGACCGTACAGTATAAATTCTCGAGATAAAAGATATGAAGACTCATTAGTTCAAAGACAAAATATGAAGAGCTTAAGATTATAGTTTAGTATTTAGAGTCACTAGAATATATTGTCAAAGTCCTTGATAGTAATTTCTGATCTTTATCTCCAATTTCTGATCTTTGATATTTTAAACAAAGATATATTATTTTAATTTCAAAATATTTTTTTAGATATATTATAAAAGTTTTTTAAGAGTTCAAAATATTTAAAAACTACGTTCATATTATTTTACAAAGTATACAATTTTCAAAACCATTTAGAAAAACATTTTTCAATTTTAACTAGCATATGTTGACGTACAAATTTTTATATGTTGACATATAGGCGTCAAATTGTTTTCTAAATTTTGAATGGAAGTGCCATTTGGACACAACTCTTCACGAATGGATATATTTGTTTATGCTCTATATAATGGGAGGTGCAAAAGAATTTTTAATTAACTAATAACTTACTTTATTCTCACTCCTCACTCTCTTGAAAATTCTCTTGAAAAATATACTCTATTCTCTTCAAAGTCATATAGAATCAATTCATACTCCATTGTTTTGATTCACTAATACTTAATTGCTGTTTTTGAAGCATCTCTTGTTTTAAAGATCAAAGTGCTCTTGAAGACGCCATAGGATCCATTATATCCAAAGTACAACTATCTGTGAAAAATCATCAACTCCACTCTTGTTTGTGTAGGTGTGCTTATAGCCTATTCCAATCAAGTGGGTATGCTTAGTAGCCCATTCAAATCTAGCTCGTGCCTAATCACATGCTCACTATTTAACCCTAAAGTCTCAATCCGCTATCATCAAATCATATACTAAGGACTTGGCTCCTTCAAATGTGTTGTAATGTCAAATCGAATACTAGGATTCGACTACTTGGTCTACCATATATTAAGGACTCAACTTCTTGGACTATCATATGTTAAGGATTTGGCTCCTCGGACTACATCGTATATTGAGGACTCAGCTCCTCAGACTATCGTATGTTGACGACTCAGCTCCTCGGGCTATATCGTACATTAAGACTCAATTTATCTGACTATCGCATCACTGAATACGAACCATGTACAACGAACTTGCCCAATTAAGAACATTTTCTAAACTGTATCAAACCACATAAAAAATATACCAAAACATTTCCTGTCTCACCACAATCCCAATGCAATGAACCACACATGAAACGAAGGTCGTATGCAAAAGTTATAAGCATTTAAAGATTAGGTAATATTAGATTAATTCGTACACAATTTTAGAATTAATTCATTAATTATTAATCAATTAACGCACGGTATTATGTCTTCCTCGATATCGCGATTTCAATTGAGCCGCCTTCTTTGAGGCAGCGCTGCCTTTGCTATAGGCGGGTATTCTCAGCTCCGATCACGCCATTAGCCTGCCCTCCTTGTGCGCCACCCCCCACCGCCAAACGATCCAACTCTGTTGCCTAATTTTCACCCGTCATCGTCAAATTTCCACATCAGATCTACATTGCCTCATCGCATTTCACGGTGATCGGAGTTTGCAATGGGAGCATACTGTACCTCCTATAAGCATCCATGCCTTCTAATCGTCGTATAGTCGTCATTTCACTGTCGGATCAAAATGGACGGTCCATGTTCGTCAAGCTTCTAATGCGTTTTCTAGTCAATCCATACACTTAGTCGATAAACAAAAACCACCAATAGATTTATGTCATTGAGAACTATAATTTTGATATATAATACGTCTGTGGTTTGGAACACTTGTATATTTTGCAGTTATTTATTTAGAAGGAGATTAACTTTTACTAATTACAATCGATAAAAATTAACTTTTTAACTATCTAGTGGCATACTACATCCTAATCAGGTGTATATATAAAAAACCACTTTTAATTTCTAGTTACATTGTTTATACTAGGTTTAAGCTCATAAAGAGTGAATTAGTATGTCTTATCAATATATGTGTAAATATGATAAATCCCACTCACTGATTAGCCGTGCATCTTCTCCTACCCAGATGAATCCTTCTCCTCCTTCGCTGTCTAGAAATTCCTTGCCTTGTAAATGCTAAATTTCTAGATAGCTTCAATTTATTTGCTTAGCTCACTTCGTGTTGATCGATTCCATATATTTATTTGTTTAATTTGGATTTGATTTGGTGGATTTGGAATAATTTTGTTTAGAGATATGTGAAGGAGAAGATGAAGATTAGAGGTAAAATGTTTAGGCTAAAGTGTGATTAGAGAATATGTTTTCATTTCTATTTGTAGGCTGAAATGATTCAAATTTAGGCTAAAATCTCGAAACTAATATATTATGAAAATTCCACTAGATTGACTTATTCTAATTTTTAGCCCGTATAACCAAATTCAGGAAGTTGTATATCTTTTCTAACTATAAACAACATTCTAGACGCAATAGGATAGGTCCCGACACCTATTTCCAGCTCCTGTAGAAATTTAATACTTTGCCCTTTATATGAAATTATAATTTTACCATTTTTAATTTAATTATTTGATCTTGTAAAATTATGGAATGTTACATTCTCTTGCCTCTTAAAATAAATTCAACCTTGAAATTCCAAGAGTTGGACAAAGCTACTCACTTTACATCATACAAACATTCGAAATAGACATAGCTACCTTCATCTATCATCCATTATACAACAAAAGCAAAAAAACAACCAAGAGTGTATAATACAGATGATCAAAAAAATAAGATGATATGATATGAGATGAGTGCAAATGAAACTAAATCAGCCTCTTATATGAATGAAAACGCAGTGCAACCAATATGTGTGTGTGTGCGTGCACGCATGCACATCCATACATTCATATGCAACATCCATCTCAAAGTACAAGTAAACAACCATGTCCATAAACACAAGCAGTAAGCACGTAAATAAAGGAACAATAAATACCATATATATAATTGTCTAGTATAAATTAGAACGTCTAACTATGTGTATTTATCGGATATTGGAATGTATATACACACAAGCCAACATGGTAAACTAAACTGGTATAATCCAAACAAAACAACCATAGTTACCAAAAAATATCATAAGGATGTCCATACAACCAATCCTAGTGTCTACACATCCATACCCATGTTAGTTAGCTAACTAAATCAACCCTGCAAACAAAGGACAACTTAACGGGCAAACTTGTAACAACCCAGTTTTAAGTAAGAATTTATTAACATAAATAATAGAGATTTAATTAATTAAAATGAATTTTTGGAAATAAAAATGAATAATTTGAATACTGGAAATTTTATAATAAAGTAATTAGAGTTGAAATTAAATTATTTTTGAATAATGAAATTTAAAAGATTATAGAATTGAATATTTTGGGAATTATAAATTATTAATAAATAATGAATTTAAATATTTTGAAGTAAAATTTATATTTTGGATTTTTAAATGATTTTTGAATATACTAAAATTGATAGAATAATTTTGTAAAGTTTAATATTAATGGAAAATGATGTTAGAAACATATAAATATAAATATAAATATAAATATAAATAAATATATATATATATTAAAAGAAATTTGGATTTTAATTTAATAAATGAAATTAAAAAAAAGGAGAAGAAAATGAATGTTCAGTAAAACATTCCCAAGCCCAAGTTCACAAACCCAATTCCAAGTTCTTAAGCCCAAACTTCTCTAATCAATATCCAAACTCCTCCATTTCGAGATTTCTCCCTTTATTTTATAAGTACATTTACTATCAAGGATCTTGAGGCTTCTTCTCTTCATTCTTTTAAATTTAAAAACAAATTAAATATATTGTAATAAATCATCAAACTCCAGTATATCCATCTTAAATTGTAAAATTTTGACTATCAAGGATCTAACTATATAATTATATATGTTTATACTTGACTTGAAATGATGTGTGGTGTAAAATATTGTAAGCCTTGATTTTCTGGTGAATGAAGTGATAAAAATGATCGAAGGATGATCGGAGGAGCTAATTTTAGCTCCAGGTTTGCATCACCGGTAGGTTAACCAGTCGATTGGGGACCGATCGATTGGTCCCTAACCTGTATAAAAAATAAAAAATAAAAATAAAATAAAAAATAAATAAAATATAATGAGATTACATAAATATGAATATAAAAGATGTAAGTAAATATTATTAAAAGTAAATAAATTAAAGGTATTTTAAAAAGTTAATATGTAATTTTATAAAGTAATATATAATTTATTTATTTAAAGAAATTAATTAATTAAAAGAAAATTTAAATAGTTTATTAGAAAATTGTTTAAGATTAAATATATATTTTGAAAATGTGAAACCTAATTTAATTAACATTCTAAGTATTCCAAAGTAAACTTCGTGAGTAAATAATTATATAAAGTAGCATGTTTTATATTTATATGTAATGTTTAATAGTTTAAAGTTAATAAATTACAACAACAACAACTAAGCCATTATTCCCAAACAAGTTGGGGTCGGCTAGAGATGGAACCCAAAACTAAATGAAAAAAAAATCAATTTAAAAGTTATAACAATAGCAATAGCAATAGCAATAATAAAATAAAGTCAAATAAGTAAATTAATAATAATAGCTAAGTAAAGTAAAATAAAATAAAAAAAATATATGTATATATATAAGAGGAATGATAATAATAATACTAATAGCGATAATGGTACTAATAGTAATATTGGTCAAAGACCAAACCTACGTCTTAGGCTCGTGTTTCCTAGTCCTATAATCTAAAACTTATAAAACTCAACGCTCATGGTTCTGGTACGTGAATCGCTAACTTCCACTCGCTCTGATCCATCACCAGCTCTTCGGATATACCCCAATCCTTCAAATCTCTTTTTACTACTTCCTCCCATGTCAACCTTGGTTGACCTCTACCTCTCTTTGGGCATTCAACACGGCCTATAATTCCAACATGCACAGGTGCCTCGGACAACCTTCGTTGAAGATGTCCAAACCATCTTAAGCGATGTTGAATTAGTTTCTCCTCAATTGGTGCTACTCCAAGTTTATCACGTATATCATCATTTCTAATTCGGTCTCTTCTTGTATGACCGCAGCTCCATCGTAGCATATGCATCTCTACTACGCTTATCTTTTGGATGTGTTGGCTTTTAGTAGGCCAACATTCTACACCATACAACATCGCAGGCCTGATTGCCGTTTTGTAGAACTTTCCTTTAAGCTTTAGTGGGACCTTCTTGTCATAGAGAATCTCAGACGGTTGTCGCCATTTCACCCATCCCGCTCGAATTCTAAAACTAACATCTTCATCAATCTCACCATTATACTGCAACATTGATCCTAGATATCGAAATGATTCCTTCTTGGGAACTATTTGTCCAGCCAGAGTGACATCTCCATCTTCCGACCTGACACCGCTGAACCCGCAATTCATATACTCTGTTTTAGTTCTGCTAAGCCTAAAACCCTTTGATTCTAAAGTCTGTCTCCATAGCTCCAGTTGTCTATCAACCCCAATCCTACTTTCATCAATTAGCACAACATCATCAGCAAATAGCATACACCAAGGAATATCACCTTGTATACCCTTCGTAACCTTATCCATCACTAGAGCAAAAATGTAGGGGCTCAAAGCTGACCCTTGATGTAATCCTATGTTAATGGGAAAGTCACTGGTTTCACCATCGCATGCTCTGACACTAGTCACAACATCATCGTACATATCCTTGATAAGTGTAAAATTAATAAATTATTCAGTTTAATTCTAAAGTGATTAATGTGGATTTCTGATGTTTTTCATTTATGTTCTTATGAGTTAAATGTTGTGAATGATTCATTATTTGATGGGTTGTATAATTTATATATGTAAGTTTAAGAAATATTATATTATTCTAATATTTTTATTTTAATTTATGATATATAAAAATTATTAACTTATCAAAACTGAATATATTTTAGTGTTAAAGTGTTTACTCAAAAGTTACATATATATAATATTTGGAAAGTAAGTAATTATTATTAATTAAGGTTTCAAGTATTTTAAAGCATTATACATATTTAATAATACTATATAAGAATATATATATATATATATATTCGTATGTGTTTAAATATTTGATTGATGAGATTTTACACAACATTTTGGATTTCTCATCTTCTCCACATTGATTCAATGTTATGAGTGATTCACCGCTGATAAGATTTGTTTGGTGGTTTTGACATGATGCATGATGACATCCTTTATATCATTATATGATATTTAATTATGTGTAAGGAGAAATCTAAATAAATGCAGTTATAATGCCATATGATATATGACTTTCGATAATATTTCTCCAGTTATTCATTGGACTCATTATGTAAAATATTGTGGACATTGAGTGTAGTTTATAAGCAGTAAATGAACGTCTTAGTATCATGCGGTGGCATGGGACACTGTTGTGATATTTGTTTGGTTATTCATGAGTAGATGACACTCACGTGATGGGGATTTATGGTGAGACTCGCTGCGGTGAGTTACATATATAACCATGTATCAGTGATTATAGCGAGCCATATGTCGGCAATTGAGACAATCCATGTATCGGCAATATATAGAGCTATGTGTCGACATTTGTGTGGAGCTATGTGTTAGATAACGAGTATAGATACTATGTGTTTATCTATCTTTGAACAGCTTCCTTTATGTTTTGGGAGGAATTAGATTGGCTAGTACCCACCCTAGCATCCTGATCGTGGGGTCGCGCCCCAGATCCGTGACACTTTATATTTTGTTGTGTGCTTCATTTTGTGCATTTTCCTCTATGTCACCTAGACCAGCAGTCAGTTACCTATATGGGAAATGTATCTGATCGTGACCGAGTAGAGTCCTCATGTTAATGAGCACAAAAGAGGATCTTGTCATGATATTGAAGGGAGTTAACCAATGAGTGTAGGAATCATGTTAGATGGACACACATGTGACCATTGGAGCAAGTAAATGTGCTATCAGTCTCCAGTATGGTTTTTGTGTATGGTAGATAGACATATACTATTTATACGTAATTGTGAGTTACTTATTTAATGTTTAAATATGTACTCGTGTTAGTCCAAAGGAATATTCACATGTGTACCCCAAATAGCCTCATTTTCCGTATTATTTGACAATATTACTTAGTGATACTCTTTGATAGTGTGGGTATAGAGGTTGGGTGTTTACAAAATGAACCTCCAAGCTAACAAAAAGAGGAACTTATTGGAAGAGAGTTTGTGATGGGAAACTCGGATTCTCTCTTCGAGTTACCACATCCTCTCATCCAAACCTATCCTTCGCCGTACTTGGACCAATTTCATTTCCTCGTTTTTATGTCGTATCACATCAAGTCCTAATATGTGCATACACCTACGGAGCATTCTAGCCTATGTCTCTACATTCACCTCATAAGCTAACTAGGCTCTACTATGACTACTAAATAATTAATATATGTTTGCAGATGGGATGAATAGAAAATGTGTGAACACCCACAAGCTTTTCAAGAAGTGCACTAAATGTGCTGACTTCCTTGCTCTCTATACAACTAGAAAAGGCCCAAAACTTATACACGTACTAACTAGGCTTTACCATAACTTCATTGATGTTTATTCTTAAAAAAATTCTTCACTTTTTCCTTATCCACACTCCTTAGCAAGGAGCCGAGAATCCTCCTTGGTATAGGATGTCATCCTGCATTAGTCAACGTCTTTCTAAAGAGCTTTCACACATACATTCACGTTCTTTTGTAGAATTTCCTTCATTAAGTACTCCTTAAATGTGGTCATCCATGGCACTTTTTCTACCACTTCCATGTAAAAGTACACATCCTTTATGCTTGGAGTTGATAGAACTTTTATCGAAATAGTTCCTAGTAACTGTGTATCCCCTGAACTACCTAGCCTGGTCAAAGCATTAGCATTACTATTCTCCTCTCCCGCATTATGTGTTATTGTATAATGGCCAAGCACATCAAGCAATTCCATCACCGTTGTCAAGTATTGGGCTAACCGTGTGTTTTTAGCCTGAAATCCTTCTACACTTAATATACTATCAGTTCAGAGTCATTGAATATCCGCATTGACCGAATACCCAGCTCTTTAGCAATCTTAAGCCCAACAATTATTGCTTCATACTCCACCTCATTACTGGTTGTAAAAAACTCCAAATTCAAAGCATAACACAAGCACCGACCTTCTGGTGTTACAAACATTGCCCCATTATAGAACCTTGGTCATTGGATGCACCTTTAACATATATCAACCACTCTTGTGATTCTACCTTCCATTTCCATCTCACCAAACCAAATAGTGCACTCGACGATGACATATATTAGTACTTGTCCTCTTGTTGTCATCTTAGGTGGATAAGTTATCTTGTATTGACTTGACTCTATGCACCATTTCAATAATCATCCCAATGTCTTAAGGCAATGAAAAACTTACCTTAGGGACTGATCTATCAAAACCTTAGTTGAATAAGCTTAAATTATGGTTGCAACTTTATTAAAACTATTATTTAGTGGTAAGCTAACCTTTCAAGTTTCAAATATTAATCCTTCACTTTAATAAATCTCTTGTTGATATAATATATCAGTATTTGAACCTATACCTCCTCATGCACTTCTGTCACTCTTAATGTGTAAATTATCACTACGAGTTATATTGACAAGTCTTCTCCTTCTAGAGGCTTTGATAGTGTGTATGTAACATCCCCCATTTGGAGGCCCAAAACTAATTGCTACGGATACTGCAGTCATCCATAGTTATTAATTCTAGGTGACCGAATGCGGTATTGTTAGATACATTGATATAATAGAAATACATGGATATGAAAAAAAAAATAAATCATAAAACTAATTTCTCATTCCATTTCATATCATATTTCAAATTCATTACATAATCCCAATTCAAAAAACACGTTTAGAGAAATATAATTATTACAAAATATGCCAAGAGCGACATATGAAGATGCTCCTTGGTTGATCAGAGTCTAAATATAGGCAATTAAAAAACTTTGTCGTTACATCCAAAACACAGCGGAATCAAACAAAAAGAACTCCTACTAGCTAGCTCACCTCCTACACGTCTCCGAAAGCTTATTCGTCTAGAGGAGAATCTGAAAATCTTAACTCTCAAAGTACTCAAAATTAATTGAGCACCCAAGAGTTCAGGGGAAAAACATAAACTCGAGTCAGACAAAATGTCTGGTATGAATAATAACCTACCATCTCGTACCACATAGATATCTAGTGAGATCATGTCGCTTAGCGGAACGAGATTTCCCCTCACTAGTATATTGGTTTCGAATGGGCTCATTAGCGGAAGTATAGTGACGAAAGCTAGCAAATGGAAGTGGCGAAGTGGTAAATCAAAACAAAACTGATTTTATGCCTTTCATAGAAATTTCTTTTCACCTAACTTGCCTAATTTGTCAAAATGTAATTGGTTGCCATTTCTTTATCAAAATTCTTTTTCTAAAAAGACTACCAAATTCACTATTAACAATTTAAAACATTCAAAGCACCTTTCCCCTTGATAAAACATATAAAATATTTAAGTCCCTTAACTTAAATAATTTTATAACCATAGTAAAATACTTAGGAAAATTCCCCAAAAATAACAATAATACACTTTTAATATGTTTTCTAACATATATAAATTTTAGACCCGAAGTCATTATATAATTGCCATAAATAATTGAAATCCCAAAATTATCTATTTCTTCGATTAAAAATTCATAATAAATTATCCATAGCTTGGAATATTATGAAAATTTAAACCCATCTCTAGAATAATGTTTTTAATAACATATTCAAATATCATGGCATTCGCAATCAGTTTACATGATTTTAACCTTAAAATTGAAGTATGTATTCCACAAAACCTTGTTTAAATTAAAACATGGCATATAATCAAAGCATATCATCATTCATCCATCCAAACAGTTTTTAACCTTAAAAATCGAATTTAAACGTTCAAGCAGACATATATGAGACAGTTTAGATTATTATTCACCTTGTTTGGATATGGAACTTGATATTTGTTGTTGCTTTAATCTTCCTAGCTTGAATCTTAGCCTCTAATTGATTTTGAGCTCCTCTCCCCCTAGGGCTATGGCCGGCCTTGTTTCTCCTTTGTTTATGTTTTTGATTTATGAAAATGTGAATGAGAATGAGGTAAGAGTTTAGGGGTTATGGAGATATGGTACACGGATATTCCCATATTACCCTTGCCTTATTCTCTTAGGCATTTAACTTATAAACCATTTTTTTATAAATCCATTTAGTTAAGGCACGACCCTAATTGATTTTCAAATCTCAAATCCTTATCACTCTAATCTCTACATTATTCTATTTAATTTATTTAATTAAATCTCCTGAATAATGCTATTCAAAATTAGGGGTGTTACAATGTGTCTTTTTTGAGAGGTTCTAATAATTGCTGAAATGTAGCTTCATACTCGTCCATCCATTAGAACTTCCCTTTTTCTTAAGGGAATAAAAGAATGACAAACATTTGTTGGTTGATTTTGGCAAGAATCTACTCAATGCTGCAACCTTAGCATTCAAGCAATGCATTTCCCTCCTTGTCTTTGGTGATTCCATCTTTTTCAAGGCCTCAATTTGCTCTTGATTGTGTTTGATAACCCTGGAGTTAGTAATGAACCATGGAATTTCTCGAATGAAACTTCAAAAATACATTTTAAAGGATTAAATTGCATGCTACATCTATGGATTATCTTTGACATCTCAAACAAAAGTGCAATGTAATCCATAGAATTTGGTGACTTTACAAGAATATCTTCCAAACTCCCATAATCTGTTTGATCTGCTTTGTAAACACCTTATTGACCAGCCACTAGTAAGTAGCTCCAGCATTCTTTAGATTGAACAAAATTAAAATCCCAAGTAAGTAATACCACATTTTCGATCCAGGTTGGGAACATACATGTTGGGCGTGTTTCCATCTCCTACCAATCCAACACTCTTCCCACACAGAGCCGAACCAGTCCTTGTTCCACTGTCTGCCGAATCAAAGCAAGATGCCCCTACCGAACCATCTCCCTCCTCGTGACTACCGAACCACCACCCAAGACCAAAGGTGCCGAACCACCTCCTACCGAACCAACACCACTCCACCCATTACCGGTCCAAACAACATACCACCTCCTACCGAACCAAAGCTCCACCGGTCCACTCATCTCCTTCCACCGAACCAGCTTATACCGGACCAACTCCCCACCGGTCCAAACCTCTCCATCGAATGAAGCCTCCATCGAATGAAGCCTCCACCGAACGAAGTCTCCACCGAACGAAGCAATCGGACCACTTATCTCACCACCGAACCAAAGGAAATCGGACCAGATCCACCAGGCCAGATTACATCAGCCCAGGCCCGCCAGCTGCTATATACCTCCAAGACCCCTACCCCCAGCCTCACTCTATAAATAGAGGGGCAGGGGTACAACAATGGGGGACAAGTTTGAGAGCTCAAGCATGGAGAGAACTTTCAAACAACTTTCTTTTACTTGTATCAAAGCTTTGTACTTGTAATCAAAACAAGAGAAGAGAAATAACATATAAAGTGGACGTAGGCACATTCTGGCTGAACCACTATAAATTTGCGTGTCTTTTTACAGTTTAGCCCCTACTTTTCATATATTTGCATAAATCGTTCAAATCACTAAGAACAACATAAGATCTACTAAATCATACAACTTTGAGGTGTTTGTCCATTTTTTGTGCAAACATTTTTGGTGCTTTCACTGAGAACTAGAAGCTCGAAGCTTCAGCTTCATCCACTTAACAAGTTTTCCTAACAGCATCGCCCGCCACTTGGAAAACATGCCTCCCAAACAGAGAAAAGATGTTAACAAAGGAAAAAACATCGCATCCAGCAGTCTTCCAGATCCAACTGTCACGAATCAAGTAAATTGTCCTCCTCCAGCAGTACCAAATGAAGGACAGGCTAATCCGGCCACTCCTGCCACAGAACAGGCTGCAGCAATTATTAGGGCAGATTTGGACAGAGTTGTGGTTGAAGTAACTAACCGCTTCACGTCCCAGCAGGAAGCCTTGGTGGACCATCTCATGTCACGCTTAAGGGATGCTGAAGAATCCAACCGCAACACTGAAACATGGGGTGAGTCCCAGTCTGGAGGATCTCAGAGACAACAAAGATCTTCCTTCTTCGAAGGAGCTAACGGCAGAAGTAGCCATGGTAGGAGCCGAGACCGAGCACGGCCCGAAGTTAGGCCTGAGGAAACGTTTGGTACCGAACCCAACGGGGGAGGTACCGGACGGAGGTCAACTGTAGCTGAGCCTGTCATACTGCCTAACCACGGAAACGCCGGTGAACGGGGCCGAGCTAGAGTCCAGCCCGAAGTTGGACCCGAGGAAGTGCTTAGATCAGAACCCAACAGGGGAAGATCAAGGCAAGGGACAACTGTAGCTGACCCTAGCATGCTCCCAGAAGATCAAAGGCAGCCGCTGGAAAATATGAGGAACGATAGACGATACCATCCCTACAGGTCATCTGGACGGAATCAATCCCATAGAACAGAACCAAACTCCTTTCTATCTGCTCCAAATTCTGATGAAAGGATGGCACGCTTATTCAGAGAGTGCATCCAACGGGAGCAAAGAGATCGAGGGATAGGCGCTAGGGTAACCAGCCCTTTCGCCCGCAATATCGAAATTGCCATCACCCCCCGAGAATGGAAAATGCCAACAATGGAACCTTACAAAGGAACCTCTGACCCCGTTGTACACTTACAGAGATACACACAGCATATGCTCATGAGTGGAGCGACAGAAGGAGTAATGTGCAAATGCTTTCCACTATTCTTAGCAGATCTAGCTACCTCCTGGTTCTGCCATCTACCCCAAGGATCCATCAGCTCATGGGAGATGTTAAAAGAAAAGTTCATCAGCCAGTTCCGCATTCATGTGGAACAACCCAAGGATGCTTATTCCCTATCCAGTACCAAGCAGAAACCTGGAGAGAAGCTGCAGCAATACCTAACCCGATTCAATGCCGCAGCGGCCACAGTCCAAGATGCCGATGAGGAGCTTATCTTAATGGCCCTCTGTAGTGGTGTGCATCCGGATACTAAATTTGCTAGAAGATTGACAAAAGAAAAACCAGCTACTTTACCCGATTTCTTCCATGAGGCCGGGAAGTATACGAGGCTTGAAGATGCTGCCACTAAAGGGCAGTTAGGGCGACAAAATAAGGCAGCTCACGGCAACACGTCCGCTGTAGCAAAGGACGTTCGAAGGGATGCTTCTAGAGACAATGCCGGGGGCAAGAAGGGAGAAAAGTGCCTATATCGGCCAGGACCGATATTTGACGCTTATACTCCTTTAAATGAAACGATCGAAAACATCTCCCTGGCCACTCAAGACGAAGTTAAATACAAACGCCCCCCACACAAGAAGAAACCAGATATCCTAAACTTGAGAAGCTAGCCTATTGCCTGCTAATCTAATCACGGAAACTGCGTCACTATTTCCGATCTCATTCCATTAGAGTTTTGACCGATCAACCACTAAGGCAGGTACGGAGTTCCATTCAAAATCATATCGTACAATGGACTTCAGTTTGACAGCGAGGAGTTCGCCAACTGGTGCCAGGAGCACGGAATTCACAAAAGCTTCTCATCCGTAGCTTATTCCCAGGCAAACGGAAAAGTCGAAGCCGTCAACAAAACTCTCAAAACTCTAATCAAAAAGAAACTCGAAAAGTCAAAAGGCGAATGGGTGGATGAACCTCATACGGCACTATGGGCCAATCGCACGTCTTTCAGAACATCAACGGGGCATACTCCTTTTCTCTTTGGCATACGGATCGGAGGCTATGCTCCCAGTTGAAACTATAGTGCCTTCCCACCGTAGGATCCACTACAACCCAGAAGAAAACGAAGAGTTCCTCCTCATGTCTTTGGATCTAATTGAGGAAAGAAGAAATGATGCAGCCCCCCAGGGCAGCAGCTCAGAAGCAAAAAGTGGCAACGCAATACAACTCCAAAGTCAAGCATCATAGCTTACAGAAAGGAGATCTTATCCTCGAGCGAATCTTCCCGCGCCCCGGAGCGCTAGATCCAATCTGGAACGGACCATATGTAATTCATAAAGATCTTCGCAATGGAGCTTATATTTTGTCAACAGTGGACGGGGAGGTGTTCCAAAGGGCATGGAACATCCAACACCTTCGTCGATACTTTTCTTAACTCATACTGCCCATATGAAGTGAATTAACAAAGAGAATCAGTGGACGTAGGCATTTTCATGCCGAACCACTTTAAAAAACTTGTCTCTTTTTAACTTGTTCCTTCATATCTTGGCTGCTTGTTAACTGTATCCTTTTCTGTTGAACAAAATCCTGTACAAATAGCATTTTCATTCAAGGCGCTCCACAGCGCAACTTCTCCTGGACAAGACCTAACAGGTACTATGCGAATCTATTCCCTCGCCAATGAGACACTTTTGCTCCGGCATCCCTCTACTGCGGGTTAACTCATTGCTCGCGACGGCCCTTAAAGCCAACTGTAATGAGCCGATTATAAGCCACCGAGAAGGCCGACTATAGCCGAGGCAGCTCATTACGGCGTTAGGCTCGCCGGCAACTGTGAACCAACTATAAGCCCCAACATAAGGTGTGGCCAGCCAGGGGCAGTTCACAGTTGACGATCGGCACCCACGCTAGCCGGTCACAGTAAATCGAATAATACCCACGATTAGGGGCCATAATGGCCCGGGTAGTTACTGTGCGCGATCTCGGCTCCGATGTGTCTTAAGTGCGGCTGTGGTAAAAAATAATTAACTCCCCGCGGAGGCGTAAGATGGGTGACCAATGTCTCCAAGACCCACAGCTAGGGAAAGTGACCACAAAGCCCGTTTGCCACGAACTTAAGCACATCGAAGGCCTTCCGTGATTGGAAGTTTTACTATCTCAATTTTACTTAAGAAACTTTTCTCCTATCCTCTGTAACAATCCCTGAAGTGCAGGACACAAAACAGGAGACACTCACTAATAGAAGCGGATACTCACAGCAAGATACTGGACCGCATCCCTTACTCGGTCACGCAGGATATTCAAAGCTGCCATCTACAAGCAAAATATAAAGGATGGTATATCCTTCTTTCATATATACCTATAATTTGTTCAGACCTCACGCTAACCCTGAAAGTCATGAAATTATGTTCTAAACAAGAACCTGACATCAAACACAATTTAATTACAAGAATATGCATAGCTATATTTCTTATGCAACATGTCAAAATAGCAAAAACATTCAAAAGACGACAAAATCAGCTTAAGTTAAAGAATTACACATCAAGAATAGAGCTATTTATTACAAGTAGCAAGAATTACAACCTAAAAGTTACTCTACTTTTTTAAGACTAACATATACAGCCATGTCAAGTCCACAAAAAGAATTTTCCAAGTCTAATCAGGGAGCCGGCTGCGTCGGAGTCTTGTCCTTGCCCTGTTGCCCACCTGTCTGGTCAGAAAAAGAATTCATTAGTGATAAGCAACCAAGTTAACGGAAAGACTAGAAAGGAATACTTACCAGCACCTGCTTCTTGACCATCCTAGTCGTCATCCTCTACCTGCACACCTGCCTCCTCAGCAGCAAGCAACCGCATACCCTCCTTTACCGCCACTTTCTCCTCCTTGGTAAACTGGGCAGTGACCACATCCATGCTGAAGACCGTTCCACCCTCTTTATCCGCATTAGCCTTAGCCTCCTCCAGAGGCCGGAGATAGATCCTAGCCATGACCCTGGGATAATCATCCATCCAGGATAGGTTGCCCTGCTTCCAGGTACGGAAGTACATGTCCTGGAGCATCTCGTCCATCATCCCCTCATTCTCCTCAAACTCCCTCATCCGGGCCTCGGAAGCCGACAACCTTTCAACGGCAGCATCTCTCTTCGATCGGTATCTCGAGCAGTCAACCAGAAGGGATTCCCGCATTGCCTTCATCCCCTCCCTCAACTTGGCTTGAGCAAGCTCTGCAGCCTCAAGTTTCCCGGACAACTCCTCTACCTGCTCAAGATCCTCTTTCCGAACCTCGTCCACCGTGGCAATAGCCATGTCAATCCGTTCTTTGCAAGTAGCTTCCATTTTCCGCAGTTCGGCCCGGCTGGACTCTTCCAAGGTTTTCTTTAGTCGTCCAGAAGCAGCCTCATGCTGAGAAATCTGAATGGCCTGATCCGCAAGTTGTTTGGCCTGATCCGAAACCACCAATCGTAGTCGGATGTTGGCACTCCCAATCTCCTCTCCGGCCTTAACCAGCCGAGCATGATGCCCCATCAGCTTCTTAGTCTCCTCCGCCACCCGATCAATATTAGCCTTGGCCTCGTCTCCCATAGTAATTATCCGAGTAGTGAGTAAATCGAGATCTAAGGACTTAGCCTCATCAAGTACCCGTACCATGGGATTGCGGGGAAGAAGGTGCTCACCGGTGACCTCGTCAAAGGTAATATCATGGGAACTTGGATCCAGATTAGGATGACCCACAAATGGATTTCGAGCTAAGTTCGGACGATCAATCTGAGTAACGGTAGGATTTTCAGACGGGTGCGGAGAGGGTACGAATTCGGTATCCTCCTCCGTGATATCATGAAGAGGCTGAGCTGGGGGCTGAGGACCAAGTGAAGGTTCAGATAAGGGATGACCCCCCTTTCTCTTTTGGATACCCTCTTCAATAACTCCGAGAAGAGGACAATAGCCGACTACGCCTCCCGGGCGGTTAGTAGAGGGTTTCGGCTTGGCTGAAGCTTTCGAGAGCTTGTATTGTTCAAGCCTGTGCCGAAGATCCAAGGTCTTGGCCGTTTTACCCGCTCCTGATATTAAAACCAAAGTGTCACCGGTATGTTTTAAGCCATCATTCAAAGATTAAAAGAGTAAAGAGAAATTCACCTTGAACCATCGAAGTTGCTTCAGTAGAGGTGCTCCCGGAAGATAAATCAACGCCGGTCCCCACTTTATCGGCTCTCTTGGACTTCTCCGTCCCCTCCGAGCCTTCGAAGGCTTGATGGAAAGCGTCATCCGTCCACTCTTGCATTTCGCCTACTTGCCCGGAAGACAAAGCCCTGGGGCCATCACCACCCTGTCCATCGCCACCATCATCACCATGACGATCACCGTCACTTCCGCCCTCAGCCTCACCTCCTTCGTCCTCACCTTTCTCCTCCTCCTGAACATCCGGGTGTGTGCTGTGAGAGGGACCGTCAGACCTTTTGAGCTTCTTCCCCCCAGCTACCGGATGTTTCGAAAAGGGCCTCCTTTTACTGCTCTTCGACGCGGCCCCTTCTTTAGCTTGGGCAGCCTTCTCTTCAGCCGTGTCCATCTGCTTGACCACGGATTGCTGTGGAAGGATCAAGTTGTACTCCAAGAGTGTGGCGTCCCTGATCAGATAGGCAGCCGACCTATCTCTCCCAGTAATAGCTTCTATCTCTACTGCCGTCTGAACTAGGCGATCATTCTCCAAAACCGCAAAACCACCTGTCGCTAGCAAGAAATAAAAGCACGTAAGATAAAGCACTGCAGTTATAATGGAAATTATAAATAAAACTTCACACTTACAGCCGAAGGTGAAGCGACGAATGGAAACAGAGTCATCCCTGATGAAGAACCATTCTTTCTTAAACATACTGAACTTCGAGTATAAGTCCAGGACGGGCTTAAAGGATATGGTAGATTCCAAGCTAATGTAGGGAGACCCCTTCTTGTAGCCTCTCAAGTTGTACAAATACCGGATCTCCCAGTTGGAAGGAGGACGCCCATATCTCCTCTGAAAGATGACGAAGAGACTCACCAGAATGGCATAAGAGTTGGGCAGAAGCTGGAATGGAGCCACCTTTAGATATGTAAGAAAGCTGACTACCCAAGCGTTGAGGGGCGGGATGGCACCACACATACAATGGTATCTGCTGTAGGCAAAATATCCTTCAGGAGGATCATACGGCATCACTCCCGCAGCCGGCAATAACATGCACGCTCGATCGATCCCGAAAGAGCGAGATATAACATCAAGTTGCTCGCCCTTGAGTGAGCTAGGGAAGCAATCAGGAGGCAAGTTGAGGAGCTCTTGAGGACCGTACCCGTCCACTAATGATCTCGGAGTGGGCCCACGTCCTTCTGGATTCGGCTGAGCTGGGGGCACGGTGGAGGACCCTCCTTCGCCCTTGGATTTCTTTTTGTCTGATCGAGTTTCTGCTTTGCGAGACATTATCTGCAACATCGGAAAAACATATTGTTAGAACAGAGGATGTAAACAAGTAAGTGTATAATATGAAATTTCACTCATAAAATCAAAATGCTCAAACTCCCGTTGTCATTTGGTAAAGTGAATACAAAATTCTCAAGGCCATTCGGTAGTTCTCATGTCCATTCGGCATTTAAAGTCACCGGTTCCATCCGGTACTTAAAGCCCCTTGCCCATTAGGCAAACCAAAATCAAAAGAAAAAAGAGAGGAAGCCATTCGGCTAGGGAAGGCAAAATCACCTGATTCGGTATTCTAACACGGTTCGGCAGTGGGTTTGATTCGGCAAGGAAATCAGATTCGACTATCCCTCTGGGTAAGGAATGAACCATAACTTACAATTCCTACTTATAGGCCAATGCCAACAACCAGACTAATGGATTCAGCACACAGGACCGGATAAGAATTCCTCCAAGCTAAGTGGCATCAAACAAAGCGCGACATATGCTGACATATGCCCCACTTTGGGGGGCAAATGTTGGGCGTGTTTCCATCTCCTACCAATCCAACACTCTTCCTACACAGAGCCGAACCAGTCCTTGTTCCACTGTCTGCCGAATCAAAGCAAGATGCCCCTACCGAACCATCTCCCTCCTCGTGACTACCGAACCACCACCCAAGACCAAAGGTGCCGAACCACCTCCTACCGAACCAACACCACTCCACCCATTACCGGTCCAAACAACATACCACCTCCTACCGAACCAAAGCTCCACCGGTCCACTCATCTCCTTCCACCGAACCAGCCTATACCGGACCAACTCCCCACCGGTCCAAACCTCTTCATCGAATGAAGCCTCCACCGAATGAAGCCTCCACCGAACGAAGTCTCCACCGAACGAAGCAACCAGACCACTTATCTCACCACCGAACCAAAGGAAACCGGACCAGATCCACCATGCCAGATTACATCAGCCCAGGCCCGCCAGCTGCTATATACCTCCAAGACCCCTACCCCCAGCCTCACTCTATAAATAGAGGGGCAGGGGTACAACAATGGGGGACAAGTTTGAGAGCTCAAGCACGGAGAGAACTTTCAAACAACTTTCTTTTACTTGTATCAAAGCTTTGTACTTGTAATCAAAACAAGAGAAGAGAAATAACATATAAAGTGGACGTAGGCACATTCTGGCTGAACCACTATAAATTTGCGTGTCTTTTTACAATTTAGCCCCTGCTTTTCATATATTTGCATAAATCATTCAAATCACTAAGAACAACATAAGATCTACTAAATCATACAACTTTGAGGTGTTTGTCCATTTTTTGTGCAAACAATACATCACAATTTGGTTATTCCCAAAATAACCATTCACTAGTGTGATTAATTCATAAATGGTTGTACCACCAACAAGTTGGTTTATCCACAAAAGAGGAAACCAGTCCTTCATATAAGCATCATTTAAGTTCGAGTAGTCGATGCATGTTCACCACATTCCATTGGGCTTCTTAACCAACATGGGATTTACTACCCAATTAGGACATCTAGCTTCTCGGATGAAGCTGCTAGCACCTAACTTATCCATTTCTTCCTTCAATGCACCATATCTATTTGGATCCATGCTTAACCTTTCTTAGATTGGCACAGAGCTTTTGGAATGATATTTATTATGTGGCACATAACTTCACCTGAAATGCATGTCTAAGTAAACATATCATGATTCACTCATATGAATTTTATAAGGGTTAAGTTGTGATCCAATTTTGACTACCTTGGAAGGATCATCTTCATCTACCAGTATGGTCTCCATCAACTCGATTGGTCCAATTGTTGGCCATTTATCTTCCTTTTTGGTATCCATATCATCATGCTCTCCATTGGAGGATCCGAGCTAGGGATCAAACTATAATTTCTACGCTTCCTATGATTTGATTTAGAGGCCCAGACTTCTCTACATGCTTTTCTTTCTCCCTATGGTGAGCCCCTTTGGGCTTAGCTAAATAACATTCTCTCCCAGCACTTTGGTTACCATCCACAATTCAAATGCAATTTGTTATAAGCTTCATAGTTAGGCACCATGGAAGATTGGCAATCCTAAAGTTGGCTATGGCAGATCGACCTAAAAATGTGTTGTACGCAGTATAAACATCAATAACAATAAATATCTCTACCCACATAGCCTTATGGGGTTTCTATCCAATATGTACTATCAAGTTTATGTATCCCAAAGGTGTTATTATTTTACCACCACCCTACGCCTCCGATATCCAATATATAACATGTAGAGTGCACTGTAACGGTACTTTGCCAATGTAGGACAATTGTCAAGTGAAAAAGTAACTAACACGTCTAAATCATAGATCGGAACCTATGGTATATCTCACAATGCAATGAATAAAATATAATAATTGCCATAGATATAAAACAAGCGAGATAGTAATAGCTGAATGAACCACATAACCGAAGTGCACAAGTTCATGACAACCATATATATAGGTCACAAAGTTTATACATCAAATAATAAACCAAAATGTACTATTTATAAATAAAATAAAGTACTGATAAAACCTGATGGTGCCGCATAGAGGAATAAGAAGCAATAGTAAGCCAAAATAGTAATATGTGAGAGCATAACCTCCCTCTAGTTCATCTGCACAACGCTATGTGTTATTCCATACTTGCTCTATAGTCTACTCATTTAAGAGCACTCGAGATAATAAGATACAAAGCATAAAACCTCGAGTCAGACAATAGTCTGGTATATGTGATAAACAGTCTCAAAATACTATGAAAGTCAATATAGTATATTGGAAATAGGGTATGAAAAATTAGACCTGACCTGTCTCGGCATCTAAAGAGTTAGCAAATAGAAATATATGACAATCTACTATTATCATCATCATATGGGTATACTTCATATCAAAGTATAGGGTTGGGTATCCAAGTCAACAGTACCTACGTAACGTGATATCCCTAGTGTAATAAAACAAATATATGAAATATAACATCCATCAAACAATCCTCCATTACTCGTGTGCGTTGAACATATGATAGCTCGTATGAAAATCCTCTGCTAGAGACTAATGGAAAATTTTATTTTCTTGATGCTCGACTCCATGCCACTCCACAGGCTAGGAACTAAACCCATATATCCTCAAGGTCTAGGGTACACTAATCTGTGTCAACAAATCCAGGATAACGCATCCTCATATCCATCGGACGTCCCCACATACCCCCTATTTATGAGCACACTTCGAAACTGTCGAGTATTGGTGATCCTTTTGCACATGTCTCCTTAGTCGAAAACATCATTATTCCATTCCATCCATTTCCATAGTAGAACACATCATCATTATTCTACCCAAAAATTCATCTCTATCGAAATTGTCCTTATAGATCATCATCACAACTCCATTCATCGATTCGCATCATTAGAACATCTCTAGACACCCACCATAAGTCATAGAGTCCTCTGGTCAAAGTCCTAAAGTCATCATGTCGAAGCATCGTGTCATTGTTTCACCATCAAAAATGCACGTCGTAGAGCTTTAACGTCAAAATTGAATGTCGAACGCACAATGAACCATTGCATCATGTTTTCCAATGCCTCTTCATCGTGTACACCAAGCCATGATCGACCAACCTTCATAGTGGTCGTCAACAACCACTCAAGAGTGGCAAGTGATGACCACTTTTATTTTATACTTAGCCAATTTTTAGCTAAATACAAAATCTCTCGGCATCATCTAGTTTTCCCAAAGTAAAACCTCCAACATCCCGAAGTTGCAATGTTTTAAGCCCGAAGTGAATCCCATACCTCTCTGTGCCAAGTAAATTCTCCTTCCTAAAAAAGTTTTAAGTTCAGAGGCTTGTCATCTCTCCTAGGCACAACGTCCCCCTCGTATGCTAATCATTCCAACCCGGTGCCATGCATCAAAATTCCCAAAGTAAGCTACACCCCAACTATTCTTGCCTAACCCCAACCACAATGCAAGCCACCACCGACCACTTCTTTTTCAAGGCCACAACTTCATCATATTTTGTCGATATCACTTGCGATCAAAAGTATAACTCTCCTAGGTCGTCAAGAACAACGTATATTAGTCACATCACATTTTGAGCATTTTTTCTCATTGAACAACTCAGATGACAACCACTCTTAAAATACACACAAACGAGTTAAAAGTAAAACAAACAACTATATATAAACATCAAATAGAGCTATACATCATATATAAGCAATTCAAACTCAATTTCAACAATCGTATCATCCTTAATCTACAAAAATAACAAAGGATGACCGATGTGGTCAAATACACAAAAATGAACCAAAATCACCATTTACCATTTTAAAATGAATGTTAAGGATATAATTATACTTGAAACCGTTTTAACATTTCAAAACCTTTTAAAAATGTCATATTTATTATATAAACTAGCATATTAAAGTGAGAAGTGTAAAACCACTCACCTAGATCAATCAAGGCACAAATCCCAAGTAAAATCCAGAGTGAACGGTAGTCTTTACATTCCCTAAGATGCCTAATCAGTAATTAATCTAATCCCCTCGCTAATTACCTTTTAATGATAATATTTGGCTAATTAAAGTAAGGAAAAAGGTTTCTATTTTGCTATGGAAACAGTTATTGGTGGTTTAGATCGCTTTTGGGAAGTGGAAAATGGTTAGGAGGTTGTCTTATCATCTCCCTTAGGGATAAATCCCAAAATGGGTTAATAGGCCTAATCGGTGCCTAATTAATTACCCACTAATCTGTCCAAAAAAATCAAACTTCAAATAGCTATATCTCCAAAATGGTATAACCCAAATCTATTATGACAACTCTATGGAAAGAGAAGCTATCATATCAATGGAGGTTGTTTCAACCCCTAACTCGACTTCTATCAAAATTTATATGCCTTATAAGTTTTCTTGGTCAAAGTCGTTCAATAAAATTTCAAGGGTCAAAAATGTCAATACTCAACATTTTCCAAAGTTATAGCATCCTACGACCCAATTTGGATTTAAAAATAATATTTTACAATCCTTTAATACGTAAAGCACCAAAATCTGTGCAGTTGTGATGTGCTTGGAAATAAATCGTTATTATCAAATTGCATCTCATTGAATACATGCTTAAACAAAATGATAGCCGAACTTCCATTATTAATTAGAACTCGGTGCACTATAGTAAGCTCAAATTGCGTTGTTATGAGTGTTATGTTAAATATTGGGCTATCTACTTCATTACTATCTCTATCTCTATCCCAGGAAACAATCTCATCGTCCATCCTACGATATTACTTGCTCGATGATCCATCCTCAGTTGTATAGTAAGCTGTTGGTGGTATATGCTCTAATAATATCACATAGCAAGTTGCTAGTAATATATCCTATTAGACGTTCCACCAATCCTTGAAATTCCATTCATGCTTTCTTTAACCTCCACCTCTTCATCTTTGTGAAAAAAGTATTTCAGAATCTTTACCTTTTTCATCATTTTTCACTTTCCAAACTTTATCTATTTATTCCCTTTCCCAACTTGGGTCATCAACACCAAGTTGTCTTCTGGGTTTTTCAGCTCCTTTGTTGTCGCAACATTAAACCTTTCAAGTAGACATCCAAACTTTCTCCTCTTAGTTGCTTCACACAATGAAATAACATCTCTGCATTGCACAATATGAACTCTTAATTGACTCAAAAACTTATTTGCCAACAAGTCACATGAACTTATGGATCCGGACTCAAGCTTGTAAAACCACATAGTTGTCCTTTCTTTCAGAAATAGTGGAAAGCATTTACAGTTAACATGATATGATGCTGGACACCATCCATATGCCAATCATATCTCAACAAGTGTTGTAAAGGGTCATTCGATCTGTTATACAAAGGCATTGTTAGCATAGTGAATTTTTAGGGATATCTTGCTTCCAATATCCCCGTCATAAGTGGTTTTCGACTTTTAACAAATTCCTATTTGTTATCAATATTCTATCTTTGACGAAGATGTATAATCATCTTAGTCATGACATCTTACTGACTTATATCACGTCCATAACGGTGTTGGCCGTTAGTGACATCCTAACCACATGCTCGGTCCGACAAAGGACCATGATGATCACCAATCGAGCATTCACAATCGCTTCCATAATGCCTAGATCTCCCTACCTCTAGAAAGTCCCTATGCATGTGCCTTCCATATTGATAATGTTATCTTTCATGACCACGTCCATGAAACTGCTCTAACTCGTGAGTATTACACCTAGCAAATTCCTTCAGTCGATCAACCAGGGGACTATTCCCCTATTATTTCCCTTGCCTATCTTACATCCTATTTATATTCCAAGGTTAATCGGTACCGATGATTCTGATGGATTTGTATCGATCGATCATTTGGGGATAGTAGTAGTTTCTGCCCTAGTTTGTCTCATTTCTTCTTGTTAGCTCTATTTTGTTTTTTTCTCCCTTTTGTTCTAGAGCTAATTTCACTTGTTCGAGCCTGAGAATTCTTCCAAGCATCATGCTCTCGAGTGTGAGAACTATTGGCATGAGTAGTTGTTCCTTAGCTATTTGCCTATTATGTTCGAATTGTCACCTCATCACTTCCATCAGTGTTTGCTGTATGCTTCATGATCTCTAGTAACAATTAACTCCCCATCGATCACATTGTCTTTCATAACCACATCCATGAGAGTGCTCTTGCTCTTGATCACCACCCTTGGCATCATCCCACTCTCGATCAACCAAAGGAATGTTCCCTTGTTGCTTCTCCTACATATCTTGCTCCCTATCCCTATTCTAGGGTCGATCGATCCTGATTGATTTGTACCAGTCGATGCTATAAGGTCGGCAGTAGTTGTTGTTCGATTCATCTCATATTCTTCTTGTTAACTCTGTTTGTTATTTTTTTCTCATATATTCTAGAATTACTTTCACTTAATCGAATATGAAAATTCCTCCTAACATCATGCCCTTTAGAGTGAGATCTATCTGCATGAGTAGTTGGTCCTTGAGTTGTTGCCTGTGGTGCTCGAATTGTCCCATAACCCTTTCAATTAGTGTTCAATCTGTTGTAACCATGGATTCATGAACTATAGCAAAAATTTGCTCCATTTCCTACCCAGTGACTACCTCTGATTGTTGTTGAGTTTGAGATTCTTGCTCATAACTGTGCTTTATGATGATATTGCCAATAGTGCCCATTCTCTACTAGTTTGTCTTTCATTATTTTTCTTCGAACCCATTGATATTATAGAGGATGTTGATCAAATCCAATAATCTAAAGAGAGAAAAACTAAGATCTATAAGTTCTCAGCAAAAGTACAAATAATGTTAGTCTTTCATTATTTAGATTGTAATAGCTAACTACGTTTATAAGTGGATTAGAAAACTTGAAAAGTAAGTTTGAATTCACCCTATTGGATATCTTAAATAATAAACACAAAAATAATAGATAAATAAATGAAAAAAGGTAAACACGCAAATTTCATACTAATTCAGCTATGCCTAATTGAATTTGTATGATTCTTATCAATGAATTTCAATTTTACAGAGGGATTTCAATTGCGTTGACTCAAAATTAGAAGAATAATGAGCTAAAATCTGAGAAATATATTCTTATATAAAAACAAGAATCTCCTACTGTGATGATCTCCCTATGCCTCCAGCACCCAATATACATGTATAGTGCATTGCGACGGTGCCCGGTCGATGTTGGACGGTTTTCAAGGGTTGTAAAATAAATAAAACAACCACCAAACCTATCATATATCTCAAAGCGCATCGAATAAAATATAATAGTCATCACAGATATAAAATAAGTGAGACGGTAAGAACCAATTGAACTAAAATATAAGAGCACATAGGTTCAAACAGGTATACAAAGTAGTAATAGAGTTTATACAACATATAATAAACTCAAAAGATAAACCATCTCTAAATAAAATAAACAAACATTGTCTAGGCTCTACAGTATCGCAGGGTAGAAAAAGCAATAATGAGTCCAAATATAAGTATGAGAAAGCATTGCCTTCTGCTTGTCCATCTATATAGCACCAAGCATCACCCAAACCTGCTATCTAGTCTACTCATTTAAAAGTACCCAAGATAATAAGAAGCACATAAAACCTTGAGGCAAAAAACAGTCAAGTAACAGCCATTTAATACCTAAATCCCTGAAGTGCACTCTCCGAAATAATTGCTAGTCGATCGGTCCGAACTATAAAGACCGATGACACCTAGATAAGGCTTTATAATGTAATTGTCATATTAGTAATGCATCCCAACTCTACGACTTACCCTCAACTTTAGGCCAAAGGCCCTTTCCAGTCCCTCGCAACTACCGTCAATCATGTCCTAACAATGTGAGAAATGTACCCAAGCCACTTAATAACTCTTTAATGGAAATTAAGTAGACTCTAACCATATAATACCTATATCCTGGTAGGTCCCCATCATTTAATACCTAATCCAAGGAGGACACCTTTCTGGTGCTCCCAAGCTGACATCACACAGAATCTCATCTGGCCACTTAATACTAATTTATGGGGAGAGGCGGACCCTACAATAGCCACTTACTACCCCAACCCCGAAGCAAAACCTTCCTGATTTCCCACTAATAAGTGTCTAATGGTAACCCCGACCATTTAATACTTCTTAAGTAGGAAGGAGGCGGACCCTTCATTAGCTACTTAATACCTACGATTCGGAAACAAGTCCTACATCCTAGGCATATTCCTTCCCCATGGGTCTTATGACTAGAGATGCTCCTCATCAGTAGTAAGTATACAAAATTACTTGTAGCTTCTAGGTGAAGGCAGACTTCTTTTGTGTAACTCTATTGACCTTGCATCCCAACCCACTAAACCAAACCTACAACCCAAAGCCTGAGTGTTGGGCTAGGCCCACTAATTCAAGTTTGTTCTAAACGTATAATTTAAGCTATATAATTTCCTACTATGAATATTACATTGCTTTCTATGTATAATTAATAATATTAATACTTACTTATTTGCTATTTTATAATTCCTAATTTATACACTTAGGCTTTGGTTTTCGTGTAATGTCTACTAAATGTCCATTACTCATCATAATTAGTCATTAATGTCAAAATTGGACAATCTCTAATCAGTCCTCATTTAATCCATTTAATCTATTTACCAGTTTCAAAATCCACCTATTATGTCTATTCAATTCCTCCATAAATGTCTTATTTCCTTAATCAATCCTCATTTAATTCCTTTTTAACTCTCTGTTTATCACAAATTTGTTGCTCGCTAAATTCGTAATTAATGTCCATAGATCATATTCCGATAACTATTACCCCGTTAACAACTAATACATATATAGTCGTAAATTACGTTATTATATATGTATATATATATCATTTTAAATATATATATATATATATATATATATTAACGTTAAGCACGGTTATACATGTGTGTATGTATGTATATATTTCTAATTATTAATTTCTAAACTATAATATTCCTTTCCACATTTTAATTTATCAGAGCCATCCTTCTAAAAAATGATTACCTTTAAAATTTCTTATAAATTAACCAAAAATGATATCTTTTCATCATTTGAAATTACAAGTGATTATCTCCTTTCTTTTATTGAAATAGGCAGTATAAACTACGAAAAAGTATATCTATATCTTACACATCTCTTTTCCTTTTTAGTATATCCCTTGTCAATTCAAACAACGCACATTTATACATATTTTAGAATAGGATAATTTATGGAAATTACAGGGAACCCGCTCCAAATAAATCAAAACATAGAAATTCATATTCAAATTCAACTAGGGCAACCTAATTTACAACCTAATTATAAATCTAGAATAAACTTTACAAACCTTCTACAATAATTAATATTTGGGACTATATTCAAATATCTATATTAGGTTGTTCATACTATTCTTATTCCAATTACCTATTTTATTAAATATATAGGCGATAATCATATATGTTTGTTTTAAACTTACAATTCATCATATCTTATTTAGGCATTATAATTAAATAAGAATTCAACGAGATAAATTTCAATGTTATAAATAAATTCTATAATTTCCGACTCACCTTTTAAGCTTTCCAAATCACTCCAAACTGAATCCAATCCTTTACTTGACTCTTTTTTCCATTCTAATCCAGTAAAAAATGTATAACAAGGTATATGCATATTATTAGAATTGCAGATTTGAGAAGAGATTGGAGGTTAAGAGAAATATAGACTAAATTTAACTTTTTCAACAGTATTGATCGCTTCTTCTCATCTACTCTTTTATTTTCCGCTCTTCTTCGATTTTTTTGTATGTGTATGTATGTATGTATGTGTATGTATGTATGTGTATGTATGTATATATATATTATTTTATAATTTTTTGAAGTAGTGGAGAAGAGAAAATGACAGAGCTTTGCTACTTGAATTAGAAAATATGAGAAGAGAAATGAGGGCTTAGGCCTTTATTTATAGGCGCATGAACCAATCGTGACCGTTAGATTAAAATAATCAAATCCGGATTTTGCCAAGGTTCAAACCCTAGCCGTCAAGTTCAAACCGGTCGATCGCTCTTCTAGAGGTGGTCGACCACTAGGCCAATGGTGGGATCCTAAAATTAATGTTGGTTTATTTTCTTTTTTCGTATTTAATTATATTTCTCTCGAAATTTCAAATGCTAATAATTTTTTCGTTTAAGCTCCGATCGTGAACTCCAAAAATGAAAGTTGCTCAGAGAATCACCATGAACGCAATGGTACAAATTTTGTGACAAAATTATAACATTTGCTCAAATTCTATTTTTGGACCTTTATTAGTTATTTATTAATTATCGTTAATTTTACGGGGTGTTACATTCTCCCCACTTAAAAGAATTTTTCCTCTAAAATTTTCTAAGGGTTGAATCATGTAACATAGCTCGCAACCAATCTAAGTGGTGTACATCCAATTTTACAACTAAACGTGTAAAGTGTTTGATGTATCACAATATATAAGGTAAGTATGCGGAATGATTCTAAATCGGTGTCTTCTATATGATTGCATTCTTTTAAAAACATTTAGAAAATATGATGCAAACAACCTAGATATACTGACAGTTCTATATGTATGCAACTTTTCAAAAATCAATTTTCACATAATAATTTCCACTCTTGTGAGTAGGAGTATGGTTTAATCTATTTTGCATCCAATACCTACTAGGAAAATCCTAGCACACAATTTTAGACATCCAAAATTTTAAAATTTTAGATTTCTATATCTTTACTTCTATGCCAAAAGGAATTTAGATGGAAAATTTTCATTTCCACCCTTCTTTTGGATGCCTATTCCAGTGTAACTAAAAACCTTCTCTTCCGCCCTCAATATTTTTCCAACTTTTCCAAGTACAATTTGGATAAGGAGGTTTATTTTTGGATATTAAAGTGTAATTATACTAAGCATAAGTTTCATTTCACTATCAATAAAGTATGTAAATACAAATTACAAAACTAAAACAACATTTTCCTTTGTTATTATCTATGTTTAGTATACTGTCACCCTAGTCGAACGGTAAAATTCATACTTACTAACACTTCGATGCTCCTTGCATTAGTATGCGGCATTTACAAATCAAAAAGTTTCTCATTTCAAGAGAAAATTTTTAAACACAATTTCCAAAAAAATTTCCAACTTGCAAAACAGTTTTAAGAATTGAATTCCAAAAGGTCATTTGAACAAAACTTCTCAAAAACATTTGAAGTCAACTTCTCAAAACTTACACTTACTTGAAATTCCTTTATACAAAATTTATCCAACATTTTATTTTTCTCTAAAACATTCCATCAGTTTTAAAATTACTTCCAAAACATTTCCAAAACTATTTATCGAACAATCACTAAATTCCCAAATCCCCTTTTGAAAATATTTCATATCAATTCTAAATATACCACCATCATTTCATAATTTTTAAACACTTCGAAACCAACTTTTCAAAAGCATTTAAACAAAAATTTCCAAATCTTTTGAACACAATTTTCTCAAAACATTTGCCACTTTGTCCTTAAAACCAAATCAAGCCACATCTTAATGAAATCGGGACTTAGTCAATGAGTTAATGGAGACGATTGATCCTAGTATTGTGCATTTAATTCTAGATTTAGGGAACCTTTTCTTTTCTTTTACTCTAAAATAATAAACTACCTACAAGCTTATTTATAAATTTTAGCTTTTTAGGCATAGGGATAATAACCCGTGATTCTGCAACAAACCTTTTACTTTCCTCCACATTCTAAAATTTATTTTTTCCAAAATCCTAAGTTTTTGGGATTTAATAATTTTTAATATCTAGTTGTTAACTTAATTTCCTAATTATTTTATAAACTTCCAGTCTTACCTACTTTTTGATTTCTAGTTATGTGTCCTTATGAGATTTCCTTATTTACAATGTTTCTTAATATACTTGTGTGTGTGTGTATATATATATATATATATATATATATAAACACACCGGTCTCATCCCAACCATTAATCAACACAGTAATATAATAAGAATGTATCTCATAACATATCGTACGCTTTTCCTAAATTTGAAAGGAGACAAATAACAATTACATCCTAGAAACCCTAAAATAAAATTGTTGGAAGCTACACTTCTTCATTAACCAAAGTCGACGATGTTGTGGCTCTAACACTTCTTACTAAGTTAAGATGGACAATTCTAGTATACCTTCTACTTTCAACCAACTTCCTGAACTCACCTTCTTAGCTTCCAATAAATGCGGTCTATCCATTACTTCAATCATTGTATCAAATTATGGAATAAATTATGCGTTCCCACACCGCTTTAGGTAAGCAATATAAGCTATTCACAATTGGAATTACTCATTGGAAAATTGGTTTGGTGGAGTAACTCCTACTGCCTATCTGTCCTTTATCAGTCCTTAAGTTATTAGCATCCTTATGCATATGTGTCATCTTAACACACTCTTCTCCAACCATACTACTATCTTCTTTTAATCCAATCTCTTGATAGTATCCTCAAACCTTTATATTCATCTTCTTTACCCTTGATCTTTCATGCAATTATGTCTTTGGACTCACAAAATTGAATTTTGATATTATTCCCCATTCCTTTGAGGGTTCTTCTGATGGCTCTCACATATCTCCAATAAAATATTCCTAAGTTGATACCAATATCCCTTATATTTAATGAGGATTTCTTGTTGCTACGCTATGAGATTCCATAGCTATTTTATCATAGCATAAAACTTTGTCTCATCTTACCTAGGTACTCATCCCTAACTACTTCATATCAAAAACTATTTTGGGTTCCAACATTCTTTATAAAACTAAAACTTCCCGATCATGAAGTGTCTAATTCAAAACCTTTATTTTAGAAATATAAACCTGAAATATTATGTGTGTATATATATATATAGAATTTTTTTAAAAAAATTGCTTGGTTTCCAGAAAGGAGCTATGAAAAATTTGCATTTTTAAAGACTTTCCACAACAAAGACTTATTCCTTTAAAATTTTGATTTTGAATTCAAAACATTCAAAAAACACAATTATCATACCAAACCATTTTTTAAAAAACATCTTCTATAACATTAAATGATGAAAAGTGTGGAGTAGGCAAGGATAACTTTCATCCTATTATTTTTCTATACTCATGCTATCTCCACTTCCACCTTTGATAGAGATTTTAATACCACAAGATGTGGACTTCTAAAAGATATGCATAATGCAACATCAATCTAAGTGTTTATCTAAAGTATATGCGCAATTACTACATATTCATGGAATTTATCCATTTTTCCTATCAGATTCATATTGTTTTTCTGCTATATTATTTCTAACTAGATTACTAATCCTATTTTTTTCAAACAAAAACTTCTTAATATATCCTTTAAAAAACTCATTCAAATTATTTCAAGGTATTTTCAAAACCTTTTTATCAAATTCTTTCACATGGGGTTGACTTAGAAATGGACTTTAATTGTCAATCCTTTTGGACTCTCTTTAATTTCCATTCATCCTTAACTCACCTCCATCAAAAATATGGCTTACCTCCATATGGTAAATAATGCACACCTTCTTGAGGGTACTTGCTCCACTCCTCCTTCACATCTTACTCCACTCCTGTCATTCCTTATTTCTGGATGTTTGTGACATATAGGTTCTTATCTCCCATTGGTCTGAATGAGATGTAAGTCTTCAATCAAAAATCGATCAAAATATAAATCTTAATATAGTCTAGGCCTAACAAAGGAGTCAAGTATCATCTAGCCTTCGAGATTCTCTTATATGTCATGCTCATGCTCTTTTTGGTCCACTCTCATGATACACTACAACAAAACAGTCTTTTTACAACGGGCAATGCCCGTTGTAATAGGCCTCGTTGTAATAGATCCACCACATTTTACAACGGGCAAAGCACGTTGTAAAAACCGTTGCAGTATACCTTTTTATAATGGGTTATGACCGTTGTAATAGACTATAATACAACGGCCAAAACCCGTTGCAATAGACTAACCATACTAGTTGCATAGCCTGTTTCACAACATGCATTGACCGTTGTAAAAAGCTCATAAAACAACACACATTGCCCGTTGCAAAATAAATGCAAATTTAAAAAAAAATTACAGCAGCATCCATGCAATACATCTATACAAATTATCAACGTTAATGAAACAATATGTGATTTTGCTAACACTATACATTTGCTTTAAGATCCAACTTCAGGCAACTGATCAAACACATAAGGAACTTTCTGAAAAGATAAAAGTTTCAATGGCATTAACTTGGTGTTCTATTGATGTACTCCTAACGTATGCTAATTGTTGCATATTAGGATATGCAAAAAAACCTATTAATTATAAAGCTATAATGAGCTAAATTGCATCAAAACATTGAATGACTTCAGAGGTACTTTTCTCCCAACACAGGTCACAATTTAAAAGAGAGTTATACGACATGATAGTTTTGCTTATTCAACCGGCAATCGAGAGAACCAAACAATATGGGGATAACTGAAAACGGCAGTTTTTAGCATCCTTAATATTAGCCTGATATCTTTATATCCCTACATTTCTTATCCTAGCACTTCTCACTTTGATGACATAAAGACTAAGATAAAACAAGTATAAGTTATACTGACAATATTGGAAGAAATGTTATCTTCCATAATGCAGTTTTTGATAAAAACATTGAAAGTGCAATTGAAACTGTAATTCCAGCGTAACAATATTAACACTAAATATGCATCAAAAAGTAAATGACCAACAAGTTTTTTACATGATTAATATAAAATTAACTTATTGGAAGTAACCAAAATATGCGTCAATCTTAAATTCTAACATTCCAAGCAACAATATCTCTGTCCCAAACACAGCCGCACCTCCCTTCCGACCCCTATACACCCTCGACCATTTATCCTCGTCGCCTTCAGCACCACCAGCAGCACAAACCAATCGTAAATTACAAAATCTTCCTGCATTTACAAAAAAAAACATAATTTCGAATAATTTATGTGCTGCGAACATAATTTGGGAAAAATTTATTCGAAATTGCTGGAAGTAAGAATTGTCAATTTTTGTTGATAATTTATTAAGCATAAGGTAACTTGTTACCTTGTGAGAAATAGCATCAACAAAATGGTCATCTTCAGAGACTAAGGATGCAATGGCTTTAAGGAGCAACCTGCCTTGAACTTTTGAAGGTACTCTATAAATCCATTTAAGTGTTCCCTTTGTCATGGAATGCCGTATTCGAACTCATTTCCTTCTACTGGTAGCACCCTTTTCTTCTGCTTACAACATTCACAATTAACAAATAAACAACACTGAAACAATATCACCTATAATAATAAGCATTGCGAGGAAAAATATATTATTGTCTGGTAATTTACCATAGAACCAAATGTTTGATTCAATAAATCAATTGAAGGTTTAATCAGACCATAAGACTCAAATTCTAAATGTTAAGATTCGAGTGTGCATACACAATTATCACACACCGACGTATCTGTATAAGCAATGTTACACCATTTACTTAAATGCAAATCTAACTGCTCCTTCTTGTTCAAGATAAAAAATAACTCATAAATATATTGTACAGTAGAAGGAACAGCTGGTTGAAAACATGGAAGAAACTTGAAGAAACACGCACTTTGCATTTGATCATGTTCATGGGTCACGCTTTTTAAACACTTATTTCTTTACAATCAACATACTGCGTATAATCTGTTTAATTTAACTGCTTATGCAGAATTTATGTGCTAATTCAGCATAAGCCATGTACCAAATGCGTCTATCTTTGTCTTTCATTTTCCCTTCGCTTATTGACAAGAATATTATTCTATTCTTTGTCATTGGAATATATTATTTTATAATTAATATTTATACGCAAATAGAAAGTTCTAAGTTTGTTTGAACCTTCTAACATTTCTACTTTAATTGATGTGAAGAAGTAATAAAATAAATAAGTTGGGAAACTTACCACAGTTCAAATACGTATAACAATGGATGAAGACGCAATATGCTGCAACTTACCATAGTTATTCCAAGGGGAAGAGCCAACAATATTGGTCCAGTCCCGATCAGTCTGAGTGATTGAAGACGCAAAATGCTGCAACTCCAGCCCAAGTTCGTCGTCAGTTATCACTGACGATTGAGCACCGTTAGTTAAACTTCTTGCTTGTCACATTAGCTACATTTCTGCCTCCACACGCTATTCTATCTGTTTTTGTCACATTTGCTTGTCACATTAGACCTGACCAAGTAAGTGAAGAAGAGCGTAGTTAAAACAAACTTACTGAAGCATATATATATAACAAAATTATCGTATATAAATGTATATAAACATGTTACACAGAATATAAAAAAAAATACTCACAACTCACATAGGTGATTAAACCGTCGTCATTAAAAAACAAAAGAAAACTGTAACGACCCTAAACTTTTATTGATTTTTATTTGTTAAATTAATTGAAATTTTGTGAAATTTTAAACAATAAAATTTGAAAATAAAATTTTATTATTTGGAATACGTCTATTTTAATATAGCAACTGGTAAATTTTCATCTGATAATATTGAAGTTTATTTTCCTGTGAAATTTTATTTCAAATCAAACCGGTTAATAACAGTGAATTTAAAAGTTTTCCGAAACCAAAATATGTCAACAGGAGAAAATTTATTCAGATCATTCTGAATCAGACTGCGAAATTCGTTTTTCCAAATTTGGATTTCTATTGCTCCGTTTATCTTAATCCTGTCAAAATTAGCAGCATTTTTGGTACCAATTATCGACTTTCGATCGGATGATCGTACCACTAGTATCTGTATACCGTTTTGATCATCTCGTCGCGCTGATCACCACGGTATATTTATTTTTGTATTTTGATGTTCGGTGCACGGTGAAATCTGTGAAACAGATAACTGTACCACTTTTACACTTTTGATAAGTATACCCATTCAAATTTCAAAGGCTGAAATAAACGGTCACTAGCATTTATTATCAGCTGTTACTATTCCATCACTTCAATGCATTAATGGATCATGTCTTTTATCTCCATCAGTTTTGAAATATAAAATTTTTATATATGTTGTACGTTAGCACTTCTACCTTTTGGCTATTCATTGTTCTTCCTCCCGCATAGTTTTTCACTGTAAGTATTTATTTTCTTCCCATTTTCTCAAAATGTTTTCTCCCTCTCCTTATGATAACCGGCCGCCATCACTTTATCCCACCCTCCTTCCAAACAACCCGAAGCACTTCCCCCTTCCTGCAAGCAAAACCCATGCCATCACCGAAGCCTCTTCCAACACTACACTCCACCATCCTATTAGCAACCGAGCCAACATTGACAACACCCACCCACATTCCGTTCAACCCATTTCCCCAACGTCAGCATCCCGCCATCTTCCTCCACCCCGACAGCACCAGACCCGCCTACCACCGAAGCCACACCCACTTGTAGCCGCCTATGGCCGAACTCGCCCAGTCTTCCACCGTTCTTCCCTCTCCCATCCACTTGACACGCTCCTCCTCCCATCTCCACACGCGCCTCCGCCTGCCCGCCTACCGCCTGCACTGCCCTACCAGCCCTCGCATGGACTCGTCCTCCATGTACAAACCCTTCGCATATGCAGAAAACAACAGCCGTTCCAAGCTTCTCCACAACCGCCCCTCTTCTTCTGGCTCCTCCCATCACCGTGCATGCGGCCTATCCATCCTCTCCTCCTTCTCACTGAACTGTCCATTCGCATCCCTCACGCCATAGCCTGCTGCTCCTTCTCTTTGTATCGGTAATATTTTATTTTTACTTGTTTGATCGGCAATAATCAGTTGACAAAATATGTTTCCAGAACTATATTTTATGTTAATGTATATAAGTTTTTCTGTATATATAAAGAGGTTGCTGTATGATTTATGTTACCATGTATGTATATATATATATATGCTTTGCTATTATACACATTTTTTTATAGTTTTATTTTAAATTTTAAATCTGAAAGCCTTTGAGCCCCAAATCCTTGTTTAAAGAATTTTGTTTATATATTGACTATATATTTGTTTATACAGAGATTTGTGTAAGTCTTGTATCCATGTTTATATGTTTGTTTATATCTCCCAGTGTGTGTGTATATATAGTTATAGTCATACAAGGCACCTGAGTTTGGTTTTGAGTATATTGTATCATATGTCTGCCTATTGTATATGCATTGGTCCCGCAATATATAATATTATTTTATATATATACTTTGTATATATATCAATTTCAACATATACTATATTAGGTTGTACCTGGTTTTGTTAAGTTCTGTTTATATGAAAGATTTATCTGTTGAATATATATATATATATATATATATACATATAAATATAGAATTGTATAAAGTTGTATACCGTCTATGGTTACAAAAATAAGTTATATATTTAGTATATATAAGTAAGTATATATATTAGCTTATATATGTTATACATTTATTTAATTTTAGTGTGTCTGCATATGTATATTTGGTCTGCACATATTTCTTGGATCTGCTATACATTTGTTAAACATATGCCTGGTATCTACAGGGTATACATAGGTCGCATATTTTGTTGTGTATATTAGTTTGCATACCTGTTCATTTATATAAGATACTGTTGTTGACAAAGATCTTAGATTGTATTTGTGGGCTAGGCTCGATTTACCTTTCAAAAAAAAGACATAGATTTTAGACAATTGTATGCATATATAATATGGGTCTGCATATATATTCATATATTGCATCTGCATTCATTTTGAGTAACGTGCATGTAGTTGTTTGCATATAAATAGCTTACATGTATTTGTTTATATATATATATATACTATTTGGTTTTAAGTTGATTTTATAAATACTAATCTTTATATATACTGTTTAAATATAAAATATAGTGTTTATATTTTATCAGTCTTAAACTTTTGGTTTGTTGGTTGATTACATAAGTTATATAAATATATATATATATATATATATATATAGGTTAAACTATTAAGTTTTAAATGTATTGATTCAAAATATATTTAATATAATATATATTTGAATTTAGAATTTGATTTTATATATATATAGTTATATATAAGTTCTCTTATACCATTGATCTTCATCAATCCAGTTTGATTTGATTTCATCAATTCCGAGCTATCAGTTGTGCTCGTCAAATTCGTGACAATCTAGCTTTGCTTTGGAAGTCGTGCTTGCATTTCGTAATTCAATTTCATTGTCCATCCTCTCTAGCCTCGAAAGGTGAGCAATCACTCATGATTAACGTTCTTTTATTTATTAAATTCAATTTCAATTGAAACGACAATTGAAATATTACTACTGTTAGTTAGTTTCATTGTTGTATATATGCTATTTTCTGTATCTGTTCACCTGTGACATCTGACACCCGTATCTAGAATTCATATGTCTGTTATTACTATCATCTGTAACTGTTCACCTGTGACATCTGACACCAGTATCTGTTTTATTATTATTGATGACATATGCCTGTTGTTATATTTTATATTATTTGTATCACTCTACAAGTTCCCTGTTAGTATAGAATTCACTATGGGTTGAAATGATACATACCCGAACGGACTTTAGAATAGGAGAAAATCGTTATGGGTTGAAATGATAAACCCAAGCGATTTTCATTTGTATTGAAATTAGGATTACGGGTCGAAATGATATTTACCCGTATATATTTAAATTTCGGATTGAAATGATAAATATCCGTATCACTTAACCATATGATAAATATATATACAGACACCGTTGGTCCATATATATAAATATTTTAAAAAATGAATTCTATGGTTTTGGAAAGAAATATATGGTTTTAATAAATGTTGAGCCTTAAATTATTATATATATAAATGGGAATGATTGATTTAAATACATATAATATGTTGAGTATTTAAAATATATTTCAAAATAGATTTTGGTAATAATTTGAATAAGTTAAGGTTAGAAAGATAATTTGAATTTAGTTGAAATTGTATTCAATAAAGAATTTTATTTAATTAAACCGATTTGAAACTTATTGAAATTGAGATGTAAGATATGATTTATAACTTGAGTTTGATTTATAAGTAATCTAATGAATATTTCTTGTTTAAATAAAGTTTAAGGAAATATTTAGTAAAATGTAATTTAAGGCTAGTTAAATGATATTGAATTTATTAAGTGAATATTCCCTGATTAAATAATAAATGAAGTTAAATCAAGAGCTATATGAAACTGTTAAATTTAACTTTGAAATTGTTGCATATTAAAGCTTTGAAATATATTGGAATTTAAATGGTTTATTTTGTGATTTAGATCTGTATTTGAAATCAATATAATTTGAATTTGTTATTTAGAAACTGAATTGAATTAAAATGGAAAATTTAGATTGAAATAAATTTGAATTTGGAATTTGAGTTAATTTGAATCGATTTGTGAGGCTTGAGGAAATTATAAATACTTTACTTTATAAATTAATTAATGAACATACACTATTTTGGAAATAGATATATTGAATGAAAATGATATTTTGATTTTGAAGTAAATAAATTTAAAATGACCGCGGTGTCACAGTGTATATTTCCACCTTGTAGATAGTTCTGAAGATCCTTAGAGGATGGTTATCCCAAACATCCTTTAAGTTACTTGTATTTCAGATGATATTTCACTTGAGTTGGATTTATTGATATAAGAATGTTAATCCTGACTCGAGTGTTTTGTGTTTTGCTTTACGCTCGGATCAGACCGAGTGATACATCATTTGAGACTCACCTTTGAAGTTTGGAGCTTCCTTTGGAGATCCAACTACCGCCTCAGTTTTCAGCTCTTCTAGTTGATTTGTTCAGAGAAGTCATCTGTTGTACTGGAGACTTCACTGCATTTGAGATATTCTGTTTTATTTTATTTCTAACTCTGATGTTTATATAGTAGCTTCATGAACTACTATTTTATCTATTCCGCTGCATATTATTGTATTACTCTGTGTCTGTGATTCTGTGATTGATTTATTTACTGTATATTCTGAGTTTTGCCAAATTTAAATTAACAATCTGATATTTTGAACCATTCAAGTCAGACATGTGTGGATTATTGTCGATTTAAATGGTCCATAATAGCGGGTCGTTACAGTTGGTATCAGAGCTTTGGCTCTAGGCAAAGCTTAGCATATATAGTAAATTTATTTACAGAATCACTTTCGTTCGAGTTTGAATCTCTTCCTTTTGACTCGTTTTCCTTTGAACTTTGGAACGTTCCTTGCAGTTCCAAAATTCATTCTTGTCTATCCCTATTAGTATTCTTTTGATTCTGGAGTATCCCATAACTCCACTTCGAATGATCTCTATAAGAATAGAATACCACCGATCTTTGATTGATTTGTGAAGGGGTGAAACTACTTCACAATTGGCATTGATTCACCGGAGATTTCTATATCTTTGGTTTAGATGCCGCTATCTCTGGCGATCGAATGTCGATTTGCCTCAGAATTCTGCACTGATCTTATTTTGAAATCACGGTTGATCGGTTAAGGTCACCCGCGATTTATATAAGTATATCGATCTATAGTTTTGTAATTAATTACCTCATTTTGTTCAAACTTATCTTCGAATCAGAATCCTAATTGATTAGAGTCCCTCTAATTTGAATTTCTATCTTTGATTTGAAATCCATTCTTGAATCATCCTTTTGAAAAATCGGGTTTATTCGTATTTTGGAAATTGTTTTATATATCGAAATTTTTATAAGTATGATTATATTCTATATATAAAAGTGAAAATGTTTTCGATAAGGATTATATATACCTTTTAAAAATAAGAATTTGAATTTTTGAAAGGATTTGAAATTATATAAGAATTTGATTTATATAAAAATGATTTATAACTAAAGGATTTGAAATTTGAAATTCGAGAATTGAACTCCGGTATTTTGAAATTGGTTTTAAGATTTTGAAATATATAATAATAGTTTGATTTAAAAATATTTTCCAAATAAGAAATGTTTCAAATGATTTTAATGAGTTTCGAAGAAATTTCAAAGGAAGTTGAGAAAATAGAAGTCCAGAACTCACTTATGTCGCTGGAAAATAATTTCGGTGATGAGTGCACGCATCATCGACATTGATTTTCAAGTTTCAGAGTGGGGGAGAGGCCACTTTAGTAGCATTGCTACGCGAGTGATTTTGCGAAACCAATTTTGATTTCAAATTCCAAAGTAAGATTTGATATTCGAAAGATATATGTATATATATATATTTGAAATGATTTGAAGTAAGCCGGTGTTCATTCCTCGAGTTTTGGATTTGATATAACCCTATCTATTAAAATTGATTTACTGATTTGTTGCTGATTTCCAACTCTTGAATTTGAAAATGATTTCTTCGACTATTTTGAAGTTCGAGTACTTCCAAATCAAGATTAACTTTTCAAAGCTAAGAAATTTTGAAAAGTATTTTTTTTGATAAAGTATATAAGTTTGTTTTGAATGTTTAAGTATGTAGTAATATGATTTAATAAGTTGAAACTGTTTTGTTAAGTAAATGAATAAGGCAATTCTATGCTTTGAAAAGAATTTGGTCTTCAAAATATTTTGAATAAAATCTAGTTTAAATGTTTTAACTTAGTAACATCTTTATGAAACTATGTATTCAACAAGTTGGAATAAACATATAAGTTGTACGTATGCTGTTTTATTCGCATAATTAATTTGATCCAGGTTTGAGTAAACAAGTTCGAGGTGAATTACACCATTTCATGTTAGGATTTTTCATTCGATTCTTGAGGGCGAATATTTGATATGGATTTTGGGCTTGATTCTAGAATTCTCTATCATAGTATATGGCTATGCAAGGAGACTGATGGCTTCTAGTCGAGAAACCATATCGAAGTCCGCATTAGGGAAGTCGAATGGACAATACTAGTTCGAAAGCGAACTTGTGTGATCGAGCGAGTGATCAAATGTGATTTTGCGAAATGATGACGTATGTACATCTTATATTCTAATATCATTGATATATTTTGACGTTGAAATTTTGAAGCTGTCGGGTTAGAATATCTTTGCTTACCAAAAGAAAATTTCCAATTTAAATTACAAAGATATATAACCCATAAAAGAAAAGATATTCAATCCCATATAGCTCTTCGTACAGCGAAATTATTTTTGAAATTTTGATCTGGATATAAGATGGACCTTATGTAAATATAAGATGATTTTGAAAACCATTGATTTTGGAAATGAATTGTTTGACTTAATTATATTAATTTGGAAATTTGGATTTATTTCCTAAATTTATTATTTTGGAAACTTTGAAACTAAAGATAATTAATTTGAGAAGAAATAATTTGGTGAAATTGTATATGATTTTGAAATTGAACTGATATTGAAACAAATTGAAATTTGAGAACCTTATGTTACTAAACACTTGATTTGGGAGTTGTCGAACTTATATAAAATTGATTTGTATGAGTATGAAATTGATTCGAAAACTATAGATTTGAAAAGGTACTCAAATTTGAAAGTGAAATCTTATATAATTGAAGTCTATATAAGTATGATTTGATATACTATTGATTTTGGAAAGTATTTGATTTGAAAATTTAATCTTATATATAATGGATTTTATATAAGTACGATATTTGAAAGTGATTTGAAAGGTACTATATGATACATATTTTCAAAGTAAAGATATGGAAAGTGCCTTCTGCTTGATATCCGATTTGTGGCCACATCTTGGATTCATTCTATCGATATTATTCTCTCTGATTTTGGTTTTCCAGATATGATACTCGAGTGTCCTTCGAATTCCATGGCGTTACCCATGGTCTTACGAACTCGACTGCATAGCGTAATTCGCAAGGCAGTGATTGCTTAAAAGGTACGGATGTTTCTTGGGGGATCCAGGCGTAACCATTGTGTATCTGCGATCTATGGTCGTGTTAGTGGCGTAATCCGCAAGGCAGAGATTGCTTAAGGGGTATGGATGTTTCCTGGGGGATCTAGGCGTAAGCATTTTTATGTATCCTGCGGTCCACCGTTTTGTTGCATGGCGAAATTCGCAAGGCAGTGAATGCTTAAAAGGTACGGATGTTTCCTGGGGGACCCAGGCGTAACCATTGTGTATCTGCGATCCATGATTTGTTCGTTTTTGTTTGGATTGTACTTTCCATATCTATTTTTAAAAGTTTTCCAGTATTTTCACTGGGTGTTGAAACAGGTCTACTAAGTACCTGGAGAATTCTAGTTTTGCGTCTGATCAACGCACTACCAGAGTCTACAGGAACAAGGATAAACTTGTTGAAACATCGAGTTATAAAATTATTTTATTATAAAGGTATTTTCAACAAAGGAATTTTGTATTAATATTTGAAATTGAAATTCTTATGGTTTGAATTAATTATTCGTGCCCGATGCTATTCTTTTGAATCTACCTTATCTGCTCAGCTTTATTTATTCACCTATATTCTATTTCCAAATCCTCCTTCTTTTCCTTGTTGACTATATTCTTTTAAGTATTGTTTAATTATAGACTACATGGTTTAATAGAAATTTTAGTGTTATAAATATTTTGAGGTTATAAAACATATTTAAAGTAAATGATTATTGATTATTAATAATATTTGAAAGGTATCTTGAGATAAAAAAAATTAATAAATTAATAAATTATGAATTATGGATTTAATGTTTTCAAATAGCTTCTTTGTAAATATAAGTAATAATGTAAATAATTGTTTTCAAATAGTTTTCATATATCTATAAAGTTGTTATTTAAGCATATAAATGGTAATTGTAAGGAAGCAAGAAATTTTGCAAAGGGGTCTTGAAAAAGTTTTAAAGTATATAAGACAATTGAATTGCAAATGAAGTTTTCAAATTTAAGTAAAATTTATATATAGTTGCAAATTAATTGTTTAATCTTGTCTGTTAACCTACCTTTTCTGCCTGGTTGTTCTATTCTCCTACCTCCTCTCTTTTCGGGGACGAAAAGTTTTGAGTGGGGGAGAGTGTAACGACCCTAAACTTTTATTGATTTTTATTTGTTAAATTAATTGAAATTTTGTGAAATTTTAAACAATAAAATTTGAAAATAAAAATTTATTATTTGGAATACGTCTATTTTAATATAGCAACTGGTAAATTTTCATCTGATAATATTGAAGTTTATTTTCCTGTGAAATTTTATTTCAAATCAAACCGGTTAATAACAGTGAATTTAAAAGTTTTCCGAAACCAAAATATGTCAACAGGAGAAAATTTATTCAGATCATTCTGAATCAGATTGTGAAATTCGTTTTTCCAAATTTGGATTTCTATTGCTCCGTTTATCTTAATCCTGTCAAAATTAGCAGCATTTCTGGTACCGATTATCGACTTTCGATCGGATGATCGTACCACTAGTATCTGTATACCGTTTTGATCGTCTCGTCGCGCTGATCACCACGGTATATTTATTTTTGCATTTTGATGTCCGGTGCATGGTGAAATCTGTGAAACAGATAACTGTACCAGTACCACTTTTACACTTTTGATAAGTATGCCCATTCAAATTTCAAAGGCTGAAATAAACGGTCACTAGCATTTATTATCAGCTGTTACTATTCCATCACTTCAATGCATTAATGGATCATGTCTTTTATCTCCATCAGTTTTGAAATATAAAAATTTTATATATGTTGTACGTTAGCACTTCTACCTTTTGGCTATTCATTGTTCTTCCTCCCGCATAGTTTTTCACTGTAAGTATTTATTTTCTTCCCATTTTCTCAAAATGTTTTCTCCCTCTCCTTATGATAACCGGCCGCCATCACTTTATCCCACCCTCCTTCCAAACAACCCGAAGCACTTCCCCCTTCCTGCAAGCAAAACCCATGCCATCACCGAAGCCTCTTCCAACACTACACTCCACCATCCTATTAGCAACCGAGCCAACATCGACAACACCCACCCATATTCCGTTCAACCCATTTCCCCCACGTAAGCATCCCGCCATCTTCCTCCACCCCGACAGCACCAGACCCGCCTACCACCGAAGCCACACCCACTTGTAGCCACCTATGGCCGAACTCGCCCAGTCTTCCACCGTTCTTCCCTCTCCCATCCACTTGACACGCTCCTCCTCCCATCTCCACACGCGCCTCCGCCTGCCCGCCTACCGCCTAAACTGCCCTACCAGCCCTCGCATGGACTCGTCCTCCATGTACAAACCCTTCGCATATGTAGAAAACAACAGCCGTTCCAAGCTTCTCCACAACCGCCCCTCTTCTTCTGGCTCCTCCCATCACCGTGCATGCGGCCTATCCATCCTCTCCTCCTTCTCACTGAACTGTCCATTCGCGTCCCTCACGCCATAGCCTGCTGCTCCTTCTCTTTGTATCGGTAATATTTTATTTTTACTTGTTTGATCGGCAATAATCAGTTGACAAAATATGTTTCCAGAACTATATTTTATGTTAATGTATATAAGTTTTTCTGTATATATAAAGAGGTTGCTGTATGATTTATGTTACCATGTATGTATATATATATGCTTTGCTGTTATACACATATAATTTTTTAGGTTTATTTTAAATTTTAAATCTGAAAGCCTTTGAGCCCCAAATCCTTGTTTAAAGAATTTTATTTATATATTGACTATATATTTGTTTATACAGAGATTTGTGTAAGTCTTGTATCCATGTTTATATGTTTGTTTATATCTCCCAGTGTGTGTATATATATAGTTATAGTCATACAAGGCACCTGAGTTTGGTTTTGAGTATATTGTATCATATGTCTGCCTATTGTATATGCATTGGTCCAGCAATATATAATATTATTTTATATATATACTTTGTATATATATCAATTTCAACATATACTATATTAGGTTGTACCTGGTTTTGTTAAGTTCTGTTTATATGAAAGATTTATCTGTTGAATATATATATATATATATACATATAAATATAGAATTGTATAAAGTTGTATACCGTCTATGGTTACAAAAATAAGTTATATATTTAGTATATATAAGTAAGTATATATATTAGCTTATATATGTTATACATTTATTTAATTTTAGTGTGTCTGTGTAACAACCCTGGTTTTTGAGATTACCTTGAATATTAAATTATAATGGTGATTATAATTTAATATTGGAATTAATTGGACTAATAAGTAGAAAATATTATTTATTTTAATAAACAATGGATTTGGGTTAGCTTGGGCTAAATAAAATGATAAACATGAGAGAAATAAAGTTTTACTTTATTTCATGAATGTTGAATGTATTGTTTTGGGTACATTCAATTAAAAATTGATAATGTGTGCAATATTATGATTTTTGCCAATATTGCCATTTTATTAATTTAAATATATGAGAATTGATTAATATAATAATTATTCACGGGGAATATGATTAATAATGATGCAAAATATTTTATTAGTGTTAGAACATGTATTTACATTCATTGGAATGTAATATACGTTTATATTTAATCAATTTGTATCATATTGCAATTTATTTTGCAAAAGTGTAGAAATTAGTTAAATTTAGTAATATCAGTAAAATAAATAATAAAAGTGTAAAATTTGGGTTTTTACATTTTTATTTGGAATCTAGGTGTTGAGACGATTCCAACAAGTCCAAGTTTGCTAAATTTGGATTTAAATTGAAGAAGTTATGAAGATTTAAATAAAAGACATGAACATAATTTGATAAACTAAAATTTGATTAAGTGTTATTGGGTTGCTATTGCTTTTGGCCCAAACCCATTGCCTAGAGAAGCTTCTGGATGAGAAACATGAAAATGAACGTACAGTTCATTCTCTTCTTTCATCTTCTTCCTCAGAAAACTTCCTGAAGCTTTGCAAATGGCCTCCTCAACTTAGAATTCATCCAAATCTCCATTTTATTGCTCGAATTAGATAGATTTTCAGTCCAAAAACAAGAGAAGTTAATCTCTAATCTATTTATCTCTCCAATTTGAGGAGAAATCCATTTTTCATATACTGTAACTTTTATTTACCCCTCTTTTTGGTTTGCATGGCTTTCTTTTAGCTTCTATAGGTGGAATCGAAGCTCCAAAGCGCTGAAAGCTCAAGTCTTCTTGCCAAAAATCGTCTCCTTTGCTAAGTACAGTAAGTATAAAACTTACAGTAGCTGAATTTTGCCTCTGGTTGAAAAAATTCGTAGCTTATTTCTGTCTATTTTGAAGCTGAAACTAATTTTATCATATCTCTCACGTTTTTTATCCAAATTGGATGATCTTTGATGTTCTGGAAAGCTTAGGATTTAAGCTAAAAGTTTCATGTTTTGAGTTTTATGAATTTTTGAGTTTAATTTGGTCAAAAATGCACTTCTTTGTCGCTGTCCCGAGAGCAAAAGACAGCGACAATAAATCCATACCTGATAATTGTTTTGGGAATATCTTTTGACTTGTAAGTCCGAATCAGGTGATTCTTTTTTTGAATTCTATCTATGAAAATGCTCTTCAACTTTTATGTTTTATGATTTGTCAAAATCTATGATCTACAGGGTCAAAATGGCTCTTTAAGTCGCAGCCCTGTTGTTATGCATATTGTTCTCAGTTATGTAATTTTAAACCTGAGCTAGTATTTTGTGCATAACTTTTGCATTTCTTATCCAAATCCTATAATTTTTAAAGTTTTGGAAACTGCAGAAAGAGTATGACAACTTTTATATGTATCACTTTCTGAAATTCATCAATTAAAATGTTGAAAACCTCTTGCAAACTCGCTGTCCTGTTGTTATAGTGTACTCAGTGTTTTGTGCCAACCTGAGCTAGTATTTTGTGCATAACTTTTGCATTTATTTTCCAAATCCTATAATTTTTAAAGTTTTGGAAACTGAAGAAAGAGTGTGACAACTTTTATTTGTATCACTTTCTGAAATTCATTGATTAAAATGTTGAAAAACCTCTTGCAAACTCGCTGTCCTGTTGTTATAGTGTACTCAGTGTTTTGTGCCAACCTGAGCTAGTATTCTGTGCATAACTTTTGCGTTTCTTATCCAAATCCTATAATTTTTAAAGTTTTGGAAACTGCAGAAAGAATGTGACAACTTTCATTTGTATCACTTTTTGAAATTCTGTGATTAAAGGATCGAAATAGCTGATGCAAGATCGCTATCTTGAACACTTGCATGTAGTCTTGTGTGGTATTTGCTTTGGTTGATGAGTTTTCTGATGATTTGTTTTTTTTCACTTGATTTGCGAATAGTTTGAGCTTAGTATTTTATACCATATGCCGATGATATGAGGCAAGGTATATGACTTTTGGGAACATCTGAGTTTCTATTTTAATGTTGATTTAACTAACGGTTAGTAAACTGTTTAGTGCGAACGTGTGGTATGGGACACAGGTTAACACTTTACAGATTACTCTCCGAAAGTTAGCGACACATTCTAGAATTACTAGTGCTATGACCTTCGGGTCATCTGAGAATCTGAGAATCTGAGAAATCTGAAAAAAGGTGACCTTGGTCGCCTTTGAGATCTTTGTTGGGTACCTAACTATATTACTAGCAATAGTCTGAGAACTTTAGCACGTACAACATGCTTTAGCATGTAATTATTGGCCAATCTGAGATTTATTTTATGAGTTAAGAGAATTTTGATTTCACCATATTTTGATGTGTTTACTTAGCCTTATAGAGATGAATAAGGCGAAATATGAGTTCTTGAGGATTTTGGTGATTTCAATTTTATGGTTTTATACTTGGGTTTCATTTACCACTTTGAGAAGTTTATTTATTCATGAATCATATTTGGATGTTTTCTTTATATGCATGAATCCCCTAGTATTAACCCAAGTAAGTGTAGAATTATAAATTCTTAGAGATAGACAATCCTTGATATCAACCTTAGTCATTCTTATCAATTATTGATCCCCTGATGTATGTTTCCCTTATACCTTATCGTATTTCCTTTCTAACGATAAGATTCAGTTGCCTGACTCGTGTGTTTATCACTCGGGTCAGACCGAGTTATTTCAGGTTAGCTATCAGTTTCAGGACTTAGCTTTTATGCATCTGCTTGGATATCAGCCTAGCATTTTTGTGTAGTTTATATTTCTTTCCGTTCGACTCTGATGTGTATTTTGATTCGATGTATATAGTGTGGTCTTTGAACCACTTTTGTATATCGTTTTGTATTGTACTGGGATGTATCGGTGTATATGTATTTATATATATGATGATTACTGTTCTGTGATGGGATATGCACACTGTTATTGTACGTTGTTCTGATAGATCCATTAGCCACCTATAGTTTTGTATTAAGCATTTATTGGATATGTCGATCCACTTAAAATAGGAAAAAAAATATAGAGCATTTATCGACGTATGCAGTAGATGTTTAAGACAAGATTATAGATGGTCGCTCCTAACCAGCCCTATTCTCCGCATTAATAGACAGAATTACCTAGTAATTCTCTTTGTTAATGTGGGTCTCGGGGTGGGGCGTCACAGCTTGGTATCAGAGCTGAGGTCAGAACAAAGTAGGATAAACACAGAACAGTACGTTTATCACGATACTTCGAAGTACAGTACGAGTGAATCATTGTCCTTTATTTGAGCTTGTTTTCGAATCGTGCTTTGATTCCTTGTCGAATCTTTGGTATGGTTGAGATGGAATATTTCTAGGAATATATTATTTTCGTAGTATTTAATAATTGAGTTTGATGTTATCTTATCATGTGAATAATCTTGTTAGGAGATTATTCTATTCTTATTTTTGTCGATACGAGTGAGTTCGTATCGATGGAGTTTATTGATTCCTTTGAGAATTCATGTTGTATTTATTTGAGAGTTGTGAATCCTATTAAGGGGATACACAACGATTGGCTTGTAATGAGCATTCTGAGATTTCTATTTGATGTTGCTTTTGTGAGTATCTATTTGTTACTCACAATCTTGAGATGCATTTGATTTGGGATGGATTGACTTATTTGATATTAAGTCCAATCCTTTGTTTTATAGGATCCTATTGTATATTTAGATTTCCTATTTTGGTTGGTTTATTATTTCTGTCACTTTGGAATGTTAATGATGATTCCGAAGTTTCTAAATTCACTCTTGAGTATCGAGATGTTGATGAAATATCTTGAATTCCAGTCAAGGTGACTTTGTTGAGTTTTGATGAGTCTGTTTGGGTTTGATATCCAATCGGGCAATCAAGTGTTAAATTAACCTTAGTCCTAGCTGTTAGCCTTCGGCTATCCTTCTAATAGGACTTCCACTAAGGAATGGGTGAGTTTCTAGATTGTTCGAGTTTGATTGAGTTTATCATTCAGTTTCTTTGAGTTATCCTTTTCGGATACTCAATCGGTGTTATTCATTGTAGCATTACTTTGTTTGAAGTAATGATATGTTGTTAGTATTCTTCTTCTCATGCGGTAAGATATCTTAACCTTACTCTATATCTCATTGATCTCTTTGTAATCCATTAAGTGGTGCTAGGGTCATTCCTAACCTTGACCCTACGCCGATTTTTCATGAGCTACGAGTTGCGGAGGATAGCGTTACTCTTACCGCATTCCGAACTCGTTATACGTCTTGTGAGTGGTTCGTTATACCATACAGAATAATGAACACTCCAGTCTTTTCCATCAATCTTGAGGATCAAGTATTATGGGAATATCTCGATGAGCTCTATTTGTGTTCCTTGATTTTGAGAATAAGTAACAAACTGTGTTTTCAAATTTTTCAAAAATTGAAGTTTGGTTTCTAAGAGAAATTGGATTTTGTTTTTGGGAAAACCAAAGAATAATTTTGAGTATTATATATGAGGTATTTCTTTTTAAAGAAAATGAATTTTTGTATTGGGTTGTCCGTCTAGTGCTTTAAGAATTCTAGTCGATGCGTTTGGCCAACGTTATCGATAGGAATTTCCTAAACGCTATGATGAGACAGTCAGACACGGTAAATTGAGTTTTAATAAGTAAAGTTTGAAAATAATTAATATGATGGATTATTAATTTTATTTTAAATGTTTAATAAAGCCCTTGAACCATAGTGAGTTTTGGATGAGTGGCGAGGCAGTTTTGATCACTCGATCAAATCTGCAGCCAATCAATGAGGTCATTCACTATAAATCAATGGCGAGGAAATACCCTTAAATTATTTGAAATTTATGAAATTTAATATGGTAATTTGGGTAAGTAAAGTGAATAATTCTAATTAAGGAAATGTCTTAATTAGAAGAAAATATCATTTGATGCATTGATTAATAAAATGATGTATTTAAAGTAAAAGAATACTTTGGTTTGAAAATTAAAATATTAATTGAATATTTTAGTACAAGTAATTAATGATGACTATAAAAATTTATTTTGATGGATAATTAATAATCATCTCTTGATAATGGAAGAAATTAATTATCTCTTCCAAAATGAGTTTTCATAATTAATTGTTTTTAAAGCTAGATTTTGGAAAGTAATGAAAATATTTCCACTTAATAGAATATTTTATGATAATTACATAAGGTTGATCATAATTTTATATGTCTTAGCTTTTCGGGGAAAAAGAGAATCATTTAATAAATGATTTAGCAAAAAGCTTGTTTGAAATTGTAGTTTGAAATTAAAATGGTTTGGGAAAATTTCAAATTTTAAATTGATTTGAAAAACTGAAATTTCATTTAGAAAAGTGTTGTACTAAAACAGAGATAACTTGAGATTTATAACTCCAAATTAGCTGAATCTTTTTGTAAATGAAAGAACATTCAATAAACAATAAATTTTATTTTTACCACTTTTAAATATTTTTCTTTTTACTAAGCCTAAATTGGGTTTGAAAGTGGATAGGCAGTTCTGCCCTATTGCAAAATTCTCTAAGACTTAAGCTGAAAGTAAAATTAACATAACTTTCAAACCGTAAATCCGATTTTGATGATCTTTATATTTCTGGAAAGTTTAAACTGAGTAGAACAACTTTCATATTATAAAGTTTTTCATATTTTGTGGTTTGCTGAGTCCAAACGGGTCTTCTTTACAGCAGATCTAAAATAAAATTGTTCTATTTCCCTTAATTGTTAAGTGTAGCACGTCTTATCTATGAACATGAACTAATATAATCTATTTGAGTTAAGTACAGGTAAAAAGAGGATAGTTGGACTATATTTTGATCAAAAAGAATATATATAAGTTTGTGCAAACTCGCTAAAAGAAATGCTAAAAAGGATGGTATGTTTTCGGATTAATTTTAAAGTGTTAAATGATGATATATATTGTGTTTCCGACCTAATGGTCGATGTATATTATATAATTCATTTTTGTAAAATTGTATACGGCCCTCCGTACAAAGGAGACTCCGCCGATTTTTTCGGAAAGTTCTAACACTTAGAAAATTTGAGAAACAAATTGAAAAAAATAATATGTTACAAACTAGAGTATACCTATGGAAGAATTAGAGAATAAACAACTTAAAATTTGTTTACTCTAATGAAGAGTAATAAATTTAAATTTAAAATCCAAGTAAGAAGTTTTGAAAAAAAAATTCAAGAGTTGAAATTTATGGTTATAACTATAAAGATATTGAATTTTTGGAACTCTAAGAATTATTGATTGAGAGTATATACATATATTTTAGTTCCTTGTGATTATCTTACTCTTGTGCTATTTTCTAACGACGTGCATTTATGCGTTCGTTCGAGTTTGAAACCACCTTTTCGTTGAACTATCTTGCCTCTATTGTGTATATCTTGTATCGGTGTGGTTCCTTCCGTAGTGTTATACAGAAAGATCATATCGATAATCATCTTGTTAATTAGAGTTCGAGTTTGAGTTGTGCTAAGTCCCGACTCTACTCGAGGAGCTTATGAGAAATCAATCTCATTTGATTGATCCTTTGTGTAGCATCTTGTTATGCTCTTATTCGAAGGTGAGACGCCTTCGAAATCTTGTGTATTAATCAGAAAATTCAATGGTTCGGTAATTCCATATGTGCACTTTAAAAACCATAGAATTAATCGAGCAAACTTATCTTGGTCTTCTTTCATCTTGAGTTGAAAGTGAGGAATTTTGATCTCATGCTTGTCTATCCTTCTTTGATTGATGAAATAATTGTGTTGAATACAAACTCTTCTCTAGAAATTGCGAGGACGCAATTTTGATAAGGAGGGGAGTCTGTAACAACCCTGGTTTTTGAGATTACCTTGAATATTAAATTATAATGGTGATTATAATTTAATATTGGAATTAATTGGACTAATAAGTAGAAAATATTATTTATTTTAATAAACAGTGGATTTGGGTTAGCTTGGGCTAAATAAAATGATAAACATGAGAGAAATAAAGTTTTACTTTATTTCATGAATGTTGAATGTATTGTTTTGGGTACATTCAATTAAAAATTGATAATGTGTGCAATATTATGATTTTTGCCAATATTGCCATTTTATTAATTTAAATATATGAGAATTGATTAATATAATAATTATTCACGGGGAATATGATTAATAATGATGCAAAATATTTTATTAGTGTTAGAACATGTATTTACATTCATTGGAATGTAATATACGTTTATATTTAATCAATTTGTATCATATTGCAATTTATTTTGCAAAAGTGTAGAAATTAGTTAAATTTAGTAATATCAGTAAAATAAATAATAAAAGTGTAAAATTTGGGTTTTTACATTTTTATTTGGAATCTAGGTGTTGAGACGATTCCAACAAGTCCAAGTTTGCTAAATTTGGATTTAAATTGAAGAAGTTATGAAGATTTAAATAAAAGACATGAACATAATTTGATAAACTAAAATTTGATTAAGTGTTATTGGGTTGCTATTGCTTTTGGCCCAAACCCATTGCCTAGAGAAGCTTCTGGATGAGAAACATGAAAATGAACGTACAGTTCATTCTCTTCTTTCATCTTCTTCCTCAGAAAACTTCCTGAAGCTTTGCAAATGGCCTCCTCAACTTAGAATTCATCCAAATCTCCATTTTATTGCTCGAATTAGATAGATTTTCAGTCCAAAAACAAGAGAAGGTAATCTCTAATCTATTTATCTCTCCAATTTGAGGAGAAATCCATTTTTCATATACTGTAACTTTTATTTACCCCTCTTTTTGGTTTGCATGGCTTTCTTTTAGCTTCTATAGGTGGAATCGAAGCTCCAAAGCGCTGAAAGCTCAAGTCTTCTTGCCAAAAATCGTCTCCTTTGCTAAGTACAGTAAGTATAAAACTTACAGTAGCTGAATTTTGCCTCTGGTTGAAAAAATTCGTAGCTTATTTCTGTCTATTTTGAAGCTGAAACTAATTTTATCATATCTCTCATGTTTATTATCCAAATTGGATGATCTTTGATGTTCTGGAAAGCTTAGGATTTAAGCAAAAAGTTTCATGTTTTGAGTTTTATGAATTTTTGAGTTTAATTTGGTCAAAAATGCACTTCTTTGTCGCTGTCCCGAGAGCAAAAGACAGCGACAATAAATCCATACCTGATAATTGTTTTGGGTATATCTTTTGACTTGTAAGTCCGAATCAGGTGATTCTTTTTTTGAATTCTAGCTATGAAAATGTTCTTCAACTTTTATGTTTTATGATTTGTCAAAATCTATGATCTACAGGGTCAAAATGGCTCTTTAAGTCGCAGCCCTGTTGTTATGCATATTGTTCTCAGTTATGTAATTTTAAACCTGAGCTAGTATTTTGTGCATAACTTTTGCATTTCTTATCCAAATCCTATAATTTTTAAAGTTTTGGAAACTGCAGAAAGAGTATGACAACTTTTATATGTATCACTTTCTGAAATTCATCAATTAAAATGTTGAAAATCTCTTGCAAACTCGCTGTCCTGTTGTTATAGTGTACTCAGTGTTTTGTGCCAACCTGAGCTAGTATTTTGTGCATAACTTTTGCATTTATTTTCCAAATCCTATAATTTTTAAAGTTTTGGAAACTGCAGAAAGAGTGTGACAACTTTTGCTTGTATCACTTTCTGAAATTCATTGATTAAAATGTTGAAAAATCTCTTGCAAACTCGCTGTCCTGTTGTTATAGTGTACTCAGTGTTTTGTGCCAACCTGAGCTAGTATTCTGTGCATAACTTTTGCGTTTCTTATCCAAATCCTATAATTTTTAAAGTTTTGGAAACTGCAGAAAGAATGTGACAACTTTCATTTGTATCACTTTTTGAAATTCTGTGATTAAAGGATCGAAATAGCTGATGCAAGATCGCTATCTTGAACACTTGCATGTAGTCTTGTGTGGTATTTGCTTTGGTTGATGAGTTTTCTGATGATTTGTTTTTTTTCACTTGATTTGCGAATAGTTTGAGCTTAGTATTTTATACCATATGCCAATGATATGAGGCAAGGTATATGACTTTTGGGAACATCTGAGTTTCTATTTTAATGTGGATTTAACTAACGGTTAGTAAACTGTTTAGTGCGAACGTGTGGTATGGGACACAGGTTAACACTTTACAGATTACTCTCCGAAAGTTAGCGACACATTCTAGAATTACTAGTGCTATGACCTTCGGGTCATCTGAGAATCTGAGAATCTGAGAAATCTGGAAAAAGGTGACCTTGGTCGCCTTTGAGATCTTTGTTGGGTACCTAACTATATTACTAGCAATAGTCTGAGAACTTTAGCACGTGCAACATGCTTTAGCATGTAATTATTGGCCAATCTGAGATTTATTTTATGAGTTAAGAGAATTTTGATTTCACCATATTTTGATGTGTTTACTTAGCCTTATAGAGATGAATAAGGCGAAATATGAGTTCTTGAGGATTTTGGTGATTTCAATTTTATGGTTTTATACTTGGGTTTCATTTACCACTTTGAGAAGTTTATTTATTCATGAATCATATTTGGATGTTTTCTTTATATGCATGAATCCCCTAGTATTAACCCAAGTAAGTGTAGAATTATAACTTCTTAGAGATAGACAATCCTTGATATCAACCTTAGTCATTCTTATCAATTATTGATCCCCTGATGTATGTTTCCCTTATACCTTATCGTATTTCCTTTCTAACGATAAGATTCAGTTGCCTGACTCGTGTGTTTATCACTTGGGTCAGACCGAGTTATTTCAGGTTAGCTATCAGTTTCAGGACTTAGCTTTGATGCATCTGCTTGGATATCAGCCTAGCATTTTTGTGTAGTTTATATTTCTTTCCGTTCGACTCTGATGTGTATTTTGATTCGATGTATATAGTGTGGTCTTTGAACCACTTTTGTATATCGTTTTGTATTGTACTGGGATGTATCGGTGTATATGTATTTATATATATGATGATTACTGTTCTGTGATGGGATATGCACACTATTATTGTACGTTGTTCTGATAGATCCATTAGCCACCTATAGTTTTGTATTAAGCATTTATTGGATATGTCGATCCACTTAAAATAGGAAAAAAAATATAGAGCATTTATCGACGTATGCAGTAGATGTTTAAGACAAGATTATAGATGGTCGCTCCTAACCAGCCCTATTCTCCGCATTAATAGACAGAATTACCTAGTAATTCTCTTTGTTAATGTGGGTCTCGGGGTGGGGCGTCACAGTCTGCATATGTATATTTGGTCTGCACATATTTCTTGGATCTGCTATACATTTGTTAAACATATGCCTGGTATCTACAGGGTATACATAGGTCGCATATTTTGTTGTGTATATTAGTTTGCAGACCTGTTCATTTATATAAGATATTGTTGTTGACAAAGATCTTAGATTTTATTTGTGCGCTGGGCCCGATTTACCCTTCAAAAAAAGACATAGATTTTAGACAATTGTATGCATATATAATATGGGTCTGCATATATATTCATATATTGCATCTGCATTCATTTTGAGTAACGTGCATGTAGTTGTTTGCATATAAATAGCTTACATGTATTTGTTTATATATATATATATACTATTTGGTTTTAAGTTGATTTTATAAATACTAATCTTTATATATACTGTTTAAATATAAAATATAGTGTTTATATTTTATCAGTCTTAAACTTTTGGTTTGTTGGTTGATTACATAAGTTATATAAATATATATATATATATATAGGTTAAACTATTAAGTTTTAAATGTATTGATTCAAAATATATTTAATATAATATATATTTGAATTTAGAATTTGATTTTATATATATATAGTTATATATAAGTTCTCTTATACCATTGATCTTCATCAATCCAGTTTGATTTGATTTCATCAATTCCGAGCTATCAGTTGTGCTCGTCAAATTCGTGACAATCTAGCTTTGCTTTGGAAGTCGTGCTTGCATTTCGTAATTCAATTTCATTGTCCATCCTCTCTAGCCTCGAAAGGTGAGCAATCACTCACGATTAACGTTCTTTTATTTATTAAATTCAATTTCAATTGAAACGACAATTGAAATATTACTACTGTTAGTTAGTTTCATTGCTGTATATATGCTATTTTCTGTATCTGTTCACCTGTGACATCTGACACCTGTATCTAGAATTCATATGTCTGTTATTACTATCATCTGTAACTGTTCACCTGTGACATCTGACACCAGTATCTGTTTTATTATTATTGATGACATATGCCTGTTGTTATATTTTATATTATCTGTATCACTCTGCAAGTTCCCTGTTAGTATAGAATTCACTGTGGGTTGAAATGATACATACCCGAACGGACTTTAGAATAGGAGAAAATCGTTATGGGTTGAAATGATAAACCCAAGCGATTTTCATTTGTATTGAAATTGGGATTACGGGTCGAAATGATATTTACCCGTATATATTTAAATTTCGGATTGAAATGATAAATATCCGTATCACTTAACCATATGATAAATATATATACAGACACCGTTGGTCCATATATATAAATATTTTAAAAAATGAATTCTATGGTTTTGGAAAGAAATATATCGTTTTAATAAATGTTGAGCCTTAAATTATTATATATATAAATGGGAATGATTGATTTAAATACATATAATATGTTGAGTATTTAAAATATATTTCAAAATAGATTTTGGTAATAATTTGAATAAGTTAAGGTTAGAAAGATAATTTGAATTTAGTTGAAATTGTATTCAATAAAGAATTTTATTTAATTAAACCGATTTGAAACTTATTGAAATTGAGATGTAAGATATGATTTATAACTTGAGTTTGATTTATAAGTAATCTAATGAATATTTCTTGTTTAAATAAAGTTTAAGGAAATATTTAGTAAAATGTAATTTAAGGCTAGTTAAATGATATTGAATTTATTAAGTGAATATTCCCTGATTAAATAATAAATGAAGTTAAATCAAGAGCTATATGAAACTGTTAAATTTAACTTTGAAATTATTGCATATTAAAGCTTTGAAATATATTGGAATTTAAATGGTTTATTTTGTGATTCAGATCTGTATTTGAAATCAATATAATTTGAATTTGTTATTTAGAAACTGAATTGAATTAAAATGGAAAATTTAGATTGAAATAAATTTGAATTTGGAATTTGAGTTAATTTGAATCGATTTGTGAGGCTTGAGGAAATTATAAATACTTTACTTTATAAATTAATTAATGAACATACACTATTTTGGAAATAGATATATTGAATGAAAATGATATTTTGATTTTGAAGTAAATAAATTTAAAATGACCGCGGTGTCACAGTGTATATTTCCACCTTGTAGATAGTTCTGAAGATCCTTAGAGGATGGTTATCCCAAACATCCTTTAAGTTACTTGTATTTCAGTTGATATTTCACTTGAGTTGGATTTATTGGTATAAGAATGTTAATCCTGACTCGAGTGTTTTATGTTTTGCTTTACGCTCGGGTCAGACCGAGTGATATAGCATTTGAGACTCACCTTTGGAGTTTGGAGCTTCCTTTGGAGATCCAACTACCGCCTCAGTTTTCAGCTCTTCTAGTTGATTTGTTCAGAGAAGTCATCTGTTGTACTGGAGACTTCACTGCATTTGAGATATTCTGTTGTATTTTATTTCTAACTCTGATGTTTATATAGTAGCTTCATGAACTACTATTTTATCTATTCCGCTGCGTATTATTGTATTACTTTGTGTCTGTGATTCTGTGATTGATTTATTTACTGTATATTCTGAGTTTTGCCAAATTTAAATTAACAATCTGATATTTTGAACCATTCAAGTCAGACATGTGTGGATTATTGTCGATTTGAATGGTCCATAATAGCGGGTCGTTACAAAAACAAAACAAAAAAGAACTCACATTCATACCACCAGCTCCTCCCGCATTCAATGTTCCAAGCTATCACCGACACAAATATCTAATTACAAAGAAAGAAAGAATCAACTGCTGCTGTTGATTTTAGTCGATCTGGCCATTTATTTTTAAGAGAAACGGGCTTGTTGAGCTTCTGCTTATCCATTTTAACTAAGCATTCGACATTGATGATGAACTTAGGCTTCACTAGTTTCCCCAAAACATAAGCTTTCGATTTTACACTGAAGCTCAGCTTTAGAGGCACAGGTGGAATTGTAGTGTTTGGTTTGTGAACACTTGTTAAGTCTGCCCCTCCTCCGTATAGTGGAACTCTGCTTCCCATTACTACCACATTCACGTTTCTTTGGCTTTTTCTTGATTGATAGAATTCTTTTATCTGCAACAAATCAAACATTGTTATGGACGAATACTTCAACAAATGAAAAAAAGAACTACTTCTATCATCTTGCAAATTAAAAACAATGTCATAGCCAAACCATGCTAGCATGTGACCACTGGTGATGTACAATAACTAAATTCATCTAAACTGGGAATTGCTTTCTTGTGAAAAATAAAACAAAGTCTCGCAATTAATAGAAATTAATATTGATGTCAATCCTTGCTCAACGCTATAAGATTTTAATAAAAAGCTTTAGTGCACCATCTTGCTATTGAAAAAAATGACAACGTGAACAATGGGAAGAGAGTACTTTACAAACTAAACAGTAAAAGTTCACATTTAGTCTCAATAGATCTAAATTATTTTAAAATTATATGTTGTACTTGGAAAATGCATTGTCAATACAATGGTGTCCATGCATGATGGATGATTTAAGAACAGAATGGCAAAGAGAGTTAAAACTGGATTGAACTCAAACAAGTACAATTTGGATTAATATGCAAATGTAAATCTTTTAATAAAATAGGTTGTTTATAAACAAAAGAGCAAATTAGCACCAAACCAAGTAAATATAAGGACATACCATTAGGGTATGTTGATTCAACGAACTTAGGCAAAGAGTCAACAAGCAAATCCTTCCTATCTCCATTCCCAGAATTAACATTCCCATTTAAACTATTCTCAAAATCCCATTTTCCTTGTACATTATCACTTCCATTTTCCTACAACAAAGCTTCCATTATCCTGCACTGACCTTCACCACCACTGTTATAAATATCACCATTTTTAAGCTCAGTGGTATTTATATAATTCCGATTGTTGTTAAACTCTAACTGTTAAGATTTGAGTGTGCTTACACAATTATCACTCAGTGCTCATTTTACAATTTCAACTCTAGTCCTTAAGAGCAATTTCATCAAACATCAAACAAAATAGGTAGTTCTTCATTATAAGTTTAAAATTTTGGCCAAAAATGAATGAGGAAAAAAAATCCTTAAGGTATATGCTTTTTTTCCCTCGGTTTACCATGATGCTGGTCTGGTTTTAAGGTATGTTGCATATGATCTAATATCCGAGTCACTATCGTGAAGTTCAGATCCATAATCAGACTCCACCACTACCACTGCATGAACAAGTAACGGCCTTTTGTACTTTGCTAGCACAGTCAATCCCTCTTGTAAAATTATCAAAATAATATATGGATTAAAGTTTGTTTTTTATATGTGTGTTTTTCCCCAAATTTCATGATTTACTACACAATCAGCTCCAACAAATTCACATAAGGGGTTACTGTCGTCTAGTGCTGACAATTTTAGATGGCGAAAAAATAAGATATGAAGGTCAACACACCTTGATATGGGTGGAATTAGTCATTGGGAAATCATTTATTCCTGATGGTCACATTAACTTCAACCAAAGCAAATAAGTCAACACTTTGAACAAATGATGTCGTCAAAGAATGATATCTTAATTCTTAGAATCTAATTATTTAGTAGCTTGCCAGCCTAATACTATTACATACAATGCACCGAAAGTTATGCTTACAATTTTGATTGTATTAAATTCATACAAAATATACAGGGAAAAAAAGAAAGTCTTGTGTAATGTAACATGGGACGATTGTGATATGTACATATAGTATCTGCAGAATTGCAGTAAAGGAAAATTATGAGTATTGAGACAGATTAACAGTAATTTGGGGACCAAAATGCCATTAACCATACGTCTTTATTGAAATAATATAATGACATATTTTAGCGGTTATATAAGAATTTACTAAATTGTTTTTTATTAACCGTTTTCAAACACCCCTACATATACAATCCAGAGATATACCACTCGTTCTGTAAGGGACATCCAACTTGAACATTTTAAATATATAGTTAAGGTCTCCATGTACAAAAATGCCTACATCCATCCCTACCTACTTTGCACGCTTGACATTAAAAAGAGGTTCTTCAAGTATCATAAGTGAACTGTACAAGCATTTTCAGGTACCCAAAAAGCCAACACATGAAAATTAATTTATAATAACAAAGAACCAAGTTTACTAAGAAATGTAGCTAAAAGAAAACATATTACCTGATATCAACTCCTTTTGGAATCCAAGACTGCGTGAAAAGAGTATCACCTCTCTTAGTAACAAACAACTCAAAGTCCCTAAAACTCGTGTTTTTATCCGCATCTTCTCTCAGTTTTCTAATAGCCAGTTCCCTCTTGGTAGCCACGTCACTCACCTCCCCCTTCGCCTTTGTCTTTTCCAACGGTGAGTTCCGAAATGGAAGTAAAAGAAACAATAAAAAACCATTAAACAGAAGAAGCATGCTCCGTATAAAGTGGACAGGGATGCCTGTCGCTACGATCGATGGTTTCAATTTGATTGGTTTTGGTTTCAATCCCAGCTCCATTTTGATTGAAATGGGTTTTATTGTGAAAACAGAGACTTTGGATATGTATTTCACAGAAGTAGTAATGCAGGGGTGTAACTACTGACTAAATTGAATTGCAAAACCCTAAGCTCCACCTCCAAAATCAAACCCAATTCGCGATTTTTTTTTCTTTCTTCTGAGAATTGAATTGCAAAATGGACTAGGTATCGATTTGAACATTTCGGTTTCAATCAAGTCGAGCATAGGCAAATTGAAAAGTAAAAGCACATACCAGTACTCTAAATTGAAGATGACGCGAGCAATCTATTTGATCGAAGAAAAGAAATCGAAGTATCAGCAACAAATTGAAGCGGCGACTCAATTCCCAAAAAAACCCTAGTTTTGGAAAAGAGGACAAACGCCATTTTTCACAAGCAAAGAAACGGTCGAAGAAATAAAAGAAAAGGGGACAGTGTTTTATTATTTCATAATAGTTAGGCCGGCTAAAATTTTATTACAACGGGCATGCATTACAACGGGCATTTTGTGACCGTTGTAAAGTTGTCATCTATTACAACGGGCATGAATGGACCATTGTAATAGCCTTCTATTACAACGGGCAACCAATGCCCATTGTAAAAAGGGCGTTATATATGGCATCTTCTACAACAGGCGCTAATGGACCGTTGTAATAGCCTTCTATTACAACGGGCAACCAATGCCCGTTGTAAAAATGACGTTGTAATAGGGTATTTTTGTTGTAGTGATACGACCTCCGCCCCATGGGGTATTTGGGGTAGTAGAAAAAATTTTAACTCTATTTATTTTTTCCAACTCATAGTCGCCCCACCCATCCTTTCATAATATGGTCCTTACTACTTCTATAGTAGGAATTTATAGAGTTAGACATAAAATTTAAATGTATAGTTATAGGTAAAAATACAAATATGTTCTCTTAACATATCCTAATTCCTATGATCGACTAACCTAAGCTCTAATACCAAATTTAACAAACCTCGTCTTAATAGGCAAGAATTTTGACTAAATCGGAACCTAAGTCCATCAGAGCATAGATCGTTAGTTTTGGTAACCTGTAATAAAGATGTATATTAGAGTGCGATCAATAATATCTCATGGAGGAATTTAAAACATAATAGAACATACATATTGACTAAGGATGCTACCTTGGAATATCATTCCTTGGATATTTAATTGCCCTGTGAGCGCTGAGCATGAATAAGAATACTTTACCATCTGTAGTTCCCATCTTGCACCAGTAGCCAGTCCTTCTAAACCTAAAATGTGGGTTGTTATAAGGAGAGGGGTCATAACAACATTCCGATGATTGGAAAATTACATACTTTACCCATCACATTAATTTATGCCGATTTATTTCTGTTTAAGTGTTATGTCTATTAGTTACTACTAATCTGTTTAATCTTATGTACATGTACGATATGCCTAGCTTAATGTTCTCCAAGGTATCATATTATATATATATATATATATGCCTATATTCATATACACACACACCCCCTTAAACATATACTACCCAAAAAGCCCAACCATTTAACACTTCTTGAATAAGGATAAGGCAGACCGAACGACCATTTAATACCTCAGTCCCAAAATGGGCCCTCCACAACATAATTGCTAATCAATCGGTCCTAACTACAGAGATAGATGACACCTGGATAAGGCTTTATAATATAATTTCCGTATTATTTATGCATCCTAACTCTACAACTTATCTTCAACTATATGCCAATATCCTTTTCTAGTCTCACACAATTACCATTAATCATGACCTAATAATGTGAGAGAGAGTACCCAAGCCACTTAATACCTCTTTAATGGAAATGCAGACTTCGACCATTTAATGCCTATATCTCAAGTAGGTCCCCATCATTTAATACCTAACCCAAGGCGGATCCCTCTTTGGTACTCCCTAGCTGATAGCGCATGGAATCTCATCAATCCATTTAATTCTTCTTTATGGGAAGAGGAGGAACAATAGTCACTTAATACCTCAACCCTGAAGTGGAGCCCTCTCAAGATTTCCCACTACCGTTACGCTAACCCTGACCACTTAATACTTCTTAAGTAGGAAGGAGGTGGATCCTACAATAGATAGTTAATACCTCCGATCCAAAAGTAGGTCCTACATCCTATGCATATCCCTTTCCCACAGGTCCTATGGTTGAAGATGCCCCACATCGGTAGTAAGTATACACAACTGTCGGTAGCTTCTAGGTGAAGAGCAGACTTCTGTTGTGTAACTCCACTGACCTCGCATCCCAACCCACTAAACCAAACCTACCACTCAAAGCTTAAATGTGGGCCTAAGTGCACTAATTCACGTTTGTCCTAAACGTATAATTTAAGCTATATAATTTCCTACTACGGAAATTATATTGCTTTCTACATATAATTAACCGTATAAATACTTACTTATTCGCTATGTTATTATTCCTAATTTATACGCTTAGGCTTTGGTTTCCTTATAATGTCTAATAAATGTCTATTACCTATAATAATTATTCATTAATGTCAAAATTGGATAATCTCTAATCAATCCTCATTTAATCCTTATAATCTATTTACCTATTTCAAAATCCACCTATTATGTCTATTTAATTCCTTCATAAATGCCGTATAAAATTCAATCAGTCCCATTTAATATCTTTTTAACTCTCTATTAATCACAAAATTATTGCCCGTTACATTTGTAATTAATCCTAGAAATCCTAGTCCGTTAGTTATTACACCGTTAATAACTAGTACATATATAATCGTAAATTATACTATTATAATATTATTTTTTGAACATTAAGCATGGTTCTATGTGTGTGTATCTATAATTATTAATTTCTAAACCATAACATTTTTTTCCACTTTTTCATTTATCATAGCTATTCTTCTAAAAAGGATTACCATTAAAATTTTCCATAAATTAACCAAAAGTGAGCTCTTTACTTCGTTTGAAATTATAAAGAATTATCTCTTTTCTTTTATTGAAATAGACAGTGTAAACTATGGAAAAGAATATACATATCTTACGCATATCTTTCCCTTTTTAATATATCTTTTGTTAATTCAAATGACGTGCATACACACACATACATATATATATATACATACATATATATACATACACACACATACATACATACATACATACATATATATATTAGAATTGGATAATTTATGGAAATTACATAGAACTCGTTCCAAATAAATCAAAAGACAAAAATTTACATTCCAATTTAGCTAGGGCAACCTAATTTACAACCCAATTATAGATCTGGAATAAACTTTACAAACCTTTTGTAATAATGAGTATTTGGGATTGAATTCAAATTTCCAAATTAGGTTATTCATACTATTCCTATTATAATTACCTATTTTATTGCATATGTAGGCCATATTCATATACGTTTGTTTTATTCCTATAATTCTTCAGATCTTATTTAGACATAATAATTAAATAAGAATTCAATAAGATAAATTTCAATGTTATAAATAAATTATATAATTTTTAGCTAACCTTTTAAGCATTCTAAATCTCCCAAATCTAAATCCAATACTTTGCTTGACTCCACTTTCCATTCTAATCCAACATGATATGTATAACAAGGTATATATATTATCAGAATTACAGATCTAAGAAGGGATTGGAGGTTAAGGAGAATATAGATTGAAATTTACCTTTTTCGCAATATTGATTCGCTTTTTCTCTTCTTCTCTTTTATTTTATACCCTTATCCAATTTTGTGTGTGTGTGTGTATGTGTGTGTATTTATTATTTTATAATTTTTTGAAGTAGTGTAGAAAAGAAAATGGTAGAGCTTTGCTTCTTGGATTAGAAAATATAAGAAGAGAAGAGAGGGGTTAGGCCTTTATTTATAGGCGCACGAATCAATCGTAATCGTTAGATTAAAATAATTAAATCAGGGCCATTAGCCAAGGTTTAAACCCTAACCGTCCAGTTCAAACCAGTCGACCACTCCCCTATATGTGGTCAATGACTAGCGACAAACCAGCCATGGTGAGGGTCGACCGCTAGTGTCCTGAAACTAATGTTTATTTATTTCCTTTTTCGTATTTAATTATTTTCTCTCTCGAAACTTCAAACGCTACTAACTTTTTCGTTTGAGCTCTGATTGTGAAACTCCAGATATGAAAGTTGCTTAGAAAATTACCATGAGCACAACTGTGCAAGTTTCATAACCAAATTCCAAAGTTTTTTCAAATTCCATTTTTGAAGCTTTACTAATTATTTGTTAATTATTGTTAATTTTATAGGGTGTAACATTACTTTAAAACTTATATCTCTGAAACCTATGTCAAACTTTCTTGACAACACATGAGCTTGAGAATAAATATGTTGAGTTCAAAGAGAAAGATGTCAATCTTAAGGGCTTTGAATATAAACTTTTCAATTTCTATGGAAATGTCTCCCTTCATAGAAATCTCAGCTAGCTAAGCAACTATAGTGAATTCTACATCGACCTTTACAACCATATCATGGTTAAGGAATGAAAAAGGGTGGAGCGAAGAGGTCAAACAATTAAAGAAACTGATTCATCCTCAGAAATTTTGAATCATGTGAACATGAATGTGATGACTGATATTGATCGTGGTAGTCCTGAGTAGAGAGATGAGGCGAAAACCACAAGGTACAAGTTCCCTTGTTAAAGAGCAAGTGAATGGACTTGTATGATATTGATCGCTTTAAGTCTCGGCCGGAGAGTGGGAAGCGGAGTGCAAGAAGTAAGTCACCATGCCGAAGCATGAGCATATGGTGTTGCATTTCGTTAAGTCCCCTCGTCAAAGAGTGAGTTGATTGGGCTCAGCAAGGGTCTGGAGAGACATGGTTTTGATTATCGGCCCTGAACGGCCATAGATTTGATTAACGGTTTGGAGAGGCCATGGATTTGATTAACAGCCCCATACGACCATGGAATTGATTAACGGTCCGAAGAGACCATAGATTTGATTATCGACCCTGAATGGCCATGGATTTGATTAACTTCCTAGAGAGACCATGGATTTAATTATCGACCTTGAACGGCTATGGATTCAATTAACGATTCAGAGAGATCGTGGACTTAACTATCGGCCTTGAAAGGCCATACAATCGTTTAACGACCAAGAGAGATCGAACTTTCAATTAATGATTTGGAGCAATCATGAATTGAATTGGTCATCGAATGCATGACCTGGAGATTGAAATTTATACTTTAGCTTCGAACGCCATTTTACCTTGAAACGATTCGTTAGTGATTATCAAATCGAGTCATTGATTTCAACATTAGATTGTTAACTCCTAGACGAATACGGGATTATCTTGGTTCATGACAAGACTCATGGCTTATCGATTCTAGAGGAACGTAGAATCATTGTCTCTGACTAACACTCCAACAAGGACTTAAGTCCATAGCTATCATGGTCTAGAACAACCTTTGATTTATAGGTGAATCCGAAGGAACCAGACGATTCGCCATGGTTTGACCAGTTAATAGCTAGAAAATTCAACTACTTATGGCCCGTCGACTTTGATATTTGTCCTTAAGCAAAGCACACCTTCCATTTGCAAGACATGCTTTGGAGAGCAGGTGTTACGATCAAATTGGCCATAGTCTTTGAACAGTAGACATTCGAACTGAACAAGCGAACGATAGAGAAATGACGCAATGACTTTGGCAATATTATAAAAAGGCAAGAAAAAAGAAATATAAATAAATGAGCGGAAAAATTGAAAATTTGGAAGCTCAAGTTTTCGAAAGAGCCAACTCGTAACAAACCCACAAAATCCTCCGGTTTGACTTAAAGAACAACATCCATGAGAAAACCTAAGAGGAACCCAAAGTAATCCACGCAAAAACTCCAAGCGCGACTCAAAATGGATTCGGTACCAATCTCTGAGTCATGGATTGATACTGATCCATATGACTTGGGTTGAGCACATAGAAGCCTCGGGTCTGTCTCCATGCAAGCGAACTCGGGTCGGAAAAAGAAGTCTTGGGTTGGACACACAGAAGTCTTGGGTATGATGGGGAATAGGAATTGGTGTCGGGTCAAGGTCCACTCTCTTCCCTCGAACCCCCTCCACTCTCCTAACAAGGGAGGAACACCTCTTGCCCCCCCACCTAAAGGGGGGGTTCTCGGAAGAACACAGTTTTTGGCATGTAGCTCTCTGCGCTCTTATGTCCCTTTGCCACGTATCGTTTTTGGGACTAACGAGGGTTTAGGGACTGTGTGCGTCGCTACACCTAGAGACGCCCTCAATTGCTGGGTGGCTCATCACATTGATTGTGCTCCTCAATCGCCAACTCCAAGCAAGCGAAAGAAAACTCAGTGCACAAAAATCTCAGAAAATTTTCAGGTCGAACCCTAAGCAAACACTTAAAATTTTCAGGTCGGCCTCCAAGTTAGTTCAAGTTAATAAAGATAGAGGTGATCACAAGACCACCACAAGAGCCAACAAACCAAGATCCACTAAGTAGTGGATCAATACCGATCCAACCACTTGGATCGGTACCCATCCACGATACTTCGTTAATTTTGGTCCAATCTTCTTCTATCCACCATCCTTGATGCTAGAAGTCTATTTCAAGTTCCATTGCATTGATTCCATGCAATCCTCCATCGATCTTCTCGAGCACTTGAAATCAACAACTCGATTCTTCCACCGATCCATTATTTGGCCTCAAAAATAAGCTAATAATGATGAAAACAAGTTTTGAATCACAAAGCTAATCACGAATCAAACCTAGAAAAAGAGTTCAGAATGATCCATTGGGCAATCTTATGGATTGGTACTGATCCATGGATATTGATGAGGTTCCCCACATTTTTCTCATGAGAATTGGTCTGGGCACGTAAAATAATATGGAGATTATGTGTGCGAGTTTTCAAGCAACCCACATCTATAAATAGGAGAACACAGGCTCATTCTTGGGGATCTATTTGCTTCCCTGCATCCCTAACTACATTCTCTTTAAATCACTCATGGATTTAGACTAATCCGTATGAGCTTGTACCTACAGGTCAGCAATCAAAGCAGTAAAATCACTAAGTGGACGTAGACCCAAATTAGTCAAACCACTATAAAATATTGTATGTTCTTTTCTTGCTCCTTTTGATTTACTTTTCTTCACTTTTTATTCCCTACTAGATCTCTTCGGTGTTTGTGCCTTTTTTTAGTTCAAACATTTTGGTGCTTTCATTGAAAAACACATAAATTCACTGATTTTAGATTTGAAAGGATTCAAACTTTTAAGATAATCAATTAGGAAGACTACTATTGCAGGAAATCAACAAGTGGGCAGCCAAGAGGCATCCTCAGAAGCTAACCCCTCATCCATCTACATAACCATGGATGAGAGGGAAACCATGATGAATGCAATATAGGAAAAGATGATGGCCCATCATGAAGAGATGAAAGAAGATTTCTTTAGGAGAATGGGACAAACAAAAGTAGATGGAGTTGCGGTAAATCAGAACCAAAGGCCAGAAGCTGGAGCAAATGTACCTTGGAGTCGAGTAGGTCAAATCAGAACGAACCCAAAGAAAGTCATACGGGTCGGTACCGATCCACAAGAACACGAGGACATGGCCAATGTTAACTTGGGTGGAAATGATGCACGTCTTGGAGACAATGCTAAGCATTTGAATGTGAATCAGAATGCAGAAGCACGATTGAAGGTGTACATGTTGGAATTTCCTCATTGAAACGGGGGGTAGGTTGAGAATGCAAACTTCAAAATTCCTTTAGATGACAATGAAAGACTTGCTGAGATAATAAGACGAGCGATGAGGGGTGGACTGCCAAATCGAAGCCTGGAAGATGTGAACAGTTGTCCATTCACTTCAAACATTCGGTACTCTAGGAATCCGCCTGATTTCAAGCTGCCTATATTAGAGGCGTATGATGGAAAGACTGGTCCAATAGTTCATTCGATAAGGTACATCCGACATATGGCGGTGTTGGGTACGTCTAAAGAGGTTATGGGACGGTGTTTCCCTTTATATTTGATAGATTTGGTGGTATTATGGTTTAGGAAGCTAGAAAACGGTTCCATTAGCACATTCGCCAAGTTAATGAATACATTCATGAAGGAGTTTCGGATCCATATTTCGTGACCTAAGAATGTATTGACGCTGTCCAATGTGAAGTAGCAGGCCGGAGAGACCCTTAGGAGTTCTTTAACAAGATTTAATGCAGCCGCTACCGCGGTCGTTAAGCCAGATCCATTAGTGATTCTAATATTGGTAGTTTCAAAAGTAGTGGATAAGACGGATTTCATGGTCGCCTTAGAGCAGGATCCACCGACGGACCTCGTTGAATTTTATTATGAGGTCGAAAGATACCTGCGTCAGAAGGATGCTAAAGCCGATAAGGAAGAAGTTAATGTTATGGATAAAGGAGGACCACCTGAAGAAGGATCCATCAAAGGCAAAGGAAAATGAAATATGGATGACATCTTTGAATGGTCAAAATGGCAAAGAAAGGAACCAAAATTCTCCTCCTACAAGATTTGAATGAGACCCCTTAATGGATTTACCTTGATACTAAGGGGCATATCCCTTATCGAAAACCAGCAAGGAGAGAGCCTACAGACCATGAAAGGACGTCCAGAAAATATTACGTATTCTCTGAGCTAGATGGGCACAACTCAAATGATTATAGAAACTTGCGCGATCTAATCAAGGAACAGGTCAGAAAATAACCAATTACAACAGTATGTGAAAATCCAAGTTGCGTAGTGGAACAAGAGCAGCCATCTTCCACAGTGAATGGAAACAGACTTGGATCAAGGTCGAGGATAGTCATCTCTTGATTAAGATGGCAGGGAATCAGGTTCAGTTCTCACATTCTTTCTTCGCTTTCAATAAACAACGGAATATTGCAGTCAAGCCACTCAATTGTGTATGGGATCTCATCAACCCCTAGGAACGCTCTAAGTTGGACGCTGGGATGTAATGCCTAGTGAGGCAACTATCATGATGTTTGACTTTATGTTTTTTATTGTTTGAATTCGATTCCATTAGATGAATCCCTGATATTTGAAATGCACATGAATGTGATGACCGATATTGATCATGGTAGTCCTGAATAGAGAGACGGAGCGATGACCATAAGGTACAAGTTCTCTTGTTGGAGAGCAAGTGAATGAACTTGTACGATATTGATCGCTTTAAGTCCTGGCCAAAGAATAGAGGCCAGAGTGTAAGAAGTAGTCACCTTAGCGAAGTATGAGTGGGTGGGCTTGCTTATTGTTGAGTCCCCTCACCAAAGACCGAGCGTATTAGGCTCAGCAGGGTTCTAAAGAGACCATGGATTTGATTTTCGATCCTGAATGGCAAAGGATTTGATTAACGGTTCAGATAGAATATGGATTTGATTATCAGCCCCGAACGACCGTGGATTTAATTAACAGTTCGGAGAGACCATAGATTTGATTAACGGCCCCAAACGGCCATGGATTTGATTATCGGCCCCAAACAGCCATGGATTTAATTAACTGTCCTGAGAGACCGTTGACTTAATTATTGACCTTGAACGGCTATAGATTCAATTAACGATCCGAAGAGATTGAAATTTTGACTAACGATATGGAGCGATCAGGAATTGAATCGGTCATGGATGCATGAACAGGAGATTGAGATTTAAACTTTGGCTTTGAAAGTCATTTGACCGTAAAACGATTCGTTAGCGATTATCGAATCGCGTCATTGATTTCAGCACGAGACTGCTAACTCATAGATGAACATGGGACGATTGTGATTCGTGACACAACTCATGGCTTATAGATTCTGAAGGAACATAGAGTCATTATCTATGACTAACACTCAAGCAAGGACTCGAGTCTGTAGCTATCATGGTCTAAAACAACCTTTGATTTACAGGTGATTCTGAAGGAACCAAATGATTCTCCATGGTCTGACCAGTTAATAGTCAGAAAATTCAACTGCCTATGACTCATCAACTTCGATATTTGTCCTTGAGCAAAGCACACCTTCAATTCGCAAGGCATGCTTTGAGGGGCAAGTGTTACGGTCGAATTTTCCATAGTCTTCGAATAGACATAAACGATCGAATTGGACGAGTGAATTATAGAGAAATGACCCAAGGACTATGGGAATATCATATAAAGGCAAGAAAAAAGAAATATAAAAAAATGAGAAAAATATGAAAATTTGAAAGTTCAAGTTTTTGAAAGAGCCGACTCGAAGCAAACCCATAAAATCCTCAGGTCTGACTCGAAGCAAAATAAATTTAAGAAAAACCCAAGAGAAACCTAAAGCAATCCACGTAAAAACTCCAAGTGCTACCCGAAGTGTGTTTATTACCGATACCTAAGTCATGAATTGGTACCGACCCCTGGAAGTCGGGTCAAACACACGGAAATCTTGGGTCTGACTCCAAGCAAGCGAACTCGGGTCGGACACACAGAAGTCTCGAGTCGGACGTACAAAAGTCTCGGGTTTGACTCTAAGCAAGCGAAGAAAAATTTAGAGCACAAAAATCTTAGAAAGTCTTTAAGTTAAGCCCGAAGCAAACACTCAAATTTCTCAGATCATACTCCAAGTTAGTTCAAGTTAACAAAGATAGAGGCGAGTATAGGACCACCACAAGAGCCAACATAACAAGATCCCAAAGTGGTAGATCGGTACCGATTCAACCACTTGGATCGGTACTGATCCATGATACTGCATTAATTTTGACCAAACTCCTCATATCCACCATTCTTGATGCTAGAAACCTATTTCAAGTTCCATTGCATCGATTCCATGCAATTCTCTATTGATCTTCTTGAGCACCTAAAAGCAACAACTCTATTCTTCCATCGATCCATCATTTGGACTTAAAAATTAGCTAATAATGATGCAAATAAGTTTGGAATCATGAAGCTAATCACGAATCGAGCTTAAACAAAGAGTTCAAAGTGATCCATTTGGCAATCTTATGGATCAGTACCGATCCTCAGATATTGATAAGGTGTCACTCATTTTTCTTAGAAGAATTGGTCTGGGAATGGAAAACGATGCGGAGATCATAGGGGCGAGTTTCATGCAACCTACAGCTATAATAGGAGGGCAAGGGCTCATTCTTGGGGATCTTTTTTACTTCCTTGCATTTCTAAATACACTCTTGTATTCACCCATGGATTTATACTAATCCGTAAGAACTTGTACCTACAAGTCAATAACCAAAGCAATAAAATAACTAAGTGGACATAGGCCCAAATCAACCGAACCACTATAAAATGCAGCGTGTTCTTTTCTTGCTCTTTTAATTTACCTTTCTTCACTTTTTATTTTCCACTAGATCTCTTGGGTGTGTGCCATTTTTTGGTTCAAGCATCACCCATTTTTGTTGATGACAAAAGGGGAGAAAATATAAAATATACCTATGCATATAATTATGGGGAGTTATGTAACTCAAGCAGAGTTATATCATATTTTATATACAGGAATATTTAATGGTTGTCATCATCAAAAAGGCGGAGATTGTTAATACATTAATTATTGGTTTTGATGAGAACAACCATATAAAATGTAGACACTGATGTTTTGCCAAGTTATATAGTATATAGTACAGAATATTACATAGGTGCTAAATCGAAGACCGTACAGTATAAATTCTCAGGATAAAAGATATGAAGACTCATTAGTTTAAAGATAAAATATGAAGAACTTAAGATTATAATTTAGTGTTTAGAGTCACTAGAATATATTTTCAAAGTCCTTCATAGTAATCTCTTATCTTTATCTCCAATTTCTGATCTTCGATATATTAAACAAAGATATATTATTTTAATTTCAAAATATTTTTTTAGATATTTTATAAAAGTTTTTTAAGAGTTCAAAAATATTTAAAAACTACGTTCTTATTATTTTACAAAGTATACAATTTTCAAAACCATTTAAAAAACATTTTTCAATTTTAACTAGCATATGTTGACATACACATTTTTATATGTTGATATATAGGCCATCAAATTGTTTTTTAAATTTTGAATGGAAGTTCCTTTTGGACACAACTCTTCACGAATGGATATATCTGTTTATTCTCTATATAATGGGAAGTGCAAAAGAATTTTTAATTAACTAATAACTCACTTTCTTCTCACTCCTCACTCTCTTGAAAATTCTCTTGAAAAATATACTTTGTTCTCTTCAAAATCATATAGAATTAATTTATACTCCATTATGGTGATTCACTAATACCTAATTGCTGTTTTGGAAGCATCTCTCTTGTTTTAAAGATCAATGCGCCATTGAAGACGCTATAGGATCCATTGTATCCAAAGTACATCTATCTATATGTGGAAAATCATCAACTCCACCCTTGTTTGTGTGGGTATGCTTATAGCCCATTCAAATCAAGTGGGTGTGCTTAGTAGCCCATTCAAATCTAGTGCGTGACCTTCTAGCCCAGTAAATCAAGGGAGTTTGCCCCGGGCTTGGAATACAAGTGGGTGTGAATCGTAGCCTTGAAATCGAGATTGTAATTAGTTTACTTGCTACCATACAAAGTAGGCATTTGGAAAGAAATCCGTACAAGAAATTGTACGGGACTGGATGTAGGAGAAGTCCAAACCAGTATAAAATTTATGGTGTCATCTCTCTAACTCTTTACTTTTCACTTTACTGCTTATACTTATTTCTGTGATTGATTATCTGTGTTTTGATTCAATTGTTTAAACAAGTTAAAAAGATTCATAAAAGGTTATAAAGCACTATTCACCCCCTCTAATATTATAGTAACATTAAGATCTTTTGTTCTACAACCCACATTATCACCCTACCTTGTTTCACGATAAGTATACAAAGGTTATGCCTCTTGCTTATAAGCAAGAATAGTTCTGCCTATATCCTATCAATGCTAAACTCTAGGTGTATACTATTTGTCGATGACAATCTTGGTATCTAACTCTTTGGGTTTGTTCCATATATGTCAATCTCTAAGCATCTATGTTTTTGATGCCTAACTCAGGGCGTCTGTTCTGTTCACACCTATTTCTGAGCATCTAAATTCTTTCATGCCTAATTCTAGTAGTTTATTCCATCGATGTCGATCTTTGTACATCTATTCCGTTGACGCCTATCTTTGGGCGTCTATTTATGTCATTTCCTACTTTGAACGTCTATTTCCTTTAATACTAAACTTTGGGCATTTGTTTCCATTAATGCATACTTCAGGCATATATCTCCATCGGTGCTAAACTCTTATCATCTACTATCCATTGGTAGCTATCGTTAGGTATCATTTAGGAGGATAGATATTCTTCATCATAAACTTGTAAATGAAAATAGGGAAGAATTATCCTATCTTCCCCAATACAACGATACTCCAATGAAGATATCCTATTCAAAGGAATCAATGTATAATAACATAAGCATCATTAATCCAATGCATTGTATAATACAATGATTATGGTTCCATGGATTCAAGAAGCCAATTTCATTCATAAATTCCTTTGCAAAAGCCATCTTATTAAATAAAATAAAATCCTAATTCAAAACAAGTACAATGAGAAATAAATAACTAAGAAAATAAATGAAGTAAAATAGCAAAGAAGATGCTAACTATTCATACCAGCAAGATAAGCACCCCATCTACGGTAGCTAGCTTGAAAGTTCCATCCAAAGTTTAATTCTTTGCATAAGATCCTTCGAAATTTGGACCAAGTGCCCCAAGTTTGGGAAGAGCCATTTCAAAACTAGGCCACCTACCTTGAATTTTCAATTTTGAACCTTGGCATTGAAAAACCTTGCCAATTTTTGTTGGTAACCGACAACCCTCAAATTAGTCTCTTTTTGTATCTCCCCCACAAAATAGAGAGATGCTAGAAATGGCTCCTCATTCGCCTTGGTTTCATAATACATGCGCTAATGAGAAGCGACTTCACCTTTAATTGGAATCATTACTTGGGTTCCTTATGACAATGTTAATGGCATATGCATAGTTAATATCTTCTGCATGGTTCGATAAACTCACAATGCTAGTAGTAACTCATCGAACTAGTTTTAATTTTCTCACTATAATATGTTATTAATGATAGACTTGATGATTTTGTTCATAGTTTCCATCTATCGATTTTCTTACACGAGTGTGACCATGGGAAATCTCTATGCTCTCAAATTACATCCCATTATCCAAAGTATTTGTGGCACTTCAAACTTATAGATGATGTTCGTCACTACAAAGTTGATCGTCTTTTCCAAGGTGATAGTGGTGAGTGGCTCCACCTTAACGAACTTAGTGAAGTAGTCCATGACAACAATTTTATACTTAGCTCCTCTTTGCATCATTGGGAATAACCCTGTGATATTAGTTCCCCATACCGCAAATGGACAAGGTGAAACAAGCCACCATCTACGAAGCCTCGATTCACGCATAAAAAAAGCATGCTGACATCGTAGACCTCATAGATAGCAGATCATTTTGAGGTAAAATATAAAACACGTAACAGAGCTATCTACGTTATTCTACACTTTCTAAGACTTGCAACAGAAGGAACAAAATATAATATGATCAATAGTACAATAACCCAGATGAACAAAATAATGCAGCATCAAATATACTCTACTTGCATCATTTCTTTACACTAGTAACAAAAAAAACCTAATGTATGAGAATAACTGAGATAAAAATAGTAGATAGCCAATAAATGGATGTGCATCTCTATCGTACCACAATACTTCCAAGTAACCACTAGCCCTCTCTATCGACCTATTACATTATTTCAAAAAAGAAGAAAATGATAGAGGAGTCAGATATACGTCTGGAGAGTGAAACACATCATATTAGTGTATAATACTAATAAGATAGTAAAACAACACTTATGCTTGAAAACCATATATTAACCCATGTCATATGCCCCCAACAAGTCCGCTAAATATAACATATTACTATAGTGAAAACATATGTTAGTCTCACTAAAATCTAGCTCATACCTAATCACATACTCACTATTTAACCCTAAAGTCTCAATCAGCTATCGTCAAATCATATACTAAGGACTTGGCTCCTTCAAATGTGTCATAATGCCAAATCGAATACTGAGGACTCGGCTCCTCGGTCTACCATATATTAAGGACTCAACTTCTTGGACTATCATATATTAAGGATTTAGCTCCTCCGACTACATAGTATATTGAGGACTCAGCTCCTCGGACTATCGTATGTTGACGACTCAGCTCCTCGGACTATATCGTATATTAAGACTCAGCTTATCTAATTATCGCATTATCAAATACAAACTGTGTACAACGAACTTGCCCAATTAAGAACATTTTCTAAACTATATCAAACCATATAAAAATATACCAAAACATTTCCTGTCTCACCATAATCCCAATGCAATGAACCACACGTGAATCAAAGGTCATATGCAAGAGTTATAAGCATTTAAAGATTAGGTAATATTAGATTAATTTGTACACTATTTTATAATTAATTCATTAATTACTAATTAATTAACGCACGGTATTATGTCTTCCTCGATATCGCCTTCTTTGATGCAGCACTGCCATTGCCACAGGCGGATATTCTTAGATCCGATCATGCCATTAGCCTGCCCTCCTTGTGCGCCACCCCCCGCCGCCAAACAATCCAACTCCGTTGCCTAATTTTCACCTATCGTCGCCAAATTTCCACGTCAGATCTGCATTGCCACATCGCATTTCATGGTGATCGGAGTTTGTGATGGGAGCATACGCTACCTTCTATATGCATACATGCCTTCTAATCGTCGTATATTCATCGTTTCACTATCGGACCGAAATGGACGGTCCATGTTAGTCAAGCTTCCCCTTCGTTTTCTAGTTAATCCATACACTTAATCGATAAACAAAAACCACCAATGGATTCATGTCACTGAGAACTATAATCTTGATATATAATAAGTATGTGGCTTGGAACACTTGTACATTTTGCAGTTTTTTAACTAGAAGGAGATTAACTTTCGCTAATTACAATCGATAAAAATTATCTTTTTAACTATCTAATGGCATACTACATCCTAATCAGGTGTATATATAAAAAACCACTTTTTAATTTCTAGTTACATTGCTTATACTTGGTTTAAGATCATAAGGGTTGAATTAGTACGTCTTATCAATATATGCGTAAATATGATAAATCCCACTCGTCGATTAACCGTGCATCTTCGCCTACCCAAATGAATCCATCTCCTCCTTCGCTGTCAAGAAATTTCTTGACTTGGAAATGCTAAATTTCTGGATAGCTTCAATTTATTTTCTTAGCTCACTTCACATTAGTCGATTCCATATATTTATTTGTTTAATTTGGATTTGATTTGGTGGATTTGGAATAAGATTGTTTAGAGATATGTGAAGGAGAAGATGAAGATTAGAAGTAAGGTGTTTAGGCTAAAGTGTGATTAGAGATTAGGTTTTGATTTCTATTTGTAGGCTGAAATAATTCAAATTTAGGCTAAAATTTCGAAACTAGTATATTATGAAAATGCCTCTAGTTTGACTTATTCTAATTTTTAGCCCGTATAACCAAATTCAGGAAGTTGTATATGTTTTCTAACTATAAACAACATTCCAGACGCAATAGGATAGGTCCTGACACCTATTTCCATCTCCTATAGAAATTTAATATTTTGCCCTTTATGTGAAATTATGATTTTACCATTTTTAATTTAATTATTTAATCTCGTAAAATTACGGGATGTTATGTTCTCTTTCCCCTTAAAAGAAATACAACCCTGAAATTCCAAGAGTTGGACAATGCAACTCACTTTACATCATACAAACATTCAAAACAGACATACTACATTCATTTATCATCCATTATACAACAAAAGTGAAAAAACAACCAAGAGTGTATAATACAGATGATCAACAAAATACAATGATATGAGATGAGTGAAAATGCAACTAAATCAGTCTCTTATATGAATGCAAATGTAGTGCGGCCAATATGTATGCAAACATCCTAATATATATATATGTGTGTGTGTGTGTGTGTGCGCGTGCGCGCGCACGCGCGCGCTCATCCATACATTCATATGCAACATCCATCTCAAAGTGCAAGTAAACACCATGTCCATAAACACAAGCAGTAAGCATGTATATAAAGGAACAATAAATAACATATATATAATTGTCTAGCATAAATTAGAACGTCTAACTATGTTCGTTTTTCTGATATTGGAATGTATATACACACAAGCCAACATGGTATAAACTAAACTGGTATAATCCAAACAAAACAACTATAGATACCAAAACACAGTAAGGATGTTCATACATCCAATCCTAGCGTCTACACATCCATACCCATGTCAACTAGCCATCTAAATCAACCTTGCAAACAAAGGATGACTTAACGGGCAAACTTGTAACAACCCATTTTGAGTAACAATTTATTAACATAAATAATAGAGATTTAATTAATTAAAATTAATTAAAATGAATTTTTGGAAATAAAAATGAATAATTTGAATATTGGAGATTTTATGATAATGTAATTAGAGTTGAAATTAAATTATTTTTGGAATAATGAAATTTAAAAGATTATAGAATTGAATATTTTCGGAATTATAAATTATTAATAAATAATGAATTTAAATATTTTGAGGGAAAATTTTTATTTTGGATTTTTAAATGATTTTTGAATATACTAAAATTGATAGAATAATTTTGTAAAGTTTACTATTAGTGGAAAATGATGTTAGAAACATATAAATATAAATAAATAAATAAATATATATATATATATATATATTAAAAGAAATTTGGAATTTATTTAATAAATCAAATTAAGAAAAAAGGAGAAGAAAATGAATGTTCAGTAAAACATTCCCAAGCCCAAGTTCACAAACCCAATTCCAAGTTCTTAAGCCCAAATTTCTCTAATCAATATCCAGACTCTTCTATTTCGAGATTTCTCCCTTCATTTTATAAGTATGTTTACTATCAAGGATCATGAGGTTTATTCTCTTCATTCTTTTAAATTTAAAAACAAATTAAATAAATTATAATAAATCATCAAACTTGAGTATATCCATCTTAAGACCTATAGACTCTTGTGGCAATGAATAGAGGAAGAGTTCGATCTTGAATTGAGATGCTGGAATGCGCGACAGTGATGATGAACAAAGGAGCAAGCTTCAGAGTGTTTACATTCACGGATCTATGTCTAACCATATAATTATATATGTTTATACTTGACTTGAAATGATGTGTGGTGTAAAATATTGTAAGCCTTGATTTGCTAGTGAACGAAGTGGTAAAAATGATCGAAGGATGATCGAAGGAGCTAATTTTAGCTCCAGGTTTGCAAGACCGGTAGGTTAACCAGTCGATTGGGTACCGATCGATCGGTGACCTAACTTGTGTAAAAAATAAAAATAAAAAGTAAAAATAAAATAAGAAATAAAAAAATATAGTGAGATTACATAAATATGAATATAAAAAATGTAATTATGAAAAGTAAATAAATTAAAGGTATTTTGAAAAGTTAATATGTAATTTTATAAAGTAATATATGATTTATTTATTTAAAGAAATTAATTAATTAAAAGAAAATTTAAATAGTTTATTCGAAAATTGTTTAAGATTAAATATATATTTTGAAAATAAGAAACCTAATTTAATTAACATTCCAAGTATTCCAAAGTAAACTTCGTGAGTAAATAATTATATAAAGTAGCATGTTTTATATTTATATGTAATGTTTAATAGTTTAAAGTTAATAAAATATTCGGTTTAATTCTAAAGTGGTTAATGTGGATTTCTGATGTTTTTCATTTATGTTCTTATGAGTTAAATGTAATAAATGATTCATTATTTGATGGGTTATATAATTTATATGTGTAAGTTTAAGAAATATTATATTATTCTAGTATTTGAAATTTTAATTTGTGATATATAAAAATTATTAACTTATCAAAACTGAATATATTTTAGTGTTAAAGTGTTTATTCAAAAGTTATATATATAATATTTGGAAAATAAGCAATTGTTATTAATTAAGGTTTCAAGTATTTTAAAGCATTATACATATTTAATAATACTATATAAGAATATATATATATATGGGTGTATAAATATTTGATTGATGAGATTTTACACAACATTTCTGATTTCTCATCTTCTCTGCACTGATTCAATGTTATGAGTGATTCACCGTTGATACAGATTTGTTTGGTGATTTTGATATGATGCGGTGGTGACATCCTTTATATGATTATATGATATTTAATTATATGTAATGAGAAATCTAAATAAACGTAGTTATTGTGACGACCCGAAATTTTGGATATTTGAAATGAGAATATTTAATTAATTTTAAATATTCAAAAGGGTAATTTTGACTTGAATTTTAAATATCACTATTTATTGGATAATTTAATTATTAAATTAAATGATTTGGAGTTGGGAAAAATGTTCAATCTGGAGTTTTAAGCCTGTTAAAAATAATTTAAAGGCTTAGAAAATTTACATTGATAATACTGAAGATAATAAAAGCTTTTAAGTTGAATTCGGAAGTGTTTTGTTCAGTTTTGAATTATATCGTTTAAATTGAATTTAAAAATACACTTTTGGGGCACAGTCTCGGAATTCGACGGAACCAGTTCCATTGGATCCATAATACTGTATTATTATCGGATTTCAATTTTCGTAGTGTTTGGGGTTGTTGTGTGAGCGTACGACATATAAACGTGCTGAAATTTATATCGAATTCAATATAATAACTGGGTCCAAAAAGCTATCTTCTCCATATGATCAAATTAGAACTCAAAACCTTTTCCATTGCGTTCATAATAGGGGTATAACATTATGAACGCCTAGCGGCACGCCTCGATAGGAGGTCGAGATTTTGAGTTGTAAACTCGTGACGATTTAAATTTGAATTTAAAAATATATATTGGTCAATTGCCAGCTGTATTTCTTTCACGTCATAACTTTTTGCCTTCTTCTGCACGCCACTTTCTGTTCACCATCACGTCTTGCCTCTTCCTCTTTCTTATCATGCAACCTTATCCTTTCCCTCAGTTAAAAACATTTCGAAAGAAAAATAAAACAAAATTAAATTGCCGAAGCCTTCTTTAATCCCAAATCGAGCTTTCCCTTTTCCATATTCAAAATCGAATTCCAATCGATAAAAAAAGAGGATAAAAACCAGCTGCCCTCATTTCTTTCATTCGAAAATAAAAATCGAGTTTGTCCCCTCTTCTGAAACGAAACTGAGTTCGTTTCGTTTTTTTTAAAAAAGAGAATCGTGAAGGAGTCACGTGAGCCATGGCGATTGAAATCGATCGAAGGAGGGTCTCGAGTTTCCAAGGTGGTAGCCAACGCGAGGAGAGCTCCAGCACGACTATAGGCAGGAGTTTCGCGAGCTGGCGTCGTCCAAGGGCGATGCATGGCTGTTGATTTCGAAGTCGTTAATAGGGATGCGCTCGAAGTCAGAATTAGGGTTTCGTCTGGGTAGGGTTTCAAGGCGATTTGGTAACCGTGAAGAGGTGGAGCACGACTCGGCACTGGGTTGCGGCGAACTGAAGGCTGGGCAAGCGAATGGAGTCGCGAGGGTTTCAAGTGGCCTGGCGTATCGATGGCGGCAGATCGATCATGTTTGGGGTAAGCAGCTTCTTGCTTTCTTCTTCTTCGATTTGAAATTTAAAACGTTCAACTCTGAAATTATCTTATTACCATTCAAAATAATAATACTAATATATATATTAGTTATAAACTGTTAATACAGAAATATATATATATATATATATATATATATAGGATAAGAAGATTTATTTTACAGAAGTTCTAACACCGTTTCGATTTACAAGAGAAATTTCTTTACAGTAAAGTAAATCCTTATTTTTGTTATTTACTTAAGAGAAAAAAATATATACACATACATATTAAATAGCAATTAATATATAGGCAGTAAGGTAGCAGTCTTATCCCTTTTTATTTAACCAATACATAAAGATTTGAAAATATATATATATATGTAATACTTAATTTTAAATAATGTATTATGGTGATTAATTTGTTTAAATAACTAATTTAATTATTTTAGTCACTAAAAATATTTTTTTAGAAAGTTAGTTTAAAATTAAATTATTAGTTCATTGAATTAATTTGATAGTAATTGATCATTCGATTTGTTCGAATATTAATAAATCATCTAATATTTATACAAGGTCAAGAATTGAGAAACCAAGGCAATTTTGAAATGGAATGCAAATAAAATCAAAGGTGAGTTAATCTCACTCATGTGGATTACCATTTAATTTTAGATGGTTAAAATTTAAATTATTGGTTGAATGTTTGAATTGTCTGGATATGATATTATATATAGTAGTATATATATATTGGAGTGATTGATATTCCCGCATTATATAGCAGATGAGACCATATGCGCCGCATAATAGCGGATGATAATATTTAAACCCATATACCGCGATATTCCACCTCGAAGTGGAATTGGTATTGTGCTAACATCTGTGGATGCAGGGAAAACAGGTTGGAGGGATCCAACTGGATTCCTCAAAATTATTTAGATTGTTTTATATTCTGTGTTATGAATATTGGATATTCTGTGGTGAATTATATTGATAATTGGAATATTGAATGTTATGGTTTTCTTGAATATTCGGTACCCTAAATTACAAAAATATATAGAAGTGGATTTTGAAAGGAAAATAAAGGAATGGATTTTCAAGTAAACCAAATTTAAAGAATTTGAATAAATTTAAGAACAAATTTGGAAAAAAATAAAAGTGATTTCAAAATTCAAATAAATATAAAAAAAGGGGATTTTGAATAAGCAGATAAATAATGAATATTAAGCTTAAGCAATATTATTTAAAATAATAAAGAATTTATTTTAATTCAAGGTTTAAATTTAATTAAAAAGAAAAGAGAAGGGATTTGGGAAATCTGAAATTGGTATTCTCAGTTTAAAGGGATTTTTCAATCATAATAAAGAAATGAAATTTAAAGTTAAAGGATTTTGAAAATAAATGGAGTAAGTAAAGAAATTTATTTAAAAGTAAAGTAAATCGGAAATCAATTTGGGAATTTATTTAAGTGTTTAAAACGGGATTTTTAAAAGAGAAGTGAGACTTGGATTTATAAACAGAGTTTATAAAAGTGAAGAAATATATGTCAGTGGATATTTGGAAGAATAAATTCAAGGCGGGAATTTATTAAAGAAACGGGTAAATTTGTTTAAAAATAAATAGTGATTTATTTTTAAAGATGTGAAAGAGAAGTGTATTTCCCTGGATAGCCAAGTACGTTTCCAAAGTAAACTTTTAAGTATAAGCTAAAAGTTTTAAAGTTGATTTAAAATATGTTTCAGGAAATTTATTATTCTTAAATGTTTAAATTTTAAAGCAAGTATTTTTCAAATATATTTTAATAGTAATTATTTAAAGATGGTTTGGTATTATGTTTTAAATGATAAAAATCTAGTTTTATATTTTATTAAGTAGCTTTATTTTGATTTTTTTAAAGTATATATCTTTGAATAAAGTATTAAAGTAGTTTTAATTTAAATGTTTTGTTTAAAGTATATTTTGTAATATAGTGTTTTAAATTATTTTAAAAAACTAAAGTGTTTTTACTTGGTGATTTCAGTGGAAATAGAAAAGTTTGGGAAATTTATTTCCGTAAAAGGAAGTGGGTTTAAACTGTTTTCAAACGGTTGAAAATAGAAATATATCTTGCGAAGATATTTTGAGAAAAACATAAATTTGAGGAATTATTTATGTTTGATTGATGAATGTTTGTGAATGTTATTTGATAGTTAAATAACCGACTATCAAAATTGGCCAATGCGCTGATCATTTTGAAGAGACCGGGATCGGGATTAATTTCTCGAAACCCACTTCGATTCGGTTTGTACGTTTTCATGGAAAACGAGTTTGGAGTCGAAGATGGAGCAGTGAAGCGCAAGGGCTAGTCGCTACTAATCCTGAGGATATTTCCAAAATGGATGTAGTAGGAATAGTGCCTTCGGTTCTGTTCGAACCCGGGACGGACTTGTATGGATGAATGCTTTCGGAACATCGTCAGATGGACGATGGGCATTCTAAGTGATATGTTCTCTAAAGGTAACTCTTAGCCTCAAGCCTCATCAACCGGGAATGACTGAAAATCAGGGGATATGCAGCAAGGCTTCGTGGGTAGCCCCTACTTGAGAGTAAGGTCATCCCTGTCTAGATGTCCCTTTTTATTTCGGCTTAGTGGTGCGGTTACTGATCACAACCGTGGGGTGATTTTACTCGGAATTATCCAGTAAGGGATGGTTCCGGCCTTGTGTTGCAGGGGAGTGGGCGTACTCCTCGGTATTGTGATCTAGGCCACGTACTGTGACAGGTGGTACCCCAGTGCCTAGTCATTAGTTGGAAATCCATTCTCCCTACGTGCCTTTTACGGCTTTTGTTTGTATAACCCACTTTTTGGTTAGTATGCTGGAATTTAATCATGTAACAATTTCAGCTATTTGAATAAGTATTTGTATATAGACACTATTATAATATCAGACGGATTTGATAAAAAGTGTTTTGGCTATCGTAAGGTAAAAACCCGACATGTTTATTTGTGGCGTGGTCTTACGAGATGCTTTTGATTTCAAAGGGTTTGGAAAACTTTAATAATCCAATTGAGTGTGTTTCCTCATGCTGGTTTTCCAGACTGACTCGGGTGTTATTTTATTATAATGCTCGGGCCATACCGAGTATTATAGGATACAGGTTATGATGCTGTAGAGCTCAGGAGACGAGCTGGATGGCGAGACGTATCACACGTATATGATGTATTTTCCGTTGTGTTGTGTATTCTGTGTGGGACAAGTTATTATAATTGTCCTGAATTGTGATGTTGATTGTATTATACTCTGATTCTGTACTCTGATGATGTAATATATAAACAGATGTATTTCTTTTGTGTAAAGTTCATCTATTATCTATTATATTTTATTCCGCTACGATGGTTAGATTCTGTTGTTGTTCTATTTTCTTCTTCTACCTCTTCTTCTTTTACCCAAATGGTTCGTATTTCCGTTCTTCTGGGGTTGATTTGATGGAGATTAGTGTCAACTGAAGGGGTACGGATTTGCGGGCTGTTATAGTTATAATGTCATCTGGTATGGGAATTTGGGTAATATTTCTCCAGTTATTCATTGGACTAGTTATGTAAAATATTGTGGATATTGAGTGTAGTTTATAAGCAGTGAATGAACGTTTGAGTATCATGCGGTGGCATGGGACACTGTTGTGATACTTGTTCGGTTATTCATGAGTAGATGACACTCACGTGATGGGGATTTATGGGGAGACTCCCTGCGGTGAGTTACATATATAGCCATGTGTCAGTGATTGTAGCGAGCCATGTGTCGGCAATTGAGACAATCCATGTGTCGGCAATATATAGAGCTATGTGTCGACATTTGTATGGAGCTATGTGTTAGCTAACGAGTATAGATACTATGTGTTTATCTATCTTTGTACGGCTTCCTTTATGTTTCGGGAGGAATTAGATTGGCTAGTATCCACCTTAGCATCCTGATCATGGGATCATGCCCCAGATCAGTGACACCTTATATATTGTTGTGTGCTTCGTTGTGTGCATTTGCCTCCATGTCACCTAGACCAGCAGTCGGTTACCTGTAGGGGAAATGTATCGGGTCGTGACCGAGTAGAATCCTCACATAGACGAGCACAAAGGAGGATCTTGTCATGATACTGAGGGGAGTTAACCAATGACTATAGGAGTCATGTTAAATGGACATACATGTGGCCCTTGGAGCAAGTAGACGTGCTGTCATTCTCCAGTATGGTTTTTGTGGGTGGTAGTTAGACATATACTATTTATATTCTTATAAGATGGGACTCCACCTAGGACTTTGTATCTTACATATAGTCATTTACCCATCACGATATATTTTGTGATATTTCATTTGAGAAGATGAGATTATACCTGTGATAGATGTCCAAAATATGATAGATTCTCATATTATATGTTTTATATATGATTTTACAGACGCATGGCTTATTATTATTTTATATATGTATGGTTGATGTGATAGTATTATTTGGGATTGAGGTATACACTTAGGCTTTGCCATGAGCTAGGCTTACTATGCTGGATGATATCTCATTTATTAATGGTTTTTGAATATGGATGATCCATCCATTAGATGATGAATCCATGATTTTTGATTTGATGTGCTTCTATTTGGGTGAGGACATTTTATGCGTAGCTTGGAGATAATTAATGTTTTATGATATGTTAGGGATTGATTTCAATATTATAATTATGTAACATGTATATATTACTATATATGTATATACATTAACATATATGGTTGTTATCTTGAGTTTTATTGGTAGTATTATCATTATATTATATTACACCCTGCATATACAAAGTTCCATGTGTATATTGACCCTTTGATTTAGATATAGTCTAACCCGTGTATTATTTATGCAATACTCAAGTCAGTCGAAGACATTTTAGGTACAGGGATAATATATTCAACTTGAGTTTTGTGGACATAGAGGAGACATGATTCTTAGGATTGATGGTATATTATTATATGTAGTAGTTAAATTGTGTGCATGTCATTACGATGTACATATATTTTACGCACATTGTATTATATAGAGATAGTTGACATTTGAAATGTTTTGTATCATATAGTCTTATATGTTATATATTATTTACTATCACTGTGATTCTGACTTTATGCTCTATTTTATTTACTGTGTATTATTCTATCCTAGCAACACACATGTTTATTGCTTTGTACCGATACTGTGTACGTAATGGTGAGTTACTTATTTAATGTTTAAATATGTACCAGTGTTAGTCCAAGGGAATATTCACGTGTGTACCCCATATAGCCTCATTCTCCGTATTATCTGACAATATTGCTTAGTGATACTATTTGATAGTGTGGTTATAGAGGTTGGCTGTTTACAAAACAAACCTACAAGCTGACAAAAAGAGGAACTTATTGGAAGAGAGTTTGTGATGGGAAACTCGGATTCTCTCTTCGAGTTACCACATCCTCTCATCCAAACCATTCCTTCGCCGTACTTGGACCAATTTCATTTACTCATTTTTATGTCATATCACATCAAGTCCTAAGATGTGCATACACCTACGGAGTATTATAGCATGTCTCTACATTCACCTCATAAGCTAACTAGGCTCTACTATGACTACTATATCGTTAACATATGTTCGCAGATGGGATGAATAGAAAACGGGGGTGTACACACACAAGCTTTTCAAGAAGCGCACTAAATGTGCTGACTTCCCTACTCTCTATACAACTAGAAAAGGCCCAAAACTTATACACGTACTGACTAGGCTCTACCATAACTTCATTGATGTTTATTCTTAAAAAATTTATTCACTTCTTCCTTATCCACACTCCTTAGCAAGGAGCCGAGAATCTTCCTTGGTATAGGATGTCATCCTGCATTAGTCAACGTCTTTCTAAAGAGCTGTCGCACATCCATTCATGTTATTTGGCAGAATTTCCTTCATTAAGTACTCCTTAAATGTTGTCATCCATTGCAGTTTTTCTACCACTTCCATGTAAAAGTGCACATCCTTTATGCTTGGAGTTGACAGAACTTTTATCGAAATAGTTCTTAGTGACTGTTTATCCCTTGAACTAGCTAGCCTGGTCAAAGCATTAGCATTACTATTCTCCTCTTCCGCACTGTGTGTTATCGTATAATGGCCAAGCACGTCTAGCAATTCCATAACCTTTGTCACGTATTGGGCCAACCGTGTGTTTTTAACCTGAAATCCTTCTTCACTTAATATACTATCAGTTCAGAGTCATTGAATATTTGCATTGATCGAATACCCAGCTCTTTAGCAATCTTAAGCCTAACAATTATTGCTTCATACTCCCATCATTACTGGTTGCAAAAAACTTCAAATTCAAAGCATAACACAAGCACTGGCCTTCTGGTGTTATAAACACCGCCCTATTATAGAATCTTGGTCATTGGATGCACCTTTAACATATATCTACCACTCTTGCGATTCTACCGTTCCATTTCCATCTCATCGAACCAAAAAGTGTACTCAACAATGACATATGTCAGTACTTGTCCTTTTGTTGTCATCTTAGGTGGATAAGTTATCTTGTGACTTGACTCTATGCACCATTTCAATAATCATCCAAATGTCTTAAGCCAATAAAAAACTTACCTTATGGACTGATCTATTAAAATCTTAATCAAATAAGCTTGAAGTATGGTTGCAACTTTCTTAAAACTATTATCTAGTGGTAAGCTAACCTTTCCAGTTTGAAATATTGATCCTTCACTTTATTAAGTCTCTTGCTGATATAATATATAAGTATTTGAACCTATACCTCCTCATGCACTTCTGTCACTCTTAATGTGTAAGTAGACACTCGAGTTATATGTACAAGTCCTCTCCTTATGGAGGTTTTGATGGTATGTGTGTAACATCCCCCATTTGGAGGCCCAAAACTAATTGCTATGGATGCTGCAGTCATCCATAGTTATTGATTCTCAGTGACCAAATGCAGTATTGTTAGATACATTGATATAACAGAAATACATGGATATGAAAATTTTTAAAATCATAAACTAATTTCTCATTCCATTTCAAATCACATTTCAAATTCATTACATAATCCCAATTCGTAAACCACGTTCAAAGAAATATAAATATTACAAAATATGCCAAGAGCAACATATGAAGATGCCCCTTGGTTGATCAGAGTCTAAATATAAGCAATTAAAAAACTTTGCCATTACATCCAAAACAAAGCATGATCAAACAGAAAGAACTCCTACTAGCTAGCTTACCTCCTTCACGTCTCCAAAAGCTTGTTCGTCTAAAGGAGAACCTGAAATCTTAACTCTCAAACTACTCAAAATCAATTAAGCACCCAAAAGTTTAAGGGAAAAACATAAACTTCGAGTCAAACAAAATTTCTAGTATGAATAATAATCTACCATCTCGTACCACATAGATATCCAGTGAGATCATGCCGCTTAGCGGAACGGGTTTTCCCCTCACTAGTATCTTGATCCAATTTATAATAACCATATACTGTGCACCTCTTGGATGCAATTCTACTAACACATAAGTTAACTTTATGTATATTCACTACTGGGTCACCCTAGTTGGTTATTCTGCCCTTAACACCTTAAAACACAGTTATGGATTAATTATGAAGTGAATATGTTTACAGAAGAAGCATACATGACAATTGATCAAAAAATAATAATATAAACATCCATGATTTGTAATCATTTTTCTAATGGAACATGGTTAATACCCTTAACCCATCATCTTTAGTAAGGAAAGCTTCTTCAAAAATTCTAAAGTTGAATGTAATTTCAAAACTCTTTCATGTTGCCATGGGTTTACCTTTTTAAAATGAGATTGGGTTCTCAAGTTTGAAAAGTAAAGTTTTTGACTATATACTTTATATCATCACTTAAAACCTTAGAAGTTCTCTTTTGAGACCATCCAATATATCTTTCAAAAGCGTTAAAATTTTCCCTTCAAAACCATTAAAGATATACCTTTTTGAAACACTCAAAACATTCATTTTGAAAGCATTTAGCTCAAGCAAGAATTTATGGAAGCATAGCTTTGAAACTATTTGAAAGTATCACTTTTGAAATATGTGGTTTTAACATTAATTATAACTACTGGGCCAAGAGAACAATAGTTAAAGTACCCTTTTAAAGGATTGTTTTAAAGTAAAATAATTGGGGGAAGAGGATAGCTTTGAAACCAACCTTTCGAAACCATTGCCTTCGAAACCATTGATAAAAGCAGCTACAAGGACCCTTTCAAAAGCATTGGGAAGGCGCTTTCAATATTGATAAAATGAAAGCCTTCCTTTTAAACTCATTGTTATAAGGCCAAAAGAAAAAACAGTCTTTAACCATTTCGAAAGGTACGAAGGCAACAGCTAGGTAACGAATAAGTTCAAAATGTGACAACTCATTCGAAAGCTTCTTTAAAAACAAAGTGGCAACTTGTTCGTAAGCCTCTTTCTGAACAAAGGTAATGACTCAAAAGCTTCAACTCCTTCGAAAGCATCTTTTAAAAACAAAGGTGACTAACGTATTTGAAAGCTTATAAGAATGATTTCAACCCCTTTGAAAGCATGCATTCGACATAGTCCCATCTGCCTTTCTCCAATCTACTATGTATCAATGGCTTGATACCATGCAGGCCCGGTTTCAGGGCTAGGCTAGCCAGGCGGCTGCCTAGGGCAACCCCCTGGGTGAGGGGCAACAAGGTGGAGCAATCAGAAGGTTAACAGCATTTGATATTTTATAAGTATTATTGTATGTTTTTGTCCAAAAAGGGTATTGGTTTGGTGGTAGCAGGCAGGTTTCCCAAGTTTCAGATTGCAGGTTCGATTCTTGGCTGGTGCACTAATTTTTAAATTTTTTCTCAACAGAACTTTTGGTTGCCTAGGGCAACCCATCTACTTGAACCGGCCCTGATACCATGTATGTTGGTTTCAAATGGGTTCATTAGCGGAAGTATAGTGACGAAAGCTAGCAAATGGAAGTGGCGAAGTGGTAAATAAAAAAACTGATTTTATGCCTTTTAATGAAATTTCCTTTCACCTAACTTGCCTAATTTGTCAAAAAGTAATTGGTTGCTATTTCTTTATCAAAATCATATTTCTAAAAAGACTTCCGAATTCATTAACAATTTAAAACATTTTAAGCACCCTTCCCCTTGATAAAACATATAAAATATTTAAGTCCCTTAACTTAAATAATTTTATAACCATAAAAAAATACTTAGGAAAATTCCTCAAAAATCATAATAATACACTTTTAATATGTTTTCTACCATATATAAATTTTAGACCCGAAGTCATTATATAATTGCCATAAATAATTTAAATCCCAAAATTATATATTTCTTCCATTAAAAATTCATAATAAATTATCCATAGCTCGGAATATTATGAAAATTTAAAATCATCTCTAAAATAATGTTTTAAGAACATATTCAAATATCATGGCATTTGCAATCAATTTACATTATTTTAACCTTAAAATTGAATTATGTTATTCCACAAAACCTTGTTAAATTAAATCATGGCATATAATCAAATCATATTATCATTCATCCACCCAAATGGTTTTTAACCTTAAAAATCAAATTTAAACGTTCAAGAAGACATATATGCGACAGTTTAGATTATTATTCACCTTGTTTGGATATGGAATTTGAGATTTGTTGTTGCTTTAATCTTCCTAGTTTGAATCTTAGCCTCTAATTAATTTTGAGCTCCTCTTCTCCTAGGGTTATAGCCGACCTTGTTTCTCCTTTGTTTATGTTTTTTATTTATGAAAAATGTGAATGAGAATGAGGTAAGAGTTTAGGGATTATGGAGATATGGTATATGCTATTCCCATATTACCCTTGCCTTATTCTCTTAGGCATTTAACTTATAAACCATGTTTTTATAAATCCATTTAGTTAAGGCACGACCCTAATTTGTTTTCAAATCTCCAATCGCTTATCACTCTAATCTTTACATTATTCTATTTAATTTATCCAATTAAATCTCCTGAATAATGCTATTTAAAATTAGGGGTGTTATAATATGTCTTTTTGGAAATGTTCGAATAATTGCAGAAATGTAGCTTCATACTCGTCCATCCATTGGAACTTCCCTTTGTCCTCGAGGAAATAAAAGAATGACAAATACTTATTGTTTGCTTTTGACATGAATCTACTCAATGCTGCAACCTTAGCATTCAAGCAATGCATTTCCCTCCTTGTCTTTGGTGATTCCATCTTTTTTAAGGCCTCAATTTGCTGCTGATTGGGTTTGATAACCCTGGAGTTAGCAATGAACCATGGAATTTCTCGAATGAAACTTCGAAAATACATTTTAAAGGATTAAATTGCATGCTACATCCATGGATTATCTTTGAAATCTCAAACAAAAGTGCAATGTAATCCATAGAATTTGTTGACTTTACAAGAATATCTTCCAAACTCCCATAATCTGTTTGATCTGCTTTGTAAACACCTTATTGACCAAGCACTAGTAAGTAGCTCCAGCATTCTTTAGATTGAACAAAATTAAAATCCCAAGTTAGTAATACCACATTTTCGATCCAGGTTAGGAACATACATCCCAATTTGGTTATTCCCAAAATAAGCATCCACTAGTGTGATTAATTCATAAATGGTTGTACCACCAACAAGTTGGTTTATCCACAAAAGAGGAAACCAGTCCTTCATATAAGCATCATTTAAGTTCGAGTAGTCGATGCATGTTCACCACATTCCATTAGGCTTCTTAACCAACATGGGATTTACTACCCAATTAAGATAGCTAGCTTCTCGGATGAAATTGCTAGCAACTAGCTTACCCATTTCTTCCTTCAATGCACCATATCTATTTGGATCCATGCTTAACCTTTCTTAGATTTCCATAGAGCTTTTGGAATGATATTTATTATGTGGCACATAACTTCACCTGAAATGAATGTCTAAGTGAACATATCATGATTCACTCATAAGAATTTTATAATGGCTAAGTTGTGATCCAATTTTGACAACCTTGGAAGGATCATCTTCATCTACCAGTATGGTCTCCATCAACTCGATTGGTCCAATTGTTGGCCATTTATCTTCCTTTTTGGTATCCATCTCATCATGCTCTCCATTGGAGGATCTGAGCTAGGGATCAAACTATAATTTCTATGCTTCCTATGATTTGATTTAGAGGCCCAGACTTCTCTACATGCTTTTCTTTCTCCCTATAGTGAGCCCCTTTGGGCTTAGCTAAATAACATTCTCTCCCAACACTATGGTTACCATCCAAAATTCAAATGCAATTTGTTATAAGCTTCATAGTTAGGCACCATGGAAGATTGGCAATCCTAAAGTTGGCTATGGCAGATCGACCCAAAAATGTGTTGTACGTAGTATAAACATCAATAACAATAAATATCTCTACCCACATAGCCTTATGGAGTTTCTGTCCAATCTGTACTATCAAGTTTATGTCCCAAAGGTGTTATTATGTAACCACCACCCTACGCCTCTGATATCCAATATATAACATGTAGAGTGCACTGTAACTGTAGCTGGCCAACATAGGACAATTGCCAAGTGAAAAAGTAACTAATACATCCAAATCATAGATCGGAATCTATGGTATATCTCACAATGCAACGAGTAAAATATAATAATCGCCATAGATATAAAACAAGCGAGATAGTAATAACTGAATGAACCACATAACCAGAGTGCACAAGTTCATGACAACCATATATATCACAGAGTTTATACATTAAATAATAAACCAAAATGTACTATTTCTAAATAAAATAAAGCACTGATAAAGAATGACGATGCCGCATAGAGGAATAGGAAGCAATAGTAAGCCAAAATAGTAATATGTGAAAGCATGGCCTCCTTCTAGTTCATCTGCACAATGTCATGTTTTGTTCCATACTTGCTCTATAGTCTACTCATTTAAGAGTACAAGATAATAAGATACAAAGCATAAAACCTCGAGTCAGACAATAGTCTGTTGTATGTGATAAACAGTTTCAAAATACTATGAAAGTCAATATAGTATATAGGAAATAGGCTATGAAAAATTAGACCTGACCTGTCTCTACATCCAAAGAGTTAGCAAATAGAAATATATGCCAATCTACTATTATCATCATCATATGAGTATACTTCATATCAAAGTATAGGGTTGGGTATCCAAGTCAACAGTACCTACGTCACATGTCATCCATATAGTAATAAAACAAACATATGAAATATAACATCCATCAAACAATCCTCTATTACTTGTGTGCGTTGAATATATGATAGCTCGTATGCCAATCCTTTGCCAAAGAGTAATGGAAAATCTTATTTTCTTGATGCTCGACTCCATGCCACTCCAAAGGCTAGGAACTAAACCCATATATCCTCAAGGTCCAAGGGACACTAATTTGTTTCAAAAAATCCAGGATAACGCATCCTCATATCCAGGCAGGCGTCCCCACATACCCCCTCTTTATGAGCATGATTTTTAAAATTATAATTAGAGCTACCAAATCAACTCCAATTTTCTTGCGACTTGTTTTGGGAAATGGGATTTCAATGAACGTCATATCCAAGTCGCATCATGCTTTGAACAATTTGATGTTATTTTGTACCAAATGACATACCATATTTCTAACTACACAAAACAACTAGCAAATACATCAAAACAATTCATACAACTATCAAACATCATTCCATACCATCCAAGCGATGAATATAATTCATCCAAACATAATTTACAAACATAAATCATCCTAGATCTGACTTTTTATAAAATAGCAATTATGGTTGGCAAATGATGTAAAATGTATCAAAATCCAAATCCATCTTTTAAACATGGTTTAGAGTGTTATTAACATAAAATCTAGGTTTTAGAGCATTTTCACTTTGAAAATCATTTCAAAGACCATAATTAACTCTATCAATATGCATAGCATAGTAAGAGAAGCAAATATCACTCACTTAGTATCAAATTTACCTAAATACCAATGTAAATCCAAGATTGAACAACGCCTTTATGGATTTCAAGATGGCCAAATAGTAATTACTTTACTTGATTCCCTTTGCTAATCACCCCTTAATGATGCATTTAAGCTAATTAAAATATGAAAAAATGGAGCTTTTTGGTTGAAAACGAATTAATGGAGGTTTAGATCAGTTTTGGGAAGTAGTAAAGTGATTAGGGATTATCCCCTAATCCCTAATTAAGCACAATTCCCAAAATGGTTTATTGGGCTTAGTTTGGGTTTAATTAGTTACCCAATAATTTGACTAGCAAATGTCTAAAATTCAAACGGCTATATCTCCTAAACGGTAAGTTCAAATTCTTATTATGACTACTTTACGGATAGAGAAACCATTTTCACAATCTGATGAAAGTGTTTTCATATTCTAATTCAGTTCCTATCAAAAGTTTAGGCCTTACAAGATTTTTAGGGTTAAAATCGTTTGATAAAATTTCTAAGGATAAATATTGTCACCGGTAGAAACTTCCCAAAGACAAAGAGTCATACGACCTCAAATGAATTTAGAAATATATTTTATGATCCTCCGATACATAAAATATTAATCGTTACATTCCCTATCCCCCTTTTTAGGAATTTCACTCCCGAAATCCCCAAACAAATCAAGGAGAGTCAACCATAGCTACCGCGCATGCCTAACAACTGTAAACAGTCATCACAAGCATCAAACATGCATCCATGCAGTCAGCAATATAGATATACCTATCTTAGCACGAGAGATACTAAACTATCTTATATGACATCATATGTGAAAGTAAATATGATAAATATAAAGCCTTACAAAGTAAAGAGCTCTGGATAAGCGGTTCTCGTGCTCTCCTTAGTTCCCACATAATAACAGCCTTCACTTTCACTCCATTAAACCTTCACTATTTCCACCGTCTTCCTTTTAAGATGTTTTATATCACATTCGAAAATATAAATAGACCTATGAGGTTTCGAAGCTTCTAGTCCAATTTGATATCATTAATGTTGATATGGTGTGATCGTCACGCCTACATTATGCACAAACTTTCGTAAGTGAGAGAGGTGGAACACATTGTGCACGCCCGCCATCTTTTAAGGTAAGTCAACTCTATATGCAAGGTTCCCAATCCTTACTAACATCAGAAAAGGACATACGAACCTCATTGCCAACTTCCCCTTATCACCAAATAGAGCTACATTTCTCGATGGAGAGATCTTTACAAACGTTACATCGTTGACATAAAACTTTAGATCTCTATGTCTCTTATCAGCGTAGCTCTTCTGTCTATATTGGGCTGCCTTCATTCGATGCTAAATGATTTCGATCATCTTTGAATGTACTCTGACCATATCTGGTCCAAGTATCAGCTTTTTGCCCGCTTCCTACCAACTCGAAGGAGCATACCATTGACGATGATACAATGCCTCAAATGGTGCCATATTAATAGTAGACTAATAGCTATTGTTTATTGTGAATTCAACCAAGTGCAAATGATCATCCCATGAGCCTTCGAGGTCGAGTATGCAAAAGAAATCCTCCAACATATGATTCACCTTATTGATCTTCCCATCTGTCTGTGGGTGATAGGCCGTACCGAGTTGCAGTTCTGTCCCCAACGCATCTTGTAAGCTCTTCTAAATCCCACCAGTGAACAATGGGACTTGGTTACTCATAATGCTCTTTGGCACAGCAAGGAATCATACTATACATTTCACATACAACTCAGCCAATTTGAATGTCATTCTATTTGACATAATGGGTATGAATCGGGCACTCTTCGTTAATATATCGACTAAACCAAATATTATCATACCCACCAAACCAAATGTTATCATACCCTCCTATTGTCCTTGGAAATACATTAATAATCCATCAAAGCTTCTTCCTACTCTACTCGAGAACTTCATGCGGTTGCATCATCCTACTTGGCTTCTTTTGTTCTGCCTCCACCAACTAGTAATTCATGCACTTTGAGATGAACACCGAAACATCCTTTTTTATCCCTTCCTAGTAACATATCTTCTTCATATCATGGTACATCTTATTAATGTTAGTCCTTGAAAAGAATGGTTTTGATGACAACAACCTTAAGACTTGTTATAAAATATAAATACTAACATTATAGTTTAGATATATATGTATATGCAGGATATAAACATGCAGGTACTAAGAATGAAGACTGTACAGTATAGAGACTCAAGATCGAAGACATCAAGATTCAAGACTCATGAGTATCAAGATATCAAGAGTTCAAGATTTCAATAGTACAAGACAAGTATCGAGTCTAGAATTATGTTAAAACTCCTAGAAAAGCACTGACATCTTAAAATCTATTTTATTGGTGGAATGGAATCCACTTCGAGCCTGTTAAAGGGATGGAAACCTAAGTAGGATGGAACCTACGAAAAATCTAGTGGAACATCGTTTTGTATCCACTAACTTTTATTCAAATGTTTTACAAAATTATATCTTGTTTTCAAAATGATTTCAAAATCTTCCTTTTCAAATCAAAAACATCTATCCTGGTTTTAAATACTTTTAGCCTCAAAATATTCTTTATTTTCAATATCAAAATGATCCTTGGTTTTAAACTATCTTTTATAATAATGTACTTAACTTTTAATATTTATATTTAAGATTTAAATATGAAATTATAGTAAAATTTTATATATACCAAAATATTATTCTCTATACTTATTTATGTATTTTAACTATAGTATATTTATAAAGTTTAAAATAGTTTTAATATAAGAAAGAAGTTATTTTCAAAAGAAAATGTTTTTATCAAAAATACCTTAGGCATGTCGACAACCCCTAGGTACCCATGTCGACATGATGGTAGTTGATTTCGAAAGTTTGAATTTCAAAGGAAGTGTCTATTCGTCATATCCTTTCCCGAATGACATGGCTGTTGTTCTACTATAAATAGGGGATGTTTTAAACGAATTCACATTCATAATTTTCTGATTTCACTCCTCTTCTTCTTCCACATTTCTTTATATACATTTTTACTATTACTCTGCCGAAATCACCATTGAACCTAACTAGATCATCTCTGGTTTGATTCTCTATCACTATCTCAACAAGATCCCAGTGCTATTCAGAGTTATAGGCTTCTTTGTAATCAATCGAGCGAGAAAAGGTGTGATTGTAGCCTGGAAAATCAATCAAGTGAGAGAAGGTGTGATTATAGCCTAGGAAATCAATTGGGTGAACTTGTTGCCCGTAAAATCTAGTATATCTACCCAGAGGATTGTGAATCTGGAGTGGTGTACCTCATGGCCTTGAAATCGAGGGTGTAATTGTAAGAATTGATTTTGAAAGGAAATTCGTAATTGTGTTGCGGGACTGGATGTAGGGTAACTCCGAACCAGTATAAAATCCGGTGTGTTCTTTCCTTTACTGCTTTTACTTTATATTTGCATCTGTCTTTGATTTTGTGATTATATCTGTGTCTGAATATTGCATACATTTGTGTTCAAATTAATATAAACTCAAATAGAATTAGTAAATTCTTAAAACACTATTGACCCCTTATATTGTTAATTCTAGCCTTAAGATCCGTAATCCGCATTCTCACATTTGGTATCAGAGCAAGGTTTTCAAAGTTTCATAATATGAATTTTGAATTTTTTTTTAAAATGGCTATGTTTGAAAAACTTGTTAATACTAGTTTAGAAATATTCAAATCATCATTGCATCATGAGTCTGCATATAATCTATATACAAATTCAAGTTGTCTACAAAATCTTTATGATGTGCAGGAAACATGTTTTATGGGTGTTGAGGAATCAATCCACAATGGACAAATTGTGCGGATCAAAAAGAATAAATGGATACTCGATAGTGGATGTTCTAGACACATGACTGGTAATCCGGATATGCTGAATGATGTAAAATACAAAGACGGAGGACTGGTTAACTTTGGAGACAATTCAAAAGGATATGTGATTGGCATCGGCAATGTCGGTAACTCTAAAACTCCTATTATTACTAATGTTTTGCTAGTAAACAATCTGAAACATAATTTACTAAGTATTATTCAACTTTGCGATAAAGGATATAAAATTAAATTTGAAAAAGATAAGTGTTACATTGAAGATAATAATTCAACCATAATATTTGAGGGAATTAGGAAAAAGAATATTTATATTCTTAGTATGAAAGTTTCAAATGATAACCTGTGTCTTTTGGAAAATACAAATGACCCTTGGATTTGGCATAAGAGATTTGGGCATTTGAATTTCAAACTCTTATCTAGACTGTCAAAACAGGATCTAGTAAGAGATCTCCCTAAAATGAATTTTAAAGTAGATAGTTTATGTGATGCATGTCAATTAGGAAAACTTAGAAAAAGTTCCTTTAAATTAAAAGATATGATTTCAACTTCAAAACCTCTTGAATTACTTTATCTTGATTTATTTGGTCCATCTCAAATTCAGTCAATAAATCACAGTAAATATGTTTTTGTAATTGTAGATGATTATTCTAGATTTACATGGACAATATTTTTAAAACATAAAAGTGATACTTTTGAATGTTTTAAGAACTTTACAAAAAGGATTCAAAATCAACTTTCTGTAAAAATTATAACCATCCGTAGTGATCACGGTGGTGAATTTTAAAATGAAAATTTTGAGGAATTTTGCAATAAAAATGGAATAACTCACAAATTTTCATTTCCAAGAACTCCACAATAAAACGGAGTAGTAGAACGTAAATATAGGACAATTCAAGAGTGTGCGAGAACTATGCTTTCAGATAGTAATTTACCAAAATATTTTTGGGCGGAAACAGTTGCTATCGCCTGTTATATTTTAAATAGAATTTTAATTAGACCTTTAACTGATAGACATCTTATGAACTTCTTCACGGAAAGAAACCTAAGGTATCTTATTTTAGAATTTTTGGAAGTAAATGTTTTATTTTAAATTCAAAAGATGACTTAGATAAATTTGTTCCTAAATCCGACAAAGGTATCTTTATTGGATATTCTAATAGAAGCAAAGCATATAGAGTGTTTAATTTAAGAACAAACACCATTGAAGAAATAATGCATGTTTCATTTGATGAAAATCTCAAAATTTTTGAAGAGGCAAATGATGAAGAGGATTTAATTACTCAAAATCAAGAGTCAACAGAAAGTAATAATGAATTTAATCATCCTAATAAAAGGATTAAACTTTTAAAATATCATCCCATAGAAAATATACTAGGAGATATGCAATCTGTTGTTACAACTAGAAATCAACTAAGTAAAATGAGCAATGTAGCCTTTATATCAACTATTGAACCCAAAGATCCAAAAGAAGCATCATCTGATGATTCATGGATTTTGGCTATGCAAGAAGAACTAAATCAATTCATTAGAAATGATATTTGGGAACTTGTTCCTAGACCTGAAAATAAAACTATAATTGGAACAAAATGGGTTTATAAAAATAAAATAAATGAACAAGGTGAGGTCGTTAGAAATAAAGCCCAGTTAGTCGCTCAAGGTTATTGTCAAGAAGAAGGAATAGATTGTGATAAACCCTTCGCTCCCGTAGCAAGATTAGAAGTAATTAGATTCTACTTGCTTTCGCAAATCATAATAATTTCAAATTATTTCAAATGTTAAAAGTGCCTTTTTAAATGGATTTGTAAAAGAGGAAGTATATGTTGAACAACCACCACTTTTTGAAAATGAAAATTTACCAAATCATGTTTACAAACTTAAGAAAGCTCTATATGGTCTAAAACAAGCTCCTATAGCCTGGTATGATAGACTAAGATCTTCCTTATTACAATCAAATTTTGATATGGGTAAAGTAGATAATACTCTTTTTATTAAAAGAAATAAAAATGATATTCAAATAGTACAAGTTTACGTAGATGATATCATTTTTGGATCAACTAATTTTGAAATGAATAAAGAATTTTCCGAAATAATGACAAAAAAGTTTGAGAGGAGTCATATGGGTGAATTAAACTTCTTTCTAGGATTGTAAATAAAACAATTAGATAATGGTATCTTTATCAGCCAAGAGAAATATGCTAAAGACCTAGTTAGTAAATTTGGGTTGACTACTACAAGTGGAAAACCCACTCCTATGGCAACCAATGAGTACCTAAGTAAAGAAGATCTCTCGAAAGATGTAGATCAAAAGTTATATAGAGGAATGATTGGATCACTACTCTATATCACTGCTAGTAGACCTGATATCATGCATAGTGTTTGTCTCTGTGCAAGATATCAATCCCAACCTAAAGAGACCCACTTAAAAGCTGCAAAGCATATCTGTTGGGTAAATTTCTCACCCAGGGGATCTCAAGACCAAGAAGAGCTAGGCTTCATCCGGCATCCTTCAACACTGCCGAACTAACTTGATGCCGGACCAACTTGATACCAAGCTCCTCCCACCATCTACCGGACCAAGCATCTACCGAACCAGCTCACCTCCCATGCTTCGCCGAACCAACTCACCTCCCATGCTTCGCCGAACCAGCTCACCTCCCATGCTTCGCCGAACCAGCTCACCTCCCATGCTTCGCCGAACCAGCTCACCTCCCATGCTTCGCCGAACCAGCTCACCTCCCATGCTTCGCCGAACCAGCTCACCTCCCATGCTTCGCCGAACCAACTCACCTCCCATGCTTCGCCGAACCACCTCACCTCCCATGCTTCGCCGAACCAGCTCACCTCCCATGCTTCGCCGAACCAGCTCACCTCCCATGCTTCGCCGAACCAGCTCACCTCCCATGCTTCGCCGAACCAACTCACCTCCCATGCTTCGCCGAACCAACTCACCTCCCATGCTTCGCCGAACCAACTCACCTCCCATGCTTCGCCGAACCAACTCACCTCCCATGCTTCGCCGAACCAACTCACCTCCTACCACCGGACCGAGACGTGCCAGGCCAGATCACATCAGCCCAGGCCCACCAGCAGCTATATACATCCAAGACCCCTGCTCCCACCCTCACTCTATAAATAGAGGGGCAGGGGTACAACAATGGGGGACAAGTTTGAGAGCTCAAGCACGGAAGGAACTTTCAAACAACTTTCTTTTACTGATATCAAAGTTTTGTACTTGTAATCAGAATAAGAGAAGAGAAATAACATATAAAGTGGACGTAGGCACATTCTGGCTGAACCACTATAAATCTGCGTGTCTTTTTACAGTTTAGCCCCTGTTTTTTATATATTTGCATAAATCGCTCAAATCACTAAGAATAACATCAGATCTGCTAAATCATACAACTTTGAGGTGTTTGTCCATTTTTTGTGCAAACATTTTTGGTGCTTTCATTGAGAGATAGAAACTCGAAGCTTCAGCTTCATCCACTTAACAGTTTTCCTAACGGCATCATTCGCCACTCAGAAAACATGCCTCCCAAACAGAGAAAAGATGTTAATAAAGGAAAAAACATCGCATCCAGCAGTCTTCCAGATCCAGCTGTCACGAATCATGGAAATCATCCTCCTCCAGCAGTAGAACCAAATGAAGGACAGGCTAACCCAACCACTCCTGCTACAGGACAGCCTGCAGCCATTACTAGGGCAGATCTAGACAGGGTTGTGGCTGAAGTAACTAACCGCTTCACATCCCAGCAAGAAGCTTTTGTGGACCATCTCATGTCACGCTTAAGGGACGCTGAAGAATCCAACCACAACACTGAATCATGGGGCGAGTCCCAGTCTGGAGGATCTCAGAGACAACAAAGATCTTCCTTCTTCGAAGGAGCTAACGGCAGAAGTAGCCATGGTAGGAGCCGAGACCGAGCACAGCCCGAAGTTAGGCCTGAGGAAACGTTTGGTACCGAACCCAACGGGGGAGGTACCGGGCGAAGGTCAACTGTAGCTGAGCCTGTCATGCTGCCTAACCACAGAAACGCCAATGAACGGGGCCGAGCTAGAGCCCAGCCCGAAGTTGGACCCGAGGAGGTGCTTAGATCAGAACCCAGCAGGGGGAGATCAAGGCAAGGGCCAACTGTAGCTGACCCGAGCATGCTCCCAGAAGACCAAAGGCAGCCACTGGAAAATATGAGGAATGATAGACGATACCATCCCTACAGGTCATCTGGACGGAATCAATCCCACAGAACAGAGCCAAACTCATTTCTATCTGCTCCAAGTTCTGATGAAAGGATGGCACGCTTATTCAGAGAGTGTGTCCAACGGGAGCAAAGAGATCGAGGGATAGGCGCTAGGGTAACCAGCCCTTTCGCCCGCAATATCGAAATTGCTATCACCCCCCGAGAATGGAAGATGCCAACAATGGAACCCTACAAAGGAACCTCCGACCCCGTTGTACACTTACAGAAGTACACGCAACATATGCTCATGAGTGGAGCAACAGAGGGAGTACTGTGCAAATGCTTTCCGCTCTTCTTAGCAGATCTCGCTACCTCCTGGTTCTGTCATCTACCCCAGGGATCCATCAGCTCGTGGGAAATGTTGAAAGAAAAGTTTATCAGTCAGTTCCGCATCCATGTGGAACAACCTAAGGACGCTTATTCCTTATCCAGCGTCAAACAGAAACCTGGAGAAAAACTACAGCAATACCTAACCCGATTCAATGCCGCAGCAGCCGTAGTCCAAGATGCCGATGAGAAGCTTGTCTTAATGGCCCTCTGTAGTGGTGTGCATCCGGATACTAAATTCGCTAGAAGACTAACAAAAGAAAAACCAACTACTTTACCCGATTTCTTCCATGAAGCCAGGAAATATATGAGGCTTGAAGACGCTGCCACTGAGGGGCAGTCAAGGCAACAAAATAAGGCAACTCACAGCAACACGCCCGCTGTAGCAAAGGACATTCGAAGAAATGACTCTAGAGACAATGCTGGGGGCAAGAAGGGAGAAAAAGCGCCTATATCGGCCAGGACCGAGAATCGACACTTACACTCCTTTGAATGAAACCGTCGAAAAACATCTTCCTTGCCACCCAAGGCGAAGTTAGATACGAACGCTAACCGTACAAGAAGGAATCAGATAACGCACAGAAGTCTGGAAAGTTCTGCCGCTTCCACGAATCTCATGGGCATGATACCGATGAATGCCATCATCTCCGGGACCTGATTGAAGAACACATCAGAAGGAAGAAACTACAACGCTTTCTTGGGAAGGCCAGCCCTGTCTGACTTCCAAATTGTCTTGGCTCCATAGTGCTTAAAGATGAAATTTCCAACGGACAAGTGCGTTCCCTTCTTCGAAGCTCTAAAGAAAGACAAAGGAAAGTTCGAATGGACTGACGAATGCTTAACCGCTTTCCTTAACTTAATCGAACACCTCCAGAAACCACCGGTACTCTCGACTCCAAGCGAAGGCGAAGAATTATACCTATACCTTGCTGTGTCATCTCACGCCCTAAGCGCTGCCTTGGTAAGGGAAGACAACCGCACACAGCGGCCAGTTTACTTCGTCAGCAAGAGGTTTACTGGGGCAAAAGTCAGATATCATAAACTTGAGAAGCTAGCATACTGTTTACTAATCACATCACGAAAACTGCGTCACTACTTCCAGTCCCATTCCATCAAAGTTCTGACCGATCAACCACTGAGGCAGGTACAAAGTCCCATTCAAGATCATATCAGACAATGGACTTCAATTTGACAGGAGGAATTCGCCAACTGGTGCCAAGAGCACGGAATTCACAAAAGCTTCTCATCCGTAGCGTATCCCCAGGCAAATGGAAAAGTCGAAGCCGTCAACAAAATTCTCAGAACTCTAATAAAAAAGAAACTCGAAAAGACAAAAGGCGAATGGGTGGATGAACCTCCTACGGCACTATGGGCCAATCGCACGTCTTTCAGAACATCAACGGGGCATACTCCTTTTCTCTTTGGCATACGGATCGGATGCTATGCTTCCAGTTGAAACTATAGTGCCTTCCCACTGTAGGATCCACTACAACCCAGAAGAAAACGAAGAGTTCCTCCTCATGTCTTTGGATCTAATTGAGGAAAGAAGAAATGATGCAGCCCCCCAGGGCAGCAGCTCACAAGCAAAAAGTGGCAACGCAATACAACCCCAAAGTCAAGCATCGTACCTTACAAGAAGGGGATCTTGTCCTCAAGCGAATCTTCCCTCGTCCCGGAGCACTAGACCCAATCTGGGATGGATCATATGTAATTCATAAAGATCTCCACAACGGAGCCTATATTTTGTCAACAGTGGACGGAGAGGTGTTCCAGAGGGCATGGAACATCCAACACCTTCGTCGATACTTTTCTTAACTCATACTGCCCATATGAAGTGAATTAACAAAGAGAATCAGTGGACGTAGGCATTTTCGTGCCGAACCACTTTAAAAAACTTGTCTCTTTTTAACTTGTTCCTTCATATCTTGGCTGCTTGTTAACTGTATCCTTTTCTGTTGAACAAAATCCTGTGCAAATAGCATTTTCATTCAAGGCGCTCCACAGCGCAACTTCTCCTGGACAAGACCTAACAGGTACTATGCGAATCTATGCCCTCGCCAATGAGACACTTTCGCTCCGGCATCCCTCTGCTGCGAGTTAACTCATTGCTCGCGACGGCCCTTAAAGCCAACTGTAATGAGCCGATTATAAGCCACCGAGAAGGCCGACTATAGCCGAGGCAGCTCATTACGGCGTTAGGCTCGCCGGCAACTGTGAACCGACTATAAGCTCCAACATAAGGTGTGGCCAGCCAGGGGCAGTTCACAGTTGACGATCGGCACCCACGCTAGCCGGCCACAGTAGATCGAATAATACCCACGATTACGGGCCATAATGGCCCGGGTAGTTACTGTGCGCGATCTCGGCTCCGATGTGTCTTAAGTGCGGCTGTGGTAAAAAAGAATTAACTCCCCGCGGAGGCGTAAGATGGGTGACAAATGTCTCCAAGACCCACAGCTAGGGAAAGTGACTACAAAACCCGTTTGCCACGAACTTAAGCACATCGAAGGCCTTCCGTGATTGGAAGTTTTACTATTTCACATATTTCAATTTTACTTAAGAAACTTTTCTCCTATCCTCTGTAACAATCCCTGAAGTGCAGGACACAAAACAAGAGACACTCACTAATAGAAGCAGATACTCACAGCAAGACACTAGACCGCATCCCTTACTCGGTCACGCAGGATATTCAAAGCTGCCATCTACAAGCAAAATATAAAGGACGGTATTTCCTTCTTTCATATATACCTATAATTTGTTCACACCTCACGCTAACCCTACAAGTCATGAAATTATGTTCTAAACAAGAACCTGACATCAAACACAATCTAATTACAAGAATATGCATAGCTATATTTCTTATGCAACATGTCAAAATAGCAAAAACATTCAAAAGACGACAAAATCAGCTTAAGTTAAAGAATTACACATCAAGAATAGAGCTATTTATTACAAGTAGCAAGAATTACAACCTAAAAGTTACTCTACTGTTTTAAGACTAACATATACAACCATGTCAAGTCCATAAAAAGAGTTTTCCAGGCCTAATCAGGGAGCCGGCTGCGTCGGAGTCTTGTCCTTGCCCTATTGCCCACCTGTCCGGTCAGAAAAAGAATTCATTAGTGATGAGCAACCAAGTTAACGGAAAGACTAGAAAGGAAGACTTACCAGCATCTGCTCCTCGATCATCTCGGTCATCATCCTCTACTTGCACACCTGCCTCCTCAGCTGCAAGCAACCGCATGCCCTCCTTCACTGCCACCTTCTCCTCCTTGGTAAACTGGGCAGTAACCGCATCAATCCTGAGGGCCGTACCTATCTACTAGTGACCTCGGGGTGGGCCCATGACGTCCCGGTTCTAACTGAGCTGGGGGCACCTCGGAAGGATCTTCTTTGTCCTGGGATTTCTTCTTTTCTGATCGGGTTTCAACTCTGTGAGACATTATCTGCAACGAAAAAGAATACATCTTTAAAAAGGATGTAGAGATATGAAGAAGCGAGTGTGTGCAGTCTAGAATTTCACTTAAAATGCTCAAATTCCTATTGTCATTCGGTATTCAGAGTCTCAAGGTTCATTCGGCATTCCCCATGTAAAATTCATTCGGTAAGGTGAAGGTTAAAATTCATTTGGTATTCAGAGTCCCAAGGATTATTCGGCATTCCCCGTGTAGAATTCATTCGATGATCCAAATAAGAATAATCATTCGGTACACACGAGTTTCATTCGGCGAGGGGAAGTTAGGTACCTTATTCGGCAGGCTAAAGCAGCTCGGTAGATTGATTCAGCTATGCAACTGATTTGGCTCAAGTCCTTCGTTCGGTAGGAAATAACAAGGGCCCTAGCTCCGTACTTATAGGCGAAGGTGGACCTCCGGACCAACCGGTTCAGTACTAGAAGTCGAAGGGGAAATTGGGTAACTTAAAACAAAGCACGCCATATACAGGCTTATGCCCTACTTTGGGGGGCAAATGTTGGGTAAATTTCTCACCCAGGGGATCTCAAGACCAAGAAGAGCTAGGCTTCATCCGGCATCCTTCAACACTGCCGAACCAACTTGATGCCGGACCAACTTGATACCAAGCTCCTCCCACCATCTACCGGACCAAGCATCTACCGAACCAGCTCACCTCCCATGCTTCGCCGAATCAACTCACCTCCCATGCTTCGCCGAACCAACTCACCTCCCATGCTTCGCCGAACCAGCTCACCTCCCATGCTTCGCCGAACCAGCTCACCTCCCATGCTTCGCCGAACCAGCTCACCTCCCATGCTTCGCCGAACCAGCTCACCTCCCATGCTTCGCCGAACCAGCTCACCTCCCATGCTTCGCCGAACCAACTCACCTCCCATGCTTCGCCGAACCAACTCACCTCCCATGCTTCGCCGAACCAGCTCACCTCCCATGCTTCGCCGAACCAGCTCACCTCCCATGCTTCGCCGAACCAGCTCACCTCCCATGCTTCGCCGAACCAGCTCACCTCCCATGCTTCGCCGAACCAACTCACCTCCCATGCTTCGCCGAACCAACTCACCTCCCATGCTTCGCCGAACCAACTCACCTCCTACCACCGGACCGAGACGTGCCAGGCCAGATCACATCAGCCCAGGCCCACCAGCAGCTATATACATCCAAGACCCCTGCTCCCACCCTCACTCTATAAATAGAGGGGCAGGGGTACAACAATGGGGGACAAGTTTGAGAGCTCAAGCACGGAAGGAACTTTCAAACAACTTTCTTTTACTGATATCAAAGTTTTGTACTTGTAATCAGAATAAGAGAAGAGAAATAACATATAAAGTGGACGTAGGCACATTCTGGCTGAACCACTATAAATCTGCGTGTCTTTTTACAGTTTAGCCCCTGTTTTTTATATATTTGCATAAATCGCTCAAATCACTAAGAATAACATCAGATCTGCTAAATCATACAACTTTGAGGTGTTTGTCCATTTTTTGTGCAAACAATATCATAAGATACATTAAACACACCAATGATTATGGCTTATTTTATCCTAAAAATGATTCTTTTGAATTAATATCTTACTGTGATGCTGACTATGCTGGTTGTAAATCAGACCGAAAAAGTACAAGTGGAACTTGTCACTTTTTGGGGTATTCTCTGATTTTCTGGTTTAGTAAAAAGCAAAACACAGTTTTTTTATCAACAACCGAAGCAGAGTATATTTCTGCTGCTTTGGCTTGTTCTCAAGTAATATATATGCAACAGACTTTAAAAGATTTTGGTTTAAATATCTCAAAATCACCAATTTATTGTGATAATACTAGTGCAATAAATTTATCCAAAAATCCTACTCATCATGCTCGAACTAAACATATTGATATCAGACATCATTTTCTCAAAGATAATATAAGTAAATAAGTAATTTCTCTCGATTATATTAATTCCGAGAATCAAATTGCTGATATCTTAACAAAACCCTTAAATGAATCTATATTTACTAAATTAAGAAGAGAATTAGGTATTTGTTCAATAACTGAAATATAAAATATATAACAAGAATAATTAAAATTAAATTAAAATAAATCAAATAAGCAAAACTACAAGTACCTAGTCGACATCCCCCCTACATCCCTGTCGACATACAACGTTTTTTTCAGTTTAAGTTTTTTCCCACCAAAATTCAAAATGAATGGTTATATATTCTTCCTATTTCAAAATTTTGTTCATTCCTTCCGTTCTTTCTTTGATTCTAACTTTTGAAAAATTAAAACAACGGCCTCCTCCTCCAAATCAAACAAAAATTCAACCTTTTCGTTCCCTTCTCCTTCTACCGGACCATTTCAACGTACTACGCTTGCACGGGTGATGAAAATGGAAGATTCCTTGAAGGATGCACTGCAACTTATGACTGAAATTCAAGTGGTGCAAATCAGAATGGCTAAAGAACAAGAAAGGCAAGGCAAAATCCTTAGAAACCTGCAAAAGTTTCTAATGGACAATCACGCCAATCCCATCTTGATCAATGAAGAATCTTCAGATGTTCAAGTGCAAGAGGACAACGAGGAAGAAGAAGAAGAATTCCCCATGGAAGAAGAGCATGTTGAAGATGACGACAAAGTTATTTGCGTTGGCGAAGTGTGCTTTGACAAGGATGGAAATCTAGTCGAACAAAATGGAAATTTCTGTTTCCATTACCCAAATTGCTCGATTCATGGATCTCCCATTGTCAAGAATACACATTAGTTTATTTTCGTTCTTTCTTATTATTATTTGTATATAATCTAACTTATGTTTTCTACACAAATGTAAATATAACATTATATAATTAATAAATTATTTGTGATTATCACATTATCATATATATTCTTAGTTAGGAGAGTTAGTTATTAAGGGTTAAGTTTTAGTTTCAGAATTAAGTGTTGATTATTTATGATAACACTATCATTATAATCACATGTCATATAGTATTAGAATAAGGGGGAGTTATATAGTTTGGAGTTAGTTTGTTTTTGTTGATGACAAAGGGGGAGTTATTAGTTTAAGGGGGAGTTATTAGGATAAAAGTAATATTTTATAAACAAAGGTTGTCATCATCAAAAAGGGGGAGATTGTTAGTTCTTGAAAAGAATGGTTTTGATGACAACAGCCTTAGGACTTGTTATAAAATATAAATACTAACATTATAGTTTAGATATATATGTATATGCAGGATATAAACATGCAGGTACTGAGAATGAAGACTGTACAGTATAGAGACTCAAGATCGAAGACATCAAGATTCAAGACTCATGAGTATCAAGATATCAAGAGTTCAAGATTTCAATAGTACAAGACAAGTATCGAGTTAGAATTATGTTAAAACTCCTAGAAAAGCACTGACATCTTAAAATCCATTTTATTGGTGGAGTGGAATCCACTTCGAGCCTGTTAAAGGGATGGAAACCTAAGTAGGATGGAACCTACGAAAAATCTAGTGGAACATCGTTTTGTATCCACTAACTTTTATTCAAATGTTTTACAAAATTATATCTTGTTTTCAAAATGATTTCAAAATCTTCCTTTTCAAATCAAAAATATCTATCCTGGTTTTAAATACTTTTAGCCTCAAAATAACCTTTATTTTCAATATCAAAATTATCCTTGGTTTTAAACTATCTTTAATTATAATGTACTTAACTTTTAATATTTATATTTAAGATTTAAATATGAAATTATAGTAAAATTTTATATATACCAAAATATTATTCTCTATACTTATTTATGTATTTTAGCTATAGTAAATTTATAAAGTTTAAAATAGTTTTAATATAAGATAGAAGTTATTTTCAAAAGAAAAACAAATTATCAAAAATACCTTAGGCATGTCGACAACCCCTAGGTACCCATGTCGACATGATGGCAGTTGATTCCAAAAGTTTGAATTTCAAAGGAAGTGTCTATTCGTCATATCCTTTCCCGAATGGACATGGCTGTTGTTCTACTATAAATAGGGGATGTTTCAAACGAATTTACATTCATAATTTTTTGATTTCACTCCTCTTCTTCTTCCACATTTCTTTATATACATTTTTACTATTACTTTGCCGAAATCACCATTGAATCTAACTAGATCATCTCTGGTTTGATTCTCTATCACTATCTCAATAAGATCCCATTGTTATTCAGAGTTATAGGCTTCTTTGTAATCAATCGAGCGAGAAAAGGTGTGATTGTAGCTTGGAAAATCAATCAAGTGAGAGTTGATGTGATTGTAGCCTAGGAAATCTATTGGGTGAACTTGTTGCTCGTAAAATCAAGAATCTCTACCCAGAGGATTGTGAATCTGGAGTGGTGTACCTCGTGGCCTTGAAATCGAGGGTGTAATTGTAAGAATTGATTTTGAAAGGAAATCCGTACTTGTGTTGCGGGACTGGATGTAGGGTAACTCCGAACCAGTATAAAATCCGGTGTGTTCTTTCCTTTACTGCTTTTACTTTATATTTGCATCTGTGTTTGATTCTGTGATTATATCTGTGTCTGCATATTGCATACAAATGTGTTCAAATTAATATAAACTCAAAAAGAATTAGTAAATTCTTAAAAAACTATTCACCCCCCCCCTTCTAGTGTTTATTCTAGCCTTAAGATCCGTAATCCACATTTCTCACAATTACCATCAGGAGTCAACCATCACAGTCGAGTCTATACTGTCTTATCTCATCAGACTCTACTTTTCCTCTTATCTTTGCTGTGATAACTGCTAGTCTAGCCACTCGATTCTGACTAGTGTCAATCCTGTCAATCAAAGTTGGTATGATAGCCAAACTTGTCAACATCTTAGGCTCTAACTCACAATGAGGTCTGAAGTCAAAGTCACCAATAAACTCGAGTTTGTCCATGTAACAACCTGACATTTTGAGGCTATTAAATCACCATAAAATGGAAAGCCAAATCATTTAAAATAATTTCAATAGTATACAGAAAGCTGAACTAGCTAACTATATCTTTCAAAACTTACAGTGGAATGGATAAAACTATTATATAGATAAAATAAACATATCCCATCTATCCACGTCATAAGATTCATGTAGTCCTTATACATACATAAAGCTTCACACAATATATACAACATGTACAAGGAAAATGGACAACATATATAAACACATCCATAGTCTCCATCTTCGAACATTACACCATTCATGGTTATTTCTTTCACTTATAGTGTATGAGGAGAGGGTCAGACACATGTCTGGTGAGTAAAAATATTATCAAGTATACAGTGACACATGATTTCATATGAATACCAATGCTTACTTACCGCAACTCGTCTCACCTGCATCCATAAAGTTATTCCATCATAAACATAATACGATGACCACTTGTTTCCTGGGGATTTGACCAGGCAACTAGTGCTCGGCATCAGAGAGTGTCCGGCATCCAGGAATGTTCGGCGAAGCAACCATCATCCATGAGTACTCGGCGTAGTACTCGGCGTCCTTAGTGTCCGGTGTCCAGGAGTGTTCGGCATAATAATCAGCAGTGTTCGGCATCGAGGCTACTCGGCGTAGTGCTTGGCAACAAGGGTACTCGGCGCCAAGTAAGTGTTCGGCATCAACTGGCACTCGGCAACAACCTATGCTCAGCGTCAACTAGTGTTCGGCATCCCATAAGTACTCGGCACCAAGACTGCTCGGCATACCAGAGTGCTCGGCATCAAGGCTGTTCGGCATCAAGACTGCTCGGCGTACAAGGTCGCTCGGCATCGAGGCTGCTCGGCATACAAGAGTACTCGGCATACCAGAGTGCTCGGCATCAAGGCTGTTCGGCATCAAGACTGCCCGGCGTACAAGGTCGCTCGGCATCGAGGCTGCTCGGCATACAAGAGTACTCGGCATCTCATGGTGTTCGGCGTAATACTCGACATTCAGAAGGCATTCAGTATGCACAACTTCACAAGGACCGTTCGGCAAGGAAAGCCTCGTTCGGCGTGGGAAAGACTGCTCGGCATCAGAGCGTTCGGCATACCAGGATCGGCATGCGGCGACCACTGTGCTCGGGCTGGAACGTTCGGCAATCAGCCCACTTGGGAAGTCCAGCCCATCTTTGCCTATAAATAGAGGGGCAGGGTCACAGTGAAAGGGATCCTTTTTTGGAAGAGAAAATACGGGGAGACTCTGCCATTTTCAAGACTCATCTTCTCTACTTAAACACCTTCATTCAAGCATTTGATTCACGAATTGTATTTGTAATCAATCATAAAGGAAATCAATAAAGTTGAGCAAAGTGGACGTAGGCAATTACGCCGAACCACTATAAATTTGGTCTTCTTACTTTCTGCACTTGAATTAGGATTGTCTTCTCTGTTTAATTTGCTTTCATCACTTATATCTCTACACAATCTTTTTGAACGAGGTTAGTGACCAATTTTGGTGCTAACACTTTGGTGCTTTCACTGAGAATTGAATTCTCAGACCTCAAGGATCTGCTTTGAAGCTACTGGATTGAATAAATCCCCCAAAGAAGATCCGACTCACTGATAGGACATCCGTTGATTCTACTCAGAGTTCATACCAATAACTCTACAATGGCAAGACCACGTACCAGGTCAGCTTCTCTTAATGCGGATGCCCGAGAGACTGCTAGCGTACAACAAGCAGGACCTAGCAATCAACCGGCAATCCCGAGTGCAGGGATTGCCGCTCAAGAACAGACTCCAGTTGTCACCAGAGTGGAGTTCAACGACTTGATGAGGGAACTTAGGGAAAGCAGAAGACAACTGGGAGAACAGATGCAGGCTAATGCCAACCTGATGGCACAGCTCACTCAACAGCAGCAACAGAATGCTGGGGGCAATCCAGCTGCTTATTCCTCTTCTGACAGCTCAACTTCTTCTGATGAGCCGCCCAGGCGCAGACGCCGTAAGACTGAAACTGCAAGGGCAGATGCTGCTGTTCGAACAGCAGCAGACCGCGACCAAGCCAGAACTGGAAACTTCCGAACAACCGGAGTACAGGTGGAGGAGGGAGCTCCAGATCATCAAGATGTTAACAATGGTGAACCTCATGACGCACGATTGGCAGATCACCAGGAAAGGAGGCATCAGCATGGACAGGCACGTAGAACTGACTCCAACCTCCCAGCTTCCATACAGACACCTGATCTGACAGCCATGATCAGGCAACTGATGAAAGAAAATCAGGGCTTATCAAATGACGATTGGGGAGTGTCAAGAAGCCATACTCCGTTCACGGATGTTGTGCTGCAAGCGTCCTACCCCAAGAAGTTTAGCATGCCAACCATTCCTGCATACGAAGGAAAGACTGACCCTAGACAACATGTAATGAGGTATGAATGGATGATGGATTCAGCCAGAGCAAATGATGCCACCAAGTGTAGGTGTTTTCCGATTACTCTATCTGGGATCGCTACTATGTGGTTCACCCGACTTCCTCCGCGATCCGTATCGAACTTCGAGGAGTTGGCAAAGAAGTTTATTGAGCAATTCCGGATACACACTACACGCCCGAAGGACGTGATGTCTTTGTCAAGTGTAATCCAAAATCCCGGAGAGTCGCTGAAGGAGTACTTACAGAGATTCCACGTTGCGGCAACTGAAGTCAGTAATCCCAACGACCATGCAATTCTAATGGCTGTAATGAGAGGTGTAGATCCGGATTCTGAATTCGGAGACTGGCTGGCAGGAAAACCCCCGACTACGCTAGAGCGTTTTTACTCCAAGGCACACCAGTTCATAAGAATAGAGGAAGCTAGGTGGGTACGACGAGACAAGGCACCGGGACCTGCCCAAGAGTCAATCAAGAGCAACATTGCTGTGAAGCAATCTGGAGACAATTCAGGGAAAGTCCAAGTCAACGTCCAGAATAAGCCTATGCAGCCCAAAGAGTCCGGAGGAAGGAGTCAAGGAAAGAGGAAAGAAGCGGGAAAGTGGAAGTCGAGAATTCCAAGCTACAGCGAGTACACTCCGCTAAACGCCCCACTTGAGAACATTTACCTATCCACGTGCAATACTTTTCAGTACAGAAAACCACGTCCGAAAGAATCAACTGAAGAACAGAAACGGACTGGGAAATATTGCCGCTTCCATGAAACCTATGGACACAACACGGAGGAATGCAGACACCTACATGACGCTATCGAGAAATTGATCAGACAAAAGAAGTTGCAAGAATTTGTGAAGGATCCGCAGGAAGGAGGACAGGGAACGTCCGACCCAGGTCGTGCACCGGCTCCACGTCATCCAGAGGAACCTGCCCGGACTGTTGGAAGACTGGTTATAAATACAATTATCGGCGGACCTCATCCCGCAGATAAGAACTGGCAGGAGATGGAGCGATATGCGAGCTCCTTGAAGCATGCGGATTTCGAGTGCTGTTCAAACGTAGAGGACGGGGCCCCTGCTAAGCAGCAGCGCGTGATGACAGACGATATTGTGTTACGAAACAGAGACGCTAATCAGATAGAGGCTCCGACCATCGATCCCATGGTCATATCTGCAACAATCGGACCAGCGTATGTAAAAAGAATTTTGATTGATTGTGGAAGTTCAGTCAACATCATCTTCAAGAAGGCATATGATCAGATGAAGCTAGAGACAAAAGACTTAAAACCATCCAAAGCTCGTATCCACGGTTTTAACGGCGCTGCGACTGATGCAGTGGGATATGTCGAGTTACCAGTTGAACTGGGACAAGGCGAGCGCCGGAGGATACGAATTCTACCCTTTGTAGTTTTGGATGTGGACTCTCCATATAATGTTTTCTTGGGTCGGCCGGCCCTGGCTGATTTTAGGGCGGCACTAGCCCCGTGGTGTTTGACTTTGAAGTTCCCAACTGACAAAGGAGTAGGCATTGTTCACGGAGACCAAGCAGCTGGTCGTTCCTGTTATGTGGCCGAGCTCCGAGAAGCCCACCGGAGGGAAAAAGGAAAGGGTGCGGACAATCCTGTCCACATCCTCAACGCGAATAATTGACAAGTAGTGCCCGAGCCCTGGCTCGGGCATAGTTCTCGGATCTACGGAGATATAGATCCGAGAGACGACGATGAGAAACCCAGGGAAGAGAAGGCGGCGCCGGCTGAATTAACAATTGACATTTCGGTTAGCCGTGACGACCCTTCGCGAATACTGAAGATCGGATCACAGTTAGGCCCCGCAATGACAGAAGACCTTAGCGACTTCCTCCGAGCAAACCTTGATGTTTTTGCCTGGACGCATTCTGATATGTGTGGGATTTCTCCCGCCATCACAAGTCATATGTTGAACATAGACCCGAAATACGTCCCAGTCAAGCAAAAGAGGAGAGGAATGGATCCAGAGAGATCCGCCGCTCTTGGAGAGGAGGTGGACAAACTCCAAGCAAATGGGTTCGTCCGCGACGCCCTCTACCCGGAATGGGTCTCCAACCCCGTGCTAGTGAAAAAGGCAAATGGGAAATGGAGGACTTGCGTAGATTATTCCGACTTGAACAAAGCATGCCCTAAGGACAGTTTCCCGTTGCCTAGGATCGATCAGTTGGTCGATTCCTCAGCAGGACACGAATTATTATCATTTATGGATGCGTACTCGGGATACAACCAAATCCCAATGCATATTCCGGACCAAGAACACACCAGCTTCGTTACAAATGTCGGGCTGTACTGCTATGTAGTGATGCCCTTTGGATTAAAGAATGCTGGAGCAACTTACCAACGTCTGGTGAATCGAATGTTCAAGGACCAGCTGGGCAAAACCATGGAAGTCTATGTGGATGACATGCTCGTGAAGTCACGGCAGTCAAACGACCACATTCAAGACTTAGCTGAAATGTTTAACATACTCAGGTCCTGTGGAATGAAGATCAACCCGCTGAAGTGTTCTTTCGGCGTTGCATCAGGGAAGTTTTTAGGATTCATCGTCAACGCTAGGGGAATCGAAGCCAACCCAGAAAAGATCCAAGCCATTCGAGACGTACAAGCGCCCAGGACTGTAAAGCAGGTACAGAGCTTGAACGGAAAAGTGGCTGCGCTAAGTCGATTTATATCCAAGGCAACTGACAAATGCATCCCATTCTTCGACATAATAAAGAAAGGAAAGAGGAATTTTGAATGGACGTCTAGCTGCGAGGAAGCTTTCCAGAACCTGGTAAGGCATCTGGAGAGCCCACCGATGCTATCTAAACCAGTTGACCATGAGATGCTGTACGTTTACTTGGCTATATCCCCTCATGCGATAAGCGCAGCTTTGGTCCGGGAGGAGGATCGAGTCCAGAAGCCGGTATATTATGTTAGCAAGCGTTTAACGGGGGCAGAGAAGAATTACCCTAAAATTGAGAAATTGGCTTATTGCTTGGTGATTGCATCACGCAAGCTACGCCCATACTTTCAAGCGCATTCAATCGGCGTTTATACCGATCAACCCCTGAGGCAGGTACTTCAGCGACCAGAAACTTCTGGAAGATTGCTAAAATGGAACATCGAGTTGAGCCAATTCGATATCGCGTACTTACCACGGAGAGCTATCCGAGGGCAAGCGTTAGCAGACTTCATCGCTGAATTTACCATACCCATCAAACCGGACGATCACAACATCATTCCCCCCATACGATGGAAGTTATACACTGACGGTGCATCAAACGACCGTTGCTCCGGCGCGGGCGTAGTTCTTATAACTCCGGAAAACCGGGCAATCTGTTATGCCCTGAAGCTCAATTTTCCGGCTACGAACAACGAAGCTGAATATGAAGCATTGATCGCTGGCTTGAAGCTTATCAAAGAACTCGGGATCAAATCGATCGAAATCTTTTGTGACTCGCAGTTAGTGGTTTACCAAGTACGAGGAGACTACCAAGCCAAAGGACGGAAACTCGCTCCGTACCTCGTTCAGGTCCAGGAACTACTATCAGATCTTGAGCGCTATGACATTTCACATATCCCGCGAGAGCAAAACAAAGAAGCCGACTTGTTGGCTAAGTTCGCGAGTACCGACGATGTTCAACAAATGGGATTGTATCCCGTGGAAGTCTTGCATGCCCCGAGTACGGACGAGATGAAAATCGACTTTGTGTTGGAAACAGAGATCGAGAAGGACTCGTGGATAACCCCATTCAAACTGTTCCTGACAACCGGGGCTTTACCAGAAAGAAGAAGCGAAAGACGACAGGTCCTTCGAAAGGCTGCGCGGTACGTAATGCAGGATGGATCCATGTACCGGAAAGGATTCTCAATCCCATTGTTACGATGCATCGCTCATGATGAAACAAAGCGAGTCTTGCGGGAAGTCCACGAAGGGGAATGCGGCGACCATACTGGGGGGCAAACGCTAGCGAAGAAGATCCTCCGCTATGGGTATTACTGGCCCACCGTAAACCGGGATGCCGCGGACTACGCAAGAAGATGCGACAAGTGTCAAAGATATGCAAAAATCCCGAGGGCTCCGTCAACGGAACTCACACAAATGATCAGCCCTTGGCCATTCGCGATCTGGGGAATCGACATAATCGGCTCTTTGCCTCTATCCAAAGGTGGTGCGAAATACGCGATAGTTGCAGTCGACTATTTCACGAAATGGGCTGAGGCAGAACCTTTGGCCACTATCACCTCTAAGAAAGTCATTAACTTCGTTGTACGAAACATTATATGCCGCTTTGGTCTTCCACGCACCATCATTACAGACAACGGAACGCAATTCGAAAGTAGAGAGTTCAAAGAGTTCTGTTTAAAGTACGGCATCGAGAAAAAGTTCGCTGCCGTTGCACACCCAAAAGCTAACGGACAAGTAGAGGCCGTTAACAAAATAATCAAGTCCATACTAAAGAAGCGTCTGGAGAAGGTTGGAGGCAAGTGGGTAGATGAACTCCCGACAGCATTATGGGCATATAGAACTACCCACAAGTCCGCGACCGGCCACACTCCGTTCACCTTGGCATACGGCTCCGAAGCCGTAATACCCGTGGAACTTGAAGTTCCATCGCACCGAGTGACATACTATGATCCCAAGACGAACCAAAACCTCTTGTTGGAATCACTGGACTGCATCGACGAAAAGCGTGAAGAGGCTGAGTTAAGGGCGGCGGCGCACAGACATCGAGTCAAGCGCTACTACGATGGCAGAGTCCGCCCAAGAATCTTTGATGTGGGTGATATCGTTCTGAAACGAGTCTTCCCAGTACCATCACGCATGAATCCCAGCTGGGAAGGTCCATACGCCATTGAACGGAAGCTTGGAGAAGGAACCTTCAAGCTAGGGACCGTTGATGGCGCGACACTCCCCCGAGCATGGAACAGTGAACATTTGCGGCACTATTACGTTTAGGATGTTTCCCTTTCTTGTTATAAGCACTATTGTTTTGTGCATGTTTCCATTCAATAATGACTTAGTTTCCTATCGAAGTTGTAATCGAGCAATTTAGTTGATTTTCATTAATAAAGGCTTGGAGCCACATTTTCTATGAAGCTTCTGTATCTCTTAATTGAATGATAAATTACATTATTCTGTGCGGCGTACAGACTCATACGAACGATTCCAATCTCCGAGTCCCCAGAGTGCGGAGCGGAGTACTCTAAGTCCCCAGAGCGCGGACTAGAGTATAAACGATTCTCAATCTCCGAGTCCCCAGAGTGCGGAGCGGAGTACTCTAAGTCCCCAGAGCGCGGGCTAGAGTATAAACGATTCTCAATCTCCGAGTCCCCAGAGTGCGGAGCGGAGTACTCTAAGTCCCCAGAGTGCGGACTAGAGTATAAACGATTCTCAATCTCCGAGTCCCCAGAGTGCGGAGTGGAGTACTCTAAGTCCCCAGAGCACGGACTAGAGTATAAACGATTCTCAATCTCCGAGTCCCCAGAGTGCGGAGCGGAGTACTCTAAGTCCCCAGAGCGCGGGCTAGATTATAAACGATTCTCAATCTCCGAGTCCCCAGAGTGCGGAGCGGAGTACTCTAAGTCCCCCGAGCGCGGACTAGAGTATAAACGATTCTCAATCTCCGAGTCCCCAGAGTGCGGAGCGGAGTACTCTAAGTCCCCAGAGCGCGGACTAGAGTATAAACGATTCTCAATCTCCGAGTCCCCAGAGTGCGGAGCGGAGTACTCTAAGTCCCCAGAGCGCGGACTAGAGTATAAACGATTCTCAATCTCCGAGTCCCCAGAGTGCGGAGCGGAGTACTCTAAGTCCCCAGAGCACGGACTAGAGTATAAACGATTTCCAATCTCCGAGTCCCCAGAGTGCGGAGCGGAGGACTCTAAGTCTCCAGAGCGCGGACTAGAGTATGAACAGTCTCAAGTCTCCAAGTCCCCGGAACACAGTGTCAGCAAACCAAATAAAGACAAGAGAATCATTCAAACAAGAAGAAACTGAAATTTTATTCGATAAGTCCAAAATGGGGATACAAGACCACTCCTACAAAATTCGGGCCTATACAAACTACAAGTTATGAAAGGTAGAAACTGTTACAAACTTAAACAAAAACTTGTTGAACAAGTGCATCGATCATTTCTTCGACTTCTTCTTCTTGTCCGCCTTCGGTGTTTCCGACGACTCCTCTCCCTCACGTTTCTTCTTGGACTTTTTGCTTGCTAGAGAGACGGAGTCAGGAGTAGGAGACAGAACATCTAATGGTTTAGACCTGCCCGGGAGAATGATCTTCAAAGGTCTATTCCGCGGGTCAGTAAGTTCCAGGACTTCAGATTCAACTTTGACTTTGAGCTTTCTCTTCTCCTTGTCGGCAAGACGATCCTTCATGCTCATCTCTGAAGTATGTTCAGAGGCGCCAGTGATTTTAACTTCGTCGCTTCCTTCGGCCGGAGACGAGGTGTCAAGTTTGTCATCGTCAAGCGCCCCAATCACTTGAGCGTCTGGGCCGGGAGTTACCTCTGCGTGAGCAGCGTCGCTTGTTTTCCCCGCTTCCTCCTTGGCGTCATCGCTCCTCGGAGTTAGCTCAGTGTCATAACAACCTGTGAGAAATATAAGAAGTGGGCATTAGAACGACTAACCACTGCTGAAAAATGACGGGATCACTTCGATTTCTAGAGAAAGAAGAATCTCCTACCAGGATCAGGTTGACTGTCGGTGGCGCGCGGGGTTTCACCCTCCAGGATAGGTGACAGCACATGAACGCCAAGCCCGGGATCTTCGGGATCATAACTGGCGTGTTGCTCGAATGGATCAAGCGTCGACCGACCAGCCGATTGAGCAGCATAAGGAGCGGCAATGTGAGGAGTAGTAGTGTCGGCCTCTGATGGGCCAGCCTCGTTGTTCTTCTCTTTCGAAGGGGAAGAGCCTTTGCCATAGAGAGCCAATGCTGCGGATAAATCCGATGGCTCATTCCCCCTCAGGAACTCCTTCACCAGTGCATCCTCGTCGATTTCTTCGGAGCCTGATTCAACTTTCTTGATCTTTATCAGAGTCTCCCATGCCTCAGCCAGGGATTCATGGTAGCCGTCGCCCAAGAATGTTAGGTCGCGGTGCATAAGGACGCGGGCTCCGTACTCGGCGATCAACGGGTCAAACATACTTTTAACCTCTTCCCTGCCAGTCTCTGCGGCCGCCTCAAGGCGAGAATCAAGCTCCTCCTCAGCCATTCTTTTACCCTCCTCACGGGCTTCATCCTTCATTCTCTCGACCCCGGCAAGTTCACCGTCGAGCTTTGCCTTGAGGAGCCGGGTAGCGACAATCTCATCGCAATACCGCTGTGATTCTTCCTGAGCGGCTATTTTGTCTTCTTTCTCCTTGGAGAGTTGTTCTTTCAGCTCTTTGACTTGAATAGCGAGCACGTCCCTTTCTTTTTGAACAGAGTCTTTTTCTAGGGCAAGGGCGCCGCTGCGCTGAACTGCTTCATCAAGCTCCTTTTTGTGAGCCACCTCTAAGCGAGTAACTGCCTCGGCAGTATCTTTTGCGCCTTGTTCAGCGGCTTCTAGCTTCAACTTATAAGAGGCGAGTTCTTCGTCTTGGAGTTTGATGATTTTCTTATCGCTGTCAGCCTCCAGAGTCAGACGGTCAATCTCGTGATGACGCTCAACAGATACTTCTGATATCTTCTCCACCAAGTGCACGAATGCGTCATGTTGAACATAGACGTCATTGTTGCATGCAATGGCACTTTGCTTCACGTGCCCAGGAATGTGATGGATGGCCGGGAGGAACTTCAAACCGTCAAAACAAATCTTCGGAAACTTGGCCTTAAGGTCGACCATTTTTTCCACAACGGTTGGGTCCACGGCAGGAGCAGGAGGAGGAGGCTTAGAGAATTCCGTTCTTTTACGCGGCTCCCGAACTTGCCTCGTACTCGATGAACTGGAATGTTGTTCTCGAGCAGCATCGGACTGATAGCCCTTCTGCAGAGACTTCTCTTTATCCGGCTCAGTTGTAGGAGGAAGATCACGGGACTGAGAAGATTGATAGTGCGCTTTCTTGCGATGAGACGATTTGCGCGGACGATTGTCCCTATCCTCATAATCACCTCGGTCCCGGCGTCTGCCCGAACCGGAATCCCGTCCGGAGTGATGAAATATTGAAGACCCCTGAAGGCGATCAAGTCCGTGGGAGCGGCCCATATCACCTGCAAAGAAGGAAGATAACAACGAATTAAGGAGAATTCACGAATTAAAAAGACTTGAAGTATGTTATGGAATGCGCGTGTGCGTGTGTGTCCTAAGTGTTCCCCCCGACGGACCCGTTCGTTTGTCTTTGCTAATCGGGGTATTATCTCTTTGAGCCGGGAGTTGAACTCCTACATTGCCTCTAGCGGGCGAGGAGAATTTGAGAGCTTCAGGATCATCGAACCCATAATTAAGTATGTCTTCGGGGATAGAGAGGTTCGAGAGACCCCTTAGAGAACTCTCCAGACGCTGTGAAGAAGCCTCTTTTTCAGGAGGGATAGGCGTAGGTTTTGAGGTGTCGCCGACTTTCTCTTTCTGAACCGTATATTTCAGCTTTTTCTTTCCCTTCGAAGGGGAGGATGACGTCTCAATATCCTGAATTTCGATTGCCGGATTCCAAGCAGGACCCACGTTCTCGCCCTGAGTGTCGGGTGCATCACCCTCTCTACGCTCGCCTTCTTCGCGCGCGACGGGAGCGCGACGCGACGACGGGCCGGCAAGTTTTTTCCCTTTACCGGATGGAGGTTTGGGAATTGTAACGCCTTCCGGAAGGCTGACCCGACGATCGGGAGCTAGTAAGCCGAATCCCGACAGCGATTCATTTGAAATGATAGTTCGAATATCTCGGTCCTCGGCCGGAAGAGCTCTAATCGCGTCGACAGCCTTAGAATATCCTCGGCCTTCCGGACGCGGGTTAATACCTGAAAAGATGAAACGAAGAGTTAAGAAAAACATGACTCTCATTAAGTACGATTAACGGTTCAGCGGAGAGACTTACTGCCTTCAACCCATCTCCTAGCAAAACCAGACGGGCATCGCACATAGAACCATTCCTGTTTGTACAGGGCGAACTTGCTGCAGGCCCCTGTCAAGATCTGGCACTTGTGATACGGCTCGAGGAAGATGAAGGAAGGGCTATCTTTCCGTCTCTTGAACATGTAAATGTATCGAATATCACCGGGGGTTGGAGGTCTGGAGAAGACAGCCATGAAGAGTAAGTAAGTCCCATATAGGAACGCATGACCATTCGGGTGCAGCTGCGACGGAGCGATGTCTATATACTGCAGCACATCCCGGAGAAATAGGTTAAACGGAGGCACGCTGCCCATCCAGCACATGAACTTGTTGCAGGTCGTGTACCCGACTGGGGGCAAATGAGGACGGTCGTGTCTCGAAGGAACTAACACGTCAGTAAAGGGAATTCCGTGAATGGAACAAATCCGTCGCAGAGCGGCCTCATTGATCCTCGAGGCTTGAGAATCGACCGGATTGTCCAGTAAGATGGTTGACTCAAGAGCATCGGGCGCCAGATTATGAGCGGGAGAGATTGACGGGTTGGAAGCATCTGCGGCTCCTTGCTTTACTGACGGCCCAGGCCTGTCAGATATGGTTGCAGAACTAGATTTTCCTGACATCCCGAATAAATAATGAACCTGGCAAAGTGCTTGGGAAAGCTATACTTGAAAAACGTTGAGCGTTAGAATTAGCAACACGAGTTTTTCCCCCCACGTGGTGTGTGAACTAGTGCAAGCAATTGTGTACAGACAATAAGAAGGTTTTAAAGGTATAATAATTAGCTTCGAATCATCGCCTTCGAAGACCGTCATCGCTGACCGTCTCAAAAAGCTTGCCTTGAGGTGATTACAGTTCAAGGTTCAAAAGACATACGATTTCTAGAGTAACCGGCCTAAGTGTAGTTTAACATTTATACTGATCGGCATTTAGGTAATGTTCATCGTCCCAAGTAAAGTGTTCGGCAATTGTATTGTTCGGCATGTAAAGTGTTCGGCAATTATATTGTTCGGCGTGTCAAGTGTTCGGCAATTGTATTGTTCGGCATGTAAAGTGTTCGGCAATTATATTGTTCGGCGTGTCAAGTGTTCGGCAATTGTATTGTTCGACATGAAAGGTGTTCGGCAATTGTATTGTTCGGCATGTAAATTGTTCGGCAATTGTATTGTTCGGCATGTCAGTTGTTCGACAATTATATTGTTCGGCATGTCAAGTGTTCGGCAATCATATTGTTCGGCTAAAGTCACGGTTCGACCTAAGGATTGTTCGGCTGGATTCAGCGTTCGGTCTGAGGTCAATGTTCGGCGTAACAGTCGTTCGGCATTTGGGCATTGTTCGGCTTTAGTTCGTTCGGCTCAATTATAGTTTGACATGTTAATGAGCGTTCGGCCTGGCATTGTCCGGCCGAGGTAGCGTTCGGCAATGAACCATTACACCGTCCGGCACATGACCACATGCGCCGGAGCAGCGAACGGCGCCATTACTCCCTCCAACACCTTTCATTCTTTTTCTTCCTTTTGACCTCGACCCAACACGAGGAAACTAAGGCAAATAAGCGGGCATTCTCCTAACTCCTCCACGCTATGTCGTTCGGCAATGCAGTCAAGCTATACAAAAACCCTCTGCACGACATCGTTCGAACATCTCGTTTGAATATACGATGAAAAATACCTAAGTTTGCAGATCGAAGATTGAGATGGAGTAGTTAAGTCTCGAATTCAGACGATTGAACAGAATTGTGAGAACGGAGGAAATAAGAAGTAAAAGGAGAAAAGAAGAGAAGGGACTGGTTTTATAGAGGGGAATGGAGGAAGTCGAAGGGGCTATACCCGGTAGAACCGGTCAATACCGGAGCGCTCGGCATTAAGGTGGAATGACGTTCGGCACGCTAGGAACGTTCGGCTCAGAACGTATCGTTCGGCATCCCAAGCTTGTTCGTCTCGCACCTCCCTTTGCTAGCATTCTCGAGAGGGTACCTCCGAGGTAGACTGTACCAGATTCAAAGCGCACCACGTTTGGCCACGAGATACACTTTGGGGGGCAAGTGTTTCCTGGGGATTTGACCAGGAAACTAGTGCTCGGCATCAGAGAGTGTCCGGCATCCAGGAATGTTCGGCGAAGCAACCATCATCCATGAGTACTCGGCGTAGTACTCGGCGTCCTTAGTGTCCGGTGTCCAGGAGTGTTCGGCATAATAATCAGCAGTGTTCGGCATCGAGGCTACTCGGCGTAGTGCTTGGCAACAAGGGTACTCGGCGCCAAGTAAGTGTTCGGCATCAACTGGCACTCGGCAACAACCTATGCTCAGCGTCAACTAGTGTTCGGCATCCCATAAGTACTCGGCACCAAGACTGCTCGGCATACCAGAGTGCTCGGCATCAAGGCTGTTCGGCATCAAGACTGCTCGGCGTACAAGGTCGCTCGGCATCGAGGCTGCTCGGCATACAAGAGTACTCGGCATACCAGAGTGCTCGGCATCAAGGCTGTTCGGCATCAAGACTGCCCGGCGTACAAGGTCGCTCGGCATCGAGGCTGCTCGGCATACAAGAGTACTCGACATCTCATGGTGTTCGGCGTAATACTCGACATTCAGAAGGCATTCAGTATGCACAACTTCACAAGGACCGTTCGGCAAGGAAAGCCTCGTTCGGCGTGGGAAAGACTGCTCGGCATCAGAGCGTTCGGCATACCAGGATCGGCATGCGGCGACCACTGTGCTCGGGCTGGAACGTTCAGCAATCAGCCCACTTGGGAAGTCCAGCCCATCTTTGCCTATAAATAGAGGGGCAGGGTCACAGTGAAAGGGATCCTTTTTTGGAAGAGAAAATACGGGGAGACTCTGCCATTTTCAAGACTCATCTTCTCTACTTAAACACCTTCATTCAAGCATTTGATTCACGAATTGTATTTGTAATCAATCATAAAGGAAATCAATAAAGTTGAGCAAAGTGGACGTAGGCAATTACGCCGAACCACTATAAATTTGGTCTTCTTACTTTCTGCACTTGAATTAGGATTGTCTTCTCTGTTTAATTTGCTTTCATCACTTATATCTCTACACAATCTTTCTGAACGAGGTTAGTGACCAATTTTGGTGCTAACACCACTATTATATACTTATTAACATTTAACGTACACTAGAGTAAGTTAAACACAAACTAACTTACTAACATGCAATAGAGAAAATAGAATGGAGTTAGTTAAACACAGACTACCCGACAACAAAAGAGAGAGTTAGTTAAAACAGAGACTAACCCAACGATACACGTAAGAGTTGGTTAAACAGAGACTAACCTCAGGATATAGTTAAACATAGACTATTCCTGTAAATGTAAACAAGAGTAAGAGTTAGATAAATGTATCCTAACCCGTGTATATGTAAAAGATAGGTAAACATAGCCCAACTATTTTACATAAGATTTAACCACTTGTCGAAACGCATAATCATCGGAGTATGTATCAATATGTTAAACACTCCCAAATGTCGCTAAATAACCAACACGTTATTTAATAACTATTTCATGTAGGCCTGGCTGGAATAAAACTGCTCCAACCTTGTTCTTCGTTCAACCTAGCTAGTAAATGATAGAGTTAGGGGTATGATCTAAAGGCAATTATGTAATTCGTTACATATGTCTAACTCATTGAGCAATCTTTTTCGAAATAAAGGTGTTTTCTTTCTATTATATACTTGATATAATGTGTTATATTAATTAATTAATTTAATTAAAAGTATATTTAATAGAAAATCCATATATGGTATGTTTTGTGATAGTAGTAACAAAGTGTTGCAACTGAAAGTTAACAAAATGAAAATAAATATACCATTTTAAATGTTCCTAGTCAAGATGCATCGAGATTGGATATCGATGTATCCGTTGAGACTATAGTACTTAATGCTCTCTAAATGTTGGGCAGTATATTACTTATGATTACTGGGTGCACCTATAGGTTATGATTTGAAAGTTATTGGATAACTATGGAACAACTCACCCTATAGTTTTCTGTTGGTTAATATAACTAAGGTCAAACAAAAAATATCGATGTGACTGATTTACACAGTTCTCTCAACTTGAGAATACCGTGGATCTTCAATATGAAAGCTCACTTTGTTTATGGTCAAAAAATGACATAGCGTTCCATTGAGTAACTATAGTTGGGTTGAGTGGAAGTATTAGAAGTGAAGCGTTATTCAAGACATTATTCATCTCCTCTGTTATATAGGGTAAGTATCATGGTCAACTCAAAGTCAAAGTTTCTAGCCAGAACATTTTGGTTAATAATAGTTTTTATTATGAACCAAGGACTTTGTTTTTGGACTATAGATTTGAATATGGATGATATTGAAATTTTGACCATTACCAAATTCCATAAGTCCAAATTAATATGGTTTTGACAGAATTGGTGGGAATAAATGGCACAATCGAGTAATGCTTAATAAACTAAAATTGGATTTTATCGAAACTAAGTAAGCAACAAGTTTAGCCATAATGTCACACCACCTGACGTGTGAATGTTAACATTCGAATAGTCCGAATTTAATTGCTAATCGAATTTACACCCAAGAGTTACACAACTGAAATGATGAATTCTCTTTAGACCAAATAATTTAATAAGTTTATAATTGTAATAAATTAATTAAATTAATTAATATTTACTTAATATTAATTATAACATTTGAATATGATTTGAGAAATAAAAATTGTCATATATATTATAATAGTTATAAATATATTAAACGATATAAGATATCGATGACGAATTAAATTGGATTAATTAAACATATTTAATTGGGGTTAAATGGGCTATTGACCCACGTTGTTTGGGGCATGGTTCGATAGCTATAACAAAGCGTAGGGGCGATAAAAGATGTTGCAAGTTGGTTTTGAAATGCATGGTTGAGATTAGGTGAGAAAAAGTATGAGATACTATCCTATTTTCTCTCTCATTTAACCAATATAAAAGTACCTAACTTCATTTAACTATTTGGATGCCTCCTTCATCATTATTGTGGCAGAAATACTACCTCAAAAACCCTAGAAAAATCTCAAATAAATTTAACTCAAATCGAGAGCTATTTGATAGCAAAAGGTCTACGCTTCAAGACTAGCAATCTGACGAACCGAGGAAAATTCGAAAGAAAGAGGATTCATCTTTTCAATGTAGACTTGAGGGCATCAGTTATAGGTAACTATATATTTCATATAAGGTATATGATTATGATAAAATAATTCATTGCTTAAGTACATCTATGTATATATGTTATTATTGCTTAGTTAGGTGAGATTTCTATAGGTAATGTTGTTATCACAATAATGATTGGCTATGTGCATAAGTATAATGTACTCATACATACACATATATTAATAATAATCTAATATTCTATACCAAATAAATGTATTTTATTTTAATATGATGTTAATTAATACATATACATAGATACATACATACATACACATACATACATACATACATACGTTTTTGTTTTTTTGAAAATAGGTAAGAGCTTTATTAAGGCATTTCAGCCCAAGAATGGGACCCAAAATCATTGGCCCAAGTCATACATACAAACCATTTATATTTGTTAAAAGCAATAGAACTCCCGACCTTTCCTAAAAAAGAAAAGTAAAATCGATCTTCTGCTCCTTCTTCTTCATTTCATGGCGGCCGGAGGTGAGCAAGATAGCTTGTACTTGGGTTATTTGCCGATGGATAGATCAGATCCCCTTCTCCAATTTGTGCTCCGTCTCGTTCCCGTGAGGTAAGATTCCAGTTTTTGATTCTACGTTGCACCAGTCGCATGTCGCTTAAAGCAAGCTTACTGACTTCGGTGTAATTTCTTTGTTTGTTCTGAAATAATCGGCGATTTCTCTCCTTCCACACACTCCAAACTGTTACAGTAATAGCAGTGCTGCTCAATTTGGTTTCCATGTCTTCGCCGTTCCTTTTCTGAATCAGGTAATTTATTTCATCTGCTAATAAGTGAGTCTGAGGCGATGAATTTATTAAGATTTTACACAGATTCCACACCTCTGTCGAAAAATTGCAGGAAAAAAAGAGATGTTCATGAGTTTCTTCTTCTTGATTACATAACACACATATCTTATCTGTTATAATCCCCCAGTTTTAAAGTCTATCCTTTGTGGGTAGTCTTTTGAGCACCGGTTTATACGCCGTAAAAGCCATTTTAGGACTATTGACAAGATTCCAGATGATTTTGCTCCATTCTACTTTATTATCTTTATGTCTTACCTCATTCCAAGTTGATTTAGTGGTAAATTCATTTCCAGAATGCTTCCAAACCCAGATATCATTGTTTCGACCTTTAAATATCGGCATATATTGAATTTTTCCTTTAATTTCTTGACTCACTGGTATCACGGAACAGTTCCATCCATTATTGTTAATTGCCTCTGTCACTTTTTTATCTGGGCATTCATAATCTGAGAAGGTATTAAGCCCTAGGATATCAATTAAGGATTCTCCTAGGATCCAAGGATCCTTCCATAAATCAGTCTCCCTGCCTGCAGCAATTTCCCTTGTACAACAAGATGCAAGTGTTCTTCTTATTTTCATAATAGCTTTCCATGCAGGGGAAGCATTATTGTCTATTTGCATGCACCAGAAATTACCTCTGATATATCTTTTCCTCATCCAGTTCCCCCATAGACCCTTTCCTTTAATAATTCTCCAGGCTTTGCTTCAGAGTGTAAACCAATCTCATGTCTGTATGTCTTCTAAGTCCCACACCTCCTTCCTCTTTAGGTCTGCATTAAGTTCTCATATTTAATCTTGTGTAACCCTCCTTTCCATATAAAGTCTGCACAAACTTTTTCTATTTTCTGTATTGAAGCATCAAGAAGCTGGAATGTTTGTAGCCAGAAATTAACTTTGGAGTGAATAACTGTGTGCACCAGTTCAATTCTGCCTGTTATTGATAAGAGTCTTGAACTCCATCCCTGTAGTTTGTCCATAATCGAAGAGATTAAAACTGCACATACATACATACATACATACATACATATATATATATATATATATATATATATTTGTGTGTGTAAATCAATTTATCTACACAGTTTACGTCAAAGCATATATATTATAAATTTTGATCTAATAATTTTCTAATATAAGTTTACACTAATTATGAATTTTAACGGTAGAAAATAATTTTTCTATTCTTATTAGATACTTTTTATCATTATTTAATCACTATTAGATTCAATAAATTCATATAAAATAAATATTATTTCCAAAATTCATTTAAATTTTTTTAAAATTATTTTATCTTCTCAGAAGATCTCAGAAAAAATTAGATTTTTTGAAAATGTTTTTATATTTTTAAAAATTTACCTAAAATTTGGCTAATTAATAGTTAATTAATTAAAAATATAATTTTTACTCAAAATAATATGGAAAATTTTTGCCACACTTAAAATATTAATCTTGATTTTTGAAAAATTTAAAATTTGATATTTTATTGTATAATTTTTTGACATTATTTATTTATTATAATTTAACCAATTATCATTAGATATATATTAATATACTAAAATTATAAAATATTTGGATTGGTAATGATTTCGAACTAGAATATTAAAATAAAATAATATATTATTTTTTTATATCTTTATATTTATATATATATATATATATATTTATAATACAAACTCACATTTAATTATTATATATATATATCATAATTATTTACTTTAATTCATATGTATATATATAAATAAATAAAATAATTTATTATCTTAAATTTATAATTTTATTTGTATATATATATTTAATTGTTATTTATAATATAGTATATAAATAAAAATTTAACTATATATATACATATATTTATAATAGTTTTTCATAATATATATATATATATATTCATATATAATTACTTGGATATTTATAACTATAATATATATACAAATTTAGACAACATACAACACATATAGAATGAGCTAATGTGTCCGTTGCGATGTAAATCTCAGCATCTATATATGGGCATTTTATACCTTGCATGAAATATCATGTTACACATGCACACTCATTTACATATGTATACGATGAATATGTATACTTACATAATAAGTGAAAATAAACCAAATAATTTCAAACAACAATTTATGAATTGAAATAAAATACATGATTTTATTTAAACTAAATTTAGAAAAGTCTAAATAAATTAGACTTCATAGGCCCAATAAAGATCAAATAGGGTAAAAAATTGAAATTCATCCATAACTTCCACTCCGTATTGGCCCAGTTCCAACAATGGTATCGGAACCTAATAGCCTATGCGGTCTAATTAGTCATGTTAAGAATAAACAATTAAGCTCACATCCCATTTAGTAAGGTGTCTAAGAAAGGTAGTGTTGAAGGATTGAGTTTGGATAATCAAGTACTATGTCCTACCTAACTACCAGCCTGACCTGAACAGATATGTAAGCCCAAAAGGTTTCCCCTAATTGAAGAGGCCCAATTTGAATTGGGCCTTAGGCTAATTTCAAAATTATTTTGAAATTAAAAATAACAGTTTTTAATTTAAAAGTTAAATTTGAAATAAGAAAAATATTATAAATGTTATACTATAAATTTTCAAAATTGTTTGACAATTAAATATAAGATTTTAAATTTAAAAATCAAATTTAAAATAAGATATAAATATATTATAATAGTTACAATATAATAGAATTTTCGTAATGTTTGAAAAATATATATTAATTTCTAAATTTTAAAATTTATTAATTGGATTGATAAAATAAATTAATTAAGTTAATTAATGAAAATATATATGCACGTATTATATATAATGATATATGTTATGATATTAAAATGATTAAAACAACATAAGTAAAAACGTATGTATATGAATTGAATTTTGAAATTAATATAATTAAGTAAAATTGTTTAATGAAATAAATTAGTTATAATTAATTAAAATTTAATTAATTAAATGAATACACACACACACATACACATATATATAAGATATATATGTAATACTACAAAGGTTATAGTATGTAATAAATATTTAATATAAATGTTATATTAAAATAATATAAAATTTATTAAAATGTTAATTAAAAATTAGTTAAATAAGATTTAGTTAATATAATATTAATTAATATAAAACTATTATATAAGAAGTATGAAATATAAAAGTTATATAATAATAAGACTTATCTAATATGAATGTATAAACTAAACGTGGAACGTTAAAAAACCCTAAACAGACATAAGGGATAAATACATATGTATTGCACATATACCATGATTTCATATGTGTTCGACACTTGAATCATGAGGGCATTTCATAAGAAGTACATTATTAGATAAGTCGATATCACTCAATATAATATATTGAAGATTTTGAATCTTCAGTATAATATTGTACTCTACCATCTGTATATTAATAAATTACTTGCACACTCCTTAGTTGTTGAGCAGACTCAAGCTAGGGATGTCATGTGTCGTATCATTAATATATTGAACAAGGTTTTAAATATCGGATTTCGGTCACGTTTCGTCTCGCAATTTTTACACAAGTCATCTTGTATCGGGGGAGATCTCGGACGAGATGAGTACATATTGGGTGTACATTTCGCATTGACATCTCGGGTCTTATAATGCATCTCGGGAATATCTCGGATGTACTTACGTGTCTAAAATTGATGTGTCAAAAATTTATTTAATGGTTATAACTTTCTTAGTAAAAATAAAAATGGTAACATACTCTATTTACATGGAAAAAGGAATATTTTTAGAAGAGTGGTAGCTTGATTAGCTTAATTGATTTTGTAATGATTGAATAATATCCTTTTATTTGAACATAATAAAGAAGTGAAACCTTTCGCTATGACTCATTAAGATAAAAAGTAAATAATATGTTCAAGAAGTTGGTAAATTATAATTGGATTGAGTAGTTTCTTTTGAATCAATATGAAAATAAAATATATTATGGAAAATAAGAAAAATGTATAATTTCGGGTGAGATCTCGGATTGAGATTTTGATCCATATTTCGGGTGAGATTTGAATATCTCGGACGAGATGAGTGTCGAGGGAGATATGGAGGAGATTTGATGTCTCATCTCGTTTAAGTGTGAAAAGGAGATCTCGGAGGAGATCTTGGGCGATATATATGAGATTTAAAACCATGATATTGAATAGACAAGCTAAGATAACTATGTGTATTTGTTTAGCAAAGTCAAGGTACATATATTATACTTAGGGCATCGAATTATAGTAGGTACGAGTGAATAATTTCGTTTCGATTTGTTGAGCAGAATCAAGGTCGAATCGGAGTTACGACAAGATACCAAAGGGTTAGGAGTTGTATATGATACAACCGATAAGGAATTATCCATCATTTATAGTGTAACATCCCTAATTTTTGATAACATTATTCAAAAGATTTAATTAGATAAATTAAATAGGATAATGATGATAAGGAGATTGAGATTTGAATAAATTATATACAGGGCCGTGCTTATTAACAAGATAAATGGGCTTAAAATTGGTTTATTGGTTAATTAAACTACACATGGGCATATTAGTAAATTAGCCTATTTATTACACATGACTATTACTTCTCCTCTATGTCCATTCACGTTTCATTTTTCTCACGGTCAGAAAATCTAAAACCTAAATCAAAGCCGGCCATTAGCAAAGAGGAAACGAAGGAATTTTTAATTTAAAGCCAAAGTTCAAGCTAGGGAGGATTAATCAACAACAAAGCTCAAGTTCCTTATCAAATCTAAGGTGAATTATAATTTATTCCATCTCTTTTTGGTTTATATAATCCTATGATTTTGGATTTATGTTTTACTTCATTTTTAGGAAATTTTGGATGATGATGTGCTTAACTTATGAATTATTTGATTTAAACAATTACGTTCTATATATAATACGTATGGTTTTAAGGGTAAAACCATGAGATTGATTTTGAAATGCCATGGAAAGTTTTTATGTTAGTAAAACATAATTTTGGAGATTGGATTTAATTTTCTAAATTTTCCAAGCTATGGAAATTTTATTATGAATTTTTGATTGAAAATAGGATACGACTAGGTTAAATATTTATTTTGTGAATTTCAGGAAGAAATTGGGTCTAAAATTTTAAAATGTTAGATTACAAGGTAAATTCGAATTTCTGGGATTTCTGGGAATTTTTCCCAATTGATTTACTAGGGAAAATAAATTATTTTGAAAGAGAGGCTTTTCTGCAAATGTTGGATTTAGGTTATTTGAAAATGTTTTAACGTTTAAATCCTTTAATTTAGGATCTGAATAAACGAAGTAGTTTCAAAAGTAAAAGTAATTGAAAAGTTTTATGGCAGCCAAATAATGTTTTCCAACTAGGCAAGTTGTTAAAAGAAATTACTTAAAGTGGCTATGATTTAGCCTTTAAATCAAAAAAAGGTGTTTCGTCTTTAATGGAAGATACCTTCCGACATCTTTGGACCCGCCCCATTATAGTCGAAACCATCAAAGTCGAAACCTTCATAATCAAAATCAATACACATGGTATCTCCTCGAAGGTATGTAGTGGATTGGAAGGTGGGCGGAAGCTTTGGTGTCGAAGGGTAAGCCTCCGATGGGGTCGAAACCCTACTTGGTTTTATAAGTTAAGTTAAATTTCTTGGCTTGTTTTCCTCAAAGCTTTCAACTTAGTTGAAACTTATTTCTTTTGAAAGGGTGTATGTTTAGCTTTCAAAGAAGGTTGTCATGTTATACTGAAAGTATTAGCTTTCGAAGGAGATCCTTTTCTTTTAAATAAAATTTTCGAAAGGGGTTGGTTTCGACCTAGTCAAAGCCTAGCCACTACTCTACCTTTCGGCCATGTTGTTCAATAATGTTTTCAAAGGGTTTTCTTTATTTTTACTTTAAACCCAACCTTTTTCTTAATTGCTTTTGAATGGGGTTGGGGTTTCAAAGGAGACCAAGTCGAAAGGGGGTTTTGACTCATACCTTCGAAGTTTTGATTTTTATGTCTTTTGCTTTCAACTAGATGGCTCCAACACCATCAATTATCCCCCTAACTAATATTTATTGGTTTCGAAAGAGATACTTTCGTATACAACCATCTTGACCCAAATTATGTTTTAAGAGTAAAACCCAATGTTATTGAAAGGGTATTTCATTTGTTTCGAAACCTATGTTTTAAAGACATTTTTTTGATACCATCGAAAGGTCTTATTGGTTTCGATAGGTATATCTAACTTAGAGTTTTGGAAAGAGGATTTCTAAGCTTTTGAAGGAGGTCATCCAGGGGTTACGAAAGTGATGTTTCAAAACAAATTACCCATTCTTATTTTTAAGAAAAAACCATGGCATAAATAAATAAAGATTTTGAGATGTTATTCGCCTTGTTATTAACCCATGATTGTATTATGGGAAAAGAACAGAATAACCAATTAGGTTGACCCAGCAGTGATTATAACTTAATAGATGTTAAAATTTTAATTAAAGATATTGGCAGGGGCAAATAGGTTTGTAGTAAGCCCATGTAAACTGTATGATATTGGCAGGGGCTAATAGGTTCATAGTCAGCCCATAAAAACTATGATTTGATACTGGCAGGGACCAGTAGGTTTGTAGTTAGCCCATGAAAACTATATTCGGATTAAGATTTTGGTAGTCAGCCAAGAGGTTCCTAGTTAGCCCATGAAAACTAGGATAAGAAATAAGATATTGGAGTTACCAATAGGTTCTTAGTGTTCCCATGAGAACTAAGTAATTGGACAAATCGTCCTTCACATTATAATAGGTTAATAGTCTTGAAACTATAATTGAGACAGATAGTCAAAATGAATGGGGATGGGTAATCCAGAATTGATTTAATTGTTTTGCATATCATCACAATGTTTTGAAATACTATGTTTTAACCATTGTGGATGCAGGAGCACAATATATGGTTTTAAAAGTGTTTTAGGATATTGGTAAGGGGAAAACCCATTCTGCTAAGCGGCATGGTCTCACTAGATATCCAAATGGTTTGAGATGGTAAATTATTATTTATATCAGGCTTTTTGTCTGACTCAAAATTTTTGGATTCCCTCAAACACTCGGGTACTCAATTGATTTTGGGTAGGTTGAGAGTTAAAGGTTTTATGGTTTCTCTTTAGAAGAATAAAGCTTCCTGAGGTGTGCAGGAGGCAGACAGTTATTTAAAGTTATTTTGTTTCCGCTATATGTTTAATTGTAAAGGCAGACTGTCTTAATGCCTTATTATGTACTCAAATCAATCAAGGGGGCATCTTCATATGTCGCTCTTGGCATATTTTGTTATTATATGTTATCTGAAAATGGTCTGACTGGGATTATGTAATTAATTTTAAATATTTTGAGATGGAATGTAGATTATATTTTCTGTTTAAATTTTTCTATATTCTTGTGTTTCTATGTATCAATGTACCGAATATCGCCATATTTGGTCGTCGAGATTAATAACTATGGATGACTGCAACATCTATAACCATTAGTTTTGGGCTTCCAAGTAGGGGGATGTTACAAGTTGGTATCGGAGCATAGGTTTATGAAACTTTAAAAGAAACTTAAATCTAAAAGATTTTTCAAACATAATCCAATGAATCGGATAATAAGAATGGGGTTTGGGTTAATGCTATAGTAACATAGTTTTATTTTCTATATATAGTTATATATATATACACGTATCCCCCGTTCTCTTAGACTGTTCTCCTATATCTTATTAAGGCTCGTATGCAAATTTACGAGAAAGGAGATATGGAAATAGGAAATGGAAGAGGAAATCTTGTTGGAGGAAGCACCGCAACCAATAGAAATGCTCGACCCACTACCAATATAAACCTGGGTTGATCGGCTAATGCTACTAACCAAAATGTTGAAGCCAATGTGAGTGCTGGAAATCCACTAGTAGATATGGGGGCGATGTATCAGTTCTTAGCTGGCTTGATGCAAGCTGGTGTTGCTGTTGGAGTTGCTGGAAATGGAGGTGGAGCAAATCATGTGGCTCCAGTTGGGAATATTGCTTTGCTGAGTAGAGATTACACCGGTTTGGGTGGGAAGCCATTCCTGGAAACAGAGAGTGCCATAGAAGTTCAAAATTGGTTGTTGCATTGAGAGCGTATATTTACTGACTTGGGAATGATGGGTAAAAGAGGAGGTTAGCCTCTAGACAGTTGTAGGGGTCAGTACTGCATTGGTGGAATAGTGTCACTATTGAAGTTCCGGAAGAACAGTTAACTTGGAATGATTTAAGACGAGATTTGAGCAGAAGTTTGTATCTGAATTTGCTAAGTCTGAGCTGATGCGGAAATTCAGGGATTTAGTACAAGGAGAGTTGTTAGTAGTGGAGTATGCTACTAAGTTTGATGAGTTGTCTACATATGGATATGCTATTATAGATACTGACATCAAAAGGAATGAGAAGTTCATACGGGGATTGAGGCCCGAGCTTGCTAGGATTACCATGACACATGTCTGTGGTCCTTGCAATATAGTGGTGGAGATGGCTATTCGCCATGAGGAGTTGCTTGCTGATTTAGTTAAAGAGAAGTCTGTGGAAACCCAGGGTTCTCAAGGGAAGAAGATGAAATTCTTTTAAAATAAGGGGATCCAGAAGGGAGATACCGCCAAGAAGTCAAAGGCTGACGTTGTTTTCTATAAGTGTGACAAGAAGGGTCACTTTACTAATGAATTCCAGTTAGGAAATGGGAGGAAGGCTGCAGTTAAGAAGAATGTGAAATGCTTCAACTGCGATCTAGTTGGGCATTACAAGAATCTGTGTCCGAAGCCAGTTAGGGAGGACAAAGGAAAAGTTTTTGCCATAGGACCAGCTAGGTCTATTGCAGCAGATAAGAGAAAGACTGTGATGGAACGTACGCTTTTGATTTAGAGTATTTAAGTTAGAGTACTTTTTGATACCGGTGGATCACATTCATTTATATCTCAATGTTTGGTCGATATATTATGTCTAGAACCCACCTACCTTGTTACTTCCTTAAGGGTTGCAAATCCTGTAGGAGGGTATGCAACTCTAGGGTTAAGATGTGACCAGTTAGAACTTGACTTGTTAGGTCAAAAGTTTGCATGCAGTTTGTATGTTATTGATTTCGTAGATTTCAGGATCATTTTGGGTATGGATTGGTTGAGTAGGTATGAGGCTAGAATATTTTTCCATGATAGAGAAATATCCCTGAGACACCCTGATAGCCATAATCGAGTGATATTATCAGTAGAGAATACTGACCGGAGTGTTAGTGCTATGCTTAATGCTATGGAGGTAGGAAATGAGTTAAGTCAGTTTCGAGTAGCAAGAGAATTTGCAGATGTTTCTGAGCCAATCACTGGACTACCCCATAAAGAGTTGTTGAGTTTATAATAGATCTTATGCTAGGAGCTGAACCTGTAAGTAGACCACCTAGCAGGATGACACCAACTGAGATGAAGGAATTGAGGGTGCAGCTAGTGGACCTAGAAGGAAGGAATTTTATTAGACCAAGCAGTTCGCCTTGGGGAGCGGCCGCTGTGTTTGTGAAGAAACCGGATGGGTTGTTGAGGATGTGTATTGACCATCATAAGTTAAACGAAAGAACAATTAAGAACAAGTATCCTTTGCCAAGAATAGATGATCTATTTGATCAATTGAGTGGAGCCAGAGTGTTTTCCCAGTTGGGTTTGGTGGTAGGTTTCCATCAGTTAAGAGTGACGGAGGACGGTATTCCTTTGACAACATTTCGAACTAGAAATGATTCGTATGAGTGGTTGGTGATGCCATTTGGATTTGCGAATGCACCTGCTTTCTTCGTGGATTTAATAAACCGAGTTTTCCGAGAGTACTTGGATAGGTTTGTACTAGTGTTTATAGATGATATTCTAGTGTACTCTAAGGATGAGAGAGAGCATGAAGTTCATCTTAGAGTGGTGCTTGAGATGCTAAGGCGGAATCAGCAAAAGGTGAAGTTTACCAAGTGTCGTATCTGAAAGAAAGAGGTAAAATTTCTTGGTCACATGGTTTAGGAGAAAGGATTGTTAGTCGATTCAGATAAGATCGAAGCTGTGAATAATTGAAAGAGACCAGAGATGGTGATAGAGATCAGGAGTTTTCCTGGACTTGTTGGCTACTACCGGAGATTCATTAAGGATTTCTCACGGATAGCAGCACCCTTAACTAAGCTAACTAGGAAGGAAGCAAGATTTGTTTGGTCCGACAAATGTGAGGAGGCATTCCTTAAGTTAAAGCATTTGTTGACTAATGCACCAGTATTAGTAGTTCCAAACGGAAACCAAGGTTCGGTGGTGTATACGGATGCATGTGGAACTGGATTAGGAGCGGTGTTGATGCAGAGTGGTAAAGTCATTGCCTACGCATCTAGGCAGCTTAGACAGCATGAAGTCGGATATCCTACTCACGATTTGGAGTTGGTAGATGTGATCTTTGCATTGAAGATTTGGAGACATTATCTCTTAGGGGAGTGATTTGAGTTGTATACCGATCATAAGTCTTTATGGTATTTATTCTCTCGGAAAGAGTTGAATATGAGACAGCAGAGGTGGCTGGAGTTTTTGGCTTCTTATGATTTTGGTATAGAATATACACCAGGAAAAGTAATAAAGTAGTTGATGCTCTTAGCAGGAAACATCAGAATGTGGTGTTAGACATGTTGGCGGAATGGAAAGATTTAGAAGCTGCAGTAAGTTGCAATATGCCGTTAAGGTCGACTGTGGGTTTAAGCCAGAGTGCCGCCAGGTTGTCTTGGTTAGAAGTTCGACCAGTATTGATTGAGAGAATTGCTTCTAAACAGAAGGAGGATCCAGTACTAACAGAGAGGATTAGAAGACTTGAGGTTGGAACGAAGGTCGATGATTTAAAGGATTTTAGCCTTGACTAGAGAGGATGGCTAAGAAAGAAGGGACGGTTGTGTGTTCCGAATATGGAGGACTTAAGGAAAGAAGTTCTTGGAGAATGTCATCAATCCAAGTTTACGATTCATCCTGGAGGAACCAAGATGTATCAGAATATGAAGAGGAGCTCCTATTGGGAAGGCATGAAGAGGGATGTTGGTTTGTGGGTTAGACAATGTACAAACTATCAACAAGTGAAAGCTGAACATTAGAAACCAAGTGGGTAACTACAGCCTTTAGAGATTCCAGTTTGAAAATGGGATTTGATATCCATGGATTTTATAGACAGGTTGCCGAGGTCAAATAGAGGAAATGAAAGTATATGGGTTGTAGTGGACAGATTGACCAAGAGTGCCCATTTCATTCCAGTTAGGTCAACCAAAACGGCACCTGTTTTAGCTAAGTTGTTCCTGAAGAACATAGTTAGACTGCATGGAGTTCCTAGTAGTATAGTCAGTGACAGGGATGCATTGTTCACTAGTGAATTCTGGAAGATTCTACAGGAAGTGATGGGTAACAAGCTTAATATGTGTACTGCATATACTCTCAGACAGATGGGGAAACAGAGAGATTCAATAAGGTACTCGAAGATTTATTGAGAGCTTGTTTATTAGACTTTGGTGGATCTTGGGAGGATCACTACATTTGGTTGAATTTTCCTATAATAATAGTTATCAGACTAGTATAGGAATGGCGCCATTTGAAGCTTTATATGGGAGACCATGCGAATCACCAGCATGTTGGTTAGAGACTGGAGACAGATTAGTCTTAGGTCCAGATTTCGTTAGAGAGGCATAAGAGAAAATTGAGTTAATCTGAGGAAGGATGAAGGAAACTCAGTCCAGACAGAAGAGTTATGTAGATAAAAAGCGTAAGAACTTAGAATTCTCAGTTGGAGATAAGGTTTTCATTAAGGCATCACTTATGAAGGGTGTGGTACGATTTGGAAAGTCGAGGAAGTTAGCCCCAAGATATGTGGGTCTATTCCAGATTATAGGGAGGATTGGAAAGATCGCATACAGAATAGAGTTGTCGAGTAGTTTGGCAGGTGTCCGTAATGTATTTCATGTATCTCATCTTCGCAAGTATGTGCATGATCCAAAGACTACTATTCCTCCGACAGGGTTGGATGACTTAGTGGTAGAGCCTAATTTGACATTTGTTAAACAACCAGTTCGGGTTGTAGCTAGAGATGAGAAAAGATTAAGGAAAAAGACAGTCAGGTTAGTGAAAGTTCAGTGGAGCGATAAAGAGAAGTACTTGGGAGACAGAGGACAGGATTAAAGATACTTACCCTGATCTGCTTTGAGGGTATGTCTATATTAGATTTATATAGATAATAGCTAGTCAGTTAGACTAGTATAGTGGTTAGGAGTTGTTACAGAGGATTGCTATGGTTAGTATTTAATTCTTACTGAATTTCGAGGATGAAATTCCTTAAGGGGGGAGCCTGTAACATCCCTAATTTTTGATAACATTATTCAAAAGATTTAATTAGATAAATTAAATAGGATAATGATGATAAGAAGACTGAGATTTGAATAAATTATATGTAGGGTCGTGCTTATTAACAAGATAAATGGGCTTAAAATTGGTTTATTGGTTAATTAAACTACACATGGGCATATTAGTAAATTAGCCTATTTATTACACACGGCTAATACTTCTCCTCTATGTCCATTCATGTTTCATTTTTCTCACGGTCACAAAATCTAAAACCTAAATCAAAGCCGACCATTAACAAAGAGGAAAAGAAGGAATTTTTAATCTAAAGCCAAAGATCAAGCTAGGAAGGATTAATCAACAACAAACCTCAAGTTTGTTATCAAATCTAAGGTAAATAATAATTTATTCTATCTCTTTTTGGTTTATATAATCCTATGATTTCGGATTTATGTTTTATTTCATTTCTATGAAATTTTGGATGATGATATGATTAAATTATGAATTGTTTGATTTAAATAATTACCTTCTATATATAGTTTGTATGGTTTTAAGGGTAAAACCGTGAGATATTGATTTTGAAATGCCATGGAAAATTTTTATGTTAAGTAAAACATAATTTTGGAGATGGGTTTTAATTTTCTGAATTTTCCAAGCTATGGAAATTTTATTACGAATTTTGGTTGAAAAATACGATACGATTGGGTTAAATATTTATTTTGTGAATTTCAGGAAGAATTTGGGTCTAAAATTTTGAAATGTTTGATTACAAGATAAATTCGAATTTCTGGAATTTTTGGGATTTTTCCTAATTGATTTACTAGGGGAAATAAATTATTTTGAAAGAGGGGCTTTTCTGCAAATGTCGGATTTAGGTAATTTGGAAAGGTTTTAATGTTTATATCCTTTAATTTAGGATCTGAATAAATGCAGTAGTTTTAGAAGTAAAGTAATTGAAAAGTTTTATGGAAGTCAATCAGTGTTTTCCAACTAAACAAGTTGTTAAAAAGAAATTACTTAAAGTTGCTATGATTTAGCCTTTAAATCAGAAAAAGGTGTTCTGCCTTTAATGGAAGATACCTTCCGACATCTTTGGACCCGCCCCATTATAGTCGAAACCATCAACGTCGAAATCTTCATAATCAAAACCAATACACATGGTGTCTCTTGGAAGGTACATAGTGGATTGGAAGGTTGGCGGAAGCTTTGGTGTCGAAGGGTAAGCCTCTGATGGGGTCGAAACCCTACTTGGTTTTATAAGTTAAGTTAAAGTCTTTGCCTTGTTTTGCTCAAAGCTTTCGACTTAGTCGAAACTTATTGTTATCGAAAGGGTGTATCTTTAGCTTTCAAATAATGTTTCTATGTTATACTGAAAGTACTAGCTTTTGAAGGAGATTTTTTTCTTTTAAATAAAAACTTTCGAAAGGGGTTGGTTTCGACCTAGTCAAAGCCTAGCCACAACTCCAACTTTCGACCATATTGTCCAATAATGTTTTCAAAGGGTTTTCTTTGTTTTAACTTTAAACTAAACCTTTTTCTTAGTTGCTTTCGAAAGGAGTTGGGGTTTCGAAGGAGACAGGAGTCGAAAGAGGGTTTCGACTCAGACTTTTGAAATTTTGAGTTTTAAGTCTTTTGATTTCGAACTAGATGGCTCAGACAACATCAATTTTCCCCTAACTAATATTTATTGGTTTTGAAAGAGATACTTTAACCATCTTGACCCAAATTATGTTTTAGGAGTAAAACTCAATGCTTTTGAAAGGGTATTTCATTTGTTTCAAAACCTATGTTTTAAAGACGTTTTCTTGATACCATCGAAAGGTCTTATTGGTTTTGAAGGTATATCTATACTTAGAGTTGGAAAGAGGATTTCTAAGCTTTCGAAGGAGGTCATCCAGGGGTTACGAAAGTGATGTTTCAAAACAAATAACCCATTCTCATTTTTAAGGAAAAACCATGGCATAAATAAATAAATATTTTGAGATGTTATTCGCCTTGTTATTAACCCATAACTGTATTTTAGGAAAAGGGCAGAATAACCAGTTAGGTTGACCCAGTAGTGAATATAACTTAACATATGTTAAAATTTTAATTATAGATATTGGCAGACGCCAATAGGTTTGTAGTAAGCCCATGAAAAATGTATGATATTGGTATGGGCCAATAGGTTCATAGTCAGCCCATGAAAACTATGATTTGATACTGGCAGGGGACAGTAGGTTTGTAGTTAGCCTTTGAAAACTATTTCCGGATTTAGATATTGGCAGTCAGCCAATAGGTTCTTAGTTAGCCGATGAAAACTAGGACAAGAAATAAGATATTGGAGTTACCAATAAGTTCTTAGTGATCCCATGAGAACTATGTAATTGGACAGATAGTCCTGAACATTATAACAGGTTAATAGTAATCCTAGATACTATAATTGAGACAGATAGTCAAAATGAATTGGGATGGGTAATCCAGAATTTATTTAATTGTTTTACATATCATCACAATGTTTTGAAATACTATGTTTTAACTATTGTGGATGCAGGAGCACAGTATATAGTTTTATAAATGTTTTAGGATACTAGTGAGGGGAAAACCCATTTCGCTAAGCAGCGTAGTCTTACTGGATATCCAAATGGTTTGAGATGGTAAATTATTATTCATACCGGGCTTTTTGTCTGACTCGAAGTTTTTGTTTTTCCTCAAACTCTCGGGTACTCAATTGATTTTGGGTAGGTTGAGAGTTAAAGGTTTTCAGGTTTCTCTTTAGACGAATAAAGCTTCCGGAGGCATGCAGGAGGCATATAGTTATTTATAGTTATTTTGTTTCCGCTGTATGTTTATTGTAAAGGCAGACTGTCTTAATGCCTTATTATGTACTCTAATCAACCATGGGGGCATCTTCATATGTCGCTTTTGGTGTATTTTGTTATTATATGTTATCTGAATGTGGTCAATGAACTGGGATTATGTAATCGATCTAAAATATTTTAAGATGGAATGTGGATTTTATTTGCTGTTTAATTTTTTCCATATTCTTTTGTTTCTGTGTATCAATGTACCTAATATCGCCGTATTTGGTCACCGAGGATTAATAACTATGGATGACTGCAGCATTCGTAGCCATTCGTTTTGGGCCTCCAAGTAAGGGGATGTTACATGTAGGGCTATGATTAGTTGAGTAGACTCAAGGTCAAAACCCCAAGACAAACGAGTCCATACACCCACCAGTATAGTCAAAAGATTTCTATGTTTTTCTTAGGGTTTGGTGAAACATAAAAGACTGGTGCGTGCCTTATTAGAAAAATGAAATGATAACATTTAACCTTTCTAATATTGAAAGAACATATGCTATATAATGTTATGATAATCCATAATGATAAATTTGTGCATTCAATATGATTCATATAAAGTTTACCAATTAAGATATACAAATGATTTGAATGAAAGATTGACAAATAGAAATATAACCTATACTTACTAATAAATGCCTATTGCATGTTAATGTTCTCTACACCCATGCAAGTGCCTAATTTTACAACTGCTTATTATGTTCGTAATTTGGTTGCTTATGTGTTTATTTGGTCGATACTGTGTATTGCATTCTATGAGTTTCGAACTCGAAAAGCGATACAAAGCTATGGATATTTGATCCATATATAATCACATATAAATGTTATATGGTGAACGGTCAATGTTTATAATGTACAATATTTTGATGACATTAGTTCATCTGAAAAACCAAATAAGCTATAGTGCGAGATCGAGTATTCAATTTGATTAATTACAAAAGGATCATATTTTGTTAAGTGTAATAGTAGACCAAAAAACCCACAATATACATCTAACAACTTGATCGCTGAAATGTCAGTTTGATCGGTTTACGTAAACTGCAACACATTTGATGTCCTTAAAAGTTGAGGAAAATCGAATGCACTTTTGTAAAGAGTTCGTTATGATATTGTAGTAAAGGATTTCTTTTGAATGGTTTAACCATTTGAAAGGAAAACGAATGTATAAAGAATGTATAACAGTAGATGTAATTTAAGATATAGTTGGGATGAAGAGAGTGAACAGTCACTTTTGCTTCATAAAGAAACAACAGAAACAAGAAATGTAATAATAGTGATTGATACTTAACATTGGAATAAGAAATATGATTTCTATTCTGAAATTATTCTCATATATAAAATTGTTTTCTATTAGATTTATTTCTTTGAGTTCAAGATATTTGATTAAAGAACTCTCCACGGTAAACTAGTTGCAGTATATGAAATAAACAAACTATATTATGTGAATGATGGACCTTCAAATTTAGTATGCTATTATAGTGTGGCGGAAATAGTGGGATCATGCGATATAACACTTATTGATTGCATCAAATTACGAAAATTATTTTCGTAAAACATACCGACATTATTTGTGAAATAATGACTATTTTTTGGTGTTGACCGAAAAATAGACATAGTTATATTTCAATATGAATATTTTGAATATTCGTTGTTAAATAAAACTATATTGTGGTGTTTGTTTTCATAACAAAATGATGCACTGAAAATAAAGAAATATCTAATATTATTTCCAATTATTTTGGAATTATGACTAACCCGTAGTTTTGTGAAATAATTTTATTATATGATTATGAATCATATGATAATAGTTAATTATATCTCAAATAATTAAAGAGCTATGCACCCATTTAGTGGGAGCAACATAGGAGTCGATGAACCCTTCGAATTGATACATATAGATGTCTACAATTGTAAGTCTATGAATACCAAAACGTTTCCATATACTTCATCAAATTTACCGATGAGTCATCATAGACATGGACATGTGTATTTGACATATTTGTATAAGTGTAACATAAGCTTGTAGAATTTAAAATGGAAGTAAATAATGTAACATGCGATAAAAATGATTTGATTTGATCAAATGGGCGAGTAACTGGAAAGAGTTCTGAAGTACCTACAAATGAATAAAGATTCAATCTCAGAAGTCACTTTCCATGTGATACATAATGATGTATCGATAAGGAGTAACCAAACATTATTGGACAAAGTATGATTAATTATCAATGAAGTTGAGTTAATTTCTTTCTATAAGGTCGTATAACTTAAGAGTAGTACACAAGATTAATATTATTTCATCTAAATAATAGTTTAAAAAATCATACAAGATAAGGGTTTATAAGAAACACCAAAATATCTTAGGTCAAGGAGATGGCGGGTTATTTAAGTCAAAAATCTGCACGTAATAATTGTTTATGAGGGATTATGTATGAATCTCCCTAAAAGGAGTTTGGGAAGAACTATAATTGGATGACATATTTATGTTTTGAACATAGGTTTTGTAAACTAGAACTGAATTAGTTTTATATAAGGCAATTCATAAAATGTTTATGAATGCACGTTCAATTGCACTAAGAAACAACTGTTGTTTCAAGAAATACCAACTTCATAGTGAAGGAATTTCTTTGAGAAGCTATTGGTAGTAAAATGGAAGTGGATACGATCCAAAAATAAAGCTGATTAAACGGTATGTAATGAAATTAACCTAACCTAAATAAACACATCGCATTAGAGTGTCTAATAAGTATTCTCGCATAATGATGAGAATCTATGAGTTTCTTACCAATGTCGATAATATACGATCCTCGGTTGTTTAGTTAAACCATTAAGAGTGTTGACTCTATAATAGAGTTGATGCGAAGATCCGAAAATGAATTCCAAGTATGTTATCAAAATATGATTTTGGTAGTTGTAACCAAAGGGATGTGATCCATCGACCGCAATTGTGTCATTATGAGTAAGACTAATGCAGTTGGAATTAAATGAGCAATGTTGAAAAGAATAATCTCGTAAATTTCAAACATTGAAATTAGCATAATAGATTCATCATTCAACATGATCAAGTTATTTCGGATTAACTCACAAAATTATCGCTTTGTAAAATTTTGTGATTTAGTACATATGTGCTGAAATGGAAAATTCTAAATAATGATTTAGAATATACTGTTTGCACATAATAATCAAAGTGTCTTGAAGCCAGTGGTAGCGATATTTGGGTTTGTGAGTGTTTAGATATGATCCAAGAATAGATACAAAAGTATCATTTGATAAGCATTTAAATTGAATAAGTGTTTTGATAGAAATATCAAATTGTTTGATTGTTAATCAAAATGCAAAGGAAGCGTGTGCTCATAAGAAAGAATGTTAAAAGGTACATAGATATTTCTAAATCATAAGTGAACAACAAATTACTGATTGTTAATGATGTACTTGTGTTATATTGATTTATTTATTTTTAATATTCAACGTTATATTTGTAAATGATGTCTTTTATAGAAAGTATAAAAGATATGGGGAATGTCCTAACATGATATGCATGGATGCCTTATTAAAATGTTTAATAGGGAACACATAAGATGGATTCCTTATGCATTGACAATATGAATTATCATACATGTTATGTTAACTATGATATCATAATTTCTTTATGTATTTGGTACATAAAGCAAATATCAAATCCAAATTGATATCACTAAATGATTGTTTGAGGTGTTCTCATGTATTTATGAAATACTAGAAAATTGTTTACAGAAATAGTCAACTCCTTATGAAGGAATGTTCGGGCTCAAATTATCATAAGAGATATTGAGTGCAATATGTCGATAATAAATTCATTAAGAATATTTAAGTTGGAAATGTTCTTAATGAAATACTATTGTTGGTTCAATGAAAAAAAGCTAAGTACACCGCCTTGAATAGTTCCACAATAAAAGCAATGTATATAAATATAAATACACAAATCTATAGCTGAGCTGAGGGTGACTCAAAATGTTGAGAATCTCGTAACATTATTATATGATAACAATTTCACGATATAGATCATAATAGAACATATAACTCATTGGAAGTCGAGAGACATACTCTAAATTGTTCCACATGATAAAGGTAGTTTATCAGCATCAGAGAGAGTTTATTGTCAATGCAGATAATTGAAACATAATAACATACCCATTCACTGAGGGACTGACCCAATTGTATTTGAGAAAACCAATTGGAGAAGTTGGAATAAGATTCCATAATTGACCCTAAGTGCAAGTGGGAGATTGATATAGTTAGGGGTATACCCTAGAGGCAATTATGTAATTCGTTACATATATCTTACTCATTGACCAATCTTGTTCGAAATAAAGGTGTTTTCCTTCTATTATATACTTGATTTAATGTATTATATTAATTAATTTAATTAAAAGTATTTTTAATAGAAAATCCATATATGGTATGTTTTTTATAGTAGTTACAAAGTGTTGTAACCGTAAGTAATTTAACAAAATGAAAATAAATATACCATTTTAAATGTTCCTAGTCAAGATGCATCGAAATTGGATATCGATATATCTGTTAAGACTAGAGTACGTAACGCTCTCTAAACGTTGGGCGGTGTATTACTCATGGTTATTAGGGCCACCTAAAGGTTACGTGTTGATAGTTATTGGATAACCATGGAACGACTCACTCGAAGTTTTTTGTTGGTTAATATAACTAAGGTCAAATAGAAAATATCGATGTGACTGACTTACATAGTTCTCTTAACTTGAGAATACTGTGGATCCTCAATATTAAAGCTCCATTTTGATTATAGTCAAATCATGGCATAGTATTCCGTTAAGTGATTATAGTTGGGTCAAGTGGAAATATTGGAATTGAAGCACTATTCAAGGGAGGATTCATCTCCTTAGTTAAATGGGGTTAGTATCATGGTGAACTCAAAGTTAAGGTTTCTGGCTAGAGCATTTTGGTTAATAATAATTGCTATTGTTGAACAAAGGACTTTGTGTCTGGACTATAGAGTTGAATATGGATGATATTGGAATTTTGACCATTACCAAATTCCATAAGTTCAAAGTGATATAGTTTTGACGAAGAGAATTGGTGTAAATATGTTTCAACCGGGTAACACTTATTAAACTAAAATTGGATTTTATCGAAACTAAGTAAGTGAAAAATTTAGCCAATGTCACACACCTGTTAAGTGATGTGTAAATGTTAACGTTCAAATAGTTCGATTTTAATTGCTGACCAAATTTACACCCAAGAGTTACACAACCGAAATGAATGATGAACACTCTTTAGACTAAATGATTTAATTAGTTTATAATTGTTATAAATTAATTAAATTAATTGATATTTATGAAATATTAATTATAAAAATTGAATAAGATTTGAGTAATAAAAATTGTCATATATATTTATAATAGTTATAAATATATCGAGTGATATAAGATATCGATGACAAATTAAATTGGATTTAATTAAACATATTTAATTGGGGTTAAATAGGCTATTGACCCATGTTGTTTGGGCATGGTTTAGCAGTAATAACAAAGCATAAGGGTGGAAAAAGATGTTGCAAGTTGGTTTTGAAATGCATGGTTGAGGTTAGGTGAGAAAAAGTATGCGATACTATCCTATTTTCTCTCTCATTCAACCAATATAAAATCATCTCGAAACTTAACTTCATCTAACTTTTTGGCTGCCTCCTTCATCATTATTATGGCCAAAACACTTTCTCAATAATCCTAGAGAAATTTCAAATCAAATTAACTCAAATCGACAGCTACTTAATAGCGAAAGGTCTACAATTCAAGACTAGCAATATGAAGAATCGAGGAAAATTCTAAAGGAAGAGGATTCATCTTTTCAATGTGGACTTGAGGGCATCGGTTATGGGTAACTATTTATTTACATAATAAGATATGTGATTATGGTATAATAATTCATTGCTTAAGTACATCTATGTATATATGTTATTATTGCTTAGTTCGTTTGGTGAGATTTCTATAGGTAATGTTGTTGTCACAATAATGATTAGCTATATGCATAAGTTTAATGTACTCATACATACACATATATTATTAATAATCTAATGTTCTATACCAAATAAATTTATTTTATATTAATATTACATTAATTAATATACACACATATATATATATAATAAATGTATTTTATTGTAATACTACATTAATTAATATATACATGCATACATACATACATATACATATATATACAGAGAACACACACATCTCTATGTATGTGTGTGTAAATCAATTTATTTACACAATTTATATTAAATCATATATATAATATAAAATTTTATCTAACAATTTTCTAATATATTTTTATATTACTTATGTATTTTTAACAGGCGAAAATAATTTTTCTATTATTATTAGATATTTTTTTTATTATTTAACCACTTTAAGATTTAATAAATTCATATAAAATAAATAATCTTTGAAAAATCCATTCTAAATTTTTGAAAATTAATTTATCATCTCAGAAGATCATCGAATTTTTTTTAGATTTTTTGAATAAGTTTCTATACTTTTAAAAATTAACCTAATAATAAACCGATCAATATTTAATTAATTAAAAATATGATTTTTACTTAGAAAAATCTGAAATTTTTTGCCACATTAAAAATATTATTTTATATTTTATAAAAATTTAAAAAATAATTTATTATATAATTATTTTATATTATTTATTTATAACAAATTGATTAATTAATTCAAAATAAAAATATATTAATGTGTTAAAATTATAAAAGAATTGGATTTGTAATGATTTCAATCTAGAATATAAAAATAAAATAAAAAGTTATATATATATTATAATACAAACTTACATTTAATTATTATATATATATATCATAATTTTTACTTTAATTCGTATGTGTATATATATAAATAAATAAAATAATAAATTGTCATAAATTTATAATTATATATGTACATATATATATGTTGAATTGTTATTTATAATATAATATGTAAATATATATAGTATGTATATATTCATATATAATTACTTGGATATTTATAACTATAAATATATGCACATATTTGGACAACATACAATACATATAGAATGAGCTAATGTGTCCGCTGTGATGTAAATCTCGGCATCTATATACGGGCATGTTATACCTTGCATGGAATATCATGTTACATATGCACACACATTTACATGTGTAAATGATACATATGTATACTTATATAATAAGTGAAAATAAATCAAATAAATTTCAAATAACAATTTATGAATTTAAATAAAATACATGATTTTATTTAAACTAAATTTAGAAATGTTCTAAATAAATTAGACTTCATAGGCCCAATAAAGATCCATATTACCCTTGCCTTATTCTCTTAGGCATTTAACTTATAAACCATTTTTTTATAAATCCATTTAGTTAAGGCACGGCCCTAATTTGTTTTCAAATCTCCAATCCCTTATCACTCTAATCTTTACATTATTCTATTTAATTTATCCAATTAAATCTCCTGAATAATGCTATTTAAAATTAGGGGTGTTATAATATGTCTTTTTGGAAATGTTCGAATAATTGCAGAAATGTAGCTTCATACTCGTCCATCCATTGGAACTTCCCTTTGTCCTCGAGGAAATAAAAGAATGACAAATACTTATTATTTGCTTTTGACATGAATCTACTCAATGCTGCAACCTTAGCATTCAAGCAATGCATTTCCATCCTTGTCTTTGGTGATTCCATCTTTTTTAAGGCCTCAATTTGCTGCTGATTGGGTTTGATAACCCTGGAGTTAGCAATGAACCATGGAATTTCTCGAATGAAACTTCGAAAATACATTTTAAAGGATTAAATTGCATGCTACATCCATGGATTATCTTTGAAATCTCAAACAAAAGTGCAATGTAATCCATAGAATTTGTTGACTTTACAAGAATATCTTCCAAACTCCCATAATCTGTTTGATCTGCTTTGTAAACACCTTATTGACCAGGCACTAGTAAGTAGCTCCAGCATTCTTTAGATTGAACAAAATTAAAATCCCAAGTTAGTAATACCACATTTTCGATCCAGGTTGGGAACATACATCCCAATTTGGTTATTCCCAAAATAAGCATCCACTAGTGTGATTAATTCATAAATGGTTGTACCACCAACAAGTTGGTTTATCCACAAAAGAGGAAACCAGTCCTTCATATAAGCATCATTTAAGTTCGAGTAGTCGATGCATGGTCACCACATTCCATTAGGCTTCTTAACCAACATGGGATTTACTACCCAATTAAGATAGCTAGCTTCTCGGATGAAATTGCTAGCAACTAGCTTACCCATTTCTTCCTTCAATGCACCATATCTATTTGGATCCATGCTTAACCTTTCTTAGATTGCCATAGAGCTTTTGGAATGATATTTATTATGTGGCACATAACTTCACCTGAAATGAATGTCTAAGTGAACATATCATGATTCACTCATAAGAATTTTATAATGGCTAAGTTGTGATCCAATTTTGACAACCTTGGAAGGATCATCTTCATCTACCAGTATGGTCTCCATCAACTCGATTGGTCCAATTGTTGGCCATTTATCTTCCTTTTTGGTATCCATCTCATCATGCTCTCCATTGGAGGATCTGAGCTAGGGATCAAACTATAATTTCTATGCTTCCTATGATTTGATTTAGAGGCCCAGACTTCTCTACATGCTTTTCTTTCTCCCTATAGTGAGCCCCTTTGGGCTTAGCTAAATAACATTCTCTCCCAACACTATGGTTACCATCCAAAATTCAAATGCAATTTGTTATAAGCTTCATAGTTAGGCACCATGGAAGATTGGCAATCCTAAAGTTGGCTATGGCAGATCGACCCAAAAATGTGTTGTACGTAGTATAAACATCAATAACAATAAATATCTCTACCCACATAGCCTTATGGAGTTTCTGTCCAATCTGTACTATCAAGTTTATGTCCCAAAGGTGTTATTATGTAACCACCACCCTACGCCTCTGATATCCAATATATAACATGTAGAGTGCACTGTAACTGTAGCTGGCCAACATAGGACAATTGCTAAGTGAAAAAGTAACTAATACATCCAAATCATATATCGGAATCTATGGTATATCTCGCAATGCAACGAGTAAAATATAATAATCTCCATAGATATAAAACAAGCGAGATAGTAATAACTGAATGAACCACATAACCAGAGTGCACAAGTTCATGACAACCATATATATCACAGAGTTTATACATTAAATAATAAACCCAAATGTACTATTTCTAAATAAAATAAAGCACTGATAAAGAATGACGATGCTGCATAGAGGAATAGGAAGCAATAGTAAGCCAAAATAGTAATATGTGAAAGCATGGCCTCCTTCTAGTTCATCTGCACAATGTCATGTTTTGTTCCATACTTGCTCTATAGTCTACTCATTTAAGAGTACAAGATAATAAGATACAAAGCATAAAACCTCGAGTCAGACAATAGTCTGTTGTATGTGATAAACAGTTTCAAAATACTATGAAAGTCAATATAGTATATAGGAAATAGGCTATGAAAAATTAGACCTGACCTGTCTCTACATCCAAAGAGTTAGCAAATAGAAATATATGCCAATCTACTATTATCATCATCATATGAGTATACTTCATATCAAAGTATAGGGTTGGGTATCCAAATCAACAGTACCTACGTCACATGTCATCCATATAGTAATAAAACAAACATATGAAATATAACATCCATCAAACAATCCTCTATTACTTGTGTGCGTTGAATATATGATAGCTCGTATGCCAATCCTCTACCAAAGAGTAATGGAAAATCTTATTTTCTTGATGCTCGACTCCATGCCACTCCAAAGGCTAGGAACTAAACCCATATATCCTCAAGGTCCAAGAGACACTAATTTGTTTCAAAAAATCCAGGATAACGCATCCTCGTATCCAGGTAGGCGTCCCCACATACCCCCTCTTTATGAGCATGATTTTGAAAATTATAATTAGAGCTACCAAATCAACTCCAATTTTCTTGCGACTTGTTTTGGGAAATGGGATTTCAATGAACTTCATATCCAAGTCGCATCATGCTTTGAACAATTTGATGTTATTTTGTACCAAATGACATACCATATTTCTAACTACACAAAACAACTAGCAAATACATCAAAACAATTCATACAACTATCAAACATCATTCCATACCATCCAAGCAATGAATATAATTCATCCAAACATAATTTACAAACATAAATCATCCTAGATCTGACTTTTTATAAAATAGCAATTATGGTTGGCAAATGATGTAAAATGTATCAAAATCCAAATCCATCTTTTAAACATGGTTTAGAGTGTTATTAACATAAAATCTAGGTTTTAGAGCATTTTCACTTTGAAAATCATTTCAAAGACCATAATTAACTCTATCAATATGCATAGCATAGTAAGAGAAGCAAATATCACTCACTTAGTATCAAATTTACCTAAATACCAATGTAAATCCAAGATTGAACAACGCCTTTATGGATTTCAAGATGGCCAAATAGTAATTACTTTACTTGATTCCCTTTGCTAATCACCCCTTAATGATGCATTTAAGCTAATTAAAATATGAAAAAATGGAGCTTTTTGGTTGAAAACGAATTAATGGAGGTTTAGATCAGTTTTGGGAAGTAGTAAAGTGATTAGGGATTATCCCCTAATCCCTAATTAGGCACAATTCCCAAAATGGTTTATTGGGCTTAGTTTGGGTTTAATTAGTTACCCAATAATTTGACTAGCAAATGTCTAAAATTCAAACGGCTATATCTCCTAAACGGTAAGTTCAAATTCTTATTATGACTACTTTACGGATAGAGAAACCATTTTCACAATCTAATGAAAGTGTTTTTCATATTCTAATTCAGTTCCTATCAAAAGTTTAGGCCTTACAAGATTTTTAGGGTCAAAATCGTTTGATAAAATTTCTAAGGATAAATATTGTCACCGGTAGAAACTTCCCAAAGACAAAGAGTCATACGACCTCAAATGAATTTAGAAATATATTTTATGATCCTCCGATACATAAAATATTAATCGTTACATTCCCTATCCCCCTTTTTAGGAATTTCACTCCCGAAATCCTCAAACAAATCAAGGAGAGTCAACCATAGCTACCGCGCATGCCTAACAACTGTAAACAGTCATCACAAGCATCAAACATGCATCCATGCAGTCAGCAATATAGATATACCTATCTTAGCACAAGAGATACTAAACTATCTTATATGACATCATATGTGAAAGTAAATATGATAAATATAAAGCCTTACAAAGTAAAGAGCTCTGGATAAGCGGTTCTCGTGCTCTCCTTAGTTCCCACATAATAACAGCCTTCACTTTCACTCCATTAAACCTTCACTATTTCCACCGTCTTCCTTTTAAGATGTTTTATATCACATTCGAAAATATAAATAGACCTATGAGGTTTCGAAGCTTCTAGTCCAATTTGATATCATTAATGTTGATATGGTGTGATCGTCACGCCTACATTATGCACAAACTTTCGTAAGTGAGAGAGGTGGAACACATTGTGCACGCCCGCCATCTTTTAAGGTAAGTCAACTCTATATGCAAGGTTCCCAATCCTTACTAACATCAGAAAAGGACATACAAACCTCAGTGCCAACTTCCCCTTATCACCAAATAGAGCTACATTTCTCGATGGAGAGATCTTTACAAACGTTACATCGTCGACATAAAACTTTAGATCTCTATGTCTCTTATCAGCGTAGCTCTTCTGTCTATCTTGGGCTGCCTTCATTCGATGCTAAATGATTTCGATCATCTTTGAATGTACTCTGACCATATCTGGTCCAAGTATCAGCTTTTTGCCCGCTTCCTACCAACTCGAAGGAGCATACCATTGACGATGATACAATGCCTCAAATGGTGCCATATTAATAGTAGACTAATAGCTATTGTTTATTGTGAATTCAACCAAGTGCAAATGATCATCCCATGAGCCTTCGAGGTCGAGTATGCAAAAGAAATCCTCCAACATATGATTCACCTTATTGATCTTCCCATCTGTCTGTGGGTGATAGGCCGTACCGAGTTGCAGTTCTGTCCACAACGCATCTTGTAAGCTCTTCTAAATCCCACCAGTGAACAATGGGACTTGGTTACTCATAATGCTCTTTGGCACAGCAAGGAATCATACTATACATTTCACATAAAACTCAGCCAATTTGAATGTCATTCTATTTGACATAATGGGTATGAATCGGGCACTCTTCGTTAATATATCGACTAAACCAAATATTATCATACCCACCAAACCAAATGTTATCATACCCTCCTATTGTCCTTGGAAATACATTAATAATCCATCAAAGCTTCTTCCTACTCTACTCGAGAACTTCATGCGGTTGCATCATCCTACTTGGCTTCTTTTGTTCTGCCTCCACCAACTAGTAATTCATGCACTTTGAGATGAACACCGAAACATCCTTTTTTATCCCTTCCTAGTAACATATCTTCTTCATATCATGGTACATCTTATTAATGTTAGTCCTTGAAAAGAATGGTTTTGATGACAACAACCTTAGGACTTGTTATAAAATATAAATACTAACATTATAGTTTAGATATATATGTATATGCAGGATATAAACATGCAGGTACTAAGAATGAAGACTGTACAGTATAGAGACTCAAGATCGAAGACATCAAGATTCAAGACTCATGAGTATCAAGATATCAAGAGTTCAAGATTTCAATAGTACAAGACAAGTATCGAGTCTAGAATTATGTTAAAACTCCTAGAAAAGCACTGACATCTTAAAATCCATTTTATTGGTGGAATGGAATCCACTTTGAGCCTGTTAAAGGGATGGAAACCTAAGTAGGATGGAACCTACGAAAAATCTAGTGGAACATCGTTTTGTATCCACTAACTTTTATTCAAATGTTTTACAAAATTATATCTTGTTTGCAAAATGATTTCAAAATCTTCCTTTTCAAATCAAAAACATCTATCCTTGTTTTAAATACTTTTAGCCTCAAAATAATCTTTATTTTCAATATCAAAATGATCCTTGGTTTTAAACTATCTTTTATAATAATGTACTTAACTTTTAATATTTATATTTAAGATTTAAATATGAAATTATAGTAAAATTTTATATATACCAAAATATTATTCTCTATACTTATTTATGTATTTTAACTATAGTATATTTATAAAGTTTAAAATAGTTTTAATATAAGAAAGAAGTTATTTTCAAAAGAAAATGTTTTTATCAAAAATACCTTAGGCATGTCGACAACCCCTAGGTACCCATGTCGACATGATGGTAGTTGATTCCGAAAGTTTGAATTTCAAAGGAAGTGTCTATTCGTCATATCCTTTCCCGAATGACATAGCTGTTGTTCTACTATAAATAGGGGATGTTTTAAACGAATTCACATTCATAATTTTCTGATTTCACTCCTCTTCTTCTTCCACATTTCTTTATATACATTTTTACTATTACTCTGCCGAAATCACCATTGAACCTAACTAGATCATCTCTGGTTTGATTCTCTATCACTATCTCAACAAGATCCCAGTGCTATTCAGAGTTATAGGCTTCTTTGTAATCAATCGAGCGAGAAAAGGTGTGATTGTAGCCTGGAAAATCAATCAAGTGAGAGAAGGTGTGATTATAGCCTAGGAAATCAATTGGGTGAACTTGTTGCCCGTAAAATCTAGTATATCTACCCAGAGGATTGTGAATCTGGAGTGGTGTACCTCATGGCCTTGAAATCGAGGGTGTAATTGTAAGAATTGATTTTAAAAGGAAATTCGTACTTGTGTTGCGGGACTGGATGTAGGGTAACTCCGAACCAGTATAAAATCCAGTGTGTTCTTTCCTTTACTGCTTTTACTTTATATTTGCATCTGTCTTTGATTTTGTGATTATATCTGTGTCTGAATATTGCATACATTTGTGTTCAAATTAATATAAACTCAAATAGAATTAGTAAATTCTTAATACACTATTGACCCCCTTATAGTGTTAATTCTAGCCTTAAGATCCGTAATCCGCATTTCTCACATTTGGTATCAGAGCAAGGTTTTCAAAATTTCATAATATGAATTTTGAATTTTTTTTTAAAATGGCTATGTTTGAAAAACTTGTTAATACTAGTTTAGAAATATTCAAATCATCATTGCATCATGAGTCTGCATATAATCTATATACAAATTCAAGTTGTCTACAAAATCTTTATGATGTGCAGGAAACATGTTTTATGGGTGTTGAGGAATCAATCCACAATGGACAAATTGTGCGGATCAAAAAGAATAAATGGATACTCGATAGTGGATGTTCTAGACACATGACTGGTAATCCGGATATGCTGAATGATGTAAAATACAAAGACGGAGGACTGGTTAACTTTGGAGACAATTCAAAAGGATATGTGATTGGCATCGGCAATGTCGGTAACTCTAAAACTCCTATTATTACTAATGTTTTGCTAGTAAAGAATCTGAAACATAATTTACTAAGTATTAGTCAACTTTGCGATAAAGGATATAAAATTAAATTTGAAAAAGATAAGTGTTACATTGAAGATAATAATTCAACCATAATATTTGAGGGAATTAGGAAAAAGAATATTTATATTCTTAGTATGAAAGTTTCAAATGATAACCTGTGTCTTTTGGCAAATACAAATGACCCTTGGATTTGGCATAAGAGATTTGGGCATTTGAATTTCAAACTCTTATCTAGACTGTCAAAACATGATCTAGTAAGAGATCTCCCTAAAATGAATTTTAAAGTAGATAGTTTATGTGATGCATGTCAATTAGGAAAACTTAGAAAAAGTTCCTTTAAATTAAAAGATATGATTTCAACTTCAAAACCTCTTGAATTACTTTATCTTGATTTATTTGGTCCATCTCAAATTCAGTCAATAAATCACAGTAAATATGTTTTTGTAATTGTAGATGATTATTCTAGATTTACATGGACAATATTTTTAAAACATAAAAGTGATACTTTTGAATGTTTTAAGAACTTTACAAAAAGGATTCAAAATCAACTTTCTGTAAAAATTATAACCATCCGTAGTGATCACGGTGGTGAATTTTAAAATGAAAATTTTGAGGAATTTTGCAATAAAAAGGGAATAAAACACAAATTTTCATTTCCAAGAACTCCACAATAAAACGGAGTAGTAGAACGTAAAAATAGGACGATTTAAGAGTGTGCGAGAACTATGCTTTCAGATAGTAATTTACCAAAATATTTTTGGGCAGAAACATTTGCTATCGCCTGTTATATTTTAAATAGAATTTTAATTAGACCTTTAACTGATAAGACATCTTATGAACTTCTTCACGGAAAGAAACCTAAGGTATCTTATTTTAGAATTTTTGGAAGTAAATGTTTTATTTTAAATTCAAAAGATGACTTAGATAAATTTGTTCCTAAATCCGACAAAGGTATCTTTATTGGATATTCTAATAGAAGCAAAGCATACAGAGTGTTTAATTTAAGAACAAACACCATTGAAGAAATAATGCATGTTTCATTTGATGAAAATCTCAAAATTTTTGAAGAGGCAAATGATGAAGAGGATTTAATTACTCAAAATCAAGAGTCAACAGAAAGTAATAATGAATTTAATCATCCTAATAAAAGGATTAAACTTTTAAAAGATCATCCCATAGAAAATATACTAGGAGATATGCAATCTGTTGTTACAACTAGAAATCAACTAAGTAAAATGAGCAATGTAGCCTTTATATCAACTATTGAACCCAAAGATCCAAAAGAAGCATCATCTGATGATTCATGGATTTTGGCTATGCAAGAAGAACTAAATCAATTCATTAGAAATGATATTTGGGAACTTGTTCCTAGACCTGAAAATAAAACTATAATTGGAACAAAATGGGTTTATAAAAATAAAATAAATGAACAAGGTGAGGTCGTTAGAAATAAAGCCCGGTTAGTCGCTCAAGGTTATTGTCAAGAAGAAGGAATAGATTGTGATAAACCCTTCGCTCCCGTAGCAAGATTAGAAGTAATTAGATTCTACTTGCTTTCGCAAATCATAATAATTTCAAATTATTTCAAATGTTAAAAGTGCCTTTTTAAATGGATTTGTAAAAGAGGAAGTATATGTTGAACAACCACCACTTTTTGAAAATGAAAATTTACCAAATCATGTTTACAAACTTAAGAAAGCTCTATATGGTCTAAAACAAGCTCCTATAGCCTGGTATGATAGACTAAGATCTTACTTATTACAATCAAATTTTGATATGGGTAAAGTAGATAATACTCTTTTTATTAAAAGAAATAAAAATGATATTCAAATAGTACAAGTTTACGTAGATGATATCATTTTTGGATCAACTAATTTTGAAATGAATAAAGAATTTTCCGAAATAATGACAAAAAAGTTTGAGAGGAGTCATATGGGTGAATTAAACTTCTTTCCAAGATTGTAAATAAAACAATTAGATAATGGTATCTTTATCAGTCAAGAGAAATATGCTAAAGACCTAGTTAGTAAATTTTGTTTGACTACTACAAGTGGAAAACCCACTCCTATGGAAACCAATGAGTACCTAAGTAAAGAAGATCTCTCGAAAGATGTAGATCAAAAGTTATATAGAGGAATGATTGGATCACTACTCTATATCACTGCTAGTAGACCTGATATCATGCATAGTGTTTGTCTCTGTGCAAGATATCAATCCCAACCTAAAGAGACCCACTTAAAAGCTGCAAAGCATATCATAAGATACATTAAACACACCAATGATTATGGCTTATTTTATCCTAAAAATGATTCTTTTGAATTAATATCTTACTGTGATGCTGACTATGCTGGTTGTAAATCAGACCGAAAAAGTACAAGTGGAACTTGTCACTTTTTGGGGCATTCTCTGATTTTCTGGTTTAGTAAAAAGCAAAACACAGTTTTTTTATCAACAACCGAAGCAGAGTATATTTCTGCTGCTTTGGCTTGTTCTCAAGTAATATATATGCAACAGACTTTAAAAGATTTTGGTTTAAATATCTCAAAATCACCAATTTATTGTGATAATACTAGTGCAATAAATTTATCCAAAAATCCTACTCATCATGCTCGAACTAAACATATTGATATCAGACATCATTTTCTCAGAGATAATATAAGTAAATAAGTAATTTCTCTCGATTATATTAATTCCGAGAATCAAATTGCTGATATCTTAACAAAACCCTTAAATGAATCTATATTTACTAAATTAAGAAGAGAATTAGGTATTTGTTCAATAACTGAAATATAAAATATATAACAAGAATAATTAAAATTAAATTAAAATAAATCAAAAAGCAAAACTACAAGTACCTAGTCGACATCCCCCCTACATCCCTGTCGACATACAACGTTTTTTTCAGTTTAAGTTTTTTCCCACCAAAATTCAAAATGAATGGTTATATATTCTTCCTATTTCAAAATTTTGTTCATTCCTTCCGTTCTTTCTTTGATTCTAACTTTTGAAAAATTAAAACAACGGCCTCCTCCTCCAAATCAAACAAAAATTCAACCTTTTCGTTCCCTTCTCCTTCTACCGGACCATTTCAACGTACTACGCTTGCACGGGTGATGAAAATGGAAGATTCCTTGAAGGATGCACTGCAACTTATGACTGAAATTCAAGTGGTGCAAATCAGAATGGCTAAAGAACAGGAAAGGCAAGGCAAAATCCTTAGAAACCTGCAAAAGTTTCTAATGGACAATCACGCCAATCCCATCTTGATCAATGAAGAATCTTCAGATGTTCAAGTGCAAGAGGACAGCGAGGAAGAAGAAGAAGAATTCCCCATGGAAGAAGAGCATGTTGAAGATGACGACAAAGTTATTTGCGTTGGCGAAGTGTGCTTTGACAAGGATGGAAATCTAGTCGAACAAAATGGAAATTTCTGTTTCCATTACCCAAATTGCTCGATTCATGGATCTCCCATTGTCAAGAATACACATTAGTTTATTTTCGTTCTTTCTTATTATTATTTGTATATAATCTAACTTATGTTTTCTACACAAATGTAAATATAACATTATATAATTAATAAATTATTTGTGATTATCACATTATCATATATATTCTTAGTTAGGAGAGTTAGTTATTAAGGGCTAAGTTTTAGTTTCAGAATTAAGTGTGGATTATTTATGATAACACTATCATTATAATTACATGTCATATAGTATTAGAATAAGGGGGAGTTATATAGTTTGGAGTTAGTTTGTTTTTGTTGATGACAAAGGGGGAGTTATTAGTTTAAGGGGGAGTTATTAGGATAAAAGTAATATTTTATAAACAAAGGTTGTCATCATCAAAAAGGGGGAGATTGTTAGTTCTTGAAAAGAATGGTTTTGATGACAACAGCCTTAGGACTTGTTATAAAATATAAATACTAACATTATAGTTTAGATATATATGTATATGCAGGATATAAACATGCAGGTACTGAGAATGAAGACTGTACAGTATAGAGACTCAAGATCAAAGACATCAAGATTCAAGACTCATGAGTATCAAGATATCAAGAGTTCAAGATTTCAATAGTACAAGACAAGTATCGAGTCTAGAATTATGTTAAAACTCCTAGAAAAGCACTGACATCTTAAAATCCATTTTATTGGTGGAATGGAATCCACTTCGAGCCTGTTAAAGGGATGGAAACCTAAGTAGGATGGAACCTACGAAAAATCTAGTGGAACATCGTTTTGTATCCACTAACTTTTATTCAAATGTTTTACAAAATTATATCTTGTTTTCAAAATGATTTCAAAATCTTCCTTTTCAAATCAAAAACATCTATCCTTGTTTTAAATACTTTTAGCCTCAAAATAATCTTTATTTTCAATATCAAAATGATCCTTGGTTTTAAACTATCTTTTATAATAATGTACTTAACTTTTAATATTTATATTTAAGATTTAAATATGAAATTATAGTAAAATTTTATATATACCAAAATATTATTCTCTATACTTATTTATGTATTTTAGCTATAGTAAATTTATAAAGTTTAAAATAGTTTTAATATAAGATAGAAGTTATTTTCAAAAGAAAAACAAATTATCAAAAATACCTTAGGCATGTCGACAACCCCTAGGTACCCATGTCGACATGATGGCAGTTGATTCCAAAAGTTTGAATTTCAAAGGAAGTGTCTATTCGTCATATCCTTTCCCGAATGGACATGGCTGTTGTTCTACTATAAATAGGGGATGTTTCAAACGAATTTACATTCATAATTTTTTGATTTCACTCCTCTTCTTCTTCCACATTTCTTTATATACATTTTTACTATTACTTTGCCGAAATCACCATTGAATCTAACTAGATCATCTCTGGTTTGATTCTCTATCACTATCTTAATAAGATCCCATTGTTATTCAGAGTTATAGGCTTCTTTGTAATCAATCGAGCGAGAAAAGGTGTGATTGTAGCTTGGAAAATCAATCAAGTGAGAGATGATGTGATTGTAGCCTAGGAAATCTATTGGGTGAACTTGTTGCTCGTAAAATCAAGAATCTCTACCCAGAGGATTGTGAATCTGGAGTGGTGTACCTCGTGGCCTTGAAATCGAGGGTGTAATTGTAAGAATTGATTTTGAAAGGAAATTCGTACTTGTGTTACGGGACTGGATGTAGGGTAACTCCGAACCAGTATAAAATCCAGTGTGTTCTTTCCTTTACTGCTTTTACTTTATATTTGCATTTGTGTTTGATTCTGTGATTATATCTATGTCTGCATATTGCATACATTTGTGTTCAAATTAATATAAACTCAAAAAGAATTAGTAAATTCTTAAAAAACTATTCACCCCCCCCCTTCTAGTGTTTATTCTAGCCTTAAGATCCGTAATCCGCATTTCTCACAATTACCATCAGGATGTATAGTCAGCCTAAAACGATGGCATTCTCGTAATACCTCATCTCGCAATATATTGATATCGAGAATGAAACAATGTCCCATCCTTTGGAGCCAACCATCACAGTCGAGTCTATACTGTCTTATCTCATCAGACTCTACTTTTCCTCTTATCTTTGCTGTGATAACTGCTAGTCTAGCCACTCGATTCTGACTAGTGTCAATCCTGTCAATCAAAGTTGGTATGATAGCCAAACTTGTCAACATCTTAGGCTCTAACTCACAATGAGGTCTGAAGTCAAAGTCACCAATAAACTCGAGTTTGTCCATGTAACAACCTGACATTTTGAGGCTATTAAATCACCATAAAATGGAAAGCCAAATCATTTAAAATAATTTCAATAGTATACAGAAAGCTGAACTAGCTAACTATATCTTTCAAAACTTACAGTGGAATGGATAAAACAATTATATAGATAAAATAAACATATCCCATCTATCCACGTCATAAGATTCATGTAGTCCTTATACATACATAAAGCTTCACACAATATATACAACATGTACAAGGAAAATGGACAACATATATAAACACATCCATAGTCTCCATCTTCGAACATTACACCATTCATGGTTATTTCTTTAACTTATAGTGTATGAGGAGAGGGTCAGACACATGTCTGGTGAGTAAAAATATTACCAAGTATACAGTGACACATGATTTCATATGAATACCAATGCTTACTTACCGCAACTCGTCTCACCTGCATCCACAAAGTTATTCCATCATAAACATAATACGATGACCACTATTATATACTTATTAACATTTAACGTACACTAGAGTAAGTTAAACACAAACTAACTTACTAACATGCAATAGAGAAAATAGAATGGAGTTAGTTAAACACAGACTACCCGACAACAAAAGAGAGAGTTAGTTAAAACAGAGACTAACCCAACGATACACGTAAGAGTTGGTTAAACAGAGACTAACCTCAGGATATAGTTAAACATAGACTATTCCTGTAAATGTAAACAAGAGTAAGAGTTAGAAATGTATCCTAACCCGTGTATATGTAAAAGATAGGTAAACATAGCCCAACTATTTTACATAAGATAACCACTTGTCGAAACGCATAATCATCGGAGTATGTATCAATATGTTAAACACTCCCAAATGTCGCTAAATAACCAACACGTTATTTAATAACTATTTCATGTAGGCCTGGCTGGAATAAAACTGCTCCAACCTTGTTCTTGGTTCAACCTAGCTAGTAAATGATAGAGTTAGGGGTATGATCTAAAGGCAATTATGTAATTCGTTACATATGTCTAACTCATTGAGCAATCTTTTTTGAAATAAAGGTGTTTTCTTTCTATTATATACTTGATATAATGTGTTATATTAATTAATTAATTTAATTAAAAGTATATTTAATAGAAAATCCATATATGGTATGTTTTGTGATAGTAGTAACAAAGTGTTGCAACTGAAAGTTAACAAAATGAAAATAAATATACCATTTTAAATGTTCCTAGTCAAGATGCATCGAGATTGGATATCGATGTATCCGTTGAGACTATAGTACTTAATGCTCTCTAAATATTGGGCAGTATATTACTCATGATTACTGGGTGCACCTATAGGTTATGATTTGAAAGTTATTGGATAACTATGGAACAACTCACCCTATAGTTTTCTGTTGGTTAATATAACTAAGGTCAAACAAAAAATATCGATGTGACTGATTTACACAGTTCTCTCAACTTGAGAATACTGTGGATCTTCAATATGAAATCTCACTTTGTTTATGGTAAAAAAATGACATAGCGTTCCATTGAGTAACTATAGTTGGGTTGAGTGGAAGTATTAGAAGTGAAGCGTTATTCAAGACATTATTCATCTCCTATGTTATATAGGGTAAGTATCATGGTCAACTCAAAGTCAAAGTTTCTAGCCAGAACAGTTTGGTTAATAATAGTTTTTATTATGAACCAAGGACTTTGTTTTTGGACTATAGATTTGAATATGGATGATATTGAAATTTTGACCATTACCAAATTCCATAAGTCCAAATTAATATAGTTTTGACAGAATTGGTGGGAATAAATGGCACAACCGAGTAATGCTTAATAAACTAAAATTGGATTTTATCGAAACTAAGTAAGCAACAAGTTTAGCCATAATGTCACACCACCTGACGTGTGAATGTTAACATTCGAATAGTCCGAAGTTAATTGCTAATCGAATTTACACCCAAGAGTTACACAACTGAAATGATGAATTCTCTTTAGACCAAATGATTTAATAAGTTTATAATTGTAATAAATTAATTAAATTAATTAATATTTACTTAATATTAATTATAACATTTGAATATGATTTGAGAAATAAAAATTGTCATATATATTATAATAGTTATAAATATATCAATCGATATAAGATATCGATGACGAATTAAATTGGATTAATTAAACATATTTAATTGGGGTTAAATGGGCTATTGACCCACGTTGTTTGGGGCATGGTTCGATAGCTATAACAAAGCGTAGGGGCGATAAAAGATGTTGCAAGTTGGTTTTGAAATGCATGGTTGAGATTAGGTGAGAAAAAGTATGAGATACTATCCTATTTTCTCTCTCATTTAACCAATATAAAAGTACCTAACTTCATTTAACTATTTGGATGCCTCCTTCATCATTATTGTGGCAGAAATACTACCTCAAAAACCCTAGAAAAATCTCAAATCAATTTAACTCAAATCGAGAGCTATTTGATAGCAAAAGGTCTACGCTTCAAGACTAGCAATCTGACGAACCGAGGAAAATTCGAAAGAAAGAGGATTCATCTTTTCAATGTAGACTTGAGGGCATCAGTTATAGGTAACTATATATTTCATATAAGGTATATGATTATGATAAAATAATTCATTGCTTAAGTACATCTATGTATATATGTTATTATTGCTTAGTTAGGTGAGATTTCTATAGGTAATGTTGTTATCACAATAATGATTGGCTATGTGCATAAGTATAATGTACTCATACATACACATATATTAATAATAATCTAATATTCTATACCAAATAAATGTATTTTATTTTAATATGATGTTAATTAATACATATACATAGATACATACATACATACACATACATACATACATACATACATACGTTTTTGTTTTTTTTGAAAATAGGTAAGAGCTTTATTAAGGCATTTCAGCCCAAGAATGGGACCCAAAATCATTGGCCCAAGTCATACATACAAACCATTTATATTTGTTAAAAGCAATAGAACTCCCGACCTTTCCTAAAAAAGAAAAGTAAAATCGATCTTCTGCTCCTTCTTCTTCATTTCATGGCGGCCGGAGGTGAGCAAGATAGCTTGTACTTGGGTTATTTGCCGATGGATAGATCAGATCCCCTTCTCCAATTTGTGCTCCGTCTCGTTCCCGTGAGGTAAGATTCCAGTTTTTGATTCTACGTTGCACCAGTCGCATGTCGCTTAAAGCAAGCTTACTGACTTCGGTGTAATTTCTTTGTTTGTTCTGAAATAATCGGCGATTTCTCTCCTTCCACACACTCCAAACTGTTACAGTAATAGCAGTGTTGCTCAATTTGGTTTCCATGTCTTCGCCGTTCCTTTTCTGAATCAGGTAATTTATTTCATCTGCTAATAAGTGAGTCTGAGGCGATGAATTTATTAAGATTTTACACAGATTCCACACCTCTGTCGAAAAATTGCAGGAAAAAAAGAGATGTTCATGAGTTTCTTCTTCTTGATTACATAACACACATATCTTATCTGTTATAATCACCCAGTTTTAAAGTCTATCCTTTGTGGGTAGTCTTTTGAGCACCGGTTTATACGCCGTAAAAGCCATTTTAGGACTATTGACAAGATTCCAGATGATTTTGCTCCATTCTACTTTATTATCTTTATGTCTTACCTCATTCCAAGTTGATTTAGTGGTAAATTCATTTCCAGAATGCTTCCAAACCCAGATATCATTGTTTCGACCTTTAAATATCAGCATATATTGAATTTTTCCTTTAATTTCTTGACTCACTGGTATCACGGAACAGTTCCATCCATTATTGTTAATTGCCTCTGTCACTTTTTTATCTGGGCATCCATAATCTGAGAAGGTATTAAGCCCTAGGATATCAATTAAGGATTCTCCAAAGATCCAAGGATCCTTCCATAAATCAGTCTCCCTGCCTGCAGCAATTTCCCTTGTACAACAAGATGCAAGTGTTCTTCTTATTTTCATAATAGCTTTCCATGCAGGGGAAGCATTATTGTCTATTTGCATGCACCAGAAATTACCTCTGATATATCTTTTCCTCATCCAGTTCCCCCACAGACCCTTTCCTTTAATAATTCTCCAGGCTTTGCTTCAGAGTGTAAACCAATCTCATGTCTGTAAGTCTTCTAAGTCCCACACCTCCTTCCTCTTTAGGTCTGCATTAAGTTCTCATATTTAATCTTGTGTAACCCTCCTTTCCATATAAAGTCTGCACAAACTTTTTCTATTTTCTGTATTGAAGCATCAAGAAGCTGGAATGTTTGTAGCCAGAAATTAACTTTGGAGTGAATAACTATGTGCACCAGTTCAATTCTGCCTGTTATTGATAAGAGTCTTGAACTCCATCCCTGTAGTCTGTCCATAATCGAAGAGATTAAAACTGCACATACATACATACATACATACATATATATATATATATATATATATATATATTTGTGTGTGTAAATCAATTTATCTACACAATTTACGTCAAAGCATATATATTATAAATTTTGATCTAATAATTTTCTAATATAAGTTTACACTAATTATGAATTTTAATGGTAGAAAATAATTTTTCTATTCTTATTAGATACTTTTTATCATTATTTAATCACTATTAGATTCAATAAATTCATATAAAATAAATATTATTTCCAAAATTCATTTAAATTTTTTTAAAATTATTTTATCTTCTCAGAAGATCTCAGAAAAAATTAGACTTTTTGAAAATGTTTTTATATTTTTAAAAATTTACCTAAAATTTGGCCAATTAATAGTTAATTAATTAAAAATATAATTTTTACTCAAAATAATATGGAAAATTTTTGCCACACTTAAAATATTAATCTTGATTTTTGAAAAATTTTAAATTTGATATTTTATTGTATAATTTTTTGACATTATTTATTTATTATAATTTAACCAATTATCATTAGATATATATTAATATACTAAAATTATAAAATATTTGGATTGGTAATGATTTCGAACTAGAATATTAAAATAAAATAATATATTATTTTTTTATATCTTTATATTTATATATATATATATTTATAATACAAACTCACATTTAATTATTATATATATATATCATAATTGTTTACTTTAATTCATATGTATATATATAAATAAATAAAATAATTTATTATCTTAAATTTATAATTTTATTTGTATATATATATTTAATTGTTATTTATAATATAGTATATAAATAAAAATTTAACTATATATATACATATATTTATAATAGTTTTTCATAATATATATATATATATTCATATATAATTACTTGGATATTTATAACTATAATATATATACAAATTTAGACAACATACAACACATATAGAATGAGCTAATGTGTCTGTTGCGATGTAAATCTCAGCATCTATATATAGGCATTTTATACCTTGCATGAAATATCATGTTACACATGCACACTCATTTACATATGTATACGATGAATATGTATACTTACATAATAAGTGAAAATAAACCAAATAATTTCAAACAACAATTTATGAATTGAAATAAAATACATGATTTTATTTAAACTAAATTTAGAAAAGTCTAAATAAATTAGACTTCATAGGCCCAATAAAGATCAAATAGGGTAAAAAATTGAAATTCATCCATAACTTCCACTCCGTATTGGCCCAGTTCCAACAATGGTATCGGAACCCAATAGCCTATGCGGTCTAATTAGTCATGTTAAGAATAAACAATTAAGCTCACATCCCATTTAGTAAGGTGTCTAAGAAAGGTAGTGTTGAAGGATTGAGTTTGGATAATCAAGTACTATGTCCTACCTAACTACCAGCCTGACCTGAACAGATATGTAAGCCCAAAAGGTTTCCCCTAATTGAAGAGGCCCAATTTGAATTGGGCCTTAGGCTAATTTCAAAATTATTTTGAAATTAAAAATAACAGTTTTTAATTTAAAAGTTAAATTTGAAATAAGAAAAATATTATAAATGTTATACTATAAATTTTCAAAATTGTTTGACAATTAAATATAAGATTTTAAATTTAAAAATCAAATTTAAAATAAGATATAAATATATTATAATAGTTACAATATAATAGAATTTTCGTACTGTTTGAAAAATATATATTAATTTCTAAATTTTAAAATATATTAATTGGATTGATAAAATAAATTAATTAAGTTAATTTATGAAAATATATATGCACGTATTATATATTATGATATATGTTATGATATTAAAATGGTTAAAACAACATAAGTAAAAACGTATGTATATGAATTGAATTTTGAAATTAATATAATTAAGTAAAATTGTTTAATGAAATAAATTAGTTATAATTAATTAAAATTTAATTAATTAAATGAATACACACACACACATACACATATATATAAGATATATATGTAATACTACAAAGGTTATAGTATGTAATAAATATTTAATATAAATGTTATATTAAAATAATATAAAATTTATTAAAATGTTAATTAAAAATTAGTTAAATAAGATTTAGTTAATATAATATTAATTAATATAAAACTATTATATAAGAAGTATGAAATATAAAAGTTATATAATAATAAGACTTATCTAATATGAATGTATAAACTAAACGTGGAACGTTAAAAAACCCTAAACAGACATAAGGGATAAATACATATGTATTGCACATATACCATGATTTCAGATGTGTTCGACACTTGAATCATGAGGGCATTTCATAAGAAGTACATTATTACATAAGTCGATATCACTCAATATAATATATTAAAGATTTTGAATCTTTAGTATAATGTTGTACTCTACCATCTGTATATTAATAAATTACTTGCACACTCCTTAGTTGTTGAGCAGACTCAAGCTAGGGATGTCATGTGTCGTATCATTAATATATTGAACAAGGTTTTAAATATCGGATTTCGGTCACGTTTCGTCTCGCAATTTTTACACAAGTCATCTTGTATCGGGGGAGATCTCGGATGAGATGAGTACATATCGGGTGTACATCTCGCATTGACATCTCGGGTCTTATAATGCATCTCGGGAATATCTCGGATGTACTTACGTGTCTAAAATTGATGTGTCAAAAATTTATTTAATGGTTATAACTTTCTTAGTAAAAATAAAAATGGTAACATACTCTATTTACATGGAAAAAGGAATATTTTTAGAAGAGTGGTAGCTTGATTAGCTTAATTGATTTTGTAATGATTGAATAATATCCTTTTATTTGAACATAATAAAGAAGTGAAACCTTTCGCTATGACTCATTAAGATAAAAAGTAAATAATATGTTCAAGAAGTTGGTAAATTATAATTGGATTGAGTAGTTTCTTTTGAATCAATATGAAAATAAAATATATTATGGAAAATAAGAAAAATGTATAATTTCGGGTGAGATCTCGGATTGAGATTTTGATCCATATTTCGGGTGAGATTTGAATATCTCGGACGAGATGAGTGTCGAGGGAGATATGGAGGAGATTTGATGTCTCGTCTCGTTTAAGTGTGAAAAGGAGATCTCGGAGGAGATCTCGGGCGATATATATGAGATTTAAAACCATGATATTGAATAGACAAGCTAAGATAACTATGTGTATTTGTTTAGCAAAGTCAAGGTACATATATTATACTTAGGGCATCGAATTATAGTAGGTACGAGTGAATAATTTCGTTTCGATTTGTTGATCAGAATCAAGGTCGAAGCGGAGTTACGACAAGATACCAAAGGGTTAGGAGTTGTATATGATACAACCGATAAGGAATTATCCATCATTTATAGTGTAACATCCCTAATTTTTGATAACATTATTCAAAAGATTTAATTAGATAAATTAAATAGGATAATGATGATAAGGAGATTGAGATTTGAATAAATTATATACAGGGCCGTGCTTATTAACAAGATAAATGGGCTTAAAATTGGTTTATTGGTTAATTAAACTACACATGGGCATATTAGTAAATTAGCCTATTTATTACACATGACTATTACTTCTCCTCTATGTCCATTCACATTTCATTTTTCTCACGGTCAGAAAATCTAAGACCTAAATCAAAGCCGGCCATTAGCAAAGAGGAAACGAAGGAATTTTTAATTTAAAGCCAAAGTTCAAGCTAGGGAGGATTAATCAACAACAAAGCTCAAGTTCCTTATCAAATCTAAGGTGAATTATAATTTATTCCATCTCTTTTTGGTTTATATAATCCTATGATTTTGGATTTATGTTTTACTTCATTTTTAGGAAATTTTGGATGATGATGTGCTTAACTTATGAATTATTTGATTTAAACAATTACGTTCTATATATAATACGTATGGTTTTAAGGGTAACACCATGAGATTGATTTTGAAATGCCATGGAAAGTTTTTATGTTAGTAAAACATAATTTTGGAGATTGGTTTTAATTTTCTGAATTTTCCAAGCTATGGAAATTTTATTATGAATTTTTGATTGAAAATAGGATATGACTGGGTTAAATATTTATTTTGTGAATTTCAGGAAGAAATTGGGTCTAAAATTTTAAAATGTTAGATTACAAGGTAAATTCGAATTTCTGGGATTTCTGGGAATTTTTCCCAATTGATTTACTAGGGAAAATAAATTATTTTGAAAGAGAGGCTTTTCTGCAAATGTTGGATTTAGGTTATTTGAAAATGTTTTAACGTTTAAATCCTTTAATTTAGGATCTGAATAAACGAAGTAGTTTCAGAAGTAAAAGTAATTGAAAAGTTTTATGGCAGCCAAATAATGTTTTCCAACTAGGCAAGTTGTTAAAAGAAATTACTTAAAGTGGCTATGATTTAGCCTTTAAATCAGAAAAAGGTGTTTCGTCTTTAATGGAAGATACCTTCCGACATCTTTGGACCCGCCCCATTATAGTCGAAACCATCAAAGTCGAAACCTTCATAATCAAAATCAATACACATGGTATCTCCTCGAAGGTATGTAGTGGATTGGAAGGTGGGCGGAAGCTTTGGTGTCGAAGGGTAAGCCTCCGATGGGGTCGAAACCCTACTTGGTTTTATAAGTTAAGTTAAATTCCTTGGCTTGTTTTCCTCAAAGCTTTCAACTTAGTTGAAACTTAATTCTTTCGAAAGGGTGTATGTTTAGCTTTCAAAGAAGGTTGTCATGTTATACTGAAAGTATTAGCTTTCGAAGGAGATCCTTTTCTTTTAAATAAAATTTTCGAAAGGGGTTGGTTTCGACCTAGTCAAAGCCTAGCCACTACTCTACCTTTCGGCCATGTTGTTCAATAATGTTTTCAAAGGGTTTTCTTTATTTTTACTTTAAACCCAACCTTTTTCTTAATTGCTTTTGAATGGGGTTGGGGTTTCAAAGGAGACCAAGTCGAAAGGGGGTTTTGACTCATACCTTCGAAGTTTTGATTTTTAAGTCTTTTGCTTTCAACTAGATGGCTCCAACACCATCAATTATCCCCCTAACTAATATTTATTGGTTTCGAAAGAGATACTTTCGTATACAACCATCTTGACCCAAATTATGTTTTAAGAGTAAAACCCAATGTTATTGAAAGGGTATTTCATTTGTTTCGAAACCTATGTTTTAAAGACATTTTTTTGATACCATCGAAAGGACTTATTGGTTTCGATAGGTATATCTAACTTAGAGTTTTGGAAAGAGGATTTCTAAGCTTTTGAAGGAGGTCATCCAGGGGTTACGAAAGTGATGTTTCAAAACAAATTACCCATTCTTATTTTTAAGAAAAAACCATGGCATAAATAAATAAAGATTTTGAGATGTTATTCGCCTTGTTATTAACCCATGACTGTATTATGGGAAAAGAACAGAATAACCAATTAGGTTGACCCAGCAGTGATTATAACTTAATAGATGTTAAAATTTTAATTAAAGATATTGGCAGGGGCAAATAGGTTTGTAGTAAGCCCATGTAAACTGTATGATATTGGCAGGGGCTAATAGGTTCATAGTCAGCCCATAAAAACTATGATTTGATACTGGCAGGGGCCAGTAGGTTTGTAGTTAGCCCATGAAAACTATATTCGGATTAAGATTTTGGTAGTCAGCCAAGAGGTTCCTAGTTAGCCCATGAAAACTAGGATAAGAAATAAGATATTGGAGTTACCAATAGGTTCTTAGTGTTCCCATGAGAACTAAGTAATTGGACAAATCGTCCTTCACATTATAATAGGTTAATAGTCTTGAAACTATAATTGAGACAGATAGTCAAAATGAATGGGGATGGGTAATCCAGAATTGATTTAATTGTTTTGCATATCATCACAATGTTTTGAAATACTATGTTTTAACCATTGTGGATGCAGGAGCACAATATATGGTTTTAAAAGTGTTTTAGGATATTGGTAAGGGGAAAACCCATTCTGCTAAGCGGCATGGTCTCACTAGATATCCAAATGGTTTGAGATGGTAAATTATTATTTATATCAGGCTTTTTGTCTGACTCAAAATTTTTGGATTCCCTCAAACACTCGGGTACTCAATTGATTTTGGGTAGGTTGAGAGTTAAAGGTTTTATGGTTTCTCTTTAGAAGAATAAAGCTTCCTGAGGTGTGCAGGAGGCAGACAGTTATTTAAAGTTATTTTGTTTCCGCTATATGTTTAATTGTAAAGGCAGACTGTCTTAATGCCTTATTATGTACTCAAATCAATCAAGGGGGCATCTTCATATGTCGCTCTTGGCATATTTTGTTATTATATGTTATCTGAAAGTGGTCTGACTGGGATTATGTAATCAATTTTAAATATTTTGAGATGGAATGTGGATTATATTTTCTATTTAAATTTTTCTATATTCTTGTGTTTCTGTGTATCAATGTACCGAATATCGCCATATTTGGTCGTCGAGATTAATAACTATGGATGACTGCAACATCTGTAACCATTAGTTTTGGGCCTCCAAGTAGGGGGATGTTACAAGTTGGTATCGGAGCATAGGTTTATGAAACTTTAAAAGAAACTTAAATCTAAAAGATTTTTCAAACATAATCCAATGAATCGGATAATAAGAATGGGGTTTGGGTTAATGCTATAGTAACATAGTTTTATTTTCTATATATAGTTATATATATATACACGTATCCCCCGTTCTCTTAGACCGTTCTCCTGTATCTTACTAAGGCTCGTATGCAAATTTACGAGAAAGGAGATATGGAAACAGGAAATGGAAGAGGAAATCTCGTTGGAGGAAGCACCGCAACCAATGGAAATGCTCGACCCACTACCAATATAAACCTGGGTTGATCGGCTAATGCTACTAACCAAAATGTTGAAATCCACTAGTAGATATAGGGGCGATGTATCAGTTCTTAGCTGGCTTGATGCAAGCTGGTGTTGCTGCTGGAGTTGCTGGAAATGGAGGTGGAGCAAATCATGTGGCTCCAGTTGGGAATATTGCTTTGCTGAGTAGAGATTACACCGGTTTGGGTGGGAAGCCATTCCTGGAAACAGAGAGTGCCATAGAAGTTCAAAATTGGTTGTTGCATTGAGAGCGTATATTTACTGACTTGGGAATGATGGGTAAAAGAGGAGGTTAGCCTCTAGACAGTTGTAGGGGTCAGTACTGCATTGGTGGAATAGTGTCACTATCGAAGTTCCAGAAGAACAGTTAACTTGGAATGATTTAAGACGAGATTTAAGAAGAAGTTTGTATCTGAATTTGCTAAGTCTGAGCTGATGCGGAAATTCAGGGATTTAGTACAAGGAGAGTCGTTAGTAGTGGAGTATGCTACTAAGTTTGATGAGTTGTCTACATATGGATATGCTATTATAGATACTGACATCAAAAGGAATGAGAAGTTCATACGGGGATTGAGGCCCGAGCTTGCTAGGATGACCATGACACATGTCTGTGGTCCTTGCAATATAGTGGTGGAGATGGCTATTCGCCATGAGGAGTTGCTTGCTGATTTAGTTAAAGAGAAGTCTGTGGAAACCCAGGGTTCTCAAGGGAAGAAGAGGAAATTCTTTTAAAATAAGGGGATCCAGAAGGGAGATACCGCCAAGAAGTCAAAGGCTAACGTTGTTTTCTATAAGTGTGACAAGAAGGGTCACTTTACTAATGAATGCCAGTTAGGAAATGGGAGGAAGGCTGCAGTTAAGAAGAATGTGAAATGCTTCAACTGCGATCTAGTTGGGCATTACAAGAATCTGTGTCCGAAGCCAGTTAGGGAGGACAAAGGAAAAGTTTTTGCCATAGGACCAGCTAGGTCTATTGTAGCAGATAAGAGAAAGACTGTGATGGAACGTACGCTTTTGATTTAGAGTATTTAAGTTAGAGTACTTTTTGATACCGGTGGATCACATTCATTTATATCTCAATGTTTGGTCGATATATTATGTCTAGAACCCACCTACCTTGTTACTTCCTTAAGGGTTGCAAATCCTGTAGGAGGGTATGCAACTCTAAGGTTAAGATGTGACCAGTTAGAACTTGACTTGTTAGGTCAGAAGTTTGCATGCAGTTTGTATGTTATTGATTTCGTAGATTTCAGGATCATTTTGGGTATGGATTGGTTGAGTAGGTATGAGGCTAGAATATTTTTCCATGATAGAGAAATATCCCTGAGACACCCTGATAGCCATAATCGAGTGATATTATCAGTAGAGAATACTGACCGGAGTGTTAGTGCTATGCTTAATGCTATGGAGGTAGGAAATGAGTTAAGTCAGTTTCGAGTAGCAAGAGAATTTGCTGATGTTTCTGAGCCAATCACTGGACTACCCCATAAAGAGTTGTTGAGTTTATAATAGATCTTATGCTAGGAGCTGAACCTGTAAGTAGACCACCTAGCAGGATGACACCAACTGAGATGAAGGAATTGAGGGTGCAGCTAGTGGACCTAGAAGGAAGGAATTTTATTAGACCAAGCAGTTCGCCTTGGGGAGCGGCCGCTGTGTTTGTGAAGAAACCGAATGGGTTGTTGAGGATGTGTATTGACCATCATAAGTTAAACGAAAGGACAATTAAGAACAAGTATCCTTTGCCAAGAATAGATGATCTATTTGATCAGTTGAGTGGAGCCAGAGTGTTTTCCCAGTTGGGTTTGGTGGTAGGTTTCCATCAGTTAAGAGTGACGGAGGACGGTATTCCTTTGACAGCATTTCGAACTAGAAATGATTCGTATGAGTGGTTGGTGATGCCATTTGGATTTGCGAATGCACCTGCTTTCTTCGTGGATTTAATAAACCGAGTTTTCCGAGAGTACTTGGATAGGTTTGTACTAGTGTTTATAGATGATATTCTAGTGTACTCTAAGGATGAGAGAGAGCATGAAGTTCATCTTAGAGTGGTGCTTGAGATGCTAAGGCAGAATCAGCAAAAGGTGAAGTTTACCAAGTGTCGTATCTGAAAGAAAGAGGTAAAATTTCTTGGTCACATGGTTTAGGAGAAAGGATTGTTAGTCGATTCAGATAAGATCGAAGCTGTGAATAATTGAAAGAGACCAGAGATGGTAATAGAGATCAGGAGTTTTCCTGGACTTGTTGGCTACTACCGGAGATTCATTAAGGATTTCTCACGGATAGCAGCACCCTTAACTAAGCTAACTAGGAAGGAAGCAAGATTTGTTTGGTCCGACAAATGTGAGGAGGCATTCCTTAAGTTAAAGCATTTGTTGACTAATGCACCGGTATTAGTAGTTCCAAACGGAAACCAAGGTTCGGTGGTGTATACGGATGCATGTGGAACTGGATTAGGAGCGGTGTTGATGCAGAGTGGTAAAGTCATTGCCTACGCATCTAGGCAGCTTAGACCGCATGAAGTCGGATATCCTACTCACGATTTGGAGTTGGCAGATGTGATCTTTGCATTGAAGATTTGGAGACATTATCTCTTAGGGGAGTGATTTGAGTTGTATATCGATCATAAGTCTTTATGGTATTTATTCTCTCGGAAAGAGTTGAATATGAGACAGCAGAGGTGGCTGGAGTTTTTGGCTGCTTATGATTTTGGTATAGAATATACACCAGGAAAAGTAATAAAGTAGCTGATGCTCTTAGCAGGAAACATCAGAATGTGGTGTTAGACATGTTGGCGGAATGGAAAGATTTAGAAGCTGCAGTAAGTTGCAATATGCCGTTAAGGTCGACTGTGGGTTTAAGCCAGAGTGCCGCCAGGTTGTCTTGGTTAGAAGTTCGACCAGTATTGATTGAGAGAATTGCTTCTAAACAGAAGGAGGATCCAGTACTAACAGAGAGGATTAGAAGACTTGAGGTTGGAACGGAGGTCGATGATTTAAAGGATTTTAGCCTTGACTAGAGAGGATGGCTAAGAAAGAAGGGACGGTTGTGTGTTCCGAATATGGAGGACTTAAGGAAAGAAGTTCTTGGAGAATGTCATCAATCCAAGTTTACGATTCATCCTGGAGGAACCAAGATGTATCAGAATATAAAGAGGAGCTCCTATTGGGAAGGCATGAAGAGGGATGTTGGTTTGTGGGTTAGACAATGTACAAACTATCAACAAGTGAAAGCTGAACATTAGAAACCAAGTGGGTAACTACAGCCTTTAGAGATTCCAGTTTGAAAATGGGATTTGATATCCATGGATTTTATAGACAGGTTGCCGAGGTCAAATAGAGGAAATGAAAGTATATGGGTTGTAGTGGACAGATTGACCAAGAGTGCCCATTTCATTCCAGTTAGGTCAACCAAAACGGCACCTGTTTTAGCTAAGTTGTTCCTGAAGAACATAGTTAGACTGCATGGAGTTCCTAGTAGTATAGTCAGTGACAGGGATGCATTGTTCACTAGTGAATTCTGGAAGATTCTACAGGAAGTGATGGGTAACAAGCTTAATATGTGTACTGCATATACTCTCAGACAGATGGGGAAACAGAGAGATTCAATAAGGTACTCGAAGATTTATTGAGAGCTTGTTTATTAGACTTTGGTGGATCTTGGGAGGATCACTACATTTGGTTGAATTTTCCTATAATAATAGTTATCAGACTAGTATAGGAATGGCGCCATTTGAAGCTTTATATGGGAGACCATGCGAATCACCAGCATGTTGGTTAGAGACTGGAGACAGATTAGTCTTAGGTCCAGATTTCGTTAGAGAGGCATAAGAGAAAATTGAGTTAATCTGAGGAAGGATGAAGGAAACTCAGTCCAGACAGAAGAGTTATGTAGATAAAAAGCGTAAGAACTTAGAATTCTCAGTTGGAGATAAGGTTTTCATTAAGGCATCACTTATGAAGGGTGTGGTACGATTTGGAAAGTCGAGGAAGTTAGCCCCAAGATATGTGGGTCTATTCTAGATTATAGGGAGGATTGGAAAGATCACATACATAATAGAGTTGTCGAGTAGTTTGGCAGGTGTCCGTAATGTATTTCATGTATCTCATCTTCGCAAGTATGTGCATGATCCAAAGACTACTATTCCTCCGACAGGGTTGGATGACTTAGTGGTAGAGCCTAATTTGACATTTGTTAAACAACCAGTTCGGGTTGTAGCTAGAGATGAGAAAAGATTAAGGAAAAAGACAGTCAGGTTAGTGAAAGTTCAATGGAGCGATAAAGAGAAGTACTTGGGAGACAGAGGACAGGATTAAAGATACTTACCCTGATCTGCTTTGAGGGTATGTCTATATTAGATTTATATAGATAATAGCTAGTCAGTTAGACTAGTATAGTGGTTAGGAGTTGTTACAGAGGATTGCTATGGTTAGTATTTAATTCTTACTGAATTTCGAGGATGAAATTCCTTAAGGGGGGAGCCTGTAACATCCCTAATTTTTGATAACATTATTCAAAAGATTTAATTAGATAAATTAAATAGGATAATGATGATAAGAAGACTGAGATTTGAATAAATTATATGTAGGGTCGTGCTTATTAACAAGATAAATGGGCTTAAAATTGGTTTATTGGTTAATTAAACTACACATGGGCATATTAGTAAATTAGCCTATTTATTACACACGGCTAATACTTCTCCTCTATGTCCATTCATGTTTCATTTTTCTCACGGTCACAAAATCTAAAACCTAAATCAAAGCCGACCATTAACAAAGAGGAAAAGAAGGAATTTTTAATCTAAAGCCAAAGATCAAGCTAGGAAGGATTAATCAACAACAAACCTCAAGTTTGTTATCAAATCTAAGGTAAATAATAATTTATTCTATCTCTTTTTGGTTTATATAATCCTATGATTTCGGATTTATGTTTTATTTCATTTCTATGAAATTTTGGATGATGATATGATTAAATTATGAATTGTTTGATTTAAATAATTACCTTCTATATATAGTTTGTATGGTTTTAAGGGTAAAACCGTGAGATATTGATTTTGAAATGCCATGGAAAATTATTATGTTAAGTAAAACATAATTTTGGAGATGGGTTTTAATTTTCTGAATTTTCCAAGCTATGGAAATTTTATTACGAATTTTGGTTGAAAAATACGATACGATTGGGTTAAATATTTATTTTGTGAATTTCAGGAAGAATTTGGGTCTAAAATTTTGAAATGTTTGATTACAAGATAAATTCGAATTTCTGGAATTTTTGGGATTTTTCCTAATTGATTTACTAGGGGAAATAAATTATTTTGAAAGAGGGGCTTTTCTGCAAATGTCGGATTTAGGTAATTTGGAAAGGTTTTAATGTTTATATCCTTTAATTTAGGATCTGAATAAATGCAGTAGTTTTAGAAGTAAAGTAATTGAAAAGTTTTATGGAAGTCAATCAGTGTTTTCCAACTAAACAAGTTGTTAAAAAGAAATTACTTAAAGTTGCTATGATTTAGCCTTTAAATCAGAAAAAGGTGTTCTGCCTTTAATGGAAGATACCTTCCGACATCTTTGGACCCGCCCCATTATAGTCGAAACCATCAACGTCGAAATCTTCATAATCAAAACCAATACACATGGTGTCTCTTGGAAGGTACATAGTGGATTGGAAGGTTGGCGGAAGCTTTGGTGTCGAAGGGTAAGCCTCTGATGAGGTCGAAACCCTACTTGGTTTTATAAGTTAAGTTAAAGTCTTTGCCTTGTTTTGCTCAAAGCTTTCGACTTAGTCGAAACTTATTGTTATCGAAAGGGTGTATCTTTAGCTTTCAAATAATGTTTCTATGTTATACTGAAAGTACTAGCTTTTGAAGGAGATTTTTTTCTTTTAAATAAAAACTTTCGAAAGGGGTTGGTTTCGACCTAGTCAAAGCCTAGCCACAACTCCAACTTTCGACCATATTGTCCAATAATGTTTTCAAAGGGTTTTCTTTGTTTTAACTTTAAACTAAACCTTTTTCTTAATTGCTTTCGAAAGGAGTTGGGGTTTCGAAGGAGACAGGAGTCGAAAGAGGGTTTCGACTCAGACTTTTGAAATTTTGAGTTTTAAGTCTTTTGATTTCGAACTAGATGGCTCAAACAACATCAATTTTCCCCTAACTAATATTTATTGGTTTTGAAAGAGATACTTTAACCATCTTGACCCAAATTATGTTTTAGGAGTAAAACTCAATGCTTTTGAAAGGGTATTTCATTTGTTTCGAAACCTATGTTTTAAAGACGTTTTCTTTATACCATCGAAAGGTCTTATTGGTTTTGAAGGTATATCTATACTTAGAGTTGGAAAGAGGATTTCCAAGCTTTCGAAGGAGGTCATCCATGGGTTACGAAAGTGATGTTTCAAAACAAATAACCCATTCTCATTTTTAAGGAAAAACCATGGCATAAATAAATAAATATTTTGAGATGTTATTCGCCTTGTTATTAACCCATAACTGTATTTTAGGAAAAGGGCAGAATAACCAGTTAGGTTGACCCAGTAGTGAATATAACTTAACATATGTTAAAATTTTAATTATAGATATTGGCAGACGCCAATAGGTTTGCAGTAAGCCCATGAAAAATGTATGATATTGGTATGGGCCAATAGGTTCATAGTCAGCCCATGAAACTATGATTTGATACTGGCAGGGGCAAGTAGGTTTGTAGTTAGCCTATGAAAACTATTTCCGGATTTAGATATTGGCAGTCAGCCAATAGGTTCTTAGTTAGCCGACGAAAACTAGGATAAGAAATAAGATATTGGAGTTACCAATAAGTTCTTAGTGATCCCATGAGAACTATGTAATTGGACAGATAGTCCTGAACATTATAACAGGTTAATAGTAATCCTAGATACTATAATTGAGACAGATAGTCAAAATGAATTGGGATAGGTAATCCAGAATTTATTTAATTGTTTTACATATCATCACAATGTTTTGAAATACTATGTTTTAACTATTGTGGATGCAGGAGCACAGTATATAGTTTTATAAATGTTTTAGGATACTAGTGAGGGGAAAACCCATTCCGCTAAGCAGCGTAGTCTTACTGGATATCCAAATGGTTTGAGATGGTAAATTATTATTCATACCGGGCTTTTTGTCTGACTCGAAGTTTTTGTTTTTCCTCAAACTCTCGGGTACTCAATTGATTTTGGGTAGGTTGAGAGTTAAAGGTTTTCAGGTTTCTCTTTAGACGAATAAAGCTTCCGGAGGCATGCAGGAGGCATATAGTTATTTATAGTTATTTTGTTTCCGCTGTATGTTTATTGTAAAGGCAGACTGTCTTAATGCCTTATTATGTACTCTGATCAACCATGGGGGCATCTTCATATGTCGCTCTTGGTGTATTTTGTTATTATATGTTATCTGAATGTGGTCAATGAACTGGGATTATGTAATCGATCTAAAATATTTTAAGATGGAATGTGGATTTTATTTGCTGTTTAATTTTTTCCATATTCTTGTGTTTCTGTGTATCAATGTACCTAATATCGCCGTATTTGGTCACCGAGGATTAATAACTATGGATGACTGCAGCATTCGTAGCCATTCGTTTTGGGCCTCCAAGTAAGGGGATGTTACATGTAGGGCTATGATTAGTTGAGTAGACTCAAGGTCAAAACCCCAAGACAAACGAGTCCATACACCCACCAGTATAGTCAAAAGATTTCTATGTTTTTCTTAGGGTTTGGTGAAACATAAAAGACTGGTGCGTGCCTTATTAGAAAAATGAAATGATAACATTTAACCTTTCTAATATTGAAAGAACATATGCTATATAATGTTATGATAATCCATAATGATAAATTTGTGCATTCAATATGATTCATATAAAGTTTACCAATTAAGATATACAAATGATTTGAATAAAAGATTGACAAATAGAAATATAACCTATACTTACTAATAAATGCCTATTGCATGTTAATGTTCTCTACACCCATGCAAGTGCCTAATTTTACAACTGCTTATTATGTTCGTAATTTGGTTGCTTATGTGTTTATTTGGTCGATACTGTGTATTGCATTCTATGAGTTTCGAACTCGAAAAGCGATACAAAGCTATGGATATTTGATCCATATATAATCACATATAAATGTTATATGGTGAACGGTCAATGTTTATAATGTACAATATTTCGATGACATTAGTTCATCTGAAAAACCAAATAAGCTATAGTGCGAGATCGAGTATTCAATTTGATTAATTACAAAAGGATCATATTTTGTTAAGTGTAATAGTAGACCAAAAAACCCACAATATACATCTAACAACTTGATCGCTGAAATGTCAGTTTGATCGGTTTACGTAAACTGCAACACATTTGATGTCCTTAAAAGTTGAGGAAAATCGAATGCACTTTTGTAAAGAGTTCGTTATGATATTGTAGTAAAGGATTTCTTTTGAATGGTTTAACCATTTGAAAGGAAAACGAATGTATAAAGAATGTATAAGAGTAGATGTAATTTAAGATATAGTTGGGATGAAGAGAGTGAACAGTCATTTTTGCTTCATAAAGAAAAAACAGAAACGAGAAATGTAATAATAGTGATTGATACTTAACATTGGAATAAGAAATATGATTTCTATTCTGAAATTATTCTCATATATAAAATTGTTTTCTATTAGATTTATTTCTTTGAGTTCAAGATATTTGATTAAAGAACTCTCCACGGTAAACTAGTTGCAGTATATGAAATAAACAAACTATATTATGTGAATGATGGACCTTCAAATTTAGTATGCTATTATAGTGTGGCGGAAATAGTGGGATCATGCGATATAACACTTATTGATTGCATCAAATTACGAAAATTATTTTCGTAAAACATACCGACATTATTTGTGAAATAATGACTATTTTTTGGTGTTGACCGAAAAATAGACATAGTTATATTTCAATATGAATATTTTGAATATTCGTTGTTAAATAAAACTATATTGTGGTGTTTGTTTTCATAACAAAATGATGCACTGAAAATAAAGAAATATCTAATATTATTTCCAATTATTTTGGAATTATGACTAACCCGTAGTTTTGAGAAATAATTTTATTATATGATTATGAATCATATGATAATAGTTAATTATATCTCAAATAATTAAAGAGCTATGCACCCATTTAGTGGGAGCACCATAGGAGTCGATGAACCCTTCGAATTGATACATATAGATGTCTACAATTGTAAGTCTATGAATACCAAAACGTTTCCATATACTTCATCATATTTACCGATGAGTCATCATAGACATGGACATGTGTATTTGACATATTTGTATAAGTGTAACATAAGCTTGTAGAATTTAAAATGGAAGTAAATAATGTAACATGCGATAAAAATGATTTGATTTGATCAAATGGGTGAGTAACTGGAAAGAGTTCTGAAGTACCTACAAATGAATAAAGATTCAATCTCAGAAGTCACTTTCCATGTGATACATAATGATGTATCGATAAGGAGTAACCAAACATTATTGGACAAAGTATGATTAATTATCAATGAAGTTGAGTTAATTTCTTTCTATAAGGTCGTATAACTTAAGACTGGTGCACAAGATTAATATTATTTCATCTAAATAATAGTTTAAAAAATCATACAAGATAAGGGTTTATAAGAAACACCAAAATATCTTAGGACAAGGAGATGGCGGGTTATTTAAGTCAAAAATCTGCACGTAATAATTGTTTATGAGGGATTATGTATGAATCTCCCTAAAAGGAGTTTGGGAAGAACTATAATTGGATGACATATTTATGTTTTGAACATAGGTTTTGTAAACTAGAACTGAATTAGTTTTATATAAGGCAATTCATAAAATGTTTATGAATGCACGTTCAATTGCACTAAGAAACAACTGTTGTTTCAAGAAATACCAACTTCATAGTGAAGGAATTTCTTTGAGAAACTATTGGTAGTAAAATGGAAGTGGATACGATCCAAAAATAAAGCTGATTAAACGGTATGTAATGAAATTAACCTAACCTAAATAAACACATCGCATTAGAGTGTCTAATAAGTATTCTCGCATAATGATGAGAATCTATGAGTTTCCTACCAATGTCGATAATATACGATCCTCGGTTGTTTAGTTAAACCATTAAGAGTGTTGACTCTATAATAGAGTTGATGCGAAGATCCGAAAATGAATTCCAAGTATGTTATCAAAATATGATTTTGGTAGTTGTAACCAAAGGGATGTGATCCATCGACCGCAATTGTGTCATTATGAGTAAGACTAATGTAGTTGGAATTAAATGAGCAATGTTGAAAAGAATAATCTCGTAAATTTCAAACATTGAAATTAGCATAATAGATTCATCATTCAACATGATCAAGTTATTTCGGATTAACTCACAAAATTATCCCTTTGTAAAATTTTGTGATTTAGTACATATGTGCTGAAATGGAAAATTCTAAATAATGATTTAGAATATACTGTTTGCACATAATAATCAAAGTGTCTTGAAGCCAGTGGTAGCGATATTTGGGTTTGTGAGTGTTTAGATATGATCCAAGAATAGATACAAAAGTATCATTTGATAAGCATTTAAATTGAATAAGTGTTTTGATAGAAATATCAAATTGTTTGATTGTTAATCAAAATGCAAAGGAAGCGTGTGCTCATAAGAAAGAATGTTAAAAGGTACATAGATATTTCTAAATCATAAGTGAACAACAAATTACTGATTGTTAATGATGTACTTGTGTTATATTGATTTATTTATTTTTAATGTTCAACGTTATATTTGTAAATGATGTCTTTTATAGAAAGTATAAAAGATATGGGGAATGTCCTAACATGATATGCATGGATGCCTTATTAAAATGTTTAATAGGGAACACGTAAGATGGATTCCTTATGCATTGACAATATGAATTATCATACATGTTATGTTAACTATGATATCATAATTTCTTTATGTATTTGGTACATAAAGCAAATATCAAATCCAAATTGATATCACTAAATGATTGTTTGAGGTGTTCTCATGTATTTATGAAATACTAGAAAATTGTTTACAGAAATAGTCAACTCCTTATGAAGGAATGTTCGGGCTCAAATTATCATAAGAGATATTGAGTGCAATATGTCGATAATAAATTCATTAAGAATATTTAAGTTGGAAATGTTCTTAATGAAATACTATTGTTGGTTCAATGAAAAAAAAGCTAAGTACACCGCCTTGAATAGTTCCACAATAAAAGCAATGTATATAAATATAAATACACAAATCTATAGCTGAGCTGAGGGTGACTCAAAATGTTGAGAATCTCGTAACATTATTATATGATAACAATTTCACGATATAGATCATAATAGAACATATAACTCATTGGAAGTCGAGAGACATACTCTAAATTGTTCCACATGATAAAGGTAGTTTATCAGCATCAGAGAGAGTTTATTGACAATGCAGATAATTGAAACATAATAACATACCCATTCACTGAGGGACTGACCCAATTGTATTTGAGAAAACCAATTGGAGAAGTTGGAATAAGATTCCATAATTGACCCTAAGTGCAAGTGGGAGATTGATATAGTTAGGGGTATACCCTAGAGGCAATTATGTAATTCGTTACATATATCTTACTCATTGACCAATCTTGTTCGAAATAAAGGTGTTTTCCTTCTATTATATACTTGATTTAATGTATTATATTAATTAATTTAATTAAAAGTATTTTTAATAGAAAATCCATATATGGTATGTTTTTTATAGTAGTTACAAAGTGTTTTTACCGTAAGTAATTTAACAAAATGAAAATAAATATACCATTTTAAATGTTCCTAGTCAAGATGCATCGAAATTGGATATCGATATATCTGTTAAGACTAGAGTACGTAACGCTCTCTAAACGTTGGGCGGTGTATTACTCATGGTTATTAGGGCCACCTAAAGGTTACGTGTTGATAGTTATCGGATAACCATGGAACGACTCACTCGAAGTTTTTTGTTGGTTAATATAACTAAGGTCAAATAGAAAATATCGATGTGACTGACTTACATAGTTCTCTTAACTTGAGAATACTGTGGATCCTCAATATTAAAGCTCCATTTTGATTATAGTCAAATCATGGCATAGTATTCCGTTAAGTGATTATAGTTGGGTCAAGTGGAAATATTGGAATTGAAGCACTATTCAAGGGAGGATTCATCTCCTTAGTTAAATGGGGTTAGTATCATGGTGAACTCAAAGTTAAGGTTTCTGGCTAGAGCATTTTGGTTAATAATAATTGCTATTGTTGAACAAAGGACTTTGTGTCTGGACTATAGAGTTGAATATGGATGATATTGGAATTTTGACCATTACCAAATTCCATAAGTTCAAAGTGATATAGTTTTGACGAAGAGAATTGGTGTAAATATGTTTCAACCGGGTAACACTTATTAAACTAAAATTGGATTTTATCGAAACTAAGTAAGTGAAAAATTTAGCCAATGTCACACACCTGTTAAGTGATGTGTAAATGTTAACGTTCAAATAGTTCGATTTTAATTGCTGACCAAATTTACACCCAAGAGTTACACAACCGAAATGAATGATGAACACTCTTTAGACTAAATGATTTAATTAGTTTATAATTGTTATAAATTAATTAAATTAATTGATATTTATGAAATATTAATTATAAAAATTGAATAAGATTTGAGTAATAAAAATTGTCATATATATTTAAGTTATAAATATATCGAGTGATATAAGATATCGATGACAAATTAAATTGGATTTAATTAAACATATTTAATTGGGGTTAAATAGGCTATTGACCCATGTTGTTTGGGCATGGTTTAGCAGTAATAACAAAGCATAAGGGTGGAAAAAGATGTTGCAAGTTGGTTTTGAAATGCATGGTTGAGGTTAGGTGAGAAAAAGTATGCGATACTATCCTATTTTCTCTCTCATTCAACCAATATAAAATCATCTCGAAACTTAACTTCATCTAACTTTTTGGCTGCCTCCTTCATCATTATTATGGCCAAAACACTTTCTCAATAATCCTAGAGAAATTTCAAATCAAATTAACTCAAATCGACAGCTACTTAATAGCGAAAGGTCTACAATTCAAGACTAGCAATATGAAGAATCGAGGATTCATCTTTTCATTGTGGACTTGAGGGCATCGGTTATGGGTAACTATTTATTTACATAATAAGATATGTGATTATGGTATAATAATTCATTGCTTAAGTACATCTATGTATATATGTTATTAATGCTTAGTTCGTTTGGTGAGATTTCTATAGGTAATGTTGTTGTCACAATAATGATTAGCTATATGCATAAGTTTAATGTACTCATACATACACATATATTATTAATAATCTAATGTTCTATACCAAATAAATTTATTTTATTTTAATATTACATTAATTAATATACACACATATATATATAATAAATGTATTTTATTGTAATACTACATTAATTAATATATACATGCATACATACATACATACATACATACATACATACATACATACATATACATATATATACAGAGAACACACACATCTCTATGTATGTGTGTGTAAATCAATTTATTTACACAATTTATATTAAATCATATATATAATATAAAATTTTATCTAACAATTTTCTAATATATTTTTATATTACTTATGTATTTTTAACAGGCGAAAATAATTTTTCTATTATTATTAGATTTTTTTTTTATTATTTAACCACTTTAAGATTTAATAAATTCATATAAAATAAATAATCTTTGAAAAATCCATTCTAAATTTTTGAAAATTAATTTATCATCTCAGAAGATCATCGAATTTTTTTTAGATTTTTTGAATAAGTTTCTATACTTTTAAAAATTAACCTAATAATAAACCGATCAATATTTAATTAATTAAAAATATGATTTTTACTTAGAAAAATCTGAAAATATTTTGCCACATTAAAAATATTATTTTATATTTTATAAAAATTTAAAAAATAATTTATTATATAATTATTTTATATTATTTATTTATAACAAATTGACTAATTAATTCAAAATAAAAATATATTAATGTATTAAAATTATAAAAGAATTGGATCTGTAATGATTTCAATCTAGAATATTAAAATAAAATAAAAAGTTATATATATATTATAATCCAAACTTACATTTAATTATTATATATATATATATATCATAATTTTTACTTTAATTCGTATGTGTATATATATAAATAAATAAAATAATTAATTGTCATAAATTTATAATTATATATGTACATATATATATGTTGAATTGTTATTTATAATATAATATGTAAATATATATAGTATGTATATATTCATATATAATTACTTGGATATTTATAACTATAAATATATGCACATATTTGGACAACATACAATACATATAGAATGAGCTAATGTGTCCGCTGTGATGTAAATCTCGGCATCTATATACGGGCATGTTATACCTTGCATGGAATATCATGTTACATATGCACACACATTTACATGTGTAAATGATACATATGTATACTTATATAATAAGTGAAAATAAATCAAATAAATTTCAAATAACAATTTACGAATTTAAATAAAATACATGATTTTATTTAAACTAAATTTAGAAATGTTCTAAATAAATTAGACTTCATAGGCCCAATAAAGATCCATAAGGTAAAAAAATAATTCACCCATAACTTCCGCTGTGGGCTGGCCCAGTTCCAACAGTAAAAAGGTACGTCAGTGCACCGGTCCATCGGTCGCCGTATCAATTTCCTGAAAATAATTTCCAGATTTCAATCTTTCTTCCCTAGTTCGATTTCCACTACAACACTTACTATTTTAACACTTGCTACTTCACTTAAACATCATATTCCCCAATTCTATCCTTTCATATTTCATATATCGTTAATATATTCATATTAAATTCCTTAATTACCATAATCTAATCATTATATTCAATTTCAATTCAATAAACAATCTAAATGAGACCTAACCCCAATTCGATCATTATTTATATCATTAACCTCTGTAATCATTTCAGGATTAATTTTCTAACTTAAATTACACAAATTCACTATTTGTTTGATCTAAATAGTAATCATACAACATATACTACTCTTATTCAATCAATATGTCATCTATAATGATTCCCGCTCACTGAATTACATTCCAAAACTCTAGAATCCATCAATTTGCCCCAAAAACCTACACTGTCCAAAACCTATAATGAACTTCTTGTTTTTCTTCAATGAAGCAACAATAAAGGACATCTCGCACTTCGATAAAGCATCAATCTCTGCCACATATTCGGATGCAACATATCTCTCTGCTTCAACTCTGGAAACTTCCAAAACTACACCAGCTTTTGGGCTGCTTGTATGAACTTCTCCTCAAATAGGGACTTAAATTGATCCCAAGTGAATTGTTTCTTAGGAGTAGAAACTTTTATAGCATTCCACCCATTCATAGCTCACCCTTGGAGCTGTCAAGAAGAAAATCTCCTCCTCGTAGCATCATCTAATTCCAAGTCATCAAAAATTCTCTCATAAGTATCCAATCGATTCTACACTTCCATAGCCAATTCCATTCTTGGTAACAATTAGCCACCAAGACTAGAAAAATCCTTATTTAACTTCACGAAATTAGCTCTAGGCTTCTACACTTGAGCACCACCACTAATAGCAATATTCGAAGCAGTCGCTTGGGCATTTTATGGCATGTTCACTGTCATGGTATTGACATTTCCTGCAAGTCAGGATTAGCAGCCCCCTAGCCTGCTCCTTCCTCCTCGACTCCAAAGATTGAGTTATTAACAACGTTTGTTATATGCTAGCTCATTTTTGATCTGTAACAAGAATGGTCAGTCTCCCATAAAGAAAACTGCATCAGTGGTACTCTTGTGCGCAATGTAACTTAAATACAGTATATATACTACTATAGAGTTTCGAAAACCAAAATATCTAACAAATACGCTTTATCTTATACTCTCGTTCCATTATAAGGTGAAAGATCCTCATTATCTCTAATGGATCCCAGTATCAATTAAGAATTAAGAAAATTAACCAAAGTTGAGTTGCTTAACCTCGCTCTAATACCAAATGTGACAACCACCCTACATCTCCGACACCCAATACATGTATAATGCGCTGCGACTATGCCTTACCAATACATAAAGAATCATATCTGACATGTCCCTACAAGCATAGCATTAGCACATAATAATAATATGCTAATCTACTAAATCATAAAGTGTACAAACATCCAGGTACACATCGGGTGTTTGGATACCAGCCTCATAGGTATCTACATCCCATGACAACCCTAGAGTGACAAATAAACATGGCAACCATATCATCCATCAAACAATCCTCACTGTCACTTAATGTGTTTTGAATATATGATAACTCTAATAACCATTCCTCTATTAGGGATTAAAGAAAAATCTCGGTTTTCAACATACTCGAACACCAGCCAAATGATCAATAGATCCCTTTAACAATCTAGGGTATATGAATCCCTTCAACGATCCGGGGTACTGACTATGTACCCAATGAGCGTCCTTACATACCTCTGCTTACAAGTACTCTAGAAAATACATCGAGTATTAACGATCCCTTCGCACGTGTATCCAAGCCTTTCCTCGCTTATTTATTTAAATTCACCATACCAGAACCCATCAACATTTTTGAAAATGGAACCCTTGAATGTTCTACACACTAGTTCCCTTAAACGAACCCTCCTATATGGATGATCATCACAACTCCTTTGTTCAAGACATCATCATTGGAATAATTTTAGGCATCCACATCGGTTGTAGAATCAACACATCAAATTTCTGAAGCCATCGCATTGAAGCGTCACTCCTTCGCCTTATTATTTATCATCGTTCTTCACCGCACCACAATCATAAAAAACGAACGTCGAGCAAATGTACGTACACTATCACTAAAAAAATCACTTGCATGCCCCCTCCAAGGCCTTGACTTCAATTGCCAATCTCCAAAATGGTTGGTAATGACCATATATGGTCAGCCTCGAACATGTGCGACCACTCAAAAAACTTGCAAAGTTGAAGTCCACACCTAGTCATCTTGCCCATAGCCAATCCAAAGTTTCTTAGCCTAAAACTTAAAGCATTCATACAAAAAACCCAAAGCTTCACATAGTCGATACATCCATGTGACTACAACTAAAAATTAGTTAAGTCCACAAAAGCTTTCCTACTTCGTTCCGAGGCCTGACCCGAAGCACCTTGTCAAAAAACACAAAGCACTTGCCACCGTAACCCGAAGTTCCAAAATGCCAAGATGATTTTACCAACCGAATTCACCTAAGTCCCAAACTCCAGTACCGACCATACTTTTCCCTAGGTGCAACCTGAAGCATGATCCTTCAAAACCCAAAGTTTACCACGTGTTGACATGAAGCACCTCAATCATGACATAATTTTTACCACCACCGACATGATTTTGACGACCAAGCTACCAAACCAACTTCAATTTACTTATGACTTGTTTTGAGGTCTCTTGCAACTTCAACCAACATCATATTCAAGTCGCATTATGTTTCGAACAGTTTTAAGCTATTTTGCACCAAATGATGTATCATATTTCTAACTACACAAAACAACAAGTAAACACATCAAAACAATTCATACAACTATCGAACATCATTCCATAACATACAAGCAATGTATATGATTCATTCAAACAAAATTTACAAGCATATATCATCCCAGATTTGACTTTCTATAAAATAGCAATCATGGTTGGCGAATGGTGTAAAACATATTAAAATCCAAATCTATCTTATAAACATAGCATTGGAGAGTTATTAACATCAAATCTAGGTTTTAAAGCATTTTAACTTTGAAAACCATTTCCAAAACAATAATTTAACTATATCAACATGGATAGCATAGTGGGAGAAGAAATATCACTCACCTAGTACCAAATTTACCGAAAAATGCATATCCAAGATTGAACATTTCCTTTGTGGATTCCAAGATAGCCAAACAGTAATTACTTGATTCCCTTTGCTAATCACCTCTTAATGATGTGTTTAAGCTAATTAAAAAATGAAAATGTGGAGCATTTTAGTTGAAAATAAATTAATGGAGGTTTAGATAAGTTTTGGGAAGTGAGGAAGTGATTAAGAACCATCCCCCACATCCCCAATTAGACACAATTCCCAAAATGGGTTAGTTTGCTTAATATGAGCTTGATTAATTACCCACTGATCTAAACAATAACTATTTAAACTTCAAATGGCCATATCTCTAAAATGGTAAGTGCAAATTCTTATTATAACCATTCCATGAAAAGAGAAACCATCATCTCAATCTAATAAAAGTGTTTCATACCTAATACGACTCTTATAAAAAAAATATAGGCCTTATAAGATTTTAAGATTAAAATCGTTCGATAAAAATTATAAGGATAGAAAATGTCACTAGTAGACATTTCTCAAAGTAATAGAATCATATTACCTTAAATGAATTTAAAAATAAATTTTTACGAACCTTCGATATGTAAAATGTAGGTCATTACACACATGTTTCCAATGGTCTATGGTTTGTATTTATAGGCACATAGGAGGATTCTAGGTGCATTAGTTCGCTATTGATATCTCCTAATAGTCGATTGTAAAGGATTAGATCCAAATCTCATAAAATAAGAAGAAAACTAGGACAAAATTGAATCAGCTCACCGCTATGTTCTTACAGATCAATATTGGTCCATGATTATGGATCGATACTAATTGGTCCATTTTTCATCACATGTCTTATAATTTTGGTGATTATGTATTGCCTAGTAGATTTGTTCCATATCATGGTGTAAACCTAGTTTCCTCAACATCTGCCCAAGTACAATCCATCTTTTGGATCAGTATTGGTCCATATATGGATTGGTACTGATTGATACCTCTTCTCCTAAATTCATTTTCTAAATAGCTAAATCATGTTTTTCCATATCCAGCATTGCCTTGCCAATACCAACGAATATTATATTCATCCATGGATCGACACCGATTGATACTTTCTCCACACTTATCCAATTTTCCTACCTTTCTTCCTTTGTCTCGTATTGCAGTCTATTGTACTCAATCATCCACAAGCTTTGTATCCATTTTTTATTCCTTTGAAGTCTAGTATCATCAAATTTTGGACCATGATATTACTATTAAAAGCTATTATATAACAAACCACTAAATATTTAGAACTAAAAAACAAATAAACATATACAAACAAAGTAAACATGATTAAATTAACAAAATCAATTAAAATAAAGTTCATTTGATGAATTAACTAATAAACAAACAACAAACTATCTACTTTTAAGCAAAAGATAAAAGAACTTATCATTAACGATTATACACACGCAGATATATGTATGTATGTATGTATGTATGTATGTATGTATGTATGTATGTGTATGTATATGTATATGTATATGTATATGTATGTACGTATGTATGTATCATAAATACCATGATTCCCAATTTTTGGTAGTAGCATCCATCAAACAACAACCCTACCTTTTAGAAAAGTAGCAACAAAAATATCATAGGATAACGATAAGTAAACTTGAAAATACATGCTTCATAAGATACATAAATATTCTCAAATTCACCAATTATTTCAGAATTAAAACTTCTTATCTGTATATAATAATAGACTAACGCAAGGTCATAGTCTCTTCTAATACATTTAATAATATTCCTTGTATTTCTCAATGGTTCTTCACAAATTAATTTAAGATAACATTTAAACAATATAATTATTATGAGAAGACTACAAACTGAATGTAAGCCGCCACCACAAGAATGATTTAGTTCATAATTTCTAACTAAAAAGTGACCCAATTATTTAAATTTGCAATAACCATGAATCCTGTAAGAAAAACCATCTACCGCACAATCAACACTAAGATTTTGTTTATAAATCTTTACAAATTTAGGTTATAACCCATTTTTCAAATAATATGTAGTAACTTTTTGACAAAATTCAACTACAGAATTAAAATTCTATACAACACTTATAAATAATCTAAATTAAACCCTTCTTCATCAATTCTTTAAATTATCGTTCCATCGTAGAAGAAAAATCTGAATTATCAACAACATCAAATAAACAACTACTAGAATCATCAATAACAACGTATTCACTATTTGAGCAAGATCTACCACCACCACAACATTAGCACTTGAAACTACATTTAATTTACAAAAATACCAAAAATTCCTCTTTTTTGACAAATGACAAACATAGGTTAGCTTGAGCAACATCCCCTATTTCGAGATCCTAAAATGAATGTCGATGATGCTGCATACATCACCATAATTATTTTTAAGCGATAAAATGAGATCAATATTTTTTCACAACATTAAATATATAGGGTAGCTAAATAATTTAATTATATAAAACTGTCTTACACAAATGTCGTTACATTTTCATTAACCTGATTTGTGCCTACATAAAGGTAAATATATTAACACATAAATAGTAGTGTCATGCCGACATATGGAGATATAGACATGAATACTAAACCAGTTATATGCCCTAGTTTTACAAGAAGGGGAATAAGATAACTTTTATTAGCTACAAACCTCTTCCTTCATCTTTGGGGTCTTTATTCGTCCTTTTAAAAGAAATCTGTCTAAACTATAAACTCAGCCTAATTGAAAGAGTATCCGTGAGTTTATGGAAAATAATAAAACACAAGTTGGACATAAAGCCTGGTATAAGTAAAACTTTACCCTAAACAATCTAATCATATAATGATACCACGTTGCTGAAGCTTGGAACTGGTTTTCCCCTCACTATTAAAAATAAACATATCAAGAAGAGTGAATATCTTCACATAATCATAGTTATAATCACCATCACATTCATAAATGCACCTCTGTTTCTTACTGTATCTTGACTTAATTCATTAGTCAAGGTGTTCAGTTTACCCTTTCGGACTACCTCTACTATTTAGGAATCATGTTGTGCAAATACTTTTGGCAGCCACTAGTGGCTTTACACTACCAAATTCATTCTCATATTGAAATAGTCTACCGGATGCCACTTATGGTCTCACACCAAAGTTCTCATCATTTGTCATGAATAGACATTTGGATGCCACTTATGGCCTTACACCATAGTTCTCATCTTTTATCTTGAATAGACATTTGTGCCACTTATGGCCTCACACCAAAGTTCTCATCGTCAGTCGTGAATAGGCCTTCAGACGCCACTTATGCCCTCACACCGAAGTTCTCGTCATTTATCATGAATAAACATCTAGATGCCACTTATGGTCTCCCACCAAAGTTCTCTACATTTGTCATGAATAGACCTTCAGATGCTACTTATGGCCTCACACTGAAGTTTTCATCATTTGTCGTGAATAGATGGCCTCACACTATAGTTCTCGTCATTTGTCGTGAATAGACATTACTTATAGCCTTACACCGAAGTTCTCGTTTTTACTTTAAGTTTATTGCTTATCTTTACTTGACCTTTCTAAGATTGGTTTCCTCTTCTGATTTTAATAAGTGTTCATATTCTATTTATTATTCTCTATGGTAATTTCATCCCTATGAAATTCTCGACCATCACTTTAGAAGATGGTTTCCAATGTGCTACTAAAAGTTCACTCATTTTACTTAAAAATATCTTAGCATCACTGGCTATCGCATGTTGAAATTATAAAGCTTTTGCATGTTGACATCACATAGGTATCACATGTTACAATAGAGCCGTCGCACATTGATTTCATGTAGCAATCGCAGGTCTACCTTATGCCGCTATTGCATGTTGACACTGGGCTATCACTTGTTGACATCGGGCTATCGCATGTTGACACTAAATAGCTATCACACGTTAAGCTTTTAAAATGCAACGACCCATACTTTTGACGACGATATATTTAAATAATTGATTTAAATATTGGATCATTAATTAATTGAAGCCCCAAAATGTGATTTTTTGCATACGATTGAATCAGGATTCGAGACCACTTCCATTGAGTTAGTATCAATGTCCCGAATTAAAATAAGTATATAAATCGCTATATTTGGAGATCGGACGATCCAATGGTCAAAACGGTCTCGAAAAGTGTGAAACTATCATCCTGAAACGCAGTCTCATATAGCGATAAAATTTATACCATCGGGACCATAAAAATGAGGTGATGCACACAAATGAGTTTCATGACGATCGGACGCACCGTTTGATCGTACGAGCTCAAAACGCGTGATCGTTTTATTTGAGAAATTAAATAAAACAAATATAATATTATTATCTATATCACCAAAAACCCTTCTCTTTTATAGGCCGACTACTGTTCCATTGGACATATAATTGAATCATGGCTGCCTCCCTTATTTGATCTTCAAAAGTCAATATCTCATTATCCGTTCAATGAAAAAAACCCAAACCACCTTCAATCAACTCATATCAACGAGATCTTCATGCCCATGTCAGACTTATAGGGTTTATTCACCTTGGCTGAGATCAAACCATATTAGATGCACCTAGGGTTTGATCTTATCGAAAAACGGGAGGATTTTGGATGAGTTCGAGTGTACCATAATTTTCATTTTGTAGAGTAGCATATTTTCCCAAAGTATGGAGCTTCATGGTGTACTGAAGCAAAACACATCATCAGCATAGGAAGTTTCGACCATCAGGTCGCATTTCACAATGGTGGATTGAGCGCCTTCTCATGGCGAACATTGCGAAGAGGGCGCGTAGATGACTGCATAGGCGAAAAAAGTGCAAAGATTCGCTGAGTATCGAGGGAGGATTCGGCGTTTGAGATTCACGACTATAGGATTTCTTGTATCAGACTTTGGACATGTACGGCGTGTACGAATTAGCATTTGAGAAGAGTGATTTACATGGGTAATTATTTTAATTAATTATGTTTAAGCTATTTAATTATTTATTTAAACGCTAACTTATATATTTCATATCTATTGCATACGAGTTCCGTTTTGGACGTCGTTTCATGCATTACACTCGAGATAGAGAGCTCTTCAATTTAGCACTAGTTTGGATAGATTTAGATGAGGTGAGTGATATTGTCTCTCACTATACTATGATTGGTTAGATAGTATTAGAATGACGCTCGAGAATGATTTTTGGTTTTATAATGTGATTTTCCTATACTTGTATTTCTACTATATTTTTATAAGAATATCATATATTTTCAATCGATGTGCCACAGTTAGAAAATTATTGGATTTGAGCTCTTATTGGTATGATTTCCCACATTAGTTGGCATAGTTGGATTATACATATTATACGTATACTATCATGTACATTTGAACTATTATTGGCATGATTTCCCACTTTGATTGGTATGGATGGATTACATATATTATACGTATACTATTATAGACATTTACATACTCGTTGGATGCATGTTTGTTTGTCTGGTTGTTAGATTGAAAACACTGATTTATTGACAATCCAACACTAGGGAATATTCCATGTGTTAGGGTTTCATCCCCTTGATCGAAAACCCAAACGAACAGGATAAGTTATAAGAGAATACTAGAATGCATACTGACAGATCCGAGGAAGGAAGACGATTGATTTGGATGAGCTTCAGATATTAGGATGGATGTTGGATGTTTTCAGTTGGTTAGTAATTATCCATTTTTTGCTAAATACAAGACTGGAATAGTTGACATTAACAATTGTAGAGTGGTTGGTACCCATCACTATTTATGATGGTCGATTTGGTCGACTTTTGACATGGACGGTGAGGAGGCTTCAAGGAGCACGATATGGTGGTTCATGCAGCTGATTTTGAGTCTTGATGATATTGCTCATCGACGAGTTCTTACGATGATCATGACGATTTAACGTTTTCGACATGATGGTCTAGTTCTTTGCATGAGTAGCTCGGTAGATATGGAGTTAGGTTTCGAGGTTGAAGGCTTGGTGTCCATTGGCTGACGTTGTAATGAGTTCCACATGGGTAGGTTTATAGAGGGTGATCCGTGGATATAATGTAGAATGGTTCTATCATGGAAATGGATGAAGCCAAGGAAGAGCTTGGAGATGCGTGCTAAGGGACTTTGATACTCAGAGTGTTTTCTTTTATACTCAAAGCATGAGTATTTGTAGAGATGGCCATAGGTATGTTGATTTGGTAACCCGGATCGAAAGAATGGTTCCGTATACCCTGGGCCAGAAGAATGGGTCTAGTATCATCATTAGGCCAATAAGAGTACAAGTGAAAATCGAAAATTTTATTCATTAATCCTTGGCAGAAGAATGGATATACGAGTTATGATAGATCTAGAGCACAATGAGTGACAGTTAGTATTGTTTGATGGATGCTATGTTTGTTATAGCTTCACTAACCAACTGTCACTCTAGGGATGATGCACGAGGTAGGTATTGGGCATAGGGATGCCTAGACACCCCGACTGCTACTTAGTATATAGTAAGTATTATAGATTCAGATACATAAGCACCCCGACAGATATTGAGTAAGAAGTGCCCTTTATGACATTTATAGAGTTGCATATTATTGATATTATGTGCAAACTCTTTGATTCCAGGGATAAGTCAGGTATGATTTGTATACTCTTTGTTCCTATATCGGCTTTTATAGTATTTTGAGACTGTTTATCGCTAGCACCAAACTATTATCTGACTAGAGATTTTATGCTTTACTTCTTATTATCTCAAGTGCTCTTAAATAAGTAGACTAGATAGTAGGTAAACATCACTTGGAGCTGTGGAGATGGACTAGCAAGACGCGACGCTTTCTCATACCTATACTTTGAGCTTATTACTGTTTATTCCAATGTGTGACACTATGAAAGCTTGACTGTGTTTGACTTGCTATATATAAGACAGTGTATTAGTTGAGTTTATTTTCCAGTTGTATAAACTCCGTTACTATGTTGTTTAACTCTGTGTATCTTGTACTCTGATGATTAGTTCAATTTTTTTATTACTGTCCCTACTGTTTTATATCCGTTGACTATTATATTTACTCTAATGCAATATGAGATATATGATAGGTTATATGATTATGTGGTGTTTTATTTCTTCCTATTTTCTTTTATTCTCTTCCCTTCTTTTCTATTTCTCACCTTTACCTCTATTTTCTTTTCTTTGATAACAGTTCTGCATTGTAGGTATAGGGCGGTTGTCACGTTTGGTATTAAAGCATATGTTACACAATTTACCAGAGTTGATACCATGATTCAATGGAGATAGGGAAGGAGTACTCACCCTAGACCAAATCGAGAGTATACTTATATATATGAGAGAGTACATATTTGTTATATATTTTGTTTTTTAAAACTATATATAAGTATATATAGTATACGAGTATATCACACACACAAGCACTATTTATACCGATTTCTTTATGAGAGACTGATTATTCTCATCGTAGATTAAGAATGATCTGGCATATGAGAAAAGTGGTTGCTGACTCCGTCTCTGGAGTTTAGGAGTGGCCAGAATCGGGGACAACTTACCCTAATTTACAGAATATGTTCGCATCAATCCTAAGAATCATTATTCTGGAATGCCCAAGTTTCTCTAAATGATTATGGTGCTCAAGTGCAAACACTTAGGTTCGACTTTGTCGGCCTGTGGACGGACTATGTGAGTCTAAGAGGCAGACTGTTCCTTGGAATGGAGATGACTATTTTGGTGTAAGACGGGATGAATATTTGTGAAGGGATCTTCGATGACTTGGAGTTAGATGAAACCATGAGGTAGAAGATAACCTCTAGATGACTCCAGGGATGAAGAATGAACTTATGGAGTACCTTTATAGCTTCGATTCCAGAGGACCATTTTACTTGGGATTAATTCATAGTTTGCTTCGAAGAAATTTATCTTGACCTTCCAAAAGACAATGTTATTTAGGGAGTTCACTGATCTAAAGTAAAGCAATATGTCCATGTTGGAATATATGACCGAATTCGATGTTCTGTAGAACTACGAACTATCTCTTATTAATACTCCATACGAAGTGGATAGAGAATTTATCATTGGGTTGAGTTATCATCTTGGGAAGCGATGAGAGCTTCGACGAGTTGATCAAAAAGGCATTATGATATGAGAGCCTGTACCCAGTGTTGGAAGATTGTTCCGATCCAGTTACACAGGGACAAATAATGGACGCATATGCACTGAATGTCGTTCTAATTTCGTTCATTGCTCCAACGATGAAAGAGAAGGGAAAGGGCATTACCACCTAGAGTATGCATTCCATTTATGGAATTCCCATACGTGTTTTATTAGACGTCAAGGTTTCATATTCCTTCACATCCAATGATTTGTAGATAGATTAGGATTGAGATCCAAAAATTTTGACCGACTCTTAGATTATGATGAACTTTGTTAGGGGCTCAGTTAGACTACACATGTGTAATATCCCATATTTTATCATTTTAAGTTAACACTATGGATGACTGCAATATCCTTAGTGCTTAGTTTCGGGCCTCAAAATGGAGGAGTGTTGCAACATGAGTTGTCTATACTTAGCTTAAGAGCTGGTTTGTCTATGCTTGGCCTATACATGGTTTGTCGAGACCTAATCTTATCGAGTCATAAATGTTTGTTTGTTATTGATTGTTTTGGGTTTAATTGGGTTTGGTATTATAGTCTGGAAATCGATTGGCTGAGGAGGTACGGAATAGTGGTGGATTGTGAGAGGCTGTTGGTAATAGTAGAGACTGTGGAGGGGCAGACAGTAGTGATTGGCTACTTGCCAAAGGATAGGGTTATGGTTAGCTTTCTATTTTTTCATGAGACTCCACAGAGTGGATTTCCATCTATGCTTGTAGCTAAAGAATGTCCAGACACATTCGATGCGGTGATCGGATTTCCACTATATAGAGGTTGAGTTCCATATCGATCTGGTTAGACATACTTGACCAGTAGCTATGCCTTTAAAGCGTATGATGTCAAAGGAGTAGAGGATTCTAAAGGTGCGAGCAGTCGACCTTTCAAATCTAGTGTTCATCCATATGAGCATATCATATTGGGGTGCACCTACAGTGTTCGCCATGAGGGCGGATGGCTCTTTAGAGATGCTTATTCATTGTCATGAGCTGAGTGACAGGATGAACAAGTTTCTACTTTCGTTTGTTGATGGCTTGTTCGATCATCTTTATAGCACTAGATGTTCTCTTAGTGGACTTTGTGGTGAGATTTTACCAACTGAGAGTATTTTGGGAGAGTATGCCAATTATAGTGTTTCGTACATTACCTTAATTTTGACAAGTTGGTTGTGTCGTTCGGGTTAACCAATGTGCCAGCATACCATATAGATCTTATGGACCATATTTTGAGAGATCACTTGAATAGGTTCATGCTAGTGCTTATTGATGATACTTTTGTATACCTATGGATGACGAAAGGGATAGGACACGATTGATGAGATTTTAGTAGTATCCCTTCTAGAGAAGAGAATTGAGATGCTTGGGTTACGTTGTTTCAGAGTAGGACATCACTGTATATCCTATAGTTAAGGCAATCCGAAATTTGAATACACCCATAACAGTAGCATCATTGACCTATGTGATGAGAGAGTATCAGACTTTTATTTGAGACGTGAGGACTAGACACGCGTTAGTGAGTCTGACCGAGAGGCTAATGAGTGCATCGATATTACTCATTCCAAGCGGTGATGAGAAGACGATAGCACACACATGCCTGTGGTACTTAACTGAGTGCGGTATTAATACCGAAAGTTAAGGTTTTCACATGTTAGTCAACGACTGAAGCCGCATAGGATGAAGTATCCGACTCCGGATTTAGAGTTGGATGCGATATAGTTCGCTTTGGAGATTTAGGGGTAGTATATATTAGGAGAGGAGTTCGAGTTGTTCGGTGATTCCACATCATTGTAGTATCTCTTCTTTGAGAAGGATCTTGACCTTCACCACCAGCGATGGTTAAAGTTCTTGGTCTTCTATGACTTTGACATTTCCTATACATTCGTATGGGAATTGTAGTTGTTGATGTTTCGAGTGGAAGACATACCAGTTTGGGAGCGATATTCCTATAGCGGGCATTGCTCAAACTCATCACTGGTTATGACTTCAAAACTAGATGGGCTATGGCCAAAGATGATGGCTAGTTTGACCATCAGACCTACTTTTATTTAGCGGATTAGTACTAGTCAAAGGCGTTAGGCCAGACTAGTGGAAATCATGGCTAAATTATAAGAGTAAGTAGTGTCTATAGAAGCGAAGAAGTAGGGATCCGACTGAGATTATTTATTCTCGAGTAGTGGGAACATACATTTATAGACTACATCGATGGATTACTAATGACTAGGGATAACATGATAGCATTTGAGTCATAGCTGATTAGTTGACAAATAATGTTAAGTGTACATTCCTTAAGTCTAGTAGAATGGAATCCGTGTTTGATAAGTTGAATGTGGGATGGATAGTGTGATTCCATTATGTGCCAAGAACATTGTAAGTGGCCGAGACCCATTGTTCGATGGTAGGTATTGGGAGAATTTATAGGAGGCATTTGGATATTTGGCACCGATCGATTTTATGACATTGAGACTGAACCATGGTTTTTGAGATTTGTAGGCCTATTTATAGCAATATGAGATACGAATCAGGTTAGAAGGAGTGCAATTGAGTAGTAGAGCTTCAGCGGGGTGAAAGTGAAAACGATAGGATATGGAAGACCGAGAAGAGCATGAGGACCGCTTATCCAAAGCTCTTTTAGAGGTTTGATTTTATTTTTATCGTTGGCTTTCTTGTTAGATATCACATTTGATGTTTTATACTAGATAATTTAGTATTCTGCATGCTGAGATAGGCACGGATGTTACATTTTGATGATAGATCTTATGTATGCATGTTTGGTTGTATTATTAGCATTTAAGATGATAGTCTATGTTTGTATGGTTGTTAGGCATGCATGATAATTAGGTTTTGATAGAGCATACTTATTTGAGACGATTGCTAGATATGATCTGGTATATTATAAGATATGAGATGTATACATATCTATGTTTTATCGGGATTTTTCCTAGACCTAGCTACGCAAAGGAGGTACTGTCGAAATTTTCCGTGACATAAGTCAAAATTGAGAGAAAAGTCAATGTATGGGATGTTAGACGTCGCTAATAGTTGATAGAGTCGGTAATATATGATATTTAGTTGACTTGCTTTCAATTAGTGAGTTGACGCTTTTGTTTTCCATTGTCCATATCTTTGGAAATAGGTGCATGACTTAGACGTTTGGTTTAGCCATGTTGATTTCAGATTTGATTGTGATTGTACTTAGGGATGAGGATGATGACTCCAACTGATTATGAGTCTATTCCCTCTGTTGTGATTGCCTTCCATGATCGTTGTTGAGAGTTAATAAGGGACAATTTATCTTGTATCGTTGCTTATGCAAGGGTATTGGGTTGCGTTTCTTTGTCCTTAGGATTTCAAGGATGAAATCCTCTTAAAGAGAGGAGAATGCAATGACCCATATATTTAACGATAATGTACTTAAATAATTGATTTAAATATTGAATCGTTAATTAATCGACGGCCCCAAAATTTATTTTTTCACATACGATCAAATCAAGACACGATACCACTTCCAACGAGTTCGTATTGATGTTGTGAATTAAAGTAAGTATATGGATTGCTATATTTGGAGATCGAATGATCTGATGTTCAAAATGGTCTCGAAAAGCGCAAAATTATCATCCCGGATCACAGTATCATATAGCAATGAAATTTATACCATTGGGACCATAAAAATGAGGTGATGCACACAAATGAGTTTCATAGTGATTGGACGCACTGTTTGATCGTACGAACTCAAAACGCGTGATCGTTTTATTTGAGAAATTAAATAAAACAAATATAATATTATTATTTATATCACCCAAAACCCTTCTCTTCTATAGGCCGACATCTGTACCATTGAATATATAATGGAATCATGGCTACCTCCCTTATTTGATCTTCAAAATTCGATAACTCATTATTTGTTCAACGAAAAAATCCCAACCCACCTCTAATCAACTTGTATCGACGAGATTTTCATGCCCAGGTCAAACTTGTAGGGTTCGATCGCCTTAGCAGAGATCAACCCATATTAGACGTGCCTAGGGTTTAATCATATCGGAAAACAGGAGGATTTTGGACGAGTTCGAGTGCACCATAATTTTTATTTTGTCGAGGAGCATCTTTACCCAAAGTTTGGAGCTCCATGGTGTACCGAAGCAAAACGCATCAGTGGATTTGCTGTAGTTGATCGAGCAGCTTCTCATGGTGATCGTTGCGAAGAAGACGCATAGATGAGTGCATAGGTGAAAATGGTGTAAAGATTCGGGTAGTATCATGGGAGAAATCGGAGTTTGAGATTCATGACTAGGGTTTTCTGGTATCAAACTTTGGACATGTATGGCGTGCATGAATTAGCATTGGGAAGAGAGACTAACAAGGGTAATTAGTCGAATTAATTATATTTAAGCTATTTAATTATTTATTTATGTCGATAACTTATAGATCGCATTTTTTGCATACGAGGTCTATTTTGGACGATATTTCTTGCGTTGCGCTCATGGTGGAGAGCTCTTCGATTTAGCGCTGAATTGGACAGATTTGGATGAGGTGGGTGATATTGTCTCTCGCTATACTATGATCTATTGGATAGTGTTAGATTGACACTCGGGAATGATATAGGTTTTAAAATGTAATTTTCCTATACTTATATATCTACTATATTTTTATAAAAATAAAATTACCTTGAAATGATTTACAAAGAGTGTCACATATTTTCCATCAATGTGCCATAGTTAGGAAATTATTAGATTTGAGCTATTATTAGTATGATTTTTCACATTGGTTGGCATAGTTAGATTATACATATTATATGTATACTATCATGTACATTTGAACTATTATTGTCATTATTTCCCACATTGGTTGGTATGAATAGATTACATATATTATACTTATACTATTACGGACTTATATGCTTATTGGATGCATGTATGTTATTCTAGTTGTTAGGTGGAAAATGCCGATTTATTGGCGACTTGACGCTAGGGAATAGTCCATGTGTTAGGTTTCGTCCCCTTGATCGAAAACCCAAATAAATGGGATAAGTTTTAAGAGAATGCTGGATTGCTTACTGATGGATCTGAGGAAGTAAGACGATGGATTTGGAAAAGCTTCAGACTTCATGATAGATGCCAGACATTTTTAGTTGGTTAATACTTATCCATTTTTAGCTAAGTACATGACTAGAGTGGTTGGTATTGACCACCGTGGAGTGGTCGGTACCCATCACTGTTTATGATGGTCGATTTGGTCGACCTTTGACATGTATGGTGAGGAGGCTTCGAGGAACACGATATGGTGGTTCGTGCGGCCGACCCTATGTCTTGATGGTATTGCTCTTCGACGAGTGCTTACGATGATCTCGACGATTCGATGTTTTCGACATGATGGTCTAGTTCTTAGTGTTAGGTTCCGAGGTTGAAGGCTAGGTGTCGATTAATTGGTGTCGTAATGAGTTCCACATGGGCAGGTTTATAGAGGGTGATCCGTTGATAGAATGTAGAATGGTTCTATCATGGAAATGGATGAAGCCAAGGAAGAGCATGGAGATGCATGCTAAGGGATCTTTGATACTCATAGTGTTTTCTTTTGTACCCAAAGCAAGGGTATTTGTAGGGACGCCCATGGGTATGTTGATTTGGTACCCCGGATTGGAAGAATAGTTCCATGTACCCTAGGCCGGAAGAAGAGGTCAAGTATCAGCTTTAGGCCAGAGAGAGTACAACTGAAAATCGGGAATTTTATTCATTAATCCTTGGTAGAAGAATGGCCGTACGAGTTGTGATAGATCTATAGCACAACGAGTGATCGTTAGTATTGTTTGATGGATGTTATGTTTGTTATGGTTTCACTAACCACCTATCACTTTAGGGATGTCACACGAGGTAGGTATTAGGCATAGGGATGCCTAGACACCTTGACTGCTACTTAGTATGGAATAGGTATTGTAGATGAAGATACCTAGGCACCCCGGCAGATATTGAGTATGGAGTACCATTTATGACATTTATTGAATAGCATATTATCGATGTTATGTGCTAACTCTTTGGTTGCAGGGACAGGTTAGGTATGATTTGTTTACCCTCTGTTTCCTATACTATATCGACTTTTATAGTATTTTGATATTGTTTATCGCTCACACCAAACTGTTGTCTGATTTGAGGTTTTATGCTTTTCTTCTTATTATCTCGAGTGCTCTTAAATAAGTAGACTAGATAGTAGGTAAATAGCACTTGGTGCTGTGTAGATGGATGCTTTCTCATACTTATACTTTAAGCTTATTATTATCTATTCCACTGTGTGACACTGTGGAGTCTTGATAGTGTTTGACTTACTATTATATGAGACAGTGTATCAGTTGAGTTTATTTTCCAGTTGTATAAACTCTATTACTATGTTATATAATTTTGTGTATCTTATACGCTGATGATTAGTTCATATTGTTATTGCCATCTCTACTATTTTATATCTGTTGACTATTATATTTACTTTGATGTGATGTGAGATATATGATAGGTTATGTGATTATGTCGTGTTTTATTTCTTCCTCTTTTATTTTATTCTCTTCCCTTCTTTTCTATTTCTCACTTTACCTCTATTTTCTTTTCTTTGACAACCTTTCTGCATCGTAGGTGTACGGCGGTCGTCACATAAAATCTATCAAAGGATAAGCTATCCCATACCAGGCTATTGCATACCAAGCTATCATATGTCCAAACCTGTTGCAGGTCAAAGCTATTGCATCTCCAAAGCTATCATATGTCTAAAGCTATCACACATTTAAAGCTATTGTGCGTTGAGCTATCGTATGCTAACCTGTTGCATGCTAAGATATTACAAGCCAAATTCTAAAGCTATCGTAGGTTAAAACCTATCACAAGTCAGAATCTACTACATGTCACAAGCAAGTGAATGCCAAGGCTTTAAACTATTGAGTGTTTAATAGTAAAGCTATCAAATGTCTAGTTTTTGAGCTATTTAAGGTCAAGACTTTAATAAGCTATCGAATGTTAAATTTTACAGCTATAAATGATTGAAAAATTAATGCTATCAAATGTTGAGTTTCATAAGCTATTGATTATCAAGATTTAAGGATATCAAATGTCTAAATAGAGCTATCATAAATCATGATGGCAAATCCATAATTAAGTGAAAAATAATGTTTTGTTTTAATAAAGTAGTATATTTAATCTAACTTGTACACACATCATTGATTCACTGGTTGTTTTTAATTTACGTAGTGTTCCCTAAGCAATTTGAGATTTTAGCTCCTTTAATTTATCTTTCCCTTAATTACTTTTCAATAATTAAGGTTGAGTTAATATTTTCACTATAATTAATTCATAACAATGTGAAAATCAATAGGAAAATTCCCAAAAATTCATCAAAATTTCAAAACATCTTCTTCTACCTATAGTAAAATTTTAGAAACAAAATATTTAGTTTTATTATTTTTATATATTAATTTATACTCGAAAGTAGCCATTTTCACTTAGAAAATAATATTAATCATTTCTTCATCCAAAAATAAGAAAATTGAAACTCATCTCTGATTTAATCATATTAAAAATTCTTGATATTTAGAGAAGATTAAATCATTTTTCACCCTAAACCATGACCAAATTCTATTCGTTTAAATCATTAAACACATACAAAATCATTTCTAATCGTTAAGACATATTTCACAATATTTTAAAACAACCAAGTTACATCAAATAAGAATCCAAATGGGTTTGGAGGTAAATAGAGATAGTTTTACTCACCTAAGTTGTGACTTATTTAATTTTTAATCTTCTTCTTTCATTGGAAACGAGCTTCTACTTTTATTTTGATTTCTCTCTTCTTCTACCTAGGAATGGCTAGTCTTGTATTTTCTTTCCTTATTTTGTTTTTGTTTTGGATGAATGAGGATGACTGTAAAATGGAGTGGTGAATGGGTTAAGATCTTATATAATAATGATTTTGGTTTAGGTTAAATCCTTTATTACCTAATCTTATTCATTAATTTCCCTTGGTACAAATTTTTTCTGTAACAAACCGCATTATCGACCCTCGAAAATCGACACTAGTATGTCCGTTGTATCACATGCCAAACATTCAAGTGCTGGAAACACCGTTCGTTAGGGGAAAAGAAAGAAGATAAAAGATATAAGAAACTAAAAGCAAATATAGAATCTCACAGCGCAATGGAATAAAATATATTAATCAACATTACTCGTACAAGTCATTTCAAAAATGATACATCGGAGTTACACTAATACAGTTTCTAACATAGTACAGTTATAACAGTCTGTCCTTATACAACAGATATAGAGTACATAGTATACAGCGGAAACAAGGTAATAACTAGCTATCGATGAAGTCTCTTGCTCCGAGCTCCTCCAAAATGCATCCGTGGAAAACCTGAACTACTTAGCTGCTCATAAAAATTTGAGCACCTAAGAGTTTTAGGGAAAGAAAATATAACTCCGGGTCAGACATGGTTCTGTTGTAAGTAAACTCAAACAACTTGATTATTACATTTCAAAACCTTTTAAAAATCAAAGGTATCTCGTAAGACCACGCCGCACATTAGCACGGACGGGTTTTTACCTCACGATAACCAAAACACTTTTATACAAGATCCAATGATATTATAATAATGTCTAAGCACAAATACTAATTAGTCTTAGCTGAAATTGTTACATTAATTAAATTCCAGCATACTAGACTTTACAATCAAAACCGTAAAGGCATGTATTGGAGAATGGATTCCATACTATGACCAGGTAAGGAACTACCTCTGATGGGTACATCTCTAGAACAATGCACCCGGGTCTGACAAGGACATTTTGTACTCTGCCATACAGGACCGGCCTACCATTTTACTAGTAGTATCAAATATGTCATCATCCTAGTCTTCCAACCTTAATCAAGATCGCTCATGCACAACCAAATCCATAAAATAGGGTAATCTGGAAATATGATGACATACCCTAATGGGAGTGACCCACTTAGCCCTGCTGCATGCCCTGTTTTAGTCATTTCCAGGTTGATGAGGCTTGAGGCTACATTTTACCTTTTTGAATAGCAATCCCACTTGGAATGCTAACACTACCCTCCATGCAGTAATGCAGTGCTAACATTCATCCATACAAGCTGTCCAGGGTAAGGACAAACTATAGGCACTACTTTTACTACATCCACTTGGAATCACCTTCAGGACTAGTAGCAAGCAGGCCTTGCCCTTCAATGCTCCATCTTCGATTCCATATTCTTCAAGATGTCTTCAGTTCGAAACGCTTGAGTTGGATCAAAGTGGTTTTCAGATAACAGATTCGATCCCGGTCTCTTCGAAACAACTTTCGATAATTTCTGGTAAACTCAACCCCAGTTCTTTAGGAAATAAGCAGATAAAAGATAAGAGCGGAGTTCACCTCCTAACCATTAGTGGATGGATTTCCTTATCAGTTATCCTAGAAGAATGAAACGAATTTATACATACATTATAGCACCATTGATGGTAACTGTACCATATAATTTAAGCGTTTCTCCTAGATATTTCCAAAGTTACGTTTTGGTCTAGATTTGATAGTTGGTTATTTAACTATCAAATAACCAAACAATCAAACATTGATTAAAATCCATATAGGATCCTCTAAGCCTTTATTAATTAATCTTTAATTAATAAAATCACTTTATAAAACTTTATCTAAGGATCTTTTCTCAAACCACTTACATCCCTTTTACTTGGAAAACAATATAAACATTTACCAAAAACATTTGGAAAATTCTCTCTTCTCACATTCTATATTAAATGGCTAAACCATTCCCTTTCAAAACATCACTTACTATAAAACTCGTTCACTTTATAAAACCCATTCACTTATTCCTTACAAAAATTCTTTTATAAGTTCACTTCACATTTCAAACCTCTTTACAATTTTTCAAACTTGATTTAAAACGTCCTTCAAAAATATCTAAAATGATTTATAAACTCTCTTTCTATTTTTACAACTATTTAAAAATCTTCCTTCATAATTCCTTTATAGAATCTCCTTTATAAAGTATCATTTTCAAGGTATCATTTGTAAATCACTTTAGGTAAAACCTTTTATTTAATAAACCCCTTTTCAAAAAAAGATATTATTTAAAAAAAATTAACTTTATAAAATAATAATAATATTTAAAAATCATTTATAACCTTTGAACCCAAATTGATTTAAGAATTAAAGTTAATTCAAAAACATACTTTAGTAATTCGAAAAGAGGCTTAGCAATCCCAATGGTACTAATTTAAGTTACCCTTCAATTTCAATTCACTTAACAATTATTTACATATGTCAACATATATGTAAATATAACTCATATCCAAATAAGGGAATAACATGTCAATATGAACTAACTATCATATACATATCCAAATAACATAATAGTAGGGTGGTGATTTGTCCTGCAAAAAAGATGTCCAAACAATTCGATCAATTTATAAGAGAACGGGGATTTATTTTGCTAATACATGTCCACACGAACAAACAAACAAACAATTTATAGCAGAATGTGGATTTATTCTGCTAACACATGTCAAAATAACCAAACAATCTACATTATAACTCATTCATAGTTATATGGTTTCTTAATGGTATCAACACTTGAATCACTTGTATTCAAAACCATCTTTGAAAAAAAAGTACCTTTGAACCATTTTACTTTTTAAAACCAAAGGATTTAAAACTTTTAAACCCTTTTAAAAATAATTAATTAAAAGTCAAATCCTTATTTAAATCATAATTAATTTTAATTGAATCTTAACTTAATTTAATTAAATAGTTAAACAATAAGTAACTATTAATTAAACCCAAATTAATCCTTTGTAGATTATTTAATAATTAATTAAACCTTCATTAAATGTTAATTAATCTCAATTAATTAATTAAATAATATTTAATTAAACATAAATAATAAAGTAAACCTTTAATAAATATTTTATTATAAATTAAATCTTTAATCAAATAATTAAGCCCTTGATTAATAATTAATCCTCAATTTAATTAATGATAAATTAAATATAAATAATTTACTTAACCCATACTTAATTAGCTGAATTATAATTAGTTAAAATAAATCTTAAAGATAATTAATTAAGAACTAATTTTTATTTAATTAAAGTTAATAAACCTTGTTATCATTTAATTAACTATCAATTACTAAAACTTGATTAATTAAAAATTAATTATTAAATCCTTAATTAACTTTTAAAAACATTATTATTTAGTTTAAAAAATATTCACAAAATAATTTGAAGTATAAAAACCAAACTTTGCAAAAATCGAAATTTTAAGCGAATGCATCCATAGCGACTATCGCTACGGATACCTGTAACTTTAATTTGTTTCTATCCTTCCTTTTGAAAAATTTACCTTAAAGCTCACTAACTTTCTAAAAACAAAAATAAGTATTAAAAACTAAAACAAGTTTAAAACCAAATATTCAATTTTTATAAACTAAAACATAACTTTCTTACATAAGATTCCAAATTCTCCAGTACCCTACAAAGATACCAACTTCTTCTTAGGTTATACATTACATACCCAAGTCCATATGCAACCATAACATACAGGATAACATCATGCCACAAACATTAGCAAGATCAAACCTTTAACCATTTAGACTTCACATTCAAGTCTAATGTCCTTACATATCCAAGCGACAAGTATATTCATAAATATATATAACCATCACATGATAAATTAACCAATATTAACCATCACATCACACAATATATTAACTAACATAAAAGTAAAAACCTTTCCAAAAATCCATAGTTTACTCACCGGAAATCCTTTGAAAACTTGACACGCTTTGAAATTCGGGAAGCTTGGAAAACCACAAATTTTTCTCGAAAATAGGTCATTTTGCACTCGACTTTTGGATCCTTTCCTCTCAGATTTGGGAAAAGTTGTCAAAAAGAAAGTTTTACACAATTCTTTCCTCTATCATTTAAAAATAATAATTACTCAAAAAAGTTAAATTTGTGGATGTTATGACCAAAACAGTGAGGTCTATTTTCAGACATCAAAATCTAGGTTCAAAAACACTCTTGCAAAAAATGAATTTTTGGAGCAGCTAAGCTCGAAATAAGAAAAAATGGTAAACTACAAAGTTGTGGCCACTAGAATTCGACATGGTTTCAAAAAAAATAAAATCTCCATTTGAACTGGAAATGAAGAAGATATGGCCAAAGAAATAGGAGGAAAATTTGAGCAAATGGAAGGCTATTTATAAATAAAAGTAAAAAGGAAATTACCTAACTACCCTTGCCTTATACCCTCCACTACCTTATTGACATATCACCTAGCCTTCACCTTACACTCACACCAGCCCCCAAAGCATCACACCGTCCTTCCCATCAAAGCCAACATGAACTAAATGCATGTACTTTAGTGTATAAGCATGTTTCTCCCTAATGTCACATCATGCTTTACATTTTTTTTCATTTTGTTTTTATATTACTAAGGTGAATATATACACATATGTATATGCACACATATACACTTCTAATATATTTAAAGATATATGTGTTCTAATTATAGACTAATGCTCATAATATTTTCTGACAAACATTAGTTGACGAAAAGTCGAAAATTCGAAAAACGAATTCCGGTCACATTTTCTGTTATTCATCGAACTATATATTTTTGTAAACCAATTTTAAAAACTATTTCACTATCATTATTAATTATTTACAAGAGTTTTATCTTTATTATAAAAAAAATATATTTAATTTTTAAAATTAATTAAATATTCACAAATCAAAGCAGTGAAATTCCGGGTCGTTGCATTTTCATTCAAATACTCAAATTCATTACCTTATACCTATATGGCTCAGTTTTATTACCCTAATAACTCATATTCCATTAAATTACATATATTTAAGGTGTCTTACATTGATTCATTCAAATCACCTTTACTAAATCTTTTAATTCAATCCTCTTAATTATTTCTTAACGAATTGTATTATTCATTATTTTACTCATATCAGGGCCTTCTAAAATATGGGGTGTTATAGTCTCCGCTTCTTATAAAAATTTCGTCCTTGAAATTCAAACAATGCACAACGGTTACACTAGTTCTTTGCTAATGTAAATCATAAATCAACAATCATAATGTATTAGTACAACGACTAGCATATAATAATATCATATAACAAAATCATACTAGTGTCATTCCGAGTTAGAATAAAGCATACATGCCCAATCATGCAAGTCAAAATAATTTATGATAAATATTCCTAGTCTTATCCTTTATGATGAAGCAGCATACCTAGGCTCGACGACCAGAGGCTCCGACCTAACCCCCACCTTCACGCCGACCTACGACCTAACTCCCACCTCCATGCCGAGCTACGACCTAATTCCCAAATACCGACCTACGACCTATCTTCGCGAACAAATTACCACACCTCCACCTCCACTTCCATCTCCAGTCGCCTTTACCAACCTAACTCCTCTTCCCAAAATCGCGACCAACCTAAACCCCATGTCGCAGAAGCACTTCGCAAGTTCCACCCTAACCCTAGATCATTACCAGATAACTCGCGAGCGACATTGTTAAGTCGCGGCACTTGTTTAAGTCGTTGCCGAGATAAGCTCTCAGAGATCGTTGCCGAGATACCCCATGAGTCGTTGCCGAGATAAGCTGAGTCGCTGCCGAGGTAGCTGGAATCACTGCAGTTTTTAAGTCGCGTACGACTTAATTATAAGTCGCGTGAATATTTTTTAAGTCGGAACCGACCTAAAATACTTGTAATATTTTAAACTTTTTCTGAACTGTGTTGTAAATAGTATGCGACTTATGTTAAGTCGGAGATGTGATAAGTCGGTTGCCGACTTATGACTTGTAATTTTTCTGTGTTGGTGTGTTGTAGCCTATAAATAGGCAAGTGAAGTCATTTGTAAAGGTTGTTGAATATTGAATAAAATTCTCTTTTGTTAGCTTGTTGCTTTCAATTTCAATTGGTAGTCGAGTGTATCTCCTATCTCCACTAACGTCATTCGAGTGCGCTCGGATCATCGTTTGTTGAAGCCGATTCACGGTATCTTGTGCGCAAGATCAACGTCGAAGAATCGTAGATCTCTTTCCCGGTATCTTCGGATCAACGAGTCAGAGATAGCTAGAGTTCAGTATCTTCGGATCAACGAATTCGAGCATTTCAGTATCCATCAATACACAGATTGCTATTTACGTCGATTGAAGATCGTTTTGAATTATCCGCTGCGTCAGTTTGGTATCAGAGCTTGTTCTAACCAATCATAGTTAGATCGAGACTTGGAGCCTATTCATTTGAAGATTTGAAGTTTCATTATTCACGGCCGAGAATTTGAAGAAGTGGGTTGTGCTTTGATTTGAAGATTGTTTGATCGAATTTGCATTGGAGGCCGAAACTTTGTCCATCGTGTTCATCGCGATTTGCTACAAAGTGGAAGTTTTCGATCCATTTCATTTTGGATCAAAGTTCGAAAGGTGTTTGAAACTTGAAGTGTGAATTTGTTGAAGTGTTTGGGAAGTATTCAATCATGCCGCCAAGACGAGTTCAACGTCATCGCAATATTAATGCTTTGTACGGAAGAGAAGAAGCCGATGAGATGGAGCAAAGAATTAACGAGAATTTCAATGAGAAGCTTACGGAAGGGATTGGTCGATTAGAGAGGATGATGTTGGAGATAAGTCAAAATCAGAGAAGGGTTTCACCTGAATCGAGCCATGGAAGAAGTAGAATTTCACCACATTCTAATCGGGAGAGAAGTGTTGATAGTGATCATAGAAGCGTGGATCGAGATTGTGATAGAAATGTTGATGATCGAGGTCGAGATAGAAATGTGACTGATCGAGATCGAAGGAATGTAGATCGTAGGAATGTTGGTGGAAGAAATGGTGGTGGAAGAGATGTTGGTGGTCAGGATCGACATCGATATACATCGGATGGTGAAGAAGAGTATGATGGTGGTAGTGTTCATGGACGAGGACGTGGACGAGGAAGGAATCAGACGGAGTACGATCACAAGTGGGAATCTGGGATGAAGACAGAAATTCCAGAATTCAAAGGTGGTATGCAAGCCGAAGAGTTTTTGGATTGGATGGCTAATGTTGAAGAAATTTTTGATTTCAAAGAAGTTCCAGAACGTCGTAGAGTGAAGTTGGTTGCTACAAGGTTGAGGGGTAGAGCTTTGGCATGGTGGCAGCAAACTAAACTTACACGTGAACGAATGGGGAAGTCAAAAGTTGAATCTTGGGAGAAAATGAAGAAATTGATGAAAGCAACGTTCTTACCTTACAATTATCAATCTTTGATGTATCAACGTTTGCAGAACTTGAGGCAGGGCACAAAGACTGTTAATGATTACGCAGATGAGTTTTATCAGCTTATTGCAAGGAATGATATTATGGAAACGGAAGAGCAGCTGACATCTAGATTCATTGGGGGATTGAGAATGCAGATTCAGGATATGGTTAATATGTTCGATCCAAGATCTGTGGCGGAAGCACATCAGAAAGCGTTGGCTTGGGAGAAGCAGGGTAGACGAGGAGGTGGTGTGTTTACGAATTCCAATAATCAAGTGAAGGGTGTCGGTGGAAGTTCTAATATGTCTAAACCTATCAGTAAACCAGTGGTGAAGGAGGTTGAGAAGGCAAAAGTTAACAACGGTTTCAAATGTTACAACTGTCAGGAGTTGGGTCATAAAAGCAATGAGTGTCCAAAGCCAAAGAAGAGAGCAATGATTGCTGAGGTTGAGGATGAGGATGAAGAAGCTGAATGCGCTAATTCTTTACCAGTTGAGGAGGAAGACTTACTGTCGGGAGATGACGGGTATGCATTGATGATGAGGAGAAGTTGTTTAACACCGAAGCAAGAGGAGGAAAGCAGTTGGTTGAGGAACAATATCTTTCAATCTACATGCACTATTCTGGGAAGAGTTTGTAAATTTGTTATTGATGCTGGAAGTTGTGATAATATTATCTCTACAGAAGCGGTGAAGAAGTTGGAGTTGAAAACCGAGAAACATCCTAAACCGTACAAGTTAGCTTGGTTGAGGAAGGGTGGTGAAGTGAAAGTTGGACGTAGAGCTTGTGTGAAGTTTTCAATTGGGAAGAAATACAAGGATGAGGTTTGGTGTGATGTAGTAGACATGGATGTGTGTCATCTATTGTTGGGCAGGCCATGGCAGTTTGATAGAGCAGTACAACATGATGGACGGACCAACAGTTACAGTTTCATGTTCGAAGGTACAAAGATTACTCTGGTTCCGAAGAAACGCCAACAGGAAGAAAACAAAGTGGAGGAAATCGAAGAGCTGAAAACTCTATTGACTTTGAAGGAGTTTGTTAAAGAAGTTGAAGAAGAGCCGGAAATATTCTTGTTGATTGGACGAGAAAGCAGTGAAGAGGTTGAAATTCCAGAAGAAGTTAAACCAGTTCTGAAAGAATTTGACGATGTATTTCCAGAGGAGTTACCAACGGAGTTGCCACCGTTGAGGGATATACAACATCAGATAGATCTTGTTCCCGGTGCTGTATTGCCACACAGACCACATTATCGAATGAGTCCGAAGGAACATGAAGAATTGCGGAGGCAGGTAGAGGAATTGCTTGAACAGGGGCGTGTGCAGGAGAGTCTGAGTCCTTGTGCTGTACCAGCTTTATTGGTACCCAAGAAGGATGGGACCTGGAGAATGTGCACTGACAGTCGAGCATTGAATAAGATTACCGTGAGATATAGATTTCCAATGCCGAGGTTGGATGACTTGTTGGATCAGATAAGCGGAGCTACTATCTTTTCGAAGATTGATTTGAAGAGCGGATATCATCAAATTCGTATCAGACCAGGAGATGAGTGGAAAACTGCTTTTAAAACTAGGGAGGGTCTATACGAATGGTTGGTTATGCCATTTGGTTTATCCAATGCACCAAGTACGTTCATGAGGGTGATGAATCAGATTTTTCGACCGTTCATTGGGAAATTCGTGGTGGTGTATTTCGATGATATTCTTATTTACAGTGGGAGTCCAGAGGAACATTTGAATCATCTTAGAGAAGTGCTGATGGTATTGCGACAAGAACAATTCTATGCTGCAACGAAGAAATGCGTGTTCATGACGCATAGTGTTTTATTTCTGGGGTATGTTGTTTCAGAGAAAGGAATACAGGTTGACCAAAGTAAAGTTGAGGCGATCAGAAATTGGCCGCAGCCCAAGACGATAACGGAAGTTCGTAGTTTTCATGGGTTGGCTTCATTTTATCGAAGGTTTGTTCCACACTTTAGTAGTGTGATGGCGCCTGTTACAGATTGCATGAAAGGTAAACAGTTTGCATGGACGGAGGAAGCCGAGGTTGCTTTTGAACGAATCAAAGATCTTTTGACCTCTGCACCAATTCTAGTGCTACCTGATTTTCAGTTGGTGTTTGAACTACATACTGATGCATCCAAGGTTGGGATTGGAGGGGTGTTGAGTCAGAAGGGGCGTCCTATTGCATATTTTAGTGAGAAGTTGTCCGGAGCGAAGATGCGATACAGTACATATGATGTGGAGTTTTATGCTGTTGTACAATCTATTAAACACTGGAGACACTATCTATTTCAGAAGGAGTTCGTTCTGTATACTGATCATGAAGCATTGAAGCATTTACAAGGGCAAGACAAGATTTCAGCAAGACATGCATCGTGGATTGCATATCTGCAACAGTTTACTTTTGTCGTTAAGCACAAGTCAGGGGTAACCAATCGTGTGGCTGATGCTTTGAGCAGAAGGAGTCATTTGTTGACAACAATGAAAGTTGAAGTGACTGGGTTTGAAATGTTGCCGGAATTATTTGTTGAAGATCCTTACTTCATGAAGTTTGTTGATAAAGTTAAGGAGGGAAAGACGGATGAGTTTTTGATGGTAGATGGGTTTCTTTTTAAAGGAAGTCGATTGTGCATCCCGGAGGGTAGTCTGAGAATGAAGATTATCAAGGAGTTACACGAAGAGGGACATGTTGGGAGAGACCGTACCTTGCAGTTGGTTTCACAGTCCTACTTTTGGCCATCGATGAGGAAAGAGGTGGAAAGATTTGTTGAGAGATGTCATATTTGTCAGGTTTCGAAAGGAACTGCGACTAATGCTGGTTTATATATGCCATTACCTGTACCACTTAAACCATGGGTTGATGTGAGTATGGACTTCGTGTTGGGATTACCGAGGACACAGCGAGGTAACGATTCCATATATGTGGTGGTGGACAGATTCTCGAAAATGACACACTTTATTGCTTGTAAGAAAACGGCAGATGCTGTTCATGTTGCTCAGTTGTTTTTCAAGGAGATCTATCGACTTCATGGATTACCAGAATCTATTGTGTCAGATAGAGATACTCGATTTCTGAGTCACTTTTGGTTGAGTTTGTGGAAAATGGTGGGAACAAAGCTGAAGTTTAGTAGTGCTTATCATCCGCAAACTGATGGACAAACGGAGGTGGTTAATCGATCGTTGGGAAACTTGTTGAGGTGTCTTGTTCAAGATAATCTAAAGAGTTGGGATGTGAAGTTATGTCAGGCAGAATTTGCCCATAATCATGTTGTGAATCGAAGTACGGGGTTCAGTCCATTCCAGATTGTTTATTCGAGCTTACCGAAGGGGCCTTTGGATTTAACGGTAATACCACAAGCAAAGAAGACAGTTAAGAAAGCTGCTGATTTTGTGGAAGGGTTGACAGAATGCCATAGAATCGTTCAGGAACGATTGGAAAAGGCAAATGAGAAGTACAAACAAATGGCGGATAAGAAACGAAGGAGTGTAGTCTTCAAAGAGGGTGATTTTGTTTACGCGGTATTGACGAAAGATCGTTTTCCAGTTGGGACTTACAACAAGTTAAAAGCTCGAAAGATTAGACCAGTAGAAATCTTGAAGAAAATCAATGATAATGCTTATCAGTTAAAGTTGCCAGATCACATTCACACTGCTGACGTTTTCAACGTTAAACATTTGATTCCGTACCATGGTGATGAGCTTGTTGAAAAGGAGAGAAGTACAAATTCGAGGTCGAATTTCTGTCAACAAGGGGAGGATGATGAAGCAGCATACCTAGGCTCGACGACCAGAGGCTCCGACCTAACCCCCACCTTCACGCCGACCTACGACCTAACTCCCACCTCCATGCCGAGCTACGACCTAATTCCCAAATACCGACCTACGACCTATCTTCGCGAACAAATTACCACACCTCCACCTCCACTTCCATCTCCAGTCGCCTTTACCAACCTAACTCCTCTTCCCAAAATCGCGACCAACCTAAACCCCATGTCGCAGAAGCACTTCGCAAGTTCCACCCTAACCCTAGATCATTACCAGATAACTCGCGAGCGACATTGTTAAGTCGCGGCACTTGTTTAAGTCGTTGCCGAGATAAGCTCTCAGAGATCGTTGCCGAGATACCCCATGAGTCGTTGCCGAGATAAGCTGAGTCGCTGCCGAGGTAGCTGGAATCACTGCAGTTTTTAAGTCGCGTACGACTTAATTATAAGTCGCGTGAATATTTTTTAAGTCGGAACCGACCTAAAATACTTGTAATATTTTAAACTTTTTCTGAACTGTGTTGTAAATAGTATGCGACTTATGTTAAGTCGGAGATGTGATAAGTCGGTTGCCGACTTATGACTTGTAATTTTTCTGTGTTGGTGTGTTGTAGCCTATAAATAGGCAAGTGAAGTCATTTGTAAAGGTTGTTGAATATTGAATAAAATTCTTTTTTGTTAGCTTGTTGCTTTCAATTTCAATTGGTAGTCGAGTGTATCTCCTATCTCCACTAACGTCATTCGAGTGCGCTCGGATCATCGTTTGTTGAAGCCGATTCACGGTATCTTGTGCGCAAGATCAACGTCGAAGAATCGTAGATCTCTTTCCCGGTATCTTCGGATCAACGAGTCAGAGATAGCTAGAGTTCGGTATCTTCGGATCAACGAATTCGAGCATTTCAGTATCCATCAATACACAGATTGCTATTTACGTCGATTGAAGATCGTTTTGAATTATCCGCTGCGTCACTTTACCTCCCAGGTACAGTCATCTACATCGTCACTCCACTAGATGCAAATAAATCTAATGACCTTATTCCTTAACTCTTTCGTATAACGACTTAATATCCCTTTTAATCGCATAACATAAGTCAAATCTGGTTTTACAAATAAGTCCTCGATCGTTCTCGGTTCTACTATTGTATTTAGGTCATGCACAAAATTTGTCAAATCTGATATATGAAAAATATTATGCACACCCATCAAACCACTTAGTAACTAAACTCGATATCCGAGTTCACCAATCCTCACAATTACTTAAAACAGTCCTACATACATGGGTGTTAATTTTCTCGCCTTCCTAAATAGCATAACCACTATGCTAAAATATCTTTATGTCAACTTTCTAAAAGGGATGTTAAAGCTTGCAAATCATTATCAATCTCGGTGGTTTTGGTTTCTTGAACGTAGTAAATATCAAAACCCAACTAAATAAGATGGTTTCAAACCTCACAGTTTTTATTCCTAACACTAGAAATAGTGGAATTGGACCAAACCTAAAACTAAAACATTTTTGTTAAAATCAAAATCCACAATAACATTGTTCTTATTCTTGTAAAAACTAACAAAAATATAAAAAAAAATTAGTATTTTTGCAAGAAGAAATAAAAAATAAATATTAAAAAATAAAAATAAGAAACCTCTAATCATCAACATTATTCATGCTAACAATAGCAAATCAATGAAATACCAATATAATAGAACAAAACATCCAAACTCAAAGAAAATGACATAGAAGACAATCCGATATGCAGTGTATAAAAAAATCAAACTGAAAAAAAAAGTCAAAATAGAAAACTTAACCAAAGCAATTACTAAAAAATGTTGTCAAAGAAGACAACTAAGGAATTTAAATATAGCAAAGGAACTTACAACAGTCGATATGAGAAGAATTGGAGTAGAAATGGAGGTTGAGATTAGTGAATGAAATTGTTTTTATAATCGAGGTTGAGATAAGATTGCAAAAAAATTTGATGAAGATTACTTTTACTAGAAAAAACAAAAAAAGAATGAGGGATAATTAGGGTACTTTAAAAAGTACATTCGTGTCACGAAAACTAAATAAAATGTCTAATGACATACTTAATTAGAATCAAATATGTATTAATATCTTGGAAACTAAATATTAATCATCGTCATGAAAATAAATTCTAGTATGTGGATTAGGACTAAAACCTAATTTCCAATATATATAATGCAAGCTCAAAAAATAGTCACTATGTACACAAAGACGAGCTTAAAGGAAAATAACTGACCAAGCTTTTTTTGGATTTTCAAGGGTTAACGTCCCAAAAATAAAAGGACGTAAACTTAAGGGTGATAATGTGAAAAAAATACCTAGTAAACTAAGTGTGTATTTAATACATGACCAACATATAAACGTGTATTTAGAACACGACGAGTGTTGGATGTGTATAAAATAAACACCTAAAAGTTGGGCGTGTATTATACATCCAGAAATTGGGGATCTATTTATTATATGCTCAGCTTATATGTGTGTATTTTATGCATGCCCAAGATTAGGCATGTATCAATTCCCACCTACCATATTTCCCTTCATGGCACCCTTTCATTCTTCAATTTGAACAGAAAAATCAACGAAATGCCGCCACGACAAAGTGTCATAACTGGGAAAAGACCAGACAATAAGCATGCAGATGAGGCCGGTGGTCCTATACATTTCATTCCAGCACCTAGGATGATGATTGACCATCTTCATGATGTACAACAGCTTACAAAGGGGTATACATGGAAAGATTTTACAGCAACAGTGCAGGTGTACTTTCAAAACTCTTTCATTGATTTATGTGCTTTCTTCTTCCCTTTGTCATTGTATTTAGTCTAAACTAAGCATAACATCTTTGCATTTTTTAAATTCATTTTAGATATTGAGTTAGTAATTCATAGTAGTTCAAAAATTAGTAATAATAATGTTAATGATAATTTCCAATTTGAAACAATCTAATGAATTTCAAATTCACTCTTTTATGCTATATACGAAATCAAATTGAACATATACATGAAATTTTAAAACTACTTAAATTGGAAGATTAACAAATATACCAATTGCACTTCGTGTCCCATACTATAAGTATTAGCTCACTTGTTTTTATAATCATCGCTGAGAATGAAATGTATCTTCTCTAGATGATTTTTGTTGTAGCTATAACTTGAAAACTTTTTCGTTCTGATCATTTCTACCAGCGGAGTATTTAATAATGGACCCATATGTAGTATAGTTCAAAATCTTCGGTGCTTTGCCATATGGTAGTCGAATGAAAGTTAATACAGTTGTGATATAACTGGTGAAACAAAAGTTAATTGGTATAGTTTATGTATGAAGGGAGTTAGAGATAACTATTGGATTTCCGAAATTGTGATCATTAATGACCACTGAAAATTAGATATGTAGTTAATACAAGTGTGAAAAACATGCGTGTATTAAATATAGTTTTGCATATAGGCGTGTATTATACACATTCCTAATACTTGGTTTGTATTTAATGCATGTTCAGTTCTATTAACAAAAACACTAGACAAACACTATACAAGGTTGATATTGGATTCGTGATGTACAACCACCTCCAAAGGAGTCCTCAAAAAAGATAGTGCTACCGATCCAGATGTTTTTCCAATCCTGTAAAGACATCATCTGTCTGATCTTTTCCATGCCATTCAAGATTTTTTCATTGGCGACCCCATCCCCCAAAGTTGGTATGCTACCAATATTGTTCATATCCTAAAATGGAGAGCCCTAAGATTTGCTTGACCTTAGATCCATTAGTCTCTGCAACTTCTTCAGTAAAATTATCTCTAAAATACTTATCATTAGAATTTCGCTATCCCCCAAAAGGATCATTCCACCATCATCGGCCGGGTTCATTAAGGATGGGGTGATAACAGGCGTTGTTCTCCTCACTCAATAATTTATTTCCCAAATCAATCACAAAATTTAAGGGGCTAAAATTGTCATACAAGTTCATATGGCTAAAGCTTATGATTGGATATCTTGGTTTTTTATCCTTAGGGTTCTCCAGGCCTTTGGATTTTCAAGATCACTCGTTGATATAGTCCAGCGGCATGTCTCTAACTGTTGGTATTCTATTCTTGTCAATGTGATCCCAATGACTTTTTCAAATCAAGTCACGATGTTCGACAAGGGGATCCACTATCCCCAAACATATTCATCTTTGTTATAAAAACCCTTATCCATAGCATTCATGATCTCATAGCTGATGTATCATTAGTCATTTTCCTCTTCCTTTTAGATCTCCTATTACCTCCTCTCACTCTCTCCTTCATTAATGACATTCTCATCTTCTCAAATGGTGAGTCTTGATATGTTTGAAACATCATTAAATACCTCCATGCTTATGAAAATACCTCAGGCCAACAGATTAAGCTTGACAAAAGTTCTATCATTACTTCCACGCTTACCTACACAAACTAAAAGGCAAATACGAGATAGAAAATTGGGTCAACAATCTCTTCCCCTCCCATAGGCTATCTAGGGATTCAGCTTTACAAAGGAAGGAAAAAGAATCACTACTTTCAGAACTTAACTCCCAATTCCAAATGCCAAAGGTTGATTGGAAAATGGAGCTCTTCTCTTTTTTCCCAGTCTAGAAAATTAGTCCTAATCAAGTTGGCCCTTAGCTCTCTAGGTTTGCATATCTTCACTTCAACTATCCCCAATCAAAGCTTCTCCCACAAATATAAGAAAATCTACTCTAATTTTTTCTAGGGTTACCCTGAAATTATCAACACACACCACTTATTTTTTTAGGAGTACATCTATGGGCCAAAGTCTGAGAGAGGCCTTAGCCTCCATGACCTTCGTGATGTCTATACAACTTACACTTACAAACTTTAGGTCTTCTTTCGAAAAAATGACTCTCTATCCAAATTCCTTAACCATAAGTATCAAAGATTTGAGGATCGTAACTTCATTTGCATCCCGAACAACACTAGTGAAACATGGAAGCATATATTAAAAGTCAAAATTTCTTCTGATTTAGATCCTATCTAACCTTTGGTATCAGGATGGATCCAAGGGTGCTTCAAACTATAAGATACATGAAACTTTATTCGTCTCCTATATCGGACTTATCATCCATTTTAAATGATTTGGGATAGCCGTATATTGCCTAAAGTATCCATTCAAATATGGAAAATTCTGCATAATGGTCTCCCTTTGGACATCAACCTCATGAGACTTAATACCCCTATCATCTTAAAACATAAATGTTTCACTAATAGTTCTATAAAATCTAACATTTATTTGGTGCTAGCAATCTAGCCCAAAATGTTTGGAATCATTTTGAAGGGCTTTTAGGCCAGCGTTTCTCTACCCTCGATCTTCGTCATTGGTTAATTTCATGGTGGTCCTATGCTCGAGGTAATTCCATTATATTCTATATCGCATCATCCCATCTTATATATGTTGGAAAATCTGGTGTGCTAGAAACTAATGTATATTCGAAAATAAACAAAATAGTGTTCATGAAACAATAAACTTGACCCATGATGATACTAAGGTTATCTTTCAAACTAAACACTATAAAGGCCCAAAAAGTAGGTTTCTAGACTCATACATTGTAGACTTTTAAATTAATACAATATTTGATGCACTTTCATATATATGCCATACACATTTTCCATACCACCTTTCACTTTTGTCACCTTCTCCATTGGTTAGCTCCTTTTGCTCCTAGTTGCTTCTATAATTATTGTTTTTTGTTGGATACTATATAAACTATATGATACTTCACTCCTATTTTCCCAACATTAATCTAGCTTGCTAGTTGGACATTAAGTTTTATTATAGGGGCAGAGTCATAGATGACAATCCATAGATATGTTACTTATACTTTAGTTGTACATTCGTGTTATGAAAGCATCAACTTTAGCATTTTTATTTTTTCTCTTTTGTAAGCCACCAAAGGAAGGCACTTTTCCTTCACCATGTTTTATATAGTGGGTGACATTCAGGAGTTTTTGCACACTCCCTCCACTAGGTTGTTACCTAACACTTGTGGATGTGGTGCTTTCTCTTGGATAGGTCTTTTAAATAAAACCTTAGATAATAAACTGACTAATTAAAACATTCGATGCATAAAGATTTCAGATTTTTTGAATTAGACAGAGCCCGTTTTGCCCAATTGACGGAGATCAAGAAAATTAGATTGTTTATTGTTGATGCGTCGGACGTGTGGGACGCGTCCGACATCGTCCGATGCATTGACAACAAGTGATCTAATTTTAGGATGGATGTGCGAAGGATTGAAAATGATATAATGTGGCTGGACATTGATAAACTCGACCGAAGTTTGGCTTTTGATGGATGTGGGGGGATGGGAAGTGATATGATGTTGCCCGAGCTCAAAAAACCATTTCGAGAGGCGATAGTTGTATCTGGATGGCTTAACACTTTTTTAGGGTTGGTTAATATGGACATTAATAGGGTGTACCTAAAAATATGGGAGGAGTTTGCGAGCCACCATTAGCAGAGAAAAAACTAGTTTTTCCAACTTTGAATATCTTATTTCTAGGGCCCAATAACCTTTTGTCGGCATGGTATGTTGGCCGTTCAACCTTTTCTTCATCTCGTACCAAGGCAACGCTAATCGTTTGGTCAATGACTACAATGTATAAATAGAGAACTTCCCCGTCCATGGGCTTTGAGAGGATGGGGGTGCGGCTAAGTGTTGCTTTAATTCTTGATTTGCTTTGGTGCTGCGATCGGTAAATGTGAATGACTTTCCTTTCTTGAAAAGGTTAAAGAATTGGTTGCATCTTTCCTTTTCTCTGGAAAAAAGGCAACTAAGTGCGATGACCGTCCCATTCAAACTTTGTAACTGCATGACTGTGCAGAGGATCTGCATATTTTGAATTGCCTGAATCTTGTTCGAGTTGGCTTCAATTACCTTCGCACTACCATATAACCAAGGAACATTCTGGAGTGGACAATAAAAGAGCATTTCTTAGGATTCAGATTCATGTTATATTGACAGAAGATGCCAAATTTTTTGGCCAATTTCTATACATCCCCCGGCCTTCTCTGACTTGACCAATAGTCATCCACATACATTTTCATTACCACCAATCTTCTCTGCAAACTTGCTATTGATGAGCCACTGATGTGTTGCACCCGCATTGCGAAGCCTAAACGACATATAGCATTACAGCCCCATGTTTGTGATAAATGATGAATGCTCTTGATATAGACAATCAATAATAATTTGGTTATATCCACAGTAAGCGTCCATAAAGGTAAGAAGCTCATGCCCACTGATTGCAACAAGAAGTTAATCATTGTGCGGTAGGGTAAACTATCCATTGGGCAGGCTTTATTGAGAGCCTTACTCGGTTTTCAAATTAACGCTATGTGGCTACCCATATTGGGTACCCAGGTTCCTTGAGGAAGCCATTGTTGAGGAGTTTTGTAACAACCCGTAATTTTTTGATAATTAAAACTCTTAAATTAAATAAGATTTTGAAATTTAGTATTGTAAGAAATTAAAATTTATGATTTATCAAGGAGAAAAATAATTAGAATATGATTTAACAAGGTTGTTTGAATGTTATTGACAACTATTTTAATGTAATTTCAATCAATTGAAATAATTGTAAAGTTAATTTGGTTATAATTTGTAAATAAGGAATAAAATAATTGTTGGAATCAATTGAAATTTAATGTAATTGAAATATTGTAATTAATATGGTAAAAGATGTTAACAGTAGAATATGAATGTAATAAAATGTAAACTAACATTAATTATATTCATAAGGTAATAATTGATTCAATAAAAAGAGTGTAAATCAAAATTAAAGAATTTATTGGAATTTAAAATATAATTAACTAAAATTTTATTACAGTTGTAATTGAACGCTGAATTAGTGCAATATTTAAATACTGGATTTAACATGGAAAATTTATTTTAAAAGATTATTAATTTCTATGTAATCAAGACGGATAAAATTGTTAACTTTTAAATTTGAATTTAAAAGTGATTAAATCAATTTAATAATAATTTATTTAATTAACGTGTAAAATTAGCAATTTTGGCCAACATCTTGGATTTCGACGAAACTAGTTTCATCGGATCCGTAACAGTGAATTATTATAGGATTTCAAATTTCGTAGCGATCGGACTTATCGTTTGATCGTGCGAGCTCGAAACGCGTAGAAATCAATTAATATAATTTAAATAAATATAATTTGATTTTGAAAGCTAACTTCTATATACGATGGAATTAGGGTTTGAAACTAGTTCCTTTGAGTTTAAAAATATCGAAAACATTATTTCGATATATTGGATGACCCATTTTCGTTTCAAGAACGAAACGGGCTTTTTGGGTCGTTGTTATCGTTTCGACCCAATTCGATCTGTCCAGTCATTCTTATCCATCTATCTATATAAAAAGATATTCCTAAAACCCTACTAGCTTTCTGATTTTATATTTCTGTACGTACTTTTCATTTGCTACTTCCTCCTTCCCAATGGCTGTCAACCCAAACCCTAATTTCCCAATTCAAAATCAAATTGAAAATTCAAACTCCTCAAACCCTATCAAATTATATATCGTTGAAAAGGTCTCGACGAGCGTAATCTAGATCTGTTGTTTGTTTTAGCAATTGAGTCTGGGATTGGCCAGAAATCATTGAAGAAGTTTTAGTCGTCCATCCTACGGTTTTCAATTCGACGGTGGATTGTCGGCTATTTGACGATCAGAAGGTTCAGGCTTGTAGAGGGCGTCGAGTAGAGTGCATCCGTAGGGTTCGTTCATGACAACTATGCAGAGGATCGCCTGAAAGTGTCGGAGAAGGAGGCCGCGGCGGTTTGTCTCAGGCGATGGCAGGGGACACCGCGTGGCCAAGTGGAGGTCGGCCTGGATAGGAGAGTTCAGCGGCGATACCTAATCTGGACATTGACGAACGTATTGGTGGCGGTGGACAATCAAAAGTTGGCGGCTGAAGGCATCTGAGTGGTTTGAACGCGTGATGTACGTGCTCGTGCTAGGGTTCTGAAGGTATGACTTTTACGATTTTACCCTTCAATTTTATTTTATTTAAATTTAAATTTTGAACGTTCTAACTTCAATAACATTTTCATACGTGCTCAGATTTGGACGCAGTTTCATCCATTGCGATCGTATCAATATTCAGTTAGTTTGGAACTGGTTTGGTTGGATTCTGAGACTGTTGGATTTTTGGGCTTTATTTGGATTTTAAATCATCGATAAATCAAAGGTGAGTGATTTAACCCACTCACAAACACTAAACATTCTTATGTTAGTTGAATAAAATTTATAATGTGATAAGAATATTATTAGTTGTTGTTCGGTAGTTTAATTTGACATTTTAAATTTAAATTGAATTTTATTGAATTAGATTGCAATTTAAATTAATATTGAAATTAAATTGATAGTTAAATACCTGATATTGATAATCAGTTAATTGTTGTGATTTATTGGCTGATTTGGATGTTGATTGTGATGGATGTTTATTTGTTGACATTTTGGATGATCGGATATATATATCCTTGTTATCACTATGGGTTGAAATGATACATACCCGAACGATCTTATAGATTAGGGAAAATCGTTATGGGTTGAAATGATAAACCCGATCGATTTTATTGATTTGGAAATTATTGATTCGGGATACGGGTTGAAATGATGTATACCTGGAAAATTTAACTATTTTGGGGTTGAAATGATACATACACTATCACTTGACCATAGAGTAGAAAATTATATACGGACACCGTTGGTCGGTTTTAAATTATTTTCTAAATAGTAAAGTATGTTTGATTTTTAAATTTTATTTAACGATTTTATTTAAAATTTATACTTGGAAAATAATTTATTTTATATGTTTTAAAGCTTCAAATTATAAGTTAATATATGGTTTTAAATGTAAATTTAAGATTTTAACTTATAATTTTATTTAGTTTAAATATATATTTTAAATAGTTTAAAATTATAATTTAATAAAATATTTAATATAGTTTTATTATATATATTTTAAATTTAATTCAATATAATAAATATAGTTTTTATTTAATATAATAAATATAGATTTTATAATAACTTCAATAAATAAAAATGTAAGTGGTTTTGTAAGGAATTTATAAAAGTTTTGTAAGAGATTTTATAATGGATTTTATAAAAGGATTCTTGTAAAAGATTTTTATAAAGGATTTCATAATGGTTTTATAAAGGTTTTAAAGGATTTTATAAAGGGTTTTATAAAGGAATTTGTGTAAAAGGATTTGGAAGCGTATAAAGGAATATGTGTAAAAGGATTTGGAAGCGTATAAAGGAATATGTGTAAAAGTTTATGATAAAGGGAAGAGTTGTAAATTGTTCTGGGAATTTATAAATAGTTTTATAAATGGTTTTAAAATGTATAAATAGTTTATAAATGGTTTAAGAGAGATTTATAAATTATTTTCGAAATTGATTGAAAGAAATCTTCCTCGGTATTTCTGAATATATTTATACTTTTGGTATAAGTATATGGATATCTTGATATGAAAGTATGAACTGTTTTCTGGATTTATTATATAAATGTTTTATGAAATGACCATGGTGTGAAAATTTAACGATTGGTTGTTAAAGAGACCAGGGTCGGGTGTTGTCATACTCTCTGCCAATTCCGAAACCACTTTAACAACTGTGCACATGGTGGAGAATCCAGAATGAAGTAGAATGGTTTTGCGAATGCTTCTAGTATGAGGTAAAAACGCAGCCCTGACCCCCTCGGGTCAGCTTGATATGACTAAAATCAGGAGCCATAACTAGGCCTAGTGAGGTCGCTTCTCCGATCAGACACGCTTCTTTAATACCATATATGTTACTTTGTGATTGATTGGTGGCCACTTCGATTAGATTATGGGAGTGTTGTTCGAGGTGGGCGGTAGTAGCTGTTATGCGTTACCACCAGCCTGGTTCCACAATACGGTAGAATCCTACCATGGGTATAGCCTAGTGTGCTCTATCATATGTCTTATCGAGCCCACTACGATTTTGTTTTGTGTCGTACCTTTGGAGTGCTCCCTGATATCCCACCGGTTTGGTGGAGTTTACAGTACTGTATAAACTATGACATTTATATAAATGTGTTAAGGGGTATATGGGTAACGCCTTAACGCTATTTTCAATATTATACTTTACTACTAGGCATTACATATATAGCGTATATTACTACATATGTAAATAGTTTAACAGATCCTTAGGAGTTGGAAATCCCGAATATCTCTTAAGTTATTGTGCGCACGTTATACACTGGATAGGAGATAAAAAATCCCGTAAACATCTCTGAAGCCATTACACTCATATTTATTTACTGTTGATTTAACTTACATAAGATCTTTTAGTTCTAACTCGAGTGTTTTGTCTTTTCTTTACGCTCGGGTCAGCCTGAGCATTTCAACGTTGATGACCTTATAAGTATATATTATTTTGAGATGATTTGCAATGAAATCCGGTATTTAGTTCTTAAGTTTTCTGTTAATCAATGATTTTCAGTTATTGTAATAGAATGAAATCTTGACTATTTTAATAAGTTGGAAACATTCAAATTGAAATCTTAATTAAAAGGTAATTGTTTAATGAAAATATGAGAAATTGGAGATTTGTAACTTGTAAATTAAAAGATAATGAAAATTAAGAAGATGTAATTGTTGAACATTTTGTTAACTAAACTGAATAAGATAAATTTGTATAACATTCAATTACATTCTAAAAACATATATAAAACTTACCAGAAATATTGAAAAGTTGAAGTGTTAAATATGAATATGTAACAAAATATTATACAAGTGAAAACTTAGGTAATAATAATGTTCAAAAAATGAAATCATGTCAATATATAAATTAAGAGTTAAGATGTTACAAGACATGTTATAAACTTAAGTTAATATTTTGAAATGCTTAATAATTAAACTGAATAAAAGGAAAAAGTGAACACAATTTAAGTAAATAATTATAAACTTAAGAAATGTGAAATGATTCATTGATGAATATTAATATTAAAATGGAAATCAAGGTTATAAGTAAATAATAACGTGAAATAAACTGCAGTAAAATGTACGTAATACTTTAATAATGGATTCATCAATGTTCTAAATAATTGAATGGGAAATAGTTTATGTAAGTAAGTGAATGTAAATAAATAAAAGATGATTCTTTATGAATGAATGAGAATTAAAATAAGTGAAAAGTGAATAATGTGAAAAGAAACAAATAGAATAAACTTAAATAATATTTAAATTTCTTTGTTGTTTGGCTTATGGGATGTTTGGGAAAGGATACTTCTAATTATTTGAGGTTGTATGAATAATCTATTACGTAATTATCTAAGACTTTTGAGTGTAAGGTATGCTTGATAGTTTATTTATCCCTCTTGTACGATTAAAAGTTTTTGAACCTAAACAAATCATTAGTTTTGGTTGCTATGGATGTATGACTGATTCCTTTGTTGCATATGATGGTTGCCTTCTTTTTGTTTGCATAAGATTTTTATATATGACATGTTGTTTGTACTATTGATTTGAAACAACTAAAATATTATTCTTTTACATAATTTTAACTCTTTTGGATTGCATAAGTGAAATACAGGTTTATGGAAGCAATAGCTACTACTTTTGGTTTCATAAAATAAAGTTTGTTTGCCCGACAAATAGGTATGTTTTCGGATTACGGTTTTGCAACGATATTTTAATTGTTTTTCCGATGGTTTGGGATGTTGATTATTGAAATATGATATATATATATATATTGTAATTATTGATATTATTATTTTGTCTGGACCTAACCGCGCAAAGGAAACTCTGCCAAAATTTATTGTGAATTTAGGACTTTGAAAATTTTGTGAAAGTTGACTTATTTACTAATTCTTATTGAACTAAATTATGTAAATTAATTGTTTATAAATTGATTATTTTAAATGAAATTATATCAAGTTTATTAATTCATTCTTGTTCCTTTTCAAGGATGAAAAGTTTTGAGTGGGGGAGAGTGTAATGACCCGTAATTTTTTGATAATTAAAACTATTAAATTGAATAAGATTTTGAAATTTAATATTGTAAGAAATTAAAATTTATGATTTATTAATGAGAAAATTAATTATAATATGATTTAATAAGGTTGTTTGGATGTTATTGACAACTATTTTAATGTAATTTCAATCAATTGAGATAATTGTAAAGTTAATTTGGTTATAATTTGTTAATAAGAAATAAAATAATTATTGGAATCAATTGAAATTTAATGTAATTGAAATATTGTAATTAATATGGTAAAAGATGTTAATAGTAGAATATGAATGTAATAAAATGTAAACTAATGTTAATTACATTCATAAGGTAATAGTTGATTCAATAAAAAGAGTGTAAACCGAAATTAAAGAATTTATTAGAATTTAAAATATAATTAACTGGAATTTTTTACAGTTGTAGTTGAACGCTGAATTAGTGCAATATTTAAATATTGGATTTAACATGGAAAATTTATTTTAAAAGATTACTAATTTCTATGTACTAAAGACAGATAAACTTGTTAACTTTTAAATTTAAATTTAAAAGGGATTAAATCAATTTAATAATAATTTATTTAATTAACATGTAAAATTAGCCATTTTGGCCATTGTCTCAGATTTCAACGAAACCAGTTTCTTCGGATCCATAACAGGGAATTATTATAGGATTTCAAGTTTCATAGCGATCAGACTTATCGTTTGATCGTGCGAGCTCGAAACACGTAGAAATCAATTAATAAAATTTAAATGAATATAATTTGATTTTTAAAGCAAACTTCTATATACGATGGAATTAGGGTTTGAAACTAGTTCCATTGATTTTAAAATTACCAAAAACATATGTTTCGATATATTGGATAACCCATTTTTGTTTCGGGAACGAAACGGGCTTTTCGAGTCGTTGTTATCGTTTCAACCCAATTCGATCTGTCCATTCATTCTTATCCATCTGTCGATATAAAAGGATACATCCTAAAACCCAAGCACTTTCTAATTTCATGTTTTTGTACGTACTTTTCATCTGCTCCTTCCTCCTTCCCAATGGCAGTCAACCCAAACCTTAATTTCCCAATTCAAAATCAAATTGAAAATTCAAACTCCTCAAAACCTATCAAATTATATATCGTTGGAAAGCTCTCGACGAGTGTAATCTAGATCTGCTATTTTTTTTCAATTGAGTCTCGGATTGGCCAGAAATAGTTGAAGAATTTTCAACGTCCATACTAGGGTTTTAATTCAACGGTGGATCGTCGACCGTTTGACGATCGAAAGGTTCAGGCTTGTAGAGGGCGTCGAGTAGAGTGCATCCGTAGGATTCATTCATGAAAATTGTGCAGAGGATCTCCTGAAATTGTTGGAGAAGGCAGCGGCGGCAAGTTGTCTCAGGCGATGGAAGGGGACGCCGCATGTTAGGTGGAGGTCGGACTGAAGAGGAGAGTTCGGCGGTGATACCTGATCTGGACGTTGGCGAACATATTGGTGGCGGTGGACAATCAAAGGTTGGCAGCTGACGGCATCTAAAGTGTTCAAACGCGTGATGTACGTGCTCGTGCTTAGGTTCTGAAGGTAGGACTTTTACAATTTTACCCTTCAATTTTATTTTATTTAAATTTAAATTTTGAACGTTCTAACTTCAATAACTATTTCATACGAGCTTGGATTTGGACGAGGTTTCTTCCATTGCAATCGTATCAAAATTCCAGACAACTTGGAACTGGTTTGGTTGGATTCTAAGACTATTGGATTTTTGGGCTTTATTTGGATTATAAATCGTCGATAAATTAAAGGTGAGTGATTTAACCCGCTCACAAATACTAAACCTTCTTATGTTAGTTGAATTAAATTTATAATGTGATAAGAATATTATTGGTTATTGTTTAGTAGTTTAATTTGACATTTTCAATTTAAATTGAATTTTATTGAATTAGATTGCAATTTAAATTAATACTGAAATTAAATTGATAGTTAAATACCTAATATTGATAATCAGTTAATTGTTGTGATTTATTGGCTGATTTGGAAGTCGATTGTGATGGATGTTTATTTGTTGACATTTTGGACGATTAGATGTTTATATCCATGTTATCACTACGGGTTGAAATGATACATACCCGAATGATCTTATAGATTAGGGAAAATCGTTATGGGTTGAAATGATAAACCCGAGCGATTTTATTGATTTGGAAATTATTGATTCGGGAGATGGGTTGAAATGATATATATTCGGGAAATTTAACTTTTTGGGATTTAAATGATACATACCCTATCACTTGACCATACGGTAGAAAATTATATACGGACACCGTTGGTCGGTTTTAAATTATTTTCAAAATAGTAAAGTACGTTTGATTTAAAATTTTGATTTTTAATTTTGATTTAATGATTTTATTTAAAATTTATTTTTGGAAAATAATTTATTTTATATGTTTTAAAGCTTCAAATTATATGTTAATATATGGTTTTAAATGTAAATTTAAGATTTTAACTTATAGTTTTATTTAGTTTAAATATATATTTTAAATAGTTTGAAATTTTAATTTAAAATATTTTTATTATATATATTTTAAATTTAATTTAATATAATAAATATAGTTTTGATTTAATATAATAAATATTGATTTTATAATAACTTTAATAAATAAAAATGTAAGAGGTTTTGTAAGAAATTTATAAAAGTTTTGTAAGAGATTTTATAATGGATTTTATAAAAGGATTCTTATAAAAGATTTTTATAAAGGATTTGATAATGGATTTATAAAGGTTTTAAAGGATTTTATAAAGGATTTACAAAAGGAACTTGTGTAAAAGGATTGGGAAGCGTATAAAGGAATTTGTGTAAAAGTTTATGATAAAGGGAAGAGTTGTAAATTGTTCTGGGAATTTATAAATGGTTTTATAAATGGTTTTAAAATGTATAAATAGTTTATAAATGGTTTAAGAGAGATTTGTAAATTATTTTTGAAATTGATTGAAAGAAATCTTCCTCAGTATTTCTGAATATATTTATACTTTTGGAATAAGTATATGGATATCTTGATATGAAAGTATGAACTGTTTTTTGGATTTATTATATAAATGTTTTATGAAATGACCACGGTGTGAAAAATATAATGATTGGTTGTTAAATAGACCGGGGTTGGATATTGTCATACTCTTTGCCAATTCCGAAACCACTTTAACAACCGTGCACGTGGTGGAGAATCCAGAATGAAGTAGGATGGTTTGGAGAACGCTTCTGGTATAAGGTAATAACGTAGCCCTGACCCTCTCGGGTCAGCTTGATATGACTAAAATCAGAAGCCATAACCAGGCCAAGTGATGTCGCTCCGATCGAAAACACATCTTCGATACCATATCTGTTACTTTGTGATTGGTTAGTGGCCACTACAATTTGATTCTGGGAGTGTAGTTCGAGATGGGCGGTAGTAGCTGCTATGCGTTACCACCAGCCTGGTTTCGCAATCTGGTAGAATCCTACTGTGGGTATAGCCTCGTGTGCCCTGTCATATGCCTTATTGAGCCCACTTTGATTTTGTTTTGTGTCGTACCTATGGAGTGCTCCCTGATAGCCCACCGGTTTGGTGGAGTTTATAGTACTGTATATACTACATCATTTATAAAAATGTGTTAAGGGCGATATGGGTAACACCTTAATGCTATTTTCAATATTATACTTTACTGCTAGACATTACATATTTAGCGTATATTACTACATATGTAAATAGTTTAACGGATCCTTAGGAGATGGAAATCTCGAACATCTCTTAAGTTATTGCACGCAAGTTATACACTGGATATGAGATAAAAAATCTCGTAAACATCTCTAAAGCCATTAAACTCATATTTATTTATTGTTGGTTTAACTTACATAAGATCTTTTAGTTCTGACTCGAGTGTTTTGTCTTTTCATTATGCTCGGGTCCGCCTGAGCATTTCAGCGTTGAAGACCTTATTTCTGGAGGATGAAGATGGAGTTTAGTATTATATTATTATTATTCCACTTATCGTTATCCTATTATATTTGTTGTATGTATAACTCTGATTGTATTATAAAAGAGTAATCAAATGTATTTGTAAAACAGCTTCATGAACTGTTTATTTGATTATTATATTTTGTCATTCCGTTGTGAGATTCTGTGTTTTGTTTTTCCTTCTTTTCTCTTATTTTCTTATTTACCCCATTAACAATCCTCCCTTTTGAATGGTTTGAGTTGACATGTGTGGTTTATTGTCGATTTAAACCGTCCAAAAAGGTAGGTAGTTACAAGTTTTTATAATTCCTCTTTTAATGCACTATATCGTTGTGGGGTTATGGTTTCTTCTCTTTTGATGGACATGGTAAGCCTTTAGGACGATATTGATAGCATGGAAAATGATAGGGGGTTTATGTCAATCATGTCATCATGCCTCCAAATGAACATATCCTTTCTTCAAGGAATGTATCAGATTTTCCCTAACTTCTGGGTCTAACTCTATGCCAATTTGGATGACTTGATGGGGTTGTCATTGTCTATCATCACGGTTTCAAACAGGGTAGGAGGACTTCCATTTGGGTTTGTATCTCCCATGGGAGGGTCAAGTGGATCGTCGCCATTATTTTTTGTGTTTATTTCTAGGTAACACAAATCCAGTGCATGGATTACATGTTCAATGTGGTACTCAGTCGGGATGGACATCTATACAAAAACCTCGGAGCTTTGGCAACCCGTGACTCTCATATATGAGTCTGCCGCTGTGAGAGATGGAGTTGTTGCATCAACTGCCCTTACTCAGTAGTTGGGTTGAAATTTTTCGTTTTATGTTGCTATGAGTTCTCTTGTTTTGTTAGGACTGGTTAGGGAAAGATGATCCCCATCGTCCTCTCCTTTGGCATGAACAAGAGCATTGCATGACTCTCGTGTTCTCTTAGATGCAGGGAATGATGTATTTTTTTTCAATTGCTTATGCATTATAGGTAGCCCCGACATGAATGCAAGCACTGCATAGTTATTACATTCTCTCATGTTCACCATCACTGAGCATCGTTGATTATTGTTTTAGCATAAGGACTCTTTTCTTCGATATTGTAAAGAGGCCCTGTAGCAATCCTTGGTGGCCTATTGATTGTTTTGGATGCATATGATACCTCTCTTTATAGAGAACTTCATAGTGAGTCACTGATATGACGTGACTATATCCAGGTCTACCAACATCAGTCAACCTGTTAAGATGTTATATGAGATATGCAATATATTACTACAAAGTTAACTGGATCTTCATAGAGCAGGGAAACGCAGTAGATGATTATGTGTGAAGTCAAACCCATAGGAACAATCCCGACACCTCTGAATCCATTAATGGGTAAGGCACAAGGCATGAGGCTTGATGATGGGAGTTTTATTTGATCAGAAAATTATTAAATATTATATAAATGGAGCTACCCTATCTGTGGAGATCTAATGTACTTTAGCACCAACGGTGTTGACTGGCATGGCCATGGAGTTGTAGTGAGGTAGCAAACTCCTTTCTTATCTTTGGCTGAAAAGATGATGTTTACTTCATCTTCTTCAAACCGAGAAGCCTTTAGTGCTCAAAGCTCGATTGGGTAGATTTGGTTATTTAAGGCGAGCACCCTCATGTATTAACCTTGTGCTCCCTGCTATCTCTAACCATGTGAGGGCCACTAAAAATTGATAAATGTTGGTTTTTATTACGACCACATTATTGTCGTCAACTTGCTTAGGCTAGGCAGTGGGGTTTTATCGAGTACTTCTTTGTTCAGCCTGTTGTTTTACATATTGCACAAGTGCACCTTTGTGGATCAACCGCTCTATCCCATATTTTAAGTGGCGACACTAGTTTGTGGAGAGGTTATTAAATTGATGGAACTCATAGTATTTCTCAATGTCTCAAGGCTCCTCCTTTCACCTTGATTGGGTGGGAGGAGGACTTTGGTAGGGTGCACGATCCCGAATGGTGGGATAGATGGTTCCATATCACGAGTTAATTAGGTATAATAGTGTACCTAAGATTAAATCAAGAATAGTATTCAGTGTGCTCTATTATGATTTGGACTTGTTTTCTCTCATGCCCTCCTTATCACTATTGGGCAAGTCTGCCTCTTCCATTTGCATGATGCCATTAGATCTTTAGAAGAAGTCGGTCAAGGACAAAGCGGGATGTTTTTGTAATTCCTTCCACATCTTAGACCAGTGCCTCACCCTAGAACATAGGACAACCGATAAGTTGTTCTTGTCTACTTCCCTTGCATAGGTTAATTCAATGTTGAAGCGGTTGACATAGGGGTGAAATGACTCATTCGGCTCATCTTATGTTGCATGGCTTACTTAGCATCATAATTTTCGTTCACAAGGCAAAGAAGCAATTCTTGAAATTTATACATAACTGGGCCCAGAAGTGAATATTGCCTGCTACATGTGGCCAATTTGGTCAAGGTAGTGTAACATGAGGCATTGCATTACCAAGGAGCTGACCAACTCGGGTGATGGAGCTGTATGCCAAGATGTAGTTAGAAGGTAGGCACTGTTGTTATTATTATTTATTGAGGTATGCTAATTTCGATAAATCTATTGCTCAAAATCTCTTTGTAAAAGGGATCCCATTCTCATCGTTGGATAAACTCTTGTTGCATTATTCTTAGTCTGGGTCCTTAACATCTTCTATCGCGTAGATGCCATTTCTTTTCAAAGGCCCCATAGGATGGAAGTAGAATTGACCTCTAACTGGTGAAGGACTCCTTTGATGTCTTGTAGGTGAAAGAGAATGATGGCATTGATACAGTCATGGGGAACAGTAATGACAAATAGGGGTAGGTGACCTCCTGTTCCTATTGCCAAAGGGCGACCTGGAATGCTGAGCCAATTTTTCATGGGATTTGGCTTTATGGACCTCTCTTTGGGGCCAGTGGAATAGTTGGAAAATTGGTAAATAATTTAATTTAATATTAATAATGTGACAATATGGTATAATTGGAATTAATGAATTAATTAAATATATAAATTACAAGGAGGGGCAAAATGGTCATTGTTCAAACGTTGGAATTTGATGACGAAAATATTGTTATGTGAACGTCTTGTTTTTTTGATTCGCGTAGTATATTTTGTTTTTTTAGTTTGGAGTATGTATAGAGGATTTACGGATGAAAAGGTAGTCTTGTCGAGTAGGCTCCAAGGGTTAGGCTTTTGAATTTGAATTTTGGCGGGCTTGAATGGTTTACTCGAAAAACTGAAGGAAAAAAATATGTATCCCATTTCATTTCAAAAACTAACTCTTTAACTTCTTCCTCCTCCTTTCTCAAAACCACTTATAATCAAACTCCATTATCTCACCCAAATTCCCATCAAATCGAATGAAACCAAGGTGTTGCGGAGCTATCGAATAAGGCTACGAACCTGAAGTGGTTAGGAGGCAAAATTCTTAAGTATAAGAGCCCAAGATGCTCGTACAACGAAGGAAAGTGATGAATTTTCATTCATAGTTTTAAGAATTCAACGTCCAACTTCAAAATGACATGTCTCCTTCGGTTCTCAATGGATTTAGGAAAAACCAACAAATCAAAGCACATAGACAGTAATATGTATAGATATGAGTTTGACGGTAGAATCAAAAGGTTGGTAGTGCAATAGGGTCGGAAAATAAGGAGAATAGTGTGAATCACATAACTCATTTTCAACCTACAACATCAAACTTCAATTTGCATATCTTCCACATTTCTTAATGAAATTCAGCAATCTACCCCTCGAATCGACCATATGGACGAGGAACACAATCTGGAAAAAAGAGTTAGTGTGAAAAATGGAAGTTACTAACTGGAAATGGGTAGAACAGCAAAGGTAGGAAGCAATCTTGGAGTTTTGGTGAGTAAATCATCTATGATCTAGTTATAGTGTTTTGATATTGGTATAAGATGCTTTAAGGCTATTCTAGGACTTAATCAAAATGTATAATTGTCAAAATAATTAAATCTGAAACTATGTAAATAAAAGTATGTACTATGTTTGTGAGAAATTGACACAAACCCAATTTCAACACTAATTCGAATCAAAACCTTATAAAAACCATAATTTGATATATATGAATATGTTAGGACCTCAGAATAATGATAGAAAATATATATATGATATAGAGTCTTTTGAAAACAAAATATGAAGTAAATAATTAAATCTAGAAATCAAAATATATGAAATAGGAAGAAAATTGCATATTTAAGATGTGCATCGGTGTATGCACACCGGTCCGCCAATGGACAACCTAGATTTAATATTTGGGATTTTTAATGCCTAATTTGGTATGGGATTGATTTGGCTTTCTATATGGTATTCTCAACAACTCTATAGTGATATCTTAACCGGTGTGGTTGTTGTTTGGATGCTTAGTTTGGTGATAATGACGGTGTACGGTTTTAGTGTATGCAGTTTTCGATGAATAAACGAAATATATGGAACTTGGCGATGATGATGAGATACAAGTACATTGCAAATGGCTTTGAATTGCATGTTTGATAATGTAGTGTAAATGGCTTTGGACGATAAACGAATACCTAAATCATGTAGTGCGCACGGGGGGTCCTTGATTCATGGTATTGACGAGAGTTCTCATGTAGAGCAACGAGGCTGGTCCAGGAGATTTTGATGTTGACATAAATCGACCTGTACTGCATGTGGCGGGACCAAGCATGAGTCCGATACATTTTCTATCCTTTACCATAGGTGGCGAGAATCGAATAGTAGTTGTAGACGTATAATCCTTTACTGTAGGTGGTGAGGCTAGGTTATGTATCATGAAATCCTTTATCGTAGGTGGCGAGACCAGATTTCATATAGGGGATCCTTCATTGTAAGTATTCGAAACCAGGTCATTTTTAGATAGTATAATATCATTCTGTTGCATATGTGACCTGACTAAAAGGTATTATACTTTAGGCTTAAATCATGTTGTATCGCTGTCATGGTAGTATACATATACTAGATTGGCTTTTTCTACTCAGACATATGTATGATCCATTCCTTTTTATTTTATTCATATTGTTCGGTTTGATGGATACTGGAAATGTAATGGATCAGGAAGCGAGATTGTGTATATTGTAAATATTATATATAAGTGTTGTATATAACATGTAACTTAAAGACGATGTGACAATGTGTGGAGTTGATTGGGTTTGGTTTGTATAAACTAATGTAGTAGTATAATATATATATAAATAGTAAAATTTGAATAGTATGATATCTTATGTGACCATTCGCTGTAGGACTTTGAAAGCTATTAGTTAGTATAGTTTTATTCTATGCTCTCTTTATAAATCAATATGTATTATCTTCAAACAACTTGCTACTTTGGGACTGCATTGTGTAGTTACAGGGTTACAAAATGGCAAGCTGTTACATTTTGTATCAGTGCATAGGTTATAGGATTATGGACGTATTGAGAGAGCGTACTAGTATTTTTTATGAAAGAGGGAATTAGGCACAAGGACAAACTTTGAAAAAAAATTAGGCTGAAGGACACAAAGTTTCTTTTTTGGGTTGAAGGACAAACTTTGAAAGAAAATTAGGCTGAAGGAAAATGCTAAATATAGTTAGCATTTTGTACAGTGCAAACATTGTACAAAATGCTAATTATAACTAGCATTATATCCAGTTTTACATTGTACAAAATGCTAGTTGTATTAGCATTGTCCTTCAGCCTAATTATCTTTCAAAGTTTGTCCTTCAGCCTAAAAATAAAACTTGTTGTCCTTCAGCCAAAAATTTTATGAAAATGTGTCCTTGTGCCTATTTTCCACTTTATGAAATATATAATAAATATATATAGGAGTAGAATATGTTTATAGTTGTTCCAGTTGAATTATCTATCTACTAAGGGGTTGCTAATGAATCCTAATTATGGATAACAATGGTGAGTAAGGTAGTGAAGAAGGAAACTGGAACAAAGATAAATATTGGTAGGGTACAACCAAAACTAGAATGGTGCTAGAGTCGAGGTTAGGGATATTGTGGTGTGAACATCCACATTCGATTCCACCGATATTTATAGGCGACGAGTCATATCAGTGTAAACCCCATAGTATGTGCATTCAATGTATGAGAAGTGGTTCTTAATATTATTTTATAGTTGAACCCTAATTTGTAGTAGGGACGTAGCCAAGCACTTGTGAGAGTATATGCGATTGCTTATATTCGATTTGTTAGATGCACTAGATAGGAAGCTAGTGAGGATGGTAAGCGAATTGAGTTTCAAAAGTAAAATATTTTTTAAGAATGAAAATTAAAGGGAAATAGGAAATTAGTTTTGAAAGTTGGAATTATAAGTTTCGTTTATAAGAAAATTTATGCATTTATATTGTAGTTTGAGCATTTGGATAATTTAAAAAAAATAGAGATTTAAAGTTTTAATTCAAAGCAAGTAGAATTCTAATGTCTTGATATATATTCATTCAAATAAGAAGTTAGAAGATTTGTGAAATGAAATTATTTAACATATATATAGTAAAATATATGGATTGAGATCGCAGAAGTGGTTTTCTAAATTGTAATAAATATGGTAAAGGGATGAAGTGAATTTTAAATCATATTTTCATATATATAGGATGTGTTATTTAAAAGTGTTAGAAATTTTCTATTTACAAAATAAATTTATGTATACAATATATATTTAATAAAAAATACTATAAATTATTTGAAATGATGTTTTGAAGCAAAGGTATTTTAGAACATAACTATTGTTTATTTAAAAATTATATATGTGTGTGTGTATTAAGTGCTTAATATTAAATCATTGAAGGTAAAGAAGTGATTGGTGCTAAAATTTAATTATAAAGACAAAGTAAGTGTTTGATGAAAGATTTTATCTTATAGTTTTATGTAAATGAGATGTTTGGATAAAGTAATATTTTGAAAAGTGATGATGTATTTCAAAATGCGAGTGAAAGTTTTAAATTTGGATATCATAATAATTTCTAATAGCAAATCTTTTATTTTAATTATAAAGTATAAAAGAAGTTTTGAACGGTTAAATTAAAAGTTGTTTGATGAGTTAGAAACCAAATAAAAGAAGTTTTATGCATTAGAAGCGGCCCTAAGTGTAAATTTTCCACCATCTGTTGTAAAGAGGGAAAAACATATCATAAAAGGAGATGAGTTATAATTTGGGATAAGGAATGTGAGGGCAATTAGTTCAAGTGTAAGTCCCACATAGTGCATGAATGGATTGATTTTGGAGTCGACTGAATAACTTATTATGCGATAATGTTGGATGCAGATAGGAATGGGGCTTGGATAAGAATTAGTGGATTGGGCACGATTTTGTCATTGTTGTGGTCCCGATAGTTTTACAGAATTGGACAGGAAAGAAAGATTGTGGTTATGGTTAGAAAGAGAAAAGTAAACCAAATTTTTGTGTTAAAGCAAATTAGAGGAAAGGTGGTTACAAAATAGCAAATTAAATTAGTTGATATTTATATGAAAAAGATTTGAGCCTAAGCTATACTTATTGTATTGGAAAATTTTAAAAATATAGTTGAAATAAATTTTAAAGCTGGTTAGTATAAGAGGCGTAAGTGGTATTGGAACTTCAACTGATTGTATCTCATTAATCAATTTACTGAAATATTTTGGAGATGTGGATGAAGATTTTAGTTGAAACGCTTAGAGTTTATTTAGGATATGGTCACAAGGACCTAATGATGCTACTACATAATCTGACTCATTGACCAGTCAATAGTGCAAAAAGTGAAATAATTGACATTCACATTCTTTCATTATGTGTCATTGCGATACTGATCAAAGGTGGAAGCGAATGATATTTAGATTACCTTATTGTTTGATATCGTTGCAATGGTGGATTATTTGAGTTGATTTGTGGATGGGCACCGTTGATCCGACATTGCAGGTAATAGTACACCATATATATTGTTTGGTTGATGATTTGGATTGATTTGAGAATGGGAGTTATTGACCTGATGTTAAGGGTAACATTACACCATTTATGTTATATGGCTTAGATGGATGTTGTTCTCCAAGCAAGTGATTATTGTCTTGCTATATGTATTTTGTGGCGATTGCTAAAGGTTTTCGATATTTTAGTAATAGATGCGATTGCGAGTATATGATTTGGTTTGAAATTAGATGTGACATGGGTTTGATGGTACGTTCACTATACTAGGACATCATTCCTTTTTCCGATTTTTTTAGATATATTATGACGTAGGGTGTTATTATGATTGAGAATTATATTGATTTGATTTATATGGAGAGGCACCGTCTCTGTTGAGTTGTCGTGTCCATGATATAAAAGAGTGATAAGTCGATAAAACGATATATGGTAAAGGAAATATTGATTGGTTATAATCAGAAAATGAATTGAGCTTGGATTTTGGTTGTGAAGGGTACTGAGTATGATTTCTCAATTTTAAAGGAAATTCCATATTTTATTTAAGGATGAGTATTTTGGTATGATAAATGAGAATGTAGGAATACGTGGATACGGATGGATATTAAGATCGTATGAGTTAGTGTTATTTATAGATAAGATGAAGTTCTTGGGTTTTATAGATAGATATTGTTAACGCAAAAAATGGTGCAACACCCATGATGTGAAGTATAATGAGCCAAAGCTCGATTTTAACACATTTAATGACACGATTAAGCATGGCTTAGTTGGTATTGACTAAATGGTGTTAAGAGATCAACATTAGGCTTAGCATTCAAGGCCTAGTACAAAATGATATCATTCAGGAATGGCTCTACGATGCTCATGGACTTTTGGAATGAAAATTTTGAAAGCCCGTATAGTCTTTTGGAACAGATTGCTCAAAAGCCTATATATTCCTTTAGAATAATACATTCGAAAGTCTATGCCACATGATCAAAGGAGATAAAAGAATATGTCGTAAATATGTGCGATATCCCAATAAGCATGTTAATGGACAAGATAGGCAATCGACTTAGTTCATTGTCCAATGTCCATATGTAGGTGGCAAGATAGTGATATGCGTATGAACACTAGTTTAGATTGAAGCCCATACGATTTATATAAAATCACAACAAGCTTTGGGTCCAAAGAGCTTCATTATATGCATGTCCATGTCCAATAATGTCAAAAGTGCACAATCAAGGTAATAGGCATATTCAAATCCTTGTTCATATACTTTTGTCATAATTATAATCGAATTATGTTTTTCCCTAATTCAATTTGGAGTTACAATTGTTTAATTTTGAGAGGAGAGAAAAGAAATGATCACCCCCTCTCCAATACTCCTAAGTCCGTATTTATAGGGGTAGAAGTATGGCATAGCGGCTTGACTTCATTATGCATGAATTTCAACAACATCAACGTCGCATAGTACTAGGCCTTGCTTAATGATGACATTAGATATTCCTTGGTAAATAGTAGAATTTCGGCACCATCTCAATAGTAAAGATATTCGGTATCAATGACTTTCGACGTTGATGGATTCTTCTATGACGATCAACACTCTTAATTGATAGGTGACGACAACAGTTTGAAGCGACACTAGTATGAAGCAGCTTTGATAAGTATCAGCACTGATATCGAGCAGCATCGAGAGTTTGCTATATTTAGTTAGGAGAACGATTTGAATAGGGACAATTGGAAAGTGGAGGAGTTGATCCGATCTTTTAAATTTGATTTCTTTCCAATACGTTTTCAATTTGATTTATTATTAATTTAGTTAATATCTAGGTTTAGTTGAGTAATTTCTTGGATTCATTATTATTTTATTTATATTATGGATTTTGTTATTATCTTGATATGTTTTGTATATTGTGATTTCATGATTTACCATCATATATATGTTCACCATGTGGTATGCTAGTGTTATTGGTTGCATACATATAGAATTTATATAATCACCCTAGGATGCTTGCATCATGCTTTATAAGTCATATCATCTCATTCATATAGGAGAGCCCAAATGTTAGGTATTTGCATATATAATGCCATATGTCATCTGCATGCATATTATGATGTTATGTTATCGGTTGCATATCATAAAGTACACACATACCATATATATATATGGTATGCATGGATGCTTAGTTTGATTTGTTTATTGGTTATATAGATGATTGTTTGGAAGAATGGCCGAATGGTTGACTTTGAAGGCTTATATATTTGTGTGATACGGGAGAGTGTGATGCATTCTTTGTCCCTTGGGAATTTTAGGGACGAAATTCTTTTCATGGGAGAGAATTTGATACCCCAAAAAATCAATATATATTTTAATTTAACATTAATAATCTAGTGCTAATAAAGAAAATTCATTGTATTAACTTCCACGGTGTCTTTTTGAAATTCCAGAAATACCTTTCCGTTTTCTTGTGCACTCATACTGTCATACCTCCCATCGCATTCATCCCTTCTGTTCCCGTCCTTCTTACCTAAAAACCAATCATGTTCATCCCTAAGCCCCATAAATTCTCAAATTCCATACTGTAACGATCCTGATTTTGCCCGCTCGAAAATCGACATCCATACTTTACATCGTACTCGAATGCCGCAGATTCGACCGTTCAAATCCGAGTCGCCGGAGCTTATAACACAATTAAGTAAACAACACAGCGGAAGAAAGAAAACAATATAGATATACAACATCTGATACAATATCCAGATACAATGATGATACAATGAATATCTATATACATCATATGATACAACAAATAGCAGCGGAAAAGAAAATAGATAACACCAGCAGTGGATAGAATATCTCCAATAGAATGCTCCAAGATAAGCAACGTAAATCCATGAACTCCAAGAACTGAACTAGCTTCCGATAATCTACCAAACCTGAATATCTGAGAAAACCCAACTCTAGACTGCCCGTGTGGAAAATAGTGGGCACCCAGAGTTTAGGAAGGAAACAATAAACTCCAGATCAGTCATGGGACTGGTGTGAGCAACAAAAACAGTTTATCTTTAAAACAAGCAACAAAGGCTTTTAAACATTGAAATCCGCAATGCTTTTCGAAAATGAAACTACCATAAGACCTCCCACCACACACACAATGCAAACGCAGAATTGGAGGAGATTTCTCCTTATGATAGTCAAACATGCTTACTACGCAAAATCAAAACTCTTTTGATATTATTACTAGTGCATAGTGTAGAAAAACATTTCGAAAATATAATATAAATCTTAGCCAGCATACAACCATTGTTGTATGCCTACTATAGCTACTACGTTCAATAGCAGGTTACCGCCACATTCCATAGCAGGTAATACAACTAAAACCGTACAGGGTTCGTACTGTTTCTTTGGATTTCCAACAAATGATCAGGCTAAGGAACTTCCTTACCGAAATAGAAACGCCTCTGGAAAGACGCCCCGGATCCTAACCGGATCTCTGCAAACAAAAGGCCGACGCTACCTCACGCTGTATAGCTGTAACTAGGTAACTAACACACGAGTCATGTCATCCCCCGGTCGTTACCGACCTTTATCCGCGGGATCCCGAAAACCAACAAAGCAACATCATACAGTAATAAATTACCGTGTCCACATGAGTTAAGTATCTGGGCTCCATACCATGATACCACCCTTTATCCAGAAGGAAATGACATACCCTAGGGGCGCATCCCTACAAACCTTTGTCGCAACATTCCTGTTTCGACCATTACTGGGTTGTGAGGCTCGACGAAGTCTCGTCCACAAAGCAACGCTTTTTCACAAAGCAACGCTTTTTCACAAAGCCACGCTTTTTCACAAAGCCACGCTTTGATCAACCAATGATCAGCAGCACTTCGTATGCCACATTACCAAATTGGGAATGTATCACTAGTAACCATCAACTACATAACCTCTGAGCTCGTACGTCTCAGAGAAGGGTGTTAAGCTAAGAGAATAAATTCTCCGCCACCAACAGAAATGTATTTGATAGAAACCAGCTTTACATCTCAAAGTGTAACGTCAGACACACATCCATACAAGTCTGTTCCGGGTTCGAACAGAACCGAAGGCACTTCCAAAGAAGCCCTTGCAAATCCGGGTATTCACAATCTCGATCGGACTTCCCATCACTTAGGGAATCTCTATACCGGAGCCATGATGCAGAGAAAATCGATAGGTCATCATATCGCTCTTGCAAATACCCGATCTTCACCACCGGCCTTCAAATGCTATCCATATTCGTCGTATCATTATTCGGAATGGGTTATATGACACAAAGGTCCTCTCCCGGCTAAACCGAATAACGAGCGCAATTAAAAATCATATGGATACTGGGGTCTCAGTTAAATCACAGCTTAAAGCCCAAAACTTTTCATCCGAATGGTTAAAACAATTTACCATTTCCAATCTTTTAAACAAAAAGATTCATTTCAAAAACCTTCAATGGTTTAAACAATTTCCACACTTTTAATTTTAAACAAAAAGATTCAATTCACAAAGTTCACCCCATTCACAAAGATCCATTCATGGATTTCAAAACAATTTCCATTTCAATTGAATTAACTCGTTAAATCTTTAAGTCAAGATTTAACTTATAGCTTTCAAAACTCGTTTTCAAAGATTCATTCATAGCCTTTCAAAACCATTCTATTTCAAGTTGGATTAACTCATTCGGTCTTTGAATCAAAGACTCATTTCATAGTTTTCAAAACATTTCAATTTTATTTCAAACTTGAAATTCTTTCAACACAAATTGGAAGTTCATTACTTATGTGAAAGCTTTTACTATTTGAAAACAAATAGTTTCGTTTCAGAAAAATCCAGTTATATTTACACGAGTTAAAACCCTTGAATTAAATTCAAATTCCCAAATCAATACTTTTAAAATAGTTTAACCCATATATAACGGGTATAACATCTTTAATCCATAGTTTCAAATTATAGAATTCAATTTTTTAAACTTGAATTCAAATTTAAATCAAATTATTTAAATTTCCAAAACTCGATTAAGTTATTCAAAATAACTTTTATCTTTGAAATCCCATTTCAAAAGCTTTTCACTTTAAACCCAAATTTCCAATTTCAAAATCAATTGAAATTAAAATTTCAATTTCAAAAACATTAAATTTAAATCATTTGTGACTTAACCGATTTCCACGTGAAATCCATATTTGTGTGTGTATGGTGTAGTCCAAGGGTTTAACACAATAGTGCAACACAATGAATCATCATAGATCAAAATACAGGATATAGTTGATAAGCGATATAACTAAAACGCTTATCACTCATTCACAGATTCAGAGATAATATGCAGATATAATCAATTACAGATCACAACAAAAATCAGGATGTATCACAAAGCATCATAATCAGGGATATCAAACAATTCGATAATCAATAGAATCCAAACATTCATAAGTAAGGACAAGCATTCAATAGTCTTTTATAAGTAGGATTAATTAATGGTTTAATCCTAATCAATCAAATTTATTTCTAAGTAAATTTATTACTTATGAATTAATTATCAAATTATGATTTATTAATTTATAAATCATTTAATATAAATTAATTAATCAAACACTTTAATTATTCTTAATTAATAAATTAAATAGATTAACCTTAAGTTAATTACATAATTATTTATTCTTAATTAACTTTAGAATAAAACCATTATTTTGATTAATGATTTAATTATCCTTTTCAAACCCTATTTGAAAACATTTTAACTTTCAAATTCAATTTCAAATCCCATTTCAATTGGATTATCCTAAGAATAATAAATCTTAAACCTTTAAGTTTAAACCCTTAATTATTGTAAGTTTAAATTTGGGAAATAGGTCAAGTTGTAAGTTTGAACAAACTAACTCGAGTAACCCATGATTCACTCGAGCAAAACACTAAATAACTCGAGCAACATTCCATTTGAATTCAATCAAACTCAAATACCGACAGGTTTAATACATAAACCTGTAACAATTATCACACCCGAGCCCACACGTCAACTCCTTCGAGTCCCACACGCAAAAATCTCGAGAAACACTCAGGAATACTTCGTCTTCCCCAAAACCAGAACCAACCAGACCCGCAGATGCACGTGCACGTGCACCATCGCCGGACCTACCTCCGACCTCTAACGAACTTCCCGGCACGTCGCTCCTCATCGAAGCACCAAAATTCGATCACCAGAACAATCGTTCGAGCCCCAAAACAAAAACGAGCCATCAGATCCAAACTGCCCAAAACCGATCACCACATTGTCGTCTCGTCACCACTGCACCTGCCACCGGAGTCGACTAAACTTCGACCACACCTCGTATCCATTCCAAGCAACCATTCCCCAACGTTACGTGAAGCTCGATCTCGTATAGTAGTCGTTCTCGTCACGTTTCCATCATCAACCACATTAAGTTGTTAAACCCTAAATCTTCGCCTTATCATCATCACGGTGAATAATAAATTCACGCATGATTTTTCCAGTAATCACTGGTCCTACAGCGAGCCTTAGTTAGAATCCGGAAGCCACTCAATGATGCGATCATCCGAAATCGAATAAATGTTCCAATTTGATCAACTCCCAATATCTTGTGATTTGCTTAAATAAAAATCCTGATATTCATTTCAAAAATCAGGGTTTTTGACGTTGAACACGGTGATGTGGATGAATCAAAAGAACATGATACTTGAATTTCGACATGATTCTTGAGTTCCACTGTAAATCTCATTCCAGACAAATTATCCTCATTTTTTTTTCTTAAATATTTTTAAAATTTAAGATAAGGCTACAAGAAAAAAAGAAAAAAAAATCATTTAAACATCATGATTTAAATCTTATTATTCGAAGAGGTATGAACTTTTTCTTTCTTCCTTCCCTGGTGGTTTAAGCCTGTTGTTATGCAGAGTATATACATCTACACACAGGCATGCCTACAAAATCTCTACATATTCAAACATGCACTCAACTTCATAAACAACCATTCAACACAGATCATATGCAAACCAAAGTATAAAGGAGTTTTAAGAGTTTGCTCACCTGAATTTGAAAGAAAACAGAGGGGAACAGTTTTGAATCTTCTTGACCTCTGGATTGTTTTAAATTGCCTGTAGCTGTAGCTACTTGATTCCAGATTTTAGCTTAGTAAAATTGGTGATGTTTGCTCTTCTTTTCTTTCAGGCTTGCTCAGTTTAATTTAGTTTGGAGTGGACGAAACTGAGTGAGGATGATGGATATAGAAAAGTGAAGTTACTGGGTATAAACTTTGTACAGGTGATATAATTTGTATGTACAATAGGTCAGTGATATTTCTTCAATTGGAGGCTGATATAATTTATTTTGTATGTACTTAGAGATGCAAACATTCAATGCTAATGTCCTTTATGTTTCTTCATTTTCAATACTCGTTGACTTCGGCTGATATAATAATGTTTGTGTTGAGATGATCCCTTGTTTTGCAAGCCCAGTTACATATTTTTATATTCTTGTTTGAACACACTTGAATGTATATTTGTTTAAACTTATCTTTAAACACTTTTGTTGTTGTCTGGTTCAATACTTGTATATTAGTTTTCTTTTGTAAGCTAATTCATATGTACATTTACTTTGTATTGTTTTCCATGTGTATATATTTTTTGTTTCATTCTTTTACAAGTGTTCATGTATTTATTTTATACTTTATCTTATAAATTTTGTATCTTTATTTTTAAACCATTTATTTTAAAATTTAAATTCAAATCAAATATATATTATATTATTTCAAATTTACTCAGATATGTTCAAATACATAGATATTCACATATGTACAATATTTTTAACTTTTAAATGATTTATACAAAATTTATTTTACTTCGGGGAAATTCGCATCACTTCATCGATTAATTTCACAATTTTTAATTCAAAAATCCAATAAATTATCAATTTAAATTTAATTAAAATCCGGGGTCGTTACAGACATCCCCCCTTAAAAGAATTTCGTCCTCGAAATTACCAAGGAGACACAAAGACAGATGAAAAATGTTTCATCAGATCAAACTGAACGTTTATTCTGCATTTGGCTTACCAAATCAGAATATCAATAACAGATACAAGAACGAATCTGTTTAACACTTCACAAGATACTCGGTTTATCCAGATCTATGAAATATACAATGGGATTGGTTAGTTCAAAGGGATAACTAACCATTCGTAGAACATATCGGGACCCAAAGAATAAATAGATATATGGATACGATTTCAGAACTTTTAGTTTAGAACTAAAGTAACCATAACAAACAAAGCAACCAATACATCCAAACAAACAATTTTGGTCCATCCAGAGTTTATGTCCCATATTAATATATCAAATCTTCTTCCTGGATCTACCAGAAACTATCAAAGAATAGAAAAGATGATGAACCAAAGAGATTGATAGATAAAAGATTGCTTCCACTGTTGCAGGGTATTGACCAATTATAGTCGTATTCCCCTGTCTCCTATCTCATCCTCTTCTTGCACTCATACTCACTATCAGTGGATAGCAAGAGAATTTACTGAGGCATTCGAACGGATATCTGAGGATACTCATTCTAGAGTTTACTTCACTCTATCTCTAATGAGCTACTTAACGTGTTACACTCCTGAGCTAAAGTTCAACCTTAGCTCTGATACCACTTGTAACGATCCGGGACAGTGGGCACCGGTAGGCTTTGCAACCATCCCAGCCCCACCGTGGCTTACACTGGCACCTCGCATTTACTTTTACGGCCAGCCTCTCGACTGTCACGGCCTCCGCCTAACCAACCCATCCCTCTCATGGACATGTAGGGGTAAGAGTCTCCCGTTCGCCACCAAACCACGAAGCGAGAACCCCCTATCATGCTGTAATATAGCAAATGCGATCCATATACGTCGTATCATTATTTGGAATGGGTTATATGACACAAAGGTCCTCTCCCGGCTAAACCGAATAACGAGCGCAATTAAAAATCATATGGATACTGGGGTCTCAGTTAAATCACAGCTTAAAGCCCAAAACTTTTCATCCGAATGGTTAAAACAATTTACCATTTCCAATCTTTTAAACAAAAAGATTCATTTCAAAAACCTTCAATGGTTTAAACAATTTCCACACTTTTAATTTTAAACAAAAAGATTCAATTCACAAAGTTCACCCCATTCACAAAGATCCATTCATGGATTTCAAAACAATTTCCATTTCAATTGAATTAACTCGTTAAATCTTTAAGTCAAGATTTAACTTATAGCTTTCAAAACTCGTTTTCAAAGATTCATTCATAGCCTTTCAAAACCATTCTATTTCAAGTTGGATTAACTCATTCGGTCTTTGAATCAAAGACTCATTTCATAGTTTTCAAAACATTTCAATTTTATTTCAAACTTGAAATTCTTTCAACACAAATTGGAAGTTCATTACTTATGTGAAAGCTTTTACTATTTGAAAACAAATAGTTTCGTTTCAGAAAAATCCAGTTATATTTACACGAGTTAAAACCCTTGAATTAAATTCAAATTCCCAAATCAATACTTTTAAAATAGTTTAACCCATATATAACGGGTATAACATCTTTAATCCATAGTTTCAAATTATAGAATTCAATTTTTTAAACTTGAATTCAAATTTAAATCAAATTATTTAAATTTCCAAAACTCGATTAAGTTATTCAAAATAACTTTTATCTTTGAAATCCCATTTCAAAAGCTTTTCACTTTAAACCCAAATTTCCAATTTCAAAATCAATTGAAATTAAAATTTCAATTTCAAAAACATTAAATTTAAATCATTTGTGACTTAACCGATTTCCACGTGAAATCCATATTTGTGTGTGTATGGTGTAGTCCAAGGGTTTAACCCAATAGTGCAACACAATGAATCATCATAGATCAAAATACAGGATATAGTTGATAAGCGATATAACTATAACGCTTATCGCTCATTCATAGATTCAGAGATAATATGCAGATATAATCAATTACAGATCACAACAAAAATCAGGATGTATCACAAAGCATCATAATCAGGGATATCAAACAATTCGATAATCAATAGAATCCAAACATTCATAAGTAAGGACAAGCATTCAATAGTCTTTTATAAGTAGGATTAATTAATGGTTTAATCCTAATCAATCAAATTTATTTCTAAGTAAATTTATTACTTATGAATTAATTATCAAATTATGATTTATTAATTTATAAATCATTTAATATAAATTAATTAATCAAACACTTTAATTATTCTTAATTAATAAATTAAATAGATTAACCTTAAGTTAATTACATAATTATTTATTCTTAATTAACTTTAGAATAAAAACATTATTTTGATTAATGATTTAATTATCCTTTTCAAACCCTATTTGAAAACATTTTAACTTTCAAATTCAATTTCAAATCCCATTTCAATTGGATTATCCTAAGAATAATAAATCTTAAACCTTTAAGTTTAAACCCTTAATTATTGTAAGTTTAAATTTGGGAAATAGGTCAAGTTGTAAGTTTGAACAAACTAACTCGAGTAACCCATGATTCACTCGAGCAAAACACTAAATAACTCGAGCAACATTCCATTTGAATTCAATCAAACTCAAATACCGACAGGTTTAATACATAAACCTGTAACAATTATCACACCCGAGCCCACACGTCAACTCCTTCGAGTCCCACACGCAAAAATCTTGAGCAACACTCAGGAATACTTCGTCTTCCCCAAAACCAGAACCAACCAGACTCGCAGATGCACGTGCACGTGCACCATCGCCGGACCTACCTCCGACCTCTGACGAACTTCCCGGCACGTCGCTCCTCATCGAAGCACCAAAATTCGATCACCAGAACAATCGTTCGAGCCCCAAAACAAAAACGAGCCATCAGATCCAAACTGCCCAAAACCGATCACCACATTGTCATCTCGTCACCACTGCACCTGCCACCGGAGTCGACTAAACTTCGACCACACCTCGTCTCCATTCCAAGCAACCATTCCCCAATGTTACGTGAAGCTCGATCTCGTATAGTAGTCGTTCTCGTCACGTTTCCATCATCAACCACATTAAGTTGTTAAACCCTAAATCTTCGCCTTATCATCATCACGGTGAATAATAAATTCACGCATGATTTTTCCAGTAATCACTGGTCCTACAGCAAGCCTTAGTTAGAATCCGGAAGCCACTCAATGATGCGATCATCCGAAATCGAATAAATGTTCCAATTTGATCAACTCCCAATATCTTGTGATTTGCTTAAATAAAAATCCTGATATTCATTTCAAAAATCAGGGTTTTTGACGTTGAACACGGTGATGTGGATGAATCAAAAGAACATGATACTTGAATTTCGACATGATTCTTGAGTTCCACTGTAAATCTCATTCCAGACAAATTATCCTCATTTTTTTTCTTAAATATTTTTAAAATTTAAGATAAGGCTACAAGAAAAAAAGAAAAAAAAATTCATTTGAACATCATGATTTAAATCTTATTATTCGAAGAGGTATGAACTTTTTCTTTCTTCCTTCCCTGGTGGTTTAAGCCTGTTGTTATGCAGAGTATATACATCTACACACAGGCATGCCTACAAAATCTCTACATATTCAAACATGCACTCAACTTCATAAACAACCATTCAACACAGATCATATGCAAACCAAAGTATAAAGGAGTTTTAAGAGTTTGCTCACCTGAATTTGAAAGAAAACAGAGGGGAACGGTTTTGAATCTTCTTGACCTCTGGATTGTTTTAAATTGCCTGTAGCTGTAGGTACTTGATTCCAGATTTTAGCTTAGCAAAATTGGTGATGTTTGCTCTTCTTTTCTATCAGGCTTGCTCAGTTTAATTTAGTTTGGAGTGGACGAAACTGAGTGAGGATGATGGATATAGAAAAGTGAAGTTACTGGGTATAAACTTTGTACAGGTGATATAATTTGTATGTACAATAGGTCAGTGATATTTCTTCAATTGGAGGCTGATATAATTTATTTTGTATGTACTTAGAGATGCAAACATTCAATGCTAATGTCCTTTATGTTTCTTCATTTTCAATACTCGTTGACTTCGGCTGATATAATAATGTTTGTGTTGAGATGATCCCTTGTTTTGCAAGCCCAGTTACATATTTTTATATTCTTGTTTGAACACACTTGAATGTATATTTGTTTAAACTTATCTTTAAACACTTTTGTTGTTGTCTGGTTCAATACTTGTATATTAGTTTTCTTTTGTAAGCTAATTCATATGTACATTTACTTTGTATTGTTTTCCATGTGTATATATTTTTTGTTTCATTCTTTTACAAGTGTTCATGTATTTATTTTATACTTTATCTTATAAATTTTGTATCTTTATTTTTAAACCATTTATTTTAAAATTTAAATTCAAATCAAATATATATTATATTATTTCAAATTTACTCAGATATGTTCAAATACATATATATTCACATATGTACAATATTTTTAACTTTTAAATGATTTATACAAAATTTATTTTACTTCGGGGAAACTCGCATCACTTCATCGATTAATTTCACAATTTTTAATTCAAAAATCCAATAAATTATCAATTTAAATTTAATTAAAATCCGGGTTCGTTACACATACATTCTCAATTACCTTCATACATCCATATTCAATCTCACGAGTAGTGTAGTATCCACGACAACTTCCCTAAACATTGATCTCCCTAATCTGCGAATCACCAGCTTCGATCCTTAGTTATTTAGCAGCATAGCATCCATGGCAGGCGAATGGACTAGCCGAAAAGCTCAACCTAAGGCAGGTGACTGAATTAGCCGGAAGAAATAGCTCACCCCACGACAAGCGACTGGAAGCCAAAAGAGATAGCTCACTGCTCATGAATCTGATAGCGCAAACGATTTCTCTTACCTTCTGTTTTCTCTCCAAGGTATAATTATATACAACATATATGCTTTGACTAAAATGTTTACACGCTTTGATTGCTATCACTTTTTGATACTATCACTCACTTCTCTTCGTTCTCACTGATTTGAGTGTGTATAATTTGAGAATTTTTCCATCTGATTAGGGATTCATAAAATTAAATTTGTTACATATAGAAATATTTTTATTACACTCTTCATTTATTTTCAGTTCTCTTTATTTACCGTCGGTATACTTTTCATTCCTCCACTAACTACTATCATGATCCCACTTGAGCATTAATTACAATATTTTTTTAACTGTCATCAATTTGGTTTCACCTGAGTGTTATTCAATGCCACTGATTTGGTTTTAGTTTCCATGAATATTATTTATGTGTTTGATTCAGCTTTAGCATACCGGTGAGCACTTTTTTTGTTCAAGGTTCATATATGGAGTCACTATTTCATTGTTCAGTTAGTGGAGAACAGTAATTAATGACTATTAGTTTTATTTTTAATGTTTTTTCTTGAGCTATTTAAAATTTTGCAATTTGGTAGTATTTTAAATAAACACATATAATTTGGTAGTATTCTTAATGTTTTACCTTGAGCATATTGATTCACTACTATTGTGCACTTATACTCCTACTTGATTTAATTACGGAATTTGGTAAAATTAGTACATAATTACTAATTAGTGACTTTTATAGGTTCTGTTTTAACTTCGTATCTTCCTTCAAGGTCAGTTTTTCATCATTTTCACTAATATCCCAAACATAGTAAAAAAAATTCTTATATGTTCGCGAATTGACACATACATTTATACTACGATTGTTCTTTTTTTCCAACTGATTTTAAGTTGATATTTGCCTTATCCTGTAGTCTATGCATATTCGTAGGAACATAGTATGACTTGAAGTTCACAAAGGTATGAACAAAGCTTGGCACTTATATTTCAATTGAAAATTTATAATCAGTTTTGATAAAGGTTAAGGTTTCTCCTAGGTAGAAGTTATTATGATATAATTTGTAAATCATGTCACGTTTATGTTTGCTCAAGTATTTAGATGATATAGTGATATACAAACTGAGCTATAGCTCTTGCTGAATCTCTTACTTACAACACCAGTGAATCTTCTCCTTCTGCCCTTACAGAATCTCTCGTTTGTGCACCTACGACATCAAAATTTACATTCTTTTCAATTTAAATATTTCGGCAAAATTCAAATTATGATTCCTTTGGTGGTTACTCTGGAGTGAATGTCAAAATAGGTACTTATGTTTTTTTGTTGTAGATTAGTTAATGTTGTAGTAGAGAACTAAAAACTTGACGAATCGTGCTCCAATAATTTCTCTATTTTTAGTGGTGGAGGCAATGGGGAACATAGAGGTGGTGGTGATGGTGGGAATGTTGGTGGTGGTGGTGATGGAGAGCAAGGCATTGAAGGGATAGGTGGGTTATTTGTAGGGACATATGGGTTGTTCGGGGAAGGACAAGGGTGAAATGGCCACTGTCCACATCGACCAAATAGGTAATGAAATAAAGGATCACACGCAAACCTTCCTCTTTTCCCTTTCCTTCCGCAACGAAACCTAATTCTGCTTGCTTTTTTCCATGACCATGCAACTCATTTCTATACAACGCTTCAACTGTAGAATAGTAGTTTGACTTTACAAGTCTATGATTATCAATGGCTTCGGTTGTGAAGTTGGAAGAAAGAAACAGAAATGGAAGTAGGAGCACCAGGAATGGTTTTGATATAGCACTATCCATCGTTCTACTTACCAAAACACACAATGGAGGTTTTATGTTTGTATTGCTTCTGTTATATAAGTGTGGGAGTTTATTGTAGCATCAAACTAGATGTTGGTGTTTGTGCCCCTACATTAAGCAAATTTTATCTCTTCACATAAATATTGCTCATCAAAAACTGCATCAATCATGTTTGTTACATTTTATTTCATTTGGTAGGAAAATTGGTTTGCAAAATGGTAGAGTTTTGTGTAGTTGACTCATTGAGAAACACAGTATAGCATAGCGATCAGTTTTAGTGATTCAGTTTGAGCTACAAAGAGTTAATGAGAATGGAAAATAAATTAAAGGTGACATCTGGCAATGAGAATGCAAAATTGTAATTTGCTATATCTTCTATCTCATTTCAAACACACATTGATTCTCAAACAGTGGCATTTTTTGTGTTTATTACCGATGATTCTAACCTATATTTGATGAAGAAATGATAACATTTAATGACTGTATTAGAATTAGCAAGCTTCTTAATTGCGTGCCCTTTTTATAATCCAAGGGAGATGTTTTTTGTTCACCTGCAAACTACTATATTACATTGGAATATGACTATTGTTTAGTGCTTCCACTATTTTTTATAGTTAAAACTTTTATTTCATTTAATTACCTCACATATTATTTTTGCCACTATCAATTATTTAAAATTTTCATGGATAGTCGATAATGGTTTGGTAATTTGGTCTGAAAACTTATGCATGGCCAGTAGCATAACATTACTTTATGCACATAAGTTTTTTTTCTTTTCACTTAGTGGATGAAGATGTGTACAAAGTGTAATAAATGAAACTAAAAATGAGAACAAGTTCATGTATATACGCATTTATTTATACTTCCTCATAGTGAATGTGGATGAATTATTTTCAAATAAAATAATATTGTTGCCTTTTGTTGCCTTAATTGGAACTCGAAATATGATATATGTCGTTTAAATACTAATCAAATTAGAATCATTAAGGTAATAGTAAATTTGATTTATTGGAAATAAAGCACAAAATTGAATTAAAATTGACCATAAAGTAAATATATTATTCTACATAGTGAATTGGTGCAAAACTGTCATGTCAAGAAATAAAATAAGTTGAGTTTCATTTACAAAATAAGTATGAAGACTACCCACATAACATTTCGAAAATACATTCACTGAATAATAAAAACTAAGCACCTAATTCATAAATATATTGATTGTCTAATTATAGTTCTCCATATTCTTGGTGGAAAAGGTGAATGATATGGATGGGTAAGAACTTTGATCCATCCTGAAAAGAAGAAGTATGGAAGTGAGTAAAAAAGATTAATTTTAATTATAAAATATTAAGGCAAGATAGAAGTAGTAGTTAGAATCTATGTCAACAATAGTAAATATAGTAATCGTTAGGTTGTGATGAAGGGAAGTAAACAACGTGCTTATCAAAAATGATAGTACAAATATTATGTTATGCAAAGTCCAAATATCCAAGTGACAAGATGCAAGCCCACATGGACGTGCATATATCCAGAACACCCTTGCAATAAATCACTTTCTTATAATTATATAGACCATGTGTTTGAATGGATGCATGCAAATTATTTCCTCATTATTTTACAGGTATGGAGGTTGCAGTCAATAATATATATGCATGTTACTAACCACCATATACTATTGGAAAATGTCAATATGTGGGCCACATATGTAAAATAAATGTGTCGTACTATTTTGGTGTAAAGCCTAATTAAAGTGATTAAATTATGAATTAAAGTTAAAAGGCTTATAGGTATAATTGTCATGGTATTAATGTGTAGATACTGGGGCAATTCTATTTTGTTGAAGGGCCAAATTAGAAAATGCCAACATTATAAATAAGGGGTTATGGTCCCCAAATTACATAAGCTTTAGTTACTCTCCTAATCTCTTCTATGGAAATAATGCAGCCCTTGGGTTTATATCAATTTTGAAAGATCAGATTCAACTCTTATCTTTTAGATCCATCCCTTTCTCTTAATCAGTTTATGAAAACAACAACTACGAGATTCAGATCTAATATAAGATCTAGGGCTTGTGTTAATATGGGGAACCAAATCAAGTTTACTTTTCCAGTCAGCAACTGTGAATTCAGGTATGTCTTCCGCTAATTTGTTTACTTTCCTTTGATTTCTTCTCAATCAAATCAATATGGGTCATCTATTCAGATCTAGGGTTTCATGATTAATCTATCCAAAAGTATATTGAAATCCTAACAAGTGGTATTAGAGCCACCCATCATTGATTTCATTGGGAGATTTTTATGGTTTTTTTATGAGTAAGTTTTGAGTTGAACTTCTTTTAGAAGTCCTGTAATTTCTTACTCAAGTTTTAGATATGTTTGATCTATATATCAAGGATTTTCTATTGATGATTTTGGATTTGATTTAGTTTTGTTTTTTAATATTACAAATTGAAAGGCTGATTTGTGAAACTATTTCGATGTAGAAAAATAGGTCTAAATGATTTGTGTGTCATTTTAAAACAAGTTAGAATTTTGAAATCAATAAATTATGGAAAGTAATCTAAATTCCTCTAAATTTCGGAAACAACTTAATTTGATTAAAGAATTCACATGTTTATTGTATGTTTTATAAATAAGTTGTGAATTTTATGGTGAGGAATGTTTTGGATCTGATATGTACAGTCTTTTTTCTATAATGTTTATAAATGGTATAAACAGATATATATAATTTAGAACCATTTATGCAAGAAATATAAATCTGTTCTATGGTTATTTTACCTTACTTAACTTTTGGTTAAGTAATTTGGATATTTATATAAGGTATTTGGGTTATTTCAGAAATTTTGGTTAATTAGAAATAAAGTATGCTCCTTTAATGTGTTTATGTTTATTTTATTATTGAAAGAAATTTTGACATGACACTAATTTACATTTTGGACCACACAATGGTCAATTGCATTTATTTTTATCATAATTGCATTAAATGTGGTTGTTATGGTAATAAATTTATTAATATATTATCATAAATGCAGTAAATGCGTCAGTTGCAATAAATGTAAAGGTGCAACATGTTTGTATTTGGAATAAGAAAAGATATATTATTTATTATTTGATGCATTTATATTCGACAGATACAGATATTTTATATGTAAGGCCTGCTCATTAAAAATAAGTTTCACATTCATGCTTTGGTTATCATGAAATAAAAGGAGCGGCAGTTTTCATATTTTGCCAAAATGCATGGTCACTGTCCTTAATTAAGTATTCAAATAATAAACTAAAGATAAAGTGACTCAGTAGCATACTATATAGCTATATTATGGTTCAGATGTTCATTATAGCTACGGCATGTTATTTAGTATGACAGTTACTATGTCACTTATGCTTAATTTTAAATGGCATTTAATTCTGGCATTCATCTATGACATTTATTATGTGATACATTTACGATATTTTGTATCATACCTATTTAGAAAATGTCATGAACGGAACCACATACTTAAAGTAAAAGACTATAATAGCTATGATTAAAACATGTTATGCCACATTTATAATTTTGAGATTTTCACGTGTCATATAGACTAAAAATGCTCTTTAGGAATTTTATAGCACTTGAAATATTGTACGTATACTAAGAAAAAAATTCAAATATATTTTTGGTGTTTCTTTGCAAACTAACTATAAATATCCTACATTCCAAGTGAGTTAATTGAAATAACATGTCACCAAAGTGACATCTCTTATTTTAGTTGTTCATGAAAATGTTTGATATTTGTGTGTATTTTTTCATACGGATGTTAGCCAGCCCAAAGGAAGACTAATATTTGGCCGAATAACTTACACATGTGTGGTGATAAATATGTGATAATTATAAGATTTTACTAGTGAATAACTAATTGGCCCAAAGGAAGATTGTTATTTAACTTGAATTTATTGTTAATATTTGATCATTACAACAAGAGTACCACTTGCAGTTAACATTACCGTCCAAAGACTTGATATTAATATTGTGTTAGGTATCTTGAGAAGAGACTTACCAATTATTTGAATTTACTATAGCTAATATTGGATATGAGCATATACGGTCAATCCTTAATTTTGTTCATTTTTCAACTAATTTGACTAAAGTGTCTACCAATTTTAATGTTCTTATCTTGTTTGGGACTAACTCTAAGGATCATTAAGAGAACATGTTGTTTATTATTAACTTCATGGATCTAGCTCTTGCAATTAGGAGGGTCACACCCACTCATATTATGGTTGAATGCTCTTATAATATCATGAAGAACATTCAAAGGTGGGATAATTTAAAAAGAAAGAATCAAAAGATCATAAAGTAAAATTTTCAGAAGCTTTCAAGGATGTGGTATCCCTTGGGATAACCAATTTTAAGGAGTTCTTTATTGAGAATGAAAACCGTTTCCTTAAAATGGTAAGGAGAAACAAGCACGCTTTATATTGCTTAATTCCATAAAGTCAAAATAAAGGAAACATAAATAAGTACTATATGGAAAGTATTGCTTCAAAAGTTAAAGGCACTCAAGTTATTGTTATTCTTTTTTGTACTCTCTTCATTCACAGTATAACTATTTTAAGATTATTATTATTTTTCTTAAGAATAAAATGACCTTTATTGAGCTCATTTCACATCGTGGTAAGAAGAAGAGAGATTGAAGCATGGTAAGATAGAAAGTACCTATTTATCGTACATTGTAAATAAATGTATAAAAAAGGATAAAGAAGTCGCTAAGGATCTAGAAGAAAGGAAATGACATAAAATTTATATTTGTTTCTTTAATAAGATATACAGATATATAAAGTAAAGTTTACTAGATACTTTTAAGATATTATTGAGATTTCAGTAATATTGTTTGGATTTATTTGATATTTTTTGTTATGCTATCATTTAGATAGATTTTGGTTTTCTGTTTCTAATGTGAACAAATTGGGTTATTATTGTTCATTTAGAAATAATAAGATTGATTTATGAATAAAATCAAACATTGTTGGAACTAAAGCTCTTAATGTTTAAAATATAACTTGTAGATATATACTTATGCTAAATACCTTTTATAATGAAGTCCCAAAATTTGATTCGATGATTAATATAATTATTTATTTCACCTTACTAAATAATTGTAGATTGAGGCACTAAAGTTAGCAAATACTTTATTAGTATTCTAAGCGACTTAAAAGCTACAAGTTTTATAAACCCACACTAAGAAATAAATTATAAGGTGGGAAATGCTACAATTTTTGAGGATGTTGAGTTTGGGGGAGAAATAAAGTACGGATCTTTGTCTTAAGGAGAATCATTATCTTCGGTTCAACTGTAGTTACTTCTTCGGATAATGTATAGGATTTGTTTCCTTTCATTAACAAGAAGTAAATTAAGAATCATAATAAGACAATGTTAAACAAATTTTAAGGTATGTATCATTGTCTTTAAGGAAAATCATTATCTTTGATTCGAATAATTACTTCTTCGGATAATATATAGGATTTGTTTCCTTTCATTGACAAGAAGAAGATAAGAACCATAATAAGACAATGTCAAACTAAATTTTCTTCAAATTAAGGTTATTGTTTCAAGAAAAAAAACCTCAACAACCTAAAGTGTAAGGTCACTATGGAAATCCACTTGAAAAGAAGAAATACTATTCTGATGACTATATAGTATTTTTTCATAAAGATAAATATTAGATTGGTGAAAATGATTCTGTAACGATCCGTAAATTTTAATAAATTTAATTTGTTTTATTTGTATATTTAATTGAAATTTTGTGAAATTTTAAACGATAAAATTTTGAAATAAAAATTTAATATTTGGAATACGTCTATTTTAACATAACAACTGGTAAATTTTTATCAGATAATTTGGAAGTTTATTTTCTTGTGTAATTTTATTTCAATTTATATCAGTTAAAAATTGATGGTAATAAAATGTTTTCCAAACCTGAATATTTTTATATAGAAAATTTGTAATTCATATTCTGAGTGAGACGTCATATTTCTTTTCGTCAAATTTTGACCGCTATTGCTCCTTTTATCTTATTTCTGGCAGATTAGCAGCATTTTGGTACCAATATCGATTTTTGATCGGATGATCGTACCATTGGTATCTGTGTGCCGTTTTGATCATCTCGTCGTGCTGATCTCCGTAGTGTATTCATATCTGTATTTCAGAGTCCGGTGTGTGGTGAAATCTGCGAAACACTCAGCATATCGGTTCCGCAACCGAGCCTTTTGGATTTCTCATGACTATTCGTTATCCAACGTCAAACCAATAGCCTTTCATAAGTACTGAATTCAACGTTCTGCCCTTTACCATTCTCTATATTCATTTTTATTTCTCTAGGGATTCAACTGTCATTTTTCATTTGAAGAAAATGAAAAAATAAAATATACATATTGCATGAAGATTTGCCTGCTCCAGCAACTATTCAACTTCCCCATGCCGTTCAACGAGCCCTTCCCCCTTTCGCCTGCTACAAGCCCAAATCCAAGCCCGATCGTATCCTCAACAGCCACCTCCATCACCACTCGCCTCTCCTCTACCGTGCTTCATCCACTAATGCATGCCTACTTCATTCTTTCCCAAAATCACTGCACTCCCCTCTTCTCAAACCACCGCGCTCATGCACGTTTCCGCCATTCTAACATAGCAACATGTGCATCCTCCTCCACTCTCCCCTGTTTTACCTCCTCTAACCGAGCATCTGGCACACTACTTCTTTCCGTCCCGCCACCAGTGCTGGCGAGACTAGCGAAGCTGAGGCTCCTCCTTCTTAGCATTCGCCGAGCTTAGGCCGAACCTTCCAACTCAACCACTTTGGCCTCTATTTACTTTTTATGTAAGTTGCATACATTTTTAATTATCAGCTTATAAAAAAAAGAAGAAAAAAAATCTAACTGGGTTGTATTTATATAATAATTGGAAAGAAAAGAAAGTATACATATAGATTGGTTATATAGAATCTGTTTGGGCCTTAACGTATATTTTATAAAAGTTATATATAAAGTTTACTTAAGATTTTGTAACAGATTAGTTGTGTATCAGTTTATATATATATATATATATTTGTTTATAAAAGTTGCAGTATTATCTGTTTGAGTTTCTTTGTATAATTGTTATGTTAGTTTATTTATATACATATTTGTATATAATTGATCTGTTTGCTAAAGTATGTAAGTCTATATGTATGTTATGATAATATCTATATTTAATATATATGTGTGTATATGTTAGCATTGATTTTTTTTATACGTATATTTGTTTTGATTTTTTTTGAGTGTATACATATAGCTTTTCAGGCAATAGTTGTGGGTCTGCATGCATAGTTGTTTATAGTTTTGAGGTATATGCAATGTACATCGGTTTAAGCATATGACAGTATATATAAGTTATACGGGTTTTATATGATTGTTTAAGTGATAGATATATTAATAATATACAATTAAAAATATTATATTGCATTGTTTAAAAGTACATAAGTTATATATTAGTATTATATTTGTTGTATAAGGTAAATTTGGATCATTACAATTTGCGGTATAGTTTATAATCTTTGATTTTATATATTACACATAAGTATACTAGAGTTTGATTCTAAATTACATAATATATGTGTTTAATTTAAAAACAATGATTTTTAAATGAATATATATATATATATATATATATTTAACATAAAATGTGTTTGAAATTTTGAATATGTTTTATATATGTAAATAGTTATATATATATATATAAGTTCACTTATACCAATTATCTTCATCGATTCAGATTCTGGTTTATTTCGTCGATTCTATTTACCAGCTTTGATCGTCAAATTCGTGCCCATCTCACTTTGCTTTAGAATTCGCGACTGGATTCGTAATTTACTCCGTTATCAAATTCCTCTAGCCTCGAAAGGTGAGCAATCACTCACGATTAACGTTCTTATATTTATTAAATTTGATTTCAATTGAAACGACAATTGAAATATACTGCTAAATTGAAGTGTTAATTTTTAATTGCTACATATGATATGCTATTATCTGAAATTGTTCACCTGTGGGATATGACACCATATCCTATTGTTTATATTTTATTTAATTTGTTATTGATGATACGACTGTAGTTGATATATTAAATTTTTATCATATATGTTCTCACTCTACAAGTTCCCTGTTAGTATAGAATTCCCTATGGGTTGAAATGATACATACCCGAACGATCTTGTAGAATAGGAGAAAATCGTTATGGGTTGAAATGATAAACCCAAGCGATTTTCATTGAATTGAATTTGGGATTGCGGTTTGAAAAGATATATACCCGTATATATTTAAATTGCGGATTGAAATGATAAATATCCGTATCACTTGACCAAAGGGTAGAAAATTATATACAGACACCGTTGGTATATATATAAATATTTTGAAAATGATTTTTATGGTTTTGAAAAGAAATATATCGTTTTAATAAATATTGATTTTAAAGATTTATTAAAGTTGATTTAATAAAATTGATATATAATATGTTTAAGTATTTATTTAATATCTATATTTTCAAATATAGAGTTTATAATGATCTAGGTTGGAAAGATAAATTTGAAATTGATTTGAAATTATATTTACTTAAGAATTTTACTTCAATAAGTTTGGTCAGAAATTTATTTAATTTTGAAATTTATGGATATGTTTTATAACTTGAATTTGATTAAAAGTGACTTAAATGAATATTTCAAAAATTTATAAATTTAAATGGGATATTTTGTTTATTTAAATTTGTAAATTAAAGCTGTATTTAGATGTTATTGAAATGATTAAGTAAATATTTCGAAACTAAATAATAGTAAAGTGAATTTGATATATATATATATATATATATGAAATTATCGAATTTAGTTTTGAAATATTGAATATATATATATAAAGCTTTGAAATATATTGAAATGGTTTATTTTGTGGTTCAAATCTGTATTTGAAATCGATATAAATTGAAATAGTTTATTTAGAGCCGAATTGAATTGAAATTGATGATTTGAGATTTGATTAAATTTGAATTTTTGGAATTCGAGTTGATTTGAATTGATTGTGAAATTTGAGGAAGTTATTTTATTATATAAAGTATTTTTAAATTATATTTAACTATTTATATATTTTACATTATAAATTACTTTAATATAAACTATAGTAATATACTAATTATTTTAATATAACTATTTTAACTTATAACTATTTTTAATATAAACTATTTTAATATACTAATTATTTTAATATAAATTGTTTTAACTTATAGCTATTTTTAATATAAACTATTTTAATATACTAATTATTTTAATATAAATTGTTTTAACTTATAACTATTTTATATAAAATATTTTATTTTATAAACTATTTTATTATAGATACTAATTTTAATATCTAAACTGTTTGAAGGAAAGTGTTATGATTTCCAATGTTATGAATTTCAAAGTATTATTATTTCAAATTGTTTTGGTTTCGGAAGTATTATAACTTTGGGAAGTGATATGATTTTGGAAATAGATATATTTGAAGTGAAAACTGATATTGTATTGATATGGTTTTGAAATGGAAATGATATTTTGGTTTTGAAGTATAAACTATTTTGAAATGACCGCGGTGTTATAATAACCTTTGGTTGTTAAAGGGACCGGGATCGGATATGGGCATACTCTCTGTCGATACCAAAAACCAATTTAACAACTGTGTACGTGGTGGAGATTCCAGAATGAAGTAGGATGGTGGCGACGATCCTAAAGGTATATTTACGTGGACCCAACTCCCGAGAGTTGGCATAAGGAGGCTAAAACAGGAGCGATTCCGGGCCAATAAAGTAGCTCCTCTTATCAGACACACTCCATCGTATGCCATTCTATTACTTTGTGATTGATTTGGTGCGCACCCTTGATTCGGGAGTGTGGCTCGAGGTGGGCGATTGCTGCGGCTCTGCGTTACCACCGATCCGGATGCGTAATTGGTATATCTACCCTGGCATTGCCTTGTTGTGCCGTGTCACCTACCCTAGCGTGCTTTACTACGAGTTTGTTTTGTACCATACCTATGGAGTGCCCTCTGACGACGCCCACTATGGGGGAGATTACGGTACTGTATAGACTATAGGAATATATAAAATGTGTTAAGGGGGATATGGGTAACGCCTTAACGCTATTTTGATAGTTACTTTACTTTAGACATATTATAATAGCGTATTGTACTACATAGTAGATAGTTTAACGGATTCTTAGAAGATGGTTATCCCAAACATCCTTTAAGTTACTTGTATTCAGTTGATATTTCACTTGAGTTGGATTTATTGATATAAGAATGTTAATCCTGGCTCGACTGTTTTTTGTTTTGCTTTACGCTTGCGTCAAACTGAGTGGCTCAGTGTTCGAGACTCACCTTTGGAGTTGGAGCTTCGCTTGGAGATCCAGCTATCTATCCAGCTTTCAGTTATTCAGTTGATTCCAGTGATTTATTCTGGTCTTGTATTTGATTATTGTATTGAGACATCTATGTTTTTGAGACTTCTGCTGTATCTTGTTTAACTCTGTATATATATATATATAGTAGCTTCATGAACTACTATCCTTTTGTTTCCGCTGTATTATTTTATATTACTCTGTGTTTGTGATTCTGTGATTATTTATTTACTGTATAGGCTGAGTTTTGCCAAATTTAAATTAACAATTTGATATTTTGAGCAATTCAAATCCGACATGTATGGATGCGAATGGTTGAAAATTTCAGGTCGTTACAGTTGGTATCAGTGCTCTGGTTTTGGCAAAACTTAGCATGTATTGTAAATTTGATTACAGAATCACTTTCGTTCGAGCTTGAATTCCTTCTTCTTCGATTCGGTTTCCTTCGAATTTTGGAACGTTCCCCTCGGTTCCAAAATCCATCCTTGTCTCCCCTATTCGCGTTCCTTGATTTCGGAGCAACCCATAGCTCCACTGAATGATTTGTAAACGAGTGAAACTCCTTTACAACAGTATTGATTCACCGGAGATTTCTGTATCCTCGGTTTAGATGCTGCTATATCTTGATATGCCCGAATTCTATCTCGGGTGATCGGATGTTGAGTTGCCTCTGGATTCTGCATCGATCTTATTTTGAAGTCACGGTTGACCCAGTTAAGGTTGCCCGTGATTTATATCAGTCTATCCATCTTATCTATTTTGTTATTTAATTATCTTATCTTCGTTTCGAGCCTATCTTCGAATTTGAATTCTTTTGATTTGGGTCCCTTTAATTTGGATCTTTATCCTTGTTTTGAAATCCATTCTTGTATCATCGAGTAAGGGAGTGTATTTGTAATTTATACAAATTGTTTATAGTGTGTTGTTTGAGTTGTTGATGTTGAGTTGGGTTCTCGATCGATTCGTCTTATCAACGCTATCGATAGGATCTCCAAAACACTTGAACAGAGCAAACTGACACAATGTTATTTTTCAAATTTGGAATATGACATGATTTTTTTATAATTATATTATATATAAGTATAATTTTCTGACATTAAAAAGTTGATAAAATTGGTTGTTTGAAATGATAATATTTATAAATGAATTTATAAAATAGTGGTTTATAAATTTATTTGGAATTGAAATGAATCAAAATCAGGAATTTGAGAATTTAAATTTCCGGTGATTTCAAACGTTGGCTTTAATGTTTTAAAGTGTATATTATTTAAAGTATTTTCGAATAGAAATGATTTTCAAAGAATTTAAATGTTTAAAATCAGTACTCTTCTCTTTTGTCGCTGGAAAATAATTTCGGTGATGACTGCAACATCATCGACATTCATTTTCGAGTTTCGAAGTGGAGAGACCATTCTGTGGCTTCGCTACATTTTGTTTTGGAAAATTAAATTGATTTGAATTCCTAAAAGTATTACTTGATTTATAATATATATATATATATATATATTGGTATGATTATAGATTTGACTGAATATATATAGTGTATATATATATTTATCTTTAAATTGTTTGAAGATTAATCGGAAAGTTAATTCTTAAATTTTATGTTAAAGGTGATTTTAATTATAAAATGAAGCCAAAATTTTTGAATAAATATTTAAATTTGAAATAATTGAATTGAAAAAAAAATTACTTGTATAATACTCAATTACATTCCAATACAACTTACCTAAATTATTCAGAAGTGAATATGTAATTGGATAATATACAATATAAAATGATTTTATAAATAAAATTTGAGTGGTTATAATAAAAGCTATACACTTAAATTTTGATTATAAAAATGTTAATTGAGATAAATAGAATAGTAAGTAAATTGAATAATAAATGAGATAAATAAAATAAATTTTATTTTGAAGGAATTAATAAATGGAAATTAAACCAACTTAATGAAATATCTTGAATTTAAAATCATTTATTGAATATTAATTAACTTAAATTGAAATTTATATGGATTAAATTAATTGTCTTAGGTTGTTTTCGAACCTATTTTTCTTTCTTGTGGCTTCCATTCTCCCACCTCGTTCCTTTTCGGGGACGAAAAGTTTTGAGTGGGGGAGAGTGTAACGATCCGTAAATTTTAATAAATTTTATTGGTTTTATTTGTATATTTAATTGAAATTTTGTGAAATTTTAAACGATAAAATTTTGAAATAAAAATTTAATATTTGGAATACGTCTATTTTAACATAACAACTGGTAAATTTTTATCAGATAATTTGGAAGTTTATTTTCTTGTGTAATTTTATTTCAATTTATATCAGTTAAAATTGATGGTAATAAAATTGTGACGACCGCCCATGACTCCTGCACTAAACATAGAAATAGTGCGCTGAAAAGTGTGCCAGGCAGCCATGGATGATTGTCAGGGTTAAGTTAAAACAGCAGAATCTATCGTATTACTCACAGCGCATAGATAAAATACAATAGAGAATATATATAGTGAAGCTTCACAAAATAGAATCTCATCAATTAAGCTTCATAATAGTTGAATACAAACATCTGAATAGTCAATACATCAAGCCTCACTACATATCACTCAGAGAATTATACAAGCAACGGAACATCCAGTACATATAATAAGAAAATGATATGCAAGCCTCCAGCTCGTCTTCGTCATCAGCATCGTCGGTTAATAAGAACAGCACCTGTCACCTGCTACCTAGTCTGCCCATCCCAAAATGGATGAACAGCCCAAGGCAATAAGAGTTAAACATAAAGCCTTGAGTCAGACAACAGTCTTAGTGAGCGGTAAATTAACTAACAACATACCAAAAGAGCATAAAGGAAAAATGAATAGGAATCCAACCCTCCCACTCCACCTCTTTCTACAGTGATAGCCCCCAGACACACTAAGCAGAAGTAAACATAGCAAAGCAAACATTTAAAGTAAAGCGATTATCACTCGAGTCAAGGTCAACGTTTTCCAAGTACAAACCCCCAAGGCCAAAACCAAGATCAGATAAGCACCCAGAAAATATTGCTCTTGAGACCGAATGACGATACAACCAAACATCCATAACTCTGGCTATCACTGTTATCATTACTTCGATACCACCGTTAATTGAATGACTGGCACATTCTTTCAGCCGTCCGTCAAGGGTTAATGGTAACCCCGGTTCTAGACCGAACTCCGCACGTCGTCGTAGCCCGTGCCTAGGACTATCGAATCTGCCCAGAGTACTCGACTACCAACTGTAGTCTTTTGGGACTATCGAATCTGCCCAGCGTACTCTTGCTTTGAGCCTGCTAGAACCTTCAACAACGATGTAATCTCATCCTTCTAGTCATCCTCCTCGACGACTATTCTCATACTAGCTCAAGCGCCTCTCGAGCCAACCATTATCCTCAAACCCGAACCATTTCACCGAGTTATCAACATGCTTGGAATGATCCCGTCTGGATTAAACCAAGGCTATCTCACATCATGCCTCGTTTCATCTTATCATAGCAAAGCCTCATCTCAACATCATCATCAAATCTATCCATATGAGCTTTATCCTCCTCGTCATATGCCACGAGCAGCTTTTCTTATTCAAGAGCCTTTCCCTTAGCTTTTGAATCATCTTCGACCAACTTGTCCAAATCAAATCATCAATCTACTAATTTATAACAATCAATCAAGTCAATCATTAATCCAAGTAATCAAGCATTCAAACATGATCTAATAAACAATAATGGCAAATAATGGCAATCTTGTAAATAAAGAGTCTAAATCTAACAAGCATGAATCATGAGCAATATCTCTACAACTTGATGAGTGAACTTGCATAGGTTAACATGTAGTAAAATGGATGTTAAATCATCATGAACAATAGATCTATACTTAAGTTTAAGAAAATGCATGGAAATCACTATTTTAACACAAAATCAAGCCACCAATCCAATATACTCCTTTGGATCCGTGTGAGAGATAACCACCACTCACCAAATCACCTAAACACCTCAAAAGCAACACACTTCAGATCTGGACAGCGAAGGATCTAGCTCGATTCTCCAAAATTCCGCTTCAAACGATGAAATCTCTCTTCGATGGCTGTGGATCTTCAATCTAAGCTCTTGGATCTTCAATTTGATCTTCGATTTGGATGGAAGGAAGCACAAAACTAAAGTGGAGAAAAGAAGTGAAGAAGTGTTGAACTCGAGCTCTCAAAATGGCAGCACTTCGTCGCTTCAAAATCCGGATCCCAAAAAGTGAAATAAACCGTGTATTTATAGGCTGGAAATCCTTAGGTCGTCTGCCCCCTTAAGTCGTCCACGACTTAACTCTCCTGACCTACGACCTAACAATCCTCCCGACCTACGACCTAGCAGATCCCCCGACCTAACACTTGCACGACTTAACACATACGTGCGACCTAACAACTTAACAAAGATGCGGCTTAACGACTTAACAAAAATCGCGACCTAACACACACACGATCTAGCATTTAGGCACGACCTAGCCACTTAACAACATAAGTCCTCACGCGACCTAACTATACTCACGTGCGCGACCTGATGACCCAACGACCTAAGCCTCAACACTAATTCGTGACCTACGACCTAACTGAGATGCGACTTAATGACTCAACACCCTCGCGACTTAGCGACTCATCCAAGGTCGCGACCTAACTAAACACAGGGTCTTTCGACCTAACACCTAAGTCGTCTGGATGACCTAACTACTCATAACTGCTAAACTTAGGTCGCTCACGACCTAACTAAGCACAGCACCCCATAGGTCGCTCACGACCTAACTACAACAACTCCTTAAGTCGTTCGAACGACCCAAACTCCCTAGGTCGTTAACCCGCTTAGGTTGCTCATTCTCCTTAGGTCGCTATATCCCTAAGTCGCTTGCCTAAGTCGCTAATCCTATTAGGTCGCTATCTCCTTAAGTCGCTCATCTATGCCGCTGGTTTCCATAGGTCGTCTAAACCCTTAAGTCGTCTACCCCTTAAGTCGTCAACTTCCTTAGGTCGCTCACCTAAGCCACTAAGTCGCTCCATAACCCAACCCACTACACGACCTAAACTCTGGACGACTTAAACTCTGGTCGACCTAAACTCTGGACGACTTAACAACACTAATTACCTAATAACAACTGTTTTTACAATCTTTTGATCCGTAAAAATATGGGCCGTTACATTCTCTCCCCCTTAGGAATTTCGCCCCCGAAATTCCAAACAAACAAGAGCAATCAAAAACTATTCTGCATGCCTACCATCCATAACAATCAACAAATCATGCATCCAATTACTAGCCTACCATGCAGAATTCTAAGACTAGAACAAGTTACAATGTCGTGAGATGACACGACACCTTATGGCCATACCTCGAAGAGTTCAGGATGAGTTGCCTTCATCCTCTCTTCCACCTCCCATGTACAGTCGTTAACATCATCACTCCATTGTATCTTGAGCAACCTGACTACCTTCCTCCTAAGCTGTTTCGTGTCAGTTTCCACAACACGAAGCGGCTTACGAGGTCTCTTATCGACTGGATCAACCTCAAAATCTTCACAGCAATCAGCAGAAACTACTGTATTCGAGTCATGCATATACTTCCGTAGATGCGATACATGAAAAACATTGTGCACACCCGCCATCTTTTCTGGTAACTCCAATTTGTAGGCGAGCTTTCCAATTCGCTCGATGATCGGGAATGGTCCAACAAATCTCGGAGTCAATTTTCCTTTCTTCCCGAATCGAATAACATTCTTTAGTGGAGAAATCTTCACAAAAACCATATTACCTACGTCGAATTCCAAATCCTTACGACGCTTATCAGCATAACTTTTCTGACGGTCTTGGGCTGCCTTCATTCGTTGCCGAATGATCTCTATGCAATCCGAAGTCTGTCGAATCATTTCTGGCCCAAGTATCAACTTTTCCCCTGTTTCCAACCAACATGTCGGAGAGTTACACGGTCTTCCATACAATGGCTCATACGGTGCCATACCAATGCTTGACTGGTAACTGTTTTTATACGAAAATTCCACTAAATGAAGATGATCTTCCCATGATCCTCCGAAATCCAAAACACATGCTCTAAGGAGATCTTCCAAAACTCGGTTGACTCTCTCGGTCTGACCATCTGTTTGAGGGTGATAAGCTGTACTCAAACACAACTCGGTTCCCAAAACTTCCTGGAAGCTCTTCCAAAATCTACTAGTGAACAATGGGTCTCGATCGCTCACTATATTTTTCGGAATACCATGAAATCGAACTATCCACTTAACATATAGCTCAGCCAATTTCGATGCAGTCCTAGTTGATCGAACAGGAATAAATCTTGCACTCTTAGTCAAACGATCTACAATGACCCAAATCCCTTCATTTCCTGTTCTTGTTCTTGGTAGCCCATCAATAAAATCCATCGATATTTGCTCCCACTTCCATGTAGGAACTTCTAATGGCTGAAGTAATCCACTGGGCTTCTTCTGTTCGGCTTTTACCAACTGGCAGTTCATGCACTTGGAAATAAAATTTCCAACATCCTTCTTCATACCTTCCCAGTAATAGGTTCTCTTCATATCCTGATACATCTTATTTCCACCTGGATGAATTGTCAACTTCGAGTGATGACTTTCCTTCAGAACTTCATTTCTCAATTCATCTATATCGGGAACAACTAGTCGTCCTTGCTTCCGAAGCCAACCCTCTCGATCGACCCCGAATCCTTTATCCTTTTCTGGGTCTAACCCAGATTCCAAATCACGGATAATCTTGACAAGCTTATCGTCTTGCTTTTGGCTCTCGCCAATCCTTTCCACAAGAGTAGGTCTTATAGATAAGTTTGCCAACATCTCAGGTTCCAATTCACATCTAGGCCTGAAGTCAAATCCAGCCAAATACTCGAGACTCTTCCATTCTGAAAACATGGCTCCCAATCCTGCATGTCTTCGACTTAACGCATCTGCTACTGCGTTACCCTTTCCCGGAGTATAGGCTATACCAAAATCATATGATGCCAAAAACTCTAGCCATCGTTGCTGCCTAAGATTCAAATCCTTTTGGGAGAAAAGATACTTCAACGACTTATGATCTGTAAACAACTCGAATCGAACTCCCAATAGATAATGTCTCCACATCTTCAGAGCAAATACAATCGCCGCTAACTCCAAATCATGAGTCGGATAATTCCTTTCATGCGGCTTTAGTTGTCTACTTGCATACGCAACAACTTTACCTTTCTGCATCAGCACTGCTCCAAGTCCAGTACCACATGCATCGGTGTAAACCACCATCTCATCATTTCCACTTGGAATAGTCAAAACAGGAGCACTTGTCAATCGCTCTCTCAAGATTCCGAAAGCTTGCTCACAATTAGCATCCCATCTGAATACTTGGTTCTTTTTCGTCAATCCCGTTAATGGTGCAGCCACCTTGGAAAAGTCTTTGATAAATTGACGATAGTATCCTGCTAATCCAAGAAAACTTCTTACATCAGATGCATTCTTAGGTCTACCCCAATCCTGGATTGCTGCCACCTTGGCGGGATCAACCGCTACTCCACTTCTAGAGATAACATGGCCTAAGAACCTCACTTCGCTCTTCCAGAAGTGACACTTCGAAAACTTAGCTTTCAACTGATGTTTCCGTAAGATTTCCAAAACAATACGCAAGTGCGTCTTGTGCTCTTCTTTAGTTCTAGAATAAATCAAAATATCATCCACGAACACAAGTACGAACTTGTTCAACTGATCTCTGAACACTCTATTCATAAGATCCACAAAATACGCTGGTGCATTAGTCAATCCAAACGGCATCACCAGCCACTCAAAGAAACCAGATGGTGTCCTTAAAGCAGTCTTCGGCACACTATCCTTAGCCACTCTTAACTGGTGAAATCCCGTTGCCAAATCCATCTGAGAAAACACCTTAGCTTCATGAAGCTGATCAAACAAGTCATCTATTCTCGGCAATGGATACTTGTTCTTCTTAGTCACTTTATTCAGCTCACGATAATCCACACACAACCTCAATGATCCATCTGCTTTGGTTGCAAACACAACTGGTGCTCCCCATTCGGACACACTACTCCGAATGAATCCTTTCTGTAAAAGATCATCAACTTGCACCCTCAACTCTTGCTGTTCCCTAGGCGCCATCCGCCTAAGAGGCATCACAACAGGCCTGGCCCCTTCGACTAGATTGATGCGAAACTCGATCTCTCTATGCGGCGGTAACCCTTTGACCTCATCAAAGACATCCCCAAATCCATTTGCGACCGGCACCGATGACAGTCCATCCCGTGGAACAACCATCGAATACATGAAGCTCATGAAGACGCCTTCCTCGTGCTTACATCGTATCACAACCTTTTGCCCTTCCACATTCTCGACTGTCACCTCCAATCTTTCACAATCGACCTTTGCTGCATACTTCCTAAGCCAGTCCATACCCAAAATAATTCCGAACCCCGCAAAGTTCAGAACAAAACAATCACAAACAAAAGAGCAATCATGACTCGATACAACCAAACCACGGCATAGCATACACAGACAGGACGAACCCCTACTGGATTAGTCACAACCAATGGCCTATCAACAATATCCGGTTTTAAACCCAACCGGCTTACAAGTTCGTTACAAACAAAAGAATGCGACGCCCCAGTATCAAATAACACTCTAACTGGAACACCACAAATGGAAAGAGTACCTTGAACAACCACACTCTTTCCTTTCTCTTCTGCAGTAGGAGCTTTTGAAGATGATGGAACATCCCCCAAAGCATAAGCTTGCACAATCTGCTTGTCCTTCCGCGGTTCTGGACAATTCCTCTTGATATGCCCCGGCTTGTCACAGTTGTGGCATTTCACCGGCACCTTTGGATTCTTGCAATCATTGGAGAAATGGCCCTTCTGCTGACAATTGTAGCAGGTCACTTCGACCTTCGGCTTCTTCTGGCCATCCTTACCCTTTTGCTGCTGCTGCTTCCTCTTCTTGTTTCCACCCTGCTGTGGTTTAGACTCCTCCTTGGTCACCGCAACAACAGATCCTTCTTTAGGAAACAGATTCTCGTTCCTGAGAGCCTTCTCTACAAGCTTCTCAAATGGATCGTCCAAATGATCCACCAACTGCCTCCCAAGATAACTGTCCAAGCCTGTCACAAACTTCTCGTTCTTCTGATATGAAGATTCGATATACGACCGGGCATACTTGGACAAGGCTTCAAACTCAGAAATATACTCAAGAACTGGTCTTCCACCTTGCTTGAGCTCCACAAACTTCTTGAACAGAACATATTTCTGAGCTGTAGAAATGAACTTAGCTTCAAATTTGTCTTGGAATTTCACCCAAGTAATTTCTTCCTCCGGAGTATCAATGGTGATAGAGTTCTACCAATCAGAAGCCCTTCCTTGAAGCTGCCTTGATGCGAGCTTCCTTTTGGTTGCATCCTCGATTCCCAAGTCACCAAAGATCCTTCTACAAGCATCTATCCATCTCTGGACCTCAATAGTTGACTCTGTTCCCAAGAAAACCTTTCCTCCAAGAGCAGTATAATCTTTACACAGCTTAGCAAAATCCACCGGTTTTGGAGCTTGAACTTGAACTCCAACATCTACTGATGGCCCCGGAGCTGGCATCCTTCTCATGATCGAAGTCATCATAGCCTCGAACATAACAGCATAATCAGCAGCCCCCTTAGTAGCACGGCCTTCCCTAGTAGCTGGTCTCCCTCTTCGACTCATTCTTAATATCTATAAAAGAAATGATCAGCACACCTTGAGAAACAACTGCATAAAGGACTAAAATTCTTCTAAGCTACTATATTATATATAGTAATCATCCATCAAAATACAATTACGTCTCTCATACGTAGTTACGTCAGCGAGCGTTGGGTAAAATCAATTAAACAAAGCTCTGATACCAAATGTGATGACCGCCCATGACTCCTGCACTAAACATAGAAATAGTGCGCTGAAAAGTGTGCCAGGCAGCCATGGATGATTGTCGGGGGTAAGTTAAAACAGCAGAATCTATCGTATTACTCACAGCGCATGGATAAAATACAATAGATAATATATATAGTGAAGCTTCACAAAATAGAATCTCATCAATTAAGCTTCATAATAGTTGAATACAAACATCTGAATAGTCAATACATCAAGCCTCACTACATATCACTCAGAGAATTATACAAGCAGTGGAACATCCAGTACATATAATAAGAAAATAATATGTAAGCCTCCAGCTCGTCTTCGTCATCAGCATCGTCGGTTACTAAGAACAGCACATGTCACCTGCTACCTAGTCTTCCCATCCCAAAATGGATGAACAACCCAAGGCAATAAGAGTTAAACATAAAGCCTTGAGTCAGACAACAGTCTTAGTGAGCGGTAAATTAACTAACAACATACCAAAAGAGCATAAAGGAAAAAGGAATAGGAATCCAACCCTCCCACTCCACCTCTTTCTACAGTGATAGCCCCAGACACACTAAGCAGAAGTAAACATAGCAAAGCAAACATTTAAAGTAAAGCAATTATCACTCGAGTCAAGGTCAATGTTTTCCAAGTACAAACCCCCAAGGCCTAAACCAAGATCAGATAAGCACCCAGAAAATATTGCTCTTGAGACCGAATGACGATACAACCAAACATCCATGACTCTGGCTATCACAGTTATCATTGCTTCGATACCACCGTTAATTGAATGACCGGCACATTCTTTCAGCCGTCCGTCAAGGGTTAATGGTAACCCCGGTTCTAGACCGAACTCCACACGTCGTCGTAGCCCGTGCCTAGGACTATCGAATCTGCCCAGAGTACTCGACTACCAACTGTAGTCTTTTGGGACTATCGAATCTGCCCAGCGTACTCTTTCTTTGAGCCAGCTAGAACCTTCAACAACGATGTAATCTCAGCCTTCTAGTCATCCTCCTCGACGACTATTCTCATACTAGCTCAAGCGCCTCTCGAGCCAACCATTATCCTCAAACCCGAACCATTTCACCGAGTTATCAACATGCTTGGAATGATCCCGTCTAGATTAAACCAAGGCTATCTCACATCATGCCTCGCTTCATCTTATCATAGCAAAGCCTCATCTCAACATCATCATCAAATCTATCCATATGAGCTTTATCCTCCGCGTCATATGCCACGAGCAGCTTTTCTTATTCAAGAGCCTTTCCCTTAGCTTTTGAATCATCTTCGACCAACTTGTCCAAATCAAATCATCAATCAACTAATTTATAACAATCAATCAAGTCAATCATTAATCCAAGTAATCAAGCATTCAAACATGATCTAATAAACAATTATAACAATAATGGCAATCTTGTAAATAAAGAGTCTAAATCTAACAAGCATGAATCATGAGCAATATCTCTACAACTTGATGAATGAACTTGCATAGGTTAACATGTAGTAAAATGGATGTTAAATCATCATGAACAATAGATCTATACTTAAGTTTAAGAAAATGCATGGAAATCACTATTTAAACACAAAATCAAGCCACCAATCCGATATACTCCTTTGGATCCATGTGAGAGATAACCACCACTCACCAAATCACCTAAACACCTCAAAAGCAATACACTTCAGATCTGGACAGCGAAGGATCCAGCTCGATTCTCCAAAATTCCGCTTCAAACGATGAAATCTCTCTTCGATGGATGTGGATCTTCAATCTAAGCTCTTGGATCTTCGATTTGATCTTCGATTTAGATGGAAGGAAGCACAAAACTAAAGTGGAGAAAAGAAGTGAAGAAGTGTTGAACTCGAGCTCTCAAAATGGCAGCACTTCGTCGCTTCAAAATCTGGATCCCAAAAAATGAAATAAAACCGTGTATATATAGGCTGGAAATCCTTAGGTCGTCCGCCCCCTTAAGTCGTCCACGACTTAACTCTCCTGACCTACGACCTAACAATCCTCCCGACCTACGACCTAGCAGATCCCCCGACCTAACACTTGCGCGACTTAACACATACGTGCGACCTAACAACTTAACAAAGATGCGGCTTAACGACTTAACAAAAATCGCGACCTAACACACACACGATCTAGCATTTAGGCACGACCTAGCGACTTAACAACATAAGTCCTCACGCGACCTAACTATACTCACGTGCGCGACCTAATGACCCAACGACCTAAGCCTCAACACTAATGCGCGACCTACGACCTAACTGAGATGCGACTTAACGACTCAACACCCTCGCGACTTAGCGACTCATCCAAGGTCGCGACCTAACTAAACACAGGGTCTTTCGACCTAACACCTAAGTCGTCTGGATGACCTAACTACTCATAACTGCTAAACTTAGGTCGCTCACGACCTAACTAAGCACAGCACCCCATAGGTCGCTCACGACCTAACTACAACAACTCCTTAAGTCGTTCGAACGACCCAAATTCCCTAGGTCGTTAACCCGCTTAGGTTGCTCATTCTCCTTAGGTCGCTATATCCCTAAGTCGCTTGCCTAAGCCGCTAATCCTATTAGGTCGCTATCTCCTTATGTCGCTCACCTATGCCGCTGGTTTCCATAGGTCGTCTAAACCCTTAAGTCGTCTACCCCTTAAGTCGTCAAATTCCTTAGGTCGCTCACCTAAGCCACTAAGTCGCTCCATAACCCAACCCGCTACACGACCTAAACTCTGGACGACTTAAACTCTTGATGACTTAACAACAATAATTACCTAATAACAACTGTTTTTACAATCTTTTGATCCGTAAAAATATGGGTCGTTACAAAAATAGTTTTCAAACCTGAATATTTTTATATAGAAAATTTGTAATTCATCTTCTGAGTGAGACGTCATATTTCGTTTCGTCTAATTTTGACCTCTATTGCTCACTTTATCTTATTTCTCGCTGATTTGCAGCATTTTGGTACCGATATCGATTTTTGATCGGATGATCGTACCATTGGAATCTGTGTACCATTTTGATCGTCTTGTCGTGCTGATCTCCGTAGTGTATTCATATCTGTATTTCGGAGTCCGGTGTGCGGTGAAATCTGCGAAACACTCAGCATATCGGTTCCGCAACCGAGCCTTTTGGATTTCTCATGACTATTCGTTATCCAACGTCAAACCAATAGCCTTTCATAACTACTGAATTCAACGTTCTTCCCTTTACCATTCTCTATATTCATTTTTATTTCTCTGGGGATTCAGCTGTCATTTTTCATTTGAAGAAAATGAAAAAATAAAATATACATATAGCGTGAAGATTTGCCTGCTCCAGCAACTATTCATCTTTCCCATGCCGTTCATCGAGCCCTTCCCCCTTTCTCCTGCTACAAGCCCAAACCCAAGCCCGGTCGTAGCCTCAACAGCCACCTCCATCACCACTCGCCTCTCCTCTACCGTGCTTCATCCACTAATGCATGCCTGCTTCAATATTTCCCAAAATCGCTGCACTCCCCTCTTCTCAAACCGCCATGCTCATGCACGTTTCCGCCATTCTCCCATAGCAACATGTGCATCCTCCTCCACTCTCCCTTGTTTCACCTCCTCTAACCGAGCATCTGGCACACCACTTCTTTCTATCCCGCCACCAGTGCTGCCGAGACCAACAAAGCCAAGTCTCCTCCTTCCTAGCATTCGCCGAGCTTAGGCCGAGCCTTCCAACTCAACCACTTTGGCTCTATTTACTTTTTATGTAAGTTGCATACATTTTTAATTATCAGCTTATAAAAAAATCTAACTGAGTAGTATTTATATAATAATTGGAAAGAGAAGAAAGTATACATATCGATTGGTTATATAGAATCTGTTTGGGCCTTAATGTATATTTTATAAAAGTTATATATAAAGTTTACTAAAGATTTTGTAACAGGTTAGTCGTGTGTCAGTTTATATATATATATATTTGTTTATAAAAGTTGCAGTATTATCTGTTTGTGTTTCTTTGTATACTTGTTATGTTAGTTTATTTATATACATATTTGTATATAATTGATCTGTTTGCTAAAGTATGTAAGTCTATATGTATGTTATGATAATATCTATATTTAATATATATGTGTGTATATGTTAGCATTGATTTTTTTTATACGTATATTTGTTTTGATTTTTTTTTGAGTATATACATATAGCTTTTCAAGCAATAGTCGTGGGTCTGCATGCACAGTTGTTTATAGTTTTGAGGTATATGCAATGTACATCGGTTTAAGCATATGATAGTATATATAAGTTATACGGGTTTTATATGATTGTTAAAGTGATATATATATTAATAATATACAATTAAAAATATTATATTGCATTGTTTAAAAGTACATAAGTTATATATTAGTATTATATTTGTTGTATAAGGTAAATTTGGATCATTACAATTTGCGGTATAGTTTATAATGTTTGATTTTATATATTACACATAAGTACACTAGAGTTTGATTCTAAATTACATTATATATGTGTTTAATTTAAAAACAATGATTTTGAAATGGATATATATATATATATTTAACATAAAATGTGTTTGAAATTTTGAATATGTTTTATATATGTAAATAGTTATATATATATATATATATATAAGTTCACTTATACCAATTATCTTCATCGATTCTATCTACCAGCTTTGATCGTCAAATTCGTGCCCATCTCACTTTGCTTTAGAATTCACGACTGGATTCGTAATTTACTCCGTTATCAAATTCCTCTAGCCTCGAAAGGTGAGCAATCACTCACGATTAATGTTCTTATATTTATTAAATTTGATTTCAATTGAAACGACAATTGAAATATACTGCTAAATTGAAGTGTTAATTTTTAATTGCTACATATGATATGCTATTATCTGAAATTGTTCACCTGTGGGATATGACACCATATCCTATTGTTTATATTTTATTTAATTTGTTATTGATGATACGACTGTTGTTGATATATTAAATTTTTATCATATATGTTCTCGCTCTACAAGTTCCCTGTTAGTATAGAATTCCCTATGGGTTGAAATGATACATACCCGAACGATCTTGTAGAATAGGAGAAAATCGTTATGGGTTGAAATGATAAACTCAAGCGATTTTCATTGAATTGAATTTGGGATTGTGGGTTTAAAAGATATATACCCGTATATATTTAAATTGCGGATTGAAATGATAAATATCCGTATCACTTGACCATAGAGTAGAAAATTATATACAAACACCGTAGGTCTATATATAAATATTTTGAAAACGATTTCTATGGTTTTGAAAAGAAATATATGGTTTTAATAAATATTGATTTTAAAGATTTATTAAAGTTGATTTAATAAAATTGATATATAATATGTTTAAGTATTTATTTAATATCTATATTTTCAAATATAGAGTTTATAATGATCCAGGTTGGAAAGATAAATTTGAAATTGATTTGAAATTATATTTATTTAAGAATTTTACTTCAATAAGTTTGGTCTGAAATTTATTAAATTTTGAAATTTAAGGATATGTTTTATAACTTGAATTTGATTAAAAGTGACTTAAATTAATATTTCAAAAATTTATAAATTTAAATGGGATATTTTGTTCATTTAAATTTGTAAATTGAAGTTGTATTTAGATGTTATTGAAATGATTAAGTAAATATTTTGAAACTAAATAATAGTAAAGTGAATTTGATATATATATATATATATATATATATGAAATTATCGAATTTAGTTTTGAAATATTGGATATATATATAAAGCTTTGAAATATATTGAAATTGAAATGGTTTATTTTGTGGTTCAAATCTGTATTTGAAATTGATATAATTTGAAATAGTTTATTTAGAGCTGAATTGAATTAAAATTGATGATTTGAGATTTGATTAAATTTGAATGTTTGGAATTCGAGTTGATTTGAATCGATTGTGAAATTTGAGGAAGCTATTTTATTATATAAAGTATTTTTAAATTATATTTAACTATTTATATATTTTACTTTAATTACTTTAATATAAACTATTTTAATATATTAATTATTTTAATATAACTATTTTAACTTATAACTATTTTTAATATAAACTATTTTAATATACTAATTATTTTAATATAAATTGTTTTAACTTATAGCTATTTTTAATATAAAATATTTTAATATACTAATTATTTTAATATAAATTGTTTTAACTTATAACTATTTTATATAAACTATTTTATTTTATAAACTATTTTATTATAGATACTAATTTTAATATCTAATCTATTTTAAGGAAATTGTTATGATTTCCAAAGTTATGAATTTCAAAGTATTATGATTTCCAAAGTATTATTATTTCAAATTGTTTTGGTTTCAGAAGTATTATAACTTTGGGAAGTGATATGATTTTGGAAATAGATATATTTGAAGTGAAAAATGATATTGTATTGATATGGTTTTGAAATGGAAAGATATTTTGGTTTTGAAGTATAAACTATTTTGAAATGACCGCGGTGTTATAATAACGTTTTGTTGTTAAGGAGACCGGGATCGGATATGGGCATACTCTCTGTCGATACCGAAAACCACTTTAACAACTATGTACGCGGTGGAGATTCCAGAATGAAGTAGGATGGTGGCGACGATCCTAAAGGTATATTTACGTGGAACCAACTCCCGAGAGTTGGCATAAGGTGGCTAAAACAGGAGCGATTCCGGGTCAGTGAGGTAGCTCCTCTTATCGGACACACTCCATTGTATGCCATTCTATTACTTTGTGATTGATTTAGTGTGCCCCCTTGATTCGGGAGTGTGGCTCGAGGTGGGCGATTGCTGCGGCTCTGCGTTACCATCGGTCCGGATGCGTAATTAGTATATCTACCCTGGCATTGCCTTGTTGTGCCATGTCACCTACCCTAGCGTGCTTTACTACGAGTTTGTTTTGTACCATACCTATGGAGTGCCCTCTGAAGACGCCCATTACGGGGGAGATTACAGTACTGTATAGACTATGGGAATATATAAAATGTGTTAAGGGAGATATGGGTAACACCTTAATGCTATTTTGATAGTTTACTTTACTTTAGACATATTATAATTGCGTATTGTACTGCATAGTAGATATTTTAACGGATCCTTTGAGGATGGTTATCCCAAACATCCTTTAAGTTAATTGTATTTCAGTTGATATTTCACTTGAGTTGGATTTATTGATATAAGAATGTTAGTCCTGACTCGAGTGTTTTGTGTTTTGCTTTACGCTCGGGTCAAACTGAGTGGCTTAGTGTTCGAGGCTCACCTTTGGGGTTGGAGCTTCGCTTGGAGATCCAGCTATCTATCCTGCTTTCAGTTCTTCAGTTGATTCTAGTGATTTATTCTGGTCTTGTATTTGATTATTGTATTGAGACATCTATGTATTCAAGACTTTTGTTGTATCTTTTTAACTCTGTATATATATATATATAGTAGCTTCATGAACTACTATCCTTTTGTTTCCGCTGCATTATTTTATATTACTCTGTGTCTTTGATTCTATGATTATTTATTTACTGTATAGGCTGAGTTTTGCCAAATTTAAATTAACAATCTGATATTTTGAGAAATTCAAATCCGACATGTATGGATGCAAATGGTTGAAAATTTCAGGTCGTTACAGATTCTTTGGACTTACATCAATCCATACAAGGTACTAATTTGAAATGTGGATTTAAAATATGAATATATAATGTAAACCTATAAGGACAACAAAGTTTGAGACCTTTCCCATCACTTTTGATAATAAGATCATTGGTTCTGAATAACTATTCAAAATAAAAAGGGATCAAGTGGGTAATGTGAAAAGGTAAGAGGCTCATTACAGAAAATATTATACTCAAAAAGGAAAACGATGTTTTATTTTTAAAGAGATTTTCTCTTTGGTGTTACTAAAGGACTCTTTAGAATTATTTTGAAACTTGTTGTAGGTTATGATTTTAAGCAATATCGGAGGGATATTAAAGTCATGTTACTCAATGGAGACATTGATGAAACAACTAAGATAATCACTTATGGATTATTTTTTGTATTAGGGATTTAAATACACTATTATCATTCATGGAGTGCTATTTGGATTATCACAAAAGGGCTAGCTAGATAAGGCTTTAAAAAAAGCAGAGGGGTTTGGTATGCAAACTGCAAATCAATTCCCTTTTGCCAAAATAAACAAATGTTGTCTTATATAGTAATATAAGAACATCCTTGAAGCTAAAGAAATGCAAAAGATTCCTCTTGCATTTGTGGTATGGAGTCTAATGCATGATAAAGCATATACACATATGGATATTGCGTGTATTATTTGGTAGATATCTTACTGACATTAAAAGTGGATCAATTGTTAGTAACCAAAATGGTTACGAGATATCTTTAAGAAACAAAGGGTTATATGCTCAAGACAGATTGGTTGGAGATCATAAGGCATTACAGTTCGAGTATTTTGGATGCCAAGAGTACAAAAGATCCACTTGAAATAACAATAATATTATTGTTGTTGTTATTTTTTTTGGATGAAGCTATATAAGGAAAGCTGTCATACAGATACTTATAGCCTTCTTTGCTATATAAGAAATCTCTCTTTTCTATACATGTCCTACTTAGACTTTGTTTTAAACCACACCAAAATTCATGTTGAGTTTTTCAGTTTCTCATTAGCTAGAAATTGACGACTTTCTACCGCTAAAGGGAGTAACAATATTGACATTTGACCCTACCATTGCAAGAAATGATAAATTTAATATTGCTGTTGCAGGATCCCAAGTTTACACACCACATGTATGTTTTGGATTTCTGTACCACACTACCAAAGCGTTGTCAATTTTTAAATTAACCTATTCAAAAATTAACTATTTCACAATGGAAAATTATTCCTTCAACATTCTTTTTATTACAGACCGCCTAAAGAATTTAAACTAACCTGAATATTAGTTACTTTAGATACATATGCAAATAGCATAAGCTAACTAGAACTAGACTAGAAGGTCCAAATGACAGTCCTGAAAGTTAAATTTGGAAGTATGATTGTTTAAGTAATTTGATCTCTTAATGATTTTTAGCATACTATTTAATTAACTGATATACAGATAATTATTTTGATTTTGATTTTTTGCATACTATTTCAGCTTTTAGTATGATTTTTCTATGAAACTTTCGATGATTGAATTTTTCTAAATATGAAAGAATTTTTCTATGATACTTCTTAATCGATTATATTATAAGAAATTGCAAAGTACATACAAAATTTCATTTGGTTAAATTTAGAAATGAATATAATGTTTATTTGAAAATAAGCATTAAGTATTATTTGAACAAATTCAACAACAACAACAAATTAAAGCCTTTAGTCCCAAAGGTAATAGGGAAAGAAAAATAGTTAACGATTAAAGAAGACAAAGAAGCAGAACATGAACAATATCGTGCTAATTACCATACTAGAAATCTAGAAGAGTCAAAAAAAATATCAATGATGATGCATCGCAAACAAGCAGTACTGGTAGTTCTTTTTCAATATCTTGCTCTCACAATATACAATGTATTACTTCAGAGACCTATTCCCACTAATTCACTGCGTTATATTGTGAGAACAATAAAAGTTATATTTACCAAAGTTTATGATACCAATATATGTATGCATACACAAACAAAAAATACAAGTAGTTTCATATCAATATATATTGATCAATATAATCAAAATATTATTTATAAAACTCAAGTCATATTAAATTTATCACTCACGTAGTTTATCGAGCCACTTCCACTTATATATTCAATGTAATGACCTGGTATTTCGAACCATTCAAATCGATAATCAACCACTCATGTCAGACTTGAATTGCTCAAAATAACATATTGTTAATTTATATTTGGCAAAACTTAGCATATACAGTAAATAAATTAATCACAGAATCACACATAGAGTATTACAACAATAGGTAGCGGAATAGATAAATAGTAGCTCATGAAGCTACTATAAACATCAGAGTCTGAAATAAAATACAACAGAATCTCAAATACAAATGAATCTCTAATACATAAGCAACTGACGAGTCTGAACATAAATGACTGGAATAAACTAAAATAACTGAAAGCTGGATAGATAGATATTCAAACAAAGCTCCAATCTTCAAAGGTGAGTCTTAAATGTTGTGACACTCAGTCTGATCCGAGCATAAAGTAAAACACAAAACACTCGAGTCAGGATTAACATTCTTATACCGGTAAATTTTATTCAAGTGAAATGTCAACTGAAATACAAATAACTTAAAGGATATTTGGGATTTCCATCCTCTAAGGATCCGTGGAACTATCTACTATGTAGTAATATACGCTATTATAATATGTTTATAGTAAAGTAAAGTATTAAAATAGCGTTAAGGCGTTACCCATATCCCCCTTAACACATTTTATATATTCACGTAGTCTATACAATGCCGTACGCTCCACCAAACCGGTGGTTTACCCAGAGGACACCCCATAGGTACGGTACAAAACAGACTCATAGAAGGCTCGATAAGGCATGTGACAAGCCACGCGAGGCAATGCCAGGGTAGAATTACCGTTTGCACTCCCGGACTGGGGGTAACGCACAGCAGCTACTACCACCCACCTCGAGACACACTCCCAAATCAAAGGTGCACCCAATCAAATCACAAAAGCAATAGAATGGTATCGAAGAAATGTGCCCGATCGGAGGTGCGACCTCACTTTCCCCAGTATAGCTCCTATTTTAGCCACATCAAGCTGACTCATGGAAGTCCGGGCTACGCTAAAACCTCATATAGAATCGTCGACAAACCATCCTACTTCGTTCTAAAATATCAACCACGTATACAGTTGTTAAAGTGGTTTTCGGTATTGGTAGAGAGTATGACAATATCTGATTCCGGTCACTTTAACAACCAAATGCTTATTTCACACCGTGGTCATATCATTTCAAATAGTTCATACTTCATATCAAAATATCATATTCATTTCAAAACCATATCAATTCGATATCGTTATTCACTTTAAATAATATTCATTTCCTGAATCGTAACAGTTTCAAATTCATAGCACTTTCGAAATCATAACACTTTTAAAATCATAACACTTTTAAAATCATAACACTTCTAACTTAAATGGTTTAGATATTGAAATAGTATATATATGAAAACGGTTATAAATTAAAATAGTTTATATATTAAAATAATTTATATATTAAAATAGTTTATATATATATTAAAAATACTTTATATAAAAAAATAGTTTCCTCAAATTTCACAAATCGATTCAAATCAACTTAAATTCCAAAAATTCAATTTAAATCAATCTTAGTGCATCAATTACAATTCAATTCAAATTCTCAATGAACCATTTTAATTTATATCGATTTCAAATACAGATTTTGAACTACAAATTTAAACCATTTCAATTTCAATAGATTTCAAAGTTTAAATATTCAAACCTTTACAATAACTCAATTTGATAAATTTCATTTATACTTCAAATTCAACTTTACTATTATTTAGTTTTGAAATATTCACTTAATCAATCCAATAATCATTTAAATAAAATCTCAAATTACAAATTTAAATAAAACTAAATATCCCATTTCAATTTATTTAAATTTGAAAATATTCCATTAATCACCTTTAGTCAAAAATCAAGTTATAAAATCATATCTTTAAAATATCAAATTCAATAAGTTTCAAGTCAATTTTATTTAAGTATAATTCTTAAACAAATACAATTTCAAATCAATTTTAATTTATCTTCCCAACCTGAATTTATTATAGTTATTACAAAATCTATTTTTTTAAATAAAAATTTAAATAAATACCTAAACATATTATATACTACTTAAATTAAATTTTATTAAATTAAATCTTATTATTAAATTTATTTTATATTAAATCTATCTTTATATATTTTAAAATAGTAAAATTATAGGTAAAATCTTAAAAATTATATTTTCAAAACTAACTTATAAATTTAAAATTTCCAAAACATATAATTTTAAAAATCTAAGATTTAGACATATATAAAAATAACATTTATATATATTATATTAAAAAAACCAATATTTATTAAAAACAATATATTTCCTTTCAAAACTTTGGAAATCAATTTCAAAATATAGACCAACGGTGTCCGTATATAATTTTCTATCCTATGGTCAAGTGATACAGATATTTATCATTTCAATCCGCAATTTAAATTACTATGGATATATATCATTTCAACCTGCAATCCCAAAAATTTCAAAATCAATGAAAATCACTTGGGTTTATCATTTCAACCCATAACGATTTTCCTCTAATCTATAATATCGTTCGGGTATGTATCATTTCAACCCATATGGAATTCTAAATTAACGAGAACTTGCAGAGTGAGAGAAAATATGATAATAATATAACATATCAACAACAGGCATATATCATCAGTACCAATTTAAATATAATATCTACAACAGGATATGGTGTCATATATCATAGATGAACAATTGCAGATGATGGCATATCATATTTAATAATTTAATAACCTAACAATTCAAATTTAACAGCATATTTCAATCGTCATTTCATGTAAATTAAATTCACTAAATAAAAGAATGTTAATCGTGAGTGATTGCTCACCTTTCGAGGCTAGAGAACAAGAAGATGAAACAGACACGTACACAGATACAGACACAAACTTGCAGGACAATAACAAGTTAGGAATTGCTGCGACAAATTCGATATTGAGAAAGTTAGCTAAGATGAACTAGAGATCGATGAAACAAAATATATGTTATATATATATACATATATTCTAAAATCAATTTAAAACATAAAATTTCAAATTAATATTTAATTTAAACAAATATAAAATAAAATCTCCATATATATATATATATTTAAAAACCCAAACTCATACATACCTATATATATATAGACCAATATATAAACATATATATTAACTTACATACTTATTATATTTTAAAATCAATATTTATAAGAAAATCAATATAAGCTTACTTGGTTATAATATATCTCAAACCTCAACCAGATTTTGTATATAAATTATGTAAACCTATATATACTAACAGACAACTTATATATAACTTATAAAAAAAATCAAACAGATTGTATATAACATATACATCACCATGCCTATATATTATATATATAATTCTTTACAAAATGTATAGATCAAAATACCCATTTATATTTTTCATAAATGCCTCAAGTAAATATATCTCAGCAAATATGTACACTATTTTTGAAATATAGCTTATTCATTCAAACAAATAAACAATTACTTCTAACGTAACACATATAACGTAGCTTTTATATAAAATAAAAGAGATGAGAAAGTTGCAGTTTGAAATATGGAGACTCGGTCAGGTGAGAAGGGTGCAGCAGTTCACAAATACATGCAGTTATATATTATACAAAGGCGGAGGCTGCAGTTATAAGGAGGGGCAGCATGGTGGCTCGGGAAATGAGAGGGTGGTGATGTGGTTTATATGGGGAGGTGAGGCACGGCTGTTGCTAGGGGGTTGTAGCTCCGTGGTGACAGGTTGTAGAAGGAATATGGCTGTCTCGGGAAAGTGCAGGTAAGGGTATAGAGGAGGGGCTGTCTTCGGGTTTGGGTGACGTGATGGAAGCAAGGGGCAGCATGTGGCTATGGTGTGGCTTTTGTCAGGTGAAGGCTGAGTCATATGGACGTGATGGAGGCGAAGGAGAACTGGTGTGGTGGTCGTTGTTGTCAAGTGGGAGGGTGGACAGGGTTTCAAGGAGGCCATGGTCGCACGTTCACTGATGGGGAGGTAGGCCAGAGGGTCAGGGGCTACTGGCGAACACGGGGAATGGGAAGAAGCAGGTCAGTGGCTGTGCTCAGGGAGATGCGGTGCTCGAGGAGATGCAGAGCTCGGGTGGGTTCATGGCTAACGTGGAGAGGGTCGGATCTTGGTTGCATGGGCAAGAGTGCTAGTGAGTGGGGAGGGGCGGAGCTTTGGGAGGCTGCATGGTGTTGTGCGTGGTGGTGTGATGTGGCTAAAGGGTTCGGTGGAGTTTGAGTTGTTAGAGAGGCAAGCTGTGGGTTTCAATGAAGCCATATATATACATATGTATATATATATATATACATATGTATATATATACACACATATGTATATATATATATACATGTGTATATATTATATTATATATTTTCTCGTCAAACAGCAAAACCGAAAGAAGAGAATAAGAGCAAAGCAGATTTCCAATGCAGCTTCATTATATATTTTTATATTGTATATATTTGCTTCTCAAGAGTAATGAAGGAGATATTATGGCAGAAAGAAATGTGAACAGGGAGATGAACAGCTTTTCGAAAATAAGTTTATCATATAAAATAGAGTAAACAAACACAGATAGCGATCCTTTATATCTCATTTGCAAGCATCTCCACCGTATATAGAAATCAACGGTGTATATTTTTTGTTTTCTCTTTTTTGGATTGCAGGCTTCGGCCCATACTTTGTATAAATACATGTATTATGTCTCTGTACAAATTATGTGAAGCAATAACATTTTTTATAGTTTTACTTCAAATACATCAATTCTTGATATGGTATCAGAGCATTAAAACAGTCTAACGACTGAATTATCAGATCTTGCTCTAAAGATCATCATCGAGCCATCCTTAAAGATAGATCATCTATCTTTGGTTGCTCTCAGTTCTTTCATTGAGCAAATCATCATTTGATTTGTTTTCTTTCTCTATACCTCTCACAAAATTCTTCCCTTACTTCTGAAAATTACTTTCAAGAATCAATTTCTTGATACAATTTCTGGCTGCAAATTTAAAAATCTGCCTCGCCAGCATCTGTTTCCAGCATGACAGGAGATGAAGATACTGTTTCTTCATCCTCACCCAAAAACAATGTTTCTGCTGCGTCAAATAGTGATCACAACACTGCAAAAGAATCAAGAAACATCATTAATCCAAAAAATTAGATTATCTCTATACAACTCAATGAGGCAAATTATCTACTATGGAAATGTCAAATCATGGCTGCCCTAACTGGGTATGGATTAGAAGAATACATCAGTGTAACTCTTGCAATTCCAGCAAAAATGATTTCTGACAGTGAAGGAAAACTCATAATAAATCAAGAATTTACTCACTACAAAAGACAAGATAGTCTCCTATGTGCTTGGCTATTTTCATCAATCAGCCATTCCTTATTACCACAGTTGATAGGGTGTAAAACAGCCCAAGAAATTTGGGAAACAGTGGAGAAAACCTTCAACACTCAGTCATCAGCAAGAATTATGCATTACAAACGTCAACTTAACAACATTAGCAAGGATTCTATGTCTATGAGAGAGTATTTAACAAAAATCAAAACGCTATGTGACTTACTTGAAGTTGCTGGTCACAATATTTCTGAAGCAAATCAAGTTCTCACCATTTTAAGTGGTCTTGATGATGATTACGAGTCAGTTGTTACTATGCTTTCCTCCCAACCTACCACTCCATCAATTCAGCATATTCAGTCAACACTTATTGCTCATGAAGGAAGAATTGAAGCCAAGAAAACAAGAAACAGTGAGTATATGGTCAATTATGCTTCCACAAACAGAAATAAAAATCAAGAAAGGCCTCAAAACAATAAAACTGATCAAAATGTTCAAAGAAATACTCAGATGTCAAACAGAGGAAGAGGGAGAGGCAGGTTTGGTAATAATGCGAATAGAATTAAGTGTCAAATTTGTGAGAAATTTGGCCATACAGCTGGAAAGTGTTATTTTAGGTTTGATCAAAATTTTTCTCTAAGTCAACAAGGAAATAACAATCAGAAAACAAACTATCCAAGTGCTAACATTGCTCAAGCAGGAACAGAAAAAAATCAAGACTCCAAAAATAATGGAGATTCTAATACCAAAGTTGATGATATTCAGACTAAAGGTTGGTTTCTTGATTCTGGAGCCACAAATCATATTACCAACAATCTGAACAACTTGAACATTGGCAATAAAGAATATAAAGGTACACATTCTTTATTTATGGGTAATGGCATTTCTTCAAAAATTACTCATACTGGTACTGCTACGCTTAACAGTAAAAGGAAGTTATATTTAAATAATCTTCTTAGGGTACCAGAAATTAAGAAAAACTTGCTTAGTGTATCACAATTTGCTAATGATAATCAAGTCTATTTTGAGTTTTTTCCTCACCATTACACAATTAGAGACATTCTAAATAATGAAATTTTATTACAGGGTAATGTGCAAAATGGACTATATCTGTTCAATCCTGGCAAGAACAATAGAAACTGTGAAAGTAGATACTGGTGCAATTTCTCTAAAACTGGGTGTACAACAGTTATGAATAAACTAGATTTGTGGCATTGTAAGCTAGGACATCCAAGTATTAACATTGTAAGGAATATTTTGAGAAATAGCAATATTAAGTTTGATGATATATCTCATAGTTATGTTTGTTCTGCATGTCAGTTAGGGAAAAGTCATAAGCTACCATTTCCAAATTCTCAAACTAAATATAGTAAACCATTAGAAATGGTAGCTACTGACTTATGGGGACCAGCCCCAATAACTTCTGATTACGGTTATAAATATTATGTTTCTTTTGTTGATTCATACTCAAGATATACATGGATATATTTCTTAAAATCAAAGGCAGATACAGCTAATGCTGTAATACAGTTTATAACTCAAGCAGAAAGACAAACAGGTGCAAAGTTAAAAGTTCTTCAGACAGATGGAGGGACAGAGTATAAACCTCTGAAAGAATATTTTAATATGAAAGGTATTCTACATCGAATGACATGTCCCTATACTTCTGAACAGAATGGGCTTGTTGAAAGAAAGCACAGGAATATTGTGGAAACAGGGTTAACTTTATTAGCTCAAGCCTCTCTTCCTTTAAAATTTTGGCCTGATGCTTTTATTTCTAGTGTTTTTCTTATTAACAGGTTGCCAACAAAAGTTTTACACAATACAAGTCCATTAGAAAATTTATTCAATATCAAGCCAGATTATAATTCTCTCAAAATTTTTGGATGTTTATGTTTTCCAAACTTAAGATCTTATAATACCCATAAACTAAGTTTTAGGTCTGATCCATGTACTTTTATTGGATATGCTCAAAATCAAAAGGGTTATAAGTGTCTTACCAGTAAAGGTAAAGTGATCATCTCAAGACATGTAGCTTTCAATGAGCTCATCTTTCCTTTTAAGGAAGCTGAAGTGAAACCTACACAAAAAGTCTATGATGCAAGGGTATCTATTCCAGCTATTCCAGTTCATACTTTCAATCAAGCAAAAGTAATCAATTCACATCAGCAAGCTGTATCACCACTCCAACACACAGTGCTCAATAGAAAGCCAGATCAGAGTGATTCTTCACCCCAAAACACAATGCTCTCTGTTGAGCCAGGTCAGAATGAAAATGATGTCAGCAATTCTTCACCTAATCAAGAAAATCAGAGAATTAGTGATAATGATAGTTCAAAAGCCACCAGTGAAGAAAATATGCAACAAAAAACTAGACATCATATGATTACAAGAGCCAAAAGTGGAATCTTCAAACCAAAAGTATATAACATCAGTATTGAAGAAAGGGAACCTACAACTTATGAAGAAGCAAGCAGACATATCCATTGGAAAGCTGCTATGGATGAGGAATTCTCAGCTTTAACCAAAAATAAAACTTGGAGCCTTGTAGAAAAACCTCACAATAAAAATATTGTTGGAAATAAATGGGTCTACAAAATCAAAAGAAGATCTGATGGATCTATTCTCAAGTATAAAGCAAGGCTTGTTGCTAAAGGATATGCTCAACAATATGGATTCGATTTTAATGAAACCTTCTCTCCAGTTATCAAACCCACAACAATTAGAATTATTTTAACTGCTGCTTACATTATAAATGGGAATTGAAGCAGCTTGATGTCAACAATGCATTTCTTAATGGAGAACTTCAAGAAGAAGTATATATGCATCAACCACAGGGGTATGATAAGCATGACAGTAAACTTGTATGCAAGTTACACAAAGCTCTATATGGATTAAAGCAGGCACCAAGGGTATGGTATGATAAATTAAAACAAGCTCTTACTGCTATAGGTTATCACAATGCAAAATCTGATAACTCTTTATATTTTAAGAATGAAGGAGGTCACAAAACATACATTTTAGTGTATGTAGATGATCTTATTTTAACTGGTAGTAGCAGTTTAGAAATAACAAATGTCACCAAGTATTTAAATTCAACTTTTTCAATCAAAGACTTGGGGCAGCTAAATTATTTTCTTGGAATAGAAGTCATCAGAAAATCTGATACAAGTATAATCCTTTCTCAAAGAAAATATATTTCTGAAATTTTAGCAAAAGCAAAAATGGATTTAGCAAAATCTTTGCCTACTCCTATGATTAGCAACTTAGGATTGTCTAAGCATAGTGGAGACATATTTTATGATCCTACATTATATAGAAGTATAGTTGGAGCATTACAGTATGCTACTGCTACTAGACCTGATATAACATATAGTGTTAACAAAGTCTCACAATTTATGCATGAACCTCATGATGATCATTGGAAGGCAGTAAAACGAATTTTAAGGTATCTTAAAGGAACTATTAATCATGGGCTATATTTTAGTACTAACAAAAACTTTGAGTTAAGAAGTTACTCAGATGCAGATTGGGCCTCCGATCATGATGATCGAAGATCCACAAGTGGTTTTATCATCTATCTGGGAGACAACCCTATCTCATGGAGCTCAAAGAAGCAACCCACTGTTTCTCGATCTAGCACGGAGGCGGAATATCGAAGTGTTGCAAGTACCACTGCAGAGCTAATCTGGATCCAGACCTTGCTCAAAGAAATCAGTCTGCCTACTCGAAGTAAACCAATTATTTGGTGTGATAATCTGAGTACTATCGCCATGTCTGCCAACCCAGTGCTTCATTCTCGTACAAAGCATATAGAATTGGATCTATACTTTGTACGAGAACATGTTATCAGCGGCAAATTAGAGATCAATCATGTTCCAGCAAGTCATCAGAGAGCTGACATGCTGACTAAAGCTTTATCAAGGAGGAATTTTGAGAGATTCAAAGAAGATTTCAGAGTTCGATGTATCGGAGAAGAAGAAAGGGGAAAAGAAAAACCCTAGCTGAAGAATAAAACCCTCGCTCTTTTTGACGGGGAGAAATAGAGTAAACAAACACAGATAGCGATCCTTTATATCTCATTTGCAAGCATCTCCACCGTATATAGAAATCAACGGTGTATATTTTTTGTTTTCTCTTTTTTGGATTGCAGGCTTCGGCCCATACTTTGTATAAATACATGTATTATGTCTCTGTACAAATTATGTGAAGCAATAACATTTTTTACAGTTTTACTTCAAATACATCAATTCTTGATAATATATATAAACTTCTCTACGTTACTAAAATTAGACAGAACAAAAGTGAGAACCAAAGTAGATAACCAACCATTATATAGTAAATTTGAATAGGGAGTAGAGAAGTCAGCAATTGAATTCAGAAAATATTAATAACAAATGACTACTGGTTTTTCCCAGGGCAAATGAAAAGACACAGAACCAAAAACTGAAATGGGTACCAATACGGCTGACCGTTACGTATATTTCGCCACATAGCGGACACCGAATTGCACAAATGAATATGCTGCGGAGATCAGCACGACGAGACGAACAGAATGGTACATAGATATCAGCGACACAAATATCCTATCAAAAGTTGATATTCGTTGCCAACTGCTGCTAATTCACCAAAAATAGACATCTTATTTATATATATACAAAAAATAGGACGTCTCAATCAAAAAATGATTTACATTTTTATTATATAAAAATATTCATATTTCGAAAATATTTTATTTTCATGAATTTAACTGGTTTAAATTGAAATTGAAAATTATACAACAGAAGTAACTTCCATATTTATCAACAAAAACCTGCCATTTGCTACGTTTAAATAGATGCATACCAAATTTTAAATTTTCATTATTAAATTTAATTATTTAATTACAAGCAAATTTCAGTTAATTACGTTATAAAAATCGTTAAAAATTACGGGTTGTTACACTCTCCCCCACTCAAAACTTTTCGTCCCGGAAAAGGAATGAGATAGGAGAATTAAACAACCAGAAGAAAAGATAGATTTGAAATACACAGTATTAGACACAACAGTTAATTTTAGAGCCATATAAATTTTATTTATTTAAAAATTGATTAATATTCAGCAAATTTGGTTTTAATCCATTTTACTCATTCAATAAATAGTCATTATATTCACCTTTTATTGATTTCAGTTCAATATATTTTCATTCAATTGATTTGGCTTCAATTATTAACCTTTATTACAAATATTTCTTTTAAAACAAAATTTATTTTATTTAACTTATTTATTTTATCCATTTTTCTTTAGTTAAGTTAGTTCCACCTCAACATTCAACTCTAACTATTCTTAAGTTCATATTTATTTATTTTGCTAGCCTTTCACTTTTATTATTCAATTTATTTCACTGACATATCTTGCAATATAGGTCATGTGTATAACATTTATCATAATCACCTAAATTTTTATTTATAAATTCCCTAAAAAAATTCATTTAGACATCTTATTTATTATTGTATATTATTCAATTATATTCAGAACTCTTCCAGGTAAGTTTTATTAATGTCCTTGAATATAATTGAACACTATACAAATTTACCCTTTTATTTACAACATGTTTTTTAAGCAAGATTTCGGTTTGGACAATTTATTACTTAAGTTTTCTCTTATATAACCTTCAATTATATATTCACCCTAACATTTTAACTTTTTCAATAATTTAGGTAAGTTATATATATTAGAATGAAATTGATTATTATACAAATAAATTTTATCTCATTTCCACAGTTTTAAGTTGTTTAAATTCTATTTCTCACTTATAGACTATCTAATTATTCAAAATTTTTGCTTCATTTTAATAATGGAAAACCATCCCTTTACACAAAATTTAAGGATTTATTTCCGGTTTCACTTCAAATCATTTTTGAAATAATTATTTATATATATATATATATATTTCACTAATCTAATTATACACAAGAAATTTGAATCAAATCCATTTTCCCAAAACGAAAGTGTAGCAAAGCTACTAAGTGGTCTCTCCACTTTGAGACTCGAAAATGAATGTCGGTGATGCCGTGGTCATCACCGAAATTATTTTCCAATGACACTTGAGGAGAGTACAACTTACTTCTTTTAAAATTCTTTGGAAACAATTTCCATTCGAAGATACTTTCAAATAATATATATATCAAAACTTTGAAAACCAAAATTTGAAAAGCACCAGAAATTAATTTCTCAAATTCTTAATTTAAATTTATTTCATTTGCAAATAAAATTTATAAACTATATTTATAAAATTTTCATTTCCTTATAATTTACAACAAGAGTTAATAGTTTAAGGAATGTTGAATTAAACAACAAATAATAATCTAGTATTATCATTTCTAACAACCAATTCATTAAACTATCAAATTTCAGAGAATTATACTTTTATATATAAAATATAATCATAAAAAATTATTTTATTTACCAATTTCGAAATTAATATTGTGTCAGTTTTCTCTGTTCAAGTATTTTGGGATTCCTATCGATAGTGTTGGCCAGACGAATCGATCGAAACCCAAATCAACCTTAACAATTCAAACAACACAATATAAAACATTTTAATCTCAATTTCAAATACACTTCCTTATAGGATGATTCAAGAATGGATCTCAAACAAGGATAGATATTCAAATTTAGATGGACCCTAATCATCGAGAATTCAAACTGAGAAGATAGGTTCGAAAAGAAGACAAGGTAATTAAATTACGAAATAGAAAAGATGGATAGACCAAATTTAATCGAGTCGACCTTAATCGGGTCAACCAAGACTTAGAAAGACGAGAATATCATCAAGGAGAATGGGGACAAACTTGTTGAGAACATCACGGAAAACGCGATTTATAAGATCAATGAAGAAGGCAAGAGCATTGGTAAATCCAAGGGCATGACTAACCATTCATAAAAACCATTCGTTCGGGAGGAGAGACAATAGGTCGAGCTCTAGAAATAAGATCGAAGCGGAATTCAAATTCTCGCTTGGGAAAGGAGAAGTGACATAACTAAACATCAGGATAATCCCTGACTATCGGGGAAGTCAAGATCACTAGGCTGAAAAGATAAAACTGCCTACAAAATCTAAAGCAATCGACATTGGATCACAAGAGAATTACCTAGGTAGTCTACTAAAGAACGGTTCGGGCTTAGCAAGGGATAACAACATTAGAACCGAGGACGTAGAAATCTTTGGTGAATCAATGCCTGTTGTAAAGGAGTTTCAACCCTTTACAAATTATATTTAGGTTGGCGGGACCGCCGATTAATTAGTCACACAAAGGATGAAGTTGACAGTTGAGGTTGGAGCTATGGGATGCTTCGGTATCAAAAGAATGCGAACAGGAGAAGATAAGAATGAATTTTCAGAACAAAAGGGGAGTTCCAAATTCCGAAAAAAATCAAATCCAGGAGGATCCTAACGAAGGAATTTTCAAGCTCGAACGAAGATGATTCTGTAATTAATTTCACTCTATATGCTAAGTTTTGCCTAAACCAGAGCTTTGATACCACTTGTAACGAACTGGTATTTCGAACCGTTCAAATCGACAATCATCCACTCATGTCAGACTTGAATTGCTCAAAATAACAGATTGTTAATTTATATTTGGCAAAACTTAGCATAAACAGTAAATAAATCAATCACAGAATCACACACATAAAGTTATTACAACAATAGGCAACGGAATAGATAAATAGTAGCTAATGAAGCTACTATAAATATCAAAGTCTAAAACAAAATACAACAGAATCTCAAATACAAATGAATCTCTAATACATAAGCAACTGGTGAGTCTGAACATAAATGACTAGAATAAACTGAAATAACTGAAAGGTGGATAGATAGATTATAACGATCCAGACTCGGCCTTCGAAAATCGGCACCCGTACTTCACTTGTACTCGAATGCCGCAGATTCAAACGCCGAATCTGGCTTGCCGGAGCTTATAACACAGTAAGTATAACAACACAGCTGAATAAAGAAATGAATGATATCATATACAACTCCAATGAATACAATATCCAGAATGATATACAACAATGATATCAATATGATACAAGAATATCAGAGACAAATAATAATGTTACAGCGGAAACAACAGAACTGATAACTCCAAATGAGCTGAAAAAGAGAATGAATCCACCAACTCTAATATCAAGCTCGAACCACCATCACGTTGCACAAAGATAAGCAAGCTCGGTCGGTGAGTGAACTCCAAACACTGAACTAGTTCCAGATAATCTACTAAACTTGACTATCTGAAAAACCCAACTCTAGACTGCCCGTGTGGAAAATTATGGGCACCCAGAGTTTAGGAAGGGAACAATAAACTTCGGGTCAGTCATGGGACTGGTGTGAGTAACAAAAACAGTTTATCTTTAAAAAAAAAACAAAGGAATTTTAAACATTGAAATCCGCAATGCTTTTTGGAAAATGAAACTACCATAAGGCCTCCCGCCACACACACAATGCAAACGCAGAATTGGAGGAGATTTGTGAGAGTCCAAAAACTCGGCCTTCGAAAATCGGCATCCGTACTTCACTTGTACTCGAATGCCGTATATTCAAACGCCGAATCTGGCTTCCCGAAGCTTATAACACAGTAAGTATAACAACACAGCGGAAGAAAGAAATAGATAATATCATATACAACTCCAATGAATACAATATACAGAATGATATACAACAATGATATCAATATGATACAAGAATATCAGAGATATGATACAATGCTACAGCGGAAATAACAACAATGGAAGAGATCACTCCAAATGATCTACAAAAGAGAATGACTCCAACATCTCCAACATCAAGCTCGAACCACCATCACGGTGCACCAAGATAAGCAAGAACAGTCCATGATCTCCAAAAACTGAACTAGCTCCAAATAATCTACTAAACCTGAATATCTGAGAAACCCAACTCTAGACTGCCTAGTGCATAGTTTACTATGCAAGAAAACTCTTTTGACACTCCAAATGATAGTCAAACATGCTTACTATGCAAGAAAACTCTTTTGACATTATTACTAGTGCATAGTGCAGAAAACATTTCGAAAGTATAATATTAATCTTAGCCAGCATAGACATTTCGAACTATGCCTACTATAGCTACCATCTAAACAGTGGTGACCACCATAAGTAAATGGCAGGTTCTACAACTAAAACTGTACATGGTTCGTATTGGGAATTGGATTTCCAACAAATGGTCAGGCTAAGGAACTTCCTATGCCACATGGGAACACCTCTGGAGGGATTCCCCGAGAACCACCTGGCTCTCTGCCAACACAAGGCCGGTTACCCCCTTCCCGGGTAGTAAACATGAGATATGCCACCCCCTGTCCTTTGGGACCTTTATCCGGGATCCCGATCACAAAGAAACAACCACACAGAAAATGAGATTGGAGCAATCACACAGGTAAATATCTGGGCTCCATACCATGATATCAACTTTTTCCAGAAGGAATGGTCATCACTAGGGGAGCTACCCCTGAAACCTTGCCGCATCTTTCCTGTTTCGACCATTACCGGTCTGTGAGGTCCGATGAGGTCTCGTCCACAAAGCTATGCTTTTCACAAAGCCATGCTTTGATCAACAAATGATCAGCAAATGACCATCAACACTTAGCATTCCACACTACCAAATTGGGAGTATATCACTGATAACCTTCAACTACATAACCTCTAAGATCGTACGTCTCAGAGAAGGGTGTTAAGCTAAGAGAATAAATCTCCGCCACCAAACTGAAATGTATTTGAAAGAAATCAGCTTTATATCTCAAAGTGTAATGTCAGACATACAACCATACAAGTCTGTTCCGGGTTCGAACAGAACCGAAGGCACTTCCGAAGAAGCCCTTGCAAATCTGCACATTTTTTAATCACGTCCGGACTTCCCATCACAAAGGGTGATAAAATCTCTATATCGGAGATCAGCCGATGCAGAGACATTCGACGAGTTGTCCTTTCGTTTTCGAAAATATTCTGGTCTTCAAATGCAATCCATATACGACGTATCATTATTCAGAATGGGTTATCTGACACAAAGTCCTCTCCTGGCTAAACCGATAATGAGCGCAATATTTAAAAACATATGGATATGGGATTTCAATTAAGTCACAACTTATTACCCAAAACTTTTCTTCAAATGGTTTAAATACATTACCATTTTAACCTTTTACTCAAAAAGATTCAATTCACAAAATTCACCCAGTTTCACAAAGATTGATTTTCCAAATCAATTTCCATTTCAATTGGATTAATTCATTAAATCTTTAAATCAAAGATTTAATTGATAGCTTTCAAAACAATTCCATTTCGACCTTTTATACAAAGGGTACACCTTTCCAATTTCAAAACAAAGTTCAACAATCTTTAACAAAGATTTATTCATAACTTGGAAAACCCATTTTCATTTCAAACTTGAAATTCTATTGACACAAATTGGAAATTCATTCCTTGTATGAAAGCTTCTATTATTTGAAAACAAACAGTTTTCATTTTGGAAAATCTGATTCATTTATACAAGTTAAACCCCTTGGTTTAAATTTAAATTCTCAAAACAATATTTTTATAATGGTTCAAGCCTATGTAACACATTTATAACTTGTTTAACATTTTTAAATCATAAATATCAACCATGGAATTCAATTCCTTATTTTGAATTCAAATTCAAATTGAATTATTTAAATTGGAAACTTTACCAAGTTATTCAAAATAACTTTTCTCTTAAAAAACCTCCTTTTCAAAAGCTTTAACATTTAACCTAAATATTCATTTCTAACTCAATTGAAATTTAAATTTTCAATTTCAAAAATATTAAATTTAAATCATCTGTGACTTAACTGATTTCCTCGTGAAATCCATATTTGTGTGTGTAAAAGTGTGGTCCAGGGGTTTCACATAGTAGTGCAACGCTACAAATCATCACATCATCACAGATTCAACCACAACAATATATTTGATAAGCGGTATAACTATAATGCTTATATTTTATTCATAGATCACAAATATATATATCACAGATAAATAAATTACTGCTCACAGCACAAATCAAGATATATCACGAAACATCAAACATCGGGAATATCAAACAATTCAACATCCAATATAATTCAAACATCCATAAGTAGGATCAATATACTTGTCTGATTAATTCAAATCAAATTAATTACTTATGAATTACTAATCCTGGTTAATTACCATTAATAAATTACAAATCATTTCGATTAATTATTCTTCAATCATTTATTAATTAACCATTAATAATAAATTAATTAACCTTTAATTATAATTCATCAACTTTTACTTATTAAATAATTAACCTTTAATTATTTAATTTACCATTTAATTAATTATCTTTAACTAATTAATTAACCCTAAATTAATTAATTACCATTAAATTAATTATCCTTAATTTGTTACAAATTGATTAACCTCAAGTTAACTACAAAATTAATTAATCCTTAATTAATAATCATTCCTTAATCACTTTCATTAATTAATTAACCTTTAATTAATTAATTATTCTCAAATTAATTACCTTTAATTATTTAATTAATTAAGTGTTAACTGTAACTTAATTAATCCTTAATTACTTGATTAATTAATCTTAATCATTAATTAATATCTAATTAATAATCCTTAATTACTAATTAATTATTCCTTAATTAATTTAATCTTAAACCTCAATTAATTAATTTAAACCTTTAATTTCTTATTTAATTAATCCCAATCAAAAATTAATTAAATAAATAAATTATCCATTTTAATTAACTTAATAATTTAATGAATTTCAAATCATTAATTACTAATTGAATTTTAAGGAAAACATTATTCTTATTAATGATTAAATTTATCATTAACAAAGTATTTCAAACAATTTTCTTTCAAATTTATATTCAAATTTCCATTTTAAATTTAAGATTTAAAATGAATACAATTTTAATTTAAATAAAGTTAAAAACAATTCAAAACACATTTTGAAATCTTATGTTAGGGAAATACTCATTTTATAAAAGAAGTTTAAAGAAATTTAAAACCAAATTCATTTTTTAAATTCAAATCAATTTAAAAATACACTTTAATAATTCAAAGTTATTTAAATCATTTTAAATTTAAAAACTTTCTTTAATTTCAAAAACTGGAATACAGTTCTAAATCTTGATTCCAGATTTAACTTAGATTTTAAAACTTACTTACATTTTTTTTAAAACTTTAAAATTTAAACCATTTAACCATTTTAAAGTAGTTAAAATAATTCAAATTTAAAAACTTTACTTTTAAAACTGAGATTCAAACTAACTTGAACTAGATTTTAAAGCTTAGATTTAAACTGGTTTAAAACTTTACTTTTTATTTTAAACTTCAATTTTAAATTTTAAAACAAAACATTACAGGTTTTGTTTGAAACCTGTAACAAAATATTTACCCGAGATTAACCTATTTTGCTTCGAGTCCAACCTGTCTTATCTTCGAGAAAAGCATTACATTACTTCGAGTTCACTCGGTTCCCCAAACACTAACACACCACCAGCCTCGTGCACCTGCACCATCGGTCGCGATGACTCAGACCACCACCGACGCTTCCAACACAACGACGATCACCACTACTCACGATCCCAACCACTCAATCTTCGAATCCAGCTCGAAATCAAAATCGAGCATGAAAGCTCAAGACCGGAACAACATCACAGCCTGGAACAACACTTGAAACCAGGAAATCCCCTCGTCCTCGCTCCCCCGGCCACCGGAGTGATAGAAATTTCGGCCACATATTCGCCAACCACCACGCTTTCATTTCCCAAAGGCCTATGACGCTCAATCCACCAGAGGGGTTGCGGTGACAACATTTCTGATCAAGCCTAAAACTAGGTTTACATACCCAATCGAACAAACCTCGCCGCTACAATGATCTTCCACCACTACTGATAATTTTCTTACATTCTCCGTTCATCCTTCTACCTTCAGTGCTTATCGCAACTTCCCAGATCTCTTGGATCATCAGAGAACACCCAGAACTCAAATTCTGGTCAAACACAAACTGTTCCCTCACAACCAATCTAAAAAATTTGATTTCTCTTTTAAAGATCATGATTTTGTTTAATAATTCAGTTTATAAACCTGAATTAACAAATCAGGATATTCTAGAATTTGAACAAAGTTAATGCTTGCCTGTTTTACTTGATTTCCAGAGCAATATCCAATATAAATTACTTAAATAAAATTTTAATCTTTAATATATAATAAACAAACAAGTTTTTGTTTGCAACTTAAACTCTAACAAAGATTGGTTCAGGGGATAATGAATTATGAATAAATCTTGAGCCTGGAGAACTAAAACAGGATAACACAAAAATACACTGCATGCACACAATCATTTATACAAACTAATATCATAACATCATCATCACAGGCATACAAGCAACAACATGTAACTAGATTAGGGATTGATAAATTTTCTCACAGGTAAAAGAAATAAAGAAATTTAATTTAAAAAGAAGGTTTACTCACAGTGATTTAGGAAGAAGAACAGAGTTTCCTTTTTGAACCAGGCTTTGAAATTTTGCAAGCTGAAATCTTTCTTTATAATCTCTTGTTGTAGTTGATTTGGGTTGAAGTTTGTTACTTTACTTTTTTTTTCTTCCAGGCTTGCTAAGTTATGAACGAACTGAATTGTGAAGAGTTTTACTGGGATATCATTTTGTTGTACAATATTGGGTGATAAAAAAATGTGTTTGTACAAGTTGATATTCCATTTGGTCAAAGATTTTTCTTTGCTTTGCTTGTTTGGCTCGGCTGAAATCTTACTTTGGTGGCTTGCATTAATTATCTTGGTTCTTTATGTCTTCCTTTGCCTTTTGTATTCTATTTTGTTGTCTTCTTTTGCAAGCACTCTTATATACTTTTGTTTCTTCATTTTGCAAGTGTACTTGTTCATATTTACCCAATCCCATATGTACATACTTGTATACATATCTACTTTTGCAAGCTACCAGACATTTATATATGTTTGAATAATTCTATGTATACTTCTTACTTATTTGTTAACCTGGCTGCTAGATATGTATTTTGTGTGCTAGAGATTCAAGCATTTATTATTGTTGTCTTTTGTTTCCATGGGTACATACTTATCTAGATTTGCTTGTACAATAGATATTTATAATTTTGTTTCTAGTTTTGTTTCAAGTTTAAGTGTACATAGTTTATTGTTGTCTTGTTCTATTCCTTATGTATTTTATAATTTATATAATTTATCTTATATATTTTTTCTTTAGTCTTATTATTTCATAGTATAAATAATTTCTATTTTAAATATGTTATTAAAATTTTATTTAAGTGTTACTTTTATTTTTATAGTTCATCTTTTATTTATTTATTTCTATTTCTAATATAAACCATCAATTTCTAAATTCAAAATGATTTAATATATTTTTTATTTGTTCTTCGGGGAAACTCGAATCAATTTATCAATCAATTCCACAATTTTTATTCAAAAATTAATTTAATTATCAAAATAAATTCATTAAAAATCCGGGGTCGTTACAATCTTCCCCCCCTTAAGAAATTTCATCCTCGAAATTTGCCAAGGAGACACAAAGATAGATGAAGAATGTTTCATCAAATAAAACCGAGCATTTATTCTGCATTTGGCTTACCAAATTAGAATATCAATGGTAGATACGAGAATGATTCTGTTTTAACACTTCACAAGATACTCGGGTTATCCAGATCTACGAAATATGCAGGGGCATCGGTTAGTTCGAAGGGATAACTAACCATTCGTAGAATATATTGGGACCCAAATTATATAGATATATGGATACAATTCCAAAACTTTCAGTTTAGAAACAAAAGTATACCTTATTAACCATAGCAATCAAAGCAACCAATTAATCCAAACAAACAATTTCTGACTCAGTTGGAGTTTATGTCCCATATTAATATATCGAATCTTCTTCCTGGATCTACCAGGAACTATCAAAGAATAGAGAAAAGATGCTGAACAAAAGAGATTGATAGAAAAAAGATTGTTCCCTTGTTGTTACAGGGTATTGACCATTTATAGTCGTAATCCCCTGTCCCCTATCTCATCCTCTTCTTGCACTCATACTCACTATCAGTGAACAGTAAGAAAATTATTGAGGCGCATGGACGGATATCTTAGAGATTACTCATTCTAGGGTATACTTCACCCTATCTCTAATGAGCTACTTAATGTGTTATACTCCATAGCTAAAGTTCAACCTTAGCTCTGATACCACTTGTGAGAGTCCAAAAACTCGGCCTTCGAAAATCTGCACCCGTACTTCACTTGTACACGAATGCCGTAGATTCAAACGCCGAATCTAGCTTCCCGGAGCTTATAACACAGTAAGTATAACAACACAGCGGAAGAAAGAAATAGATAATATCATATATAACTCCAATGAATACAATATCCAGAATGATATACAACAATGATATCAATATGATACAAGAATATCAGAGATATGATACAATGCTACAGCGGAAATAACAACAATGGAAGAGATCACTCCAAATGTTCTACAAAAGAGAATGACTCCAACACCTTGTGAGAGTCCAAAAACTCGGCTTTCGAAAATCGGCACCCGTACTTCACTTGTACTCGAATGCCGTAGATTCAAACGTCGGATCTGGCTTCCCGGAGCTTATAAAAAAGTAAGTATAACAGCACAGCGGAAGAAAGAAATAGATAATATCATATACAACTCCAATGAATACAATAACCAGAATGATATACAACAATGATATCAATATGATACAAGAATATCAGAGATATGATACAATGCTACAACGGAAATAACAACAATGGAAGAGATCACTCCAAATGATCTACAAAAGAGAATGACTCCAACAACTCCAACATCAAGCTCGAACCACCATCACGTTGCACCAAGATAAGCATGAACAGTCCATGATCTCCAAAAACTGAACTAGCTCCAGATAATCTACTAAACCTGAATATCTGAGAAACCCAACTCTAGACTGCTCATGCGGAAAATTATGGGCACCCAGAGTTTAGGAAGGGAACAATAAACTCCGGGTTAGTCATGGGACTGGTATGAGCAAACAAAAACAGTTTATCTTTAAAGCAAACAACAAAAGAATTTTAAACATTGAAATCCGCAATGCTTTTCGGAAAATGAAACTACCATAAGGCCTCCCGCCACACACACAATGCAAACGCAGAATTGGAGGAGATTTCTCCTTATGATCGTCAAACATGCTTACTACGCAAGAAAACTCTTTTGATATTATTACTAGTGCATAGTGCATAAAACATTTCGAAAGTATAATATTAATCTTAGCCAGCATAGACATTTCGAACTATGCCTACTATAGCTACCATCTAAACAGTGGTGACCACCATAAGTAAATGGCAGGTTCTACAAATAAAACCGTACATGGTTGGTATTGGGAATTGGATTTCCAACAAATGGTCAGGCTAAGGAACTTCCAATGCCACATGAGAATGCCTCTAGAGGGACGCCCCGAGAACCACCTTGCTCTCTGCCAACACAAGGCCGGTTATCCCCTTCCCGGGTAGTAAACCTGAGATATGCCACCCCCGGTCCTTGGACCTTTATCCGGGATCCCGATCACAAAGCAACAACCACACAGAAAATGAGATTGGAGCAACCACACAGGTAAATATCTGGGCTCCATACCATGATATCACCTTTTTCCAGAAGGAATGGTCATACCCTAGGGGAGCTACCCCTGAAACCTTGCCGCATCTTTCCTGTTTCGACCATTACTGGTCTGTGAGGTCCGATGAGGTCTCGTCCACAAAGCTACGCTTTTCATAAAGCCATGCTTTGATCAACAAACGATCAGCAAATGACCATCAACACACAGCAACACTTAGCATGCCACACTACCAAATTGGGAGTATATCACTGATAACCTTCAACTACATAACCTTTGAGCTCGTACGTCTCAGAGAAGGGTGTTAAGCTAAGAGAATAAATCTCCGCCACCAAACAGAAATGTATTTGAAAGAAATAAGCTTTATATCTCAAAGTATAATGTCAGACATACAACCATACAAGTCTGTTCCGGGTTCGAACAAAATCGAAGGCACTTCCGAAGAAGCCCTTGCAAATCCGGACAATTTCTATTCACGTCCGGACTTCCCATCATAAAGGGTGATAAAATCTCTATATCAGAGATCGGCCGATGCAAAGACATTCGACGAGTTGTCCTTTCATTTTCAAAAATATCCGGTCTTCACCACCGGTCTTCAAATGCAATCCATATACGACGTATCATTATTCGGAATGGGTTATATGACACAAAGTCCTCTCCCGGCTAAACCGAATAATGAGCGCAATATTTAAAAACATATGGATATGGGATTTCAATTAATTCACAACTTGTTACCCAAAACTTTTCTTCAAATGGTTTAAATACATTACCATTTTAACCTTTTACACAAAAAGATTCAATTCACAAAATTCACCCAGTTTCACAAAGATAGATTTTCCAAACAATTTCCATTTCAATTGGATTAATTCATTAAATCTTTAAATCAAAGATTTAATTGATAGCTTTCAAAAAAATTCCATTTTTACCTTTTGTACAAAGGGTACACCTTTCCAATTTCAAAACAAAGTTCAACAATCTTTCACAAAGATTTATTCATAACTTGGAAAACCCATTTTCATTTCAAACTTGAAATTCTATTGACACAAATTGTAAATTCATTCCTTATATGAAAACCTCTATTATTTGAAAACAAACAGTTTTCATTTTGGAAAATCTGATTCATTTATACTAGTTAAACCCCTTGGTTTAAATTTAAATTCTCAAAACAATATTTTTAAAATGGTTCAAGCCCATGTAACACATTTATAACTTGTTTAACATTTTTAAATCATAAATCTCAACCATGGAATTCAATTCCTTATTTTGAATTCAAATTCAAATTGAATTATTTAAATTGGAAACTTTACCAAGTTATTCAAAATAAATTTTCTCTTAAAAAAACTCCTTTTCAAAAGCTTTAACATTTAACCTAAATATTCATTTCTAACTCAATTGAAATTTAAAATTTCAATTTCAAAAATATTAAATTTAAATCATCTGTGACTTAACTGATTTCCTCGTGAAATCCATATTTGTGTGTGTAAAAGTGTAGTCCAGGGGTTTCACACAGTAGTGCAACGCTACAAATCATCACATCATCATAGATTCAACCACAACAATATAATTGATAAGCGGTATAACTATAACGCTTATCTTTTATTCACAGATCACAGATATATATATCACAGATAAATAAATTACTGATCACAGCACAGATCAAGATATATCACGAAACATCAGACATCGGGAATATCAAACAATTCAACATATAATATAATTCAAACATCCATAAGTAGGATCAATTTACTTGTCTGATTAATTCAAATCAAATTAATTACTTATGAATTACTAATCCTGGTTAATTACCATTAATAAATTACAAATCATTTCGATTAATTATTCTTCAATCATTTATTAATTAACCATTAATAATAAATTAATTAACCTTTAATTATAATTCATCAACTTTTACTTATTAAATAATTAACCTTTAATTATTTAATTTACCATTTAATTAATTAACTTTAACTAATTAATTAACCCTAAATTAATTAATTACCATTAAATTAATTATCCTTAATTGGTTACAAATTGATTAACCTCAAGTTAACTACAAAATTAATTAATCCTTAATTAATAATCATTCCTTAATCACTTTCATTAATTAATTAACCTTTAATTAATTAATTATTCTCAAATTGATTACCTTTAATTATTTAATTAATTAAGTGTTAACTATAACTTAATTAATCCTTAATTACTTGATTAATTAATCTTAATCATTAATTAATATCTAATTAATAATCCTTAATTACTAATTAATTATTCCTTAATTAATTTAATCTTAAACCTTAATTAATTAATTTAAACCTTTAATTTCTTATTTATTTAATCCCAATCAAAAATTAATTAAATAAATAAATTAAGCATTTTAATTAACTTAATAATTTAAAGAATTTTAAATCATTAATTCCTAATTGAATTTTAAGGAAAACATTATTCTTATTAATGATTAAATTTATCATTAACAAAGTATTTCATACAATTTTCTTTCAAATTTATTTTCAAATTTCCATTTCAAATTTAAGATTTAAAATGAATAAAATTTTAATTTAAACAAAGTTAAAAACAATTCAAAACACATTTTGAAATCTTATGTTAGGGAAATACTCATTTTATAAAAGAAGTTTAAATTTTTTTAAACCAAATTCATTTTATAAATTCAAATCAATTTAAAAATACACTTTAATAATTCAAAGTTATTTAAATCATTTTAAATTTAAAAACTTTCTTTAATTTTAGAAACTGGAATATAGTTCTAAATCTTGATTCCAGATTTAACTTAGATTTTAAAACTTACTTACATTTTTTTTAAACTTTAAAATTTAAACCATTTAACCATTTTAAAGTAGTTAAAATAATTCAAATTTAAAAACTTTACTTTTAAAACTGAGATTCAAACTAACTTGAAAGAGATTTTAAAGCTTAGATTTAAACTGGTTTAAAACTTTACTTTTTATTTTAAACTTCAATTTTAAATTTGAAAACAAAACATTACATGTTTTGTTTGAAACCTGTAACAAAATATTTACCCGAGACAAACCTATTTTGCTTCGAGTCCAACCTGTCTTATCTTCGAGCAAAGCATTACATTACTTCGAGTTTACTCGGTTCCCCAAACACTGACACACCACCAGCCTCGTGCACCTGCACCATCGGTCGCGACGACTCAGACCACCACCGACGCTTCCAACACAACGACGATCACCACTACTCACAATCCCAACCACTCAATCTTCGAATCCAGCTCGAAATCAAAATCGAGCATGAAAGCTCAAGACTGGAACAACATCACAGCCTGGAACAATACTTGAAACCAGGAAATCCCCTCGTCCTCGCTCCCTCGGCCACCGGAGTGATAGAAATTTCGGCCGCATATTCGCCAACCACCACGCTTTCATTTCCCAAAGGCCTATAACACTCAATCCACCAGAGGGGTTGCGGTGATAACATTTCTGATCAAGCCTAAAACTAGGTTTACATACCCAATCGAACAAACCCCGCCGCTACAATGATCTTCCACCACTACTGACAATTTTCTCGCATTCTCCATTCATCCCTCTACCTTCAGTGCTTATCGCAACTTCCCAGATCTCTTGGATCATCACAGAACACCCAGAACTCAAAATCTGGTCAAACACAAACTATTCCTTCGCAACCAATCTAAATTTTTTTATTTCTCTTTTAAAGATCATGATTTTGTTTAAGAATTCAGTTTATAAACCTGAATTAATGAATCAGGATATTCTAGAATTTGAACAAAGTTAATGCTTGCCTATTTTACTTGATTTCCAGAGCAATATCCAATATAAATTACTTTAATAAAATTTTAATCTTTAATATATGATAAACAAACAAGTTTTTGTTTGCAACTTAAACTCTAACAAAGATTGGTTCAGGGGATAATGAATTATGAACAAATCCTAAGCTTGGAGAACTAAAACAGGATAACACAAAAATACACTGCATGCACACAATCATTTATACAAACTAATATCATAGCATCATCATCACCGGCATACAAGCAACAACATGTAACTAGATTAGGGATTGATAAATTTTCTCACAGGTAAAAGAAATAAAGAAATTTAATTTAAAAAGAAGGTTTACTCACAGTGATTTAGGAAGAAGAACAGAGTTTCCTTTTTGAACCAGGCTTTGAAATTTTGCAAGTTGAAATCTTTCTTTATAATCTCTGGTTGTAGTTAATTTGGGTTGAAGTTTGTTACTTTACTTTTTTTTTCTTCCAGGCTTGCTAAGTTATGAACGAACTGAATTGTGAAGAGTTTTACTAGGATATCATTTTGTTGTACAATATTGGGTGATAAAAAAAATGTGTTTGTACAAGTTGATATTCCATTTGGTCAGAGATTTTTCTTTGCTTTCCTTGTTTGGCTCGGCTGAAATCTTACTTTGGTGGCTTGCATTAATTATCTTGGTACTTTATGTCTTCCTTTGCCTTTTGTATTCTATTTTGTTGTCTTCTTTTGCAAGCACTCTTATATACTTTTGTTTCTTCATTTTGCAAGTGTACTTGTTCATATTTACCCAATTCCATATGTACATACTTGTATACATATCTAATTTTGCAAGCTACCAGACATTTATATATGTTTGAATACTTCTATGTATACTTCTTACTTATTTGTTAACCAGGCTGCTAGATATGTATTTTGTGTGCTAGAGATTCAAGCATTTATTATTGTTGTCTTTTATTTCCATGGGTACATACTTATCTAGATTTGCTTGTACAATAGATATTTATAATTTTGTTTCTAGTTTTGTTTCAAGTTTAAGTGTACATAGTTTATTGTTGTCTTGTTCTATTCCTTATGTATTTTATAATTTATATAATTTATCTTATATATTTTTTCTTTAGTCTTATTATTTCATAGTATAAATAATTTCTATTTTAAATATGTTATTAAAATTTTATTTAAGTGTTACTTTTATTTTTATAGTTCATCTTTTATTTATTTATTTCTATTTCTAACATAAACCATCAATTTTTAAATTCAAAATGATTTAATATATTTTTTATTTGTTCTTCGGGAAACTTGAATAAATTTATCAATCAATTCCACAATTTTTATTCAAAAGTTAATTTAATTATCAATTTAAATTCATTAAAAATCCGGGGTCGTTACAAGTTTTCTCCTTATGATAGTCAAACATGCTTAATACGAGAAAAATTCTTGGATATTATTATTAGTGCATAGTGTAGGAAAACCTTTCGAAAGTATAATATTAATCTTAGCTAGCATAGACATTCCGAACTATGCCTACTATAGCTACCATCTAAACAGTGGTGACCACCATAAGTAAATGGCAGGTTCTAGAACTAAAACCGTACAGGGTTCGTATTGGGAATTGGATTTCCAACAAATGGTCAGGCTAAGGAACTTCCTACTGCCACATGGAAACGCCTCTGGAGGGACATCCCGAGAACTAGCTAGCTCTCTGCCAACACAAGGTCGGGTTACCTCTTACTAGGTAACTACTACACGAATATGCCACCCTCCGGTCCTTTGGGACCTTTATCTGAGGCCTCGATCACACAGCAACAATCACACAGTAAATGAGATTGGAGCAACCACACAAGTAAATATCTGGGCTCCATACCATGATACCACCTTTTTCCAGAAGGAAATGACATACCCTAAAGGGTGCGACCCTCATAACCTTGCCGCATCTTTCCTGTTTCGACCATTTCCGGGGTGTGAGGTCCTGATACAGTCTCGTCCACAAAGCTACGCTTTACACGAAAGCCATGCTTTGATCAACAAATGATCAGCAAATGATCAGCAACACACAGCAACACTTAGCATGCCACACTACCAAATTGGGAGTATATCACTGATAACCTTCAACTACATAACCTCTGAGCTCGTACGTCTCAGAGAAGGGTGTTAAGTTAAGAGAATAAATCTCCACCACCAAATAGAAATGTATTTGAAAGAAATCAGCTTTATATCTCAAAGTGTAATGTCAGACATACAACCATGCAAGTCTGTTCCGGGTTCAAACAGAACCGAAGGCACTTCCAAAGAAGCCCTTGCAAATCCGGGTATTCACAATCCCGATCGGACTTCCCATCACTTAGGGAATCTCTATACCGTAGCTACTCAATGCAGAGACAATCGATAGGTTATCCTATCGTTTTCGAAAATACCCGGTCTTCAACACCAGTCTTCAAATGCTATCCATATACGACGTATCACTATTCGGAATGGGTTATATGACACAAAGTCCTCTCCCGGCTAAACCGAATAGTGAGCACAATATTTTAAAACATATGGATATTGGTATTTCAGTTAAGTCACAACTTATTACCCAAAACTTTTCTTCAAATGGTTTAAACACATTACCATTTTAATCTTTTACACAAAAAGATTTATCTCACAAAGTTCACCCAGTTTCACAAAGATCTATTCATAGATTTTCTAAATCAATTTCCATTTCAATTGGATTAACTCATTAAATCTTTAAATCAAGATTTAACTTATAGCTTTCAAAACAATTCCATTTAAACCTTTTATACAAAAGGTACACCTTTCCAATTTCAAAACAAAGTTCAACAATCTTTCACAAAGGTTTATTCATAACTCAGAAAGCCATTTTCATTTCAACTTGAAATCCTTTTGACACAAATTGGAAATTTATTCCTTATATGAAAGCTTCTATTATTTGAAAATAAATAGTTTTCATTTCGGAAAATCTGATTCATTTATACGAGTTAAAGTCCTTGGGTTAAATTCAAATTCTCAAAACCATACTTTGGAAATGGTTTAAATCCATATAAACACATTTATAACATCTTTAACCATAATTTCCAAACATGGAATTCAAATCCAAATTTTGAATTCAAATTCAAATTAAATTATTTAAATTGGAAACTTTAACAAGTTATTCAAAATAACTTTTATCTTCAAAACTTCTTTTCAAAAGCTTTAATATTTAACCCAAATCCATTTCCAAAACAAATTGAAATTAAAATTTCAATTTCAAAAATATTAATTTTAAATCATCTGTGACTTAACCGATTTCCACGTGAAATCCATATTTGTGTGTGTAAAATTGTGGTCCAGAGGTTTTGCACAGTAGTGCAACATCATTCATGTAACATCCCGAAATTTTCGACTTTCGAAAATTCGACATCGATACTCACTTTATCGACTGCCGAGCCATCGAATGCCGGAAACCCGAAAAGTTATGGTTTTAAAAAGAAGAAAAAAAAGTAGAAGAAGAAGAAAAGAGTAGAAGAAGAAGAGAAGAAAGAAGAAAAAGAAAGAAGGAGAACAACAGAACAACATCAGAAACGAAACAATATCAGAATCTTACACATCGCAGCGGAACAATATATAATAGATAATCACTAGTCTTTTAAAACAAATAACTATATCAGTTTATACATACATCAATCAGAGTCAATATACAACAATGGACAGTTATATAAACTTGTCCTCATACAGAATACACAGTGGAATAAATAATATCAGATACAAATACTACGTCTCGCCATCCAGCTTGCTTCCAAAGCTCCAGAATATCCAGATAACCTAACTCTAGACTGCCCGTGTGGAAATTGGTGGGCACCCAGAGTTTAGAAGGGAAACAATAAACTCCGAGTCAGTCATGGTGACTGGTGTGAGATCGTAAAACAGTTATTCTTTATAACAACAAAATAATTTTAAAGTCAATTCGAAATGCTTTTGGAAAATGAAACTACCATAAGACCTCCCACCACACACACAATGCAAACGCAGAATTGGAGGAGATTTCTTCTTATGATAGTCAAAGATGCTTACTACGCAAAATCAAATCATTTTTGATATTATTATTAGTGCATAGTGTAGAAAACATTTCTAAAGTATAATATAAATCTTAGCCAGCATAGGTACCATTATATTATGCCTGCTATAGCTGCCTCCTGAGGAGACAGGTTATACAATTGAAATCGTAAAGGCTCGTATTGTTTCTTTGGATTTCCAACAAATGGTCAGGCTAAGGAACTTCCTTTTCCACGATGGGTACGTCCCTGGAATAGACGACCCGAGAACCTAACCGGATCTCTGCCAACACAAGGCCGGGTTACCTCTGCAAAAATAGGTAACTACTGACACGCGTATGCCATCCCCCGATCGTCACCGATCTTCCCGAGGATCCCCGATTTCCAACAAACCACATAGTAAAAATGCAGCAACCACATAGGTTAAGTATCTGGGCTCCATACCATGATACCACCTCTATCCAGAAGGAATGACATACACTAAGGGGCGCTACTCCCTAGAACCTTGCTGCATCCTTCCTGTTTCGACCATTTCCGGGGTGTGAGGCTCGACGAAGTCTCGTCCACAAAGCTACGCTGTAACGACCCTGAATTTTGAACAAATTAAATTGAGAATATTTAATTAATTTTAAATATTTGAACGATGATTTAATTTGAATCCCCCGATCTAACTTTGAAATTTGCGATTAAAGTTTGAAATTTAATTTATTGAATTGAATAAAAATTGGAATCTTCAATTTTAAGTTGAAGAAAAATATTTCGAAAGCTTTTAAAATTCATATTGATAATACTGAAGTTATGGAAGCTTCAGAATCTGATTTCAAACTTTTTCGTTCAGTTTTGAAATTATATCATTCGTATCAATATTTGAAAATAACGTTCCGAGGCGCAGTCTCGGAATTCGACGAAACTAGTTCCATTGGGTCCGTAATATTGAATTATTGTCGGATTTCAAATTTCGTATTTTTCGGAGTTGTTTTGTGACCATACGATAGTTAAACGCATTGAAATTTAAATTGAATTCAATTTAAATCTAAATTTAAATTTATTTAACTTGGTTAAATAACAGCATGTTCTCTCCCTAAAATCGCGCCTGCAATCGCGAAAAGGATCGTGTGAACCATGCCTCGTCTAAAATTAAATAACCATCTCCCTCTTCGATTCAATTCACAAGTATCATTCAGAGAAAACAAATAATGGCCGAGCAAATGAAAATGAAGAAATCTCGTTTCCCTTCCTCCTCCATTTTTAAAATACCGAGCTCCTCTTTCTAAAAGTCAAACGCGACCCCTATTCTTTTCAATCAAACAAAGGGGCGAAGTCAGTTTCGATTTCGTATCGAAATCGCGAGCTCGCATTGATGGAGGGGAAATCAAATTCGACTCGTTCGATCAATGGTGGCCGCGACATCAAATCGGAAGGGGGCACTCGCGTTCAGGCGGCAACCCGGTGGTGTCGTTCGCAAGGAGGCGGAGGCGCTTTCGCGTGGAGGTGCGCATTGCCGTGAGGTCGGAAGGCGTAGGGGTGTACGGCGGCGCTCGCGTGATTAAGTGTCTTCGACGACTTCAAAGGAGGCCGGAGGGAGGGTCGCGATGCAGAATTTCTGTTGGTGGCGAACATCGGCGTTGAAGGTCGAGGTAAATTCTGGTAATTTATTTTAGTCTGGTTTTTTTTTTTATACCAAATCTAATTTTTAGTTACCTCTGAATTGATTTAGTTAATAATAGAAGTTTTAAAGTTTTATTTAATCCAGAGAAAAAAATGAAGTTACTGTTTTTACAAAAATATTATTTACAGTAAGCTAAGTTTGTTGTAGGAAATTTATTTTAAGGTAAATTTAGTTTTAAATTTATTTTTAATTAGATAAAATTGTTAAAAGTAATATGTTTAGAATTAAAAGAAATAGAAATTTTAAAAGTTGAGAAACTTTTGTATAAAACCAGATTTATAAAAATCTGTATAGATTATTTTAAAATATACATAGATTATATTTTAGTATATGGGTTATCTTTATAAATACTTATATAATTTATAAAAAGAAAGTTAGCTTAAAATAAAATATAAAGAATATTAGTTTAAGATAAAATCACTTGTTAATTTAAAATTTTCAAATAGAAAATTTTATATGGAAAGGACTTTGAAAAATATATATAAGGTTGAAAAGGAATTTTAAAAATACATATTAGTTGGAGTAAAACTATTAAACGGTAATTGGTTGTTCGATTTATTTCGAATATTAACGAAATGTATAAATTGTTTATACAAGGTCAAAACCGTGAAGAAATGATCAAAATGGAAATTGGACTACTAATAAAAGCTAAGGTGAGATTTTTCTCACTCAAAAATTAATTACAATTATTGATTGATTTGATTGCTATTTGGATGTGATATTAGATATAGTAGGATATATCTATATATATAGCAATATATACATATTGGCATATGTATATATTGGATTGATTGATTTCTCGCCTCGTATAGCGGATGAGACCCTATTGCGCCGTTAGTAAGCGGATATTTTTATAAAACCTATATACCGCGATATTCCACCTCGAAGTGGAATTGGTATTGTGCTAACGTCTTTGGATGCAGGGAAACAGGTTGGAGGGATCCAACTGGACCCCTCACATTGATTGAATTTATTTCTACTGTGATGTGATAATCTGTGAATGATTATTGATGTTATTGAATTGATGTCTGGAAATTGTTTGAAAGCTAAAAATTTAGCTGAATGGATGTTTGATATCATTGGATTCCAAAAATATATGAAATTGAATTTTTGAAATCAAAATAGAAATTTTTAAGTAAATAAATTTTTAGAAATTGAATAAATTCGAAGAAAAGAATTTAAAAGTATAAAAGCTGATTTTTATAATCTTATTGAATAAATTCCAGAATAAAGTGAAAATGCTAAATGAATGGATTTCATAAACAGTGATTTTAAATTGAAGAATTCAATTTAAATTTGGATTTTTAAATAGATTGAAAGAGACAAAGAAATTTATTTTCTTTAAAAGAAATTTATTTAAAAAGAAATAAGTGAGAAGTCCAATTAGAAATTTAATTGGCAAATTGAAACGAATTTGGAAAAATGAATGAAATTTATATATTTATAAATTGTGAAGTTAAAATGAATGAAATTTATAGATGTATAAATTGTGAAGTTAAAATGAATGAAATGGTAGAATAGAAGATTTATAAGAAATTAACTTATAAATTGGATTTATGCCTTCAAATGAAATATTGGTCGAATTTGTTAATAAAGGAGATTTACAAATCGAAGTTGTTATAAAATAGAAATAGAATTTATAACCGTGTTTATAAATTCGAAATCGATTGAATTTGATAAATTAAATATAGAAGATTATTAAAGGAGATATATTCGCGATTTTGGATAGCGAATTATTATTGAAATAGAACGTGTAGAAAATAGTGAAATGTAATTAGTGAAGTATATTCACGATTTTGGACAGTGAATATATTGTTAAGTAAAATGGATATGGTTTTGGAAAAGTGATATTTGAAATGAAGTTAATTGTTTTAAAAGATGTTTTAAAACGTGTGAACTATCGAAATCATAGATTTCAACATTTATTGTTGAAATAGACGTTTTCGAGAAATATAAGGAAATGGTGGACTATAACATTGTTGTTATAGTAAATGATTTTCGAAAGGAAATGTTTTATATAGTATTGGGATTTATATATCTCTCTTAATTCTGAATCCCTATACTATTGATTTTGAGTCGTCGTAACGATGTTTTACGTAACATTCGTTTTGACTCAAATTGATGTTGTTATAGAAAATAGATTTCCTTAAAGAATGAATTATATACTTAATTTGATTTAAGTATATCGAATATTTTCAAATGTTGAAAATAAAGGATTTGTGAAACACTTATTATTAAATAAGTATGGAATGTTTTCCAAAATGAAATGAAACGTTTTGAGATTTTATCTTCTTAAAGATAAATCGAAATTGAATATTTGAAAACGATTGAAAATCGAATATTAGTAGATATTCGAAAAATGTAAATTCAATATGAAATTTATAAAGGAAAGGGAAACTGTTTAGAAAAATAAACGTTGATTTATTTTTGAAGTGTGGAAATTTTATATCTAGTAAAGATATTTTTGAAGATGAAATAATTTGGAAAATTATTTGGAATCTGATGATGTTGCGCATCTTTATTGATAGTTAAATAACCGACTATCAATAATTACCTTGAATGGGTATTTGTTGTAAATTGGATGAATTTGAATGCCACACTTATTTTTAAATAATCGCTCACTATTCGGGTTAGCCGGGAAAGGACCATGGGGTCGTATAACCCATTCCGAATATGTGATACGTCGTTATGAATTGCATTCGAAGACCGGTGTTGAAGACCGGATATTTTTGAAAACGGAAGGATTACCGTCGAGTTACTCTACATCGGCTGATCTCCGATTTAGAGGTTTTATCACCCTTAGTGACGGGAAGTCCGGACGTGATTAGAAATTTATCCGGAAATGCAAGGGCTTCGTGAGAAGTGCCTTCGGTTCTGTTCGATCCCGGAACAGACTTGTATGGATTGTGTGTCTGACGTTACAATTTGAGATATAAAGCTGATTTCTTTCAAATACATTTATGTTGGTGGCGGAGAATTTATTCTCTTAGCTTAACACCCTTCTTTGAGACGTACGAGCTCAGAGGTTATGTAGTTGAAATTTATCAGCGATATATCCCAATTTGGTAACGTGGCATACTGAGTGTTGCTGTGAAATGATCAGTGTTTGATCATTTACGATATGATCATTTGTTTGATCTTATATCTTTGTGATCATAGGTTGATCATTTTTGTTTGACCCGAAGCAGGGCTTTGTAGAAAGCGTAGCTTTATGGACGAGACTTCGTCGAGCCTCACACCCCGGAAATGGTCGAAACAGGAAGGATGCGGCAAGGTTCTAGGGAGTAGCGCCCCTTAGTGTATGTCATTCCTTCTGGATAAAGGTGGTATCATGGTATGGAGCCCAGATACTTAACCTTTGTGGTTGCTGCAAAATTTATTTCTTTGTGGTTGTTGCGAATCGGGGATCCTCGGGAAGATCGGTGACGATCGGGGGATGACATACGCGTGTCAGTAGTTACCTATTTTTGCAGAGGTAACCCGGCCTTGTGTTGGCAGAGATCCGGTTAGGTTCTCGGGTCGTCTATTCCAGGGACGTACCCATCGTGGATAGGAAGTTCCTTAGCCTGGCCATTTGTTGGAAATCCAAAGAAACAATACGATCTTGTACGGTTTTAGTTGTAGAACCTATCATTCACTTATGGTGGTCACCACTGTTTGGATGGTAGCTATAGTAGGCATAAGTGCGGAATGCCTATGCTGGCTAAGATTAATATTATACTTTCGAAATGTTCTCTACACTACGCACTAATAATAATATCAAAAATGATTTGATTTTGCGTTGTAAGCATCTTTGACTATCATAAGAAGAAATCTCCTCCAATTCTGCGTTTGCATTGTGTGTGTGGCGGGAGGTCTTATGGTAGTTTCATTTTCCAAAAGCATTTCGAATTGACTTTAAAATTATTTTGTTGTTATAAAGAATAACTGTTTTACGATCTCACACCAGTCACCATGACTGACTCGGAGTTTATTGTTTCCCTTCTAAACTCTGGGTGCCCACCAATTTCCACACGGGCAGTCTAGAGTTAGGTTATCAGGATATTCTGGATATTCTGGAGCTTTGGAAGCAAGCTGGATGACGAGACGTAGTATTTGTATCTGATAGTATTTATTCCGCTGTGTATTCTGTATGAGGACAAGTTTATAAAACTGTCCATTGTTGTATATTGACTCTGATGATTGATGTATGTATAAAATGATATAGTCCTTTGTTTTAAAAGACTAGTGTTTATCTATTATATATTGTTCCGCTGCGATATGTGAGATTCTGGTATTGTTTTCTGTTTCTGTTTCTGATGTTGTTATGTTGTTGTTCTTCTTCTTCTCCTATTTTCTTCTTCTTCTACCTTTTTCTTCTTTCTTAAACCATCATGGTTCGTATTTCCGTTCATCTTGAGTTAATCAATGGAGATTAGTGTTTAATCAAGAAGTACGGATTTGCGGACCTTGACAAGTGGTATCAAAGCATATGGTTAAGCGACAACCCTGCTCTGTTGGGTGTTACTCATTAGAGATAGAGTCAGCAATACTCTAGAATGAGTTTGAGTGTAATAATAGATACGAGCGCGTATTTGTTAGTTAATATAAAATTATTTTGTATTGTGATGATTGGTTTATTGAGTGGTATATGAACCTTCGTCGGCACAGTCTGCAAAACTGTATCGAAGGGGTTTCTAAACACTCGAATAGAACAATTCGGCACAGTATTGTTTTAAAATAGGGTAAATGAGATAATTTTGCCTAAAACTATTTTTGTATAGAAAAGAAATGTTTTTCTATAAAGTACTATAGTATATGGTTGCATGGATAATAGGAAGTAATAATAAGTGAATTATCATCACTGAAATTGAATAAGAAATTGAAATCATAACTCCAAAGTTAAGAAATAAATCCATATACTAATGAAATTTAAACAATGTAAATTATAAATGTGAATTGTAATTTAAAACGGGATTCCAGAGAAGTTTTTGGAAATGTTTTGAAAAGAATTTGAAAATTTTGAGGATTGGAAAGTTTAAATCATTTTTGATTTGAAAATGAATTTCAAAGGTTTTGAAAAGTATCTTGAGAGATAAAAGCTCTAAACTCTTTTCGGTCGCTGGAAAATAATTCCGATGATGATCGCGACATCACCGGTGTTCATTTTCGGGTTTCCAAAAGAGGAATTGCTGCCAAATTGGTTTAAATGGAAGTTGTTTGGAAAATTGGGTTTTGTTTGGAAATTCAAAAGGGATAAATTGAATTGTTTTCAAAAATGGTTTTGAAAATGTTATTAAGACTCTGGAATGCTATATAAAAATATTTATGAGAATAATAAATGAGTTGATAACTTATACAAAGTTGTTGTGAATTTAGATTGAATAAATTTAACTTAAGGAATTTTAAGTTGGATTAAAGTAAGTATAAGTGAATCAATAAAAATCCAAGTGGTAATTTTTGAATATAAGTTATATAACTTATAAAATGAGAAAAAAATAGAAGTGAAACGAATTGTTAAAAAGTGGTTAAACAATTTTATTAAGCAAAATAAAATGTGATTTTGATTAAGTGATGAAATTTGACCTTGGTAAAGTTAAATTAAATTGAGAATCTGAATTGGATTGATAAATGAATTAAGCTATTGAAGCTAATTGAATGAAGATAAAACTAGAATTGAAACTGAATGTTGAAAGCAAATTTGAATAAAGTGAATTACAATTTGAAATGAATTAGTAATTGAAACTAATTTAAGATAAGCAGTTGTAAATGAAAGTTAATCGATGAAATTCAATATTTCAGAATTGAAGATGAATTGAATTTAAATAGAATTGAAATTGTGAATTAAATTCAAATAAATGTGAAATGCAAGATTGAACGAAATTTGATATGTAACTTCAATAGTGAAGTAAAAATGTACAAGTAGTTTATATTGAAAATTTTGTAATAGAATTTGCAAAATGTTAGTTTGAATGTTGTTACTAGATATTATGGCTAGTAGGATATACAGGTATAAAGGAATTGGAATTGAATTGCAAAGATAAATTTGAATTGCTCGACAAAAGGTAAGTATTTGAGTTATAATATGAGTTTTTAATGATTTCTTACCTAGCCGCTTGGCTTTTTCTTTTTCTTTTTGAAATCTGAGAGTCCGTAGGGACGTTTTGTAGTCGTGCCGTATTAGCCACGCAAAGGAGACGCTGGCGAAATTTTTCGGAAATTTAGGGCGTTAGAAAATTTTTGAGAAAATTTGAAAGTTTAAAATTTAAATTTGAATTGTTAAGGAAACAATGTTGTTTCAAACTAAAAAATTGAAGTTGGAAAATTTAGTTGAATTGATAACGAATCTTTAGTAGGAAGATTTGTTTTGATAAAATTGATAAAACTATTGGATGGTGAAAAATAGTAGACGAGTTAAGGACCATTTTTCCTAACTTGTAATTTCGAGGACGAAATTCTTTTAAGGGGGGAAGTCTGTAACGACCCTGAATTTTGAACAAATTAAATTGAGAATATTTAATTAATTTTAAATATTTGAACGATGATTTAATTTGAATCCCCCGATCTAACTTTGAAATTTGCGATTAAAGTTTAAAATTTAATTTATTGAATTGAATAAAAATTGGAATCTTCAATTTTAAGTTGAAGAAAAATATTTCGAAAGCTTTTAAAATTCATATTGATAATACTGAAGGTAATGGAAGCTTCAGAATCTGATTTCAAACTTTTTCGTTCAATTTTGAAATTATATCATTCGTATCAATATTTGAAAATAGCGTTCCGAGGCGTAGTCTCGGAATTCGACGAAACCAGTTCCATTGGGTCCGTAATATTGAATTATTGTCGGATTTCAAATTTCGTATTTTTCGGAGTTGTTTTGTGACCATACGATAGTTAAACGCATTGAAATTTAAATTGAATTCAATTTAAATCTAAATTTAAATTTATTTAACTTGGTTAAATAACAGCATGTTCTCTCCCTAAAATCGCGCCTGCAATCGCGAAAAGGATTGTGTGAACCATGCCTCGTCTAAAATTAAATAACCATCTCCCTCTTCGATTCAATTCACAAGTATCATTCAGAGAAAACAAATAATGGCCGAGCAAATGAAAATGAAGAAATCTCGTTTCCCTTCCTTCTCCATTTTTAAAATACCGAGCTCCTCTTTCTAAAAGTCAAACGCGACCCCTATTCTTTTCAATCAAACAAAGGGGCGAAGTCAGTTTCGATTTCGTATCGAAATCGCGAGCTCGCATTGATGGAGGGGAAATCAAATTCGACTCGTTCGATCAATGGTGGCCGCGACATCAAATCGGAAGGGGGCACTCGCGTTCAGGTGGCAACCCGGTGGTGTCGTTCGCAAGGAGGCGGAGGCGCTTTTGCATGGAGGTGCGCATTGCCGTGAGGTCGGAAGGCGTAGGGGTGTACGGTGGCGCTCGCGTGATTAAGTGTCTTCGACGACTTCAAAGGAGGCCGGAGGGAGGGTCGCGATGCAGAATTTCTGTTGGTGGCGAACATCGGCGTTGAAGGTCGAGGTAAATTCTGGTAATTTATTTTAGTCTAGTTTTTTTTTTATATATACCAAATCTAATTTTTAGTTACCTCTGAATTGATTTAGTTAATAATAGAAGTTTTAAAGTTTTATTTAATCCAGAGAAAAAAATGAAGTTACTGTTTTTACAAAAATATTATTTACAGTAAGCTAAGTTTGTTGTAGGAAATTTATTTTAAGGTAAATTTAGTTTTAAATTTATTTTTAATTAGATAAAATTGTTAAAAGTAATATGTTTAGAATTAAAAGAAATAGAAATTTTAAAAGTTGAGAAACTTTTGTATAAACCAAGATTTATAAAAATCTGTATAGATTATTTTAAAATATACATAGATTATATTTTAGTATATGGGTTATCTTTATAAATACTTATATAATTTCTAAAAAGAAAGTTAGCTTAAAATAAAATATAAAGAATATTAGTTTAAGATAAAATCACTTGTTAATTTAAAATTTTCAAATAGAAAATTTTATATGGAAAGGACTTTGAAAAATATATATAAGGTTGAAAAGGAATTTTAAAAATACATATTAGTTGGAGTAAAACTATTAAACGGTAATTGGTTGTTCGATTTATTTCGAATATTAACGAAATGTATAAATTGTTTATACAAGGTCAAAACCGTGAAGAAATGATCAAAATGGAAATTGGACTACTAATAAAAGCTAAGGTGAGATTTTTCTCACTCAAAAATTAATTACAGTTATTGATTGATTTGATTGCTATTTGGATGTGATATTAGATATAGTAGGATATATCTATATATATAGCAATATATACATATTGGCATATGTATATATTGGATTGATTGATTTCCCGCCTCGTATAGCGGATGAGACCCTATTGCGCCGTTAGTAAGCGGATATTTTTATAAAACCTATATACCGCGATATTCCACCTCGAAGTGGAATTGGTATTGTGCTAACGTCTTTGGATGCAGGGAAACAGGTTGGAGGGATCCAAATGGACCCCTCACATTGATTGAATTTATTTCTACTGTGATGTGATAATCTGTGAATGATTATTGATGTTATTGAATTGATGTCTGGAAATTGTTTGAAAGCTAAAAATTTAGCTGAATGGATGTTTGATATCATTGGATTCCAAAAATATATGAAATTGAATTTTTGAAATCAAAATAGAAATTTTTAAGTAAATAAATTTTTAGAAATTGAATAAATTCGAAGAAAAGAATTTAAAAGTATAAAAGCTGATTTTTATAATCTTATTGAATAAATTCCAGAATAAAGTGAAAATGCTAAATGAATGGATTTCATAAACAGTGATTTTAAATTGAAGAATTCAATTTAAATTTGGATTTTTAAATAGATTGAAAGAGACAAAGAAATTTATTTTCTTTAAAAGAAATTTATTTAAAAAGAAATAAGTGAGAAGTCCAATTAGAAATTTAATTGGCAAATTGAAATGAATTTGGAAAAATGAATCAAATTTATAGATTTATAAATTGTGAAGTTAAAATGAATGAAATTTATAGATGTATAAATTGTGAAGTTAAAATGAATGAAATGGTAGAATAGAAGATTTATAAGAAATTAACTTATAAATTGGATTTATGCCTTCAAATGAAATATTGGTCGAATTTGTTAATAAAGGAGATTTACAAATCGAAGTTGTTATAAAATAGAAATAGAATTTATAACCGTGTTTATAAATTCGAAATCGATTGAATTTGATAAATTAAATATAGAAGATTATTAAAGGAGATATATTCGCGATTTTGGATAGCGAATTATTATTGAAATAGAACGTGTAGAAAATAGTGAAATGTAATTAGTGAAGTATATTCACGATTTTGGACAGTGAATATATTGTTAAGTAAAATGGATATGGTTTTGGAAAAGTGATATTTGAAATGAAGTTAATTGTTTTAAAAGATGTTTTAAAACGTGTGAACTATCAAAATCATAGATTTCAACATTTATTGTTGAAATAGACGTTTTCGAGAAATATAAGGAAATGGTGGACTATAACATTGTTGTTATAGTAAATGATTTTCGAAAGGAAATGTTTTATATAGTATTGGGATTTATATATCTCTCTTAATTCCGAATCCCTATACTATTGATTTTGAGTCGTCGTAACGATGTTTTACGTAACATTCGTTTTGACTCAAATTGATGTTGTTATAGAAAATAGATTTCCTTAAAGAATGAAATATATACTTAATTTGATTTAAGTATATCGAATATATTCAAATGTTGAAAATAAAGGATTTGTGAAACACTTATTATTAAATAAGTATGGAATGTTTTCCAAAATGAAATGAAACGTTTTGAGATTTTATCTTCTTAAAGATAAATCGAAATTGAATATTTGAAAACGATTGAAAATCGAATATTAGTAGATATTCGAAAAATGTAAATTCAATATGAAATTTATAAAGGAAAGGGAAACTGTTTAGAAAAATAAACGTTGATTTATTTTTGAAGTGTGGAAATTTTATATCTAGTAAAGATATTTTTGAAGATGAAATAATTTGGAAAATTATTTGGAATCTGATGATGTTGCGCATCTTTATTGATAGTTAAATAACCGACTATCAATAATTACCTTGAATGGGTATTTGTTGTGAATTGGATGAATTTGAATGCCACACTTATTTTTAAATAATCGCTCACTATTCGGGTTAGCCGGGAAAGGACCATGGGGTCGTATAACCCATTCCGAATATGTGATACGTCGTTATGAATTGCATTCGAAGACCGGTGTTGAAGACCGGATATTTTTGAAAACGGAAGGATTACCGTCGAGTTACTCTACATCGGCTGATCTCCGATTTAGAGGTTTTATCACCCTTAGTGACGGGAAGTCCGGACGTGATTAGAAATTTATCCGGAAATGCAAGGGCTTCGTGAGAAGTGCCTTCGGTTCTGTTCGATCCCGGAACAGACTTGTATGGATTGTGTGTCTGACGTTACAATTTGAGATATAAAGCTGATTTCTTTCAAATACATTTCTGTTGGTGGCGGAGAATTTATTCTCTTAGCTTAACACCTTCTCTGAGACGTACGAGCTCAGAGGTTATGTAGTTGAAATTTATCAGCGATATATCCCAATTTGGTAACGTGGCATACTGAGTGTTGCTGTGAAATGATCAGTGTTTGATCATTTACGATATGATCATTTGTTTGATCTTATATCTTTGTGATCATAGGTTTATCATTTTTGTTTGACCCGAAGCAGGGCTTTGTAGAAAGCGTAGCTTTATGGACGAGACTTCGTCGAGCCTCACACCTCGGAAATGGTCGAAACAGGAAGGATGCGGCAAGGTTCTAGGGAGTAGCGCCCCTTAGTGTATGTCATTCCTTCTGGATAGAGGTGGTATCATGGTATGGAGCCCAGATACTTAACCTCTGTGGTTGCTGCAAAATTTATTTCTTTGTGGTTGTTGCGAATCGGGGATCCTCGGGAAGATCGGTGACGATCGGGGGATGACATACGCGTGTCAGTAGTTACCTATTTTTGCAGAGGTAACCCGGCCTTGTGTTGGCAGAGATCCGGTTAGGTTCTCGGTTCGTCTATTCCAAGGACGTACCCATCGTGGATAGGAAGTTCCTTAGCCTGGCCATTTGTTGGAAATCCAAAGAAACAATACGATCTTGTACGGTTTTAGTTGTAGAACCTATCATTCACTTATGTTGGTCACCACTGTTTGGATGGTAGCTATAGTAGGCATAAGTGCGGAATGCCTATGCTGGCTAAGATTAATATTATACTTTCGAAATGTTTTCTACACTACGCACTAATAATAATATCAAAAATGATTTGATTTTGCGTAGTAAGCATCTTTGACTATCATAAGAAGAAATCTCCTCCAATTCTGCGTTTGCATTGTGTGTGTGGCGGGAGGTCTTATGGTAGTTTCATTTTCCAAAAGCATTTCGAATTGACTTTAAAATTATTTTGTTGTTATAAAGAATAACTGTTTTACGATCTCACACCAGTCACCATGACTGACTCGGAGTTTATTGTTTCCCTTCTAAACTCTGGGTGCCCACCAATTTCCACATGGGCAGTCTAGAGTTAGGTTATCAGGATATTCTGGATATTCTGGAGCTTTGGAAGCAAGCTGGATGACGAGACGTAGTATTTGTATTTGATAGTATTTATTCCGCTGTGTATTCTGTATGAGGACAAGTTTATAAAACTGTCCATTGTTGTATATTGACTCTGATGATTGATGTATGTATAAAATGATATAGTCCTTTGTTTTAAAAGACTAGTGTTTATCTATTATATATTGTTCCGCTGCGATATGTGAGATTCTGATATTGTTTTCTGTTTCTGTTTCTGATGTTGTTATGTTGTTCTTCTTCTTCTTCTCCTATTTTCTTCTTCTTCTACCTTTTTCTTCTTTCTTAAACCATCATGGTTCGTATTTCCGTTCATCTTGAGTTAATCAATGGAGATTAGTGTTTAATCAAGAAGTACGGATTTGCGGACCTTGACAAGCTACGCTTTCTACAAAGCCCTGCTTCGGGTCAAACAAATGATCAACCTATGATACAAAAGATATAAGATCAAACAAATGATCATATCACAAATGATCAAACACTGATCATTTCACAACAACACTCAGTATGCCACGTTACCAAATTGGGAGTATATCGCTGATAAATTTCAACTGCATAACCTCTGAGCTCGTACGTCTCAGAGAAGGGTGTTAAGCTAAAAGAATAAATTCTCCGCCACCAACAGATATGTATTTGAAAGAAATCAGCTTTATATCTCAAATTGTAACGTCAGACACACAATCCATACAAGTCTGTTCCGGGATCGAACAGAACCAAAGGCACTTCTCACGAAGCCCTTGCACATCCGGATAAATTTCTAATCATGTCCGGACTTCCCGTCACTAAGGGTGATAAAACCTCTAAATCGGAGATCAGCCGATGTAGAGTAACTCGACGGTAATCCTTCCGTTTTCAAAAATATCCGATCTTCAACACCGGTCTTTAAATGCGATTCATAACGACGTATCACATATTCGGAATGGGTTATACGACCCCATGGTCCTTTCCCGGCTAACCCGAATAGTGAGCGTTTATTTAAAAATAAGTGTGGCATTCAAATTCATCCAATTCACAACAAATACCAATCTAAAGGTAATTATTGATAGTCGGTTATTTAACTATCAATAAAGATGCGCAACATCATCAGATTCCAAATAATTTTCCAAATTATTTCATCTTCAAAAATATCTTTACTAGATATATAATTTCCACACTTAACCGTTTGAAAACAATTTCAAATCAATTTCCACATTTCATTTTATCTTTGAAGATAAAATCTCAAAACAGTTCATTTCATATTGGAAAAGCATTTCCATACTTATTTAAATAATAAGTATTTCACAATCATTTATTTTCAACGTTTGAAAATATTCAATATACTTAAATCAATATTAAGTATATATTCATTCTTTAAGGAAATCATAAATTTTAACATCTATTTGAGTCAAAAACGAATGTTGCGTAAAACATCGTTACGACGACTCGAAATCACTAGTATAGGGATTCGGATTTTAAGATATGTATATATAAATCCCAATACTACATAAAACATTTTCTTTCGAAAATCATTTACTATAACAACAGTGTTATAGTCCATCATTTCCTTATTTCTCGAAAACGTCTATTTCAACAATGAATGTTGAAATCTATGTATTCGATACTTAACACGTTTTAAAATATCTTTTAAAACAATTAACTTCAGTTTATAATATCGCCTTCCCAAAACCATATCCATTTTACTTAATAATATATTCACTGTCCAAAATCGTGAATATACTTCACTAACCACATTTCAATCTTTTCTACATATTTATTTCAAGAATTATCCACTATCCAAAATCGTGGATAAAATTTCCTTAATAACCTTCTATATTAAATTCATCAAATTTGATTGATTTCCGAATTTATAAAACAACGTTTATAAATTCCATTTTCTATTTTCTATAACAACTCCGGTTTATAAATCTCATTTTATTAACTTCTATAATTCACTTATAAAAGTAAGTGATTTCGGATTTATAAACAATGTTTATAAATCGCATTTGTACTTTATAACGATTTCAACTTTAAAAAGAATCATTTATGAACAAATTCAATCAACATTCCATTTAAAGGCAAAAATCTAAATTACTTATAAATCCTTTATTCTACAACTTCATTCATTTTTAACTTCACAATGTAAATCTATTAATTTCATTCACTTATGAAATCCATTTATACTTCTTTTTAACACTTATAAAATTCGTTTTATAAGTCCAATATTTTGATTTATAAAATATCAATTTTATAAATCTTTCTATACAAATCGTTTATAGTTATTCAAAAATCCCAACTTAAACCATTTTATAAATAAATCAACTATTTATTTCAAACATTACACTTTGGTTAAATTTCACCAAAAATATTAACTTTTATAACTTTAAATTTTTAGACGCTTATTTATTTGAAATAAATCAATTCAAAAATTCAATAAAACGTCTATTTTCAAAAAATCACTTTAAAAATCCTTTTAAAGTAAAAGTCGTTATTTTAAACTTCAAAAACTGAATCCGATGATGCAACGCATCAATTAATCCATCACAACAGTCAATATCATATATCAATATGATAACAGAATATACATCAATATCTGTAAATAAATAAATACTGGTGAGGAATCCAGTTGGATCCCTCCAACCTGTTTCCCTGCATCCACAGATGTTAGCACAATACCAATTCCGCTCCAGTACGGAATTATCGCGGTATATGGGTTTAATAAATATTATCCGCTTACTAACGGCGCAATAGGGTCTCATCCGCTATACGAGGCGGGAAATCAATCAATCCAATATATACATATGCCAATATGTATATATTGCTATATATATATATATAGATATATCCTACTATATCTAATATCACATCCAAATAGCAAACAATCAAATCAATAACTGCAAAATAAATTTTCCTTCGAGTGAGAAAAATCTCACCTTTGCATTTTATTTGCAATCCATTTCCTATCCAGTTTGTTTTTCTTGATTTCACAGGTTTTGACCTTGCATTATCAATTATATGATTTTATTAATATTCGAATATAAATCGAACAATTCAATTACCATTTCATAGTTTTGATTAGCTGATAATTTTATTTAAACCAATTTCTTCTTTAATAACTTATTTAACAAAAATTAAATTTAAAACTAAATTTAATCCAACCTTTATTTTATAAAAGATCTTTATCGATTAAAATAATTTAATAAGTTCATTAACAGATGAATCCCATATTCTTATAAACCTTGTGTGTATTTATATCTATATATATTATATATATATATATTTCTGTCTAAACCTTTTATATATACTTACTGTACTGTAAATTTTAAAACTGCATACATGCATAAAATTTCCCCTTTTTTTCATATAAAATTTAACGAATTAAATTAAAATAAATTAGGTATACCTCTGCAAATCTGAAAATCACGGCCACGCTCGAATTCACAAACCAACCCAGCTATCACCTCAGCTTCACGCGTGCGTACACGCGGCCGCGACATCGAACCAAGCTGCCGTCCAAGTCGCTCGAATTCTCCGACCTCGCGAACAACACGCGAGACAAGCCGCGACTTCAAAGTCGCCTTCCCCCCCTCGCTCTGCTGTGACGCCGCCTCCTGCCCTAGGCTCGCGCACACGACTCGCAATCGCGACACCCCACTTCCATGCGCTAACGCCAGTCGCCGCCATCTCGTACGCGAGTTCACCTCGATTGCCAACGTCGAACCCTAATTTGCACGCCTACTGCCTCGTCGCTCGACTCGATTGCACTCGCGAGATCCCCTTTTGAAACGAAGAAAGGAAGACATACGAGATTCCTTTGAACAGAGAGATGGAAGGTGATCGAAACACGTCGTTGCTATTTATTCATTCTTTCTCTACTTGAAAATTTTGAACTGCTCGATTTGAAAACATAAGGGCACGCGGCCATTTCTTTCGTGAGATTTGAACTGAAGGCAGAGGAATGAGTTTGAATTTTAATTCTCTGAAAATGAAGAGGAGATCGATTTGTATTGATAAATAAACAGCGGCCATTGTTTTTGTTTGAAAACATTTTTTTTTTCTTTCTGAACGAACTGATCTCGTATGAGATTTGTAGAGAAATGGGGAGACAAGGTCTGAACAGATGAAGAGGAAAAAGTGTCGATGTTGAAAGAAGGCAGGCTGAATGTAACGACCCAGAATTTTTGATAATTAAAATTCGAATATTTAATTGATTTTAAATATTAATAAATGAATTTAATAAGTCGAATAATTTATTTAAAGGATATTGGGTTTAATTTGGTCAATTGAATCGATAAATTAATAATTCGAGTTTAAAATGATTGAAAATGATTTGTAAAATTTTATTTAATCATACTGGAGTTATAAAAAGGTTATAGAACTTTTAAAATTGAATTTGAAGTTAAGCTGTGAAAATTGAATATTTTAATATTTAATTATCGACTGTAAAAATAGCCAATTTTCAAACAGTCTCAGAATTGAACGAGACCAGTTCCATTGGATCCGTAATAGTTAGTTATTATCGGATTTCAATTTTCGTATCAATCGGAGTTGTCGTTTGACCGTGGCAGCTCGAAACGCATCGATATCGTTTTAATTTTAAATCGTCGAGTTAAAATAGTCATTTTTCAGAAAGTTTCGGATTTCGACGAAACCAGTTTCATCGGATCCGTAATGTGATATTATTGTAAGATTTCAAATTTCGTAATTTTTGGATTTACCATTTGTCCGGGGCAAGCCAAAACGCCTCGAAATCGATTTAAATCGGTTTAATTTAAATTGATCGTTTATTGCCATATCTCACACATACGATCGAATTAGCTTCCGAAACCTGTTCCATTGTGTCCGGAACGCGGAAAAACCCTAGTATAGCTTGTCGGAACGTGAGGATTGGAGGCCGTTTGCTTTAACTGTTAAATCGAGAAATTTTCTTAATTAAATAATATTAAAATCCTTATATACATTAATAATTCTCCAAACCCTAGCTCATAACAGACCGGCCACCACTTATAGAGATTAATGGTTGATATCTTCTTTCGTTCTCCCTCAAAAAACTCGAAATCCAAGCAGCGATTTCAAAAAGTTTCAACTGGAGATATGTTCTACACGTTGAGATCTATAGTGTGAACGGTTAAGATCGTATTTCGTTGAGTGTATTGGCGATAATGCTTGCGTGAAGACCCACCGTTCATCCTCGAACTTCGTGCAAACGGCGAAGCCGAGTGGCCCCGCTTTCTGGCCGATGGTGGGGTTTGCCGAGCTCTTCGAGGTGGATGTCGCCGATCGTGGCGAAGTCGAGCAGATGGGGGCGCGGCAGTGATGAGGTTGAACGGAGTTGGGTTCGTTTGTTTCGTTCATATGAACTGGGGGGGGGAAGAACGTCACATGTGGCCAGGATCTGAGATTTTAAAATGAAGGGCTGCGATGGATTTTAGGTTAAATTAAATAAAAGAATATGTAAATTTAATTGTTTTATAATTCGTGTATGTTTAAAATGCTGTAACTCTCTCATACGAGGTCAGAATTCGACGAGATTTTTTGCGTTGGAACCATTTCGACGAGCACAACGCGATGCAACTGGATTGGAGTCGTTTGGAGTCGGTGAAAATTTTGGATAAAATTAAACGCGTGTTTAATTTTATTCGAAATAAACGCTGAAATCAGATTTAAAATCAAGGTGAGATCTTCTCACTCAAATAAAATTTTGTATTGCAGTTATTTATTGATTGACTGTTTGGATGTGATATTAGATATAGTAGGATATATCTATATATATAGCAATATATACATATTGGCATATGTATATATTGGATTGATTGATTTCCCGCCTCGTATAGCGGATGAGACCCTATTGCGCCGTTAGTAAGCGGATTATTTTTATAAAACCCATATACCGCGATAATTCCGTACTGGAGCGGAATTGGTATTGTGCTAACATCTTTGGATGCAGGGAAACAGGTTGGAGGGATCCAACTGGATTCCTCAACTGTATTTACTTATTTACATATATTGATATATATTCTGTTATCATATTGATATATGATATTGACTGTTGTGATGGACTAATTGGTGTTGTTGCATCATCGGATTCAAGTTTTGAAGTTTAAAAATAACGACTTTTACTTTAAAAGGATTTTTAAAGTGATTTTTGAAAATATACGTTTTATGGAAACTTTGAATTGATTTATTTCAAATAAATAAACGTCTAAAATTTTAAAGTTATAAAAGTTAAGATTTTTGTGAAATAAAATCAAAGTGTGATTTTTGAAATAAAATTTAAGAAATTTATGAAATGGTTTAAATTGGGATTTCTAAAGTATTATAAACGGTTTATTTAAAAGATGTACAAAAATGGATATTTGTAAATTTGAAATATGGGGATTATAAGACGAGTGTCTATAAGTGTTAAAATGAAGTGTAAGTGGGATTTCATAAGTTAATGAAATCTGAAAGTTTTAAATTTTGGTAAAGTTTAAAAGAACGATTTCTTTTAAAATAAACGAATTATAAGTTATATTAACTTATAAATTGAATGGGTCATTAAAGAAGATGTATAAATCGAAGTTGTTATGAATTATGAAGATGAATTTATAAACGTTGTTTTATGAATTCGAAAATAAATCAAATTTGATTGATTTTAAATATAGAGATTATTAAGGGAATTTTATCCACGATTTTGGACAGTGGATAATTCTTGAAATAAATGTGTAAAAAAGATTGAAATTTGGTTATTGAAGTATATTCACGATTTTGGACAGTGAATATATTATTGAAAAAAAATAGTATGTTTGGGAAAGCGATATTATAAATGAAGTAATTGTTTTAAAAGATGTTTTAAAACGTGTTAAATATCGAAATCATAGATTTCAACTTTTATTGTTGAAATAGACGTTTTTGAGAAATAAGGAAATGGTGGACTATAACACTGTTGTTATAGTAAATGATTTCCGAAAGGAAATGTTTTATGTAGTATTGGGATTTATATATCTATCTAAAATCCGAATCCCTATACTAGTGATTTTGAGTCATCGTAACGATGTTTTACGTAACATTCGTTTTGACTCAAATAAAGGTGTTAAAAGAAAATGATTTCCTTAAAGAATGAAATGTATACTTAATATTGATTTAAGTATATCGAATATTTTCAAATGTTGAAAATAAATGATTTGTGAATTACTTATTTTTAAATAAGTATGGAAATGCTTTTCCAATATGAAATGAACTGTTTTGAGATTTTATCTTCAAAGATAAAATGAAATGTGGAAATTGATTTGAAATTGTTTTCAAATGGTGAAGTGTGGAAATTTTATATCTAATGAAGATATTTTTGAAGATGAAATAATTTGGGAAAATTATTTGGAATCTGATGATGTTGCGCATCTTTATTGATAGTTAAATAACCGACTATCAATAATTACCTTGAATATGGTATTTGTTGTGATTGGATGAACTTGAATGCCACACTTATTTTTGAATAAGCGCTCACTATTCGGGTTAGCCGGGAAAGGACCATGGGGTCGTATAACCCATTCCGAATATGTGATACGTCGTTATGAATTGCATTTGAAGACCGGTGTTGAAGACCGGATATTTTTGAAAACAGAAGGATTACCGTCGAGTTACTCTACATCGGCTGATCTCCGGTTTAGAGGTTTTTATCACCCTTAGTGATGGGAAGTCCGGACGTGATTAGAAAATTATCCGGAAATGCAAGGGCTTCGTGAGAAGTGCCTTCGGTTCTGTTCGATCCCGGAACAGACTTGTATGGATTGTGTGTCTGACGTTACAAATTGAGATATAAAGCTGATTTCTTTCAAATACATTTCTGTTGGTGGCGGAGAATTTATTCTCTTAGCTTAACACCCTTCTCTGAGACGTACGAGCTCAGAGGTTATGTAGTTGAAATTTATCAGCGATATATTCCCAATTTGGTAACGTGGCATACTGAGTGTTGCTGTGAAATGATCAGTGTTTGATCATTTGTGATATGATCATTTGTTTGATCTTATATCTTTGTGATCATAGGTTGATCATTTTGTTTGACCCGAGGCAGGGCTTTGTAGAAAGCGTAGCTTTGTGGACGAGACTTCGTCGAGCCTCACACCCCGGAAATGGTCGAAACAGGAAGGATGCAGCAAGGTTCTAGGGAGTAGCGCCCCTTAGTGTATGTCATTCCTTCTGGATAGAGGTGGTATCATGGTATGGAGCCCAGATACTTAACCTATGTGGTTGCTGCATTATTATCTATGTGGTTTGTTGGAAATCGGGGATCCTCGGGAAGATCGGTTACGATCGGGGGATGACATACGCGTGTCAGTAGTTACCTATTTTTGCAGAGGTAACCCGGCCTTGTGTTGGCAGAGATCCGGTTAGGTTCTCGGGTCGTCTATTCCAGGGACGTACCCATCGTGGAGAAGGAAGTTCCTTAGCCTGACCATTTGTTGGAAATCCAAAGAAACAATACGTGACTTGTACGGTTTTAGTTGTATTACCTGCTATGGAATGTGGCGGTAACCTGCTATTGAACATAGTAGCTATAGTAGGCATAAGTGCGGAATGCCTATGCTGGCTAAGATTAATATTATACTTTCGAACTGTTTTCTACACTATGCACTAATAATAATATCAAAAATGATTTGATTTTGCGTACACTACAAGAAAACTGCTCATTAATGGCAAAATAGTACAGCGTTTTTTCTTTGAATGCAGTCGTTATTCATTTTTCCCTCCTAGTCCCTTTATCGAACGCTGTTAGATCATTATTTTAGTAGGAAGCCATGTACAGACACTTCGATTTTTTATAGGCCGCCCATTTCATAATTTAACCTTTCCTAATTTTTTTGTTTCCCTCCTCCATAGCCCTAACCTAATTTTCCACCATCTTTATCCAAGTAGCAACATCCACTTCCATCTCTATCGCCTCCACTCTATCATCTCCACTTCAGCTTGCATCTTCACCTCCCAGGGCCTATTTTTAGGCAATCCCTAAAGAAAAAATCGACGTAAAAAAAGAACCTAAATACAAATCGCGACTTACTCGACTGCTTCATCCAAATCGCAGCGCGTAGCTGGCGACGACGACGCAGTAGCTCCTGTAGTGCTCCTCTAAACTTCATGCCTATGGGCTAGTCGACTTTACCACCTGCCTCATCCGATTGCAATTTGTGAATTTCTCCGGCTGTTGGTTGATTTGATTACTGAATGACTAAGGTATATTTTCTATATTTACATGATTTGTTGAGTATTAGATTTCGATTTCATGATTACCAAATTTCTGACATGTTTCATATCGACCTCACTGATTAATGGATGTGGACATTCTAGACAAAGGCAGAGAGCTGAGGAAATGGTAGAAGAGACTTCCAAACAAAGGCAGAGAGCTGCAGAAAATGAAGAGGAGCTTTTTCCTGTGGAGCATGATTTTGAAGCACTGAGTTCATATGTAAGTAGTCTTATTAGTGTTCGAGAAACCCTCCATTCTTCTGAAAAGCAATTTCAAAATATGGAGAAGCTCTTTGAGAGGTATGGCCACATATCGGATATTCGATTTGTTTCAGTACGTTATTTTCTTGATCTCTCCTTTATCAATAGATGGTTGTATTTGTTCTTTTTTAAACTGCATTATCAAATATCCAAGATAATTTATTGTGGTTTGTTGCTAAATTGGGGTATGGTTGAAAATAAGCACATCCTAAAACTAATCGTCTAACAATATCAAAGTTTTAAACACCTTATCATTTGTATTAGGAAGTACCCTTTATCTATTTTCACCACATGTATGTCAGTAAAATGGCATATGGCTTTACTGTTCACTTTGAAGGCTATAGGATTCAATATTATGGAGGCTAACATACAATTTATTTTCCGATATAACTAATGATGAAGGGGCATTTTAAACTTTGACTAAAATTTATATTCAATTTGTTGAAGATTATGCATATAAACCCTAATCGAAGTTTGAAAAATGACAGAAGTATTATAGTGTACACATGTGACTATTTGGTTGTAGATAACATAATTCATAGTGAAAATTGGTGGCAAATGCCTTGGTGAGGTTTTAGTGCACCTTCATATAGGCTCCTTCATCTACATAATTCATGTGAATAGGATTGTTAAATGTTAGCCTTGATATGATTATTTTAGCCCTCTTTATTGACAGTTTTCTTATGCATCCTTCCAAAATTGTCGATATAGGCCCCTCTGTCATCTTTGCCTTAATTGCACTGAATTGAGATTAGTGGAAACAAACATACATATGTGTAGTGGAATAACATTTTTCCATTATCCAGTCTGAATTGTGACTCCTAGTTCAGACCTAAGATTATCACATCCTTTTTTGTTTCTTCCTCTTCTTCTTTTAGTTTATGCCTCTGTATTTTTTCTTGGTTATCGCCTTGTTATTTCTCTGCTACTTAGAAAAATTCAACTCTTTCCCCCAAAATAAGCAACCCTAAATCAAATACGTTAAACAATCAAAACTAGATGTTTGACTCTTGCCCCAATCCTCGTTCCCCGAATAACTTCAAACCCTACCTCATCTTTTCCGCTGCAACCTCGCAAATTCATTCAGCGACACTATTTTCATTTGACGCAGCAATCACCATAATCTTCTCCGCTTTCGGGTTCATGGGTATGCATTTTACGACGTGAATCTTAAGTGAATTTTTTTTTAAATTTGAGGAATTTGATCTTCATAATTCCTTTAAATTCATACGAGTCTAATTCAAAATTTGCATCTGCAGTAGAGATAAGTTTACGAAATTGAAAATTAATTTTTGATGGTTAAAAATTTTTATAATCAACATTTGTATCTGTAGTAGAATTTCTGATGTATGAGATAAAACCAATCGTTACAAATTGAATTACAATGAGATATGCAAGACATATTTGGCTTTCATGTGTTTGTTATTTTTCTCTGTTTCAACACAGGCTTGTTATCCTCATAGGAAATATAGGCATTGCAATATTTGTTAAAGAGAACATAAATTTAAGCTTATAAAGTTTTGCCAATCATTAAGCCTTAAATTTACAAGTTGTATCTGTTCAATTATTGTTAGAGTCACCGTATGAATATAAATCATGTCATTCATCAAAATCATGAGTACATGTTTATGGATTTTAAATAATAATCCATAAACATTTAAAAATGTTTATCTGTAATTATTGCAGTTCAATAATTGAAGCATTCTTCAGCGTTTGGAAGTACTTGAAATTGGTAACAGGTCAGTCAGGGGTAAGACCTGAGAAAGGTTAATGTTCTCTCCTTAAACTGTATATTACCCATCTATTTGTAGTTTGTGTGAGTTCATTATTTCATCATGTTTAGTGAAAATTTTAGAGTCGTACATCACACCTTTTTTGTTTAGTGAGTACAGAAAATTTTCGTTGTTCGAATAATTAAGTGGTTTCATATTTACAGTCATTCTAGATTTTTGCTTTATTATCTACAGTTTTAGAGGTGATAATTATGCCTAGTTTCAACCGATAACAACAAAAAATATAAAGTATAGTGGTTCAGCCAAATCTGGAAATCACATAGCATACATATTATCATTGCAAGCAACTATTTTTTAAGTTAATAGTCTTCTTTTGATCATTTAGACAATGTAGATTGCAGGGTGTTTGCAGGTCAAATAATGTATATTGCAGGGTGTATTATGGTTGCAGCAGCTACAACTGCTCAGTGAATGTGCAACATGCTTGTAGGATGCAAATCGCTGGTGGTGGTCAACAAAATGACTTGTTGTAGCAGTTACAACATGTTTGCTGACCGCATAAAGGTTGCTGGAGAAAGAAGATCACTACCGCATGAAATAAAGATGACATAGATATTGAGTCGCCGGTAATATATTAATATACTTATTTTTTGTATAATTTATATTCTTGTATAACTTAATGGATAGAACATCAACCCATTGGCTTCTTTCTGAAATTTGAATCACATGGATAACAAATATCAATACATATATGAAATCGGTGTTTAAAATGAAATGCATCAAAAATTAATTTTTTTGACATACTTGAGTATATTCATCTAATTTTGGTGATGATATTTTGGAGCATTATAAATGCTTTTCTACTAGAAATCAATATCTTATTTAAACTATATTTTTGGACTTTGTTTAGTGATTATATTTTTCTTGGGATTTGATTCAAAGTGATTATGGGTTGTTTATCAATTAGTTGATCTATACTTGGAGTATGACAATCAAATATTTTGATGAAAAAGATGGCGATTATTTTGTGCTTCAACTAAGTATTGATTGGTTGCATGATCTAAAATTCAATTGGTTAGTTAAAATCTACTGTATAAATATCAATGTATGTTTTAATATGTTTAGACTTTTACTTATAGATTTATAGTTGACAAGGTAACATTAGTTTGAATTATTCCCTTGGCACATTATCTTTTTTAAAATATTCGCTTCTGATTTGGTTGAAGTATAATACATGCAGTGATAAACAATTTCATTTATTTAAATAGTATCTGTTTGGGTCAAATGATAAATACTTAGGATGTAAAATATAGACAGTTTAAAGAAAAAAAATTATACTTTGTTTTCATCTATCTTTGCAAACCTGCTATTTTTAGCAATGATACATCCCAGTTTGCTTCCAAGGGAAACATGAAAATAAAGTGGTTACTAAGTCTGCATACTTGTGTATGTATTCATGTAAATGTGATATATCGTTATTTGATGAATATTTATTGAAATGAGTAGGCAGGTACATATTTCTACCATGGGCACTATGGTATGCAGAGGGCAGCAGGATTGTATGGGTCTCTAATAGTAAATTTACCAAAAGGTGAAAATGAACCATTCCATTATGATGAAGAGATCAACCTACTATTGAGTGATTGGTACCAACAAAATGTGCATGTTCAAGCAGCAGGCCTCTCTTCCATACCTTTTAGGTGGATCGGTGAACCCCAGGTGATTTTACCTTACCAAAACTTATTATCCCTTGCCAACAAAATGTGCATGTTCAAGCAGCAGGCCTCTCTTCCATACTGGAATTAAGATTCCAAATGATAATTTTTACAAAACCAATATTGCAACCGTCAACCTTTGTTGATAATTATCTAAATATTTTGCACCGACTCACACTAATCAAATCCAACAAACACTTTCCGTATGCTATGAAGTTTTTCCCTGTACTCACGGTTATTAGTTTTTTTCCTTCAAGAACATATATTCAGTTGTATTTTTGAACTGAAGTTATTTAAGTTTGATAGCAATGGAGGATACAATAACTTTTGGCATTCTAGTGCTCACATTCTTGGACAGGTGCACTACTGTGTTGTTTTAGCTATAGAGTTTTTCGACTTTCTTTTTAGCTACAAATTTATTGTATAAATATCTTTTATGTTTATTTGCATCTTAATATTGATATGTACCTAGTATGCCGTGAAGGTGGAATATGGATGCAAGCTTTGTTCCAAACTACAACAAGAGGAGGTAATATTATATGATTATTTATGCATTTTATATAACATATAGTTTTCAATCTATGATAAATTTTATTTTAACATGATTTCAGACCATCTCGCTATTCCTGTTTGTTGTCAATTTGTCAAAACATGTTTTTTTCCACAGTGGTGCAACTCATATTGCCAATAGCTACATTTTTCCTTACTTACCTTAGAAGTTTACTGATTTATAATTTTCTAAACTTGAACATTGTAATCCTTCGTTAAATTCAGTGTACAACGCCATGTTCTTCTAACACTACATGCTATAAACGCAATGAAAAAAATCAATTGAAAAGCTTAACTATGTATTATAAAATTTTAACTAAATTAACTATGTTTTATAAAAAATTGATCAAATATATAAAACTAACTATTATAAATAAGTTTTGTAAAAATTAATTAAACTTAACAAAAACTAAGTTTTTGAAAGTTAAATATAATTTATTAAAATTGAACCAAGTTAACTAACTTTTAAAAGGAATAATTATGTTATGTATTCAATCTCCATTAATAATTGCTCATGCTGATAGGAAAATTTATAATTTAGAATAACACCAAAATGATATAACATTGATAACTTAATTTAAAATGGAAAAAAATAACAAAATTGTAGCTAACCTTTTCGAGCATATCCTAGTAATGCCTCTTTCAAGTCGGTTCTCGAGTTGTTTGAGTTCTTTGAGACTTAAAGCACTCAGTAAGTCACCCATTAAGTGTCTATATTTTGAATATAATAAATAGTATATAAATAAAAATATTTGCTGAGATGAAATGCTTTCAACATTAGCCATAATTAAGCTTACTTGTTAGCATTAGTTAAAATTTGAATCTGATGGCGTAATTTTGCAACTTCGTGCTCACAGTACTGTTGTAGCAACCATTTCACGCATATTACACTTAATATAATTTTAATCATATACTTGCAAGGATCTGATACATTTTAATCATATATGAAACCTTACATTTCTCTGTTTAATTAAAACTATAAACAGTTCAACCAAAATTGGTGTATAATTAATTTCATGCATAAATTTCAAAATTAATAAATAAACAAATAATTTGGGATCAAGTAAAACAGTTAATTTAAGAAACAAAAAAATGGAACCGATCAGTCATATTTAAAAAGAAAAATATACACTAAAAGAAGCCTGTCATAAGTCGACTGAAAAACAAAGATAGCTAAAATATGAAGAGGAAAAAAACTTTTCTATCTTATAAAAAGAAACAAACATGATTTGCACATAACTTTTTGTTCTTTTAGTTATTTGGTTTCAAACAACATACATATAGACTACTGGAAATACACAAAAAAACATAGAATATAGCAATTGTCGACCTTGGTCTTGTTAGTTTTTAACTAAATTCAAGAAAAGAAAGAAAGAAAAGGAGGTGTAGAATACAACAAGCTAGATCTAGGAGATGTAATTAAAGATCAAAGATATATAAGACAAGTTGAAGAACTTAAGCTAAATCAAGAATAACTAAGAAACTGACCTGTTCAAATTTGAGTATTCATCGAGGCGGCCTCGACTTGAAAAAACAATTAAGGCAATTTCAGCATCACAAAGCACAGAAAGTAAAAGTATGTGACTGATAAAATTACTGCAACTTGAAAAATATGCATTAAATATATCACTGTGCAAATATTGCATAGAACTTCCAGCTACATGTTTATTGAAAAACACATTTTTTTTCAACTGGAAATTGTACTCTTTATATTTAACTAACAGTTATACGTCTAAAGCTTACTGTAATTACTACTCACAGGATGTTGACAAAGCCATGGTTAGTGATAGCTCAACAACAAAAATTCAAGAAAAAAAGACGGAAGGAGGAATCTGGCCGAGTTCAGACTGCCCTGTTGGCAACAATTCAGTAAACCAATGTCTAACTATCTTCGTACTGCCACTTTTCATTTTCAGCCTGTATTTTAACTACTTTTATGCACGTTTTGTCGATAATATTAGATGCAAACTTGCTTTCTAGATATTGTGCATTTGTCTAATTTTGTATGTAGTTGGTTTATAAATTTTATCTCTCTTTACGGGTTTATGTAAACTTTGTTCATGGATATTGTGTTCAACTTATTTTATGGAAGTGATTAATAGTTATGCTTTTATTTTACAATTTTTAGTTTGATTTGTTTATGTTATGTACATTAACTGATTAAAATATAATTAAATGTAGTTTATATTAATGATATGTGTGAATATTGCAATGGCACAACATTGCTGTCAATTCTTTGGAAAAAAAATGCATATCCCTACGACAGCGTTTATACATTGCTGTCAATTCATTGGAAAAAAAATGCATATCCCTACGACAGCGTTTATACATTGCTGTCAATTCATTGGGAAAAAATGCATATCCCTACGACAGCGTTTATACCTTGCAGTAGAAAACTATTAACAGCGTTTATACCTTGCAGTAGAAAAATTATTAACAGCGTTTAAAAAACGCTGTAGAAAGTGGGTTTTTGACAGCGTTTATATTTTGCAGTTAAAAATTTAGGGTCAACGACCGCATGTCGTTATACAGCGTTTTTAAAAACGCTGTGAAAACTTTTAACAGCGTTTTTCAAACGCTGTGAAAAGTCTTTTTTGTTGTAGTGGTAGTAAGCATCTTTGACTATCATAAGAAGAAATCTCCTCCAATTCTGCGTTTGCATTGTGTGTGTGGCGGGAGGTCTTATGGTAGTTTCATTTTCCAAAAGCATTTCGAATTGACTTTAAAATTTCCTGTTGTTGTTTTAAAAAATAACTGTTTTACGATCTCACACCAGTCACCATGACTGACTCGGATTTTATTGTTCCCTTCTAAACTCTGGGTGCCCACCAATTTCCACACGGGCAGTCTAGAGTTAGATTATCAGGATATTCTGGATATTCTGGAGCTTTGGAGGCAAGCTGGATGACGAGACGTAGTATTTGTATCTGATATTATTTATTCCGCTGTGTATTCTGTATGAGGACAAGTTTATAAAACTGTCCATTGTTGTATATGACTCTGATGATTGATGTATGTATAAACTGATATAGTTCTTTGTTTTAAAAGACTAGTAATTATCTATTGTATATTGTTCCGCTGCGATATGTGAGATTCTGATATTGTTTCTGTTTCTGATATTGTTCTGTTGTTCTTCTTTCTTCTTCTGCTTTCTCTTCTTTTATTTTTCTTCTATCTTTTCTTCTACTTCTTCTTTCTTAAAACCCCTCACTATTGGAGTTTCCGGCATTCGATTTCTCGGCAGTCGATAAAGGGAGTATCGATGTCGAATTTTCGAAAGTCGAAAACTCCGGTACGTGACAGTGTGGTATCAGAGCATATGGTTAAGCGACAACCCTGCTCTGTTGGGTGTTACTCATTAGAGATAGAGTCAGTAGTACTCTAGAATGAGTTGAGTGTAATAATAGATATGAGCGCGTATTTGTTAGTGAATATAAAATTGTTTTATATTGTGATGATTGGTTTGTTGAGTGGTATATGGATTCTGGTCGGTATTGTCCGTACAACTCTATCGATAGGGATCTCTAAACACTTATATAGAATAATTCGGCACAGTATTGTTTTAAATAGGGTAAATGAGATAATTTTGCCCAAAACTATTTTTATATAGAAAATAAATGTTTTTCTATAAAGTACTATAGTATATGGTTGCATGGATGTTAGGAAGTAATAATAGTAAATTATTATCATTATTATATGAAATTGAATAAGAAATTGAAATCATAATTCCAAAGTTAAGAGATAAATTCACATACAAATGAAATTTAAAGAATGTAAATTATAAATGTGATTTGACATTTGAAACGGAATTCCAGAGAAGTATTTGGAAATGTTTTGAAAAGAATTTGTAAATTTTGGAGATTTGGAAAGTTTAAATCATTTTTGATTTGAAAATGAATTTCAAAGGTTTTGAAAAGTATTTTGGAGAGGTGAAAAGCTCTAAACTCTTTTCGGTCGCTGGAAAATAACTTCGATGATGACCGCGGCCTCGTTGGTGTTCATTTTCGGGTTTCCAAAAGAGGGATTGCTGCCAAATTGTTTTAAATGGAAGTTGTTTGGAAAATTTGGATTTTGTTTTAGAAAATTCAAAGGATAGTTTGAATTGTTTTCAAAATGATTTTGAAATGATGGTAAGACTCTGGAATTGAGTATTGAATTATGAAAATAAAATTGAGAATGAATGAATCAATTTGTAATTGCAAGTACATGAATGTAAATTGAATTCGAATTAAAATCCAGTTTAATATAAGTGGTTATAAACCAAAATGGCAAATTGAAAATAAATTTTGGGAATGAACGAAAGAATAAAACTGGAATTGAAACTGAATGTTGAAAACAAATTTGAATAAGTGAATTACAATTTGTGATAAATTAGTAAATGAAACTAATTTAAAATGATGCAGTTGTGAATGAAAGATAATTGATAAGATTCAATATTCAGAAGTTAAATAGAATCCAAATTGAATTGAAATTGTAAATTTAATTCAAATGAATTTGAAATGTAAAATTGAATGATATGTAACTGCAACAGTGAAGTAAAGATGATATAAGAAATAAGTATTGAAATTTTGTAATAGAATTTGCAAAATGGTTTGAATATATGTAACTAGATATTATGGCTAGTAGGATATACAGGTGTTATAAAGGAATTTGAATTTTGATTTCGAAGATAATTTGAATTGCTCGACAAAAGGTAAGTATTTAAATTTCAATATGAGATTTGATGACTTATTTCTCTAGCCGCTTGGCCTTTTCTTTTTCTTTTTGAAATCTGAGAGTCCGTAGGGACGTTTTGTAGTCGTACCGTATTAGCCGCGCAAAGGAGACGCTGGCGAATTTTTTCGAAAATTTAGGGCGTTAGAAAATTTTTGAGAAAATTTGGAAAGTTTAAAATTTGAATTTAAACTCGAATTTGAATTGTTAAGAAAACAATGATGTTTGAAAACTATGAAAGGTCTAGAAATTTAGTTGAATAATAACGAATCTTTAGTACAAAGATTTGTTTTGAAAATTTGATAAAACTATTGGATTGTGAAAAATAGTAGACGAGTTAAGAACCATTTTTCCTAACTTGTAATTTCGAGGACGAAATTCTTTTAAGGGGGAAGTCTGTAACGAGCCAGAATTTTTGATAATTAAAATTTGAATATTTAATTGATTTTAAATATTAATAAATGAATTTAATAAGTCGAATAATTTATTTAAAGGATATTGGGTTTAATTTGGTCAATTGAATCGATAAATTATTAATTCGAGTTTAAAATGATTGAAAATGATTTGTAAAATTTTATTTAATCATACTGGAGTTATAAAAAGGTTATAGAACTTTTAAAATTGAATTTGAAGTTAAGTTGTGAAAATTGAATATTTTAATATTTAATTATCGACTGTAAAAATAGCCAATTTTCAAACAGTCTCAGAATTGAACGAGACCAGTTCCATTGGATCCGTAATAGTTAGTTATTATCGGATTTCAATTTTCATATCAATCGAGTTGTCGTTTGACCGTGGCAGCTCGAAACGCATCGATATCGTTTTAATTTTAAATCGTCGAGTTAAAATAGTCATTTTTCAGAAAGTCTCGGATTTCGATGAAACCAGTTTCATCGGATCCGTAATGTGATATTATTGTAAGATTTCAAATTTCGTAATTTTTGGATTTACCATTTCTCCGGGGCAAGCCAAAACGCCTCGAAATCGATTTAAATCGGTTTAATTTAAATTGATCGTTTATTGCCATATCTCACACATACGATCGAATTAGCTTCCGAAACCTGTTCCATTGTGTCCGGAACGCGGAAAAACCCTAGGATAGCTTGTCGAAACGTGAGGATTGGAGGCCGTTTGCTTTAACTGTTAAATCGAGAAATTTTCTTAATTAAATAATATTAAAATCCTTATATACATTAATAATTCTCCAAACCCTAGCTCATAACAGACCGGCCGCCACTTATAGAGATTAAAGGCCGATATCTTCTTTCGTTCACCCTCAAAAATCTCGAAATCCAAGCAGCGATTTCAAAAAGTTTCAACTGGAGATATGTTCTACACGTTGAGATCTATAGTGTGAACGGTTAAGATCGTATTTCGTTGAGTGTATTGGCGATAATGCTTGCGTGAAGACCCACCGTTCATCCTCGAACTGCGTGCAAACGGCGAAGCCGAGTGGCCCCGCTTTCTGGCCGATGGTGGGGTTTGCCGAGCTCTTCGAGGTGGATGTCGCCGATCGTGGCGAAGTCGAGCAGATGGGGGCGCGGCAGTGATGAGGTTGAACGGAGTTGGGTTCGTTTGTTTCGTTCGTATGAACTGGGGGGGGGGGGGGAAGAACGTCACATGCGGCCAGGATATGAGATTTTAAAATGAAGGGCTGCGATGGATTTTAGGTTAAATTAAATAAAAGAATATGTAAATTTAATTGTTTTATAATTCGTGTATGTTTAAAATGCTGTAACTCTCTCATACAAGGTCAGAATTCGACGAGATTTTTTGCGTTGGAACCATTTCGATGAGCACTACGCGATGCAACAGGATTGGAGTCATTTGGAGTTGGTGAAAATTTTGGATAAAATTAAACGCGTGTTTAATTTTATTCGAAATAAACGCTGAAATCAGATTTAAAATCAAGGTGAGATCTTCTCACTCAAATAAAATTTTGTATTTCAGTTATTTATTGGTTGACTGTTTGGATGTGATATTAGATATAGTAGGATATATCTATATATATAGCAATATATACATATTGGCATATGTATATATTGGATTGATTGATTTCCCGCCTCGTATAGCGGATGAGACCCTATTGCGCCGTTAGTAAGCGGATTATTTTTATAAAACCCATATACCACGATAATTCCGTACTGGAGCGGAATTGGTATTGTGCTAACATCTTTGGATGCAGGGAAACAGGTTGGAGGGATCCAACTGGATTCCTCAACTGTATTTACTTATTTACATATATTGATATATATTCTGTTATCATATTGATATATGATATTGACTGTTGTGATGGACTAATTGGTGTTGTTGCATCATCGGATTCAAGTTTTGAAGTTTAAAAATAACGACTTTTACTTTAAAAGGATTTTTAAAGTGATTTTTGAAAATATACGTTTTATGGAAACTTTGAATTGATTTATTTCAAATAAATAAACGTCTAAAATTTTAAAGTTATAAAAGTTAAGATTTTTGTGAAATAAAATCAAAGTGTGATTTTTGAAATAAAATTTAAGAAATTTATGAAATGGTTTAAATTGGGATTTCTAAAGTATTATAAACGGTTTATTTAAAAGATGTACAAAAATGGATATTTGTAAATTTGAAATATGGGGATTATAAGACGAGTGTCTATAAGTGTTAAAATGAAGTGTAAGTGGGATTTCATAAGTTAATGAAATCTGAAAGTTTTAAATTTTGGTAAAGTTTAAAAGAACGATTTCTTTTAAAATAAACGAATTATAAGTTATATTAACTTATAAATTGAATGGGTCATTAAAGAAGATGTATAAATCGAAGTTGTTATGAATTATGAAGATGAATTTATAAACGTTGTTTTATGAATTCGAAAATAAATCAAATTTGATTGATTTTAAATATAGAGATTATTAAGGGAATTTTATCCACGATTTTGGACAGTGGATAATTCTTGAAATAAATGTGTAAAAAAGATTGAAATTTGGTTATTGAAGTATATTCACGATTTTGGACAGTAAATATATTATTGAAAAAAAATAGTATGTTTGGGAAAGCGATATTATAAATGAAGTAATTGTTTTAAAAGATGTTTTAAAACGTGTTAAATATCGAAATCATAGATTTCAACTTTTATTGTTGAAATAGACGTTTTTGAGAAATAAGGAAATGGTGGACTATAACACTGTTGTTATAGTAAATGATTTCCGAAAGGAAATGTTTTATGTAGTATTGGGATTTATATATCTATCTAAAATCCGAATCCCTATACTAGTGATTTTGAGTCGTCGTAACGATGTTTTATGTAACATTCGTTTTGACTCAAATAAAGGTGTTAAAAGAAAATGATTTCCTTAAAGAATGAAATGTATACTTAATATTGATTTAAGTATATCGAATATTTTCAAATGTTGAAAATAAATGATTTGTGAATTACTTATTTTTAAATAAGTATGGAAATGCTTTTCCAATATGAAATGAACTGTTTTGAGATTTTATCTTCAAAGATAAAATGAAATGTGGAAATTGATTTGAAATTGTTTTCAAATGGTGAAGTGTGGAAATTTTATATCTAATGAAGATATTTTTGAAGATGAAATAATTTGGGAAAATTATTTGGAATCTGATGATGTTGCGCATCTTTATTGATAGTTAAATAACCGACTATCAATAATTACCTTGAATATGGTATTTGTTGTGATTGGATGAACTTGAATGCCACACTTATTTTTGAATAAGCGCTCACTATTCGGGTTAGCCGAGAAAGGACCATGGGGTCGTATAACCCATTCTGAATATGTGATACGTCGTTATGAATTGCATTTGAAGACCGGTGTTGAAGACCGGATATTTTTGAAAACAGAAGGATTATCGTCGAGTTACTCTACATCGGCTGATCTCCGGTTTAGAGGTTTTTATCACCCTTAGTGACGGGAAGTCCGGACGTGATTAGAAAATTATCCGGAAATGCAAGGGCTTCGTGAGAAGTGCCTTCGGTTCTGTTCGATCCCGAAACAAACTTGTATGGATTGTGTGTCTGACGTTACAAATTGAGATATAAAGCTGATTTCTTTCAAATACATTTCTGTTGGTGGCGGAGAATTTATTCTCTTAGCTTAACACCCTTCTCTGAGACGTACGAGCTCAGAGGTTATGTAGTTGAAATTTATCAGCGATATATTCCCAATTTGGTAACGTGGCATACTGAGTGTTGCTGTGAAATGATCAGTGTTTGATCATTTGTGATATGATCATTTGTTTGATCTTATATCTTTGTGATCATAGGTTGATCATTTTGTTTGACCCGAAGCAGGGCTTTGTAGAAAGCGTAGCTTTGTGGAAGAGACTTCGTCCAGCCTCACACCCCGAAAATGGTCGAAACAGGAAGGATGCAGCAAGGTTCTAGGGAGTAGCGCCCCTTAGTGTATGTCATTCCTTCTGGATAGAGGTGGTATCATGGTATGGAGCCCAGATACTTAACCTATGTGGTTGCTGCATTATTATCTATGTGGTTTGTTGGAAATCGGGGATCCTCGGGAAGATCGGTTACGATCGGGGGATGACATACGCGTGTCAGTAGTTACCTATTTTTGCAGAGGTAACCCGGCCTTGTGTTGGCAGAGATCCGGTTAGGTTCTCGGGTCGTCTATTCCAGGGACGTACCCATCGTGGAGAAGGAAGTTCCTTAGCCTGACCATTTGTTGGAAATCCAAAGAAACAATACGTGACTTGTACGGTTTTAGTTGTATTACCTGCTATGGAATATGGCGGTAACCTGCTATTGAACATAGTAGCTATAGTAGGCATAAGTGCGGAATGCCTATGCTGGCTAAGATTAATATTATACTTTCGAACTGTTTTCTACACTATGCACTAATAATAATATCAAAAATGATTTGATTTTGCGTAGTAAGCATCTTTGACTATCATAAGAAGAAATCTCCTCCAATTCTGCGTTTGCATTGTGTGTGTGGCGGGAGGTCTTATGGTAGTTTCATTTTCCAAAAGCATTTCGAATTGACTTTAAAATTATTTTGTTGTTATAAAGAATAACTGTTTTACGATCTCACACCAGTCACCATGACTGACTCGGAGTTTATTGTTCCCTTCTAAACTCTGGGTGCCCACCAATTTCCACACGGGCAGTCTAGAGTTAGATTATCAGGATATTCTGGATATTCTGGAGCTTTGGAGGCAAGCTGGATGACGAGACGTAGTATTTGTATATGATATTATTTATTCCGCTGTGTATTCTGTATGAGGACAAGTTTATAAAACTGTCCATTGTTGTATATGACTCTGATGATTGATGTATGTATAAACTGATATAGTTCTTTGTTTTAAAAGACTAGTAATTATCTATTGTATATTGTTCCGCTGCGATATGTGAGATTCTGATATTGTTTCTATTTCTGATATTGTTCTGTTGTTCTTCTTTCTTCTTCTGCTTTCTCTTCTTTTCTTTTTCTTCTATCTTTTCTTCTACTTCTTCTTTCTTAAAACCCCTCACTATTGGAGTTTCCGGCATTCGATTTCTCGGCAGTCGATAAAGGGATTATCGATGTCGAATTTTCGAAAGTCGAAAACTCCGGTACGTGACACTGAAGAAAGAATCTCGGCTGGGTTGACTAATTTTAAATTTTTAAAATTAAATTGAATTTGATTTTATTTCAACGCGTTTACTCTCCGCACGGTTACATAACAACTCCGATCAATACTAAATTTGAAATCCGGTAATAATACAATATTACGGACCCAATGGAACTGGTTTCGTCGAATTCCGAGACTGCGCCTCGGACGGCTATTTTTAAATATCGATTCGAACGATATAATTTCAAAATTGATCAAATCATTTTCAAATTCCATTTCGAGGCTTCAATTATCTTCGGTATTATCAATATAAATATTAAAAGCTTTTCGAAATATTTTTCTTCAACTTTAAATTGAAGATTCAATTTTTTATTCAATTTACAATAGATTAAATTTTATAATTTAATCATCAAATTCAAAGTTATATCGGGGATCCAAATTAAATCATCGTTCAAATATTTAAAATTAATTAAATATTCTCAATTTAATTTGTTCAAAATTCTGGGTCGTTACAAACTTCCCTCCTTAAAAGAATTTCGTCCTCGAAATTACAAGTTAGGAAAAATGCCCTTAACTCGTCTACTATTTTTCACAATACAATAGTTCTATCTAATTTTTCAAACCAAATCTTTCTACTTAAGATTCGTTATTAATTCTACTAAATTTCAACTTCAACTCTAAGTTTCAAAACAACATTGTTTTCTTAACAATTCAAATTTAAATTTAAATTCAAATTTAAACTTTCAAATTTTCTCAAAAATTTTCTAACACTCGGAATTTTCGAAAAATTTCGCTAGCGTTTCCTTTGCGCGGCTAATACGGCACGACTACAAAACGTCCCTACGGACTCTCAGATTTCAAAAAGAAAAGAAAAAGCCAAGCGGCTAGACAAGAAATCAGCAAATCTCATATTGAAATTCAAATACATACCTTTTGTCGAGCAATTCAAATTATCTTTGAAAATCAAAATCTCAATTCCTTTATACACCTGTATATCCTACTAGCCATAATATCTAGTTACATATTCAAACCATTTTGTAAATTCTATTACAAAAATTTCAATATAAACTGCTTCTTATACTATCTCTAATTCACTATTGGAGTTACATAACCATTTTCATTCAATTTTACAGTTCACATTCATTTGAATTCAATTCACAATTTTAATTAAATTTGGATTCTATTAGCTTCACTTACTAATTTTAGTTTAATAGTTCACTTTGTTTTCAACAAATCTGAATTCAATTCAGTCTTACTTACTTACAAATTCAAAATGAATTTTAACATTTCAATTTCATTTTCTTGCACTTGCAAATTGATTTATTCGTTCACAAATTCATTCATTTTCAATTTGCATCTCATACATCAAATTTTCAAATATTTATAAGTCTTCGACTTATTTACATTCCAATTTATTTGTTACTACTCCAAATTTATTTTCAACTTAATAAATTTTCTTTAAGTAATCTTTTCACTTTATTTAATTTATTCACTTATACTTACTTTGATTTAACTTCATTCTTTAAGTTAAATTATTCTATCAAAATTCTAATTGTATAAGTTATCAACTTATTTCTTATTTCATAAGTATTTTTATATAGTATTCCAGAGTCTTTTCAATCTTTTCAAAACCATTTTTGAAAACAATTCAAATTATCCTTTGAATTTTCTAAAACAAAATCCAAATTTTTCAAAACAACTTCCATTTAAAACAATTTGGCAGCAATTCCTCTTTTGGAAACCCGAAAATGGACATCAATAATGCTGCAGTCATTACCGAAGTTATTTTCCAGCGACCGAAAAGAGTTTAGAGCTTTTCATCTCTTCAAAATACTTTTCAAAACCTTTGAAATTCATTTTCAAATTCAAAAAGATTTAAACTTTCCAAATCTCCAAAATTTTCAAATTCTTTTTAAAACATTTCCAAATACTTTTCTGGAACTCCGTTTTAAATTACAATTCACATTTATAATTTATATTCTTTAAATTTCATTTGTATATGAATTTATTTCTTAACTTGGTTATTATTTCAATTTATTATTCAATTTTAGTGATGATAATTCACTATTATTACTTCCTAACATCCATGCAACCATATACTATAGTACTTTATAGAAAAACATTTCTTTTTTTATACAAAAATAGTTTTGGGCAAAATTATCTCATTTACCCTATTTAAAACAATATTGTGCCGAATTGTTCTATACAAGTGTTTAGAGATCCCTATCGATAGAGTTGTACGGACAATACCGACCAGAATCCATATACCACTCAACAAACCAATCATCACAATATACAACAATTTTATATTCACTAACAAATACGCACTCGTATCTATTATTACACTCAACTCATTCTAGAGCACTACTGACTCTATCTCTAATGAGTAACACCCAACAGAGCAGGGTTGTCGCTTAACCATATGCTCTGATACCAAATGTAACATCCCAAAGACAGCGGCCACCGGTAAGCTTTGCAACCATCCCAGTCCCACCGTGGCTTACATTGGCACCTCGCATTTACTTTTACGGCCAGCCTCTCGACTGTCACGGCCTTCGCCTAACCAACCCATCCCTCTCAGGGACATGTAGGGGTAAGAGTCTCCCGTTCGCCACCAAACCACGAAGCGAGAACCCCCTATCATGCTGTAATATAGCAAATGCGATCCATAACGACGTATCACATATTCGGAATGGGTTATACGAACCCATGGTCCTTTCCCGGCTAACCCGAATAGTGAGCGTTTATTTAAAAATAAGTGTGGCATTCAAATTCATCCAATTCACAACAAATACCTATCTAAAGGTAATTATTGATAGTCGGTTATTTAACTATCAATAAAGATGCGCAACATCATCAGATTCCAAATAATTTTCCAAATTATTTCATCTTCAAAAATATCTTTACTAGATATATAATTTCCACACTTAACTGTTTGAAAACAATTTCAAATCAATTTCCACATTTCATTTTATCTTTGAAGATAAAATCTCAAAACAGTTCATTTCATATTGGAAAAGCATTTCCATACTTATTTAAATAATAAGTATTTCACAATCATTTATTTTCAACGTTTGAAAATATTCAATATACTTAAATCAATATTAAGTATATATTCATTCTTTAAGGAAATCATAAATTTTAACATCTATTTGAGTCAAAAACGAATGTTGCGTAAAACATCGTTACGACGACTCGAAATCACTAGTATAGGGATTCGGATTTTAAGATATGTATATATAAATCCCAATACTACATAAAACATTTTCTTTCGAAAATCATTTACTATAACAACAGTGTTATAGTCCATCATTTCCTTATTTCTCGAAAACGTCTATTTCAACAATGAATGTTGAAATCTATGTATTCGATACTTAACACGTTTTAAAATATCTTTTAAAACAATTAACTTCAGTTTATAATATCGCCTTCCCAAAACCATATCCATTTTACTTAATAATATATTCACTGTCCAAAATCGTGAATATACTTCACTAACCACATTTCAATCTTTTCTACATATTTATTTCAAGAATTATCCACTATCCAAAATCGTGGATAAAATTTCCTTAATAACCTTCTATATTAAATTCATCAAATTTGATTGATTTCCGAATTTATAAAACAACGTTTATAAATTCCATTTTCTATTTTCTATAACAACTCCGGTTTATAAATCTCATTTTATTAACTTCTATAATTCACTTATAAAAGTAAGTGATTTCGGATTTATAAACAATGTTTATAAATCGCATTTGTACTTTATAACGATTTCAACTTTAAAAAGAATCATTTATGAACAAATTCAATCAACATTCCATTTAAAGGCAAAAATCTAAATTACTTATAAATCCTTTATTCTACAACTTCATTCATTTTTAACTTCACAATGTAAATCTATTAATTTCATTCACTTATGAAATCCATTTATACTTCTTTTTAACACTTATAAAATTCGTTTTATAAGTCCAATATTTTGATTTATAAAATATCAATTTTATAAATCTTTCTATACAAATCGTTTATAGTTATTCAAAAATCCCAACTTAAACCATTTTATAAATAAATCAACTATTTATTTCAAACATTACACTTTGGTTAAATTTCACCAAAAATATTAACTTTTATAACTTTAAATTTTTAGACGCTTATTTATTTGAAATAAATCAATTCAAAAATTCAATAAAACGTCTATTTTCAAAAAATCACTTTAAAAATCCCTTTAAAGTAAAAGTCGTTATTTTAAACTTCAAAAACTGAATCCGATGATGCAACGCATCAATTAATCCATCACAACAGTCAATATCATATATCAATATGATAACAGAATATACATCAATATCTGTAAATAAATAAATACTGGTGAGGAATCCAGTTGGATCCCTCCAACCTGTTTCCCTGCATCCACAGATGTTAGCACAATACCAATTCCGCTCCAGTACGGAATTATCGCGGTATATGGGTTTAATAAATATTATCCGCTTACTAACGGCGCAATAGGGTCTCATCCGCTATACGAGGCGGGAAATCAATCAATCCAATATATACATATGCCAATATGTATATATTGCTATATATATATATATATAGATATATCCTACTATATCTAATATCACATCCAAATAGCAAACAATCAAATCAATAACTGCAAAATAAATTTTCCTTCGAGTGAGAAAAATCTCACCTTTGCATTTTATTTGCAATCCATTTCCTATCCAGTTTGTTTTTCTTGATTTCACAGGTTTTGACCTTGCATTATCAATTATATGATTTTATTAATATTCGAATATAAATCGAACAATTCAATTACCGTTTCATAGTTTTGATTAGCTGATAATTTTATTTAAACCAATTTCTTCTTTAATAACTTATTTAACAAAAATTAAATTTAAAACTAAATTTAATCCAACCTTTATTTTATAAAAGATCTTTATCGATTAAAATAATTTAATAAGTTCATTAACAGATGAATCCCATATTCTTATAAACCTTGTGTGTATTTATATCTATATATATTATATATATATATATATATTTCTGTCTAAACCTTTTATATATACTTACTGTACTGTAAATTTTAAAACTGCATACATGCATAAAATTTCCCCTTTTTTTCATATAAAATTTAACGAATTAAATTAAAATAAATTAGGTATACCTCTGCAAATCTGAAAATCACGGCCACGCTCGAATTCACGTACCAACCCACCTATCACCTCAGCTTCACGCGTGCGTACACGCGGCCGCGACATCGAACCAAGCTGCCGTCCAAGTCGCTCGAATTCTCCGACCTCGCGAACAACACGCGAGACAAGCCGCGACTTCAAAGTCGCCTTCCCCCCTCGCTCTGCTGTGACGCCGCCTCCTGCCATAGGCTCGCGCACACGACTCGCAATCGCGACACCCCACTTCCACGCGCTAACGCCAGTCGCCGCCATCTCGTACGCGAGTTCACCTCGATTGCCAACGTCGAACCCTAATTTGCACGCCTGCTGCCTCGTCGCTCGACTCGATTGCACTCGCGAGATCCCTTTTGAAACGAAGAAAGGAAGACATACGAGATTCCTTTGAACAGAGAGATGGAAGGTGATCGAAACACGTCGTTGCTATTTATTCATTCTTTCTCTACTTGAAAATTTTGAACTGCTCGATTTGAAAACATAAGGGCACGCGGCCATTTCTTTCGTGAGATTTGAACTGAAGGCAGAGGAATGAGTTTGAATTTTAATTCTCTGAAAATGAAGAGGAGATCGATTTGTATTGATAAATAAACAGCGGCCATTGTTTTTGTTTGAAAACATTTTTTTTCTTTCTGAACGAACTGATCTCGTATGAGATTTGTAGAGAAATGGGGAGACAAGGTCTGAACAGATGAAGAGGAAAAAGTGTCGATGTTGAAAGAAGGCAGGCTGAAGAAAGAATCTCGGCTGGGTTGACTAATTTTAAAATTTTAAAATTAAATTGAATTTGATTTTATTTCAACTCGTTTACTCTCCGCACGGTTACATAACAACTCCGATCAATACAAAATTTGAAATCCGATAATAATACAATATTATGGACCTAATGGAACTGGTTTCGTCGAATTCCGAGACTGCGCCTCGGACGGCTATTTTTAAATATCGATTCGAACGATATAATTTCAAAATTGATCAAATCGTTTTCAAATTCCATTTCGAGGCTTCAATTATCTTTGGTATTATCAATATAAATATTAAAAGCTTTTCGAAATATTTTTCTTCAACTTTAAATTGAAGATTCAATTTTTTATTCAATTTACAATAGATTAAATTTTATAATTAATCATCAAATTCAAAGTTATATCGGGGATCCAAATTAAATCATCGTTCAAATATTTAAAATTAATTAAATATTCTCAATTTAATTTGTTCAAAATTCTGGGTCGTTACAATTCAATTATCACATATACAATCACAACAATATCGATAAGCGATATAATCCTATAACGCTTATCTATATACCCAGAATCACAGATAGATAATATGAGTAAATGAATTACATTCATCACAGATTGAATTAAAACAAATTTACATCATAAAGCATCACACAGTAGAGAATATCAAACAATTCACAGCATTCAATAGAACACAGTCATCCATAAGTGAAACCAATTAAGATATATTTGATTAATCTAAACCAGATCATTTTGCCTATGGATAATTCCTAGTCAGGGTTAATTAATAATTAATTAATTACAAACATTTAATTAATTATTCTTTAATTAATCATTAATTACCCTTGATTAATTATACTCTAATTACATTAAGAAATTATCCTTAATTAATTACACAAATTAATTATTCTTAACCAATTACAGTAATTAACCTTTAATTACTTCATTAATTAATTAACTAAAAATAATTACATTGAACCTTAATCAATTACAGTAATTAATTACTTCATAATCACTTATCATTGATTAATCAATCTCAATTAACCAACCCTTAATTACATCATTAATTATATTAGTTAATGATCTCTAATTACTTCTTTAATTAATTACTCTATTTACATTAATTACATTAAGTAATTAATCTTTAATTAAACCACATTTATTAATCACTCTTGATTAAATCACATTCAGTAATTAATCTTTAATTAAACCACATTTATTAATCACTCTTGATTAAATCACATTCAGTAATTAACTATTCTTAATTACTTCTTAATTAATTATCTTTAATTAATCCTTTGATTAATTACACAAAGTAATTAAATTCCAAAATTACTTTCAATCTTCAATAAATTACATCCTGTAATTACCATTACTAATTACTTCACTAAGTAATTACACTTCATTAATTTCATTAAGTAATTATACTTATCACATTTACTTTCAAATTTCATTTTAAATTTAAGACTTAAAAAATGAATACAAATTTAACTTTAACAAAGTTTAAAACACATTCTAAAATCCCTTTTAAATCACATGTCCAAGACGCACCTATTTTATAAAAGGAATTTACAAGAGTTTTAAAACCAAATTCAATTTAAATTAAAATCACTTTTAAAATATACTTTAACATTTTAAAGTTGTTTAACATTTTAAATTTGATAAAACTTTATTTTATTTCAACTAGAATACAAATTTAGATTTGAATCTATACTTAGAACTGATTTAAAACTAGTTTAAATCTTGCTTTTCATTTTAAAAATAAATCATTTTAAAATCTAAACTGATAGGTTTTCTAAAACTTGTAACCAGAAACCTACCCGAGCCAACCCTTCAAAGACTTCGAGTCCAACACGAATTTACTCGAGTAAATACTCGAGTTACTCGAGAAAAATCTCGAGTTCACCCTATTTTCACCCTGATCACCAGACACCGTGCTCGTGCACGTGCACGTCGCCGCCGCACTCCTCCAGTCGACTCCAGATCATCGAGCAAGTCGATGAGCATCTCTACACCAGAATCCAACCACTCGAACATCGAAACCAACTCGAAATCCAAATCAAGCCTTAAAGCCCAAAACTGGAACAACATCACAACCTGGAAATGCCTCGTCCCCGATCCTCCGACCACCGTAGTGCCCATACTTCCGGCCACTACTTCGACAACCACCATGCTTCCATATCCCAAAACCCCAAGCAACTCGATTCAACATAGAAGCCGTGACGATCAAACATACCCAATCTATCCAAACTAGGGCTACAGACTTCAATCCTCCACCGCAGCTACCACGATGATAAATTCGCCTTTCTGACAATTTTGCCTGACTCTCCTATCACTCCTCCACTTCCACGAAGAACCACGACCATTCTGTCCCCTTAGATCATCAGAAATTTCCAAAATCTCAAATTCAGTTCAACCTAGAAATGCTTCTTCGAACCCAAACTAAAAATCTTGATTTTAGTTTTAAAAATCTAGTTTTTGATTAAGTAATCATTTTGTAATCCTGAATCAATGATTTAAAAAGTTTGAATTTTGACTTAGATTAAATTTGCTCTGTTGTTCTTAATTTCCAGAGACAATTCCAATTTATTTTAACTTAAATAAGTTTTTAAACTTTACTTTATCATATAACAAACAAACTTTATATAAATCCTAAGTCTTAACAACCATCAGATCAAGAGACAATGTATTTTGATCAAAACTTGGGTTTGAACTGGAAACAAATGTCTCAGGTAAAAACAGACATGCAACTCATCCATACATTCATATATATATATATACATAGAAACTTATTTCTATATTCACAACATACACATTTTCCAGATATAAACATACAACTAATCCAGATACTTAAGTTTTAAAGGTGATGTTACTCACAGTGTTTCAAGAGAAGAACAGAGCTTCCTCTATGTTGAAACAGGCTTGAAATTGAAAGCTAGAAACTTTCTTGATCTCTGGTTTGTAGAGTTGTTTTGTTGTTTTAAGTTGAAGTATTGTTTAAGTTTGAGATGATATACTTTAGTTTTCTCAGTTTGGAATGGAACGAAACTGAAATGAGAAAGGTTGATGTATGTATAGAAAATGAGTTTACAGGTGATATTTTTTTCTCTCTAGTACAATATAGGCAGGGATATTTCTTTTTATGGTGGTTGATGATAATATTTGTGCTGGCTTGCATTAATTAGGCTTGTACAAATTTTTATATATATTTTTTCTTTCTTTCATTTCGGCTGTACAAATATGAAGATAATTTGATGTCTTCCTTTACAAGCTTTCTATACATGTATTTTTTTGTTTCATTTATTTTTCATTTGCAAGTATACATGTTTTTGTTTTCTTTTGTCTTATATTTGAATGTGTATTTTCTTCTCTTCTTTTCTTTTGTTCTATTGCTTTAGTAATATTGCTAAATAAACTTCTATTTTAATTTTGTTGTTAGATTTTATTTAAGTGTTACTTCATTTTTATAATTTATCTTATCTAATTTGTATTTTTATTTTCCTTTCTAGTTTATCTTATATATATTTATTTCTATTTTTTTATTTTTTATTTATTTCTAACTTGAATATTTATTATCAATTTTACTTTAACATTTATTGTCTCATATATATATATATTTATTTCTTAACATAAACCATCGATTTCTAAATTTTAAACTATTTATTTATATACATATGTCCAAAGTCTATATATTTTTATCTAATTTATCTAAGATTTAAACTCAATTCAATATATATATATAAATATATATTCAAATTTACTCATATTCACATATATATACAATATTTAAATTTAAATGATTTAACATAGAGTTTATTTGAACTCGGGGAAACTCGCATCAATTTATCGATTAATTTCAAAAAATTTATTCAAAAACTAAATTAATTATCAATTTAAATATATATATATAAAATCCGGGGTCGTTACATAGATCTTCAAACAAAGCTCCAATCTTCAAAGGTGAGTCTTAAATGCTGTGACATTCAGTCAGACCCGAGCATAAAGTAAAACATAAAACACTCGAGTCAGGATTAACATTCTTATACCAGTAAATTTTACTCAAGTGAAATGTCAACTGAAATACAAATAACTTAAAAGATATTTGGGATTTCCATCCTCTAAGGATCCATGGAACTATCTACTATGTAGTAATATACGGTATTATAATGTCTATAGTAAAGTAAAGTATTAAAATAGCGTTAAGGCGTTACCCATATCCCCCTTAACACATTTTATATATTCCCGTAGTCTATACAATGCCGTATGCTCCACCAAACCGGTGGTTACCCAGAGGACACCCCATAGGTACGGTACAAAAAAACTCGTAGAAGGCTCGATAAGGCATGTTACAAGGCACGCGAGGCAATGCCAAGGTAGAATTACCGTTTGCACTCCCAGGCTAGTGGTAACGCATAACAGCTACTACCACACAGCTCAAGACACACTCCCAAATCAAAGGTGCACCCAATCAAATCACAAAAGCAATAGAATGGTATCGAAGAAATGTGCCCGATCGGAGGTGCGACCTCACTTGGCCCGGTATAGCTCCTGTTTTAGCCACATCAAGCTGACTCACGGGAGTCAGGGCTGCGCTAAAACCTCATATAGAATCGTTGCCAAACCATCATACTTCGTTTTGGAATCTCCACCACGTACACAGTTGTTAAAGTGGTTTTCGGTATTGGCAGAGAGTATGACAATATCCTATCCCGGTCTCTTTAACAACCAAACACTTATTTCACACCGTGGTCATTTCATTTCAAATAGTTCATACTTCACATCAAAATATCATATTCATTTCAAAACCATATCAATTCGATATCTTTATTCACTTTAAATAATATTCATTTCCCAAATCGTAACAGTCTCAAATTTATAACACTTTCGAAATCATAACACTTCTAACTTAAACAGTTTAGATATTGAAATTAGTATATATATGAAAATAGTTATAAATTAAAATAGTTTATATATTAAAATAATTTATATATTAAAATAGTTTTTATATATATTTAAAATACTTTATATAAAAAAAATAGTTTCCTCAAATTTCACAAATCGATTCAAATCAACTTAAATTCCAAAAATTCAATTTAAATCAATCTCAGTCCATCAATTCAAATTCTCAAAGAACTATTTTAATTTATGTCGATTTCAAATACAGATTTTGAACTACAAATTTAAACCATTTCAATTTCAATAGATTTCAAAGTTTAAATATTCAAACCTTAACAATAACCCAATTTGATAAATTTCATTTATACTTCAAATTCAACTTTACTATTATTTAGTTTTGAAATATTCACTTAATTAATCCAATAATCATTTAAATAAAATCTCAAATTAAACAAAAATAAAAATAAATATCCCATTTCAGTTTATTTAAATTTGAAAATATTCCTTTAATCACCTTTAATCAAAAATCAAGTTATAAAATCATATCTTCAAAATCTCAAATTCAGTAAGTTTCAAGTCAATTTTATTTAAGTATAATTCTTAAACAAATACAATTTCAAATCAATTTTAATTTATCTTCCAAACCTGAGTTTATTATAGTTATTACAAAATCTATTTTTTTAAATAAAAATTTAAATAAATACCTAAACATATTATATAATACTTAAATTAAATTTTATTAAATTAAATCTTATTATTAAATTTATTTTATATTAAATCTATCTTTATATATTTTAAAATAGTAAAATTATAAGTAAAATCTTAAAAATTATATTTTCAAAACTAACTTATAAATTTAAAATTTCCAAAACATATAATTTAAAAATCAAAGATTTATACATATATAAAAATAACATTTATATATATTATATTAAGAAAACCAATATTTATTAAAAACCATATATTTCCTTTCAAAACTTTGGAAATCATTTTCAAAATATAGACCAACGGTGTCAATATATAATTTTCTATCCTATGGTCAAGTGATATAGATATTTATCATTTCATTCTGCAATTTAAATATTTACGGGTATATATCATTTCAACCCGCAATCCCAAAAATTTCAAAATCAATGAAAATCACTTGGGTTTATCATTTCAACCCATAACGATTTTCCTCTAATCTATAATATCGTTCGGGTATGTATCATTTCAACCCATAGGGATTCTAAATTAACTAGAAATTACAGAGTGAAAGCAAATATGATAATAATATAACATATCAACAACAAGCATATATCATCAGTACCAATTTAAATATAATATCTACAACGGGATATGGTGTCATATATCATAGGTGAACAATTGCAGATGATGGCATATCATATTTAATAATTTAATAACCTAGCAATTCAAATTTAACAGCATATTTCAATCGTCGTTTCATGTAAATTAAATTAACTAAATATAAGAATGTTAATCGTGAGTGATTGCTCACCTTTCGAGGCTAGAGAACAAGAAGATGATACAGACACGTACACAGATACAGACACAAACTTGCAGGACAGTAACAAACTAGGAATTGCTGCGACAAATTCGATATTGAGAAAGTAAGCTGAGATGAACTAGAGATCGATGAAACAAAATATATGTTATATATATATATACACATATATTCTAAAATCAATTTAAAACATATAATTTCAAATTAATATTTAATTTAAACAAATATAAAATAAAATCTCCATATATATATTTAAAAACCCAAACTCATACATACCTATATATATAGACCAATATATAAATATATATATTAACTTACATACTTATTATATTTTAAATTCAATATTTATAAGAAAATCAATATAAGCTTACCTGGTTGTAATATATCTCAAACCTCAACCAGATCTTATATATAAATTATGTAAACCTATATATACTAACAGACAGCTTATATATAACTTATAAAAAAACCAAACAGATTGTATATAACATATACATCACCATTCCTATATATTATATATATATAAATCTATACAAAATGTATAGATCAAAATACCCATTTATATTTTTCATAAATGCCTCAGGCAAATATATCTCAACAAATATGTACACTATTTTTGAAACATAGCTTATTCATTCAAACAAATAAATAATTACTTCTAACGTAACACATATAACGTAGCTTTTATATAGAATAATATAGTTGAGAAAGTTACAGTTCGAAATATGGAGACTCGACCACGTGAGATGGGTGCGGCAGTACTCAAATACATGCAGTTATATATTATACAAAGGCGGAGGCTGCAGTTGCAAGGAGGGGCTGCATGGCGGCTCGGGAAACAAGAGGGTGGTGATGTGGTTCAGGCGGGGAGGTGAGGCACGACTGTTGCTAGGTGGTTGTGGCTCCGTGGTGACAAGCTGCAGAAGGAATATGGCTGTCTCGGGAAAGTGCAGGCTAGGGAATAGAGGAGGGGCTGTCTTCGGGTTTGGGTGACGTGATGGAAGCAAGGGGCAGCACGTGGCTGTGGTGTGGCTTTTGTCAGGTGAAGGCTGAGTCGTATGGACGTGATGGAGGCGAAGGAGAAATGGTGTGGTGGTCGTTGTTGTTGAGTAAGAGGGTGGACAGAGTTTCAGGGAGGCCATGGTCGCACGTTCACTGATGGGGAGGTGGGCCAGAGGGTTAGGGACTGCTGGCGAATGCGGGGAATGGGAAGAAGCCGATCAGTGGCTGTGCTCGGAGAGATGCGGTGCTCGAGGAGATGCGGAGCTCGGGTGGGTTCATGGCTGACGTGGAGAGGGTCGGATCTGGGTTGCATGGGCAAGGGTGCTCGTGAGTGAGGTGGGGCTGAGCTTTGGAAGGCTGCATGGGGCTGTGCGTGGTGGTGTGATGCGCCTAAAGGGTTCGGTGGAGTTTGAGTTTTTAGAGAGGCAAGTTGTGGGTTTCAATGAAGCCTTTTATATATATTATACTATATATTTTCTCGGCAAACAGCAAAACCGAAAGAAGAGAAGAGGAGCAAGATTTCCAATGCAACTTCATTAGATATTTTTATATAGTATATATTTGCTTCTCGAGAGTAACGAAGGAGATATTATGGCAGATAGAAACGTGAACAGGGAGATGAACAGCTTTTCGAAAATAAATTTATCATATATATAAACTTATCTACGTTACTAAAATTGGACAGAACGAAAGTGAGAAACCAAATTATATATCCAACCATCATACGATAAATTTGAATAGGAAGTAGAGAAGTCAGCAGCTGAATTCAGAAAATATTAATAACAAATGGCCACTGGTTTTTCCCAGGGCAAATGAAAGGACATGGAACCAAAAACTGAAACGGGTACCAATACGGCTGACCGTTACATAGACTTCACCGCATAGCGGATACCGAATTGCACAAATGAATATGCTACGGAGATCAGCACGATGAGACAAACAGAATGGTACACAGATATCAGCGATATGAATATCCTATCAAAATTTGATATTCGCTGCCAAACTGCTGCTAATTCGCCGAAAATAAGATAAACAGGGCTATAGCAGTCCAAATTTTGCGAAATGACTCACTAAGAAAATGATTAACATTTTTATTATATAAAAATATTCAGATTTCAAAAATATTTTATTTTCATCAATTTAACTGGTTTAAATTGAAATTGAAAATTATACAACAGAACTAACTTCCATATTTATCAACGAAAATCTACCATTTGCTACGTTTAAATAGTCGCATACCAAATATCAAATTTTCACTATTAAATTTAATTATTTAATTTCAAGAAAATTTCAGTTAATTACTTTATAAAAATCGTTAAAAATTATGAGTCGTTACATTCAATAACTAGCAAAATAATGTGTGAGTTTTAGGTTAAAAAACTGACAAAATTTACTTATCAAAATTTTGAGCAGATCAAGATCTAAGTGGACTAATGAACAATGAGGAATAGGAAGATGTTAGTACATTACCATGCTACTCTTCAATGGAACTGCCATCTTCATCACCAGTTATGTTTTTTTGCATTCTTCCCGCATATTTCACAGCATCTAAAATATAATTATGTATTGTATTATGTATGTATACAGCTACAAAAGAGGAAAGAGAAAAAAGAATATGATTTTTATTGGTATTGGTATAAAATAAATTCATGACAACGACGATAAAAAGTACAATGATTTTTAAGGTGCTAAAAAATTGAGAATTTAAAGAACTAAATTTCAAGTCATGTCAATTTAGAAGTTGGTCAAAAGAATGATATTTTTTGCATGCTGCATTCGAAAAGAATGGTTAAGAGTTCTATGGCAACCGAAATATCTCTGTTTTTTAAAATTGCCATTGTATCTTAATCAGTTTCACTTCATGAATGTAAAACATTTATTATTCTATCATCAATAACCGATACAAATGCATATCTACAATTATCATTGTTTGTCTTCATTCCCAATTCGTTATTAGTCATTCATCCTTGATTATTTTATTAACTATTAGAAGGCATAAATTATATATTGAATTAGTAGTTTTTATGTTGATTCATAATTTATTGTTTACAGTTTGATATATATATCCAGATGTCAACTTTGAAATTAATGTTGGCAATGATGCATTCTTGGTACCAAAATATTATGTTTGTTGGTGCAAGAGTTGAGCTGGCTACAGATATGTGACAACAATTAGGTATTAAACTATTATATCTCCTAATTGTTTGCATTTTATGTGACAACAACCATCTATATTTACTCTACACCTCATACAAATATGTTGTTGAATTAATGCATGACATTGTGATTAGTGCAGACCCATCTGGGCGTGCATATACACTCTTATAATAATATGAAAATAATTGGAATTAGTGAATTAAAAAAATAAATAAATTATAAGGAAGGCAAAATGGTTATTTTTAATGTAACGAAGCGGATTTTGCCCGTTCGAAAATCGACATCCATACTTTACATCGTACTCGAATGCCGTAGATTCGGCCGTTCAAATCCGAGTCACCGGAGCTTATAACACAATTAAGTAAATAACACAGCGGAATAAATGAATAAATCAATATATATACATTGATACGATGACAGATACCATATATGATACAACAGAATGATACAACAGATATCAATATACATCAGAGATATGATACAAGAAATAGCAGCGGAAAGAAAAGATAACATCAGCAACGGATAGAATATCTCCAATAGAATGCTCCAATCCATAGCTAGCGAAAAGCAAGGTCAGTCGTCCAAGGACTGACTAGCTCCAGATAATCTACTCAACTTGAATATCTGAGAAACCCAACTCTAGACTGTCCGTGTGGAAAATGATGGAAACCCAGAGTTTAGGAAGGAACAATAAACTCTGGATCAGTCATGGGACTGGTGTGAGCAACAAAAACAATTTATCTTCTAAAACAAGTAGCAGAGAATTTAAAGTAAATTCGCAATGCTTTTGGAAAATGAAACTACCATAAGACCTCCCACCACACACACAATGCAAACGCAGAATTGGAGGAGATTTCTTCTTATGATAGTCAAACATGCTTACTACGCAAAATCATTGGATTATTATTACTAGTGCATAGTGCAAAAAACATTTTGAAAGTATAATATCAATCTTAGCCAGCATAGACATTTCGAACTATGCCTACTATAGCTACCATCCAAACAGTGGGGCGCCACCATAAGTGAATGATAGATTCTATAACTAAAACCGTACAAGTCACGTATTGTTTATTTGGATTTCCAACAAATGGTCAGGCTAAGGAACTTCCTATGCCACGAAGGAACGCCTCTGGAATGACGTCCCGAGAGCCTAACCGGATCTCTGCCAAGACAAGGCTGGGTTACCTCTGCAAAAATAGGTAACTACTGACACGCGTATGCCATCCCCCGATCGTAACCGATCTTCCCGAGGATCCCCGATTCGCAACAAACCACATAATAAGCAGTATCCACATAGGTTAAGTATCTGGGCTCCATACCATGATACCACCTCTATCCAGAAGGAATGACATACACTAAGGGGCGCTACTCCCTAGAACCTTGCTGCATCCTTCCTGTTTTGACCATTTCCGGGGTGTGAGGTCCGACGAAGTCTCGTCCACAAAGCTACGCTTTGTCACAAAGCCATGCTTCGGGTCAAACAAATGATCAAAGAAATGATCACAAAGATATAAGATCAAACGAATGATCATATCACAAATGATCAAACAATGATCATTTCATAGCAACACTCAGCATGTCACATTACCAAATTGGGAATATATCGCTGATAAATTTCAACTACATAACCTCTGAGCTCGTACGTCTCAGAGAAGGGTGTTAAGCTAAGAGAATAAATTCTCCGCCACCAACAGAGATGTATTTGAAAGAAATCGGCTTTATATCTCAAAGTGTAATGTCAGACATGTATCCATACAAGTCTGTTCCGGGCTCGAACAGAACCGAAGGCACTTCTCACGAAGCCCTTGCAAATCCGGATAATTTTCAATCACGTCCGGACTTCGCGTCACTAAGGGTGATAAAACCTCTATACCGGGGATCAACCGATGTAGAGTAACTCGACGGTAATCCTTCCGTTTTCAAAAATATCCGGTCTTCAACACCGGTCTTCAAATGCGATCCATATACGACGTATCACACATTCGGAATGGGTTATACGACCCAAAGGTCCTTTCCCGGCTAACCCGAATAGTGAGCGCAATTTAAAATCATATGGATATGGGATTTCAATTAAGTCACAACTTAAAAATTCAACTTCTTTTTAAATGGTTTCCATCGATTACCATTTCAAATCTTTTCAATAAAAAGATTTATTTTAAACAACCTTCAACGGTTTAAACAATTTCCACATTTAAATCTTTTTAAACAAAAGATTCATTCACAGATTTTCTAAATCAATTTCCATTTCAGTTTAACTCGTTAAATCTTTAAATCAAAGATTTAACTTATAGCTTTCAAAACAATTCCATTTCAAATGGTTTAAACAAATCATCATTCTAAATCTGTTAAAATAAACCGATTTAATTCATAGCTTTCCAAAAAGAATTCATTTATAACTTGGAAAAACCATTTTTCAATTCGTACTTGAAATTCCTTTAAATTGGAATTTCATTTCTTATATATGTGAAAGCTTTTATCATTTGAAAACAAACAGTTTTCATTTCGGAAAATCTGATTCATTTATACGAGTTGGAATCCTTGGGTTAAATTCAAATTCCCAAAATTTTACTTTTAAATGGTTTAGATTCATACAAACACATTTATATCATCTTTAATCCCTAGTTTCAAATCATAGGATTCAATTTCAAACTTGAATTCAAATTTAAATCAAATTATTTAAATTTTCAAAACTCGATTAAGTTATTCAAAATAACTTTTATCTTTGAAATCCCATTTCGAAAGCTTTTCATTTTAAACCCGAATTCCAATTTCAAAATCAATTGAAATTAAAATTTCAATTTCAAAAACATCAAATTTACATTATCTGTGACTTTACCGATTTCCACGTGAAATCCATATTTATGTGTGAAAAGGTGTAGTCCAGGGGTTTCACACAATAGTGCAACACAATGAATCATCACATATCAGAATACAGAGATATAGTTGATAAACGATATAAACTATATCGCTTATCTTTTACTCACAGATCATAGATATATAAAGGTCACAGATAAGTAAACTACAGATCACAACATAAATCAGGATGTATCACAAAGCATCATATATCAGAATATCAAACAATTCACATCTTTCAGTTAAATCCAACATTTACAAGTGAATTTATTAATCAACTGATTAATTATAAATCCGGGTTAATTATCATGATTTAATTACAAATTATTCTTAATTAATGAATCAATTAATCTTTAGTTATTAAATCAATCTTAATTAATCGCCATTATTAATTAATCCTTTAATTCATTAACAAATAATTATACTCAGATTTCAAATCATCATTCAATAAATTATATTCAGTGATTATCTATTAATTACTTTTCTAAGTAATTTTATTTTCCAAATCGTCAAGTGATTATTAATTTAAACCTAAGTAATTAACTTGAACAAATTTAATTAACTCAATTTATTATAATGAGTAATAAATTCCTTAATTACTTTCATTAAGTAATTACATTTAATCAATTTATAATTGATTATCTAATTTATTAATCTAATTAACTATCAAAATTAATCACATTAATTTAATTACTTAATAATCCCTAGTTAATTGTCTTCATTAACTAATAACATTTCTTAACTACTTTTAATTAATCTCAAATTATAAATTAATCTAATTCATTAATCTATACATTAAATAAATAAGTCATTCCTTAATTTTCTCTTATTATCTTAATTGATTACATTTATTAATTACTCACTTTAATTAACCACTTTAATCAATCAACTTTTAAATCATCAATTTATTATCTTTTAATTACTTAATTAATTAACCTTCAATCATTAATTAATTAACCCTTAATAAATTATCCTTTATTAATTACACTAAGCAATTAGCTTTTAATTTAATTACACAAAGTAACTAACCTTTAAATCAATTAACTTTGAAAACTTAAACCCGATTTATTTTCAAGTTAAAACATGTTTCTCTTACAATTTGAAAACCTGGTAATTTTTTTTATATGAAACCCGAGCTTAACGCTGAATTACCCAAGTACTTCTCGAGTTCACCCAGACCCAACTCCTTCTTCTTCCCCAACTAAATGAACTGATACAGTCCAATCCTTGTGCACGTGCACACGTAGTTCCCGCCGCCGCTACCTCTGGCGATCCTCCAGACACCTCGACGAACCACCACTAAGACGACTCTGACCCACGAAACTGTGCCACGAAGCCCCAAATGAAATCGAGTACTCTCGAACTCCACTGGTAAAACAACTCCGGTCAAAACATCCTCGTCCAGACGACCCCGACCATCAGACAATGAGAAAATTCATGCGCACCTCGACGAACTCCCCTGCCACCATATCCCAACGTTTCGTTACACTCGATCAATCCATGGTTTCGAACGAGACGAAACATCACAGCACTCAAAAACTAGGTCACCAGATTTTAAACACTTCTCGCCGCCACCACGTTGACCTGCCGACTAGTCCACTATTTTTCCCCAGTTCCCCCATCGCTCCTCTACCTCTCGACCAAACCACGGCGTCTCCAGTCAACTACAACGACCACGACAACCCAATATGTTCAAAACAGTGAAGTAAAAACTGCTCTTCACTCCCTTGCTTAAAAATTCTAAATCTTGCTTTAAAAATCATGGTTTAGTATGTATTTTTACTTGATACATCTGGATTCTTAAAACAAGAAGTTCGATTTTTAAACTTATTGAAGTTAAGCTTTGTTCTTTGGTTTCCAGGGACACATACCTGTTAGTTTAACTTATATAAATTTTAATATTTAGATTTCAACTAAACAATCAGTTTTTGTTTACATCTTAAGTTCTAACAAAGGTTAGATCATTAAAATGGAGATTTGTTTCTATCTACTTCAAAGCAACAGGTAACAGAGTGTAAATAAACGAACATGCCCAGACTTGCACAATCATACACATACAAGAATATGTATCATCTCAGAGAAAAAAAAACATGCTTTATCTAAACTTAGGTTATGTTTTAAAATATATGTTACTCACCAGCTTTATGAAAAAGAACAGAGCACCCATGTTGAAACAGTTTGAACTTGAAAAACTGGAAAATGTTTTCCACTTTGATCTTCTTGCCTTGCTGTTGTCTGATGTTTAATTGTATTTGATGATGTAGAATGAAGTCTTGTTCAAGTTTATAAATGGAAGTTTTTATTCTTAGTCTTGTTTAGTTCGAACTGAAATGGGAATAGCTTCCAGGTTGAAGTTTAAAACAATTTACAGGGTTAATATTTTTTTCCATTGTTAGAGATTTTTATAAAATGTGGAGGCTGAAAGAAGTTTTATGCAATTCGTATAGATTATGTTTGCTGCTAGGATATGCACATTTAATGCTATTTGTACTTATGTTCCCTTTGATACTTATCCATTTTATACACTTGCCTTAGACTTAAACTACAAGCTATAGGTATAATATATTTTTACTTTGTATTTTGCTTTTGTTTCCTTAAGTTTTGCAGGCATATATCCTATTCGAACATCAGTTTATATTTTGAAACATGATTGAAATGTGATCCTTTACTTTGTTCCATTTGCTATGCAAATGTATATAGGCTGGAAAGTCTTCATACTTATATCTATATTTCTTACTTTGACTAACCTGGTTTCCTTGTCTGTTCATACGTATTATTTAGTCTTGTTCATACTTTGTTTGTTCACGAATAGTTATATCTGTTTATCTTGCTTGATAACACAAATGAATTTCTATTTTTACATGTTGCTATATTCTAACTAACTTGTATCTTTGCTTTCATTTATTTCTATTTTTATTTTCTTTTATTAAATCTTATTATTGTATAATATGGATACTTTCTATATTTTATATGTTGTTAATTTTAGCAAGTGTGTTACTTTGGATTTTATAGTTTACCTTTTTTATATATTTATATTTTATTTCTAGCTTAAATATTTATTATTAGTTTATTTTTATTTTTTTACATAACCCATAAATTTTAAATTTAAATGATTTATACAAAATGTACTTGAATCCGGGGAAACTCGCTCCATTTTATCGATTTATTTTACTATTTTTATCCAAAAATTTATTTAACTATTAATTTAAATTAAATTAAAATTCGGGGTCGTTACATTTAAAACATTGGAATTTGATGAAAAAGCAGCGCCATTGCGACCGTCTCATTTTTTTGATTCCCGCAGTATATTTGTTTGTTCAATTTAGAGTCCATATGGAGGATTAACGGACGAAAAGACGGTCGAGTCAAGCAGGGGCCAAGAGTTAGGTTTTAGGATTTGAATTTTGGCAGGCCCGAAAGGTTGACTTAAGAAAGCGAAAAAGTAGGTATCTCACTTCATTTCAGAAATTAACTCCGTAACTTCTTCCTCCTCCTTTCTCAAAAATTGTTTGTAATCAAACTCCATAATCTCACTCAAATTTCCACCAAATCGAATGAAACTTATGGCATTGTAGATCTATTGGACAATGCTATGAACTTGAAGTGATAGGGAGGCAAAATTCAGAAGTATAGGAGCGCAGCAGGCTCGGATAGTGAAACTAATGAATTTATGTACACAGTTTTTAGAATTCAACGTCCAACTTCAAAATGTCATATCTCCTTCATTTCTCAACAACTTTAGATGAAACCAGCGAAAAATCGAATCATGTAGGGAGTACTATGCACAAATATGAGTTTAGTGGCAGAAATTGAAGGTTGGTGGTGCAGTGAACTAGATAGTACGGAGAATAGTGTAAATCTTGTTACTCATTTTCTACCTACTATGTCAAACTTTAAATTTGCATATCTTCTACATTTCTTAATGGAATTTAGTGATCCACCACTGAAAACGATTGTATGAATAAGGACTACGATATGGATATAGGATTTTTTTGCGAAAAATGGAAGTTCCGAGTTGGAAATGGAAAGAACAGTGAAGGTCAAAAGCAATCTTGGTGTTTTAGTGAATGAATCCTCTTTGATCTTGTTATAGTGCTTTGATATTGGTATAAGATGCTTTAAGGCTATTTTAGGACTTAATTATAATGTATAATTGTCAAAATAGTAAAATCGAAACCTATTAAAATAAAAGTACGTACTCTATTTATAAGAAATTGACAGAAACCTAATTTCAACACCAATTCGAATCAAAACCTTATATAAAACATAGTTTGATGTATATGAATATGTTAGGAACCTAGAAACATGATATACAATGTATATATATGATACAGAACCTTCATAAAACAAAGAATGAAGCAAATAATCAAATATAAAAACTAAAATACATGAAACAGGTATAAAGTTGTGTATTTGAGATGTGCACCCATGTGAGTCAGTGGAATAGGGAGCTGAAGGCTAAATTTACACTAGAGGGAGGTGAATAGTGTTTAATGGATTATATGAATATTTTTCAAATTCTTTAAGATTCTGCTTGGAATGATGTAATTAACAATCACATCATCAAAGTGCAGATAAAAGTAAATGTAGTAAAAGTAAAAAGGATATAACACACCAGGATTTATACTGGTTTGGAGTTACCCTACATCCAGTCCCACACAATTCCTTATAGGATTTTTTTCAAGTAATAAATGCAAATAAAATCTTGATTTCAAGGCTATGAGACAAACCCTCTAGAATCCCGACCTTTGGGTAGAGTCGCTTGATTTCTGGGCAACAAGCATACCCACTAGATTTACAGGCTACTAAGCACACCCAATTGATTTTACGGGCTACAATCACACCCACAAGCATAGCAGTATGATTTGATAGATCTTGATTACAATTGATCCTATAAATCTTGAATAGCACTTTGATCTTGGTTTGAGTAAGAGAGACGAGAGAAATCATAGAGTGGTTGAAGGAGAATCAAATAGTGATGATTGAATTTGATTTTGGTTGAATTTCGGCAGAATTTGGGTATATTTTGATTTAGAAAAGGATAGAGTGCAAGGAAAAGATATGAATAAGAAAATTATTATTAAAAAATTCATTTGGAAGTTTGATACTTATAGAGGAACAATGGTTATATCCATTCATGAAGAGATACGATGAAATGACAGTTCTTTTGAAATTTAAATTTTAAAAAAATCGGCCACTATATCGAAATACATACATAGAGTATGTCGACATACTCTTTTTAAATTTTAAAAATGCTTTAAAACATTCTTTGAAAACTCGTTGTTTCATAAAATAGTTTAATACTTTGTAAAATCATTTACACATAGTTTATACATATTTTTATCATAATAAACTTAATAAAATTTTATATAATAATTTTGAAAATTTTAATATAATGTAAATAATATATATATATATATATATATATATATAATATCAATACAATTATAACTTATTAAAGTATAAATATAATTCAATATATATATATAATTAAAAACACTAAAATAATATCTTTATAAGTATAAGAGACTGAAAATCATTTTGAGAAATATATTGAAATGATTATTTTAAAACCAAGATATTTGAAAAGCAATTTAAAACAAAATTAGAGAAGGAGAGAGAGATCAGGAAAGTGCTATCAAGGTATTAACATAAATTATACGACTCTATAACTTATCTGGAATATCTAGAAATCTTGATCTCTTCAATACTCATGAGTCTTCATTCTCCAACTCTTGAAACTTTATATCAGCATCTTAAGTCTACTCTTAATATTGTATAGTCTTCTTAATCAACACATGTCTAATATCCTACACTGTATAATATATATAACTTGATAAAACATAAGTATTTATATATTATATAATGTCTATGGTTGCTATCATCAAAACCAATATCTAAGGTATAAACAATCTCCTCATTTTTTATGATGACAACTATGTATATAAAATATAATATAACTCCCCCTGGGTTACAAAACTCCCCATTAATCTATGCCTATATTTTATATATTTCTCTCCCATTTAAAACTATAACTTTAACACTAACTCTTACTCTAATTCTAACTCCAACTCCCTCTAAATAAAATATTATAGACTAATGACATATAATGATGATGAGAATGATTTATATAAGAATAATAAGTTATATTTAAAATGAGATAACCATGAAATGGAAATAATGATAAGAATGATATATAAGAAATGATAAGTGATAACATAAGTCATTAATAGTAACCAAACCAATCTATATATTCATTTAATACCACACCATAGTCCAATCGCATCTCAAAATCTAACATATAAGTAGGTAAAATGTAACGACCCACTATTTTGGACCATTCAAATCGACAATAATCCACACATGTCTGACTTGAATAATTCAAAATAACAGATTGTAATAAAATTTGGAGAAAATAAAATCAAATACAGAATCACAGACACAGATATATCAGAATAACTCGCAGCGGAAATTAAAATACCATAGTAGTTCATGAAGCTACTATAACAAACTCTCAAAACATAATACATAATATCAGTCTGGAAAACATATACAATAGAAATCTCAAATACATAAAAGTTTATAATACCAGAGCTGAAATATTTTGAAGACCAAATTCTTTTCAAAACATTTCAAATCTAAATTTTCAAAACATCTCAAATACTAAATTTTATTCGAAATATTTTGAAGACCAAATTCTGTTCAAAACCTTTCAAATCTAAATTTTCATATTAGAAAATTTCAAAATAGCCTTATTCGTTTACTTAACAAAACAGTTTCAACTTATTTAAATCATATTACTACATACTTTAAATCTACATACCAAACTTATATACTTTATACTTTTCAAAATTTCTTAGCTTTGAAAAAGTTAACCTTGATTTGGAAGTGCTCGAACCATCAAAATAATCGAAGAAATCACATTTCAATCCAAGAGTTGGAAATCACCAACAAATCAGTAAATCAATTCCAAAAGATAGGTTATATCAAATTAGATCCAAAACTCAAGGACTGAACACCGGCTTATTTCAACTTGTTCAAATATATATACATATATCTTTCGAATATCACATCACACTTTGGAATTTGAAATCAAAATTAGTTTCACCAATTAATCGCATAGCAGAGCTACCGAAGTGGCCTCTCCCCCACTCTGAAACTCAAAAATCAATGTCGATGATGCATGCATTCATCACCGAAATTATTTTCCAGCGACATAAGTGGGTTCTGGACTTCTATTTTCTTAAACTTCTTTTGAAATTTCTTCGAAATCATTTGAAACTCATTAAAATCATTTGAAACATTTCATATTCGGAAAATACTTTCAAATCATATTATTTTATTTCAAAATCTTAAACTAGTTCCAAAATACCGGAGTTCAATCACTCAAATTCAGATTCAACCTTCAGTTATAAATCATTTTATATGAAACCATTTCTCATATAATTTTCAAAATTCATATTCTCATTTAAAAAGGGTATATAATCCTTATCGAAAGCATTTCAACTTTATAAAAAATATATGGTCATCCTTATCAAAATAACAACTTTGATGAATTCAATATTTTCAAAAGACAATCAACCTCAAACTTTCCAAGGGATGATTCAAGGATGGATTTCAAAGCAAAACAGAGATTAAAATTTTAGAGGAACTCTAAATCAAATAGAATTCTAATTCGAAGATAAGCTCAAACGAAGATAAGATAATTAAATTACCAAATATAAGATGGATATGCCCATATAAATCGCGGGCGACCTTAATAGGGTCAACCGTGACTTTAGGAATATAATCGATGCGAAAATCTAAGGCAAATCGACCTTCGATCGCCAGAGATAGAATCTAAATATAGCAGAAGATAGAAAACATCGTAAATCGAGGATACAGAAATCTCCGGTGAATCAATGCCAATTTATAAGGGAGTTTCACCCTTTTACAAATCATTCAAAGGTTGGCAGAATCACCGATCTTTATAGAGGTCATTCAAAGTGGAGTTATGGAATGCTCCAAAAATCAAAAGAATACAAATAGGGAAGACAAGAATAGATTTCAGAACAAGTGGGAGCATTCCAAAGTTTAAAGGAATCGTAATCGATAAGAATCCCAACCAAGATTAGAGATAAATAACCTATATTAATATAAAAGAATTCCCATTCAAAATTTGGAAAAGACTCAAATTTATATCCTACGAAAACAGGAGCATAAATATCTTAAGTTTGACAATTTCAGCTAAGCAAAAGATACAATAGAGTTCACTTAAAGCAACCTAACAAACTATTGATTTTTGCTATACCCAAAATAGATTCCTAGCAACAATGAATCTAGATCAAACAAGCTAGAAGTTCAAAATTTTAGAGAATCCTAAATCAAAGAAATTACTAACAAGGTGAATACGAAAGGAATGAAGTTTAGAAAAATTTTACTTTCAAAGCAAGAAAATTTATATCAAAATAATCTTTGAAAATTCCTTATAATCATTTGAAAATCATTTTACACTTCGAAAATACGTTCTCTCACAAAGAAATGATTCTGAGATTGATTTCACTCATTCTAGGGTATTTCTACCCTATCTCTAATGAGTTTTTTTTTGCTCCGTAGGCTAAGGTTCTCCTAAAACCAAAGCTCTGATACCAAATGTAACGACCCACTATTTTGGACCATTCAAATCGACAATAATCCACACATGTTTGACTTGAATAATTCAAAATAACATACTGTAATAAAATTTGGAGCAAATAAAATCAAATACAGAATCACAGACACAGAAATATCAAAATAACTCGCAGCGGAAATTAAAATACCATAGTAGGTCATGAAGCTACTATAACAAACTCTCAAAACATAATACATAATATCAGTCTGGAAAACATATACAATAGAAATCTCAAATACATAGAAGTTTATAATACCAGAGCTGAAATAGAACAACTGAAACTGAAATGGATAGATAACTAGATAAGCAGAATCTCCAGCAATTCTTAGCTCCAGAAAGAGATCCAAAGCGAAGCTGTAAATACTCAGGCTGACCCGAGCGTAAAGTAAAACACAAAACACTCGAGTCAGGACATATATACTTATACAATGTAAACCAACTCAAGTGAACTGTAATGCATAATAACTTAGAGGATGCTTGGGATCGCCCATCCTTTAAGGATCCATAAAACCATCAATTAAACAGTAGTGACAATATCATAGAAATGTCCATATCGAAGTAAACCATGCAACTAATAGTGTTAATGTGCATCAAACCATTACTAGGAAATCAAATGACATACAGGGAAGTATACCCATGGTTATAATATTTCAGAACAATATTTTATACTTCAAATTTTAATATCATTTCAAATCCAAATCTTTATCAAAATAAAGATTAAATCATTTCCAAACCATTTCAATTTATCAAATTATCATATCTTTTCAAAACTTCCTTTCAAACATTATTTGAATTCAAATCCAATTTATCAAATAAAATACCTTTTAAAATTCCAAAATATCATTCATTTATTTTCTTATCAAATCACCCTTTAAATAGTTTCCCATTTAAACCATTTAAAAGTGAAATTATTATTCATTAAAGTCAAGTATTCAATTTTCAAAGTTTCAAATCATTCTGAGTTCATTTACTAGGTCAAAACCCATAAATATTGAAAATTTCAGCCTTTCACAGCATTTAGGAAAAGCTTTTATAAGTTATATTTGAAAACATTTTATTTTAGCAAAGACAGCACTTTAAAACTGCTGTTATATCTCATTTTAGTTGAAATTTAGTTTAAAACAGCAAAGACAGCATTTCCAGAAATGCTGTAATAGCTCAGCTTAAAAAACAAGAGTTTTACTTAATTTCAGCAAAGACAGTAGGCAGCTACAGCAGTTTATAGAACTGCTGTAATAGCCCTTATTAAGTTCTTTAGCCTTTACATTTTCTACAGCAACTACAGCATTTCGGAAATGCTGTAATAGCCTCTTTTTACTAAGTTTTAGTTCAATTCTGAAATCATAGCATTTCTGAATGCTATTAAAAGTATTTTCCAGATTTTAGTGTATTTCCAGCAAACAATAAACTTTGATTTAAACCTTTTTAACATTAAAAAAAAATCATATTTTTAACATTCAAAAATGTTCATTAAAATACCTTTTTACATATGATTTTTATAAAGTAAACTTTACAATAAAATCCAGATTTTTAATAGTTTTACTTAACACTTCAAATATACAATTTTCCCATTTTTACCTTTTACAATTTATTAATAGTTACATTTTCAAATTACCATTTCACATATTAAACTAAATTTCCAAATTATTTAATTAATTTAAATCTTTAATTAGAACCAAATTTCTCATTTCCAAGTCAAGTTATATTTCAAAATTTCACATTTAAGCATTCATTCATTTAACCATTTTAATTCATAGAAAAATCAATAATACTTTATTAAATCATTTAAATTCAAATTTAAAACTAATTATCATATTTTCCATTTCCAAATATAAATAAAATTCCATTTTATTCATAACTTAAATATCATTTAAACCAAAATCCAAATTTCCAAACTTAAGTTATATTTCAAAAATTCAATTTAATCAACATTTTTAACTTGAAATATCATGATTCTTTATTCAAACCATTTAAAATCTATTTAAATCAAATTTTCATAAATTTACATTTTAAAATACTTAAAATATTCAAAAACAATTTATACAATAACCACGGGCCTGTATATAGTTTTCTAACCTAGGTCAAGTGATACAGATATATATCATTTCAATCCGCAGTTAAAAAAAACAAAAATCCGGGTTCTATCATTTCAAACCCGCAATCCCAAGTTAAAATAAAATAAATAAATAAAAACCATTCAGGCCTATCATTTCAGCCCATAACGATTTTTCCCTATTCTAAAGTCCGTTCGGGTATGTATCATTTCAACCCATAGTGATTCTATTCTACAAGGAACTTGCAATGTGATAAACAGATATAAAATGAATAGTATACAATATATAACAGTAACAAATGAGATGACAAGTAAATTAACAGGTTTAACATCATATAATTAAATCATCACAGGTAGTTATAACATATCATAATATTCTACACATTCAATTGTTGTCGTTTCACAATTGCATAAGTATAAATGTCTAGTGAGATTTACTCACATGTTTGAAGCTGGAGATAGCCACCAAATACACAAAACAGATATCTTCGAAGGCACGACAACACGAATACAATTTGAGTATGGAAGAGCCAAAGCTAATAGCCTTGTCACATTCAAACAACACAAATATACAACACATGAATATACACTTAAATAAAATCAAACCGCTCAAGAGATACATGCACAACAAGTCACCAAATCACTTGCACTTGCTTTCAACCACCCCTAGGCTCAGCCATATGTTAAAAGACATTGCAAAGGTATGAATTTGGATCTGGTCTTGGGCTCATATGGGTCAGCCATAGCTTGGAAGTAATAGTGTAAAGATTGTGATGCATGAAAATTACAAGACAAGGCAACCAAACTAAGTTTCAATGCAACACAAGTCATGGCCAAAGCAAGCATGGTCACGGCCAGGCCTGGTGGGGTCAGAGGGTGATGTGGCAGAGGTGTCAGGTCAGGTAGGGGCTGGAGATGGTGGTGCAAGTGGCGGCCAAGGTGGTGGTTTGGAGGTGGTGATGCATTAAGGTGCTCGGCTAGGCATAATTAGGTAGAGTTTGTTCATTTTTGGTGGAATCTTCATCATTGATGGCCATGGCCAAATAGGACAGAGGTGCTGGAGGGGGTGTTGACTAGATGTGGTGGTGGTGGAGGTGGCCAAGGTGATGGAGGAGGAATGGCCAAGCAAATAGATGAAGGCAAGTGCAAATGAATTAAGAAAAACAAGAAGAAAAAGAGAAGAAAAGAAGAGGAACTTTACCAAACTATTTTGCTCAGGAAATGGCCTAAATTTTGGAGTGAGAAGCTTTTATTTTTGTGAAAAAATGATGGAAATGATAAGGATAGGGTCGGCCAAAAATCAAAGCAAGTGGTGGTTAGAAAATGAAAAGGCAAGAAGGTGAAAGGTCAAATGCATGTGGAAGGTTTTAAACTCTTCATATTTCCATTATTTATTTTGAAATTTATAAATACATATAAAAACTGATAAATAAAGATAACAACTCAGAAATGAAAGTAAATATATAAAATAAATAATTAAATTTTAATTAAATAGAATTTAAATTAAGAAAATATCTTAAAAATGCAAACTAGGCTTTAAAAATTAGAAATAAATTCAATACACTTTGGAAAAATCTTATTACCACTTTAAAAATATTTAAAGGACAAAACATATATAATATAACCTAAATATACAAATTAAAGTAAGATATATCAAATAAAAATGTCATTTATATAAATTAAAAATAAAGAAAATTGTTAAATAACTCAATATACACAAAATATTGAAAACAGTATAACTTCCACAATTTAAATCCAATTTCAATGAAACAAAAAGTAGTATTCATGATATTTAATCTATTTTCAAAATAAAAGATAAAATTTCAAAAATTCAAATATTTTAAATTTAAAAGTCAAAGTGTGACCATTTTGACCAAAAATCCACTTTTCTAGAAAATATTCTATTTATACATATTTGAAATTGCAATTCACATAAAAATCGAAATTTATATTTAGAATAACCTAATTATTCTTTTTAATAAATAAAATAAAGTTTTTAAATCAGGGAATTCAATTAAAATAATTAAAATAAAAAATTAAAATAATCACAAAATACAGGGTTGTTACATAACATAAATGTTAAATTAAATTAAATATACATATCACATGATCAAATTAACAAAGACAAGTACCATCCTAATGTGATTTCCTAACGATCAGGGATTTGTGAACAGGACAATGAGGATAATGAAGGCAATAGTTCCCCTTTTGTTCGATGAGATATCCATCACGATCGAAACATACTTCTCCGACGCATCGGACTTCGTCATCTTTCATCTTGTGTTTTCATCTTCTTGTTCTTCCTCTTCTTCCTCTTATTCCTCAGCATCACTACCTTGAATAGGGTTATGAATGGCTAAATTTGCAGAATCATTTTCAATAAGTACTGGATTTGTAGGATTATCCAATAGATATTCTTGCAAATTGCGAAGAATTCTGTTTTGTTTCTCTTGTTCTTTGGATATACAAAGTTGTATAACTTGTATTTCAGTAAATATATCTAGATTTTTTTATTTCTCCTTTAAATTTAATAACTTTGGCCATAGTAGTTTCCTGGAAGGGGCATTTGGTAGGAGAAGGGAAGAAAAACAAATAATTCTCTTCTTTGGAACATTTATGATTAGTGGAGGCCATGGTTTATTTGTTTTAGAAGATTAAAACAAAGAGAAAACGGAGAAATGAAGAAGAAAGTCAAATTTTGGTTATTATATAACCACCAATTTGAATTTTAGTTGGAAATTTAAAAAACAAAAAATATCGTTTTATGTCGACATAGGGGGATAGGATATGTCGACATATATGGTATAATTTTGATTACTTTGTTTTTCTTTATATTTTGTGGTTTTTATTTCATTATTTTTATATTTCCGATAGAGAACAAATTACTAGCTCTCTTCTTAACTTAGTAGAAGATGTTTGATTTTATAGTCTTGTTAATATATCAGCTATTTGATTTTCAGTGTTTATAGATACAAGTAATATTATTTCTTTGTTTAATATTATCTCTTAGAAAATGGTGTCTTATATCAATATGTTTAGTTCTAGCATGATGAGTTGGATTTTTAGATAGATTGACCGCACTTGTATTATCAAAGTATATTGGTGATTTAGTAAAATTTAAACCAGAATCTTTTAATGTTTGTTTAATCAAGGACGATGATAGAAAACTTTTAATTTAGAATTTAAAACTGATTAAATTAATTTTTTAAATAGATTGTTTTAATTAACGTGTAAAATTAGTCTTTTTGGGTACTATCTTGGATTTCCACGAAACCAGTTTTATCAGATCCATAATGGTGAATTATTATGGGATTTCAAGTTTCGTAGCGATCAGACTTATCATTTGATCGTGCGAGTTCGAAACGCGTAAAAATCAATTAAAGGAATTTAATTAAATTAATTTGATTTTTAAAACTAACTTCTACATACATTAGAATTAGAGTTTGAAATTAGTTTCATTGAGTTTAAAAATATTAAAAACCTATATTTCGATATGTATGATGACCTATTTTCGTTTCGGGAACGAAATGGGCTTTTAGGGCCTTTTTGACCCAATCGATTTATATTCAAATGAAAAATGTTATTTTTGAAATATAATTATTCAAATTGATTCTAATATGAAATAATAATTAAATTGAATTATTAATGAACATCGTAGTTTGTAATCAGGCAATTCATCTCCCAGAGTAAGGGATTGTCCTATGAGACGGAGAAGCTATCTATCCTAGGTGCTATGAGTTGGGAAGGACGGAGGAGCGTAACGACTCTATCCTGGGTCCTACTGATTCGGAACAGACAGATAATACCTAATTTATTGATATAACGAGTATTTTATTTAAGGATTAAGTTATTACTGCAAATTAGAATATTGTTTTTGTCCATAATTGTGAATTGGTAAATTATTTGAATATAATTTAATTTAAATTTATCGAACAATAAAATTTTAACTTTTGTATACAATGGAATTAGGCCTCGAAACTAGTTCCATTGCGTTCAGAAGGCCTTTTTACATTAAGTTTGCCTGTAAGCATGCCTCGACTGGAGTTCGGGCTGTTTTGGACCTTACGCTATAAATTGGCATGCAAATCAAGACAAAAATATTATTAAAATATTCAGAAACCCTAATTTTTGTCATGGCAGCCACCTCCCATTTCAATGGCTGAACGCTCCATCTTCTTTCCCTTGGATCTCTCTCATCTCTCAACGAAATTGCTCGACCCCAAAACGAAAGTTGTAGAGCTCAACGAGATCTACAGGATGTCCAATTGGATCGAGCTAATTACATCAGAGTTCATCGGAATTCGGCCATGAAGTAGCTACGGGTTTTCCCTTTTTGCATGCAAATCGAGGCGTCGGAGGCAATGAAATTTTTGGTGAAGGTAGAGGAGGCGATGGCGCATGCGGTGGTGGTCTCCGATCGTGCCGCGGCGGCCTGTAGGTGGCGCGGTTAGAGATCAAAGGCACGTCAAAGGTGGAAAGTTGGGTTCAGGTGTTGCTATAGCATGAGGGAGAAGATGTTGTAATTACCTTTTTGCCCCTAGTTTATTTTTAATTTAATTTTAAAATTTCAATCTTCTAACATGCATAACTTTTGCGTACGAACTCCGATTGATGCACGGTTTCTTCCTTTAGGTTCGAATCGAAATTCCGGACAACATGGAACAAGTTTGGCTGAATTTGGAGATTGTTCAAATTTTGGGCTTTTATTGGATTTTAAATCGACTATAAATCAAAGGTAGGTGATTTAACCGACCATGCAATGCTAAATTTTCTTATGTTAGTTGAATTAAATTTATGAAGTGATAAGAATGTTATTGGTTGTTGTTTGATAGTTTAAGTTGACATTTTAATTAAAACTGAATTTTGTTGAATTAAATTGCCATTTAAATTAATGTGGAAATTGAATTGCTAGATAAATACCTATTATTGATAACCAGTTAAATGTTGTGATTTATTGGCCGATTTGGATGTCGATTGTGACGGATGTTTATTTGTTGACATTTTGGATAATTTGATGTTTATTTATTATTATGTATCCCTGTTATCACTTTGTATATTAGGTGACAACATGTAAACTGTTATTTGAATTATTTCGAATAAATTAACAAATTGGTTGAAATGATATATACCGATGACACTTTGATTTGGATTGAAATGATATATATCCATCCATATAATTAAGATTGAAATAACTAATCACTTGGCCATAGGGTAGAAAATTATATACGGACACCGGATTGGTTAAATTAAATTGTTTTAAAATCTTGAATTTGGATTTTGATTAAATGATATTGTTTTAAAGGAAATAAATTATGTATTTATATGAATTAAATTAATTTCTAATTCAAGCTTTGAAATGTTGAAACTGAAATTGGTTAAAAGTAATTGTCTAAAATATTGAATTGGAAATGTGAAGATATATTCAAAGTATGACTTTAATTTGGAAATTGAATTATTTTAAAGGTTTGGATCTTAAAATTGAACAATGAGGTTTAATTTGATTTAAGTGATTTAAATTAGTAAATTGAAATTGGACTTGAAATTGATATAAATTGAAATAGTTTAAAATAAGAATTGGATTGAAATTTAAATCATTGAGTTGAATTATTGAATCAAATTTGAAGTTAAAAATGAACGTTTCGAAAAGTGATGTTAATTCGAACTGAAATTGAAACCAAGTTGATTCGGAAATAAATCGAAATTTAGTCAATTGAATTGAAAGACTGAAAAATGGGCTTTGTTGATTTGAAATCTGGTCCAGATTTTTTTGAAATGAAAAAAAAACAGTTTGATTTGATATTATTTTCAAAATAAATTATTTTAATATAAACTGTTTAAAAAAAATTTCTTGAATAGTCAAATTATTTTTATTTTCCAAATTGTTTTACTATACAAACCATTTTCAATACTCAAACCATTTTATATCAAACTATTTTAAACTATTTATAACGATTCAAGCTATTTTGTAAAATTTCAAATTGTGCAAAGTTGGAATGTTTATATTTAAATCGTTGATTTAAATGCGAAGGTGGTTAAATGAGGTTATAACCTAAGTTGGAATTTGAAGTGATACTTTTAAGTGAAAATGACATATTTTGAGTAAATGCGGTGATTTTGATATTTTGAAGTGAATATGATATTGTGATATCAAATATGAATCGGTTTTGAAATGTAAAAGAACCAACCGGTGTAAAAAATGACATTTGGTTGTTAAAGAGACCGGGGCCTCTTATTGGCATACTCTTTGTCAATATTGGAACCACTTTAACAATTATGTACGTGGTGGATGATCCAGAATGAAGTGGTTGGATTTAGTGAACGTTTGCTGGATTTGAAAAAAGAGAACGATGATGGATGACCACGGCACATGTGACAATTTGAAATGACTAAAATAGGAGCCTATGTCTGGCCAAGGGGTTCGCAACCTTTAGGGGCCATCACCCCTTCATATTATTATCTTGATTTTGGAATTGATCGGTGCACCTTGATTTGATTTGGGGGTGGTGGACTCGGTGGGCGATCGTAGCTACGATGCGTTACCACCAGCTAGAAAGGGTAAACTGGTAGAATCCTACCTTAGACATTGTCTCACATGCCTTGTCATACTTTTATCCTTATACGCACCCACTACGATTTTGTTTTAGTATGGTACCTATAGGGGACTCACTGGCTACCGACGTTACTGGTTGTGTTATAGGACCTGCATAGACTACCTGCTTAAAAATGTGTTAAGGAGGATCAATGTAAAGCCTTAATGATATTTTAATACTTTACTTTACTGATAGACACTACATATTTAGCGTATTTTACTACATGTAGATAGTTTAACGGATCCTTAGGAGATGGAAAATCCCATAACATCTCTTAAGTTATTGCATGCACGTTATACACTGGATAGGAGATGTAAAATTCCATAAACATCTCTGAAGCTATTACACTCATCTTTACTTGTTGTTGATTTAACTTATATAAGAACTTTTAGTTCTGACTTGAGTGTTCTGTCTTTTCATTATGCTCGGGTCAGCCTGAGTATTTCAGTGTTGAAGACATTATTCCTTGAAGATGGAGATGGAGTTGTTATATCGTATTTATTATTATTCCGCTGCACTATTTTGGTATGTTTGTTGATTGTACTCTGATTTTGTGTAAAATTTGTGTAATCAAATGTATATTGTAAAACAGCTTCATGAGTTTACTTGGTTATTCTGTTTTATCAATTTGCTGCAAGATTCTGTGTTTTGTTTTCTTCTTTTCTCTTATTTTTCTTATTAACCCCATTGACAATCCTCCCTTTTGAATGGTTTGAGTTAGACATGTGTGGTTTATTGTCGACTTGAATCATCCAAAAAGGTGGGTAATCATAGTTGGTATCAGAGCTTTGGTTTATAGATACCTTAGCCTATTCGGGGTTTAACTCATTAGAGATAGGGTTAATAATACCCTAGAATGAGTCTGGGTGTATATATATAAGAAATCGTATTTGTTATGCTATACAAATGTTTTGCATTGTGTTAATTTGTTCTATTGGGTATTTATAAATTGTGGTCATTACATAGGACGTTATGGCATCGATAGGGATTTCTAAACACTTGAACAGGGTAAATCGACACGATATTGTTTAAAAATAGGTAAATGAAATAATTTTACCTAGTATTATATTTTGTATATAAAAGAATAATTTTTATAAATGGATATAGTTGTATGTGATATGTTTGTTTGTTAGGAAGTGAAATTTTATAAATATTGGTTGCAAAATAGGATTTACAAATAAAATGAATATGAATTGGAAATTTGAGAACTTAAGTTCCAGTGTTGAAATTGGGTTTTCAAAGATTTGGAACTAGTTTCGAGGGTACTTGAAAGGAATGTTTTAAAAGAAATTTAAAGGGAAATAAGTTCTGTACTTCCCTCTTATATCACTGGAAAATAATTTTAGTGATGACTGCGCAGCATCATCCACGTTCATTTTCGAGTTTCAAAGTGGGAAGACCATTGTAGCAGCTTTGCTACACATTTGTTTTGATAAACAAATTTTAATTTTATTTTCTTAAGTATTATTTGATATATATAAAAGATATGAATATATATATTATTTCAAAATGATTTGAAATGAACCCAGTATTTAGTTCTTAAGTTCCTGTTAATTTAATGGTTTTCAGTTGTAGAAATAAAGTGAAATTTTAATGGTTGGAAACTTCTAAAATGAGAAATAAGAAATTAGGGGAGAGAAGTATTTAATGAAACTGTAAAGAAATTGGAGATTTGTCGCTTGTAAATTAAAAGGTAATGAATTAAGAAGATGTAAACTATTGAACATTTTTGTCAACTAAAATGAATAAGATAAATTTGTATAACACTCAATTACATTCTAAAAACATATACAAAACTTACCAGAAATGTTTAAAAAGTTGCAATGTTAAATATGAATATGTAATAGAATATTATGCAAGTAAAAGCTTAAGTAACAAAAATGCTTCAAAATAAACATATGTTTATAAATAAAGAATTAAGATGTACAAGAAATGCTATAAACATGAGTTAATATTTGAAATGCTAATAATTAAATTGAATGGTAAAAAGTGAATACTATTTAAATAAATGATTATAACCTTAAGGAATTGTCGAAATGATTCAAAAATATATTAATATAATATATAATACCTTTATATATGAAGGAATGAATGTGGATTAAAATTTGATGAACTTAAATAATGCTTCATTAATGAATATTAATATTAAATTGAAATCAAGTTATATATAATAATAAATGTGAATTAAACTGCTAGAAACTTAGGTAATACCTTAAGAAGTTATTCATTGATTATTGTAAATATTGAATGGGAAATAAATTATGTAAGTAATGAATGAGAATTAACAAAAGATGACCTTGTATGAATGAATGAAAATAAATAAAAGGTCAATAATGTGAAATGAAACCAATATAATAAACTTAAATAATATTTAAATTATTTGTTGTTTTGGCTTATGGGAAGTTTGGAAAATGATACTTCAAATTGTTTAAGGTTGTATGAATAATCTATTAAGTAATTATCTATGGCTGTTGAGCATAAGGTACACTTGGTAGTTTATTTATCACCCTTGTATGATGAAAAGTTTCTGAAACTGAACAAACCATTAGTTTTTGATTGCTATGGATGTGTGATGGATTTTTTTGTTACATATAATGGTTGTATGGTTTCGTTTGCATGTGATTATATATGTGTGTTGATTGTGCTATTGATTGAAACAACTAATATATTGATCTTTTACATAATTTTAACTCTTTTGGACTATATAAGTGAAATACTGGTTATGGAAGCAATAGTAGTTGCTTTTGGTTTCATAAATAAAGTTTGTTTGCCCGACAAATAGGTACGTTTTCGGAATGCTGTTTTGGAGCGAAATTTTATTATTTTTCCCGTGGTATGAGATGTTTTTTATTGAAATATGATATATATATTGTAATTATTGATATCGTTATTTTTTCGGACCTAACTGCGCAAAGGAGACTCTGTTGGAATTTTTCGTAAATTTAGAACTTAGAAATTTTTTGTAGAAGTTGAGTTATTTTCAAATTTTTGTTAAACTTAAATATGTAAGTTAAATTGTTACAAATTGACTATTTTGAATAAAATATACCAAATTGCTTGATTTCTTCTTGTTCCTTTTCGGGGACGAAAAGTTTTCAGTGGGGGAGATTGTAACGACCCGTATTTTTGATAATTAAAAATATTAAATTTAATAAGATTTTTGGAACCTAATATTGTGAGAAATTAAAATTTATGGTTTATAAATGGAAAAAAATTATTAGAATATAATTTAATAATGTTGATTGAATGAAATTGACAACTGTTTAATGTAAGTTCAATCAATGGTAATAATGAAAGTTAATAAGGAATAAAATTGAACGTTGTATTAAAAAGAGAAATCAATGTTAGTTGACTTGGTTGGTTTTAACATGCAATAGGAAACCAATTATTTAGTACGTAGATTCAATAATCTTTGTTGTAAATAATAAATGTATTAAGGTGTTCAAATTATTTAAATGTAACAATTGTTCATTTCTCATCTTATTATTAAATCCGTTTTGAAATTAATTTGGTAAGCAATGTGAAATTAATGTAATTGAAATATTGAAATTAATATAAGAAAAGATGTTAACTGTAGAGTTTGAGTGAAGTAAACTTATGTTAATAAATAAATTTCATAAGGGAATTGTTGATTTGATAATAAGAATGTAAATCAAAATAAAAGGATTTGTTTGAAATTTAAATATATAATGAACGGGTTTTATTACAGTTGTAATTAAACGTTGAACTTAATTTAATATTTAAATCTTGTATTTAACATGGAAAATTGTATTTTTAAAAGATTATTAATTCATGTTTAATCAAGGATGATGATAGAAAACTTTTAATTTAGAATTTAAAAGTGATTAAATTGATTTTTAAAATAGATTGTTTTAATTAACGTGTAAAATTAGTCTTTTTGGGTACTGTCTCGGATTTTGATAAATCCAGTTTCATTGGATCCATAATAGTGAATTATTATGAGATTTCAAGTTTCGTAGCGATCAGACTAATCGTTTGATCGTGCGTACTCGAAACGCGTAGAAATCAATTAAAGGAATTAAATTAATTTGATTTTTTAAGATAACTTCTACATACATTAGAATTAGAGTTTGAAGTTAATTACATTGAGTTTAAAAATATTGAAAACTTATATTTTGATATATAGGATGACCTATTTTCGTTTGGGGAACGAAACGGGCTTTTCGGGCCTTTTTTACCCAATCGATTTATATTCAAATGAAAAATGTAATTTTTAAACTATAATTATTCAAATTGATTCAAATATGAAATAATAATAAAATTGAAATATTAATGAATGTCGTAGTTTGTAATAATGTAGTTGTAAATTAGAATATTGTTTTTTCCATAATTGTGAATTGGTAAATTATTTGAATATAATTTAATTTAAATTTATCGAACAATAAAATTTTAACTTTTGTATACGATGGAATTAGGCCTTGAAACTAGTTCCATTGCATTCAAAATGCCTATTTACATTAAGATTACCTGTAAGCACGCCTCGATTGGAGTTCGGGCTGTTGGACCTTACACTATAAATTGGCACGCAAATCGAGACAAAAATATTATTAAAATATTTAGAAACCCTAATTTTTGTCATGGCAGTCGCCACCCATTTCAATGGCTAAAAACGCTTCATCTTCTTTCCCTTGGATCTCTCTCATCTCTCAACGAAATCGCTCGACCCTAAAGCGAAAGTTGTAAAGCTCGACGAGATCTGCAAGATATCTGGTTGGATCGAGCTAATTACATTGGAGTTCGCCAGAGTCTGGCCATGAAGTAGCTACGGTTTTTACCTTTTGGCATGCAAATCAAGGCGTCGGAGGGAACGGAATTTTTAGTGAAGGTAGAGGAGGAAATGGCGCACACGGTGGTGGTCTTCGATCGTGGCACGGCGGCCTGTAGGTGGCGCGGTTAGAGGTCAAAGGCGTGGTCAAAGGTGGAAGTTGGGTTCGGGTGTTGCTGTAGTATGAGGGAGAAGATGTTGTAATTACCTTTCTGCCCTTAATTTATTTTTAATTTAATTTTAAAATTTCAATCTTCTAACGTGCACAACTTTTGCATACAAACTCCGATTGATGCACGGTTTCATCCACTGGGTTCGTATCAAAATTTCAGACAACATGAAACTAGTTTGGTTGAATTTAGAGAATGTTCAAATTTTAGGCTTTTATTGGATTTTAAATCGACTATAAATCAAAGGTGGGTGATTTAACACACTCACGCAATACTAAATCTTCTTAGTTAGTTGAATTAAATTTATGAAGTGATAAGAATGTTATTAGTTGCTATTTAATAATTTAAGTTAACATTTTAATTGAAATTAAACTTTATTGAATTAAATTGCCGTTTAAATTAATGTTGAAATGGAATTGCTAGTTAAATACCTGTTATTGATAACTAGTTAATTGTTGTGATATATTGGCTAATTTGGATGTTGATTGTGATGGATGTCTATCTATTGACATTTTGGATGATTTGATGTTTATTTATTTTTATGTATCTCTATTATCACTTTGTATATTAAGTAACAGAATGTAAACTGTTATTTGAATTATTTCGAACAAATTAAGAAAATGGTTGAAATGATATATACAGATGACACTTTGATTTGGATTGAAATGATATATATCCATCCCAATAATTAAAATTGAAATAACTGATCACTTAGCCATAGGGTAGAAAATTATATATGGACAAAGGATTGGTTAAATTAAATGGTTTTAAAATCTTGAATTTGGATTTTGATTAAATGATATTGTTTTAAAGGAAATAAATTATGGGTTTATATGAATTAAATTGTTTTCTAATTCAAGCTTTGAAATGTTGAAATTGAAATTGGTTAAAACAAATTGTTTAAAGAATTGAATTGGAAATGTGAAGTTATAATCGAAGTATGACTTTAATTTTGGAATTGAATTATTTTAAAGATTTGGATCTTAAAATTGAATAATGAGGTTTAATTTGATTTAAGTGATTTAAATTAGTAAATTGAAATTGGACTTGAAATTGATATAAATTGAAATGGTATAAAATAAGAATTGGATTGAAATTTAAATCATTGAATTGAATTATTGAATCGAATTTGAAGTTAAAAATGAACGTTTCGAAAAGTGAAGTTAATTCAAATTGAAATCAAGTTGATTCGGAACTAAATCGAAATTTAGTCAATTGAATTGGAAGATTGAAAATTGAGATTTGTTGATTTGAAATCATGACATGGGTCCAGATTTTTTTCAAATGGAAAGAAGATTTGGTATTATTTTCAAAATAAATTATTTTAATATAAACTGTTTAAAATCTATATTTTTTGAATAGTCAAATTATTTTGATTTTCTAAATTATTTTACTATATAAACCATTTTCAATACTCAAACCATTTTATATCAAACTATTTTAAACTATTTAAACTATTTTAAATTATTTATAACTATTCAAGCTATTTTCTAAAATATCAAACTGTGCAAAGTTGGAATGTTTATATTTAAATCATTAATTTAAATGCGAAGGTGGTTAAATGAGGTTATAACTAAGTTGGAATTTGAAGTGATACTTTCAAGTGAAAATGACATATTTTGAGTAAAAGCGATGATTTTGATATTTTGAAGTGAATATGATATTTTGGTATCAAATATGAATCGGTTTTGAAATGTAAAAGAACCAACCGGTGTGAAAAATAACATTTGGTTATTAATGAGATAGGGGCCTCTTATTGGCATACTCTCTGTCAATATTGAAACCACTTTAACAACTATGTACGTGGTGGATGATCCAGAATGAAGTGGTTGGATTTGGCGAACGTTTGCTAGATTTGAAGAAAGAGAACGATGATGGATGACCCCGACACTTGTGCTAATTTGAACTGACTAAAATAGGAGCCTATGTCTGGCCTAGAGGTTCGCAACCTTTAGGGTCCATCACCCCTTCATATTATTATATTGATTTTGGACTTGATCGGTGCACCTTGATTTGATTTGGGGGTGGTGGACTCGCTGGTTGGTCGTAGCTACGATGCGTTACCACCAGCCAGAAAAGGTAAACTAATAGAATCTTACCTTGGGCATTAACTCACGTGCCTTGTCATACTTTTATCCTTGTATGCACCTACTACGATTTTGTTTTAGTATGGTACCTATAGGGGGCTCACTGGCTGCCGACGTTACTGGTTGTGTTACAGGACCTGCATAGACTACCTGCTTAAAAATGTGTTAAGGGGGATCAATGTAAAGCCTTAACGCTATTTTAATACTTTACTTTACTGATAGACACTACATATATAATGTATTTTACTACATATATATAGTTTAATGGATCCTTAGGAGATGGAAAATCCCATAACATCTCTTAAGTTATTGCACGCACGTTATACACTGGATAGGATATGTAAAATCCCTTAAACATCTCTGAAGCTATTGCACTCATACTTAGTTGTTGTTGATTTAACTTAAATAAGAACTTTTTGTTCTGACTCGAGTGTTTTGTCTTTTCATTATGCTCGGGTCAGCCTGAGTATTTCAGTGTTGAAGACATTATTCCTTGAAGATGGAGATGGAGTTGCTAGATCATATCTACTATTATTATTTCGCTGCACTATTTTGGTACGTTTGCTGATTGTACTCTGATTTTGTGTAAAATTTATGTAATCAAATGTATATTGTAAAACAGCTTCATGAGTTTATTCGATTATTATAATTTGTCAATTCCATTGCAAGATTCTGTGTTTTGTTTTCTTCTTTTCTCTTATTTTTCTTATTAAACTCCATTGACAATCCTCCCTTTTGAATGGTTTGAGTTAGACATGTGTGGTTTATTGTCGACTTGAATCATTCAAAAAGGTGGATCGTCACATTATATCTTTTAAAATCACCAAATTTCCAGTCATGTGCCTTGAGCATCCACTATATAATATCCATTTGGCCTTTTTTATCTGTAGAGTTTGATCATCAAGTGTATGTTCATTAAAAGCCATGTAACACATCTATTCTTGGAATTCATACCTTTTCAAAAGATCACGTGATTTTTTATGATAAATTGAAGAAAATTTATGAAACAACATTATGATGATTTTGCAAATTATCTTCTCAAAGTAGTTAAAAATATTATCAAAAATTGCCACTGAATTTTTTTCAAAAATCATGTTATGTATACTTTGAGAACCAATGCTCTGATACCAAATGTGAGTTAGCGGAATATGGATCTTAAGGCTAAATTAAAACTAGAAAGGCGGTGAATAATGTGTAATGGATTATATAAATATGTTTCAAATTCTTTAAGATTCTACTTCGAATGATGTAATTAACAATCATAGAATCAAAGTGCAGGCAAAAATAAATGTAGTAAAAGTAAAAAAGGAAAGAACACACTAGAATTTTATACTAGTTCAGAGTTACCCTACATTTAGTCCTGCACAATTCCTTGTACAACTTTCTTTTCAACTAGTAAATGCAAATACAATCTCGATTTCAATGCTACGAGACAAACCCTCCAAAATCTTGACCTCTGGGTAGAGTCACTTCATTTTTGAGCTGCAAGCACACCCAATAGATTTACGGGCTATTAAGCACAACCAGTTGATTTTATGAGCTACAACACACCAACAAGTATAGCAGTATGATTTGATAGAGTTTTACAGACTTAGATCTTTGTTCTTGATTACAATTGATCCTATAAGTCTTGAATAATTGCACTTTGATCTTGGTTTGAGTGAGAGAGATGAGAGAAATCGGAGAGTAAAGGAAGGAGAATCGAACTAGTGGTGATTGAATTTAATTCTAGTTGAATTTCATCAGACTTTGGGTATATTGATTTAGAAAATGAGAGGGTGGAAGGAGGAGATATGAATAAGAAAATTATTATTAAAATATTCGTTTGGAAGTCTGGTATTTATAGAGGAACAACGGTCACATCCATTCGTGAAGAGATACAACGAAAGGGCACATTTTTGAAATTCAAATTTTAAAAAAATCGGTCGCTATGTCGACATACAAACATAGAGTATGTCGACATAACTTTTTAAAATTTAAAAATACTTTAAAACATTATTTTGAAAACTTGTTGGTTTGTAAAATAGTTGTATACTTTGTAAAATCATTTGAGCATACTTTATACATATTTTAATCATAATAAAACTTTTTAAAATAAATTTCAAAATTTTTAATATAATGTAAATAATATATATAAAATCAATATAATTATAACTTATTAAAGTATAAACAAAAATTCAATATATATAGACTTAAAAACACTAAAATAATATCTTTATAAGTATAAGAGATTGAAAATCATTTTGAGAAATATTTTGAAAAGATTATTTTAAAACCAGGATATTTGAAAAACAATTTAAAACAAAATTAGAATAGGCGGGAGAGATCAGGAAAGTGCTATCGAGGTTTTAACATAAATTCTATGAATCTATATCTTATCTAGAATATCTTGAACTCTTCAATACTCATGAGTCTTCATTCTCCAACTTTTGAAACTCTATATCAGCATCTTGAACCTACTCTTGATACCGTACCGTCTTCTTAATCAATACCTATCTAATGTCATGCACTATATATTATATATAACTTGATAAAACATTAGTATTATATTTTATATAATGTCTATAGTTGTTATCAACAAAACCAATACCTAAGGTACTAACACACCGATGCACTGGTGTGCGCACACCAGTCCACTGGTGGAAAACCCAAATTTGATATTTGGGCTTTTTGAGTGACCAATTTGACGTGCGATGATTTTACTTGTTGTGTGGTGTTCTCTAGTGAGTCTATGATGATACCTTGACCAGTGTGGCTGTTGTTCGGATGCGTAGTTTAACGATAATAACGATGTATAGTTGTAGTGTATGCACTTTTGGATGAATAAAAGAAGTATATGGAACTTGCCGACGATGATGAGATATGACTATAGTGCATATGGCTTTGAATTTGGTATTTTAACAATGTAGTGTATATGGCTTTGGACGATCAACGAAGGCCTAAATCATGTAGCGCACGCGACGGTCCTTGATTCATGGTATTGACGAGCATTCTCATATAAAGAAACGAGGCTGGTCTAGAAAATTTTGATGTGGACAAAAGTTGACCTACAGCGCACGTGGCAGGACTAGTCGTGAGTCCAATACATATATTATCCTTTATCGTAGGTGGCAAGGCCAAATACTAGTTGTAGATATGTAATCCTTTAACGTAGGTGGCAAAACCAGATTATTTATTGTGAAATACTTTACTACAGGAAGCGAGACTGGATTTTGTATAAGGGATCCTTTACCGTAGGTGTCCGGGACTGGATCATTTTTAGATAGTGTAATATCATTCTCCAGTACATGCGGCGGGACCAGAAGGTATTATAGTTTAGGCTTAAATCATGTTATATCACTGTCAAAGTAGTATACATGTATTAGATTGGCTTTGCTTACTCAAGACATATGTCTACCCACTCCTATATTTTTCGTTCAATATTGTTCTGGTTGACATATTCTGGAGATGTGATGGATCAAGAGGCGAGGCCTGTATATATTGTAAATATTATATATAAGTGCTTTATATAACTTATACCTTAAAGATATGATGTGACAATGTGTGGAGTTGATCGGGTTTGGTTTATATAAACTAATGTAGGAGTATTATAAAAGTAAACAGTAATATTCATATGATATGATATTTTGTGTGACCATTTATTGTGAGACTTCGAAAGTTATCAGTTAATATACTTCTGTTTTATGCTCTCTCTATATATCAATGAGTATTATCTTCTAACGACTTGTTATTTCGGGACTTCATTGTGTAGTTATGGGGTTAAGAAATGGCGGGTTGTTACACAAGGAGTACTCTCTATGCTCATGGGTTCTCCATTTAGATGATCGAAGAGAAAGTCATGCCCAAGATCTGTTGCATGAAGGTGTTCAAATGCAGAATTTCTTTCTATGAAGGAGGAGTGACTTGTTGCCAGAGTTTCTTGGTGTAGTGCTGATTTAGGTATAAGAACATTGTAAGCAAAGTCTTGCTCATGTGCAGTGTGTAGGTCTTTGTTGTGGGCGGTAGTAACCCCAACAGGGGTCTCCAACACAACCTTCTCGCGAGAATCATGCATTATGTTTAAGATGCTTGGGACAGTGGGCTAGATAAAGGTCCCGTTTGACATTACTAGGGCCGCCGAATCATTGTTAACAGTGTCTTGAGCATTTGATATAACCTTGAGTTCATTCATATCATTAGTTGTCTACCCAATACTAGTCTAACAGTTAACCAGGTTAAGCCGTACGTCGTTGCTCTAGCCTGGAATGGGATAGACGACTTTGTTATTATGGCTGGTTGAGTTATCAGCCTCATTGTCATTGTTATATGGCAAAGGTATGATTTTTGAGTAGGGTAGTTTGAATAAAAGAAAGTAGTGAAAGTTAAGATATTTTTGGTTGAGGCTCTCCTTCTAGTGGTAAAATGTCAACTAAAAATTTAGCCAATATCGAAACTGTGATTAGGAGTTGACACCAGCAAAGGTTACTAATAACATAGTTAAAATGAAAAATAAGGGAAATGTGAACCATAAAGAAGTGGAAAATCATGAGTTTTAGTGTGGTTTGATCAAAGACAATCTACGTCCATTATGGTCACAATTTATATTACTTTAGAGACCCTACTCAAGCAGCATATGTTGTCGGTGTAGATTTTGTGTGAAGCCTGGGAGACAAGTTAATACACTGGTTAGGGCTAGGGTGAGCTAAGGGGGATAGTGTAAGTTAATGAATGTGTATAAGCCTAGTCAAAGATTTCTATTCTAGGCGGAGCGAGCCATCCACCTTACAATTGCTTGTTTGCAAAAGATAATAAAGAGTGCAATAAATGAAAATTTGATCCTTGTAAAGTGCATTCAATGTTGTATTTATAGCAATTGGAATCTAGTCTTGATAGCTTAGATTGATATGCCAATTCCTAGGAATCTTTGCTACCGTTAATGGCGTTGAATGGTTCAGATGCAAGTTACCTAGGATGCCAGCTGGCTGAATGTTACCGATGATGGCCAACCGGTGGACCATACCAAAAGCATGCTACTGATAGAAAGGGGGCATGTGAAAAGGAGTTTGTTGAATAGTAGCGTTGTTGCCATGTGGTTGGGGATTGGTATCTGCATAGTGCCGGTTTTTCAAATGAACGGTGTTGCATATGCCAATCTTTTTAGTGGAACGGTGTAGAGTTGTTACTTCTTTTTGTAGGAGAGGCCAAACACTTTAGGCAGAGGTTCATGAGCCAAGACAAAAGAAGGAATACAAAGCGAGCATAAACTCAGAGAGGTTGCATGTAACATCCCCTATTTCAAGATCTGAAATGATCATTGATGATGATGCACTCATTACTAAAATTATTTTCAAGCGACAAAATAGGATTAGTATTCCTTTTACAATATTAAGTAAAAAAGGCGGCTAAATGCTTTCATTACATAAAATTGCCTTACACAAATGTCATTGTAGTTTCATTAACCTATTTCATGCCCACACTGATTAAATAATAAAATAGATATAGTAGTATCATGCCCGACATATGAAGATGCTAACATGAACACTTAACCAATTATATACCAATGTTTTACAAACAATGGAAAAAAACTTTTATTAGATACAAGCCTTCTGCTTCGTCTTCAGTGTCTTTATTCGTCTTTCCGAAAAACAACCTATCTAAACCATAAACTCAGCCTATTCGCATGAGCACCTATGAGTTTATGGTAAATAATAAAAAAAGGGTCAGATATAAAGTCTGGTATGAGTAATACTTTACCCTAAACAACAAAGCATTGAGTGAGACCACACCGTTGAAGCACGAAACAAGTTTTCCTCTCACTAATCAATCAACAACAGCTATATCATACTATGTAATAAAACATCATATCATGATCAACTCAAATCATAAGCTCCAACATAATTGTGAGATTTACCTTTCACAACGTATTCCTACTAGGTACCATAGTTGGTTTATCAAAATTGCTACACAAGCCTTATTCTTATCACTTTTAATGTTGGAATTGAAAATTTTAGGTTTCCACTCGGGCCTTTATCTTAACTTTCTCATTTTTATCAAGAATAGATAATTAGGTTGCCACTAAGTCCTTCCACTGTCATTACCGGATACAATGTTGTACTTAGGAAATTTATTTCCACTAAGGACTTTCACTAATGCTACCAAATACAATGTCAAGTTTAGATATGTTGTTGCCACAAAACCCTTACGCTAATGTTACCAAATACAATGTCATGTTTAGATATATGGTTGCCGATAAGGCCTTATACCAACGTTATCGAGAATAATGTCGTATTTAGACACATGGTTTCCACTAAGGGCTTACACTAGTGTTACCGAGTGCGATGTCATGTTTAGACATATGGTTTCCACTAAGGCCTTACACCAATATTACCGGATAAAATGTCGTGTTTAGACATATGGTTATCACTATGCCTTACACCATATTTTATTATTTTAAATGATAATACTTATCATCTATTAGCTTTTTATTAAGCTTGGCCTCAATTTTCTATTTTAAATAAGTTACCATAATTTAACTTATTATTATTTACTAAGGAAATTTCATTACCCAAAGCGTCGCAGGGTGCATTTTCCTTTAATCCATCAAGTGTCAAAAACTTAAGGTATCGCATGCGAGTCTAAAGCTATCGAAGGTTTAGTAATCGCATACCAATCTATCGCATGCTAAGCTATCGCAAGTTAAAATATAAGGCTATCAAAAGTTAAGCCCTAGGAGCTATCTTGGGTCATAAACTAAAATCACCAAAGGTTGAGTTATCGCATGCTAACCCATTGCATGCCAAGCTATCAAAGGTTGAACTTTAGAGGCTATTGTATATCATGTTTTAAAAGCTATCACAAGTCAAAACCTATCGCATGCCTAATTATCGAAGGTTGAGCCCTAAAGATTATCATATGTTACTTGTAAAGCTATTGTAAGGTGAAGCTATCGTGCTTTAAAGGCATGTTGAGTTTATAAGAAACCGCATGCCAAGTTCGAAGGCTATTGCATGTTGACACTAAAAGCTATCGAAGTTGAGCATTAATAAGCTATCGCATGTCACGTTAGCGGTATCATAATTATTTTGAAAACTATTTTATTTGCAAGAAAAGTAAGTACTTTCCGCTAAAGCCCATTATATGTCAAATTTTCATTAAGTTGAATGAATCATTGCGGTTCTCTTTTTAGTTGCTCTATAATTACTAATCACTTCATTAATTAATTAGTTAAATTACCATTTGTAATTAACTTTTCCTCTTTTCTAAATAATTTATTTTAATTCGAATTCCATGGAAAAATCCCCAAAAAATTATAAAAATCGCATTTATATCCTTTCCCTCGTATAAAATTTTTCAGGCCAAAATAATTCTTAAAATAATTATAAATCGAGTTAGGCATTTACCGACTTAGAAAATTCATAATTAATTACTACTTCATCCAAAAATTAAAATTCATCTCCATTCCAATATTTAAAATATCATGACATTTGGAGAAGTTTAAATCATGTTTCTCCCTAAAACATGATTAAATTCTATTCATTTAAATCATTAAACACATAATAAATCATTTCTAACTATTAAAACATGTTTAAAAATCTTTAAACACCCAAATAACAACAAATTCAAACCTAAATGGGTTTGGAAGGGATTATAAAAAGTTCTACTCGCCTATATTCGATTCGACTTGATTAAAAAAAATCTTCTTAGAAATGAATTTATTTCCTCTTGTAATTTGATTTTCTCTTATGTTTCTTCAAAATGGCGGCCGACCTAGTTCTCACTCTTTTTTGTTTTTGTTTAAGTTTGGGAGAAAACGAATGAAGAGATGAAATAGCTAGGGGTTGGAAATTGGGGCTTGGGCTAAAATCCCTTTCAAGCTTAGTCTAATTAATCCCTTAAATATTCATCTTACATTCACTTCTTATCATATTAATAAACCTACTTAATTATTATCTCATAAGTTATGTTGATCAATTATTTATTTAATTAATTCCCCATATTATGACGCTCCAAAATATAGGGTGTTTGTAATATCTGGCTATTATATTAATAATAATAAAATATATTTTAGGATTTTAATTGATAATTTTGATGAATAAATAGATTTTTGAAATTTAATCAAAGAAATTTGAATTTCAAATGGATTTGATATATGGAAAATTATTTTTAACTTGATAAAGATCGAGAAAATTTATAAATTTAGAAAATAATTCTAGGAATTATATTGAATTTAATTCGATAAAAATGATTTTTGAATTTATTCAATATATTACATAGGAATATTGATCTAAAAATTCAAAATTGAAGTTTGAATTAATTTTAAAATCCAAAAATTGGTTGGAAATCTATTTTAGCAAATAAATATTATTTGTGGAATTTTGGATTTTTTTAATATAAGCCAATTATTTTATAATTATTGAAAATTGAAAAGTAGTATTTTTCAAAAATAAAAATCATTATGAAAATAAATAAAATTTGGGTCAAATGCCTTGAATGGATTTTTAAATGGGTATAAAATATTGGTCTAAAGACGGTTCGAGTTATAAGGCGTTTAGGGTTATAGATTTATTCAAAAGGATAAGAAGAAAATTTGAAATTTCTACTCTCTTGTTGGACCACGCTTTTTATATTTTCCTAATAATTATTAAATTACTTAATTCCAAAATATTATAAATCTAAACCTATATATACCTCTCTGTTCATTGCAATTTCTACTCCCTTGTTTCCTTTTCTCCTCTAGTCAGTAACCAAAATTTCTGCCAGTTTCTTTTTATCTTTGTCACTTGCAAACTAATATACAGTTCTTCATCAAAAGGAAAGCACCAAGTGAGTATAGTTGTTATGATTATCTGTTTAAATGTATATCTCCTTAAAGTAACTATGAATGCCTGTGACGCCCCACCTCTATACTCACAATAACAAAGAGTATTAAAAGAAATACTGTCTATTATTATGAAGAATAAGGCTGGGTAGGAGCGGCCATCCGTAGTTGGCCTTACACTAGTATTGATTACCTCGTTAGGAGTGGTATATATTTAAATTTTTCATCTCTTATTTATTCACTCCCATCGACATATCCAATTCCAGTATAAAACGAACTACGATGGTTCATAATGGTTTAGGACAATATATATAAAAACAACACAGTTACACAGAATGCGGAACACAGATAAAAACAAAAGTCGCATATATATATATAACTGATGTCAGTTACAATACAGTTGATACAATACATATGATACAACTACAATTGTCGACTCTGGAAGTTATATATACACATACATTATCAACTAATATACATGAATACATATCAACCTATATTATGACACGATTACTCCAAAAGATGTGAAAAGTCTTCATAGCTCAAACAGCAACTCAAAGCAGGAAATCTACAACCTGAAATAACTCGGGTCTGACCCGAGTATTACATTCAAAAGAAAATAATACACGGGTCAGTCTAATTCAAACTCAGTTATTAGCGCACAGAAGCAATAATAATCAATTATCAAATAGACGACAGTCACGGAAATCTCGTATATCCGACTCCTCGATAAAAGAATCGGATAACGGCAGATATAACACTAAACAGTGTTAAACAACAATTAACAATCCAAATCAATTTAATCAATTGAAATGTCAATTTTAAAAATGGCAATGCTGATTGGCTGCAGTACACGCTAACGTGTACTGCCTCGCCAATACAGCCTACGAATTACGCAATAGGTCGATGAATCAAGAACAAAAGAAATATCAATTAAAATCTGTCAATTCTGTTAGGGCTGCAGTACACGCACGCGTGTACTGCCTCGCCACTACAAAACAACTCAAACAATACTAAACAAGATCAGAGGCAACAAGTGAATCGAGTTCAACATGTCACAAGCAAGGCACAGTGGAATAGCAAACTGAAAGTGAGAGCACCAAAGATATGGCACTACAACACATAAATACATGAGTAAGTGACCCAACAAATAAATGAACAAGTAAACACAAAGGCTACAGGTTCGAAACCAACAGGCAATGGCAACATAGAGTATACCAGTGTGAAGGAAATATCACTGCAACATGCACCAGTGACGCATGTCAGCAGCCACAACAGAATGATAGCACCCAACACGATTTTAACATGGCAGGTCCAATATGTAACTGTTTACATATACTCAAGCAAACTCAAGTAACAAAGTATAAAATAGAATGAGGGAAGGCACCAAAAGATACGGCCTCATGGTAACAAATTCAAATGACAATGCCTTACTACAATACTTCATATACATGAAATACAACTGAATCCAAGTGGATAAAACAGTGCAGACTTGACTGCCACAACATGGTGAGTCAAATACAAGAAACAGTCACTGGTTAGACTGGTCAGGTAAGTTTTATATGCAAATTGAACAAATGGGAGCAACATGTCAGGAGCAATTAGGTGTGCCTAAGGTACAACATGTATGCAACTGTAAGACTGAAAAATGCAAGTACCAGACTTGAATGCAAGGACTACAAACTCAAGTGCAGTGAAGTCAATTATAAACTCAAACATGGATGAAACCATAATGCAGCTTCAATTGAATCAAGCAACATTGCAGCTTCATTCATGTATATATGACTAAAATCACAAAGCCACTGTTCAACTAAATTCCAAGTCATGACCAGATAGGAGCAAGATCAGTGAATATAAATGGACGACAATGAATTTCATATCTATGCATATGTATTGAAAGCCAGTAACATTGAAGTGGTTTGAACTGCAGTCAAATATATGTATGTGCATGCTCAGTAAAAACTCAAAACCACAACAGTGCAAGCTACAAATGCCATCCAGACTAGTTCAGGTATGAACATACTCAAATCTCAACCAACAATGTACTGTAATTAAACAACATGACACTACAAATCGAAGAAGCAAACTTGTTCAGGTAGTACAAGTATAAAGCAAATGCCCCTTAAACCAACTAGTGTACTAATAAGGTTTACATGACTGGACATGTACATGAAGACGACACAAGGGCTCAATACAGGTGAACTCAGGTGGACAGGACAAATGCAGTGCAACTCAAAGCTACAAAATGGTACCAGACTCGAGCACAGATGTAACATGCTCAAGGTAACCCCATGGATGCAACAACGAACTCGCTCAACAGTCAGAAGTAAATACAGTGTGCACATGGCAAAGAGCTCGAGGCCAAGACTAAAACAAAGATGGTCAGAGTAAAAGTCTATAATGAAACCAGAGTGAATATCAACATCAGGGACTTAGCCTAAATTCAAGAATATGCGCATACACACATACATATGTATGTATGCACATATACAGTCTTGAATAAACAGAAGTAAGGTATAACAAAATGGAACAGTGGACAGAACCATCAGACAAGTAATCAGACCAGGCTACAAATGGACCAGACTACAACAGTTAGGGGATGCATAAATAACTGATGTAAACTAACCATCACATGATATACAAGAACAAAATGGTTGGACCCAATGCGTATGGATACTATGCAAGACTGTAACCAAGATCAAAGGCAGACCAGTAAAAGGAACTACAAGTATACCTCTACGACAGACCAGGCAGTAATAAAGCAACTGCACATCTAACTAGAGCCAAGACTACAAGCACAAGGCACGGTGCACCATCAAGAAACCAAAATCAAAATGTACAAATACAACTAAGATTGATGAATCTGGACATACAAGACTGACTCAATGCGACTCATGAGTACACAAACAAGTGCAGACGACCCGAACTCATCACAACAATATGGTAATCCAGGACAGGTTGTGCTAAGAATGGCCAGAGACATAATATGTAAATCCAGACTCAATCAAAAATGAACAATGCTCAGATAAGGTCAACAGTGGTGATGCAATGCTAACAACACTCAGATGAACACATGGCCAAGGTCAAGTAATAGATCGAAGTCAAAACCGATAGCCAAGGATTCAACCTAGTAACATAAAAATTCACGAGTGTGACAAAGTCAAATGTCACAAATTAAAGCCAAATTCAAGCCGTGGTCATCACGAAATGAGTCAATGCCATGAATGTCAAGCAACCAAAATATATATACGAATTGAAGAAGTCAGAATCAATATCAAACATCCCTACGAAAATGAATGGCTAAGAGAAAGACTTATCTATTTCCAAAAATCATCAACAAAATCCCAAGGAAACTCACGAATTAAAACAAGACAGAAACCATCTAAATTTGAATTAGATGTGAGTGAATATAACATCACTCACCTGTTTCAACGATCGGATCTGAGGTCGTGGTAAACGAGGGGAACGAGCGAAGTTACCCTAGCAGCCATTATCTTTGATTTCTACGACACCCAAATTTGCAAAAGAGCGAAGGTGAGGGCGAAGACGCCATTTCCTTTTTCTTTTTGATCTCGCGATTTAGGGTTACGAACTGAAATAGATGATGAGGGAAAAGAATGGGTATCCACTGATATCACGGTCACGAACCAATGCGGGCCGATATTTCCAATTCGTAAAGTCCAATACCCATTTACAATTTATAAAAGAGTTTTAACTTTATAAAAATCCAATTGCAATCTTGGTAGCAAATTTATCAAAGGATTCCACCCGATCAAATTCAATATCAGTTTCCATCACTTTAATCGTATAATGATGATAACTAACTTTTACAATCCCGGGTTGTTACAGACTCCCCTCCTTATAGAAATTGCGTCCCCGCAATTTTCATAATTAAGGTTGTCAATAACAATTATTTTTCTAACATAGACTGGTTAAGCTAGAAAAATAGAGATCGAGAACATCAACATCGAAGAAAACTTTTAATTCCATAAAAGAAATTCACAAATTCTCACAAAATCTAATCATCAAATAGATAATCAGAAAACAACAAAACTGAATAAATGAAATTATCAGCAATATTTAATTATCAACAAAGATAATTAGAAAACAAAATTCACAAATCGCAAAACTGCAAATATCTAGTTATCCAACAGATAAATAGAAAACACGAACTTCATAATCAGAAAACTATAACTATCAAGAGAGATAGATAGAAAACAGCAGTTTAATATAATCAACATAATCTAGAATCAATTAGAGACTAGAAAATCTTACAATCAACAAAATTAGCAATTGCCTAATTATCAAAACGATAATCTTTAGTTATCAAAACGATAGTCAGAAATCCCAAATCAACAATTATTCAATTATCAAAACGATAATCGAATCTCAAATCAACAAATATTCAATTATCAAAAACGATAGTCGAATCTTCAATCAACAAATATTCAATTATCAAAAATGATAATCGAATCTCAAATCAACAAATATTCAATTATCAAAAACGATAATCGAATCTCAAATCAACAAACATTCAATTATCAAAAACGATAATCGAATCTCAAATCAACAATATTCAATTATTCAATACAGTATACATGTACACATACTCTTATGGAATTAACTCATTTTAATTCCATAGCTCAGCTCTAAATCTCAATTTATCAATTTAATTTGGTCATATCTCTTTGCCATTGAACACCATGTGTGCATTGCAAGGGACTCAATTCTGTTAACCCTTGCACAAAGGCCTATAGGACTTAAACAAGTCATGCACATACCCATCATACTCCTTATGATGAATAGATCAAGGCTTCTCTCCTAGATTAGTTTTATAATCTAGTGACCAATCTCATTTCTTATTTTAGAAAATCTCAACTGTCCATACTTTCATTCATGAAAATAATGCTTTATTTCATTTCTCCAGTTGTCTCATTCAAAATTTGTTTTATCACTTGCATATCTCCTATATTCAAGAATGTCATGATCTCTTAAACAAATCCAGTAGAATTCTATAAAAATTCTTATACTCAATTCTATTGTGAACATAGGGTAAGGTTTTAGAGAAAAACTTATAAAACATTTTAGCTTTAGATCTGAACAAATCAGCACATAAATAATTTATTGCATTGTTCATCTCCAATTTAAAACAATCTAGACATAAGCATGAACCTCATTTGTTCACACTGCCTAGCTTATTTTCCAGTTCCATTTTACATTTTTATATGGTCCAAACTCTTGCCTTTGAACACAAAGTGTGCATTGCAAAGGACTCAATTCTGTTAACCTTTGCACAGAGGCCTTCAGGACTTTAACAAGTCATGCACATACCCACCATCCACCTGATGATGAGTAGATCGAGGCACCTCTCCTAAATTACTTGGTAATTTAGAGACCATACATATTTATTCATTTAAGGAATTTTTCCTTTTTAACTCCAGAAATACTCTTGTAATCCTTTCTTCATTTCATAAGTAGGGAATTTAATTTCTTTAAAAATCATATCTAAACATACCAACATTCATGCCAAATTTTTACAACCCATTTCAAAGTCATTTCTGCTTGATCACCATTTTTTTCAATATTACTTTGTTCATATCAATTTTTAAATGAACTAGACATGAGCATAAACCTCTTTGTTCATACTGCCTAATCCATTATTATTATTCAATACCATATTTCTCAGTAAATTAATCAAATTATTTTCTTATAAAAACTGAGTCATAAACTCATTTCTGTAATCAGGTTATATGATTGATTAAACAATTCTCAAAACAAAATTAGCTAAAAACAAATTAAAACAGCAACCAAAAATTCAATCAAAATGCCATTCTTGATCATCATATATCTATTCAGAGAAATAAAGATTAACATAAATCATAATATGATTTTCATACAAAATAATTGGCTGCCCTTACTTGGGTCTTAATGCCATAAATCTCATAAGTGATTATCACTTACTTTCCTTTTCTTTTGAAAGTGCAAACTGTTAGAAATTTTTATAAAACAATTTTCATTTTAAAACGATTTCCCAATTACTTGATTAAAGCAGCAATATTAGTAACAATTTCGATAAGGAAATTGTACTTCTCAAAATACCGTAAAAACGGGTCACAAATCTGCATTGCGGTATAACCGCTTGAAAATCCACTTTTAAAATTAGACGGTTACTGAAGCCAAAGCGACAGTAATTTTTAAACGTCAAAATCTCATCAAAATAATTTACACCACAATGTAACACCAATGAATTTTCATTCATAAAAATTTTCAACTAAACTCCGTGCTTCAAAACATAGCACTAGTGTAAAAATCCCGTTATAAAGGTAACGGCAACAAAATACGTTTCATAACCAAGCATCGGTTCAACGTAAAATTAATGCAGTAACGTGCAACTCAAATTTGCACGTACTACAAAATGAACAAAGAAATCTTTCGAATATATCTTTAATGAAGATAATTCAAAACAGCAAAAATCTAATCAACATGTGATTAGCATAAAAGAAAATCAGCAAAAATCTCAACAAGAATCACATAACTGCAATCATTTCGAATCCTCAATTCAGATTCGAAATTCTCAAGAAACAAAATAAACACAGCTATGTAAACAGCAAATGAAATTTATTTCAATTTCATATTTTTATTTTTATTTTTAAATCAAAAAGATTATCAGTTGTACTCAGCGAAGACAGTTTCACTTTTATTTTTAAATAAAGATATTTAAAAATTTCATCATAATCTCAAAACTTTAGTTTTGACTCAAAACACAAAGAAAACATCGACAAATAGTTGTAACACATGTTCCATCCAAGTTATGTTTTATATTATGTCCATAAACCCCAAGCTCTGATACCAACTGTGACGCCCCACCTCTATACTCACAATAACAAAGAGTATTAAAAGAAATACTGTCTATTATTATGAAGAATAAGGCTGGGTAGGAGCGGCCATCCGTAGTTGGCCTTACACTAGTATTGGTTACCTCGTTAGGAGTGGTATATATTTAAATTTTTCATCTCTTATTTATTCACTCCCATCGACATATCCAATTCCAGTATAAAACGAACTACGATGGTTCATAATGGTTTAGGACAATATATATAAAAACAACACAGATACACAGAATGCGGAACACAGATAAAAACAAAAGCGTCATATATATATATAACTGATGTCAGTTACAATACAGTTGATACAATACATATGATACAACTACAATTGTCGACTCTGGAAGTTATATATACACGTACATTATCAACTAATATACATGAATACATATCAACCTATATTATGACACGATTACTCCAAAAGATGTGAAAAGTCTTCATAGCTCAAACAGCAACTCAAAGCAGGAAATCTACAACCTGAAATAACTCGGGTCTGACCCGAGTATTACATTCAAAAGAAAATAATACACGGGTCAGTCTAATTCAAACTCAGTTATTAGCGCACAGAAGCAATAATAATCAATTATCAAATAGACGACAGTCACGGAAATCTCGTATATCCGACTCCTCGATAAAAGAATCGGATAACGGCAGATATAACACTAAACAGTGTTAAACAACAATTAAAAATCCAAATCAATTTAATCAATTGAAATGTCAATTTTAAAAATGGCAATGCTGATTGGCTGCAGTACACGCTAACGTGTACTGCCTCGCCAATAAAGCCTACGAATTACGCAATAGGTCGATGAATCAAGAACAAAAGAAATATCAATTAAAATCTGTCAATTCTGTTAGGGCTGCAGTACACGCACGCGTGTACTGCCTCGCCACTACAAAACAACTCAAACAATACTGAACAAGATCAGAGGCAACAAGTGAATCGAGTTCAACATGTCACAAGCAAGGCACAGTGGAATAGCAAACTGAAAGTGAGAGCACCAAAGATATGGCACTACAACACATAAATACATGAGTAAGTGACCCAACAAATAAATGAACAAGTAAACACAAAGGCTACAGGTTCGAAACCAACAGGCAGTGGCAACATAGAGTATACCAGTGTGAAGGAAATATCACTGCAACATGCACCAGCGACGCATGTCAGCAGCCACAACAGAATGATAGCACCCAACACGATTTTAACATGGCAGGTCCAATATGTAACTGTTTACATATACTCAAGCAAACTCAAGTAACAAAGTATAAAATAGAATGAGGGAAGGCACCAAAAGATACGGCCTCATGGTAACAAATTCAAATGACAATGCCTTACTACAATACTTCATATACATGAAATACAACTGAATCCAAGTGGATAAAACAGTGCAGACTTGACTGCCACAACATGGTGAGTCAAATACAAGAAACAGTCACTGGTTAGACTGGTCAGGTAAGTTTTATATGCAAATTGAACAAATGGGAGCAACATGTCAGGAGCAATTAGGTGTGCCTAAGGTACAACATGTATGCAACTGTAAGACTGAAAAATGCAAGTACCAGACTCGAATGCAAGGACTACAAACTCAAGTGCAGTGAAGTCAATTATAAACTCAAACATGGATGAAACCATAATGCAGCTTCAATTGAATCAAGCAACATTGCAGCTTCATTCATGTATATATGACTAAAATCACAAAGCCACTGTTCAACTAAATTCCAAGTCATGACCAGATAGGAGCAAGATCAGTGAATATAAATGGACGACAATGAATTTCATATCTATGCATATGTATTGAAAGCCAGTAACATTGAAGTGGTTTGAACTGCAGTCAAATATATGTATGTGCATGCTCAGTACAAACTCAAAACCACAACAGTGCAAGCTACAAATGCCATCCAGACTAGTTCAGGTATGAACATACTCAAATCTCAACCAACAATGTACTGTAATTAAACAACATGACACTACAAATCGAAGAAGCAAACTTGTTCAGGTAGTACAAGTATAAAGCAAATGCCCCTTAAACCAACTAGTGTACTAATAAGGTTTACATGACTGGACATGTACATGAAGACGACACAAGGGCTCAATACAGGTGAACTCAGGTGGACAGGACAAATGCAGTGCAACTCAAAGCTACAAAATGGTACCGGACTCGAGCACAGATGTAACATGCTCAAGGTAACCCCATGGATGCAACAACGAACTCGCTCAACAGTCAGAAGTAAATACAGTGTGCACATGGCAAAGAGCTCGAGGCCAAGACTAAAACAAAGATGGTCAGAGTAAAAGTCTATAATGAAACCAGAGTGAATATCAACATCAGGGACTTAGCCTAAATTCAAGAATATGCGCATACACACATACATATGTATGTATGCACATATACAGTCTTGAATAAACAGAAGTAAGGTATAACAAAATGGAACAGTGGACAGAACCATCAGACAAGTAATCAGACCAGGCTACAAATGGACCAGACTACAACAGTTAGGGGATGCATAAATAACTGATGTAAACTAACCATCACATGATATACAAGAACAAAATGGTTGGACCCAATGCGTATGGATACTATGCAAGACTGTAACCAAGATCAAAGGCAGACCAGTAAAAGGAACTACAAGTATACCTCTACGACAGACCAGGCAGTAATAAAGCAACTGCACATCTAACTAGAGCCAAGACTACAAGCACAAGGCACGGTGCACCATCAAGAAACCAAAATCAAAATGTACAAATACAACTAAGATTGATGAATCTGGACATACAAGACTGACTCAATGCGACTCATGAGTACACAAACAAGTGCAGACGACCCGAACTCATCACAACAATATGGTAATCCAGGACAGGTTGTGCTAAGAATGGCCAGAGACATAATATGTAAATCCAGACTCAATCAAAAATGAACAATGCTCAGATAAGGTCAACAGTGGTGATGCAATGCTAACAACACTCAGATGAACACATGGCCAAGGTCAAGTAATAGATCGAAGTCAAAACCGATAGCCAAGGATTCAACCTAGTAACATAAAAATTCACGAGTGTGACAAAGTCAAATGTCACAAATTAAAGCCAAATTCAAGCCGTGGTCATCACGAAATGAGTCAATGCCATGAATGTCAAGCAACCAAAATATATATACGAATTGAAGAAGTCAGAATCAATATCAAACATCCCTACGAAAATGAATGGCTAAGAGAAAGACTTATCTATTTCCAAAAATCATCAACAAAATCCCAAGGAAACTCACGAATTAAAACAAGACAGAAACCATCTAAATTTGAATTAGATGTGAGTGAATATAACATCACTCACCTGTTTCAACGATCGGATCTGAGGTCGTGGTAAACGAGGGGAACGAGAAAAGTTACCCTAGCAGCCGTTATCTTTGATTTCTACGACACCCAAATTTGCAGAAGAGCGAAGGTGAGGGCGAAGCCGCCATTTCCTTTTTCTTTTTGATCTCGCGATTTAGGGTTACGAACTGAAATAGATGATGAGGGAAAAGAATGGGTATCCACTGATATCACGGTCACGAACCAATGCGGGCCGATATTTCCAATTCGTAAAGTCCAATACCCATTTACAATTTATAAAAGAGTTTTAACTTTATAAAAATCCAATTGCAATCTTGGTAGCAAATTTATCAAAGGATTCCACCCGATCAAATTCAATATCAATTTCCATCACTTTAATCGTATAATGATGATAACTAACTTTTACAATCCCGGGTTGTTACAATGCCAGTACACACGACATGTTTAATCATCATCTATTCGATTTATTTGTGCTTAAACCCAGAATAAAAAGTGTAGTGTTAAGCATAGTCGAAGTCTCCCTAAGGTCGCGTCGAGTTCACCAACAATCATCAAAAAATGGTGACCAAGGAATGGCGATGATTTAGGCATTACTAACCAAAGAACATCACTACCTGTCAACGGCCTCTGGCATGATCGATCGACTGGTCATGTTGCAAATTTGGGCAGTAAGGCTAGATCTTCACCTATTTCACTCCAACTTGATTTATTCTTCTCTCCTTGCTTGTTTTGCACTTTTGTGATGTTCTTGAACTTGTTTAAACATCATAAATACACTAGCATGGAATTTATGACACCAAAATGATAACTGAAATCGTATAAACTTATTGTAAATAAGATTTAAAGTTACTAGAAATTTATTCATTACTTCTTTGTTTTCTTTGAATTTGTGTGATGATATTAAGCTATGTATTTTCATCGAAAACATGTTAAAACTTTTTGAAATCAGGATTTAGGATTTTTAAACAATCTTTTTAAGGGTTAAAGCTTCGTTTGTTTGAAAACTAAAGAGTACTGATTCAACAATGTCCACTGTTTGGTTGAGTTGTTTTGACATATATTTCACTTTAAAAACAAGTTAAAATATCTGGAGATCATGGTTTAAAGTCTTTAAACTATTTTGAAATGTGTTTGAAGCTTCTTGTATGGTTGTTTTGAAGAATGATAGTACTGGAACAATAACAATATGTTTTATTTAATTTATAAAGCTAAAATTTTAAGTTAAGCATTTTCGAACTTATGCATATATTGGAAACTAAGCTTAAATTATGGATTATATTTTAATAATGCAAAACTTGAATTCTATTCAAGTTAAATGATGGAATTTTGAATTTAAACTAAAAAAGAAGGATTTATATATTGATATTCTTTGAAAATGAATTTTATGAAATTCTATTATTAAGAAGTTTTTTCAAATAATTCTAAACTATTTTTAAAATAAGGGAATTAGAATTAGAATTATTTTCAAATTGGAAATGATGGAACTTAAAGTAAGTTTGAATTTAAATTCCTATATTATATATGTAATATGAATATTCTTATTTAAGTTTTAACACTAACAAAAGCTTTTGTGGAATAAAATTGATTTATTCTAAATAGTTTGAATTAAAATTTAAACTATAAAGGATAAATGGTTTAATTATCTTTAAAAGGGATTTTGGAAAAATTATTTGAAATGATATTGAAAGTTATAAATGAATTTTAAATTCATCTATTATAAAATATGAGTATATGATTTTGATTTGAATACCAAATGGTGTTAAATAATGCTGGATCTAATTTTAAAAGGCTATAACATGATTTTAAAGAAGCACAAACCAAGTATATATATATATACATATATATATATATATATATATATATATATCTGTGTGTGTGTCCGCGGGTGCGGCGCAGTGGAAAGGAGGCCTGGGTTCTGGTAAAAAGACCCAGGTTCGATTCCTACCATGCGCTTCCCTATCCTATACAAATTTACCCGAGGGTATGGGGGCTTGGATCAGCGGACGGCTTTACTATACCCTCCTCAGGTGTTTACCGGCCTGCCGGGTTCTCCTAGGTTTTTGAAGAAAAAAATATATCTGTGTGTGTGTGTATTTTGAACAGCTTGAGTATTTATCTGACAAAATATGAGATATAAGTTTTAAAGTAGGGTGAATAAAATATTTTGATATTAGGTGTTGATATTTCATCCGTGCTATGTTAGAATACTCATAATAAGAAAAATGATTAAAAACTTACTTGATTTGGACTTGAATTGATGAACTAAATGATATGACTGAATTTGGGTTGTTAAAAATACTTGTTTGAATTCTAGAAATACAAGTATCGTGTTATGATATGTGCTTCACCCATGACATTATGTAACGACCCATAATTTTTAATGATTATTTTTATAACATAATTAAATGAATCTTTTTCTTGAAAATAAAACGATTAAATTTAACAATGAAAATTTGATATTTGTAATACGTTTATTTAAACGTAGCAAGTGTCAGATTTTTGATGGAAAATATGGAAGTTAGTTCTGTTGTGTAATTTTAAATTTCAATTTAGAATCAGTTAAACTTGTAGAAAATAAAATATTGTTGAAATCTAAATATTTTTATATAATAAAAATGTAAATCATTTTCTGAGTGAGACGTCGTATTTCGTTTGGCCAAATTTGGACTGCTATAGCCCCGTTTATCTTATTTTCGGCGAAATAGCAGCAATTTGGCAATGAATATCGACTTTTGTTAGGACGATCGTATCGCTGATATCTATGTAACATTCTGTCCGTCTCGTCATGCTGATCTCCGTAGTATATTCACTTGTGCATTTCGGAGTCCGATATGCGGCCAAATCTACGGAACGGTTATCTGTATCTATATCTGTTTTGAGCCTTTTGAGTTTCTTGTGTCCATTTATTCACCGTGGGAAAATCAATGGTCACCATCTGTTAACATTCCCATAAATTAACTTTTGGCTTTTGTGATTCCACCTTTTTGATTTATATTGGTTCGTTTCGCTTCTTCACTGTTCATTTACGAAATAATTTATTTATCGTTTATATATATAATAATAATGTGAACCTAATTCTTCTTGCTTTGTCCTGCTCCTATATTTTGTTGCCAATCGCCTCCATGCTCCAGTCTCCACCCACGTCAGTCCGCCCATCATCCTCCTCACACAAAACTGTCGCACGCCAGCACCTTCTACCCTCCACCTACCCAGATCCAACACCTCCCGAATCCATCCCCTAACCAAACAGTTCCACTAAAGTCACCATCTCCCCGCCGACCCCCTCTCTCTTCTCAACCCCAACTTCGACCCAGCCGAGCACCACGACCACCAGCATCTTCCAACACATTGCACCACCCACATACTCCAACGACCAACCTATGGCCTCCAGCCTTCCAATGCAGCAGCTCCCCAACCACCATTTCAACATACGCAATCCCTCCCTCCTTCCACCCACCAGCGACCTGCTCCAACCTTCCACCTGAGCCGAGGCTGCCTTGCTCCTCCGCGCCAACAGCCTACCCAGTACCACATCGAGCACGGCCACACCACAAACAGTTCTCCAACCCTTAGCCAATCCATGCTACCTCCACCTGATATTATAGTATATATATAGTATATGCTGTCTTTTGTCTGTGTTATAAATTTATATATGCATTAAAATTGCATTCTGTGCCTGCTTTCGTGTTATATATATAATATAATGTGTTAGTATATTATGCTTATATTGATGTTTTGAAATAAAAATATCTATGTAATATGTCTATTGCTATCTGATGTTTTGAGCAATTCAAGTCTGACTTGAGTGGATGATTGTCGATTTGAATGGTTCAAAATACTAGGTCGTTATAGTTGGTATCAGAGCTCTAGTTTAGGCAAAACTTAGCATATGGAGTAAAAACCTCATTAGAGATAGGGTAGCAATACTCTAGAATGAGTGGAATCGATTATAGAATCATATTCTTCGAGCTTGAAATTCTTGGTTAGGTTCCTCTTCTATTAGGATTTCTCTTGAAATTCGAAACTTTCCCTTTGTTTTGGAATCCATTCTTGTCCTCCCCTGATCATGTTCTTTTGGATACTGGAGCATCCCATAGCTTCAATCTCAACTGGCAACTTCATACTTATGTGTGACTCATCCCATCGGCGGTCCCGCCAACCTCAGTATGAATTGTAAAGGGGTGAAACTCCTTTACAACCGGCGTCGATTCACCGGATATTTCTAGTTCTCTGTTTTGATGTTGTTATTTCTTGCAAAGCCCGAATCGTTTCTCTAGTAGATGACCCGGGAAATTCTATTGTGATCGAATATCGATTGCCTCATGACTTTGCAGGCAGTCTTATCTTTTCGCTTGATGCTTAGCCTTGTGATCTTGACTTCCCAATAGTCAGAAATCATCCTGATGTCTGGTGAAGTCACACCCCTACCTCCCAAGCTAGAAATTGAATTCCACATCGATCTTATTCCTGGAGTCTCGGTTGACCAAGTTGAGGTCGCCGTGGTTAATATAAATCTATCCACCTTTCTCTTTTGTAATTTAATTATTTTACCTTCCTTCCAAGTCAATCTTAGTTAGAATTCTATTTGATTAGGGTCACTCCAAATTTGAATCTCTATCCATTCTTGAATCATCCTTTGAGAGATCGTATTTGTAATTGATATAAAATATTTTATATTGTGTAAGTTTGATTTGGGGTTTAGATCAATTCGTTTGACCAACGCTATCGATTGGAATTCCAAACACTTGAACAGAGCAAACTGATACAATATTGTTTTCAAATTGGTAAATGGAATAATTTAATGTATAATTATATATAAAGGTATAATTTTCTGAAATTTGATAGTTAAATGAATTGGTTGTTGGAAATGATAATACTAGATTATCATTTATTGTTTGTCAACATTCCTAAACTGTTAACTAATATTGTATGTTATAGGGAGATGGAATTTTAAAACATGGGTTATAAATCTGATGTGCAAAGAAAATGAATTTAAATTAAAGAATTTGAGAATTAAATTTTCGGTGCTTTTAAAAATTTGGTTTTCAAAGTTTTGGAAAAATATATTATTTGAAGGTATTTTCGAATGGAAGTTGTTTTCAAAGAATTTTTAAAAAGAAGTAAATCGGTACTCTCCTCTTTTGTCGTTGGAAAATAATTTCGGTGATGACTGCAGCATCATCGACATTCATTTTCGAGTCTCATAGCGGAGAGACCAGTTAGTAGCTTTGCTACACTTTTATTTGGAAAGTAGATTTGATTTGAATTTCTTGGGTATGATTCGATGTATAATATATATATATATATATATATATATGTATGTATGTATGTATTTATTTATTTCAAATGGTTTAAAGTGAAACCGGGAATTTAACCCTTAAGTTATGTTAAGAAATGGTTCTCAATTTTTGAAATAATGTAAAATTTTGAATAATATATTGGAGTGTCTAAATTAAGAAACGAAATTGAAACAACTTGAAATAGTTGAACTAAGATAAAATTCATTTGTATAATGTTCAATTGCATTGTAAAACATATATAACTGACCTGCAATATTAATAAAGCTAAAATGTTATGTAAATATGTAATTGAAGGTTATACAAGAGAAATTTAAGTAATAAAATGTTCAAACTAAATTCTGCTAATAGAAATATTATAAATAAAAGAGAAATTTGTATAGTGTTCAATTGCATTCGAAAACATTAATAAAACTTAACTGGTATTATATACGCAATAGATGTTCAAAAAATGAAATTTTGTAAAGGGAATTTATATTAGAAAAATTGATTGAGTGGTTATAATAAAAGTTTATACACTTGAAATATGTTACCGAATTTGTTAAGTGAAATAAATTTAATAATAAAAAGAAAAAGAAAATACTATTTGAGTAAATAAATATGAACTTAAGAATAGTTAAAATTGAATTATAAGTGAAATTAACTTAACTGAAGATAAATGGATAAAATAAATGAGTTAAATAAAATAAATTTGTTTTGAAAAAATTTTGTAATAAATGGTAATACATGGAAATCAAATCTATTGATTGAAATACATTGAATTGTAATCAATAAAATATGAATACAATGAATAGTTATTGATTGAATAAAATGGGTTAAACAAAATTGTTGAATACTAATCAATTTAAAAACTAATGAAACTAATATGGTTTTGAATTAATTATGGTATTTTTTATTTCAATCTATTTATTTCTTTCTGGTTGTTTCTATACACCTATCTCGTTCCTTTTTTAGGATGAAAAGTTTTGAGTAGGAGAGAGTGTAACGACCGGTAATTTTTAACGATTTTTTTTATAACATAATTAAATGAATCTTTTTTCTTGAAAATAAAACGATTAAATTTAACAATGAAAATTTGATATTTGTAATACATCTATTTAAACATAGCAAGTATCATACTTCCGTTGGAAAATATGGAAGTTAGTTCTGTTGTGTAATTTTAAATTTCAATTTAGAATAAGTTAAACTTGTTGAAAATAAAATATTGTTGAAATCTGAATATATTTATATAATAAAAATGTAAATCATTTTCTAAGTGAGACATCATATTTCGTTTCACCAAATTTGGACTGCTATAGCCCCGTTTATCTTATTTTCGGTGAAATAGCAGCAATTGGGCAACGAATATTGACTTTTGATAGGATGATCATATCGCTGATATCTATGTACCATTCTGTCGATCTCGTCGTGCTGATCTCTGCAGTATATTCAATTGTGCATTTCGGAGTCTGTTATGTGGCGAAATTCGTTGAACGGTTATCCGTATCTATATCCGTTTTGAGCCTTTTGGGTTTCTTTTGTCCATTTATTCACCATGGGAAAATCAGTGGTCACCAGCTGTTAACATTCCCATAAATTAACTTTTAGCTTTTGTGATTCCGTCTTTTCGATTTATATTGGTTTGTTTCCCTTCTTCACTGTTCATTTGAGAAATAATTTTGTTATCGTTTATATATATATATATAATAATAATGTGAACCTGCTTCTTCTTGCTTTGTCCTGCTCCTATATGTTTGTTGTCCATCACCTCCGTGCTCTAGTCTCCACCTACATCAGTCCTCCCATCATCCTCCTCACACGGAACCACCACACGCCAGCAGCTTCTACCCTCCACCTACCAAGATCTAACACCTCCCGAATCCATCCATTAACCAAATAGTTCCACCGAAGTCACCATCTCCCCGCCGACCCCCTCTCTCTCCTCAACGCCAGCTTCGACCCAGCCGAGCACCGTGACCACCAGCATCTTCCAACACCTTGCACCGCCCACATACTCCAATGACCAACCTACGGCCTCCAGTCTTCCAACGCAGCGGCTCCCCGACCACCATTTTAACATACGTAATCCCTCCCTCCTTCTTGCACCTACCAGCGACCTGCTTCAACCTTCCACCTGAGTCGAGGCTGCCTTGCTCCTCCGCGCCAACAGCCTAGCCAGCGCCACACCGAGCATGGCCACGCCACAAACAGTTCTCCAACCCTTAGCCAATCCGTGCTACCTCCACCTAATATTATAGTATATATATAGTATAAGCTGTCTTTTGTCTTTGTTATAAATTTACATATACATTAAAGTTGCATTCTGTACCTGCTTTCGTGTTATATGTAATATAATGTGTTAGTATTTTTTACTTATATTGATGTTTTGAAATAAAAGTATATATGTAATATGTCTATTGCTATTATTTTTAAACGTGTATATATATAAATATATATAGTTGTTTCAAGGTATATGTTATGTTAGTTATATATCTTATCTGTTTAAGTTTATATATATTATAATAAAGTAAGTTATATTGATTTTATAATAAATATTGATTTTAAAATATAATATGTATGTAAGTTTATATATATGTTTGTATATAGAAGTATATAAGCATTTGGTTTTCAAATATATATATATATATGGAGATTTTATTTTATATGTGTTTGAATTAAATATTTATTTGAAAATATATTTTTTTAAATTGATTTAGAAACAAATATATATATATATAACATATATTTTGTTTCATCGATCTCTAGTCCATCTTGACTTACTTTCTCAATATCGAATTTGTCGCAGCAATTCCTAGCTTGTCGCTGTCCCGCTAGTTCGTGTCTGTATCCATATGCGTGTTTGTGTCATCTTCTTGTTTCTCTAACCTCTAAAGGTGAGCGATCACTCACGATTAACATTCTTATATTTAGTAAATTTAAATCACATGAAATGACGATTGAAATATGCTATTAATATTGAATTGTTAAGTTATTGAATTGTTAAATATGATATGTGATTATCTACAATTGTTCACCTATGACATATGACACCATAAACCGTTGTATATATTATATTTAAATTTGCTACTGATGATATATGCATGTTGTTGATATGTTATATTATTATTATATTTGTTTTCACTCTACAAATTCCCTGTTAGTTTATAATTCCCTATGGGTTGAAATGATACATACTCGAACGATCTTATAGATTAGGGGAAAATCGTTATGGGTTGAAATGATAAACCCAAGTGATTTTCGTTGATTTTGAAATTTTAGGATTGCGGGTTGAAATGATATATACACGTAAATATTTAAATTGCGGATTGAAATGATAAATATCCATATCACTTGACCATAGGATAGAAAATTATATACGGACACTGTTGGTCTATATTTTGAAAATGATTTCCAAAGTTTTGAAAGGAAATATATGGGTTTAATAAATATTGATTTTTAAAATATAATATATAAATGTTATTTTATATATGAAAATTTTAGATTTTTAAAATTATATAGTTTGGAAATTATAATTTATAAGTCAGTTTTGAAAATATATTTTTAAGATTTTACTTATAATTTTATTATTTTAAAAATATATAAAATAAGATTTAATATAAAATAAATTTAATAATAAATTTAATTTAATTAGTATATAATTATGTTTTACGTATTTATTTAAATTTATATTAAAATTTTAAAATAGATTTTGTAATAACTTTGATAAATTAAGGTTGGAAGGAGAAATTAATATTGATTTGCAATTTAATTTGATAAGAATTGAATTTAAATTAGAATTGATTTGGACTTATTGATTTTGAGATTTTAAGGATATGAAATTTATAACTGGTAACTTGGTTTTGATTAAAAGTGACTAAATTAATATTTTCAATTTTAAATAAATTGAAATTGAATATTTAGTTTGATTTAAATGTGTAATTTGAGTTTTTATTTAAATGATTATCAAAGGGATTAGGTGAATGTTTTAAAATTGAATATAATTGAGGTTAGATATTTAATTATTGATTTTTATTTAAACTTGTAATTTGAGATTTTATTTAAATGTTATCAGAAATGATTAAGTGAATATTTCAGATTTAAATAAAGTTAAAGTTGAATTTTGAAATATAAATGAAATTTATAAAATTGAGTTATTGTAAATTGTTGAATATTTAACTTTAAAACCTATTGAATAGGAAAATGGTTTAAATTTATAGTTCAGATCTGGATTTGAATCAATATAAATAAAAAAATGGTTTTATTGAGTATTTGAATTGAATTGTAATTGATGAACTAAGATTGATTTAAATTGAATTTTGGAACTAAAGTTGGTTTGAATCGATTTGTGGACTTGGACGAAACAATACTAAACTATTTTAATATATAAACTATTTTAAATCTATAACCTATTTTAATTATAAACTATTTTTAAATTATAACTATTTTAATATATATAAACCTTTTTAAATTGTTTAAGTTGGAACTGTTATGATTTAGATTAAATGGATTTAAATGCGAATACTTTAATATGATTTCAAAAGTGGTATGATTTCGAATGTGATATGATTTTGAAATAAGTACGATATTTTGATATGAAGTATGAACTGTTTGAAACTATAAATGACCACGGTGTGAAATAACCGTTTGGTTGTTAAAGAGATCGGGATCGGATATTGTCATACTCTCTGCCAATACCGAAAACCACTTTAACAACTATGTACGTGGTGGAGATTGTAGAACGAAGTAGGATGGTTTGGCGATGATTCCATATGAGGTATTAACGCAACCCTGACTCCCGCGAGTCAGCTTGATGTGGCTAAAACAGGAGCCATACCAAGCCAAGTGAGGTCGCACCTCCGATCGGGCACATTTCTTCGATACCATTCTATTACTTTGTGATTTGATTGGGTGCACCTTTGATTTAGGAGTGTCTCGAGGTGGGCGATAGTAGCTGCTATGCGTTACCACCAGTCTTGATCTGCAAAATGGTAGAATCCTACCCTGGGCATTGCCTCGCGTGCCTTGTCACATGCCTTATCGCGCCTTCTATGAGTTTGGTTTGTACTGTACCTATGGAGTGCCCTCTGAGTAAACCACCGGTTTGGTGGAGCTTGAGGTACTGTATAGACTACGGGAATATATAAAATGTGTTAAGGGGGATATGGGTAATGCATTAACGCTATTTTAATACTTTACTTTACCGATAGACATATTATAATAGCGTATATTACTACATAGTAGATAGTTCCACGGATCCTTAGAGGATGGAAATCCCAAACATCCTTTAAGTTACTTGTATTTCAGTTGACATTTCACTTGAGTTGAATTTACCGGTATAAGAATGTTAATCCTGACTCGAGTGTTTTGTGTTTTGCTTTGTGCTCAGGTCAGGCTGAGTGTCACAGCATTTGAGACTCACCTTTGGAGCTTTGGAGCATCGCTTGGAGATCTATCTTCATCTACTCAGCTATTCTGTTATTGCAGTATCTCTAGTCGTTTATGATTCAGACTTCTCAGTTGATTTTGTATTCGAGACTTCTTTGTATTTGAGATTTCTTTTGTATTTTATATCAAACTCTGATGTTTATATAGTAGCTTCATGAACTACTATTTATTTATTCCGCTGCTTATTGTTTATTATTCTGTGTCTATGATTCTGTGATTGATTTGTTTACTGTATATGCTAAGTTTTGCCAAATAAAAATTAACAATCTGAAGTTTTGAGCAATTCAAATCTGACATGAGTGGATGATTGTCGATTTGAACGGTTCGAAATACCAGGTCGTTACACATTATATGCAAGTTTATTATATTCCATTAATATTGGTGTGTTTTTTTATGTTTATTTCCGGGGTATTAACTACTAGACTGCTAGAATCCATCCTAGCAGACTGATTTGAGGATTGCAACCAAATCGTGATGATTTTTTCCCTCATCAAAGAGTTCAACGATCTGTTGCATGAGAATAGTAAGAAATTGGAGGCATGGTGCCATAAGAGCTAGCACCTCAAGGTGGAATTGGGTAGGTGACTACAACACATAAAATAAATGTGTTTTCATAAACGAAAAGGGAAGTGCAACTAAGTGATCGTGTGAAATACACTCACAACTGGTCGTAAGCAGTGCATGAAAAAGACCACACGGGTTTGTCGAGGCAGTTAGTCTATGTAGAGGCTGAACCCATAAGGGGTTACCAACGAATATTCATGTTGAGAACTTAAGGAAGAGAGTTAAGGTACAACTCTCCTTTATGTATGTCAACCTAGTAAAATATATGTACGACTGTTAACTGTTTAGATATACGGTTGAAAAAGTCCATACTATAGTAAACAATGAAATTAGATGACCTCGTAAATATATATACAAATGTTAATTGTTTATAAATGCAGTTGAAAAAGGCGACTATGGAAAATAATTAAATCCGACTTATGAAATCTGAAAATAGTGTACTTGAATTAAGTTGACAACTACTCGTATAATATGGATAGATTGTGATATCCTAGTTTGTTAGAGTTACACCTGTGAGTCACGATGGATAAAGCCATGAAACATGTGTTAAAACCATTTGAATGAACTGTGTGTGGGATATTGTATGGTGTGAGTGACACCAGTAGGGTTGATTGATATGTCACATGTTTATACATAACACCATACTTGTAAGTTATTATTATGCACTGTTATACTCATAGCTACATTTCTAGATTGACTTGAGGTTTGTTATGTATATAACATTGCTGCGGGTCAAGCTAAGGCATTATGTTTTCAAGTTAACTTCTATTGGACTTCAATCTATTTTGATTATTGAATAGTCCGTACGAAATATATATTATGTTAATAAACTACTAAGTTTGAGTTTAGTAACCATCATCTGGAAGCCAAATCTACATCACTATTCAGTTTATTCAGAGGTAAGTAGGAGATGAGTCAATTGAGTAGCTATAGACATATTTGAAGATTGATTACAAGAAGAGTCGTTACATGGATGCTTAAGTTGGTAGTTTTTGGATTGTACATAGTCTACCAAGTTTAAGTGATATATTCTGATTAGTTCGAATATCAGATAGCTTTATATATATATATATGAAAATGTAATATATATATATATGAAAATGTAATATATATATATATAAATATATGTTACCCTTTCGCTGTGATATCGATACCGGTCATCATTTACTTATATGTATTTCTGATATGAGCTATGCAATTCTATAACTCATGTACATTGCCTTGTGTCGAGATGAGATACATATTATTTCGGATGTATTTAGGTATTGAAACATATTAATGTTGACCCAAAGTAATATGCACGAGAGATTGCTCCTTCCATGCCCATTGATTTGAGCAATCGGGCAGTAAACTCCTTTTGATATTTCAGTCATGAGAGCCATGTCATTACAGTGTTATAGTTGCCCTCCTTATAAAAATTTCATTCTCGTTATTCATACGAGTATATATGCACGCCCAGGTGGGCCTGCATTTAATCACAATATGCATGCATTATAGTTGCACATTTGAAAGTAGATTTGACAATGCCATTAGCAATATAAACCGAACCTGAAGCAACGACGGAGAAGACTGAAACAATTGAAGAACATTTGTAGAACCAATAACTTGTAAGCATTCAAGTTTTATCATTTGTTTCTTTTGTTTTGGTTTATTTATACGACTGGATATGGAAATAATACTTGTACTTTTACATGCATGTGCTCTTTTAGCTAATGTGGGCTATGAGCAAAAATATTCTTGGTTGCCTTATGGCAGGGTTGGGCCGGTTGAAACAAATTCGTGCATTAACACCCAAATGCGGAGACATAAAAACAGGCGTATTTGTTCTGGCGTGGAGAAAGCCGGTGCCCATGTCATCGGCTCAATGTACATGCAAGTACAACAATTGCACCGAAATCATAGTCAGCGATCACAATGTATTAGTGCCACTATTAACATATAATAATATCATATCACAAAATCATACTAGTGTCACTACTAGTTTATACAATGAAACTTACATGTCCAATCATACATGTTAAAACAATTCAGGATAGATGTTCCTAATCTTATCCTCTGCCTACCAGGTACAATCATCTACATTGTCACGTCCATGGATGCGAACAAGTTTAATAAATTTGTTCCTTAATTTTTTCATGTCCCGACATATTATCCCTTCGGTCATTTGACACAAGTCAAATTGGTTCCACATACAAGTCCTTAACCACCCTCGATTCCACTACTAAATTTGGGTCGTGCGCGCATTTCCTCAAATGTGATATATGAAAAACATTATGAACCCGCTAAACGACTTAGTAACTCAACTCTATATGCAATTTTACAAATTCTCCCAACCATTTGAAACGGACACACATATCTAGGCACCAATTTCCTCACATTCGCAAAGTGCATAACACCTCGCATCGGTGAAAAATTCACGAACACATGATCATCCATTGCAACCTCTAGTGCTTTTCTCCTCTTGTTGACATAACTATTTTGCCTTGACTACATTGCCTTCATTCTAAAACGAATCAATTTTGCCTTCTCAATAGCATTCCATACCAAGTCGGGGTCTAAGACAAATCTATCTCTTATGTCCAACCAATAAAGGTATGCCTTACAAGGTGTACCATAAAGCACCTTAAATACTCAACCGGTAATTGTTGTTGTAAGCAAACTCTACTAAGTGCACATGATATTCCTAAGATCCTACAAAGTCTAAAACAAGTGCCCTTAACAATGTAGGATAGATTTCACCCTAGAGAGGGGTGAATAGGATGATACTAATAATTATAAAAATTAATGCAGAAATATATAAAATAATTGCAGCACAGATAATAGCAGAATAATAAAAGCAGAAATAGAACAACACAGATTTACCCGGCTTCAGCAAAACCCTGCCTACGTGCTGCCTCCAAGGTTTCTACTAGAAATTAAGTAGTCAGACGCTTACACAGGTAAACTTGCAGCACCTTCTATCGACTAACCTAAATCTACCCTCAAAATCCTACCACAACTCAGCCACTGAGTAGTGAATTCTCGAACTACACCACCGTAGTTCGTCCCCTAGTCACACGACTAGAATTTACAAACGTTTAAAAGAGAAACACAAAATAAAAACACTAAACAAAACTAGAAACCCTACTTTAAAATAAAAGCCCAAAAGCAATTATTTGTCGGCCCAAAACAAGACGCAGTGATTAAAAAAATGTCCCCGTTTTCTTTTTATATTACCGGCTGTATCGTCTCCTTTGTGAAAATGGCTGCCTCGTTGTTCCTCTTTCTTTTTGAAAATTAGGGCTTTTGTGAAATTAGAAATGCCGCCTGTATCTGATCAATTGCAGTGATTATTTGCTCTGTTTGGCTTGGACAATCGATCCTCTAGCTGTGATATGATTTCGATCGCTCCAATTTTATCGAGTTCGAACTAAATTGGTATGTGATTTTCTTTGTTACTCTCGTTGATATGCTTGAACTCGATGCATTGATTATCGATGATGTTAATGGTTTAAATAGGGTTTAATACCCTAAATTTTCGTTCGAATAAATCTTTTGAATTCGTCTGTTACTTTAGTTGGACCGTTCGATTTTGCTTGAATACATATGATTTGTTTAGACTGGTTCAATTCGTATACTCCTTTGCTTGATTATCACGACTTGCGTTTGCTTTGGATTTTGTTCCGTTCTTTTCTCGGATTTGACTTTGGCCATTTGAAATGATAATCTGGACTCTTTCGATTTTTCTTATTTCCTGGTTTTGACTCTGACTTGATCGATTCTTGTTATCACCTTGGTCACCATGGCTTTGACATTGTTATTTAAAATCTGACATGTTTAGATAGAAATTCCTGCGACATTGACTTTGTTCATTCTTTGCATTTAGTTGATCTGGTTGCACTTCATTTCGATGTTGTTACCACTGCCTATTACACACGGCTTCACCCAGTTCATATTGTCAGTTGTGAGCTTGTCTGATTTTCACATATGCATATGTATATACTGTGTATATACATGAGCTAGTTGCTGTTTTTGGACTTGCATTCTTGTACATTTTGTGTGATGCTTTCTGAACTAGATACATGTTAATATATATATATATATATATATATATATATCTGTGTGTGTCTGTATGTGTATGTATGTATACATGTGTATATGACATTGCATATAAACTTGTAAATGTTGAGGCTTGATCTGTTTTTCAGATTTGGAGTTAACTTGTTTTCATTTGAAGCTGTGATGGGTTGTAGTTTGCATTTGCTTCCAATCTAGACTGCTCTTGTTGTAGTCTGATATGCTAGCTCGAGTTGCTTTGAGTCATGTCCTTATGCATACGTATATATATATATATATATGCCATTTTTTTTACTGCATCACTGCATCCTGTCACTGCATATAAATACATGTATATATGTATGTTTGTGATGTCTTCACTTGTTCCTCTTGAAGTCTTCACATGGTTGTTGTGTACCTGCACATTTTTGCTTTAGAAAACTGTCTAGATGATATGTCTGACTACATGTGTATATGTATACATGTATGCAAACATATGTATATATGTATGTGGTCTATTGGTTTTCATGTTCTTGTAGTCTTTTCTATTGAAGTCTGAATGCATTTGCTTCCTTGTTGCATGATCACAGTCACTTGTGCATTTGATTTTTGCACTTGTATTTCCATATAAACTTCGAGTCAGTTCATTGTTGAGTCTACATGTTGTTGTGGTCTTGTAGTCTCTAGTATCAATGTTGCTTTGTATTCCATTTGCATTCTGGAATCTGGTGTACTTGCTGTATGCATGTGTACTCGTTCCTGTTGTAACTGATCATTTTGTAGTCTGTTGAACTTTCTGGTTTACCTATACTGTTAAAATTAAAATCTGCACTTGTATTCAGTTGCACATTTCCTTGAGTCTGGTTGCTTATGTATGTAGTTTGGTTTACCACTTTGTTGTTGCTTCTGAACTGATGAACTCTGGTAGCTATAGTATCATGTTGATCTGCTTCCATTGTTGCCAGGTCTGGTTCCATATGAAGTCTTTTGATATCTGACTGCATTTTATTGTTGCATTGCATCATGTGCATTGCGGTAGCTTGATTGTTTGCAATATTGAGCCGAACTATTCTGGTTCACTGAATGTATATGTATTCACCAACTCACAGGTGGTTTGTACATTTTATTTCTAGTTGAAGTTGTTTCATGACTGCACTGTCAACTGTTCTCATGTGTACACATTTGTGCACTTGTTAGCATGGTCTGATTTTGGATTCTTGTTGCATGAGAACTTGTACTCGACAATTTTGTGATGCTTTTGTATTGCACCTGAGTTGAATCTAGCTTATGGCTCAGGTTTGACCTTGTGCTCACCTATCCCTGCAGTTTTATCAAGTGTATATCGGTGTGCACGACCTTGTGGCATGTACAATGATACACTATGCATGTCATAAGCTGTTCGTGTAAGATGAATTCAAAATAAATGATGACGAACAACCCAAATAACTGAGGCAAATAACATTTTCAAAATACACATTTTATTTTACACTGTATAAAATTACAAATATTTCTTTTTCAATTTTACTGCGTCTGTGTTTATTTTGTAGATAGCTCGGATGTTGGATTCAATTTGGAATAGTGTTGAAGATAAATTCAAGTGAATGGATGATACGTAGTGAGGTGAACATTGTAAATTGAAAATTATGATGTAATTGAAATTGTATTGTAATTGAAATCGTGTATATATAGTGAGAGCTCTAATTTGTACTATTCAAACTTGTAATAAAATATTTGTTTGAATTTATATTCTGTGTTATTTATTTTATTCAGCAAATATTTATTTAATTATGTGAAAATAAAATAGTACAATAACAAATACATTGAAATGAATATATATATATATATATATATATATATATGTTTATTATCATCAAACAAAAATCATATACTAGCATATTCAACAATCTCCCCATTTTGATGATAACAAACATATATTTAAGATTTTGAATTTATTAAATGTATTTGGTCAATAATGAACTCTATTTGCTCCCCCTATTTGAATGCTCCCTCTCTACAACAAAACTCCCCCTTCATATATGCATGAAAATAAATAAAAATATGCAAATAAACCTAGAATGCAAATATAATATAAAATATTTGAACTTTATTCGCCAAAATCTTAAATTTTCTCTCCCCCTTTTGTTATCAACAAAAGAGTAATAGTGTTAGAAAAATAGAGATATAGTGATAGACATTAATACAATATTAATACCCAATCGGGTATAAATATTTAATTTCAATAAAAAATCAAACAAAAATCATAAATACTTTGTTAGGCCCATATTCCACTTTAGAGTGATGTCGGCATATAAGACCATATAGTTGTGTCTATTTGTGGTATATTTATATCAGGAATTTGAATATCTACTAACCATGCATAACCGTTAGGACTTTTAAATGAGATTAGTAGTATTCCCAATTTTTTAAAAACAAAAAAAAACAAATTTCAAGTATCTTCTAACCATGCATAACCATGAGGACTTTTAAATGGGATTAGAATTAACTCGTCTATTTAATAACCAATTTTGATATGTGTTCCATACATGCATAACCGTGAGGACTTTTAAATGAGCATGAAAGCACATAAACAAATATTCCAAGTAATTCACCCATGCATAACCGTGAGGACTTTTAAATGAGAGTGAATACTTTGGAAGTTAAAAAACGAATAATTTCCTGTTTAAAAATACCACATTTTGACATACTATATTGGATTTTGATGAGTGATGGTCGTTAGAAATATGATAGAAATAGAGACGGTCATAGAAATTTTTACCAACAAAAGTTATTATAAATCGTGTTTAAATTTTTAACGAAATTTACTAAATATACTGTCTCAAATCATAATAGATGATTAATATCAACACTCATCACTTTTTTCAATCGCTATTTATCTTTTCGATAATTAGTAGGGAGTCAGATTAGTCAATGTAGCCATTTAAGATCAAGTCAAATTTTCTAAAATGACTAATCTGAAACGAAGTCAACAAAAACTATTTTCTAGAAGGGGTTTTATAAGAAAAAATGTCTGCTAATTGAAAATGAATTAAAATGAAAATTATGCATATATTTTCTTTGAAAACGATGCAACTACTGAATGTCTCAACATAAATCATGTTCCACTAGTAATTTTTCTATCCACTAGATTACCTGTGTAATCTGTATCCGAAATTTTCATTGACTCTAGATTATTATTAGTTGGATGTCATAGACCAGACCGTGAAGTTTCAACAAATACCTTATAATCATTTTACACCTTTTTTTAAAAATGAGATTTATTTGGATGTGACTGAAGCCTTGTAAACAGTAAGCAAAGAACACAATGTCTAGAAGCAGTAAGATGAACAAATATATCCATGTGTATCTAGAATAATCATCAACCAATAAAACACCATCATTAGTCCAAATAAATCTATATGAACTAGTTCAAAGACTCAAGAGGTACTTATAGTGTTCTCTGCATAAAAATATAATTGACCAACAATTTTGCATAAATCAAAATCAACATTCATTTCTTTATCACATAACTGGCTGATTTAAATTGGATTATGGTGTAGATTTTCACATTTAATAAATTATTCAAAATAAATATATCGTTACGTATTTTACCTTCACGATAATTTTTCATTGTTACTCATTGTGATTCTTCCACCTTTGTACTAGGCTAAGGAACTTTGATTTGTTACGGTCGTGTGCCTGGAACAGCCAGAATCCAGCTAACACTGTTGTTGTTCCTTAGCCTACCACCATACCTACACGAGTAAAGATTTTTATGACCTATTTGTTTTTATAGGTCCATGGTTGTTAGTGGCAACAGATTTTGAAAAATATGTTTGTGTTCCAAGACTATTTATATTTGTTCCTTTTGGCACCTAGATTTGTTTGACTTTAAGGGATTTTATATCAGTGCCTTTTGGAACCCAAATTGGAATGGTTTTCACATGTTTGGGTCTATACCAGCATATATTGTGATTGTATCCAGTTTTTCCATAAATTGTGCACTTGGAATTGACTTGATTAATTTCACTTCTAACACGTTCAGATTGATTATACCCAAGTCCTTATCTAACAGTATTAACAGTTTGTTTACCTAATAGCATATTTAACGATCTTTCTCCTTTGGAAAATGTTCCTAAAGTTGTAGACAATTATTGAACTTGTGTTTTGAGAGATTCATTTTCATTCAATAATTGAGTGAACTTTTTAATAGAATTTTCTCTCCAAGTATTTTCACTTTCTTTCAAAATCAGAATTTCATTTTCAAGTGATTTAATTTAATTTCTTATTTTTTAATTTCTTCTTCAATTGATGGACACTTATCACACTTAGGGCACTTGTTTCGGTAGTTTTTAACCAATTGATCGAGCTGTTTATTTTATTCTATCAAACTATCTCTTTATTATTCAATTTTAGCGTATTTCTCCCTAAGTCTTTCAAAACAGCCATTTACTTTATGAAAATATATAAGTAATTCCGAATGAGTAAGTTTTGATACCTCGCTTGGCTCGTCATCATCACTGTCAGTTATATCACCTCGAAGACATAGATCTGCTTTTTCACTCTCACTGCTAGTGCTTTTATCATCTTCATCAGTTTCATCCCAAGTGGCTGCAAAACTTCTCCTTTTCGGTTTCTTTCCTTGGCTAAGTCGATTCTGAGGACAATTGGGCTTGATATGACCAGGTTTATTGCATTTGTGACAAATGATCTCCTGCTCTTCTGAGTTGCCTAGTACTTTGACTATTCTGCTTTTCAGTTGTTGATTTAGAGCTGGATTTCCATACTTGTGATTCCACCTTTTTGATTTCTTTATTAATAGTGCCAATTCTGCTGCTCCATCATCATCATCATCACTTTCGGTTGTTCCTTTAAGAGCTATCGATTTCTTTCGAGTATCACCTCCTTCACGATCTTTCTTGAAGTTCATTTCTAGCTCATATGTTGTGAGATTTTCGATGAGTTCTTCAACTTTGATTTGTTTCTAATCCTTTGATTCTTGAATGGCCGTAATTTTTGCTTCAAAATTTCGTGGAAGGACTTTGAGGATTTTTCGGACTATTTCCAATTCTGTGTATGATTTTCCGAGAGCTTTTGATTTGTATACGAGATTGGAAAGTCGTCCATACATCTCTTTGACATTTTCATCCTTGGCCATTGTGAAGTTCTCGTATTCGCTACTAAGCATGGCAAGGCAAGATTCTTTGACTTGAGATGTTCCTTCGTGAGTCACTTCAAGTGTGTGCCAGATTTCCTACGCAGTTAGACAATGTGAGACACGATTAAATTCAATTTATAATGAATACATAATAGAATTCATAACTTTAGCATTAGCATTATGTAGTTTATTTTCTAGATCTGTCCATTGATCCATCGGTTTTTCAATTTCCTGATTATCTACCACTATAGTTGGTGTCCTATATCTTGTCTCAACAATATTCCAAGCATCAATGGTTTTCAAAAAAAATTCATTCTATTTTTCCAATAAGCATATTCACCGTTGAACATTGGTGGTCTAACTATGGACTGACCCTCAGCAAAAGCATTATTAAAAGAAGCCATTTAAAAAAAATCAAAATTTTTTAAAAATTGGTTTTCGAAAAATCAAAATTTTAAAGAAAAAATTGGTTTTTTTGTTCCTAGCTCCGATCCCACTTGTAGGATCGATTTCACCCTAGAGGGAGGTGAATAAGGTGATACTAAGAATTATAAAAATTAATGCGGAAATATATAAAATAATTACAGCATAGATAATAGCAGAATAATAAAAGCAGAAATAAAACAGCACAGATTTACCCAGTTCGGCAAAACCCTACCTACGTGCTGCCCCCAAGGTTTCTACTAGAAATTAAGTAGTTAGACGTTTACACACGTAAACTTGTGACACCCGCTATCGACTAACCTAACTCTACGCTCAAAACCCTGCCAACACTCAGCCATAGAGTTGCAAATTCTCGAACTACACCACTGTAGTTCTTCCCTTAGTCACACGAATAGAATTTACAAAAGTTTAAAAGAGAAAAACAAAATAAAAACACTAAATAAAACTAGAACCCATACTTTAAAATTAAAAGCCCAAAAGCAATTATTTGTCGGCCTAAAACAAAACGCGGTGATAAAAAAATGTCCCCCTTTCTTTTTATACTATCGGTCGTATCCTCTCCTTTGTGAAAATGGTTGCCTCGATGTTCCTCTTTCTTTTAGAAAATTAGGGTTTCTGTTAAATTGGAAACGCCATTTGTATCTGATCAATTGCAGTGATTATTTGCTCTGTTTGGCTTGGACAATCGATCCTCTAGCTATGATATGATTTCGGTCGCTCCAATTTTATCGAGTACGAACTAAATTGGTATGTTATTTTCTTTGTTACTCTGGTTGATATGCTTGAACTCGATGCATTGATTACCGATGACGTTAATGGTTTAAATCGGGTTTAATTCCCTAAATTTTCATTCGAATAAATCTTTTGAATTCGTTTGTTACTTTAGCTCGACCGTTCGATTTTGCTTGAATACATATGATTTGTTTAGACTGGTTCAATTTGTATATTCCTTTGCTTGATTATCACGGCTTGTGTTTGTGTTTCGTTCTTTTCTGGGATTTGACTTTGGCCATTTGAAATGATAATCTGGTGTAACGACCCGTATTTTTAATGGATCGACAAGTTCGACAGAATTTGGAATTTTAGAGTTTTTGAGCCATTTCAGATTTTAGGCGAAAATGGCTAAGTCTTGAGTCGTGAACGACTTAGTGTAAGTCATGAGTTGTATACGACTTAGGGGATAGGAGCGACTCAGGGGTTTGGCTAGTTAAGGGTGTAAGGATAAGTCGTTTGAACGACTTAAGGGGTAGGCGCGACTTAAGGACTGGGCGAGATAAGGCTTAAGTTGTAACAGTTGAGTCGTGACCGAGTTATCTGATGAGTCGTGACTGAGTTATCTGATGAGTCGTACCCAGGTTATCTGATGAGTCGTACCCAGGTTATTTGATGAGTCGTACCCAGGTTATCTGATGAGTCGTACCCAGGTTATCTAATGAGTCATACCCAGGTTATCTGATGAGTCGTGACCGAGTTATCTGATGAGTCGTGACTGAGTTATCTGATGAGTCGTACCCAGGTTATCTGATGAGTCGTACCCAGGTTATCTGATGAGTCGTACCCAGGTTATCTGATGAGTCGTGGACGAGTTAAGGGATGAGTCGTAGCCTTTGTGATGAGTCGTATACGAGTTAGTAGTTGAGTCGTCTAACCAAGTAAGGCGTGCGCATTTAAGTCATAGACAGGGGGTCTGGTGAGTCGTAGGCGCATGCTATAAGTCGGAGACGACTTAGGAGATAGTTGATTTATCGCGAGTCTTAGGCTGAAGTGTGTTAAGTCGTTGAGTCATAGGGCTTTGAGTCGTGAGTCGTAGACGACTCATGGAGACAGACGAGATAAGGATTTCAGCTATAAATAGGAGGGCTTCTCTTCATTTTTGGGATCCGGATTTTGAAGCGACGAAGTGCTGCCATTTTGAGAGCTCGACTTCTACACTTCTTCACTTCTTTTCTCCACTCTAATCTAGTGCTTCCTTCCATCCAAATCAAAGATCAAGATTGAAGATTCAAGAGCTAAAGTTGAAGATCTTCATCTTTTCAAGAGAGATTTCATCGTTTGAAGCGGATTCGTGATAGATCAAGTTGATCCTTCGCTGTCTAGATCTGAAGCGTATTGATTTGGGTTTGTTTAGGTGATTTGGTGAGTGGTGATTATCTCTCACACGGATCCAAAGGAGTATATCGGATTGTTGGCTCGATTTGGTGTTAAAATAGTGATTTCCATGCATTTTCTTCATCCAAAGTGTAGATCCATATAGATCCATTGTTCATGATGATATTACATCCATTTTATCATATGATAACCTATGCAAGTTCATTCATCAAGTTTGTAGAGATATAATCCATGTTTTCATGCTTATTGGACTTTCAACTCTTTAATTATGAAAATGCCATTATTGTTATAATTGTCTACTTAGATCATTTTTTTTATGCTTGATTGTTTGGATTGATGTTTGATTTGATTGATTGTTATGAACTAGATGATTGATGATTAGATTTAGACCGAAGACGATTCAAAAGCTAAGGGAAAGGCTCTTGAATTGGGAAAGCTGCTCGTGGCATATGTAGCGGGATGATGAAGCTCTTATGCATAGATTTGATGATGTGATGATGAGATGAGGCTTTGCGAGGATGTAATGAAGCGAGGCAATCATGTGATGAAGACTTGGTTTAATCCAGACGGGATCATTCCAAGCATGTTGATAACTCGGTGATATGATTCGAGTTGAGGATAATGAATGGATATGAGAATAGTCGTCGAGGAGGATGACTAGGAGGCTTGGATAGCATCGTTGTTGAAGGTTCTAGCATGCTCTAAGCAAGAGTACGTTTGGGCAGATTCGATAGTCCCAACGGCCAACTGTTGATGGTCGAGTACTCTGGGCAGATTCGATAGTCCTAGGCACGGGCTGCGACGACGTGCGGGAGTTATGTCTAGAACCGGGGTTTTCATTAGCCCTTGATGGACGGCTGAAAGAATGTGCCGGTCATTCAATTAACGGTGATATCGAAGCAATGATAACAGTGATAGCCAGAGTCATGGATGTTTGGTTGTATCGTCATTCGGACTCAAGAGCGGTATTTTCTGGGTGCTTATCTGATTTAGGCCTTGGTACTTGGAAAACATCGCCCTTGACTCGAGTGATAGTAGCTTTACTTTAAATTGTATGCTCTGCTATGTTTCCTTCTACTTAGTGTGTGTCTGGGGGCTATCACTGTAGAATGAGGTTGGAGTGGGAGGGTTGTATTCCTATTCCTTTTCCTTTATGCTCTTTTGGTATGTTGTTAGTTAATTTACTGCTCACTAAGACTGTTGTCTGACTCAAGGCTTTATGTTTTAATTCTTATTTCCTTGGGCTGTTCGTCCATTTTGGGACGGGCAGACTAGGTAGCAGGTGACAGGTGCTGTTCTCTTCTCACGATGCTGATATCGAAGACGAGCTGGAGGGTTGCATATTATCTTCTTATTATATGTACTGGATATTCCGCTGTTTTGTATTCTCTGAGAGATATGTAGTGAGGCCAGATGTATTGACTATGTGGATGCTTGTATTCAACTATTATGGAGTTTTATATGATGTCATTTTGTTCTGTAAAGCTTCACTATACATATGTTCTATTGTATTTTGTCCATGCGCTGTGAGTAATACGATAGATTCTGTTGTTTTAAATCTTACCTTGACAATCGTCCATGGTCGCCTGGCACACTTTACAGCGCTCTATCTTTAGATTCGTTGCAGGGGTCATGGGCGGTCGTCACATTTGGTATCAGAGCATTGGTTAATCGATTTTACCCAACGCTCGCCGTCGTAACTACGTATGAGAGACGTAATTGTATTTTGATGGATGATTACTATATATAATATAGTAGCTTAGTAGAGTTTGAGTCCTTTATGCAGTTGTTTCTCTAGATGTTCTAATCATTCCTTTTTATAGATATTGAGAATGAGTTGAAGAGGGAGACCAGCTGCTAGGGAAGGCCGTGCTACTGAAGAGACTGCTGATTATGCAGCCATGTTCGAAGCTATGATGACTTCGATCATGAGAAGGATACCAGTTCCGGGGGCAGCAGTTGATGTTGGAGTTCAAGTTCAAACTCCTAAACCAGTGGATTTTGCTAAGTTGTGCAAGGACTATACTGCTCTTGGAGGGAAGGTTTTCTTGGGAATAGAATCAACTATCGAAGTCCAGAGATGGATAGATGCTTGTAGAAGGATCTTTGGTGATTTGGGAATTGATGATGCAACTAAGAGGAAGTTGGCATCAAGGCAGCTTCAAGGGAGAGCCTCTGATTGGTGGAACTCTATTACCATCAATACTGCGGAGAAAGAGATTACTTGGGAGCAATTCCAAGTCAGATTTGAAGCTAAGTTCATTTCTACAGCTCAGAAGTCTGTTCTGTTCAAGAGGTTTGTGGAGCTCAAGCAGGGTGGAAGATCTGTTCTTGAGTATGTTTCTGAGTTTGAAGCTTTGTCCAAGTATGCCCGGTCATATATTGAGTTTGCTTACCAGAAGAATGAGAAGTTTGTGACCGGCTTGGATAGTTATCTTGGGAGGCAGTTAGTGGATCATTTAGACGATTCATTTGAGAAGCTTGTGGAGAAAGCTCTTAGGCATGAGAGTCTGTTTCCTAAGGAAGGATCTGTTGTTGCTGTGACTAGGGAGAGTCTAAACCCCAGCAGGGTGGAAACAAGAAGAGGAAGCAGCAGCAGTAGAAGGGTAAGGATGGCCAGAAGAAGCCGAAAGGCGAGGTGACTTGCTACAACTGTCAGCAGAAGGGCCATTTCTCAAAGGATTGTAAGAATCCTAAGGTGCCGATGAAGTGTCATAACTGTGACAAGCCGGGGCATTTCAGGAAGAATTGTCCAGAACCAAGGAAGGACAGGCAGATTGTGCAAGCCTATGCTTTAGGAGCTGTTCCGTCGTCTTCGAAAGCTCCTACTGCTGAAGAGAAGGGAAAGAGTGTGGTTGTTCAAGGTACTCTTTTCCTACGTGGTGTTCCAGTTAGAGTTCTGTTTGATACTGGAGCATCGCATTCGTTTGTTTGTAATGAACTCGTAGGCCGGTTAGGTTTGGCACCGGATATTGTTGATAGGCCATTGGTTGTGACTAATCCAGTTGGGGGTTCGTCTTGTTTGTGTATGTTATGCCGTGGTCTAGTTGTGTCGAGTCATGGTTGCTCTTTTGTTTGTGATTGCTTTGTTCTGAACTTTGCGGGGTTCGGAATTATTTTGGGTATGGACTGGCTTAGGAAGTATGCGGCTAAGGTTGATTGTGAGAGGCTGGAGGTGACAGTCGAGAATGTGGAGGGGCGAAAGATTGTGATACGATGTAAGCATGAGGAAGGCGTCTTCATGAGCTTCATGTATTCGCTAGTTGTTCCACGGGATGGACTGTCTTTAGTGCCAATCGCAAATGGATTCGAGGATGTCTTTGACGAAGTCAAAGGGTTGCCGCCGCATAGAGAGATCGAGTTTCGTATAGATCTAGTTGAAGGAGCCAGACCTGTTGTGATGCCTCTTAGGCGGATGGCGCCTAGGGAACAGCAGGAGTTGAGGGTGCAAGTTGATGATCTTTTACAGAAAGGATTCATTCGGCATAGTGTGTCCGAGTGGGGTGCACCAGTTGTGTTTGCAACCAAGGCAGATGGGTCGTTGAGATTGTGCGTGGATTATTGTGAGCTGAATAAAGTGACAAAGAAGAACAAGTATCCATTGCCGAGGATAGATGACTTGTTTGATCAGCTTCACGAAGCTAAGGTGTTTTCTCAGATGGATTTGGCAACGGGATTTCACCAGTTGAGAGTAGCTAAGGATAGTGTGCCGAAGACTGCTTTTAGGACACCATTCGGTTTCTTTGAGTGGCTGGTAATGCTGTTTGGATTGACTAACGCGCCAGCATATTTTGTGGATCTTATGAATAGAGTGTTCAGAGATCAGTTGAACAAGTTCGTACTTGTGTTCGTGGATGATATTCTGATTTATTCCAGAACGGAAGAAGAGCACAAGACGCACTTGCGTATTGTTTTGGAGATCTTACGGAAACATCAACTGAAGGCTAAGTTTTCGAAGTGTCACTTCTGGAAGAGTGAAGTGAGGTTCTTAGGCTATGTGATTTCTGGAAGTGGAATAGCGGTTGATCCCGCTAAGGTGGCAGCAATCCAGGATTGGGTTAGACCTAAGAATGCATCTGATGTGAGAAGTTTTCTTGGATTAGCAGGATATTATCGACGGTTTATCAAAGACTTCTCCAAGATAGCTGCACCATTAACAGGATTGACGAAAAAGAACCAAGTGTTCTGTTGGGATGCTAAGTGTGAGCAAGCTTTCGGAATCCTGAAAGAGCGATTGACGAGTGCTCCTGTTTTGACTATTCCTAGTGGGAATGATGAGATGGTGGTTTACACCGACGCATGTGGTACGGGACTTGGAGCAGTGCTGATGCAGAAGGATAAAGTTGTTGCGTATGCCAGTCGACAACTGAAGCCGCATGAAAGGAATTACCCAACTCATGATTTGGAATTGGCGGCGATTGTATTTGCTCTGAAGATGTGGAGACATTATCTGTTGGGAGTTCGATTCGAGTTGTTTACGGATCACAAGTCGCTGAAGTATCTTTTCTCCCAAAAGGATTTGAATCTTCGGCAGCAACATTGGCTAGAGTTTTTGGCATCATATGATTTTGGTATAGCTTATACTCCGGGAAAAGGTAACACAGTGGCAGATGCGTTAAGTCGAAGACATGCAGGATTGGGAGCCATGTTTTCTGAATGGAAGAATCTCGAGTATTTAGCTGTATTTGACTTCAGGCCTAGATGCGAATTGGAACCTGAGATGTTGGCAAACTTATCAATAAGACCCACTCTTGTGGAAAGGATTGGCGAGAGCCAAAAGCGAGATGATAAGCTTGTCAAGATTATCCGTGAATTGGAATCTGGATTGGATCCAGAAAAGGATAAAGGATTCGAGGTCGATCGAGAGGGTTGGCTTCGGAAGCAAGGACGACTAGTTGTTCCCGATATAGATGAATTGAGGAGTGAAGTTCTGAAGGAAAGTCATCACTCGAAGTTGACAATTCATCCAGGTGGAAATAAGATGTATCGGGATATGAAGAGAACATACTACTGGGAAGGTATGAAGAAGGATGTTGGAAATTTTATTTCCAAATGTATGAACTGCCAGTTGGTAAAAGCCGAACAGAAGAAGCCAAGTGGATTGCTTCAGCCATTAGAAGTTCCTACATGGAAGTGGGAACAAGTGTCGATGGATTTTATTGATGGATTGCCTAGAACCAGAACGGGAAATGAAGGAATTTGGGTCATTGTGGATCGTCTGACTAAGAGTGCTAGATTCATTCCTGTCCGATCGGCTAGGACTGCATCAAAGTTGGCTGAGTTGTATGTTAAGTGGATAGTTCGATTCCATGGTATTCCGAAAAGTATAGTGAGCGATCGAGACCCATTGTTCACTAGTGGATTTTGGAAGAGCTTCCAGGAAGTTTTGGGAACCGAGTTGTGTTTGAGTACAGCTTATCATCCCCAAACAGATGGTCAGACCGAGAGAGTCAACCGAGTTTTGGAAGATCTCCTCAGAGCTTGTGTTTTGGATTTCAGAGGATCATGGGAAGATCACCTTCATTTGGTGGAGTTTGCGTACAACAACAGTTACCAGTCAAGCATTGGTATGGCACCGTATGAGGCATTGTATGGAAGACCGTGTAACTCTCCAACATGTTGGTTGGAAACTGGAGAAAAGCTGATACTTGGGCCAGAGATGATTCGGCAGACCTCAGATTGTATAGAGATCATTCGGCAACGAATGAAGGCAGCCCAAGACCGTCAGAAAAGTTATGCAGATAAACGTCGAAAGGATTTGGAATTCGACATAGGAGATATGGTTTTTGTAAAGATTTCTCCACTGAAGAATGTTATTCGATTCGGGAAGAAAGGAAAATTGACTCCAAGATTTGTTGGACCATTCCCGATTACCGAGCGGATTGGAAAGCTCGCTTATAGATTGAAGTTACCTGAGAAGATGTCGGGTGTGCACAATGCTTTTCATGTATCATATCTACGGAAGTATGTGCACGACTCGAATACAGTGGTTTCTGCTGATAGCTGTGAAGACTTCGAAGTTGATCCAGTCGATAGAAGACCTCGTAAACCGCTTCGGGTTGTTGAAACCGACACGAAACAGCTTAGGAGGAAGGTAGTTAAGTTGCTCAAGATACAATGGAGTGACGATGATAACGACTGTACGTGGGAGGTGGAAGAGAGGATGAAGGCAGCTCATCCTGAACTCTTCAAGGTATGGCCCTAAGGTGTCGTATCATCTAACAACATTGTAACTTGTTCTAAGTCTTAGAATTCTTTACGCTAAGCTAGAATTAGATGCATGGTTTGCTGATTGTTATGGTTGGTAGGCGTACAGGATAGTCTTCGATTGCTTTGTTTGTTTGGAATTTCGGGGGCGAAATTCCTAAGGGGGAGAGAATGTAACGACCCGTATTTTTAACGGATCGACAAGTTCGACAGAATTTGGAATTTTAGAGTTTTTGAGCCATTTAAGATTTTAGGCGAAAATGGCTAAGTCTTGAGTCATGAACGACTTAGTGTAAGTCATGAGTCGTATACGACTTAGGGGATAGGAGCGACTCAGGGGTTTGGCTAGTTAAGGGTGTAAGGATAAGTCGTTTGAACGACTTAAGGGGTAGGCGCGACTTAAGGACTGGGCGAGATAAGGCTTAAGTTGTAACAGTTGAGTCGTGACCGAGTTATCTAATGAGTCGTGACTGAGTTATCTGATGAGTCGTACCCAGGTTATCTGATGAGTCGTACCCAGGTTATCTGATGAGTCGTACCCAGGTTATCTGATGAGTCGTACCTAGGTTATCTGATGAGTCGTGCCCAGGTTATCTGATGAGTCGTGACCGAGTTATCTGATGAGTCGTGACTGAGTTATCTGATGAGTCGTACCCAGGTTATCTGATGAGTCGTACCCAGGTTATCTGATGAGTCGTGGACGAGTTAAGGGATGAGTCGTAGCCTTTGTGATGAGTCGTATACGAGTTAGTAGTTGAGTCGTCTAACCAAGTAAGGCGTGCGCATTTAAGTCATAGACAGAGGGACTGGTGAGTGGTAGGCGCATGCTATAAGTCGGAGACGACTTAGGAGATAGTTGATTTGTCGCGAGTCTTAGGCTGAAGTGTATTAAGTCGTTGAGTCGTAGGGCTTTGAGTCGTGAGTCGTAGACGACTCATGGAGACAGACGAGATAAGGATTTCAACTATAAATAGGAGGGCTTCTCTTCATTTTTGGGATCCGGATTTTGAAGCGACGAAGTGCTGCCATTTTGAGAGCTCGACTTCTACACTTCTTCACTTCTTTTCTCCACTCTAATCTAGTGCTTCCTTCCATCCAAATCAAAGATCAAGATTGAAGATTCAAGAGCTAAAGTTGAAGATCTTCATCTTTTCAAGAGAGATTTCATCGTTTGAAGCGGATTCGTGATAGATCAAGCTTGATCATTCGCTGTCCAGATCTGAAGCGTATTGATTTGGGTTTGTTTAGGTGATTTGGTGAGTGGTGATTATCTCTCACACGGATCCAAAGGAGTATATCGGATTGTTGGCTCGATTTGGTGTTAAAATAGTGATTTCCATGCATTTTCTTCATCCAAAGTGTAGATCCATATAGATCCATTGTTCATGATGATGTTACATCCATTTTATCATATGATAACCTATGCAAGTTCATTCATCAAGTTTGTAGAGATATAATCCATGTTTTCATGCTTATTGGACTTTCAACTATTTAATTACGAAAATGCCATTATTGTTATAATTGTCTACTTAGATCATTTTTTTTGAATGCTTGATTGTTTGGATTGATGTTTGATTTGATTGATTGTTATGAACTAGATGATTGATGATTAGATTTAGACCGAAGACGATTCAAAAGCTAAGGGAAAGGCTCTTGAATTGGGAAAGCTGCTCGTGGCATATGTAGCGGGATGATGAAGCTCTTATGCATAGATTTGATGATGTGATGATGAGATGAGGCTTTGCGAGGATGTAATGAAGCGAGGCAATCATGTGATGAAGACTTGGTTTAATCCAGACGGGATCATTCCAAGCATGTTGATAACTCGGTGATATGATTCGAGTTGAGGATAATGAATGGATATGAGAATAGTCGTCGAGGAGGATGACTAGGAGGCTTGGATAGCATCGTTGTTGAAGGTTCTAGCATGCTCTAAGCAAGAGTACGTTTGGGCAGATTCGATAGTCCCAACGGCCAACTGTTGATGGTCGAGTACTCTGGGCAGATTCGATAGTCCTAGGCACGGGCTGCGACGACGTGCGGGAGTTATGTCTAGAACCGGGGTTTTCATTAGCCCTTGATGGACGGCTGAAAGAATGTGCCGGTCATTCAATTAACGGTGATATCGAAGCAATGATAACAGTGATAGCCAGAGTCATGGATGTTTGGTTGTATCGTCATTCAGACTCAAGAGCGGTATTTTCTGGGTGCTTATCTGATTTAGGCCTTGGTACTTGGAAAACATCGCCCTTGACTCGAGTGATAGTAGCTTTACTTTAAATTGTATGCTCTGCTATGTTTGCTTCTACTTAGTGTGTGTCTGGGGGCTATCACTGAAGAATGAGGTTGGAGTGGGAGGGTTGTATTCCTATTCCTTTTCCTTTATGCTCTTTTGGTATGTTGTTAGTTAATTTACTGCTCACTAAGACTGTTGTCTGACTCAAGGCTTTATGTTTTAATTCTTATTTCCTTGGGCTGTTCGTCCATTTTGGGACGGGCAGACTAGGTAGCAGGTGACAGGTGCTGTTCTCTTCTCACGATGCTGATATCGAAGACGAGCTGGAGGGTTGCATATTATCTTCTTATTATATGTACTGGATATTCCGCTGTTTTGTATTCTCTGAGAGATATGTAGTGAGGCCAGATGTATTGACTATGTGGATGCTTGTATTCAACTATTATGGAGTTTTATATGATGTCATTTTGTACTGTAAAGCTTCACTATACATATGTTCTATTGTATTTTGTCCATGCGCTGTGAGTAATACGATAGATTCTGTTGTTTTAAATCTTACCTTGACAATCGTCCATGGTCGCCTGGCACACTTTACAGCGCTCTATCTTTAGATTCGTTGCAGGGGTCATGGGCGGTCGTCACATCTGGGCTCTTTTAATTTTTGTTATTTCCTGGTTTTGACTCTGACTTGATTGATTATTGTCATCACCTTGGTCACCACGGCTTTGACTTTGTTATTTAAAATCTAACATGTTCAGATAGAAATTCCTACGACATTAAATTTGTTTATTCTTTGCATTGAGTTGATCTGGTCGCACTTCATTTTGATGTTATTACCACTGCTTGTTACACACAGCTTCACTCAATTCATATTATCAGTTGTGAGTTTGTCTGATTTTCACATATGCATATGTATATACTGTGTATATACATGTGCTAGTTGTTGTTTTTGGACTTGCATTCTTGTACATTTGGTGTGATGCTTTCTGAACTATATACATGTGTATATATATATATGTGAATATGTATACATGTGTATATGACACTGCATATAAACTTGTAAATGTTGAGGCTTGATCTGTTTTTCAGATTTGCAGTTAACCTTTTCAGATTTGGAGTTAACTTGTTTTCATTTGAAGCTGTGTTGGGTTTTAGTTTGCATTTGCTTCCAATCTGGACTGGTCTTGTTGCAGTCTGATATGCTAGCTCAAGTTGCTTTGAGTAATGTCCTTATGCATATGTGTATATATATATATGCCATTTTGTTTACTGCATCACAGCATCCTGTCACTACATATAAATACATGTATATATGTATGTTTGTGATGTCTTCACTTGTTCCTCTTGAAGTCTTCACATGGTTTTTGTGTACCTGCACCTGTTTGCTTTAGAAAACTGTCTAGATGATATGTTTGACTACATGTATATATGTATACATGTATGTAAACAGATGTATATATGTATCTGGTCTAATACTTTTTATGTTCTTGTAGCCTTTTCTGTTGAAGTCTGAATGAATTTGTTTCCTTGTTGCTTGATCACGGTCACTTGTGCATTTGATTTTTGCACTTGTATTTCCATATAAACTTTGAGTCAGTTCATTGTTGAGTCTACATGTTGTTGTGGTCTTGTAGTCTCTGGTATCAATGTTGCTTTGTATTCCATTTGCATTTTGGAATCTGGTGTACTTAATGTATGCAATGTGTGCTGGTTCCTGTTGTAACTGATCATTTTGTAGTCTGTTGAACTTTATGGTTTACCTATACTGTTAAAATTGAAATCTGCACTTATATTCAGTTACACATTTCCTTGAGTCTGGTTGCTTATGTATGTAGTCTGGTTTACCACTTTGTTGTTGCTTTTGAACTGATGAACTCTGGTAGCTGTAGTATCACCTTGATCTGCTTCCATTGTTGCCAGATCTGGTTCCATATGAAGTCTTTTGATATCTGACAACATTTTGTTGTTGCATTGCATCATGTGCTTTGAGGTAGCTTGATTGTTTGCAATATTGAGCCGAACTGTTCTGGTTCACTACATGTATATGTATTCACCAATTCACTGGTGGTTTATGCATTTTATTTTTGGTTGAAGTTGTTTCATGACTCCACTGTCGACTGTTCTTATGTGTACACATTTGTGCACTTGTTAGCATGGTCTAGTTTTAGATTCTTGTTGCATGAGAACTTGTACTCGACAATTTTGTGATGCTTTTGTATTGCACCTGAGTTGAATCCAGCTTATGGCTCGGGTTTGACATTGTGCTCGCCTGTCCCTGCAGTTTTATCAAGTGTATATAGGTGTGCACAACCTTGTGGCATGTTGGCATGTACAGTGATACACTGTGCATGTCATAAGCTGTTCATGTAAGATGAATTCAAAATAAATGATGACGAACAACCTAAATAACTGAGGCAAATAACATTTTCAAAATACACATTTTATTTTACACTGTACAAATATTTCTTTTTCAATTTTACTGCGTCAGTGTTTATTTTGTAGATAGCTCGGATGTTGGATTCAATTTGGAATAGAGTTGAAGATAAATTCAAGTGAATGGATGATACGTAGTGAGGTGAACATTGTAAATTGAAAATTATGATGTAATCGAAATTGTATTGTAATTGAAATTGTGTATATATAGTGAGAGCTCAAATTTGTACTATTCAAACTTGTAATAAAATATTTGTTTGAATTTATATTCTGTGTTATTTATTTTATTCAGCAAATATTTATTTAATTATGTGAAAATAAAATAGTACAATAACAAATACATTGAAATGAATATATATATATGTTTATTATCATCAAACAAAAATCATATACTAGCATATTCAACAATCTCCCCATTTTGATGATAACAAACATATATTTAAGATTTTGAATTTATTAAATGTATTTGGTCACTGATGAACTCTATTTGCTCCCCCTTTTTGAATGCTCCCTCTCTACAGCAAAACTCCCCCTTCATATATGCATGAAAATAAATAAAAATATGCAAATAAACCTAGAATGCAAATATAATACAAAATATTTGACCTTTATTCGCCAAAATCTTAACTTTTCTCTCCCTTTTATTATCAACAAAAGAGTAATAGTGTTAGAAAAATAGAGATATAGTGATAGACATTAATACAATATTAATACCCAATCGAGTATAAATATTAAATTTCAATAAAAAATCAAACAAAAATCATAAATACTTTGTTAGGTGCATATTCCACTTTAGAGTGATGTCGGCATATAACACCTTATAGTTGTGTCTATTTGTGGTATATTTATATCAGGAATTTGAATATCTACTAACCATGCATAACCGTTAGGACTTTTAAATGAGATTAGTAGTATTCCCAATTTTTAAAAAACAAAAAAAAAACAAATTTCAAGTATCTTCTAACCACGCATAACCATGAGGACTTTTAAATGGGATTAGAATTAACTCGTCTATTTAATAACCAATTTTTATATGTGTTCCATACATGCATAACCGTGAGGAGCATGAAAGCACATAAACAAATATTCTAAGTAATTCACCCATGCATAACCGTGAGGACTTTTAAATGAGAGTGAATACTTTGGATGTTAAAAAACGAATAATTTCCTGTTTAAAAATACCACATTTTTACATACTATATTGGATTTTGATGAGTGATGGTCGTTAGAAATATGATAGAAATAGAGACGGTCATAGAATTTTTACCAACAAAAGTTATTATAAATCTTGTTTAAATTTTTAAAGAAATTTACTAAATATACTATCTCAAGTCATAATAGTTGATTAATATCAACACTCATCACTTTTTTAATTCACTATTTATCTTTTCGATAATTAGTAGGGAGTCAGATTAGTCAATGTAGTCATTTAAGATCAAATCAAATTTTCCAAAATGACTAATCTGAAACGAAGTCAACAAAAACTATTTCTAGAAGGGGATTTATAAAAAAATGTATACTAATTGAAAATCAATTAAAATGAAAATTATGTAGATATTTTCTTTGAAAACGATGCGACTACTGAATGTCTCAACATAAATCACATTCCACTAGTAATTTTTCTATCCACTAGATTACCAGTGTAATCTGCATCCGAATTTCCCATTGACTCTAGATTATTATTAGTTGGATGTCATAGACCAGATCGTGAAGTTTCAACAAATACCTTATAATCATTTTACCGCTTTTTTTTTAAATGAGATTTATTTGGATGTGACTGAAGCCGTGTACATAGTAAGCAAAGAACACAATGTCTAAAAGCAGTAAGATGAACAAATATATCCATGTTTATCTAGAATAATCATCAACTAATAAAACACCGTCATTAGTCCAAACAAATCTATATGAACTAGTTCAAAGACTCAAGAGGTACTTATAGTGTTCTCTGCATAAAAATATAATTGACCAACAATTTTGCATAAATCAAAATCAACATTCATTTCTTTATCATATAACTGGCTGATTTAAATTGGATTATGGTGTAGATTTTAACATTTAATAAATCGTTCAAAATAAATATATCGTTACCTATTTTACCTTCACGATAATTTTTCGTTGTTACTCATTGTGATTCTTCCACCTTTGTACTAGGCTAAGGAACTTTGATTTGTTGCGGTCGTGTGCCTGGAACAGCCAGAATCCAGCTAACACTGTTGTTGTTCCTTAGCCTGCCACCATACCTACACGAGAAAATATTTTTATGACCTATTTGTTTTTATAGGTCCATGGTTGTTAGTGGCAACAGATTTTGAAAAATATGTTTGTGTTCCAAGACTATTTATATTTGTTCCTTTTAGCACCCAGATTTGTTTGACTTTAAGGGATTTTATATCCGTGCCTTTTGGAACCCAAATTGGAATGGTTTCACGTGTTTGGGTCTATACCAGCATATATTGTGATTGTATCCATTTTTTCCACAAATTGTGCACTTGGAATTGACTTGATTAATTTCACTTCTAACGCGTTCAGATTGATTATACTCAAGTCCTTGTCTATTAACAGTTTGTTTCCCTAATAGCATATTTAACGATCTTTCTCCTTTGGAAAATTTTCCTAAAGTTGTAGACAATTGTTGGACTTGTGTTTTGAGAGATTTATTTTCATTCAATAATTGAGTGCACTTTTTAATAGAATTTTCTCTCCAAGTATTTTCACTTTCTTTCAAAATCAGAATTTCATTTTCAAGTGATTTAATTTTAATTTCTGATTTTTTAATTTCTTCTTCAAATGATGGATACTTACCACACTTAGGGCACTTGTTTTAGTAGTTTTTAACCAATTGATCGAGCTGTTTATTTTATTCTATCAAACTATCTCTTTGTGATTCAATTTTAGTGTATTTCTCCCTAAGTCTTTCAAAACAGCCATTTACTTCATGAAAATATATAAGTAATTCTGAATGAGTAAGTTTTGATACCTCGCTTGGCTCGTCATCATCACTATCAGTTATATCACCTCGAAGACACATATCTGCTTTTTCACTCTCACTACCAGTGCTTTTATCATCTTCATCAGTTTCATCCCAAGTGGCTGCAAAACTTCTCCTTTTCGGTTTCTTTCCTTGGCTAAGTCGATTCTGAGGACAATTGGGCTTGATATGACCAGGTTTATTGCATTTGTGACAAATGATCTCCTGCTCTTCTGAGTTGCCTAGTACTTTGACTATTCTGCTTTTCAGTTGTTGATTTAGAGCTGGATTTCCATACTTGTGATTCCACCTTTTGAATTTCTTTATTAATAGTGCCAATTCAGCTGCTCCATCATCATCATCATCACTTTCGGTTGTTCCTTTAAGAGCTATCGATTTCTTTCGAGTATCACCTCCTTCACGTTCTTCCTTGAATTTCATTTCTAGCTCATAAGTGGTGAGATTTCCGATGAGTTCTTCAACTTTGATTTGTTTCAAATCCTTTGATTTTTGAATGGCCGTAACTTTTGCTTCAAAATTTCATGGAAGGACTATGAGGATTTTTCGGACTATTTCCCATTCTTTGTATGATTTTTCGAGAGCTTTTGATTTGTATACGAGATTGGAGAGTCGTCCATACATCTCTTTGACATTTTCATCCTTGGCCATTGTGAAGTTCTCGTATTCGCTACTAAGCATGGCAAGGCGAGATTCTTTGACTTGAGATGTTCCTTCGTGAGTCACTTAAAGTGTTTGCCAGATTTCCTACGCAGTTAGACAATGTGAGACACGATTAAATTCAATTTGATCTAATGAATAGATAATAGAATTCATAGCTTTAGCATTAGAATTCTGTAGTTTATTTTCTAGATCTGTCCATTGATCCATCGGTTTTTCAATTTTCTGATTATCGACCACTATAGTTGGTGTCATATATCCTGTCTCAACAATATTCCAAGCATCAATGGTTTTCAGAAAAAATTTCATTCTATTTTTCCAGTAAGCATATTCACCGTTGAACATTGGTGGTCTAACTATGGATTAACCCTCAGCAAAAGCATTATTAAAAGAAGCCATTTAAAAAAATCAAAATTTTTAAAAATTGGTTTTCAAAAAATCAAATTTTTAAAGCAAAAATTGGTTTTTGTTCCTAGCTCTGATCCCACTTGTAGGATCAATTTCACCCTAGAGGAGGAGTGAATAGGGTGATATTAATAATTATAAAAATTAATGTGGAAATATGTAAAATAATTGCAGCACGGATAATAGCAGAATAATAAAAGCAGAAATAGAACAACACAGATTTACCCAGCTTCGGCGAAACCCTGCCTACGTGTTGCCCCCAATGTTTCTACTAGAAATTAAGTAGTCAGACGCTTACACAAATAAACTTGCGACATCCGCTATCGACTAACCTAACTCTACGTTCAAAACCGTGCCCCAACTCAGCCACAGAGTTGCGAATTCTCGAACTACACCACCGTAGTTCGTCCCCTAGTCACACGACGAGAATTTACAAACGTTTAAAAGAGAAATACAAAATAAAAACACTAAACAAAACTAGAAACCTAATTTAAAATTAAAAGCCCAAAAGAAATAATTTGCCGGCCCAAAATAAAAGTAGTGATAAAAGAAATGTCCCCCTTTTCTTTTTATATTATCGGTCGTATCCTCTCCTTTGTGAAAATGGCTGCGTCGATGTTCCTCTTTCTTTCTGAAAATTAGGGCTTCTGTGAAATTGGAAACACCGCCTGTATCTGATCAATTGCAGTGATTATTTGCTCTGTTTGGCTTGGACTATCAATCCTCTTGCTGTGATATGATTTCGATCGCTCTAATTTTATCAAGTTCGAACTAAATTGGTAAGTGATTTTCTTTGTTGCTCTCGTTGATATGCTTGAACTCGATGCATTGATTACCGATGATGTTAATGGTTTAAATTGGGTTTAATTCCCTTAATTTTCATTCGAATAAATCTTTTGAATTCGTCTATTACTTTAGCTCGGTCGTTCGATTTTACTTGAATACATATGATTTGTTTAGACTGGTTCAATTCGTATATTTCTTTGCTTGATCATCACGGCTTGCGTTTGCTTTGGATTTTGTTCCGTTCTTTTCTAGGATTTGACTTTGGCCATTTGAAATGAAAATCTGGACTCTTTCGATTTTTGTTATTTCCTGGTTTTGACTCTGACTTGATCAATTCTTGTTATCACCTTGGTCACCACGGCTTTGACTTTGTTATTTAAAATCTGACATGTTCAGATAGAAATTCCTACGACATTGACTTTGTTCATTCTTTGCATTGAGTTGATCTGGTGGCACTTCATTTCGATGTTGTTACCACTGCCTGTTACACACGGCTTCACACAGTTCATATTGTCAGTTGTGAGCTTGTCTAATTTTCATATATATATATATATATATATATATATATATATACACTATGTATATACATGTGCTAGTTGCTGTTTTTGGACTTGCATTCTTGGACATTTGGTGTGATGCTTTCTGAACTATATACATGTATATTTGTGTGTGTGTGTGTGTGTACATGTGTATATGACACTGCATATAAACTTGTAAATGTTGAGGCTTGATCTGTTTTTCAGATTTGGAGTTAACTTGTTTTCATTTACAGCTGTGTTGGGTTGTAGTTTGCATTTGCTTCCAATCTGGATTGGTCTTATTGCAGTCTGATATGCTAGCTCGAGTTGCTTTGAGCCATGTCCTTATGCATATGTGTATATATATGCCATTTTGTTTACCGCATCACTACATCCTGTCACTACATATTAATACATGTATATATGTATGTTTGTGATGTCTTCACTTGTTCCTCTTGAAGTCATCACATAGTTGTTGTGTACCTGCACCTGTTTGCTTTAGAAAACTGTCTGAATGATATGTCTGACTGCATGTATATATGTATACATGTATGCAAGCATATGTATATATGTATGTGGTCTATTGGTTTTCATGTTCTTGTAGTCTTTTCTGTTGAAGTCTGAATGAATTTGTTTCCTTATTGCTTGATCACAGTCACTTGTGCATTTGATTTTTGCACTTGTATTTCCATATAAACTTCGAGTCGGTTCAATGTTGAGTCTACATGTTGTTGTGGTCTTGTAGTCTCTAGTATCAATGTTGCTTTGTATTCCATTTGCATTCTGGAATCTGGTGTACTAGCTGTATGCATGTGTGCCGGTTCCTGTTGTAACTGATCATTTTGTAGTTTGTTGAACTTTCTGGTTTACGTATACTGTTAAAATTGAAATTTGCACTTGTATTCAATTGCACATTTCCTTGAGTCTGGTTGCTTATGTATGTAGTCTGGTTTACCACTTTGTTGTTGCTTCTGAACTGATGAACTCTGGTAGCTGTAGTATCATGTTGATCTGCTTCCATTGTTTCCAGGTCTGGTTCCATATGAAGTCTTTTGATATCTGACTGCATTTTGTTATTGCATTGCATCATGTGCTTTGCTGTAGCTTGATTGTTTGTAATATTGAGCTAACTGTATTGGTTCACTGCATGTATATGTATTCATCAATTCACCGGTGGTTTATACATTTTATTCTGGTTGATGTTGTTTCATGACTCCACTATCGACTGTTCTCATGTGTACACATTTGTGCACTTGTTAGCATGGTCTGGTTTTGGATTCTTGTTGCATGAGAACTTGTACTCGACAATTTTGTGATGCTTTTGTATTGCACCTGAGTTGAATCCAGCTTATAGCTCGGGTTTGACCTTGTTCTCACCTATCCCTGCAGTTTTATCAAGTGTATATCGGTGTGCACGGCCTTGTGGCATGTACAGTGATACACTATGCATGTCATAAGCTGTTCGTGTAAGATGAATTCAAAATAAATGATAACGAACTACCCAAATAGCCGAGGCAAATAACATTTTCAAAATACACATTTTATTTTACACTGCACAAATATTTCTTTTTCAATTTTACTACGTCGATGTTTATTTTGCAGATAGCTCAGATGCTGGATTCAATCTGGAATAGAGTTGAAGATAAATACAAGTGAATGAGTGATATGTAGTGAGGTGAACATTGTAAATTGAAAATTGTGATGTAATCGAAATTGTATTGTAATTGAAATTGTGTACATATAGTGAGAGCTCAAATTTGTACTATTCAAAGTTGTAATAAAATATTCGTTTGAATAAAATATTTGTTTGAATTTAAATTCTGTGTTATTTATTTTATTCAGCAAATATTTATTTAATTATGTGAAAATAAAATAGTACAATAACAAATACATTTAAATGAATATATATATATGTTTATTATAATCAAACAGAAATCATATACTAGCATATTCAACAAACAAACCCTCTAATACACAGTTCATCCTTTATGTTTTGACCATCTATCTATGGCTGATAAGATGTACTCAAGTTCAATTCTATGATCAATATAACTAATAATCTGTTTGGAATCCTATGTCGTCTCACAACATTCTTCATGTACAGCATCGCTAAATAGGTTATCGTCCATGTTGTCTTAATTTGTATAAAATGGGCACTCTTGGTAAATCTGTCGACTATTACCCAAATGCTATCATTTTCTATTCTCGACCTTGTATAACCCATCTATAAAATCCATGGATACTGAGTCCTACTTTAAAGTCGGTACTTCCAATGGTTAAAGTAAACCGCTTGGATTTTGATGCTCAGCTTTTACTTGCTTACATGTGAAACACCTCTTCCCACATTCTATGATATCTCTTTTCATCCCTTTTCAAAAGAATACTCGCATCATGTCACGATACATCTTCGCACCCTCGGGATGAATTGCAAACACAGACCGATGACTTTCTTCCAAGACCCCCTTCCGACTATTTACATTCAGAACACATAGTCTTCCTTCTTTCCTAAGACATCCTTTCGAGTCTATCTTGATGTAACATCCCCCTACTTGGAGGCAAAAACTAACGGCTACAGATGTTGCGGTCATCCATAGTTATTAATCTTCGTGACCAAATACTTTGGTGGTAGATACATTGATACACAGATCACAAGAATATGGAAAAAATTTAACAATTCAAAAACATATTTCCACAGTCAGATTAAAACATTTCATGTTCATTGCATAATCCCACTATACATTGACCACGTTCAGCAAATTATAACTATTACAATTACGCTAAGAGCGACATATGAAGATGCCCCCTTGATTGATCAAAGTATATAGTAAGGCTATTAAATCTGCCTTTACAAATAAACACACTGCGAAAAAGAAACTCTAAATAACTATCTGCCTCCTGCACGCCTCCGAAAGTTTTATTCGTCAAAGAAGAGAACCTTAACTCTCAAACTACTCAAAATCAATTGAGCAACCCGAGAGTTTAAGGGGAAAACAAAAACTTCGAGTCAGACATAAAGCCTGGTGTGATTAATAACCAAACGTCTCAATCGTTTTAGATATCTAGTGAGACCATGCTGCTTAACGGAACGGGTTTTCCCTTCACTAGTATCCCAAAACTTTTATAAAACCATATTTTGTGCTCCTACATCCATAATGGTTAAAACAATCGTTTAAAATAATTATGATGATATGCATACTTGAAAACAATAAGGATTTCCCCATCCCATATTCGATTTTAATTGCCTCAAAGAGGGACTATCCATCCCATATTCATTTTTCTTAGGATGATGCGGACAATCCATCTCACAACTCATAGTTTTCCTAGGATGACTATAAACCCTTCATTAACCATATAGAGACTATCCATCCCTAATATGACGTTGACTATCCATCAACCATCCCATAGTTTTCCTAGGATAACTATGAATCCTTCTTCAATCATATGGAGACTATCCATCTCCAGCTTGATGTTGACTATCCATCAAACATCCCATAGTTTTCCTAGGATAACTATGAACCCTTCACTTGGCCACTTAACTCATGTTATCCCCATGAATCTAATTATCTCATGTTATCCACATTATTAACCTATTTCCATTAGTATCCCTAATTTAGGTTATATTCATTTATAACTTACATTGGTATCCCCCAATGGTTGTCAAAACATAATAGTATTGATATACCCAACTATTGTGTTGAACTCATTAAACCCACCCAGTATCCCCAAGGTTAAACAACATTTTATAAGTTTAAAGAAACAATTTTCCAACCCCTTCGAAAGTATCCCCTTCGAAAGTTTTGCTTTCGACCCTTTCGAAAGAAACCTTCGACCCCTTCGAAAGGTTTGATTTCGACCCCTTCGAAAGCATAAACCATAAATTTTAAAACAATAGGCTCCAACCTTTATAATACTTTAAAACCCCTCCATCGAAACCTTTAGACTATGTTGAATTATTATTATATAAGGGTAGAAGCATAGCTTCAAAACCACTTGAAAGTATCCCTTTCGAAAGCATTGAAGGTTACCCTTCAAGTCCTTTGAAAACCAAACCTTTCGAAACCATTGAAAATCAAACCTTTCGAAACCATTGAAAATCAAACCTTTCGAAACCATTGAAATTCAAACCTTTCGAAACCATTGAAAGTCAAACCTTTCGAAACAATTGAAGGTCAAACCTTTCGAAAGTTTTGGGTTTGTACTTAAAAATATTACTTTAGGTCATAGTGAAAATAGGTGAAAGTATCTCTTTCAAAATCAAACTTTTATTATATAAAATACTGGGGAAGATAATTAAACCTTTCGACTACATCGAAAGCTTCTGCTTTCGTCCCCTTCGGAAGGCTTGTGAAAAGGCTTGTATTTTTATAAACAATTAAACCTTTTGACAATGTTGAAAGCTTCTGCTTTCGACCCCTTCGGAAGGTTTGAACAAAAATAAAGGTGGCGGCTCTCTTTCAAAAATCTCTTTGAAAAACCTTTCGAAATCATAGCTTTCGACCTTTTCAAAAGCAATCATAGCTTTCGACCTTGTCGGAAGCTCTTTAAAATAGGCAAGTGCTTTCATTTTTCAAATCAAAGTAAACTAAGGGACTATCTCCTTCGAAAGCAACCCTTCGACACCATACCTTTCGACTTGGTCCAGTTCACTATGTACCACCTGAATGATATCATGCGCATTGCTTTCGACCTTGTTGGTTAATGAAGTCAAAAGGTCTTAGTCGAAAGGTTTGCCAAAGAAGGCGGAACAACCTTTTCTGGGTAAAATCTGATTTTTCCAAAATAAGTAAACTTTTTGTAACAAACTTGCATACTTGTAAACATTTGATTGGCTTTCACTAACATTTAAATAATTTGGATAATATTTGCTGCATTTTCTCAGATCTAAAATCAAGTTAACTTTTAACAAATAAGCCCTTCCTCTTATAAAAACAATTAAATCATTTAGGTCCTCCTTTCGAAATAATTTAATTTCCATACTAAATCACTTAGTAAAAATCCCCAAAAAAATTCCTGAAATTTATTTTAAACATGTTGTCTAACATATCAAAATTTCAGACCCAAATTCTTAATATATTTTCCAAAATAAATTTATAAACCCAAATAACCATATTTTCCTTTGAAAATTTATAACTAATTCTCCACGGCTTGGAAAATTATGAAAATTGAAACCCCATTTCAAAATTATTTTTTCTATAACATATAATTTTCCTATGACATTTAAAAATCATTAAGTCTCGGTTTTACCCTAAAACCGGATATGTCTCCTTTAAATAATCATGCTTAAACGTATATAAATCAAAAATCCAACATATCTTCATTCAATATATCATAAACATAGATTTACCCTTAAATCTGAAACCATATGATTATAAAACCAAAATAGAAATGTAGAAATTATTATTCACCTTAGATTGGATAAGGAAATTGAAGTTTGATTGAGATTGATTTCTTCTAGCTTGATCCTAAGCTTTACTTTGATTTTCTCTTCTCTTCCTAATGGCCGGCCTTACTCTTCTTCTTACGGTTGTTATTTTATTTGACATAAAAATGAACGTGTTTGGCCTAATGAAAATGGTCTATAAGGGGAATGTGGGTGGCAATTTACCCTAATACCCTTATGATCAATTGTTTAATACTTAACCATTTATAAGCTCATTTGTTTATATAAGCACGGCACTTAGTTTATTAATCAACCTCAATCCCCTTATCTGCATTATTCTATTTAATTTATCCAATTAAATGTCCTGAATAATGTTATACAAAAATCAGGGGTGTTACAGGCTCCCCTCCTTAAAGAATTTCGTCCTCGAAATTCAGTAAGGACTACAAACATGCATAACAATCATGCAAACAAAAGCTAGTATATCCTACCAGCCAATAAGTCTATATAAAACAAATATAGAACATACCCTCATAACAACCTAGGATAAGTATCCCTAATCATGTCCTTTGTTTCCCAAATACGGTCTTTCTTGTTGTTGCTCCATTGAACTTTCACCACTTTGACTGTCTTGGTCCTCAATCTCTTCTCATCTCTCACTACAACCCGAACTGGTTGTCTAACAAAAGTCAAATCAGGCTCTACTACCAAATCCTTCAACTCTGTCTGAGGAATAGTAGCCTCTGGATCATGCACATACTTGCGAAGATGAGACACATGGAATACATTATGGACACCTACCATACTGCTCGACAACTCTACTCTGTACGCGAGCTTTCCAATCCTTTCTATAATCTGGAATGGACCAACATACCGCGGGGACAACTTTTCTGACTTTCCAAATTGTACCACATCCTTCATCGGTGATACTTTAATGAAAACCATGTCTCCCTCTGAGAACTCTAGGTCTTTACGCCTCTTATCTGCATAACTCTTCTGCCTAAATTGAGCTTCCTTCATCTGTCCTCGGATTAACTCAATCGTTTCTGACGCCTCTCTAACCAAATCTGGACCTAAGATAACTCTGTCTCCAGTCTCCAACCAACATACTGGAAATTTGCATGGCCTTCCATACAAAGCTTCAAAAGGGGCCATTCCTATACTATTCTGATAACTATTATTATAGAAAAACTCAATCAAATGTAAGCGATCTTCCCAAGATCCACTAAAGTCTAGCACACAAGCCCTCAATAAATTTTCGAGTACCTTATTGACTCACTCTATCTGCCCATCTGTCTGTGGGTGATATGTTGTACTCATCTTGAGCTTGGTACCTAATACCTCTTGTAGACTCCTCTACAATTCTCTAGTGAATAATGCATCTCTGTCGCTGACTATGCTACTTGGAATCCCATGAAGTCTAACTATGTTCTTCATGAACAACTTAGGTAAAGCAGGTGCCATCTTGGTTGACTTTACCGGAATGAAATGAGTACTCTTGGTCAGCTTGTCCACAATAACCCTTATGCTTTCATTTCCTCTCCTTGACATTGGCAACCCATCTATAAAATCCATCGATATCGAATCCTATTCCGGACTGGAATATCTACAGGCTAAAGTAACCCACTTGGTTCCTGATGTTCGGCCTTCACTTGTTGACAGTTAACACACTCCCTAACCCACAAGCAACATCCCTCTTCATGCCTTCCCAATAAAAGCACCTTTTCATATCTTGATACATCTTGGTCCCTCTAAGATGAATCGTAAACTTGGATCGATGACATTCCTCAAAAACTTCTCTTCTTAAGTTCTCTACATTCGGGACCCATAATCGTCCTTTCTTTCTCAACCATCCCTTTAGTCAAGACTAAAATCCTTTAGGTCATCAATTTCTGATCCGACCTCAAGCCTTCTAATCCTCTAGGCTAAAACTGGATCTTCTCTCTGCTTAGAAACTATCTTTTCGATCAGCACTGGTCGAACTTCTAGACAAGATAATATGGCAGTACCCTAACTGGAACTAGTAGTAGATCTCAACTACACACCACAACTGGCTAAAGCTTCTAGATCCTTCCATTGTACCAACGTCGCTAATACCACATTCTGATGTCTTCTACTGAGAGCATCTGCTACCCTATTTCCTTTCCTAGGAGTAAACTCTATACCGAAATCATAAGCAGCCAAAAACTCTAGCCATCTCTGCTGCCTCATATTCAACTCCTTCTGAGAGAATAAATACTTTAATGACTTATGATCGGTATACAACTCAAATCTCTCTCCTAAGAGATAATGCCTCCAAATCTTCAAAGAAAAAATCACTACAACCAACTCCAAGTCATGAGTAGGGTATCTTACTTCGTGGGTCTAAGCTGCCTAGATGCGTAAGCAATAACTTTGCCCTTCTGCATCAATACTGGTTCCAATCTAGTCCCACACGCATCTGTGTATACTGCCAACCCTTGGTTACCATCTGGGACTACTAACATTGGTGCATTGGTTAAGAAATGCTTTAACTCAAGGAATGCTTCCTCACATTTGTCGGACTAAACAAACTTCACATCTTTCCTGGTCAACTTAGTCAAAGGCGCTGCTATCCGCGAGAAATCCTTAATGAATCTCCGATAATAGCCAGCAAGTCCAAGAAAACTCCTGATCTAGGTTACCGTCTCTGGCTTTTTCCAATTATTGACAGCTTCGATCTTAACTGGATCGACAGCCAATCCCTCCTTTGAAACAACATGACCAAGAAACTTAACCTCTTTGACACTTGGAAAATTTTGCCTTCAGCTGATTTTGTCTCAGGGTCTCCAGCTCCACTCTAAGATGTATCTCATGCTCTCTTTCATCGTTAGAGTACACCAAAATGTCATCTATGAATACCAACACGAACTTATCCAAGTGCTCTCGGAAAACCCGGTTCATCAAATCAACGAAGAAAGCTGGCGCATTTGTCAATCCACATTGCATCACCAACCACTCATACGAACCATACCTAGTCCGAAATGTCATCAAAGGAATGCTTTCCTCCACCACTCTCAACTGATGGAACGCCATCGCCAAATCCAATTGGGAAAATACTTTAGCTCCTCTCAACTGATTAAACAGATCATCTATCCTCGGTAGTGGGTACCTATTCTTGATCATCCTATCTTTTAGCTTACGATAGTCGATGCACATCCTTAACGACCCATCTGGTTTCTTCACAAACACCGCAGCTACTCCCTAAGGAGAACTGCTTGGTCTGATAAAATTCCTTTCCTATAGATCCATTAGCTGCACCTTCAATTCCTTTATCTATGTCAGTGTCATCCTGCTAGGTGGTCTACTAACAGGTTCAGCTCCTGGTATAAGGTCTATTCGAAACTCAACAGCTCGGTTAGGGGGTAATCTAATAACTGGCTCAAAGACATCAGCAAACTCTCTTGCCACTCGAACTTGACTAAGGTCATCTCCAACCTCCATGGCACTCAACAAAGCACAAACACTCTTACTGGAATTCTCCATTGATAAAATGATTCGGTTACGACTATCTGGATGCCTAAATGATATTTCCCGATCCTGGCAAAATATCCTAGCCTCGTACTTACCCAACTAGTCTATACCCAAAACGATCCTGAAATCTACGAAATTAAAAACATACAAATTACATGCAAACTTATGACCTAACAAATCAAGCTCTAAATGGTCACATCTCATCCCAAGAGTTGCATACCCTCCTAGGATTCGCAACCCTTAAGGAAGTAACAAGGTATGTGGGTTCTATACATAACCTATCAACCAAATGCTGTGATATAAATGGATGTGATGCTTAGGTATCAAACAATACCCTAACTGGTATGCCATGAATGAAAAGCATACCTTCCATCACAGACTTCCCTTTCTCAACAGTGGTTGGTCGAGGGGATAATGGTTCCAAAGCAAAGACCTTTCCTCTTCTTGCCTTGGCTGCTTCAGGACACTTATTCTTGTAATGCCCCATCTGGTTGCAATTATAGCATTGCACATTCTGCTTCCCCACAACCAGCCTTCCATTGCCGAACGGCACTCATTAGCATAATGACCCTTCTTATCACACTTGTAGCAAACTATATATGCTTTCCCTTTCTTGGCTGCTCCTCCTTTTTTAGCGCCCTTCTTCTTGAAAAACTGCCTCTTTCTCACTTGAGGACTCTGGAATTCAACCAGCTTCTCTCTAGCTGAAATAGCAAGCATCTCCTCATGGAGAATAGCCATCTCCACCACCACATTAGAAGGATCTCGGATATGGGCCATAGTCATTCTGCTTAGCTCTGACCTTAATCCTCTAATGAATCTTTCATTCCTTCTAACATCTGTGTAAACCAAAGCATAACCATATCGAGATAGCTCATCAAACTTAGTAGCATACTCGATTACTAACATCTCTCCTTGGACAAGATCCATAAACTTCCTCGTTAATGATGATTTGGCAACCTCGAACAAGAACCTTTGCTCAAACCTTCTCCTGAAATCAGCCCATGTCAGCTCTTCTTCCGAAAATCCAACTATCACACTATTCCACCAATGAAGCGCTAACCCTTGCAACTACCTAGAGGCTAGCCTTCTCTTCTCTCCATCATTTAAGCCTAAATCTATAAAGATCCTTTCACAGTTCAATAGCCAGTTCTCAACTTCAACTACATCTTTCGTTCCAACAAATGGCTTTTAACCAAGACTAATGTAGTCTCGGCTTAGCTTAGCATAGTTATATCCAATTGGAACTACAGAATTAGCTCCTCCAACATTACCGGCAGCTCCTGCTTGCAAAATATTAGCCAACAACCGATACACCATCTCCACATCTGCTAGCGAATTTCCACCACCTACATTGGCCTCAGCATTTTGATTAGCATTAGCCTGTCGACCTTGGTTTCTCTGAGTATTAGGTCGAGCATTTCCATTGGTTGTGGTACTTCCTCCACCTAGATTTTCTCTTCTATTTCCTACCTACATATCCTATTTCTCGTATATCTACATACGAGCCTTAGTAAGATACAGAAGAACGGTCTAAAAGAAAGGTGAATACGTACTTAGATATATACCTATATCAAATACAAGTACGTTACTATAGCGTTAACCCAAATCTCGATCTTATTTTTAAATTCATTGGATTATGTTTCAAAAAAGCTTTTAGATTTAACTTTTCTTTTGAAGTTTCATAAAGCTATGCCCTGATACCAACTTGTAACATCCCTCTACTTGGAGGCCCAAAACTAACGACTATGGATGCTGCAGTCATCCATAGTTATTAATCTTCGACGACCAAATATGGTGGTGCTAGATTCATTGATACATAGATCACAAGAATATGGAAAAAATTTAACAACTCAAAAACATATTTCCACATTCAGATTAAAACATTTCATGTTCATTACAAAATCCCAATATACATTGACCATGTTCAACAAATTATTATTATTACAATTATGCCAAGAGCGACATATGAAGATGCCCCCATGGTTGAACAGAGTATATAGTAAGGCTATTAAATTTGCCTTTACAAATAAACACATAGCGAAAAATAAACTCTAAATAACTATCTGCCTCATGCACGCCTCCGGAAGTTTTATTCGTCAAAGAAGAGAACCTAAGAACCTTAACTCTCAAACTACTCAAAATTAATTGAGCAACCCAAGAGTTTAAAGGGAAAAAACTTAGAGTTAGACATAAAGCTTGGTACGAATAATAATCTAACATCCCAATCCTTTTAGATATCTAGGGAGACCACGCCGCTTAGTGGAACGGGTTTTCCCTTCACTAGTATCCCAAAACTTTTATAAAACCATATTCTATGCTCCTGCATCCACAATGGTTAAAACATCCATTTCAAAATAATTATGATGATATGCATACTTGAAAACAATTAGGATTTCCCCATCCCCTATTAGATTTTAATTGCCTCAAAGAGGGACTATCCATCCCATATTCATTTTTCTTAAGCTGATGCGGACTATCCATCTCACATCTCATAGTTTTCCTAGGATGAGTATAAACCCTTCATTAACCATATGGAGACTATCCATCCCCAACATGATGTTGACTATCCATCAACCGTCCCATAGTTTTCCTAGGATAACTATGAACCCTTCTTCAATCATATGGAGACTATCCATCTCCTGCTTGATGTTGACTATCCATCAAACATCCCATAGTTTTCCTAGGATAACTATGAACCATTCACTTGGCCACTTAACTCATGATATCCTCATGAATCTAATTATCTCATGTTATCCACATGATTAACCTATTTCCATTAGTATCCCTAATTTAGGTTATATTCATTTATAACTTACATCGGTATCCCCCAATGATTGTCAAAACATAATAGTGTTGATATCCCCAACTATTTTGTTGAACTCATTAAGCCCACCCCGGTATCCCCACGGTTAAACAACATTTTATAAGTTTAAAAGAAACAATTTTCCAACCCCTTCGAAAATATCCCCTTCGAAAGCTTTGCTTTCGACCCTTTCGAAAGCAACCTTTTGACCCCTTCGAACATTTTCTTTCGACCCCTTCGAAAGCATAAACCATAAATTTTAAAACAATAGGCTCCAACCTTTATAATACTCTAAAACCCCTCCTTCGAAACCATTCGACCATGTTGAAGTATTATTATATAAGGGTAGAAGCATGGCTTCAAAACCACTTGAAAGTATCCCATTCGAAAGCATTGAAGGTTACCTTTCAAGTCCCTTGAAAACCAAACCTTTCGAAACCATTGAAAACCAAACCTTTCGAAACCATTTAAAATCAAACCTTTCGAAACCATTGAAAGTTAAACCTTTCAAAATCATCGAAGATCAAACATTTCGAAAGCATTGGCTTTGTACTTAAAAATATTACTTTGGGTCGAATTTTCTGAATCTAAGTTTTAGAGAAAATAAAGAAAATGGTGTCTACGTTTCTTCCTTCTTCGGCTTCATCTGCTTTTCATTCTAACTTCTCGATTGCTAATTCTCGTAGCACTTATCCAATTGCGAACAGAATACATCAAACGTTCGTTCGTTTGCGCAAGTAGTAAAGGATCGACCTCTCTCTTCGTCTTAATTTGTTAATCGCTCTTTTTCTTCCAATCGATCAACTAAGAATTGAATCGATTGTAGAAAAGGGAAGAGATATTGTCTTCGATGTGGAGGGTTATTGCATCTTGCTAATGTTTTCCATGAACCTATTAGATGTTTTCAGTGTGGGGTTTTGGTCACAAAAGGAACAAATATTCGACAAATTGAATGCTTCTCATAACATTTCTTATTCGAGTAAATTGATTTCAGAGGGTTCGAAAATCCTGTCTATCAAAGATCATGGCATTCAATTCGTCCTCAAATGCATGAAACTCAAAAGGATTTTGCTTGATAATCTTTAGATCCAAAGGGATGAAGGAATCACGTTCTTGGAAGAACTTTTCAACCATTTTTAAACTATTAATGGAGTCAACATTGGTAGAGATTACAGATTGAAATTTGGGGATCCTATAGATTACTTTGGAAATTATGAATTTTTGAATGAAATTGAGATTATAGTTGGGGTTTTTGTTTATAGTGGGTGTTCTAATGTTGATTTTATAACAGTAATTCCATGATTGATTCAGATTACTCAGTTGTGAAGCAAAGTGGGGAAGTATTCTTATCTGATCCTGTATTATCTGATCCAGATGTTTTTATTTGTAGACAAGGCTTAATACACTCGAAATTGTTTAATGATGATGGAGATCAGAAGTTGTTTTCTCAGGCAATTGGTGATGTTAATTCTTCAGATGAATTGAAGAAATTTGATGCTGACTTTATTGTTAGTAATAAGCATATTACAAAATATTATGGAGATGAGTGTTTCAAGGTAATCAATAATAATCGTTTTGAATGTCTCTAATATTTGGAAGAACTTATTTCAGAGACTCGATTTACGATTGATGATGAGGCTACGGTATCTCATGGTGGGTTAGTACCTGTAGTTGTTTCTAAGTGTGCAAGTGAATCTGATGTATTAGATATTCTAACTGAGAATGATTTTTAAAAAAACTCGATAGTCATAGAGTTGCGGTCAGAGGGAGTCTCTGGTATGCTTAACATAGACGTTGATTCATCTGTTAAAGAGGACACGGTGGTGAACAAGTCATTTTTTTCTCTTGATAAGGATAATGCTGGTCTTATGTCAGAAATAATATCCAGGTGTGCTCCAGTTTCTCTCTGTGCACAGAAGTCAGGGGATATGCTATCTGAAGTTTTGGTGGAAGCACTAAATAGAAGTGATGATTCAGATATGGTATTGTTTGAAGGTGACACGGTGGTTGGAGATAATATTGCAGATAATTCGAATAGTCTGATTGAGTTGCAGTATGAGGATGATAATGTTAAGGTTAAAGATGTTGATCTTTCTTTGGGTAATAATGAATTGGCTATGGTTAACTCTCTATATGATTCTGGTACAACTTCAACTACGATGGTTTATGACTCAGAGATTGATATTGATGAATTAGTTAATACTCAGTCAAAATCAGTGAAGGGTGATAAGCTCTCTTTTGGTAACTATGGAATGTGTTGTCAAACTGGGTGGTTTGTAGATGATTCGCATTATGCACATAATTATCAATGTGCACATATATTATCTCAGTGTGCTTCTTATGGGGATCTTTGGTCTACTATTGATGTTGCCTATGGTAATGATTTGATTGGGGTAAGTTTAACAGATCAAGTTGACATAGTTAGGCAGCTGGAGGTGGTAGTCATTTTAAACAAGGATGCAAATGTTTCGGCTGACAAACAAATAGAAAAGAAAGGTTCGGGTATTCTTTATTCTGAAGAAGTAGGGACTCACATTGAAGTTGAAAGAGACATATCTGACTTGGCAGTGAGCAACGTTTTTGTTAATAATATGAGTGGAGAGTTGGAGAATTCTACACTTAACCGCCCACCATTTATATCAAATGTTCATTCTAGTGATATCGGCTACAAATCTGCATCTTGTTCTTCATCATCGAGAGGTAGGCGTAGGAAGTATATGGCTGTAAGTGGATTTGTACGACATAGTGCCAGAATTCGTGGTTGTCAGTCTCATTCTATGGTTGGGTTACCTAATTCGAGTGCCACAAGTGGTGCTACGAATTCAGGCTCAGGTATGATGTCTGTTTTGGGTAGTATGTATTCTTCATATTCTTTAGATAGTTTGTCTTCTTCTAAGTTTTGTCAGTTAGCTGGAGATACTTTTGTTTTTTCTGATGTTGAGGTAGATTTAGCGTATATTAGAAGTAGGGAATTTGATAGGGCTAGAACTGTTGGTATATGACGATTATTAGTTGGAATATCAGAGGTTTGCACGTTTAAATAAGTGTGATAAAATAAGAGCATTTTTAAAGACTATTATATTGACATCGCACTATTACAGGAAACTAAAATCGAATGTCCTGATATTTGTTTTTATAGAAGATTAGGTGGTTATCATTTTAGGAAATGGGCTTATTTACCATCTGTTGGCACTTCCGGGGGTTTACTTATTGGATGGTGGGATAATTCATTTAAATTGCTCCAATGTATTTCTAAGCAACACTTACTGCATATTATTCTCATTAACCTTAGTGATAATTCTATTTTAAATATTTCTAGTGTTTATGGACCAAACTCAAAAAATGGTCATCGGATTATTTGGAATGAATGTCTAGAATTTAGATCTTTTGCTCCTGGTTCTTGGATTTTGGAAGATGATTTCAATGTTACGCGTTTTTTAGGTGAGCGTTCACCACGGGAAGGTGATTTCTCTGCTATGGAGGAATTCGACCAATTTATTATTAATTCTAATTTGATTGAAATTCCTCTTCCTAATAGAGCTTTTACATGGTGTAATACTAGGGAGTCACCATCTATGGCTCTTCTTGAGAGGTTTTTTGTTAGTGATGAAATAAAGGATAAATTTCCTATCTGCAGAGTTTCTGGTTTGCCTTACACTTGTTCTGATCATTGTCCTATAATTCTTACGTGTGATTATCATAGAGTTATTAACAGATCTTTTAAACTCGAAAAAATGTGGTTATTAGAATCTAATTTTTTGAATTTAATTAAAAATAAATGGATTCTATGAGCTTTTATAATATTAGAAATATGGATAATTTTGCAAAAAAGTTTGTTTTAAAGCTTAGGGGACTTAGAAACTTTATTAAAAATTGGAGTAAGAATGTTTTTGGTAGTAAAATTAAAAAAGAAATCATTCTTTTTGAAATTCTTAAGATTAAGAAGATAGAAGAAACTAGATAACTAAATCTAAGTGAGCGTAAAGCCCTTGCTAATCTAAAAGAAGAGCTTAATTCTATTTGACAAAAAGAGGAGATTATGTGGAAACAGAGATCTAGAATTCAATGGATTAATGAAGGTGATAATAATACCAAATTTTTTCATAATATGGAAAATGGTAGAAAATCTAGTAATACAATTATTCTATTTTAGTGAATAACAAAGAATTGGTCGATCAAAGAGATCTTAATAGGGCTTTTACCGACTATTATAGAGATATTTTCAGTAATAAAAATAAGCATAGAATTAATGCTAGATGGAATGATCTTTATCCTTCTGATTCTAGCGTTGACCTTTCTGAGTTAGATAATCCTTTTTCTGAAGAGGAAATTTTGAAAGCTATTAATGACATGCCTGGTGATAAATCCCCGGGTCCGAATGGGTTCCCTATTTTCTTTTACAAAATATTTTGGGATGTTTTAAAATTCGATTTAATTAGCATGTTTAACGAATTCTATAATAGAAAATTGCAATTAGGAAGATTTAATTTTTCAAATGTTATTTTATTGCACAAAAAAGTAGGTGTTAATAATTTAAAATATTTTAGACCTATTTCCTTAATTAATTGTTCTGTTAAAATTATTTTAAAAGTTTTAGCTAATAGACTTAGTATAAGAATGAACAATCTAATTGACTGTTCACAAACTGCTTTCATTAAGGAGAGAAATATCATTGATGGTGTGGTTGTTGTTCAAGAATACATTAATCACTATTGTAAGAATAATATTACTTGTACGATTTTAAAATTGGACTTTGCGAAAGCTTTTGATTCGGTAGATTGGGATTTTCTAGTTGATATGTTTCATGCTAGAGGTTTCAGTCATAGATGGATTAGCTGGATCATGAATTTACTTAGAACTGGTAACTCTAGTATTATGGTTAATGGTATTTTAGGTAATAAAATTCAATCTAAGTGAGGTTTAAGGCAAGGTGATCCTTTATCGCCTCTCTTGTTTGACTTATCCTAGATGTTTTCGCTAAGATAATTAAAAAAGCGGTTGATAATGGATCTTTGGGGAATGTTGGTAACGAAATCTCGCGTAATGGTATATCTGTCCATCAATTTGCGAATGATACCTTACTATTTTCCTCTCATTTTCTAGGCATGTTATTACTCTTAAATTTATTTTATATAGTTTTGAACTTCTATTAGGTTAAAAAAAAATTTTGATAAAAGTTCAGTTTTAGTTTTAAATGATTTTGAAAAGGTTGAAAATTTAGTTGTTAATACGCTTAATTGTAAAACTATGAATTTTCCATTTGATTATCCTGGTTTTTGGATTAGACCAACTAAACTTGGAACGGGAGATTTTTACCGAGAGCGGGTAGGTTACTTCTTATAAACTCTGTTTTATCAGCTCTCCCGATCTACTGGATGTCTATGCATCTTTTTCCAGAATGGGTGATTAACAAAATTGATAAAATAAGAAGGGACCTCTTATGGAGTAGGGAAAATTCTAATAGCAGTATTAAATGTTTAGTTAATTGGGAAAGTGTTTGTAAATCCTAAAAGGAAGGTTGTTTTGGAGTCATCAATTTACGTAACAAGAATTTATCTTTGTCAGGGAAATGGTTATGGAAATTTAAGGATATTAACGATAATCCTATATGGAAAGAAATCATTTCTAAATGTTACTATAATGGTAGTAATAATTTGCATCAAATTACTCCTATAGTTATAAGTAAATTGTCTAACTTTTGGAAATCAATTTTAAAATGACATGAGATTTTTAACCTAGGTACTAATACAATAGTTCATTCAGGTAATAATTCTTCTTTTTGGCATGACCGTTGGATTTCTGTTATCCCTCTTAGGATAGAATTTAAAGACCTCTACGAAATTTGTAACTTTAAGAATGCTTTATATGTTTTTTCTCCCAAAAATGACCCTCCTTGGAATTTTAGTTTTATAGAATTTTAGTAGGTACTACTCTTAGGCAGCTTTCTTTACTTTATGCTAGATTGAGTCTTTATAACATCGATAAGGAAAGCGATGATTGTAACGGACCGGGATTTTCGACCCTCGAAAATCGACATCAATACGTACACTGTATAAAATGCCGAGCAGTCGAGTGCCGGAAATACCAATTCATTAGGGGCGAAGAAGAAAAAGGTAGAAGAAAAGAAATAGAACACCACAGAATCTCACAATCGCAGCGGAACAAAATATAATATATAATAACAGATTTTAAATACAAGAATTGTACTGTTAATATACATACCATTATCAAAGTACAACAATTCAATGCATCCATCTGGATAGTTTAATATATCCAAATTAATTTCTATGCTATTTTAACATTTAAAATTTTACAACACACAATAATCCAGCATTATTCATTTATATCATATATTTTTATATATATAAAAACACTAGATATTTTTGAGGAATCCAGTTGGATCCCTCCAACCTGTTTCCCTGCATCCACAGATGTTAGATAACAATAAAAATATCAATCCCACTTCGAGGGGGATATCACGGTATATAGGGTCATCCACTATTATGCAGGGTGCATAGGGTCTCATCCGCTATAATGTTCGGGCATATCACTTACAATACTAATATATATACTACTATATATATATAGTCATCCAACAGATAAATTTAAATTTACCAATCAATCCTTCCCACCCTTACCATCGAGTGCTTCTTCTTTCGTGTGTACCCATATATAAGATAATAGGGTTTTCGAGGACATCTAGAAAGGTGATAACATACCCTGCTTGGGTGCAACCCACTTAGCCTTGCTGCATCTCCCCTGTTTTAGTCCTTCCCGGTTGATGAGGCTCGAGGCTAAGCGTTACCTTTCAAGGAACGATTTCTCTTAGAATGCTCATCGTCCTCCAATGACGATGTTCTGATAGCATTCATCCATACAAGTTGTCCTGGGTCTGGACAAACCGAATCGCCGTCTTTATCATCTTCACGATATTCATTCGTAACGTTCAAACTGGATCGAAGTGGTTTTCGGATAATTAAATCTGATCCCGATCTCTCCGAGACGATTACCGAAATTGGCCAAAATTGATAGTCGGTTATTTAACTATCAATATACATCCATAAACAATCATCAGACCTTATTATAATTTTTTTTCCAAATTTATTCCAAAATATCTTTATAAGATATATTACTTCCAGTTCTTCAACATTTGAAAACAGTTTTCAAATCCTTATATTTTTCAACGGAATATTTCCAACCCTTCCCAATACTTAGAATATTTTCCCCACTTCATTTTATATTCAGCACTTAGAAAGTATTCCTTTTACTTCCTATTTCTTTTTCTCAAAATCATTTACAATTTTACTTGTAAACTCCTTGACTAGTTTATAACGAATTCTATAAACTCCGAAATTCCTTAGTTAATTCCCTTAATATTTTCAAAACCAATTTTACTTGCTTAAAAACTCAATTCCTTTTGTACTTCTTTATGAATTCTATTTTCATTTTCGAAGTTCACTTAATTTAACTACTCTCTTTATTAACTGCTATATATAAACTTATTAAAAAAAATTACCAAGCCGATACCTAGCCAAATGTAACAAACTGGGATTTTCGACCCTAGAAAATCGACATCAATACATCCACCGTATAAAATGCCGAGCAGTCGAGTGCCGGAAATACCAGTTCATTAGGGGTGAAGAGAAAAAAGGTAGAAGAAAAGAAACAGAACAACACAGGATCTCACAATAGCAGCGGAACAAAATATAATATATAATAATAGATTTTAAATACAAGAACTGTACTGTTAATATACATACCAATATCAGAGTACAACAATTCAATACATCAATCTGGACAGTTTAATAACTCGTCCTGATATACATAACTCACATAGCGGAAATAATCAAGTACGTGATATACGTCTGAACTCCTCCAGCTCGTCTCCTAAGCTCCATAGCATTTTGACTTGAATCTGTAATACTCAGTCTGACCCGAGCATTATAATAAAATAACACCCGAGTCAGTCTGGAAAACTAGCGTGAGAAAACACACTCAATTTGAATTATTAACTTTTCAAAATCCTTTGAAAAACAAAGGTGTCTTGTAAGACCACGTCACAAATAAACACGACGGGTTTTTCCCTTACGATAACCAAAACACTTTATAGAAAATCCAGTGATATTATAATAATGTCTAAATACAAATACTTATTCAAATAGCTGAAATTGTTACATTAATTAAATTCCAGCATACTAGCCTCTACAAACAAAACCGTAAGCTTGTATTGGAGAATGGATTCCAACGAATGACTGGGCCACTAGGGTACCGCCCGTCATAGTACACCTCTAGAACCATGTACTGAGGACCACGCCGGGATCCCCTGCTACACAAGACCGGCCTACCCCTAACCTGGATAGACCGAATATGTTATCACCCCGGGTGTTCCCACCCATACCATCGAGCGCTTCCTCTTTCATGTATAACCATATCTAAGATAAATAGGGTTTTCGAGGACATCTAGAAAGGTGATAACATACTCTACTTGGGTGCGACCCAAATAGGGTTTTAGTCGTTCTCGATTGATGAGGCTCGAGGCTAAGCCTTACCTTTCAAGGAACGATTTCTCTTAGAATGCTCATCTTCCTCCAATGACGATGTTCTGATAGCATTCGTCCATACAAGTTACCCTGGGTCTGGACCAACTGAATCACCGCCTTCATCATCTTCACGGTATTCATTCGTAACGTTCAAACCGGATTGAAGTGGTTTTCGGATAATTAAATACGATCCCGGTCTCTTCGAAACGATTAGCACAATTGGCCAAAACTGATAGCCAGTTATTTAACTATCAATAAACATCCAAAAGCAGACTCCGATCTTATTCCAACTTTTTCAGAGTTTATTCCAAATTATCCTTGTAAGACATTACTTCCCATACCTCAACATTTTGAATACAGTTTTCAAATTCTTTTATTCTTCAACGGAATATTTTACTCCTTTCCAATACCTAGAATATTTTTTTCCCTTCATCATATATTCAACACTTAGGAAGTATTCTATTTATCCCCTATTCCTTTTCCCAAAAACATTTATAATTTATTTGTAAATTTCTTAACTCATTTACACGAATTGTATAAATTCCAGAATTCTTTAATTAATTCCCTTCAATATTTCCAAAGTCAATTATACTTACTTATAATTCCAAGTTCCTTTTCTACTTCTTTAATGAATTCTATTTCATTCTTCGAAGTTCACTTTTATTTAACCTCTTCAGACATTTTCTTACTTTTCTTCCCAATTCTATTTAAGAATTTTCTTATAAATCATATTTACTTAATAACCCCATTTCCAGGCTTCCGAGAAGGTTTATAAATTAATTTAAAACATTTCAAAACTCTATATATATATATATATATATATATATATTTAAAAAAAATATAATAATTTGTTTTTAAGACATATTCGAATAATTATTTAAAATATTGAAAACACTTTCTTATAACATTGCTTTTTCAAAGCAGGTTTAAATATTTAGGATTTATTAAAATAGATATTGAGTATTTTAAAAATTCACTTCTGAAATATTTCCATACCAACTAACCTTGAAATCTATATAGTTTAATAAATAAGAATTTTCCTTTTAAAATAAAAATTTAACTTATCGATAAAATAAATTTTAAATCTCAGTAACCAAATTTCTATTTATAAATCTCCTCGATTTCCACCACATTACTTCCATTCTGGTCTCCTTAACCATTTCACTTTAAAAATAGTATCTACTATTTTTCTCACCCTATTTCCATATTCCAATATAAATTCTTCCCGTAAATTTATATTCCCAAATTATCATCCGATATCACTTTTTTCATTAATAAACTATGTTTATAAATTTTCTATAACTCTTTTGAGTTTCACTAAAATAATCGCCCTTATAAAATTTCAATTCTATAAATTCAATTTCTTATAAATCTCATTTATTTTTACCCATCTATTTTTAATATCAATTTCAACCTCTTTCTATATTTTTCGAATATCATTTCAAAACCCAATCTTTAAAAATTCCTTTATGTAATTCATTTTAAAAATTGTCCATTTAAAATATTTTTTCGCATTATTTAATAAGATAAAAAATTCACCATTTCTTATTCAACCCATCCTCTTTTAAATAATCCGATTACAATATACATATTTTATATTAAAAATCTCCTATTGATTCCTCAAAAATTTTAAAAAAAATATTTATGCTATTTAATATATCCAAAATTAATTTCCATGCTATTTTAACATTTAAAATTTTACCACACACAATAATCCAGCATTTTATTTATATGAAAAATACTAATATATTTGAGGAATCCAGTTGGATCCCACCAACCTGTTTTCCCCGCATCCACAGATGTTAGACAACAATAAAAATATCAATCCCACTTCGAGAGGGATATCGTGGTATATAGGGTCATCCTTATTATGCGGGGCGCATATCGTCTCATCCGCTATAAAGTGCGGGAATCTCACTCCAATACTAATATATATACTACTATACATATAGCCATCCAACAAATAAATACGAATTTATCAATCAATCAAGCATCCAATATTTTAAATTTAAACATTTGAATTTAAAAGTGGAAATCCAAATGAGTGAGAATGTGACGCCCCACCTCTATACCCACGCTAGCCAAGAACACTATGGAGTAATGCTGTCAACTAGCATGGAGAATAAGGCTGTTGAGGAGCGACCATCCGTATAATTTCTTTGTGCGAGTACCGATATGTCAGATAGTATAGCATGCATTTCATTTAAGGAGGAAATCCAACATACCGATACAAACTCAAAGCTATCACATGGTGGCTATATATAATCTTCGAAAACAAACATAGAAATAAACATAACAAAAATCAGTCACAGACATCCATATCACAAAGGCGGAAAAAGATATGAATATATAACACATGAAAGTGTACATCAGAGTAGTGGTCAGAAAGATCCACGATAATACAAAAAAATAGCAACATGTGCTATACAAAAGAATAAGTATACATCATAGAGTCTATATCTCAAATGTATACATCCAAAAACTACAATCTAAGTAGTTAGCCAAAAGTCAGAGTAATCCCAGAAGAGAAGTCAAGCAGAAGCACCTGTAACATCTCGGTCTGACCCGAGTATTATTTCATAAGAAAATAATAAATGGATCAGTCTAGCTATAAATATCAGATGACATGATATAGAATAAAAGATATGGTATAAACATGTAATAACCATAATGGCATACTACTATAAATATGTAATTGAAAATCAACATGAGATTAATCAATATCACAAGAATCTTCTCAAAGATAAAATGGGGTATCATACCCTAAACTTGTATTCATAACAAGTCAATGACACACAAATTCACCAATGCACAAAAATTGATAAAACTTATCAATGGAAATCACGAAAATTGGTGAAGCACAAAATTCCAGAAATCATCACAAGAAATCAAGAAATCCAGAAGTCCCATAACCACTTACTTAACTTAAATATTTACGAACAAACTGTAGATCTTCACTAGAAAATTGTCATAAGAGGTTCAATCGAACAAGTCCAAGAATTAACCGACGAAGTAAACACAAGCGTTTCATACCACTCGTTTTGCTAAGCCGTTTAATTAGATTTCTCATCCGAGTGAGGTAAAGGCTGGTATATACTAATAGATTGGAAAACGGTTTAGGAAAAGAGCTTTTTAATAAATTAGTGTTGAAATCGTTTGGAAGAAAGGGTTTTGATATTTACTATTAGTATTAAAACCTTTATATTTTTGAAGTGACAAACCACAAAACTGATTGTAGAAACAATCTATCATAAAAATTCACATTCGAAGACGTGAACAAAAATCCAAGGAAATCAGCTCAAAATGCATCAACCTGGAAGTTCCCCTGCGACATAACAAATTTCAACACAGTAATTAGGCGCGACCAAGATGGCGCGACCTAACACGGCCGAGCTAAAGATGCAATAGAACGACCTACAGGTCAAGCGACCTAAGGTAACACAGGTCGAGCGACCTAGTGGAAACGAGGTCATGCGACCTAATGGAAGTGAGGCCAAGTGTCATGAGCGATCGACCTAAGGGTTGAGCGAGTTAACATCTATAACAAGGCCGAGCGACCTAACGAGTCACGACCTACTGGAACGGGCTTGAATATCCAAGCGACCCAAGGTGAAGCGACCTAGAGGCCAGCAACCTAAAGTGGAAATGGGGTCAAGCGACCTAACGGATCGCGACCTACTGTGAAAAAGGGCCGAGCGAACTGACCTATGGCGAACGACTTAAGGTCTAACGACCTAAAGGGAAACGACCTAAGGTGGGTAGGTCGAGTGACTTAGTAGCCGAGCGACCTAGCTTGTGGCGAGCTAACGAGGCGTGACCTATAGCAGGCGAGTGTTTTTCAATGCTGAGCGACCTAGGGCCGAACGAGCCATTGCCGAGCGACCTAGCGACCTAAGTGCTAGCGACCTAGATGCGAGCGGGCTTAAATTTGCAGGGTGACTTCTCCCCTCCCTGGCCGAACGACCTAAGTGCAGGAAAATGCTAACAACTCGAAAATTTTGGGTTTTTCACCAATTCAATCCACACCAAAAGCAATTGCACATATAACAGTGATAGGGATTCATACCCAACAATCATAGATAGTCATAGAAAAGAATGTGAGATAAAAATATCACCTTTTCATGGAAATTGATGGAGATGAAGTTTGAAAGCAAAGCAAGAACAATGACAAGCATGAATAAATGTCTTCTCTTGAATTTGGAGTAGATGTTGGATTAGCAATGAAGACTAAGGCTTTGGAGTTTTAATTTCCCATTCCTCTCCCCATTTTTGATGAAGCTTGTAGTGTTAGAAAATGAAGAAGGAAGTGATGAAGAGGAGATGGGTTGGGACTGAGTTAGTAAGTGGTTCAGCCCAAACCAAAGCCCTAAGCGAAAAAGTGGCGAAAATTCCACTCACTCCAGACATATCGAAGTTTATACTTAAAAGATTGTAAACGGCGTTTCGAACTCAATGGAAGTGGTCTCGAGTCCTAATTTGACCGTTTGCAAAAAGTAGCTTTTTGGACTAAAATCCGACTAACGATAAAATATTTAAATAAAATATTTAAATATAAAATCGACAAATATGCGGGTTGTTATAGACTCCCCTCCTTAAAGGAATTGCGTCCTCACAATATATATATGGAAATAAAAAGTAACAACCATAAAAGCATATTAACACAAAAGAAATTTGAAATAAGAAGTTCACCTCAAAGAGCATGAGAAAGTAAGTCCGGATGTGTACGCTCGATGAATTCTCTAGATTCCCAAGAGCAATCCTTAGGATTTGAGGACCATTGAACTTTAACAAGCGGAACATCTTTATTTCAAAGTCGTTTGACCTCCGAAGTAATAATTCGAATAGGATGCTACTCATAAGTTAAATTAGGCGAAACTTCAATCTCTTCCACAACACCGGGCTCAAGAAAATCAGAATCTCGAAGACATTTCATGTGACGGCTCGGGTTTTGCCCGCTCGAAAATCAACATCCGTACTTCACATTGTACTAGAATGCCGCAGATTCGACCGTTCAAATCCGATTCGCCGGAGCTATAACACAATTAAGTAAATAACACAGCGGAAGAAAAGAATAATACATTGATATATAATATCTGATACAACAGAGTGATATAATGAATATCAATATACATCAGAGATATGATACAAGAAATAGCAGCGGAAAAGAAAAGATAACAACAGCAGCGGAACAATATCAATAGAAGTGATAACTCCAAAATGATCTTCAGACAAGAATGAATCCACAACTCCAAGATAAGCAACTCCGATGAATGAACTAGCTCCAAATAATCTACTAAACCTGAATATCTGAAAAGAAACCCAACTCTAGACTGCTCGTGTGGAAAATTATGAGCACCCAGAGTTTAGGAAGGGAACAATAAACTCCGGATCAGTCATGGGACTGGTGTGAGCAACAAAAACAGTTTATCTTTAAACAAACACAAAAGGTTTTAAACATTGAAATCCGCAATGCTTTTGGAAAATGAAACTACCATAAGACCTCCCACCACACACACAATGCAAACGCAGAATTGGAGGAGATTTCTTCTTATGATAGTCAAAAATGCTTACTACGCAAATCAAATCATTTTGATATTATTATTAGTGCATAGTGTGTAGAAAACATTTCGAAAGTATAATATTAATCTTAGCCAACATACGACCATTATCGTATGCCTACTATAGCTACCATGTTCAATAGCAGGTTACCGCCACATTCCATAGCAGGTAATACAACTAAAACCGTACACGTCGCGTATTGTTTCTTTGGATTTCCAACAAATGGTCAGGCTAAGGAACTTCCTATTCCACGAAAGAAACGCCTCTGGCGGGACGTTCCGAGAGACAAACTGCTCTCTGCCAAACAAGGCCGGGTTACCCCTGTAACAGGTAACTCACGAATATGCCACCTCCCGGTCCTTTGGGACCTTTATCCGAGCGCTCGATATCCAACATCACACATCATAAAGAAAGTGTATCCACATGAGTAAGTATCTGGGCTCCATACCATGATACCACCCCTTTCCAGAAGGAAATGACATACCCTAAAGGGCGCGACCCTCATAACCTTGCCGCAACATTCCTGTTTCGACCATTTCCGGGTTGTGAGGCTCTGACGAAGTCTCGTCCACAAAGCTACGCTTTGTCACAAAGCCATGCTTTGGGTCAACAGATGATCAACCTATGATCATAAAGATAAATGATCAAACAAATGATCATATCACAAATGATCAAACACTGATCATCAAACAGCAACACTCAGCATGCCACATTACCAAATTGGGATATATCGCTGATAAATTTCAACTACATAACCTCTGAGCTCGTACGTCTCAGAGAAGGGTGTTAAGCTAAGAGAATAAATTCTCCGCCACCAAACAGATATGTATTTGAAAGAAATCGGCTTTATATCTCAAAGTGTAATGTCAGACATACAATCCATACAAGTCTGTTCCGGGATCGAACAAAACCGAAGGCACTTCTCACGAAGCCCTTGCAAATCCGGATAATTTCCAATCACGTCCGGACTTCCCGTCACTAAGGATGATAAAACCTCTATATCGGGGATCAGCCGATGCAGAGTAACTCGACGGTAATCCTTCCATTTTCAAAAATATCCGGTCTTCAACACCGGTCTTCAAATGCGATCCATATACGACGTATCACATATTCGGAATGGGTTATACGACCCAAAGGTCCTCTCCCGGCTAAACCGAATAGTGAGCGTAATATTTAAAAACATATGGATATGGGATTTCAATTAAGTCACAGCTTAAAACCCAAACTTTCCATTTGAATGGTTAAAACAAATTACCATTTACATCTTTTTAAACAAAAAAGATTCATTTCAACAACCCTCATCGGTTTAAACAATTTCCACACTTTAATCTTTTAAACAAAAGATTCATTCACAGATTTTCCAAATTAATTTCCATTTCAATTTGATTAACTCGTTAACTCTTTAAAACAAAGATTTAACTTATAGCTTTCAAAACAATCCCATTTCAAATGATTTAAACCAATCATTAATTTAAATCTGTTAAAAATAAACAGATTCAAATCATAGCTTTTCAAAAACAATTCATTCATAACTTGGAAAACCATCTTCAATTCAATATTGAGATTCCTTTAATTAAACTGGAATTTCATTTCTTATCGGAAAGCTTTTATCTTTTGAAAACAAATAGTTTCATTTCAGAAAATCTGATTCATTCATACGAGTTAAAGTCTTTGGGTTAAATCCAAATTCTCAAAATTATACTTTTAAATGGTTTAAATTCAGATAAACACATTTATAACATTTTTAAACCCTAGTTTCAAATCATAGGATTCAATTCCAAACTTGAATTCAAATTTAAATCAAATTATTTAAATTTTCAAAACTCGATTAAGTTATTCAAAATAACTTTTATCTTTGAAATTCTATTTCAATAGCTTTTCACTTTTAACCTCAATTTCCAATTTCAAAATCAATTGAAATTAAAATTTCAATTTCAAAAACATCAAATTTACATTATCTGTGACTTAACTGATTTCCACGTGAAATCCATATTTGTGTGTGTAAAGGTGTAGTCCAGGGGTTTCACACACAATAGTGCAACATCATCAATCATCACAGATCAAAATACATGATATAGTTGATAAGCGATATAACTATAACGCTCATCTTCATTCGCAGATCACAGATATATATCACAGATAAGTAAATTATAGATCACAACATAAATCAGGATGTATCACAAAGCATCATATATCAAGGATATCAAACAATCAAGTCATTCAATAGAATCCAAACATTCATAAGTAAGGTCAATTTATATCTGATTATAATTAATTTATACCAGATTAATTACTTATGAATAAACTACAAATCTTGGTTAATTACAAATTATTTTGATAATTATTCTTTTAATCATCTATTAATTAATCATTTATAATAAATTAATTAACCTTTAATTATAATTCATCCACCTTTAATTATTAAATAATTAACCTTTAATTATTTAATTCACCATTTAATTAATTATCTATTAATTAATAATTTAAACCTTAATTTAAACATTGTTTTTAAATGCTTCCTTTACAATTTCAAGTTCCATTTTAAATTTCAAACTCTTTTTAAAAACGCTTAAACTCAACACTTTTAGTTATTAAAACAATTAAAATTTACAAACTTATTCATTCACAACTAAGTTTTCAACTAAACTTGAATTTAGTATTTTTAAACTTTGATTTATAAACTCAGTTTAAAACTTAATTCATAATTTTAATATTTAATTTAGAGTTTCAAAACAGGAACAGTTTGATTTAAACTTGCACAAATATTTTAACCCGAGCCAACACTCCCTTTACTTCGAGTTCAGACCCGAGCTCTTTCCCATTTTCCCCGAGTCTTCCCCCTGCTTCTTTCCTTCATTATTTAATTTTTTTTTTAGAAAAATTTAAGTATATAAAAACTGTTACACTCGCATACCTCTCCACGCTCTCGAGCTTATTCCCGAGCAAACTCTACTCTGGCTCGAGTTCTTCCCCGAGACCAGCTTCTTCTTCTTCCTCAATACTCAACATCACCAGATGCACAACAGACATCAACGTGCACGTGTACATGCGAGCTGGCCATCTCCGACCCAAACTCCGATCGTCAATACATCGACGATAATCTCCACCGGCCTCCCAAACACCCAGATCGATGAGATCTCCCACGAAATTGAAATGAGGTTACTCAAGCATTTCCTGGAACCCATTGCTTTGCTACATCCGCCTCGACCTCGCAACGCCGACCATTGGAAGTACTGCAGCCCGACCTCATCTCGTCGAACCCTCGTACTACCCTCCCCTGCAATACTACGCCGCTCGATCCACCAGGGGTGGAGAAAACATCTCATTTCCGACCTCGACTACAAACAACTGTTAAACCCTAAAGTTGCTTCGATTCGACATCTCCTTTAATAGAAAAATTGTTCGACATTTTTCCCAACATCATCGATTACCAGGCTTGCTTCAGCCAAAAGTCCGACCACCGAAAGTTCGTCGATCGCCTGAAATAGTCTAAAACCCGACTTCTATTCATCCACGAACTGCTCCCAAACCACTTGACTAGAAATCATGATTTTTGTGTTAAAAATCCTAACTTCCAAAGATGATTCAAGATATATACTTGAATCATTAAAATTCGACAATTGATTTTACATGGTTTAAAGAATTTCTGCTGTTATTTTCCAAATACAAGCACATTTCAAAACTCACATGCCTTATAATATTTTAAGTACCTAGATTCTGCTAAGACTAAAATACTTTGTTTTGAATCCAAGTGCTGACATTGATTCAATAAAAAGATATGAATTTTTTTCTTTGATTGATAGTGAACACTGAAACCTGGAACAGAGGTATATCAACAAACATAGTTCAAATCAGATGTATACACACATCATTTACATGTAGATATATACATGCAGGCATATAAACAAAGCATTGTCATATCATACTTTTAAAATCAACTCCAAGAATCAAGACAAACAGATGGTTTTTAAAGATTAAAGTTGCTCACCTTTCATTTTGATGAACAGAGCCTGCTCCAATATTTGAAACAGCCTGAGAAATTACAAGTTGAAGCTTTCTTGATCTTTAATCCTCTGTTTTGTATTGTTGTATTTTTTTTTTCAGTTTGGTTTTCAAACAGTGGTTTCTAGTTTGCCTTTTTCTGCTCAGGTTAACGAACTGAGAAGGAAGATTGATATATAGGAAGAATATACAGGTGATATATTTTATTCAACAAGATCATTACATTATCTTGTACAATATACCAGAGATGCCCTTGCTTATGGAGGCTGAAAGCACATTTGTATATTTTCGAATTGACCAAAAATACTTTGAGCTGTGAAAGCATTTAATGTTTGCGTACTTTATGTCTATACTTAACCTCTTTGGACAAAGATATTTCATCTTTCTTTTGCCTAGCATATCTATCCTACAGGTAACATACATTATATTTTTTTTCTTGCCTATAGATATATATTTTGTTTCCTTCTTTAGCTAGTGTTCATTCATATACTTATATTATATTTTATTTTATTTTGTATTGATTTATTAATATTGAGATTTACTTTATATTGTATGAACTATAGAATTTATTTATTTCTCATTATCTTGTAATATTGATGATTTCTATTTTTATTTAGTTGTTAAAGTTTAGCAAATGTATTTACTTGATATTTTTATTATTTATCTTATATAATTTTGTATTTTTATTTCTAACTCATTTATTTACGACTTAAATTCAAATCAAATAAATACATTTAAATTTTTAAATTTTTAAACGATTTATACAAATATACTTGGATATCGGGGAAACTCGCATCTCTTATCGATTTATTCCACAAATATTAATTCAAAAATCCAATTAATTATCATTTTAAATTTATAAAAATTCGGGGTCGTTACATTTCTGTAATTGAGAAATGTGAAACACGTCATGCATGGCAGAAAACTGAGCCGGTAATGAAAGGCGATAAGCCATGGAACCAATACGTTCGGTGATAGGAAATGGCCCAATATATCGAGGCGCTAACTTTCCTGATCGACTGAAACGTACAACGCCCTTCATAGGGGAGACACGAATAAATACAAGATCTCCAACAGAAAATTCTAATTTCCTTCTTCGATTATCGGCATAGGATTTTTGTCTACTCTGGGCTTCTTTCATCCTATGTCAAATAAGTTCAATCTTTTCTGTGAAATCATGAATAAAATCTAGACCGAAAACCAGCTTCTCACCGGCCTCAATCCAACAAGAAGGGGATCGGCATGGCCTTCCATAGAGTGCCTCGAAAGGTGCCATACCAATACTAGATTGGAAGCTATTATTATAGGAAAATTCAACAAGAGAAATATGATCTTCCCAACTTCCACCGAAATCAAGCACACAAGAACGAAGAAGATCTTCAAGAGTTTGATTCACACGCTCAGTTTGTCCATCGGACTGGGGGTGATAAGCAGTGCTAAATTTAAGCTTCGTTTCTAAAGCTTTTTGAAGACTCTTCCAAAATCCACTAGTAAACAATGGATCACGATCACTAACAATGGAAGTAGGAACTCCATGCAATTTAACAATTTCTTTGATAAAGAATTTGGCCAAAAGAGGTACGGTCCGATTAGACCGAACGGGAATAAAATGGGCGGATTTAGTAAGTCTATCAACGATCACCCATAAGCTATCATGACCCGAAAGATAACGGGGAAGGCCATCTATAAAATCCATGGAAATTTGGTCCCACTTCCAAATTGGAATTTCCAATGGTTGCAATAACCCACCGGACCTTTGATGTTTGGCCTTGACAAGTTGGCAAGTCATGCAATGCTTAACAAAGTTAGCAATATCAGATTTCGTTCCCTCCCAATAATAAAGTCGCTTCATATCTGCGTACATTTTACTACTACCGGGATGAATGGAAAATTTAGAACGATGGGAATCTTCTAAAATATCTTTACGAAGATCACTAATATTTGGTACGATAAGTCTACCAAATTTTCGAATGCCACCACGAGAATCAATATCAAAGTCTTTCAAACCTTCAATATCAACTTTATCATTAATATTCTGGCTAAGAAGAGCCAATTCGGGATCTAGCCTTTGAGCTTCAAGAAAGCGGTCCAAAAGAGAAGGATGAGCCTCAAGGCTACATAAAACAAGAGATGAACATAAATCGAAGATTCGATCTCGAATTTCACAAGTGGATAAAACCTCGAGATCTTTCCATTCGGATATCATCATAGAAACAACCGCTTGTTGCTTACGACTAAGAGCATCAGCAACTCGATTTCCCTTTCCGGGAGTATAAAGAATATCAAGATCATAAGAGGCAAGGAATTCGAGCCAACGCTGTTGACGCAAATTAAGTTCCTTTTGAGAAAATAAATATTTCAAAGACTTATGATCAGTATAAAGTATAAATTTCTCTCCCAAAAGATAGTGTCGCCAAATTCGAAGGCCAAAAACGATAGCCGTGAGTTCTAAATCATGTGTGGCATATCTAGTCTCAGCCGGCTTCAATTGCCTAGAAGCATAAGCAATAACACGTTCTTTTTGCATAAGAACGGCACCCAAACCAACGCGACTAGCATCGGTGTAAACAACAAAATCTTGATTCCCTTCGGGAATAACAAGAATAGGAGCATCAGAAAGGAGTTCTTTTAATTTCTGAAAAGAAGTTTCACATTTGTCCGACCAAATGTATTTAACACCTTTCTTTGTTAAGCCAGTAAGAGGCACGGCAATTTTAGAAAAGTCTTTTATGAAACGGCGGTAATAACCTGCCAATCCGAGAAAGCTACGGATTTCAGTCATGCTCTCCGGTCTCTTCCAATTTTGAATCGCTTCAATCTTTGAAGGATCCACTAATATTCCGGATTCGGAAATAATATGACCGAGAAACTTCACACTAGATTGCCAAAAGTGGCATTTAGAAAATTTTGCTTTTAATTGATTGCTCCTAAGAGTTTCCAATACAATCCGAAGATGCTTTTCATGTTCCTCCTCGGTTTTAGAATACACAAGAATATCATCAATAAAGATGAGAACAAACCGATCGAGGAAATCTTTGAAAACTCGATTCATAAGGTCAACGAAATAAGCCGGAGCATTCGTTAAACCAAATGGCTTAACTAGCCATTCATAAGATCCATAACGAGTACGGAACGAAGTCAAAGGAATATTATCCTCTGCAATACGAAGCTGATGAAAACCAATAGCCAAGTCCAATTGTGAAAAGACTCTAGCACCACTAAGTTGATCAAATAAATCATCAATCCGAGGTAAAGGATATTTACTTTTAATAGTAAGATCATTAAGCTTGCGGTAGTCGACGCGAAGCCTAAGTGTACCATCGGATTTCTTCACGAAAATTGCTGAAGCTCCCCAAGGCGAGGAACTAGAGCGAAAAAATTGCTTCGTCTCCAATTCGGATAATTGTTTGCGCATCTCTTCATTCTCCTTATTGGACATGCGATAAGGAGAATGAGTAATAGGTTGAGCTCCATGTATAAGATTAATTTTGAACTCAATTGCTCGCTTAGTTGGTAATCCTAAAACGGGCTCAAATATGTCGGAAAATTCACGGATGGCCTGAATAAGCGAAATGACATCTTCCTCATCATCATTGTCATTATCAAGAGGATTTAGAGAATATAAAGATGTCGTCAAAGTGGAATCCGAAATCTTTAAGAACAATAGAAATCTGCTTAACAGATAGTGGATGTCGAAGATAAATTGTCCGCTCAGGACATAGGATATGAGCTTCATAACGGTTAAGCCAATCCATACCCAAAATCATTACAAAGCCTAAGTAATGCATGACATGCAAATCGGCTAGGAAAGGAAAATCACACAAAATAATCTCCACATCTTTACAAAGCAAACTAAGAGTTGCGGATCCACCAACCGGATTTGCAATTCTTAAAGAAGTCATTAAAGCGACAACACTTAAGGAAAAAGTATCGACAAGTTCCTTTGATATAAAAGAATGGGATGCACCCGTATCAAAAAGAACTCTAATAGGTTGATCATGAAATATAATAATGCCATCAAGGACAGAATGAGACATACCTTGACCGCGAGATGTGTTGCCAGGGGCTTGATCCACGTTTAACTTTCCCTCCTTCCTGCCTTGAAGTCTGGGGCATAAATGTATATAATGATCCGGGCTTTTAGAATAGCGACAAGAACGGGGCTTTGAACACTTGTTAGCAAAATGGTCCTTAGAACCACAGTTAAAGCATTGCCCACTACTTGGGGTAGAAGTCTTTGCTTCCGGAGGTGCAGATTTCCCCTTTTTGTTGGGGTAAGGACCTTTGAATTTGTTCGGCCTCTTCTTTTTGTTGAAGTTTGGTTTGGAACCCACCACTTCAACATCACTTTCCCTATCCGCCTCTTCCAGACGAAGAGCGATATCAATGAGTTGGTCAAAAGAAACTTCTAATTTCAGAAGTAATGGCTTCTTGAGATTTTTGTTTAAGCCATAGACGAATATTTGATTTTTCTTCAATGGGGTGTTGATGTATTCAACCCCATATTTAGACAGTGACTCGAAGGATGCGACATAATCTGTCACAGAGGATTCACCTTGAACAAGGTCTATGAAACGATGAGCCAATGTTACTTTCTCAGCTTCTGGTACAAATTTCAATTCGAAGCGTTCCCGGAATTGCTCCCAGGTGTGATCCGCTTCATTGATTTCAGAAATAAAAAGTTCATACCAGTCCAATGTTCTTTCTTGGAGCATACTGGAGGCCACCTGAACACGGTGAAGATCAATAAGGTTCATGCGAGAAAAGATTCGATCGCATGTTCTTAACCAAGCCTGGACCTCAATAATAGTTTCGGAACCTTTGAATGGTTTCCCGCCCAAGTTGGTATAATCGTTGCACAAGCGTGCAAATCCAGACTTAGGATGAGTAGGTTCCTGATTAGGACCAGCTGCTTGAGCATTCTTTACTAAATCAAGGAGCTGTTGAGCGGTCATAAAAACACCATCCTGGGGAGTAACAGTAGATGGTTCGGCTCTGGGACGGCCTGGTCTAGACATTCTCTTCTTTAAGAAAGAGAGAAGAAAAGTTATTCTCCAAATTATCAAGCAAATCTTGATAGATAAAACAAGGAATCATAAAGAAAACAGGATGAATTGGTTCGAAGACTCGAACTAAATCCTGAAGCACGACTCCTAAGATGGACTTAGGACGATGATCCTTGTTAAGTTATTCTACATTGTTCCGAAGTTTGGCTCTGATACCAAGCTATGACGTCCCACCTCTATACCCACGCTAGCCAAGAACACTATGGAGTAATGCTGTCAACTATCACGGAGAATAAGGCTATTGAGGAGCGACCATCTGTATAATTTCTTTGTGCGAGTACCGATATGTCAGATAGTATAACATGCATTTCAATTAAGGAGGAAATCCAACATATCGATACAATCTCAAAGCTATCACACGGTGGCTATATATAATCTTCAAAAACAAACATAGAAATAAACATAACACAAATAAGTCACAGACATCCATATCACAAAGGCGGAAAAAGATATGAATATATAACACATGAAAGTGTACATCAGAGTAGTGGTCAGAAAGATCCACGATAATACAAAAGAATAGCAACATGTGCTATACAAAAGAATAAGTATACATCATAGAGTCTATATCTCAAATGTATACATCCAAAAACTACAATCTAAGTAGTTAGCCAAAAGTCAGAGTAATCCCAGAAGAGAAGTCAAGCTGAAGCACCTGTAACATCTCGGTCTGACCCGAGTATTATTTCATAAGAAAATAATAAACGGATCAGTCTAGCTATAAATATCAGATGACATGATATAGATTAAAAGATATGGTATAAACATGTAATAACCATAATGGCATACTACTATAAGTATGTAATTGAAAATCAACATGAGATTAATCAATATCACAAGAATCTTCTCAAAGATAAAATGGGGTATCATACCCTAAACTTGTATTCATAACAAGTCAATGACACACAAATTCACCAATGCACAAAAATTGATAAAACTTATCAAGGGAAATCACGAAAATTAGTGAAGAACAAAATTCCAGAAATCATCACAAGCAATCCAGAAATCACAAGAAGGGGGAGGCCTATCACAAAACGGGAGTATGAAAACTCACCATCACGTGTATCACAAAACGAGACGCTATCTCATGGTAGCTAACCATTAATTTTGAGCCAAAGCTCCACAAGAATGGCCCGAAGACCGTGGGGCGCTACCCCACGTATGTGATGTAGAAACATCACACAAACGGGGTTTAGTCTCCCTCATAGACAAAGAGACATCGTACAATTGCTAGTCTAAATCACAAAAATGATCGTCATGATCATCAAGAAGTGTCAATCACACCAAGCTAGTAAATATATGAGTTTAGCTTCATGTCCCATAACCACTTCCTTAACTTAAATATTTACGAACAAACTGTAGATCTTCACTAGAAAATTGTCACAAGAGGTTCAATCGAACAAGTCCAAGAATTAACCGACGAAGTAAACGCAAGCGTTTCATACCACTCGTTTTGCTAAGCCGTTTAATTAGATTTCTCATCCGAGTGAGGTAAAGGCTGGTATATACTAATAGATTGGAAAACGGTTTAGGAAAAGAGCTTTTTAATAAATTAGTGTTGAAATCGTTTGGAAGAAAGGGTTTTGATATTTACTATTAGTATTAAACCTTTATATTTTTGAAGTGACAAACCACAAAACTGATTGTAGAAACAATCTATCACAAAAATTCACATTCGAAGACGTGAACAAAAATCCAAGGAAATCAGCTCAAAATGCATAAGTGGAAGTTCCCCTGCGACATAACAAATTTCACACAGGAATTAGGCACGACCAAGAGGGCGCGACCTAACACGACCGAGCTAAAGATGCAATAGAACGACCTATAGGTCAAGCGACCTAAGGTAAGACAGGTCGAGCGACCTAGTGGAAACGAGGTCATGCGACCTAATGGAAGTGAGGCCAAGTGTCATGAGCGAGCGACCTAAGGGTTGAGCGAGTTAACATCTATAACAAGGCCGAGCGACCTAACGAGTCACGACCTTCTATAATGGGCTTGAATATCCAAGCGACCCAAGGTGAAGCGACCTAGAGGCCAGCGATCTAAAGTGGAAATGGGGTCAAGCGACCTAACGGATCGCGACCTACTGTGAAAAAAGGCCGAGCGACCTAACCCATGGCGAACGACTTAAGGTCTAACGACTAAAGGGAAACGACCTAAGGTGGGTAGGCCGAGCGACTTAGTGGTCGAGCGACCTAGCTTGTGGCGAGCTAACGAGGCGCGACCTATAGCAAGCGAGTGTTTTTCAATGCTGAGCGACCTAGGGGCGAACGAGCCATTGCCGAGCGACCTAACGACCTAAGTGCTAGCGACCTAGATGCGAGCGGGCTTAAATTTGCAGGGCGACTTCTCCCCTCCCTGGCCGAACGACCTAAGTGCAGGAAAATGCTAACAACTTGAAAATTTTGGGTTTTTCACCAATTCAATCCACACCAAAAGCAATTGCACATATAATAGTGATAGGGATTCATACCCAACAATCATAGATAGTCATAGACAAGAATGTGAGATAAAAATCTCACCTTTTCACAGAAATTGATGGAGATGAAGTTTGAAAGCAAAGCAAGAACAATCACAAGCTTGAATAAATGTCTTCTCTTGAATTTGGAGTAGATGTTAGATTAGCAATGAAGACTAAGGCTTTGGAGTTTTAATTTCCCATTCCTCTCCCCATTTTTGATGAAGCTTGAAGTGTTAGAAAATGAAGAAGGAAGTGATGAAGAGGAGATGGGTTGGGACTGAGTTAGTAAGTGGTTCAGCCCAAACCAAAGCCCTAAGCGAAAAAGTGGCGAAAATTCCACTAACTCCAAACATATCGAAGTTTATACTTAAAAGATTGTAAACGGCGTTTCGAACTCAATGGAAGTGGTCTCGAGTCCTAATTTGACCGTTTGCAAAAAGTAGCTTTTCGGACTAAAATCCGACTAACGATAAAATATTTAAATAAAATATTTAAATATAAAATCGATAAATATGCAGGTTGTTACAGAGAAATTCTCACCTTGATTCTATTTGCAATCTGTTCCAATTCTATTCCGTCGTCACGAATCCAATGCAAGAATTCACACTCGCGTTCGACCTCGCATAACAGGATTATTACATTTTCATTTATCTATTTACAACTAAAATAATTTAATTAATTTCTTAATTCATAAAATAAAATGCCATATTAACTTTTAACTGTAAAATCTTAATTACCATATTGTTCTTTCCTCGCGATTGCTTCCAGGTAGCATCCCAAAACAGCACGGTCTACCCCATCAATCTCCATCCCTCCGGCCATCAGCCAAACTTGACCTAGCCCCTCTGTGACCACGCCTTCCACCACTCAAACTTTTCTCGATCTCAGCTCCATGCGCAGCTTCTATTCACACGACCACCCATAAATCACGCTCGATAAACCCAATCGACCAGCCGTGCAATCCAAACTCAAAGCCTCATGTTCATCCGCTCATTCGCATCGTCGTGCTCGAGTTCCAGATCACGACAACCCTAATTAAAGAGGCTACTCGTGCTCGACTCCCCCTCGGGGTTGGCTGCTTCCTTGCGTGCGATGGCTTGGCTTTGGGCAGAGAGTATCTAAAGGTGTGTGATTTCATTCATTTTTTTTTGATTTTTTGTATACGAGAATGAGATTCGTTCTCGTTTCCTATATATATGTATATTTTGTTTTGATTTTGAACTGAAGAAGGTAGAGAGTAGAGTAAGTGATTTTAATGAAGGAAGTTGTCGGCCTTGAACATGATAGATGCGTGTTTTATAAGGTACAGTGACCTGATTAGATTTTGATTATATATATATATATATATTATATAAAATTACTTAAATGGAATACTCTATACCTCTCAAACCGAAATATATTTTTAAAATGGAAGGAATTAAAAGGAAAATTTTGATATAAAAAAATATTTATATTGGAATTGAGTTTATTTAAAAGAAATTGAAGTAGAAAAATATATTTGATTTTTGGTTATACTTAACTACTGTGAATTTTTAAATAGAGGTTTTAAAAATGAATTATATAAGAGAATTTATAAATGATACCCCGGAAATATAAAAAGGAGTTAAGGTCAATATTGAAAATAGATTGGAAGTATAAAGGGAATTCATAAGAAATGAATTTATATAATGGAATTTAATAAATAAGATTTGTTTTATGAACAGGTAAAACCAAATGGGTTATAAATAAAGGAATTCGATATCAGATGATAATTGGAAATATAAATTCATAGGGTGAGTTTATATTAGAATACGGAAAACATGGTTGAGAAAAAAGGTAGATTCTATTTTTGAAATGGAAATGGTTAGGGAATCAAAAACGAATCGATGTGTTATGGAATCGAGAAGGAGTTATAAATTAAATTGGTTATTAAGATTTAAAATATATTTTTATTTTTAAGAGGCTAAGTTGGTTTTTCAAAAGGAAACCTTATTATTTAAACTATGAAATTTTATACTAGTTAATATTGGAATACTTTGAAAAATGGATTTTCAAATATTTTATATTTATTGAAATAAAAAATTTAACTTTTATAATCAGTTTTGTATATTGATTTGTTTATTTTAAATGAGTTATTGATGGGTTATTAAAAGTGTTTAATATTTTAAATAATAACCTAAAACATATTTTTTTAAATAAAGATAAATTGCTAGTCTTTAAAAATGCTCATTATATATATATATAGTTTGAAAAGATTGAAAATTTAATTATAAAATCCTCTCGAGACGTGTAAACAGGTTTCATTTTAAAGATGAGATTTTATAAGAGAACCCTTATAATGGAATTTAGAGATTTAAGAAAATTTTCGATGTTTAGATGTGATAACTTCGGTAAGAATGTGAATTCATTTAAAGAAGTTAAAAATGGTTGGTTGGGATTATAAATAGGGATAGTTTGGCTCACATCCCTAACAAGTTTTAAAATAGATAAAACATCCTTCACAACCAACATTTACGTTTCTGCTCCCTATTTTCAAATTCACGCACGCAAAAAGACCCAAATACCCTTTATGTTTTAAACTTTTCAAACATGTATAACTTTATTTACAAAAACCGGATCAACATACCGTTTTCATCAAAAAATCACAAATTTTATGATCTTTAAAATGAGATCCATTGTTGATATCGAAAATTTATATTTGTATTAAAGGTGCAATTATTTCAAATATTTGCAGACAATTCAGCAAATATTGAACATTTCGATTTTTTTTTCAAATTTATAAAAATTGCACAAAATTGCAGATATTTCTACAACTATATGGTATAGTTGTAGAAATGTCTGCAACTATTGAGTATAGTTGCAGAAATTTATGCAACTATATTGTATAGTTGCAGAAATTTTTGCAACTATTGCATATAGTTCCAGACATTTCTGCAACTATTGCAAATAGTTGCAGAAATGCAACTATTGCAAATAGTTGCAGAAATGTCTGCAACTATTGCATATAGTTGCAGAAATTTCTGCAACTATTGCTTATAGTTGCAGAAATAACTGCAACTATTGCGTATAGTTGTAGACATTTCTGCAACTATTGCAAATAGTTGCAGAAATGCAACTATTGCAAATAATTGCAGAATTGTCTGCAACTATTGCGTATAGTTGTAGACATTTCTGCAACTATTGCATATAGTTGCACAAATGCAACTATTGCGTATAGTTGCAGAAATTTCTGCAACTATCGCATATATTTACAGAAATTTGTTGCGATTATTTATAACTGCTGATATTAAGAATATCATATTTCATAAAAAAAACTTGATTCGTCTTCAATTTAATTGCAGTTTTCCATTTAAATCGAAAAATAAGAAGAAGAATTAGAGCTCGCAGTGAAACGCAGGGGTAATTTGGGGAATAAATTGGCGGAAAACAGAAACAGGGACGTAGGATATATATTTTTTATGATAGGGATCCGCTTTGAAATTAAGTTCCGTTTTAAGTATGTGTGACTAATTTTCACTTATAAATAAGTATAATCGGTTTGGAAATCGTAAGAAGAATTATTTAAAAATTCCAAAGACTTAAGAGATAAGTTTGAAATATTTCCAAGTTAAATATTAAAATGATTTTGGAAATTATACATATAAATATTTTCCTAAGTATTGAAAGGGAGGTTTTGGTAATGTCTTAGTGGGAAATATTTCTAAGTATTGGAATGGTGAAATATCCTGTTATGGATACAAGTGTTGAAAATTGTTTTCAAATATAGAATATTGAAGAGATTGAATATATATATATCTTGGGAAAGATGTTTTGAAATAAATATTCTAGAGATTTATAAAATAAGGCCTAGTGTTGCTTTTGGATGTTATTTGATAGTTATTTAACCGACTATCAATATTGGCCAATTTCGTTGATTGTTTCGAAGAGACCAGGATCAGATTTAATTATCCGAAAACCACTTCGATCCGGTTTGAACGTTACGAATGAATACCGTGAAGATGATGAAGCCGGTGATTCGGCTTGTCCAGTCCCAAGGCAACTTGTATAGACGAATGCTAATAGAACATCGTCATTGGAGGACGATGAGCATTCTAAGTAAAATTGTTCTTGAAAGGTAAAGCTTAGCCTCGAACCTCATCAACCAAGAATGACTAAAATAGGGGAGATGCAACAAGGCTAAGTGGGTCGCACCCAAGTAAGGTATGTTATCACATTTCTAGATGTCCTCGGAATACCTATTTTTTATGGATTTGGTTGTGCATGGAAGGAGCGCTCAATGGTAAAGATGGGAACACCCGAGGTGATAACATATTCGGTCTATCCAGGTCAGGGGTAGGCCGGTCTTGTGTAGTAGGGGATCCCGGCGTGGTCCTTGGTACATTGTTCTAGAGGTGTACTGTGACGGGCAGTACCCCAGTGGCCCAGTCTTTCGTTGGAATCCATTCTCCAATACGAGCTTACGGTTTTGTTTGTAGAGCCTACTACGCTGGAATTTAATTAACATAACAATTTCAGCTATTTGAATAAGTATTTTTATTTGGGCACTATTACAATATTACTGGATTTCCTACAAAATGTTTTGGTTATCGTAAGGGAAAAACCCACCGTGTTTATTTGTGACGCGGTCTTACGAGATACCTTTGTTTTTCAAAGGATTTTGATAAATCTAATAATTCAAATTGAGTGTGTTTTCTCACGCTGGTTTTCTAGACTGACTCGGGTGTTATTTTATTATAATACTCGGGTCAGACTGAGTATTACAGATTCAGCTTTAAAAGCTATGAAGCTTAGGAGACGAGCTGGAGGAGTTCAGATGTATTTTCGTACTTTGTTATATATCCGCTGTGTGCGAACAAGTTATTATAACTGTCCAATTGATGTATAGATCGATGTACTCTGATAATGATATGTATATTAATAGTACAGTTCTTGTATTAAAAACCTATTATTATATATTATATTTTGTTCCGCTGCATTATGAGATTCTGTATTGTTGTTTTTCTTTTTCTTCTACCCTTTTTCTTCTTTACCCTAGATATTCGCTCTTCCGTACAATTTGGGTTGAACAGGAGTGAATTTTATTACCAACTTAAAGGGTATAGAACTGTGGGTTGCTATGTTTAAATTTAAATTATGGGATGCTGGATTGATTGATAAATTTAAATTTATTTGTTGGATGACTATATATATAGTAGTATATATATTAGTATTGGAGTAATATGCCCGCACATTATAGCGGATGAGACCCTATGCGCCCCGCATAATAGCGGATGACCATATATACCGCGATATCCCCCTCGATGTGGGATTGGTATTTTTATTGTTATCTAACATCTGTGGATGCAGGGAAATAGGTTGGAGGGATCCAACTGGATTCCTCAAAAATATCTAGTGTTTATATATATATATATGATGTGAATGAATAATGCTGGATTATAATGTGTTGTAAAATTTTAAATGTTAATATAGCATGGAAATTAATTTGGATATATTAAACTGTTCAGATGGATGTATTGAATTGTTGTACTTTGATAATGGTATGTAAATTAACAGTGCAGTTCTTGTATTTAAAATCTGTTATTATATATTATATTTTGTTCCGCTGCGATTGTGAGATTCTGTGGTGTTATGTTTCTTTTCTTCTACCTTTTTCTTCTTCACCCCTAATGAACTGGTATTTCAGGGACTCGACTGCTTGGCATTTTATACAGTGGACGTATTGATGTCGATTTTCGAGGGTCGAAAATCCCGATCCGTTACAATAATATTAGTTGGGAATGGGATAAGAGTAAGAAATATACTTCTAATTATTTTTATAAATTTCTTAACTTCTCGGGTGTAGTTAATAACTCTTTTAAATTTATATGGAAAACAAATGCTCCTCATAAATCTAAAATTCATATGTGGTTAATCATGCATGGAAAACTAAATACTATAGAATTTTTAAAAAGAAAAAAATGCAAATTGATAATAAATGGTAGTTTTGTAATATGCATTTAGAAGATATTAAACATGTATATTATGATTGCTTAGATACTTACTTCATTCTGAATAATACTCTCAAAATATTTTACATTAGTCTTACAACTAAAATTTCTGATTGCGATCACTATTGGAATAATTTTAGATTTAAGTTTAAAATGAAAAATAGATTTTTTTCTTGACAATTTATTCATTATAATTTGTTGGTATATTTGGTTTGAGAGAAATCAGAGAACTTTTAATAATAATAATAATAGTCATTTTAACAAATTGATTTTTATAATTTCTTCATTTTGTTTTAATTGGATCTCAAATCCAAAACATAAATTAGCTAAAAATAATCATTTAAAAGAATGTCTTAATAAGCTTAGTAATAATATTAAGTTATTTAAGCATAAAAATAATATTTTTGACATTAATAATTGTAGTATTAACATTTTTTCAAACTTAAATGATGATTTCACTGTGTATCATAATATCCTTTTGATCAAAGGACCACAAGCATAAGTTTTGATTTGCTTTAGTATTGGTTTTAGTTTTAGTTTGTTTTTGTTTTTGTTTTTTTTTTATAGATCTTTAACTTCTTTTGATCATGGATTCTTTTTAGTCTACTTTTCTAATTTTTATTGTATTATGTCCTATTATCTTAGCTTTTGTTTCTTTACTTTTATTTTATTAATATATATATGTATATAAATTTCATTTATATACATATATGTGTATTATTCTTATATTCTTCTAGTTCATTTTACAGATACAGGTTTTAGCCAGAAATGGTGTTAGATTCTTTTTACAGGTTCACAGGATTGCTGACGGCAAGATTGCTGTTTCCAGTGAGGAGTTCTTCTACAGCTACATTATGGCATTCTACTTTTTGGTTGATTCACTTTTCAACGAGGCGCTCTCTCCAATTCTATAGAGTCTACAGAGTGGCACTTTACAGTCTAGATCATTCGCATTTCCATTTCTTTCGAGTCTGCAGCGTGGCGTTTCCTTCTCAGATGGAGTTGGATTCTAGTATCACTAGCGCTAAGATTCTCCATAGTTCTACAGGTACTTCTAACACCTCATCACCGGGCGGTGGCCTTGCCGGAGCTCGATATTGGGGTGTAATGGGCGGTGGCCTTGCCGGAGCTCATTCTAGGGGTACATGAGTTATTTTCGTTGTATTTGTACTATGATTAGCTACCTGCCAGGCATGTTGGTAGCACCTTTTCTTCTGTGATATATACATTTACATGTGTTCTCTCCTCTATTTTAGACGATCATAGATTTTTCTCAAAAAAATATTGCTTTGGGTCATAGTGAAAATAGGTGAAAGTATCTCTTTCAAAACCACACTTTTATTTTATAAAATACTAGGGAAGACAATTATACCTTTCGACAACGTCGAAAGCTTCTACTTTCGACCCCTTTGGAAGGTTTGGGAAGCGACTTGTATTTTAATAAACAACTAAACATTTCGACAACGTCGAAAGCTTCTGCTTTCGACCCCTTCGGAAGGTTTGAACAAAAATAAAGGCGACGGCTCTCTTTCAAAAATCTCTTTGAAAAACCTTTCGAAATCATAACTTTTGACCTTGTCGAAATCATAGCTTTCAACCTTGTCGAAAGCAAGCATAGCTTTCGACCTTGTCGGAAGCTCTTTAAAACAGGCAAGTGCTTTCGTTTTTCAAATCAAAGTAAACTAAGGGACCATCTCGTTTGAAAGCAACCCTTCGACACCTTACCTTTCAACTTGGTCCAATTCACTACATACCACCTGAATGATATCATGTGCATTGCTTTCGACCTTGTTGGTCAATGAAGTCGAAAGGTCTTAGTCGAAAGGTTTGCCAAAGAAGGCGGAACCACCTTTGCTAGGTAAGAGCTGATTTTGCCAAAATAAGTAAACTTTTTATAACAAACTTGCATACTTGTAACCATTTGATTGGCTTTCACTAACTTCTAAATAATTTGGGTAATATTTGTCGTATTTTCTCAGATCTAAAATCAAGTTAACTTTTAACAAATAAGCCCTTCCTCTTATAAAAGCAATTAAATCATATAGGTCCTCCTTTCGAAATAATTTAATTTCCATACTAAATCACTTAGTAAAAATCCCCAAAAAAATACCTGAAATTTACTTTAAACATGTTATCTAACATATCAAAATTTCAAGACCCAAATTCTTAATATATTTTCCAAAATAAATTTATAAACCCAAATAAACATATTTCCTTTGAAAATTTATAACTAATTCTCCACAGCTTGGAAAATTATAAAAATTGAAACCCCATTCCAAAATTATGTTTTCTATAACATATAATTTTCCTATGGCATTTAAAAATCATTAAGTCTCGGTTTTACCCTAAAACTGTATATGTCTCCTTTAAATAATCATGCTTAAACATATATAAATCATAAATCCAGCATATCTTCAAATATATCATAAACACAGATTTACCCTTAAATCTGAAACCATATGATTATAAAACTAAAATAGAAATATAGAAATTATTATTCACCTTAGATTGGATAAGGAAATTAAAGTTTGATTGAGATTGATTTCTTCTAGCTTGATCCTAAGCTTTACATTGATTTTCTCTTTTCTTCCTAATGGCCGGCCTTGCTCTTCTTCTTAGGGTTATTATTTTGTTTGAGATAAAAATGAACGTCTTTGGCCTAATGAAAATGGTATATTAGGGGAATGTAGGTGGCAATTTACCCTAATGCCCTTATGTTCAATTATTTAATACTTAACCATTTATAAGCTCATTTGTTTATATAAGCATGGCTATTTAGTTTATTAACCAACCCCAATCCTCTTATCTACATTATTCTATTTAATTTATCCAATTAAATTTCCTAAATAATGTTATACAATAATTAGGGGTTTTACACTTGAACCCTTGAAAATCATCAACATCCACATTCATCTCTAATTGCCTAATTCTCTTAGCTAATAATTAGTCCTTTCTTTGCCTTGCAGCGATTCTTTCTATTAGTGTTGGATCTACTTCCAAACTTGTTAAAACTCCCGAATCTTGACTTGATCCTGGGCCCATTCTGTAATGCACCCTATAAGACACCAATGTCTTTAACGTCTTCCATTACCCAATCATGGCTAATAGTCTGTTCTACTAATTTCTAGTTAAAGCATCAACAACATTGTTCCCCTTTCCTGGCATACACTATATATCAAATTCATTTACCGCCAATAATTCTTGTCACCTCTCTTGCATCATATTTAATTCCTGTTAGGTTAAGAAACTTATGGTCTGTATACAACTCGAACTGTTCTCTCAAAATATAATATCTTCAAATTTTTAGGAAAATACTACTACTGTCAACTCCAAGCCATGGGTTGGATTCTTACTTCATGCACTCTCAACTGCCTTTATGCGTAAGCTATCGCTCGCCCTTATTGCATCAGTACCACATGCAATCCTATTCTACAATCATCGGTATACGTCACCAAATCATGTTTCCCTTTATGCACGATCAAGACAGGAGTATTTGCCAACAAATTCTTTAATTCTTGAAAAAACCCTTCATGCATGCCAGCCCATATTAACTTCTCATTCTTCCTGGTCAACTTAGTCAAGGGTGCTGCTATACGTGAGAAATCCTTAATGAACCTACATTATTAGCCAACCAATCCCAAAAAACTTCTCATCTCTATGATCGTCTCCAGTTTCTTCCAACCGTTAATGGATTTTATATTCAATGGATCCATTGAGAACCCATTCTCCAATGAAATATGACCGAGGAATTTAAGTTCCCATTTCCAAAATGACATTTGGAAACACTACAAGAAAACATGATACATATATATAGCATTGTCTCATATCATTGTAATTAAAGCGCTATATAAAAATGGTTGAATTAAAAAAATAACAACAAATTGTGCTATAAAAAATGTGTAAAAATTTATCCGCTATATTTTAACCTAACCCACTTAATAATGCAAGAGTGGAAATGAAGGCGGCATATATTTTGACTAAGCAAAAAAAGGCCTTCTAAACTAAAAACCCCCTCTCCCTCTTCACTTTCGACCAAATTTCCTAACTTAAATTCATTCCGTCAATCGATTTTCAATTCACTCTAGCAATATCACTCTAGCAGCAACGACCTCAAAAACAACTCGTCACCATCTCTGATTCACATCAGATCCATCCAAATCAAAAGTGGAGCTGTTCGGTAATTTATTTACTTAGCCAATTCATGTGGTTTTTCATTGATTGATTTTGATGATTTGTAAGCTAAAGTATTAGTAATTATCTATCAAACTATTCATATAAATGTAAGCAAAAATCATCAACATAAGTGAAATACAAACTTTTAATACATAATGGGTGGAAATTAAGTATGCAAGTAGTCAATATGATAAGGAGTTTAGAGCTGAAACTGTAAATACATATTTTTATTCTGAATGCAAGAGTGCATAACTCTTATGGATTATGCAGATATTTCTTTCAGTTTGGTGTGCCTTTAGTTCTGTTGTGATGATCTAATATGATTTATTTTTCAATTGCTAAGTAGAAGAAGGTGATGAGTAGTAGTTAGAATATGATGATCAATTAGCTAAACTGAATGGAAATAAAATGAATGAACAAAAAGTTTGGAGGGAGAAGAAGGGCATGGCTAAATATGTAACATCAATATAATAACATCAATATAACATTAATCCAAGAAGATAGCAGAAAAGATTTGTAGATGTATTATGATCAAATGAGTTTCAAGACTTAAAAATCTATATATTTGATGGTAAGTGTACTACTATGTGACAAGTAACTTACGAGAACTTCATGAGAGGTGTTTGTACCAAAAATGGGCATAACACACTTCAAGTGTAATTGAAGAGATTAGAATGAAGAAGTAAAATGTAAAATGAGGCTAATCTAACAATCACACTAAGAAAAATAAGCAGTAACAGAAAGAAAACAAGAATTTATAGTAGTTTGGCGTTATTTCCTATGTCCACTTTGAAGGTTTTGACATTTATTGCTAATTAGAAACTGAGTTACAATAGTACAACAGCTAACACTCGAATTACAATGGAGTTCCACTCAAGCAGCAGCATAAAAGTCCTTTTTTAGTTGCAATGAGGGTGTTATTTATACGTGTGAAGCTGGAAATATCTGCCTTGAATCTCGGAATACCCTTTCTCAAGCCTAGGTGGGCCCACACAATCGATCTGGAGCCGTTTGGGATCGATCCCTGATCGATCCACATTGCTTTCGTATCGATCGAAAGTCTCTCCAATTTAGTTGCGATCGATCATGGATGTTCCTGAGATGATATGCAACCTTCTATAAAAATCTCATTGTATTTGGATTTGTGGTTGTGGAGTTTGTGATTGATCAAAGTTTCAAATATGGAGTAGCTGAAACTTTCGTATCGATACCTTCGTATCGATCTCTTCGTGTCGATGACATGGCGTGCGTGCTTTGTGGAGATCCATATTTTGTGCATAGGGACCGCTTCTTTTGGGTTGACCGCTTCTTTCGTATCCATCTGATACCTTGTGTCTCATATCGATGCCTTGCCACCATCTTCGTATCGATTGTAAAACTCTGTTATTCGTATCGATCAAGTAGGTGATCGATACGAGAAATGCAGTTGCTGGCCAAGTGAAGCGCGATCGATCTGCAAAGTGCCGAAGTCCATCATTATGTGCTTGAACCATACGGATACTAACGATGGACGTTGAGTGATGGAGTTACGTTCATTTCGTATCGATGCTGATGCGAAATGATGGATACAGATGGATGGATACGAAATGACGGATACAAGATGGGCATGTTTCTCATGGATCTTGATCGTTCCATAACTCGAGCATACGAACTCCGATTGACCTGAAATTTGGAATGTCGCCTTACATAGCTCTGCTTGTCATATCATGCTAACTGTGGCTCGATCAAGACTCGGACCAAGTTTACCTATATCCATCGTGAATCTGCAGATAACTGATTTCCGGAGCGAACTGTCTTTTGTCTCTAGTCAAGTCCTTGATATCACGGCCTTGCTAAAAGGCGGGATAACATTTGCCCTCCAAAGTACGCCTGTTTGAACATGATGTGCTTTGAAAAGTCGCAATTTTCATTCTAAAAAGGCTCCATCCGATTTACTGAATATTTGTTGTCCTTTCATCAAGAGATGTAACCTTCGGTTGATTTCCAGTTGTATAAATATTGCGTTGTAGACTGCTAATGATCACACAATTTTTTTTGCAGTTGAAGGTCAAGTGCTAGCAATTTGTTGTTGATTGTTCTGGTTGTCACCAGGTAAGCATTCAATTCCTGTTAACTTTGAGAATCAAATGTTAGTATAGCATGCATGCACGTATTTTAACCTGTCTCCCATTCACGCTTGCACATCCACGGGTCGTTGTCAAGTTCTTGCTTCTTCTTTTTCCTTTTTTTTAAATCCATTTTGGTGAAAAGAAGTTCTTTCCATAGATTGATGGTTCCTTTTAGATCGAGTTTTGTATCGATCCTCTCCTGGATCGATATGAAATCCTAGTGGTAACAACGATTAATGGTTGTTTTGATGTCCTTCTTCATATCGATCCTCTCCTAAATCGATCTGGGTGCATTAGAGTGGATTTCATATCGATGGTGATTGATACAAGACGAATTTGCTAAAAGCGTGTTCCATAATGATGGATATGGTTTGGCTTGAATTGTTGTACAATGTGGATTTCATATCAATGGATACTAGATGTTGGGGTTCAGATGTGCTTCATATCAATGGATATGAAAGATGCTCTTCGTATCGATGGATACGAAAGATGTGCTTCGTATCAATGGATACGAAAGATGAGCTTCGTATCAACGGGCACGTTGACCGATTCAATTGATGAGGAAACTAGGATCGAATCATCTTTCATGTTGGACACGAAGGAGTATAAATACTTTTCTTCTTAGCATATTTTTACACCTTGCTTCTATCGCCATTTCGTACCCGTAAGAGAAAAAGAAGAAACTGTAGATCCTTCGTCCCCAAATACCAAACTGCTTATCTTTGACCTAGATCCTTCGAGCTAGGAAATAATCAATAAAATCATGCTTATAATGACTAGAGTTGAGTTTCGTGCCATTTCGTTCATGGCAATGGTCATCTCCGGTGTCGTTGGCGCCGGAGTGTGACTGGGGTAAGGTTGAGAGTGTGGCTAATGGCAATTTGGAGATTTAAAGAAGGAGGAGAGTAGCCGAAGCGGATCGATGGAAATGGAGTCACTGACTCCAGGTCTGTCTAACTCAGGTGATGATCTCGTATCTATGCGAGGGGATGGATGTGGAATCGAATAGAATACATGGAGTTTTGGAGATGGTGGAAAGCAGTCTTCATGATCGAGGCGAAGAGTAAGCGTCTGGAAACGATGTGGAAAAATTGGTTCGTTGATCGATCTGAGGTGGAGCAACTCGTATCGATATGAGTAAGATGTCTTTTGATCGATCCAAAATCAAAGTCCATGGATCGATACGAAGTGATGGAATGATGGATATGGGAAGTATTAATACGATGAAGGCTATGGGTGAAGTGATCGATATGAACAAGTTATCGACCCGAAGGTTTGATCGATACGAAGAGGCTATCGATCTGAATCATTGATCGATATGAATGAGTGACATGTAATCGATACGAAAGCTTGCTTTAGGGGAACGATCCGAAATGAATTATGATGGATATGAATGTTATGACTTTTGCATACTCGAACACTTGACTCCGATGAGCTTTAGCCTTGCATATTTGGACTCGACCGTAAAATTGCATATGTGATTATCCCTCAAAGCTCGTTGATGGAACTATAACTTGTTAAACATAACAAATCTGAACATGGATCATTCTCCAAAGTCGAAATAGCGCGGTTGAGACGATCAGCGATGATGGTTGCTCCGGCCAAATCTCGAAGTCTTGTCTCTTTACCATCTTTTAACCTTGTAGAAATTTAGAGTATTGTGCAGCACTTCATTACACAACAGGGTCGCTCACTTTGCACCGGGGGACACGGGTCTTTTTTACCATCTAATAATGGTTTTTATTGAGTCCAATTGGTATGAATCCTGGAAGCTTAGATCAGCAAGAAGTTCAAAGTCCTCCATTCCCCAGAATAAAAAGGCCGGATGTCCTGGTAGATACAGTGAATCCTACTCCAGACGAACTGCCGAATGTAGTGGTGATAATGAATCCAAAAGATTCCATCCGGTCCAAGATTACAAAAGAAATGTTAGGCAGAATTTCCTTAGACACAGACTGTCTTTGGAAGAAGTTCGATTACAAGGACCAGAAGATAGAGCACACAATCCCCCGGAAGGGTTCAACGCATGCAACAGATTCATGTGCTAGACTTGAACAATGCCCCCATTCAACCAGTTCATTAGGGATGTGTTGTTTTATCTAAGGATCACACCTTCTCAGCTTCACCCTAACGGATACGCGCTACTCAACAGCTTGTACATCATATTTATGGAACATCTCTTCCATCCCCCGACTGTCTACGATATCAGATATTTATTTAATGTCAAGAGTCGGGCAGATAATCCGTCATTCACCTTCCTGGAAGCTGTTAGGAACTACCAAGTTATGGCAGGCACATAGGGCAAGCTGAGCTACTTCAAAACGGAGTGGTTTTACGTGAGGTGCCCACCAGGATTCGCCAGGCGGTGGCTGGCCAGATGTAAGTTATATTACTTGTTTCATTGTTAACCATGGCTGGATAATATAGATTAATGTTGAATTCATTGTTGTGTTTCTTTTACAGCTACTGTTCCATGGCCCAAAGGAGCCCAGTATAAAGAGTTAGTGAGAACACTCCAGGCGGTGCCGGTTGAATTAAGAGAAATAGACGAAGTTCTCACCGACGACAATTTAATTACCTCCGGGCCTTTAGAAAGAGGACAGAGCATAGGACTAACGGGGGTTCCAAGTAGGGCTGTCAATGGGTCGGGTCGGGTCGGGTTTGGGTCGGGTCAAGTCGGGTTCGGGTTGATTTTAAATGGGTCGGGTCAACCCGTTTATTAAACGGGTCAGAAAAAGCTCAACCCGAACCCGACCCGTTTATAAACGGGTTGACCCGACCCGACCCGTGTAACCCGATTATATAAACGGGTCGGGTCGGGTCGTAAATGGGTCGGGTCAACCCGTATAAGGTGTAAACGGGTCTTAAACGAGTCGTAAACGGGTCGGGTCAACCCGTTTAAGGTATAATTGGGTCGTAAACGGGTCGGAACGGTTCGTAAATGGGTTGGGTCAACCCATATAACCCATATAAGGTATAAACGGGTCATAAACGGGTCGGGTCGGGTCGTAAACGGGTCGGGTCAACCTATATAAGTATAAACGGGTTGTTAACGGGTCAATTTCGGATTAGCGGGTCAACTCGAAACCCACCCGTTTATAAACGGGTCAAATTCGTGTTGACCTGAAAATGACCTGCCAAATTAACGGGTCGGGTTAACCTGCTAATTTCCGTGCGGGTTTCGGGTCGTGTAGGAAATTGACAGCCCTAGTTCCAAGAGTGACCCCAATAAGAAAAGGCGGAAGACGGGCTCCTATCGCACCTCAGTCGAGGGAGTTCGAAGCATGCCCCAATAAGAAATTGACAGCCCTAGTTCCAAGGGTACAGAAGCTGGTCACAAGCCCGCAGTCGTGCCTCTATAGAGCCCTTGACCGTCAAAATCAAAGCGAAAAGGCAAAACCCCTGTCTATAAAATCAAAAGGCAAAAGACCACCGAAGCGACTTAATATACCATAACTTCCATAGGTCCGGAGACCTCTTCCCTGTAGATAAAAAGTTCACTAAAAGGGTTATCGGATATTCCTATCCCGAAGGAGATATCACCATTCCATGATCTTGGGTTAGAGGGGCTCCATTCCCCATCAAGAACCGGTGCAGGCTCAACTTCAATAGATATAGGGTTGTCAACTTCAATAAGCAAAGCTGCTACAACCGGTCAGTTAGGGGGTTTACACATGCATACACGCACTTCACGACATTACATGAAATTCCATCACGTGCTTTTCAATATCCAATGGTAACTAATTTTCTTCTTCTTTTTTGCAGATATAATGGTAAAACAAGGTACTATGCTTGATAAAATCCGCTCTTCGTGCCAGTCGTCTAGATCGCATTCTGAATCACATCGCCACGAGAGTGAGAGAGATTATGGCTGTGGCTACCATTCTAGTTGGGAATGTAAGCGCTACGAAAGGGAGAAAGAGAAATCATACCAAAGCAGGCGTCGTTCCAGGTCACAATCTCTGCCACCAAAAGGACCTTCTAAACCTACCGGCCCCGGTAGGCCCTCTTCTGAATCTTCACAGCAAACAGTGTCATCTCATGCTTCAAAAACCGGTGAACAGCGCCGCAAGGGTGACACAGCAGCTCCCGTAATCGTAGAACAAACCGCAATAGAGCCAACGGGGGAAGAAGCCATCCTTATCGCTAAACTGAAGAAGGATTTTCCAAACATATGCTTCGATGGTTTCCACTTTCCTCCCAACTTGAAGAAAATCCCAAATGACATAGAGAAACTAGTGCAAGACTATATGCATGACGCATATAGCCAATATTGTGAATGGGTTAAGACGGTGGAGCGGGTCTCGGCTGTGTCCTTCGAACAAGCCAAGATGAATGAGAAATTGGAAGGCGGTCTGTCTCACAAAGGCAAGATAATAGAGGTGCTCTCTATCTAACTTGAGTCCTTAAGAAAAGGGAGATAGAGGCTAGCCAAAGAGCTGAGGAAGCTAGGAAGTCCATGGAAGAAATGAGAAAAACTCATATGGACTTGGTGCAAGAGATGGGGCATCGCAACACCATGATTATCCAGGAAAGAGATGTTGCGCTAAAGAGGTTGCCGAATTAAAGGCAAAGCTAAATGAGGCCACCAAAGAAAGAGATGAAGCCAATAAGGTCGCCCAGGAAGCATGCGAGGAGGCGGTGAAGCTTAGAGAAGAGAGGGACGTCGTAAATCAAAAGGCCGAAGAAGCTGACACTAGGGTCGAAAGGGAAATAAAAGCCATCGAGACCAAGATAGAAAGCGAATTTAAGGACCTTCTGGTCACCTACAATGCAAACGTCCTAAAGAACCACAATTTGAACTGGCTTGGCGAGGACTATCCCTTCCAATTGTACAAGGTTTGGAATCACCTGGTTGAAGATGAAAAGGTGATTCACAAAGTTGCAACTATTGATGAGTTTGAATTGGAAGCTCAAGTGTCGATCAGAGACGAGCCCAAAGTCCTTCATGACACAACCATCTCGCATTAGAGAGAAGCCTTGGCTGCTAAATATCTAGAGGTCGGAGAGGGGTCTGGGGGCGAACACCATGAAGCTGCTTCTGACGTGCCCCCAGCAGCTCAACCTATGCCCGCATCTTCTGCCGACCCCTCAGTTGTCCCGGGGTACGATCTCGACAGGCCACATCTTTCTCCAGTCATCGAGCACAACTCGAAAGGCATGTCAGCTCAACCCGGGAGCCAGCCTGAGGAAGGTACTCCGGACACTTCTCCTATTCTTCACAATGCAGGAACATTATCAGAGTATATTACTAATATATTCTCTTATCTTTACTCAGCCTAAAGATTTTGCATTGGCCAACCCTCCTGCAAATCAAGAAGTTCATCACGAGCAGGAGGCATTAACAACAGAGGCCACAATTGTGACGATCACTACTTCGGCTGAGGAGATGCATGAGAGCGGTTGTATGTTTGACGACCAACTGATGGAAGCGCTCCTTAGCCGCCAAAGCGTTCTGAACATTGAGATGCCCTTTAATATGGATGAAGATGTCATTATTATGGGATCCTCGGGTCTAACTAGCAGTATCCCAATGAGCGAGCGCGTGGACCAGGAGGAACAAATAATGAGGGAAATTAAGGTTGAGATGGAGTAGGATCTTAGAGCCGGTGGAGGTATGGTAGGTCCAGTACCGATCCCGATTCTCGTGATTTCTCCATGGCACCATGATTGAGACTAGCGCGCCTTATTCTTCTGGTATCAAAAGTGACACTATTCCACCAGCTTCACACATAGAGGATACTTCAATCCCCATGGGTTCCCAAGAGGAGACCGTGTCGATTCCCCTGGTTGGAGACAAGCCAACTGAAGCGAGTCAAGGAGGTAAGGGTTCCAAAAGAGGTCCGGGCGGTAGCTCGAGCGGGTCTGTGCCAAAGAAAGTTAAAAAGGATAGAAATCGAAGGCTTAGATTATCATTTTGACTTCCTTTTTTGTAGATGGCTAGAATAAGCCTCTTTTCTTTTGCTTTTTGTAGGCCATGTATAAATGCGGGCTTGGCTCCCCTCTTATAGGAATTCTTTGGACATATTTTGTACTTCTCTTCTGAAGAATAGTATGAATAAAATTCCTTTTTTGTATTTGGCATAACTCGGCATTTATTTGTTTAAGTACTTAAGCTTTCACATTTTCATTCAATGTACTCATGAAGCTTTAGTCGCTGAGTCAAACTTGAGTTCGGTCTCTAAGTCTTAAGGTCATGGCCTCGGGTCATAATCAAACGCTGAGTTGAGTCCCAATGTTGCGCTGTCTCGACCAACGGCTGATACTTGAGTTATGCCCCAGTTCTAGGGATAGTTGAAGTAGTTAGTTGGCAGTCGTCCTCCACCTTCACTAAATTTTGATTTAACTAAGTCGGACCAAGTTAGAGTAACATGAGTTTGAGTGGTCAGATCATACTCGCTCATTTGCCATCATTTGCATCCACTCTCTGGGGATTAGATTCTTATGTCGACGGTCGATCACGCCTGCTTATTGTGTATGATTATGTCCACACTTTGGGGACATAAGTTATTTTGTAGATGATCGATCACACCCATTTAATGTTTATACTCTAGTTCATACTCCGGGAATGTAGAGTCAGTTGACAGACGGTCAATCACATCTATTTAAGGATTAGGATCTTATTCACACTCTGGGAATAAGGAGTTGGTTAAGGTCGTGGATGATTGGATCACATCCTCCTTAATCCAGTAAGCGAAGTCATAGGTGGATGGATCCATCTTCTTCGAGCTTGGAAAGAGGTGAGGTTGTGGATGGACGGATCCATCCTCCTCGAGCCATGTAAGCGAGGTCGTGGATGGACAGATCCATCCTCCTCGACATGTAAGGAGGCAAGCTCGTGGGTGGATGGATCCATCCTCCTCGAGCCATGTAAGGAGGCGAGGTCGTGGATGGACGGATCCATCCTCCTCGAGCTGGACGGTCGATTTCACGTCCTGATTTTGGAGTTTGTACTTCAGCTCGCACTCTGGGAGCTGAAGTTCGTTGGAGAATTGTCGTGTTTCAACTCTCCTTTAATTGATTATTGTTTGTCCCCGAGCTCGGGGTTTCATTTAGCGAGTGATCGGTCGGATCACAATCACTTTCTAACTGAATGAGTCCCACCGTAAGATGGAACTCAACTCCTTGTACATCATGGCGGTTGCATGATGTATTCAGGAATCACTAATTTGGCTTGATGAGTCTACGCTTTATTGCTGAAATAGGAAATCATGGCAAACTCAATTGCCTTATTACAAGAACAAATTTTCGAATTGCATAAACAAACATCAAAAGGAAAGCGGATTAAATGAATTAAAGCCAGTTATATGTAATAGTGACGGAGACTCTCGCTGTTCCATGCCCTTGGTAGAGTGAGACCATCAACAGTCGATAGCTTGAATGTGTTGTCTCCAAGCCTCTGTTTGATGACATATGGTCCTTCCCATGTCAGTTTCATGTGTGAAGGGACCGGATAGATTCGTTTAAGTACGAGATCACCAATTTCAAAGGTCCTAGGTCGGACCTTAGCATTGTATAATCGGGCGACTCGATTGCGATGTGCGGCTGCCCTCAAATCGGCCTCTTCACGCTTCTCATCCAATAAATCCAAAGATTCTGCGAGTAAGATGGCATTCGCCTTCAGATCATAATAATTCACACGGTGAGAAGGTACCTCTAGCTCAACTGGAATAACGGCTTCAGAGCCGTAGGAAAGTGCGAATGGAGTATGGTCGGTCGCAGACTTGTGGGTAGTTTGATATGCCCATAAGGCCATGGGGAGCTCATCGACCCACTTACCTCTAGCCTTCTCTAATCGTTTCTTCAAAATGGACTTGATGACTTTATTGACAGCTTCAACTTGTCTATTCTCTTGAGGGTGAACTACTGCCGAGAATTTCTTCTTGATGCGATAGCGTTGGCAGAAATTCTTAAACTCGACACTATCGAATTGGGCCCTGTTGTCAGTTACAATCGTTATGGGAGGCCAAAGCGACACCTGATATTGCGCATAACAAAGTTGATTGCTTTCTTTGTCGTGATAAGAGCAAGGGGCTCAGCTTCCGCCAATTTGGTAAGGTAGTCAACCGCAATGATGGCATACTTCGCACCACCTTTGGCTAGAGGCAAGGACCCTATTATATCAATGCCCCATGTGGCAAATAGCCATGGACTGACCATCTGAGTAATCTCGGTTGGCGGGGCTCTCGGAATCCTGGCGTGTTTCTGGCACCTACCAAATCTCTTAGCATAATCCAATGCGTCTCGGTTTACGGTTGGCCAGTAATACCCATATCTGAGTATCTTCTTCACAAGGGCTTGTCCCCCAGTGTGATCGTCGCATTCTCCTTTATGCACGTCATGCAGAACTCGCTTAATTTCATCGTGGGAGATACACTGGAGTAAAGGAACAGAAAATCCCGTTCTGTACAGGACTCCATCCTGGATAACAAATCGTGAAGCCTTTCGGAGAACCTGCTTTTTCTCGCTCCTGCGTTCGGGTAATGTTCCGTGCTCAAGATAGTTTTTGATTGGAGTCGTCCACGACTTCCTCTCGAGTGTTGCCTCATGCACCCAGTCTGTCTCTATCTAGTCAATACTTAGAGCAGTGAGTGTCTTTATGGGGATGAGTCCCATTTGTTGTGCTTCGCCAGTGCTGGCCAGTTTCGCTAAAGAATCGGCGCTCTCGGGGTATACAGTAGATAGCATAATAGTCGAACTAATTCAACACTTTCTGGACCCGAGTAAGGTAGGAGGCCAATCTCCCGTCTCTAATTTGATACTCTCCTCGAACCTGGCCCACCACCAGTTTTGAATCACAGTAAATCTCCACAGAAATGACTCCCAAATCTTTGGCAAGCCTCAGTCTAGCAAGCAAAGCTTCATACTCGGCTTCATTGTTAGTTGCACGGAAATTAAACTTCAAAGCATAGCATACGGATCGACCGTCTGGGGTATCGAGTACTACCCCAGTGCCTGAGCACTGGTCCTTTGATGCACCATCGGTATATAGCTTCCACGTATAGTTGGGAGATTCACTAGCTTCGAGCAAATCCTCCGGTACAGTGAATTCAGCTATGAAGTCCGCCAAAACTTGTCCATGAATAGCTCGCCTTGGGATATAAGTGATATCAAATTGACTCAGCTCAATGTTCCACTTTAGAAATCTACCAAACGTCTCAGGTTGTGTCAGGACCTGTCGTAACGGCTGATCGGTGTAAACAGTGATCGGATGAGCCTGGAAATATGGGCGGAGCTTTCTCGAGGCCATAACAAGACAATAAACCAGCTTCTCTATCTTTGGGTAGTTTCTTTCTGCCCCCGTCAATCTTTTGCTGATATAATAGACCGGTCGTTGGATTCGATCCTCTCCTTGAACTAACGCAGCACCGATTGCGTTTGCCGAAACCGCCAGATAGACATACAACCGATGGCAACGTTGCCAAAGGTTGTACTAGCACCTGGAAGGCGCCCTCGCACTCCTCTATCCACTTGAAATTCCATTTCCCTTTTCTGATCAGATCGAAGAAGGGAATGCACTTATCCGTAGATCTGGAAATGAACTTGCTTAAGGCTACCACCTTCCCATTAAGACTTTGCACCTACTTTACGGTTCTGGGAGTTTCAAGATTCTGAATCGCCCATTTCTTTTCAGGATTGGCTTCAATTCCTCTGGCATTGACAATAAACCCAAGGAACTTTCTAGATGCGACTCTAAAATGGCACTTCAGTGGATTGAGCTTCATTCTATACTATCAGAGTATGTTGAACATAATCTCTAAATCACCGATATGGTTGTTGGATAGTCGCGACTTCACGAGCATGTCATCTATGTACACCTCCATAGTCTTCCTGATTTGGTTTGCAAACATTCGATTTACGAGCCTTTGATAAGTCGATCCAGCGTTTTTGAGTCCAAACGACATCATCTTGTAACAATAAAGTCCCAGATCAACGATAAAGCTAGTGTGCTCCTGGTCAGGAAGGTGCATCGGGATTTGATTGTAGCCGGAGTATGCGTCCATGAAAGATAAGAGCTCATGTTCGGCTATTGAATCCACCAGTTGATCGATTCTAGGAAACGGGAAACTATCTTTGGGACAGACTTTGTTTAGATTTGAATAGTCCACAAATGTCCACAGTTTTCCATTCGACTTTCTGTGAAGTACTGGATTCGATACCCACTCTGGGTATAAAGCATCACGAATAAACCCATTAACCTTGAGTTTATCCAACTCTTCCTTCAAGGCGGCAGATCTCTCTGGATCCATACCGCGCCTTTTTTGTTTCACCGGGACATGCCGCGGGTCAATATTTAGTGCATGGCTCGCGATATTCGACGAGATCCCACACATGTTGAATGAGTCCAGGCAAACACATCGAGGTTTGCCCAGAGAAAATCAACTAGTTCCCGTTTCATCTGGAGGCTGAGCTGAGATCTGATCTTTACCACTCTAGGATCGTTATTGTCGTTGACCAGGACATCAATTGTCAACTCTTCCAGGGAAGCCTGGTATTCTTAGGCTTCCCCATCATCGTCGTTGTCTATAGGATCAAGATCTTTAGGAAACTGGTCGTGGTGCCCGAGCCTCGACTCAGGCGTTAGTTGTCAATCCTTCGAGATATGGACGCAAAGAGATTCCTCCATGCCTTTACCTTTCTCTTTATGTTGCGCATCCCCTAGTTCTGCAACATTACAGGCGCGCCCGGCCGCTTGATCTCCATGGATCACCCCAACTCCATTATCAGTGGGGAATTTCAAAGTCAAGCACCAAGGGGCAATCGATGCCCTAAAGTCCGCAAGGGCCGGTCGACCCAGAAAAGCATTGTAAGGGAAATGTATATCCAACACCACAAACTGTAACATTTGGACTCTCCGGCGATCACCAACACCTGACTCAATAGGTAACTCTACCATTCCAGTTGGTACAAAATGTATACGTGACTGGCACGGTCTCAGATCCTTCGCTTCCATCAGCATTTGGTCATAAGCACGCTTGAAAAGTATGTTTACAGAACTTCCACTATCAATTAAGATCCTTTTCATCCAAGCAAGACCTATTTGGGCAGAAATAACCAACGGATCAATGGTGGGGGCTTCGATTCTGTCGGCATCGTGGTTTTTGAAAACGATGTCGTCTGTCATCGTCCTCTATTGCTTTGTTGAGGCCCCTTCGTCGGTACTACTACAACATTCGAGGTTCACATGCCTAATCGAACTAGCATATGATTCCATTTCTTTACAGCTTCGATCAGCCGGATGAGAACTGCCACTCATAGTATTAATCACCAACCTCCTGCTAGTACGCACGGGTTCCTCAGGCCTAGCCTAGTCTTGGCCCCGATTGGGGTTGGATGGGCCCGCTCTAGTATCCTGTGGAGTCCGAACAAACTGCTCTAACTTTCTCTCTCTAATCAACCTTTCAATGATATCCTGCAAATGATGGCATTTGTTAGTGTTATGGCCGTAACAATCGTGGAACCTACAGAACTTCCCGGTCTGAATCTGCTTCTCTGACGATGGTTTCGAAGCTGGCTTCTTGTACTGCCCTGTAGTATAGTTTTGAAGATAAACATTCTCTAGCGACATGTTCAAAGGAGTATATCGATCAAACATAGGAGCTCTCGGTCTCCCTCGATGGGGGTCTCTCTTCTTTTCTTGACCTCTGTTACCCTTCTACTGGCCTTGTTTATTATGAATATTTAACTGTACTTTATCGAAGCTCTCCCAGTCTGCTTCACTACAACATTACTCTGGATACCTTCACTATTGGGCCCCATGATGTCCTGCTTCCTAGACTGTCTAGCGTCTTCTTTCCTCAAAAACTGGGCTGCCTTTGCATAAAAACGGTCTAACGAAGCGGGGTGTTTCCCAGCCAACCAATCACCAAATTCGGAATCAGGATCGATCCCTTTAGTCAATGCCATTATAATAGAGTTATCGTTGGGATTGCTGATTTCGACACAAGCAGCATGGAACCTTTCCAGATAATGCCTTAGAGTCTCTCCTGGAGCTTGAGTAACACTGGCCAAGGTGTTAACATCCTTCGGTCTTATAGCATGCATACGAAACTGCTCAACAAACTTAGTAGCCAACTGATCACATGAAATAGATCTTGGTGGTAGACGGGTGAACCATATAGTCGCAATGCCTCCCAAGGAGATAGGAAAGCTTCTACACTTAACCGCATCGTCAACTCGAGCGGCATTCATAAGCCATTCATATTTCAGAATATGTTGGTTAGGATCCGAATTTCGTTCAAACATCGGCATGGTCGGCATCCAGAATCAACGGGGCGGTTCCGCATGTAAGATATCATTGGTGAATGGGGTGTGACTTCTAGAAATCCCCCAGTCATCATTAGTGAGGCCTTGACTTTGTCTTATCATCTGGCGTATCATAGTTGGAATATCCAGCATCTGGAGATTCGGGGTCAAGGCACGATTAGGTTCCATGTCAGGAGGACAGTCCAGTTGTTGTCAACGGTCCGTTCCATGCCTCCTTGGCTTCCGGGCTTTATGGAAGTGAGGATCCTGGGCATGAATACGAGGACGAGAGGCTGGATTTGGTTAGTTCTCGATCTCGGCATCCATATCTATAGCAACAACAGCATTGTCATGAGTAGTGTTGCAAGGAAGAGTCCCTCCTTGGGAGGAGGGTGCAGTTGGACGCCTTATAGAAGGACCTATCCTGGCATGTCCAGGATTTGCAGCATACGGGTGCCCATAGGCTTCCGCGTAATTCTCATCTAATCAGTGGTGTGTAGATCTGTGATTGAAGTCAGATGACGCCGAGCTTTTAGACAGGGAATAATAGATATGCTCCCTTCTAGATCTCCCCCGCCTTTCTTCATTCAGCTGGTTCACAAGTTCTGTATTAGCACGGATCTATTGAGTGAGCACTTGACGGCGTTGAGTGAGCTCATGCATGAAGGTCTGGAATTCCTCTCTAGTTACTGGACTGAGTGGATCTGGAGCTCTAACTGATGTTTGGCCTGTAGTAGTCAGCTGCGCGGGACTTTTTCTATCCCTTCCTTCGAGATTAGCGGTGCCGGAAGCGGTTCTGGTAGTGCGCACCATGTTGAATGTAGTTCTTCTTAAATCTGGAACGATCTGAATAGAATGGAAGGAACCACTAGAAGATGGATCTAGATCACCTCCTTAGATTTTAGCAATCCAATAACGGTAGGGGATCCACTGAATCAGAGAAAAAGCAGAGTTTTCTCAGTGAAAGCACCAAACTGTTTATACCAAAAATAGGCACAACACTCTTCGGGTGTAATTGAAGAGATTAGAATGAAGAAGTAAAATGTAAAATGAGGCTAATCTAACAATCACACCAAGAAAAATAAGCAGTAACAAAAAGAAAACAAGATTTTATAGTGGTTCGGCATTATTGCCTACATTCACTTTGAAGGTTCTGACGTTTATTGCTGATTAGAAACTGAGTTACAACAATACAACAACTAACACTCAAATTACAATGGAATTCCACTCAAGCAGCAGCATAAAAGTCCTTTTTAGTTGCAACGAGGGTGCTATTTATAGGTGTGAAGCTGGAAATATCTTCTTTGAATCTTGAAATACCCTTTCTCAAGCCTAGGTGGGCCCACACAATCGATCTGGAGCTGTTTGGGATCGATCCCTAATCGATCCACATTGCTTTCGTATCGATCGGAAGTCGCTCCAATTTAGCTGCGATCGATCATGGATGTTCCTGAGATGATATGCAACCTTCTGTGAAAATCTCATTGTATTTGGATTTGTGGTTGTGGAGTTATTGATCGATCAATGTTGCAAATAGGGAGTGGCTGAAACTTTCATATCGATACCTTCATATCGATCTCTTCGTGTCGATGACGTGGCGTTCGCGCTTTGTGGAGATCCATATTTTTGTGCATAGGGACCGCTTCTTTTGGGTTGACCGCTTCTTTCATATGCATTCGATACCTTACTTCTCGTATCGATGCCTTGCCACCGTCTTCGTATCGATTGTAAAGCTTTGTTATTCATATCGATCAAGTAGGTGATCTATACGAGAAATGCAGTTGCTGGCCAAGTGAAGTGCGATTGATCTGGGAAGTGCCGAAGTCCATCGTTATGTGCTTGAACCATATGGAAACGAACGATGGACGACGAGTGATGGAAGCTGGTGGATACGAAATGATGGATACAGATGGATGGATATGAAATGATGGATACGAGATGGTCGTGTTTCTCATGGATCTTGATCGTTCCATACTCCAGCATACAAACTCCGATTGACCTAAAATTTGGAATGTCGCCTTGCATAGCTCTGCTTGTCATATCATGCTAACTGTGGCTTGATCCGAACTCGGACCAAGTTTACATGTATCCATCATGAATCTGCAGATAACTGATTTCCAAAGCGGACTGCCTTCTGTCTCTAGTCAAGTCCTTGATATCACGGCCTTGCCAAAAGGCGGGATAACGAGAGGCATCACTGGCCCGAATATTTCACCCTTTGCTATCAATATATCTTCCTACACATTATTTTGCAAATGTTTTTGAATCAGTAATCAATAGGAGTGAACAATTTAATTGAAAAAGATTTTTTATTTGTTAATAGGAGTGTACTATCATGCAACTGCTTGCATGTGCTTTCAAGACTCGTCATTTCGTACCCTTTGAGTTGATAATAATTCACTCTTGTTCAACCCAAATTGTACGAAAGAGCGAATAAATAGGGTAAAAAAGAAGAAAGAGATAGAAGAAAGAGATAGAAGAAAATAGAACAACAACACAGAACCTCACAAACGTAATGAATAAAATATAATATATAATAACATATTTTTGTACAAAGAACTTGTAACTGTTTTATACTTATAATCATCAGAGGACAATAGTCAATACATCAATCTGGACAGTTATAATAACCTATCCTGATATACATAACTTACACAGCGGAAATAACCAAGTACATGATATACGTCTGAATTCCTCTAACTCGTTTCCTAAGCTCTATAGCATTCTAACCTGAATCTGTAATATTCGGTCTGACCCGAGCATTATAATAAAATAACACCCGATTCAGTCTAGAAAACCAGTGTGAGAAAACACACTCGATTTGAATTATTAAAGTTATCAAAATCCTTTGAAAAACAAAGGTATCTAATAAGACCGCATCACACATAAACACGATGGGTTTTTCCCTTACGATAACCAAAACATTTTATAGAAAATCCAATGATATTATAATAGTGTCTAAGTACAAATACTTATTCAAATAGCCAAAATTGTTACATTAATTAAATTCCAGCATACTATGCTCTACAAACAAAACCGTAAAGGCTCGTATTGGAGAATGGATCTCATACAATGACTGGGCTATTGGGGTACCGCCCATCACAGTACACCTCTAGAAAAATGTACCGAGGACCTCGCTAGGATCCCCTGCTACACAAGACCGGCCTACCCCTAACCTAGATAGACCGAATAAGTTATCACCACGGGTGTTCCCACCCTTAAAAAAATCGAGCGCTCCCTTTATCATGCACAACCATATCCATAATTTATATATATATTTCTGAGGGTATCTAGAAAAGTGATAACATACCCTAATTGGGTGCGACCCACTTAGCCTTGCTGCATCTCCCCTGTGTTAGTCATTCCCGGTTGATGAGGATTGAGGCTAAACGTTACCTTTCAAGAATAATTCTACTTAGAATACTCATCGTCCTTTAATGACGATGTTCTGATAGCATTCGTCCATAACAGGATATTCCCAAACCGTTTCAACACTTAGAAATATTTTCAAATTTCCATTTTTATACTTAGGAAAACATTATAAGTCTTATTTTTCAAATCATTTCAAATATTAATGCTTCAAAGAATATTTTGTAACTTATCTCATAACCCTCTGGAATCACAAATAAATTCCCTTTTACAATTTCCAAAACCTAGTATACTTATTTATAACCCCATTCAACAATTTATAACTTCTTTTATGAATTTAGATTTCATTTCCGAAGTTCCCATATTAAACATTTTGAAATTCCATTTCCTCCAAATCCCTTATAAAATTTCTCTCCTCAAAATCATATCCATTTATAAGCCCCATTTATGAATCCTGAGAGAATTTATAAATAAAATTTCAATCACTTCAAAACTCTATATATATATAATAAGTATTTTAAAAAATAACAATTTATTTTTAAAAACAAGTTTAAATAGTCATTTAAAAATATCGAAACCCTTTTTATAAACATCAATAAAATCAATTTCAAAGCTGATTTTTAAAATTAGAATTTATTAAAACAAATATTAAGTATTTGAGAAATTCACTTTTCGATGTACTTTAATTCTACTAGTTCAAAATTTCATAGTTTGATATATAACATTTTCCTTTTAAAACAAACTTAAATTCTTAAAATTAAAGATATATTTTTCAAATTCCAATAACCAATTCAATTTATAAATCCTCTCGATTTACAACCCATCGATTCCATTCCAGCATCCTATCCATTTCCACTTTCAAAAATAGTATCCACTATTTCTTCCAACTCTATTTCCATACTCTAATATAAATTCACCCTATGAATTTTATATTCCCAAATTTTCATCTGTTATCGATTTCCTTTATTTATAAACATCATTTATAAATTTATAACTTCTCTGGGTTTCGCTTTTTATAAAAATAATCTCGTTTATAAATTTCCATTTTTTAAATTCAATTCCTTATAAATTCTATTCATTCTGCCAATCTATTTTAAATCTCGATTTCAACTTCTTTCCATATTTTCCAGAAATATCATTAAAAATACATCGTTTAAAAATCCTTTATATAATTTAATTAAAATCTCTATTTAAAATATTTTTACGAATAGTTAAATACAAACCAAAATCAATTATTTTTTTTATCCAGATCAATTTCTTAAAAATAATCCAAATTTCTATATGAATATTTTTATATTCAAAATCTCATTTCAAATCTTTTCAAATTCCAAAAATAATATCTATGGTATTTAAAATGCCAAAAGTTAGGCCAATGCTACTATAGCATCCAATAATTCACATCACAACAATAATCTATAACAGATTATTCTAACACGTCATATATTATTATATATGAAAACAATCAATATAAATTTGAGGAATCCAGTTGGATCCCTCCAACCTGTTTCCTGCATCCACAGATGTTAATACAATATAAAAATATCAATCCCACTTCGAGTGGGATATCGCGGTATATAGGGTCATCCCCTATTATGCGGGGCGCATAGGGTCTCATCCGCTCCAATCGGCGGGTATATATCCAACTACTAATATATATACTACTATATATATATATAGCATTCAAGTGATAATAATAATTATCCATTCATCCAATCAATCAATAAATGATTTTCAACGATTTTAAATTAAACCAATAATCCAAGTTGAGTGAGATTTACTCACCTTGATTTTTTTTAAATTTGCAAATCCATTCCAATTCACGGCTACGAACCAAACTCGACTTGCTTTTAGAACCTCGCACGAATAAATTTATGATGTATATAAGTTAATGATTTCTTTTTTTTATAATTAAACTAATTACACATTTATTTAAAATAAATTTAAAGTTAATTGCTATATACCTCTCGAAACGAGCCTGCTCTGCCTGAAACCACCCCACCCAAAATCGCCGTGCCACCTCACCGGAACAGCAGCTGTCACCAGCGCTATCACTGAGCTGCTCATATCACCTCAAACCACGATCATGTTCCATGAACACAGCCATGTCCAATTTCAGGGATCGCGGCTCGCCTCAAAACCCTATCGCCTGTAGTTTTCCCCCCACATCTCGATCGAATCCACCTGCTCGCAACCCTCTGGAATTGCGCGCCGCTCGAATGGAATTGTAACGCGATTTAATCGAGTGTTGTTTTTGATTTTTTTTTTCTTCTGAATTGATTTTGCGATTTCGATTTTGAAGGGAGTGGTTACGCGATTTTTAAAGGAGGGAGCGGCGTGTTTAGGAAGGATATGAACGGCGTATTGGAGAAGTTTTGACTTTGTTTTGTTTTTTTCAATATTCGGAATATCTTAAATCACCATCTCGAAATTCCAAACCCCTACTGAGGCGTGCCGCTAGATGTTTATAATGTTATACTCTTATTTCGAACACAATGGAAAAGGTTTCGAGTTCTAATTCGATCGGATGGAGAAGATAGCATTTTGGACCCAATTATTATATTAAATTTCAACGTGTTTCTATCACGTACGATCAAACAATAACTCCAAACACTACGAAATTTAAAATTCAATAATAATACACTATTACAGATCTAATGGAACTAGTTTCGTCGAATTTCGAGACTGTGCCCCGAATCACCGTTTTAATACGTCGATAAAATCATGATTTCAAAAATTCGCGAAATTACTTGAGAATTCCATTTAAAAAACTTATTAACTAAATTATAATTTCAAATCCAATATTTAAACCATTTAAATATTCAAAATCAAAATACGAAAAATCCGGGTCGTTACAAGTGCCAAGATGCAATTTTCGACCACCCATTTTTTTATTTCTCATTCTGTTGAGATTTTTCCCTGTATCTGTTCTGAAAATTGAAAAACCACAATATGTAAGAAGTAATAGAAGGAGACGGAAGGTTGACATGAGGAGATAGTGCATTTACATGTCTGTCCTTGTTTTTTGTGTATTTGAAAAATGTCTGTAGGATGAAACGTGTATTTCATAAAATGGTGTTGAGGAGAAAAAAACGCTAAAAGCATTATTTCATGACTTGTTTGAATTTGCATAAGTTAACATAGTTTACATCATGTTGTATTTTTTGTTAATTTATTTTGCCCTAAGTAGTTAACATTTGGCATATTATGCATGGAAAAAACATAAATTTAACATGTCACTGGCTGATAGATTGATTATGTGTCCATGGAAAAAAACTTTCATTTGGTGATCCATTATTGTATCATCCTTGTTAGAATAATTTTAAATGGTTTGAATCCATTTTTGTCTTTTGCATTCAAAGGATTATCAATTGTGTCAAAATTTGGGTTGACAACCATAACCTTAGGATTGCAAATCAAGACAAAGATTTTGAAGTATGCTCAAATGAAATTGGAGATATCACCATCAAATAAGTTCGATATGAGTTAAATTTTGATAAATTTCTCATGCGAATCATCCGTTCATATGAAGTTACAATGAGGTAGAAGGAGCAGAATTAGATATAGGATAAGTAACATTTTTTTGATTTTCTTACCATCTATCTTGCGTATGCTATTATAAAATTCAATTATCTTTTATTCAAGCTCGATAGATCAGACTAAGTATATATTACAAACAAAGGTATTTTAGACCAAAACATTTTTCCTTAAGCAAGTTATTTGTAGGGCGATTAAATTTAAGCTTAGACCACGGATTTATGATTCGGAGAAAATGATTTTTGATCTTCATATTATAGAAATATTCAAGTAGGACACCGTTGATTTATACATTCATTATTTTTGTGTATATGCAGCGATAAACTTTATAGGTTATTAAGTTCATTCATTGTATGCAGGTTATTGTTGAAGATGAGCCTTAGCTATATGTATTGGCTCGTCTTCTTGGTTTGATTTTGCTACCAGATTCAATTCTAAATTATGGTGAGTAAATTCATTCATTCTACTAAAAATAGGACATGTCATTGACATACTCATTTTTCTATATTTTTCATAGAAAAAATAAACCACTGAGACGAACATTAAAATCAAATGACAGAGATATTGATGCAGGCCAAGTACTAGGTCATGACCGACCTAACGAATCCTTAAGTCGTTCGGAAATGATAGGTCATCTACGACCTAAGAACTTTGAAGCTAACGAGAGAGGAATACAAAATGAAGTCCTAGGTCGTGACCGATCTAACGAAGCCTTAGGCCGTGACCGACCTAATAATGATTCCCTTAAGTCGCTCCAGCGACTTAGTGAAGCTCGCCAACGACCCAGCAGGAATGCGCGCGCTAAAGAGATAAGTCGCTGCACCGGGTTACGACTCAAGCTAGGTCGCGAGGAACGACCTAAGGTAGGTCGCGTGAAGGAGTTCTGAAGCTGGTGCTTAAGTCGCTGCCGACCTATGATAAGTCGTAAGTCGCTCCATCTCAGTAAGGTCGCATGAAGCTGGATATCTCTTAGGTCGCTGAAGGGTATTAGGTCGTCTGAATGTTAAGTCATTACAATGTCGTTTGGGTCGCTGCCGACCTATGTATTGTACATATATGATGACGCGTGTTTTGTACTATGTTGTAATTGTTGAGTCATTGTATGGTGTTGTAACGTGTTTTCTTAAGTCGTTTGTACATAAGTCGTAAGTCGCATTTGTGAAGATGGCTGAAGCGGGTTGTGTGTTGTAATCTGTTAGGTCGTGAACGACCTATAGTAAGTCGTAAGTCGTCTGTTTTTAAGTCGTCCACTTTTAGGTCATGGTTTGTTAGGTCGGAAACGACCTAAGTGTTGTACAGTTTTGAGTCGCGTGTGTTGTAAAGCTCTATAAATAGCAGGGTGGCCTCATTTGTAAAAGTTAAGTTGATTTGAATAAAAACTTTTGTTTTGTTAGCTTTGTGCTTTCACCAAATTGGTAGTTGAGTGTAATCTCCTATCTCCTCTTTCGGCATTCGAGTGCGCTCGAATCAACGATCGTAGAAGCCAATTCACAGTATCAAGTGCGCTTGATCAACGTCTGAAGAATTGCAGATCTTCCTTCACGGTATCGTGAACGATCAACGTGACAAAGATAGCTAGAATTCGGTATCTTCGGATCAACGAATTTGGGCATTTCAGTATTCTTCATTCCACCGATTGCTACTTTCACAGAATCATCATTTTGTTATTCCGCTGCTGCGTCATTTGGTATCAGAGCTAGACTTGGCCAATCATAGCTAAGCCGAGTCTTAGAGCCAATTTATTCGAAGAATTTGGGGAGTTAATTGAAGCCGTACATCATTTAGAGAAGTGGGTTGTTCATCGTGTTCATCACAAGTTGCAACAAGTTTGGAGTTGTCGATCCGTATCATTTTGGATCTAAAGGTTGAAAGGTGTGTTGAATTTTGCGTGGAAGTTTGCGTGCCAAAGTTTGAAGTAGAGCCGAGAGTTTGAAGTTGAAGATCGTACATCATTTGGTATCTTTTGATTTGTACAAGTCGAGCATTGAAGCATTTGTGAAGTTTCAAATCATGCCGCCGAGAAGAGCCAATCGTCATCAAAACGTTGAAGCTTTATATAGAAGAGAAGAAGCTGATGAGATGGAGCAAAGAATTAATGAGAACTTTAGTGAGAAGCTTAATGAAGGGATTGGACGATTAGAGAAGATGATGTTGGAGATGAATCAAAATCGGAGAAGGGCTTCACCAGAATCTAACCATGGAGGAAGTAGAGTCTCACCACATTCCAATCGAGAGAGAAGCGTTGATAATGATCATAGGAGTATGAGCCGAGACAGTTATAGAAATGTTGATGATCGTAATCAGAGGAATGTAGGTAGAAGGGATGTTGGTGGAAGGAATGATGGTAGTAGAGATGTTGGTGGTCAGGATCGACATCGATATACATCAGATTTTGAAGAGGAGTTTGATGGTGGTAGTGTTCATGGACGAGGACGAGGACAAGGAAGGAATCAGTCGGAGTATGATCACAAGTGGGAATCTGGGATGAAGACTGAAATTCCGGAATTCAAGGGAGGTATGCAAGCTGAGGAATTTCTTGATTGGATAGCTTATGTTGAGGAAATTTTTGACTTCAAGGAGGTTCCGGAGGATCGTAAAGTGAAGTTGGTTGCTACTAGGTTGAGGGGGAGAGCTATGGCATGGTGGCAGCAAACCAAACTTACTAGAGAACGAATGGGAAAGTCAAAAATTGTTGCTTGGAAAAAGATGAAGAAATTGATGAAGGCTACGTTCTTGCCCTATAATTACCAATCACTAATGTATCAGAGATTACAGAACTTGAGGCAAGGAACGAAGACGGTTGCTGATTATGCTGATGAGTTCTACCAATTGATTGCTCGAAATGATATCATGGAGGGAGAAGAACAATTGACCGCGAGGTTTGTTGGGGGACTTAGAATACAGATCCAGGATATGGTGAACATGTTCGACCCTAGATCTGTAGCCGAAGCACATCAAAAGGCGTTGGCTTGGGAGAAACAAGGAAGACGTGGGGGAGGTGTGTTTCCAAGTTTTACAGGACAGAACAAAGGAGCGGGTAGTAGTTCTAATATTCCTAAAGCATCGAGTAAGCCGGTTGTTCATGAAGTGGCTAAGCCAAAGATCAACACTAATTTCAAATGCTATAATTGTCAAGAAGTGGGTCACAAGAGCAGCGAATGTCCAAAACCGAAGAAGAGAACTATGATTGTTGAGGCAGAGGAAGATGAGATAAAGGCTGAATGTTCTAATTCATTACATGATGAGGAGGAAGAAAATGTGTCGGGAGACGAAGGGTATTCATTGATGATGAAGAGGTCGTGTTTGACACCAAAGCAAGAGGAAGAAACTAGCTGGTTGAGGAGTAACATCTTTCAATCAACATATACTATCTTAGGAAGGGTTTGCAAGTTTGTCATCGATGCGGGAAGCTGTGATAATATTATCTCTACAGAAGCTGTGAAGAAATTATCATTGAAAACAGAGAAGCATCCGAAACCTTACAAGTTAGCTTGGTTGAGGAAAGGTAGGGAGGTGAAAGTTGGACGAAGGGCTCGTGTTAATTTGTCGATTGGAAAGAAATATAAAGATGAAATTTGGTGTGATGTTGTAGATATGGATGTCTGTCATTTGTTGTTGGGGAGACCGTGGCAGTATGATAGGGTGGTGCAACATGATGGGCGTACCAACAGTTATAGTTTCATGTTTGAAGGCACGAAGATTACTCTAGTTCCAAAGAAGCGACAACAAGAAGAAAACAAGCTGGAGGAGATTGAAGAGCTGAAAACGTTATTATCTTTGAAGGAGTTTGTTAAAGAAGTTGAAGAAGAGCCTGAAGTGTTCTTGTTGATTAGGCGTGAGAGTAACGAAGTGGTTGAGATTCCGGAAGAAGTAAAACCAGTACTGGAAGAATTTGATGATGTATTTCCTGAAGAGCTACCAGCGGAGTTACCACCGTTGAGGGATATACAACACCAGATAGATCTTGTTCCAGGTGCTGTGTTGCCACATAAACCACACTACAGGATGAGTCCGAAAGAACATGAAGAGTTGCGAAGGCATGTAGAGGAGTTGCTTGAACAGGGGCGTATACAGGAGAGTTTGAGTCCGTGTGCCGTACCAGCATTACTAGTACCAAAGAAGGATGGTTCGTGGAGGATGTGTACGGATAGCAGGGCACTGAATAAGATAACTGTCAGATACAGATTTCCAATGTCGAGGCTTGATGATCTGTTAGATCAAATCAGCGGGTCTGTGATCTTTTTAAAGATTGATCTTAAAAGTGGTTATCATCAAATTCGGATTAGACCGGGTGACGAGTGGAAGACAGCGTTCAAGACAAGGGAAGGATTGTATGAATGGCTGGTCATGCCGTTTGGACTATCGAATGCACCGAGTACATCATGAGGGTGATGAACCAAATTTTTAGGCCGTACATTGGGAAGTTTGTGGTAGTTTACTTTGATGATATCCTAATTTACAGTGCTAGTACAGAGGAGCATGTTCAGCACTTGAGGAAAGTGTTAATTATACTTCGTGAAGAACAATTCTATGCTGCTACGAAGAAATGTGTGTTTATGGCACGGAGTGTCTTATTTCTGGGGTATGTTGTATCGAAAGAAGGAATACAGGTGGACCAAAGTAAAGTTGAAGCGATTAGAGATTGGCCACAACCCAAGAGGATAATGGAAGTTCGAAGTTTTCATGGGTTGGCTTCATTTTATCGAAGGTTTATTCCACACTTTAGCAGTGTGATGGCGCCTGTTACGGATTGTATGAAAGGCAAACAGTTTGTATGGACGGAGGAAGCGGGGGTTGCTTTTGAGCAAATTAAAGAACTCTTGACGTCAGCACCAATTCTAGTGTTACCAGATTTTCAGTTAGTGTTTGAACTACATACTGATGCGTCCAAGGTTGGGATTGGAGGAGTGTTGAGTCAGAGGGGACGTCCTATTGCATATTTCAGTGAGAAGTTATCAGGAGCAAAGATGAGATATAGTACATACGATGTGGAATTTTATGCTGTTGTACAAGCCATTAAACATTGGAGACATTACTTATTTCACAAGGAGTTTGTGCTATACACTGATCATGAGGCTTTGAAACATCTACAAGGGCAAGAGAAGATTTCAGCAAGGCATGCATCGTGGATTGCATATCTGCAGAAATTTACATTTGTTATGAAACACAAATCTGGAGTGACAAACCGTGTGGCGGATGCGTTGAGCAGAAGAAATCATGTATTAACTACAATGAAAGTTGAAGTGATGGGGTTCGAAGTACTTCCAGAGTTGTGCGTTGAAGATCCTTACTTTATGAAGTTTGTAGATGAAGTGAAGAAGGGAAAGTCGGATGAGTTTACCTTGGTGGATGGTTTTCTGTTTAAAGGAAATCGATTATGTGTACCTGATTGTAGTTTGAGAATAAAGATTGTAAAGGAGCTACATGAGGAAGGACATGTAGGTAGAGACCGTACATTACAGCTGATTTCTCAATAGTATTTTTGGCCGTCGATGAGAAAAGAAGTGGAGAGGTTTGTGGAGAGATGTCATATTTGTTAAATTTCGAAAGGAACCGCTACAAACGCAGGATTATATATGCCGTTACCTGTTCCGACAAAACCATGGGTAGATGTGAGTATGGATTTCGTGTTGGGGTTACCAAGGACTCAACGGGGAAATGATTCCATATATGTTGTGGTGGACCGGTTTTCGAAAATGGCACATTTTATTGCTTGTAAGAAGACGGCAGATGCAAGTCATGTGGCACAGTTGTTCTTTAGAGAGATCTATCGATTGCATGGTTTACCAGAGTCTATAGTTTCCGACAGGGATACCAGATTTCTGAGTCATTTTTGGCTAAGTTTGTGGAAGATGGTGGGAACGAAACTGAATTTTAGTAGTGCTTATCATCCGCAGTCGGATGGACAGACTGAAGTTGTAAACAGATCATTGGGGAATTTGTTACGATGTCTTGTAAAGGACAATCTGAAGAGTTGGGATGTGAAGTTATATCAAGCGGAGTTTGCTCATAATCATGCTGTGAACCGTAGTACGGGTTTCAGTCCATTTCAGATCGTATATTCAAACTTACCAAAGGGACCGTTGGATTTAACGGTAATACCACACTCGAAGGGGACAGTTAAGAAAGCTGCTGATTTTGTTGATGGGCTGACAGAATGTCATAAAATCATTCAGGAACGATTGGAGAAAGCAAATGCGAAGTATAAACAAACTGCAGATTTGAAGCGAAGAAGCGTTGAATTTAATGAAGGTGAATTGGTATATGTTGTACTAACGAAAGATCGTTTTCCAGTGGGAGCATACAATAAGCTTAAAGCTCGAAAAATTGGTCCTGTAACGATCGTGAAACGGATCAATGAAAACGCTTATCGGTTGAAGCTGCCGGAGGAAGTGTACACTTCAGATGTGTTCAATGTTAAACATCTTATTCCTTATTATGGAGATAATCCTGTTGTGGAAGAGGAAGGTGCAAATTCGAGGTCGAATTTTTGTCAACCAGGGGAGGATGATGCAGGCCAAGTACTAGGTCGTGACCGACCTAACGAATCCTTAAGTCGTTCGGAAATGATAGGTCATCTACGACCTAAGAACTTTGAAGCTAACGAGAGAGGAATACAAAATGAAGTCCTAGGTCGTGACCGATCTAACGAAGCCTTAGGTCGTGACCGACCTAATAATGATTCCCTTAAGTCGCTCCAGCGACTTAGTGAAGCTTGCCAACGACCCAGCAGGAATGCGCGCGCTAAAGAGATAAGTCGCTGCACCGGGTTACGACTCAAGCTAGGTCGCGAGGAACGACCTAAGGTAGGTCGCGTGAAGGAGTTCTGAAGCTGGTTCTTAAGTCGCTGCCGACCTATGATAAGTCGTAAGTCGCTCCATCTCAGTAAGGTCGCATGAAGTTGGATATCTCTTAGGTCGCTGAAGGGTATTAGGTCGTCTGAATGTTAAGTCGTTACAATGTCGTTTAGGTCACTGCCGACCTATGTATTGTACATATATGATGACGCGTATTTTGTACTATGTTGTAATTGTTAAGTCGTTGTATGGTGTTGTAACGTGTTTTCTTAAGTCGTTTGTATATAAGTCGTAAGTCGCATTTGTGAAGACAGCTGAAGCGGGTTGTGTGTTGTAATCTGTTAGGTCGTGAATGACCTATAGTAAGTCGTAAGTCGTCTGTTTTTAAGTCGTCCACTTTTAGGTCGTGGTTTGTTAGGTCGGAAACGACCGAAGTGTTGTACAGTTTTAAGTCGCGTGTGTTGTAAAGCTCTATAAATAGCAGGGTGGTCTCATTTGTAAAAGTTAAGTTGATTTGAATAAAAACTTTTGTTTTGTTAGCTTTGTGCTTTCACCAAATTGGTAGTTGAGTGTAATCTCCTATCTCCTCTTTCGGCATTCGAGTGCGCTCGAATCAACGATCGTAGAAGCCAATTCACGGTATCAAGTGCACATGATCAACGTCTGAAGAATTGCAGATCTTCCTTCACGGTATCGTGCGCGATCAACGTGACGAAGATAGCTAGAATTCGGTATCTTCGGATCAACGAATTTGGGCATTTCAGTATTCTTCATTCCACCGATTGCTACTTTAACAGAATCATCAGTTTGTTATTCCGCTGCTGCGTCAGATATATTTTCTTGAATGAAAATATATGGCAATGTACAATTTTTTTCCTACCAAAATTGACTTTCTTATTGTAATTGATTAGAGTTAATGGTATTTCTGCCATGCTCTTTTACTATATTTAAATACATGTGTAGTGTAGGAAAATAACCAACTAACAGATCCTACTATTTCAAAGTACTTATGTAGATTGAGTTTTGCACACATAAAAAAATAATCAAAAATTAGCTTATGTGGTTTTACATTTTTATTGTAAATTTAACCAAATTGAGTATTCTCTCTACATGGGGCCGGTCCTAGAAGTTTTGGTACCTAAAGCCAAAAGCGAAAAGGTTCTTATATAGAAACCAATGATATTATCGCTAATTAAATCATCAAAGTAATTTATATTGTTTATAAGTAATGAGAAAAGGGATAAAATAACTTTATTCATACCAATAATTAGAATATAAGATCAAAATTGAATTTGCATTGTATTGTAGAACATAGATGATGTTCATTGAATCATTTTACAAATTACTGAATTAATAAATAGTGTAAATTACAATACAATAAAAAAATTAAATTGAATTTGAATTACATTAGTACCTTCAAGTGAGATGGAGGAGCATGCTGCCTTCTTGTGCCCTAGTTGCCGACTGTGGAGATGGAGGAGCCTACTGTCGCCTGCCTGTGCCCTAGCTGCCGAGATGAAGCCTGCCTGGAGAGGAGATGGGTCGCCGGTCGATGCCTCGCTAGTTCGTGAATCACGGATTCGCGATTTAGTTTTTTTCTATATCGCATGGTGAATTACTGAATTTGATGCCCTACTTGTTTTGGGGTCCTAAGCGGATGCTTCTCCCGCTTTGGAGAAGGGTCGGGCATGTCTCTGCACTTTCTAGGCTGTAACTTAAACCTATAATTAATCGTCTAAAAGCTTAATGTTACATAGATTTTGTTTCTACGTACTGGTATCATATACTGAGTTAAGATGAATTAGCTCTATATTACTTATTTATGTATTATTTACTTAGAACTCTCTGTATACATTTACGTATCATGTGCTGGTTGTTTTTGTGTATACACGGTTATACTCTAATTAATATCAAAATTAGTGCTAGCTTCCAGGTGCTACTTGCCTCAAAAACTGGGGTTGCAATCCAGTCTAAAAATCTTAGGGTCCGTTTGGTTTTATTTTGTATTTTGAGTTTTGTGTTTTCAATTTGCTCTAAGAAATAGCAAGAAATAAGAGAAGAAGATTTATAATTCTTAGCCGTTGGGACTACCAACGGACAACGAAAGAGTTTAATTGTTCTCCGTGCTTTTGTTATCTCTCGAAACACGAAAAATAAAATAAACTTGTTTTCTATTTTATATGTTAATTTCATTTTTCAAAATTGTTTGTTTTTCAACTATACATACAACGAATGCGTTTTTGTATAGACGGAAACACAAAACTAAAAACGACAAGCCAAACGGGGCCTTAAGCGATTGTCCTAGATAATCCAACGTTCATACACGGATTCAAATGTGATAGATGTCCCAAAAAGCATTTATCACCTTTGTGGGAATTGATATTCTTGCACAACGATGTCTAATTGCTCTTAAACTAGATAATATTATGTTCAATCTCATCCAAAATTATATTATAATTAAATTTAAAAACAATCAAATTGAGAAAAGATTGTTACACAATCTAATAAAATTTATAGAAAAGGTGGTAACCTGTAATCACACTCAGATTTCACACCCATAGTATTTTCAATATTAAAACATTTTATTCACTTTAATTAGCAAAATCAAAATTGGTTTTTAGCATGATAAATACCTAATATTAGCCAGAACTCACATTTAGTCATACAAACTATTATATGATAGCATCTTACATTTACTGCTAATGAGTTAGTTTCAATTGTTTAAGCCTATGTCAAAAAATTGATCGGACATCTCAAATAAGGACAAAGTGAAACATTAAATAAATAAGTAAAATAAAAATAATATTGTACTACATGGACAAACTGAGAGCTCATGATTATCTATACCAAAATAAAATATAGGTTGCAAGGTCGTTGTGCTTTGGGACCAAAAATGAACTTGATTCTAGTTTCTAGATTTCTATATTTGCAACATTATGAATTACCATTATTATTACTCGAGTGTTACGCGGCGCGCTTCGCGCACGAATTATTTTCATTATAAATTATATATGTTTAAATCGGTCAAAAAATTTATTTGTTTATTTTCAAGTGATATAAATATTTGTATATTTGTAAAGAAGTATTTTGAATTTGTAAAGAATGTTTAATTTTAGATCCTATTTTTAGAAACGTTTTGAATTTGTAAAGCGTATTTAATTGTTAGATCCTACTGTTAGGGGCATTTAAATTTGTAAAAGAAGTTTAATATTAGATCATATTTCTAATTGATTAAAAGTTGATAATATATAGAGAGACGTTTTTGATAGTTCATGTTATACTAAAAAATGCGATACCAAAACTATTCCAACTGTTATTAAAGATTTTCCGTTCCATCAACTTTGGGTTTGTCAAAAGAATAGAGTCGCAGAAACTTCTGGCAGAATTTATTAATAATAACTCCAAACCATAACTGCAATAGAGAATTGATTATCATTAACTATACGATGGAACAAAGCATGTCAATAGATGATCTAAAGAGCTAGCTTTACAAATTACATCAATCACGTGAATTAAATATTATGCGCTGATTGAATGAGTATGTTTCTGCCTGCATTTTTACGGATTTTCCGTGCATTTTTTCACCTGCCTGCATGAGTTCATTGCTACAAACACCTATCTCAAAACATCATTGCTACAAATCTGCTCCGGCACTGCTCGTTCAAAAAATGGTTTATATACCTTATGCTCCTCCATAAAAAGAATATATACCTTAGACAATTATCAAAATAAGATTTATAAAGATATATACCATAGACAAACATATATGCATAGTCTTATTTATTATTGATCATTGTTTCCAATTATCCCTTCATATGCTGAGTTCAGCTTATTATTAAGAAATAGTAGAATTTATGGTTGTGGTTCTATCGAATTCAACATGTTTAGACTTTCCTTATACAACTAAATATATAAAGTTTTATTGTAAACCTTTTAGTTCAGAATAATATTTTCTACCATTAAACAATGTTCAGACTATCCTCATGAATATATGAGTTTAAGATGTATGTCTCGGAAATGACAAACATATTAAAGATTGTGAGAAAACTAAAGGGATAATTCAAATATTATATAACAGTCTTACCTTTGTGTTTTACTTCACATCTTTTCCTTCCATTAACAATAGTTCTCACGCATGTTAAACCATCAGCATACCGAGATAAAATAAATAGTAACATAAATACAATAGTTGAAGGTAAAACTTGTAATGAAATCGAACATTCCATCCAACCTCTTATCTCAATCTATTTTAACTTAATTTTACTGCATTGTCAATAATTACAACATTTAACAGAAAATGTTTCATATTTTGCTAGTGTTTTTAGTTTTATGCTACTTGGGGAACATGGAAACATGAAGTTATTTATTTTTGGAACTTGGGATTTAACAAATAATTTGACATTGAACAAATATACTTTTACTGCAGAACTGAGATTACAAAACAGAACCTCAAGAAAAATAGCTAAAAGGTCACTAGCCCAGAACAGGGGAAAGTTTTCCTTACATGAAACCCTGCAAATTCAAAATACTTTACAAACCAGAAAAAAATTTAAATACATATACAAACTCTGAAAGAGGGCAGGACCGGCTGTGGGCCTGGGAAGACTGAGCCATGGCCCAAGGTCCATTTTGAGGGAAAAGTCCTATTTACTTAAGTTAATGGAGTATATATATTTTCAATATAAGTGTATAGGTTGCGTAATAAAGCTTTCAGCTAATTGATCAAGTGAGCAGAGTTCTAGGGGCCAATTATATTGTACAACATGCAGAAACTTGCAACATTGGACCGTAATGCTGTAGATGATTTATTCAGCCCTATGTTGTACCGTACAACATGCAGAAACTTGCATTAAATTGGAACAAAAAAAATATCAATTCCTTTATGAAACCCAGTGATGGTTTAGAAAAGAAAGCAATTTAATGCATGCATCAAAGTTCCAAAAGCTATTTGTGTTTAACCGTTGCACACAGCTTGTTCAGGCTTACCGGTTGCAAGTACACAAATATCAATATGTTTTAGTAGCCATTAAAATACATGAACCATTGTGAAAATAATGTTTCCAGTTGGGCTTAAATGATTTCTTATAAGAAAATGCTTTTGGATATAAACTTGGTTTTTATGAAATATTGATTATGTTGCAAATTTGATCGTTGTATTTAGAAAAGGAAGGCCAAAATTAAAAATAAGAAAAAACATAGACTTATCAAATATGTAATTTGGAGAACTCTAAAAAATACTTTGTCAAGAAAATTCTAGAAAATAGAAGATTGAATAAAAGTCTAGAGAATATACTTCATTATAAATTTAGATTTGCTCTTCATTTGATGCATCCAAACAAGTAAATGTAATTGCACACAATCAAAAATTAAAATAAAATTAAAATAAAGCTTATTTCCTCCTTACAAAATATTCATCTCTCAATCATCTTCTTCTACTTCTACTTCTAAAATTTATAAGAGATACTAGAAAGTTAGCCATTAAAATATAGTAATGAATCTTTAGCCAATAAAAATAAAGCTTCCCAGAGTTTGCTAAAACTTCCAATGTTAATGAATCTTTAGCCATTAAAATATAGTAAGACTACCCAGAGTATAGAACCCAATGATGTTAATGGATTCCCCATTCAATGTATCGTAAAACTGAAAAGTGTTGTAGTTAGCAATTGGAAAGCATTGTCTACAAATTTCATAGCTGAGTCAGTAAAGAAATAGAAAGCAAAAAGGGCATGACACATTTTTACTGTTGTTTTCTAAAAGCTTTTCCAAATAGTGATTGTGCATTAGTTTGCAAAGAGATACATGCATGCTTGTTACAAGCCTCCAAAACAGAGATAGTTGATGTATTAAAATGACAAACGTAACACTGTGAAAGGGCAAAGCTAGAAAGTGATCATGTGCATGCAGATAACCGCTCTTCAAATCAATCTTCGAAAATATAGTAGCTCCGCTTATTTGATCTAGCAAGTCATCCAACCTCGGCATTGGAAATCTATATCTCACAGTAATCTTATTCAATGCTCGACTGTCAGTGCACATTCTCCGCGTCCCGTCCTTCTTCGGTACTAACAAAGCTGGTACAGCACAAGGACTTAAACTCTCCTGCACACGCCCCTGTTCAAGCAATTCTTCCACCTGCCTTCGCAACTCCTCATGCTCTTTTGGACTCATTCTGTAGTGTGGTCTGTGAGGTAACACAGCTCCTGGAACTAGATCAATTTGATGTTGAATGTCCCTCAACGGCGGTAACTCCGTTGGCAACTCCTCTGGAAATACATCCTCAAATTCTTTCAATACTGGTTAACTTCTTCTGGAATTTCAACTTCTTCACTGCTCTCACGCCCAATTAACAAGAATACTTCCGGCTCCTCTTCGACTTCTTTAACAAACTTCTTCAAGGTTAATAAAGTTTTCAGCTCTTCAATCTTCTCCAGTTTGTTTTCTTCTTGTTGACGCTTCTTGGGAACGAGAGTAATCTTCGTGCCTTCAAACATGAAACTGTAACTGTTGGTACGCCCATCATGTTGCACCGCCCTATCATATTGCCACGGTCTCCCCAACAACAAATGGCATACGTCCATGTCCACAACATCACACTAAATTTCTTCCTTGTATTTCTTCCCAATTGAAAAATTAACACAAGTCCTTCGACTAACTTTCACCTCCCCACCTTTTCTCAACCAAGCTAACTTATACGGTTTCGGGTGCTTCTCTGTCTTCAATGATAACTTCTTTACAGCTTCTGTAGAGATAATGTTATCACAGCTTTCAGCATCAATAACAAATTTGCAAACCCTTCCCAAGATAGTACACGTCGATTGAAAGATGTTACTCCTCAACCAACTAGTCTCTTCCTCCTGCTTCGGTGTTAAGCAATTCCTCCTCATCATTAATGTATAACCATCATCTCCAGACAACAATTCTTCCTCCTCAACTGGTAATTGATTAGAATCTTCAGCCTCCTCATCCTCAACCTCAGCAATCATTGCTCTCTTCTTTGGCTTTGGACACTCATTGCTTTTATGACCCAACTCCTGACAATTGTAACATTTGAAACCGTTGTTAACCTTTGCCTTCTCAACCTCCTTCACCACTGGTTTACTGATAGGTTTAGAAACATTAGAACCTCCATTAACGCCCTTCACTTGATTGTTGGAATTAGTAAACACACCACCTCCTCGTCGTCCATGCTTCTCCCAAGCCAACGCTTTCTGATGTGCTTCTGCCACAGATCTTGGATCGAACATATTAACCATATCCTGAATCTACATTCTCAATCCCCCAATGAATCTAGATGTCAGCTGCTCTTCCGTTTCCATAATATCATTTCTCGCAATAAGCTGGTAAAACTCATCCGCGTAATCATTAACAGTCTTCGTGCCCTGCCTCAAGTTCTGGAAACGTTGATACATCAAAGATTGATAATTGTAAGGTAAGAACGTTGCTTTCATTAATTTCTTCATCTTCTCCCAAGATTCAACTTTTGACTTCTCCATTCGTTCACGTGTAAGTTTGGTTTGCTGCCACCATGCCAAAGCTCTACCCCTCAACCTTGTAGCAACCAACTTCACTCTACGAAGTTCTGGGACTTCTTTGAAATCAAAAATTTCTTCAACATTAGCCACCTAATCCAAAAACTCCTCAGCTTGCATACCACCTTTGAATTCTGGAATTTCAGTCTTCATCCCAGATTCCCACTTGTGATCGTACTCCGACTGATTCCTTCCTCGTCCACGTCCTCGTCCATGAACACTACCACCATCATACTCTTCTTCACAATCCGATGTATATCGATGTCGATCCTGACCACCACCATTTCTTCCACCAACATTCCTACGATCTACATTCCTCCGATCTCGATTAGTCACATTTCTATCACGACTTCGATCATCAACATTTCTATCACAATCTCGATCCACGCTTCTATGATCACTATCAACACTTCTCTCTCGATTTGAATGTGGTGAAACTCTACTTCTCCCATGGCTCGATTCAGGTGATACCCTTCTCTGATTTTGACTCATCTCCAACATCATCCTCTCTAATCGACCAATCCCTTCATTAAGCTTCTCATTGAAATTCTCGTTGATTCTTTGCTCCATCTCATCGGCTTCTTCTCTCCCATACAAAGCATCAATGTTGCGATAACGGTTAGCTCTTCTTGGAGGCATGATCACTCTTTGACAAATTCCAACAAAAACTTCACTTCGATCTAAAAATCTTCAAATCAAAACTACTCACTTGTTGAAATCTTCAAAAATCTCCAAACGAACAAATCTCGATAACCCACTTCTCCAAATGATGTAAATCTCGCACAACTCCAAAAATCTACGCAAACTCCTTGTGTTCTAGCTCTGATACCAAATGACGCAGCGGCGGAATACAAAAATTGATGATACGATGAACGTAGCAATCGGTGGATTGATGGATGTTGAAAAGCCCAAATTCGTTGATCCGAAGATGCCGAATTCTAGCTATCTCTGACACGTTGATCGCGCACGATACCGTGAAGAGAGATCTACAATTCTTCGAGCGTTGATCAAGCGCACTTGATTCCGCGAATTGGCTTCAACGATCGAAGATTCGAGCGCACTCGAATGTCGAAGGTGGAGATAGGAGATACACTCAACTACCGATTTTAATTGAAAGCACAAAGCTAACAAAGGAAATTTTATTCAAAATCAACAACCTTTTACAAATGATATAACTCGCCTATTTATAGGCCTACAACACAACACTTACATCACAACTCATAGGTCTTGAACGACCTAACACTTAGAATATTTACAACACTTACAACACTTACAACATACGACTTAGGATAGTACACGACTTAAGATAGGTTGGTAACTAGTTAAAGAAACAGTAGGCATCCGTTTCAAATTTCCCTCGACTTATAAAAATCGTTCACGACTTATCAAAATCGTTCACGACTTATCAATGTTTCTCAATGATCCAAAGGAACAGCAGACATCCGATTTAAACTTCTCGCGACTTATCAACTCGCGAGTTATCTTCAACCCACGATTTATCACTTCTTCTTCCGACTTATCAAACCTCGCGAGTTAAAGGAAGTACAGCCACTACAGTAGAGGCGCTTCGCGACTTAGGCCGGAGAAGGGGCGATTTACTTAGGTCGGTCATTGTTCGCGACCTATCGTTAGGTTGAAGAGGTATTGGAATTAGGTCGGAGCATCTGGACTTCGTTTGCGATGTTAGGTCGTAGGTCGAGGCTTTTGATGTTAGGTCGTAAGTCGCGATAGAGGCTGGGTCGTGGGAATTAGGTCGTGGAGTTGGGAACATTTTAGGTTGGAATTTGCTAAGTCGTGGTGATGTTAGGTCGGAGCCCTTAGGTCGTAGGTTGCGGGTACTGGAGTTTAGGTCGGAGAATGTTATGTCGTGGGAAACGTTAGGTCGTGATGCCAAGTTAGGTCGTGGAAGTGTTGGCGATGCGGGGTTAGGTCGCGGAAGTGTTGGTGATAAGTTAGTGAGAAGAATAAGTCGCTTGCCTTCCTCGCGTTCATCTGCGGTATGTGCTGCATCATCCTCCCCAGCCTGAGAAAAATTCGTCCTCGAATTTGAAAGTTCCTCCCCATTGGATTGTTCATTTCCATAATAAGGTATAAGATGTCTAACGTTAAACACGTCAGAAGTGTAAACATCTTTGGGCAACTTCAACTTATAGGCATTTTCATTGATCCGTCTTATAATTTCCACTGGACCAATCTTTCGGGCTTTCAACTTGTTATAAGTACCCACTGGAAAATGATCCTTTGTTAATACAGCATACACCCAATCATCTTCGTTGAACTCCACACTTCTTCTCTTTTTATCTGCAGCTCGTTTATACTTCTCATTCGTCTTCTCCACACGTTCCTGAACGATTCTATGACAATCTTTCAACTCATCAACGAAGTCAGCAGCTCGCTTAACTATCCCCTTTGGTTGTGGTACTATTGTTAAATCCAACGGTCCCTTTGGCAAGCTTGAATATACAATCTGAAATGGACTGAAACCAGTGCTTCGGTTAACAGCATGATTATGTGCAAATTCCGCTTGACACAACTTCATATCCCAACTTTTCAAATTATCCTGTACAAGACATCTCAACAGATTCCCCAATGATCTATTCACAACTTCAGTTTGCCCATCCGTCTGAGGATGATATGCACTACTAAACTTTAGCTTCGTTCCCACCATTTTCCACAAAATCAACCAAAAGTGACTCAGAAATCGAGTATCTCTATCTGACACAATAGATTCTGGCAATCCATGAAGTCGATAAATTTCTTTGAAAAATAACTGAGCAACATGAACAGCATCCGCCGTCTTCTTACAAGCAATAAAATGTGCCATTTTCGAAAATCGGTCAACCACCACATAAATGGAATCGTTTCCCCTTTGAGTTCGAGGCAAAACCAAAACAAAATCCATACTCACATCAACCCAAGGTTTAGTTGGTATAGGTAACGGCATATATAATCCCGCATTAGTCGCAGTTCCTTTCGAAACCTGACAGATATGACATCGTTCCACAAACCTTTCCACTTCTTTCCTCATTGATGGCCAAAAGTAAGACTGTGAAATCAACTGTAATGTACGGTCTCTCCCAACATGTCCTTCTTCATGTAGCTCTTTTACAATCTTCATTCTCAAACTACAATCAGGTATGCACAATCGATTTCCTTTGAACAGAAAACCATCTACCATCAAAAACTCATCTGTCTCCCCATTCTTGACTTTATCAACAAACTTTGCAAAATAAGGATCATCGACAAATAATTCTGGCAACATATCGAATCCCGTTACTTCTATCTTCATTGTTGTTAACAAATGATTCCTTCTACTCAAAGCATCAGCCACACGATTCGTCACTCCTGTCTTGTGTTTAACAACAAAAGTAAACTGTTGCAGATATGCAATCCACGATGCATGTCTTGCTGAAATCTTATCTTGCCCTTGTAAATGCTTTAATGCCTCATGATCAGTGTAAAGAACAAACTCTTTCTGAAATAGATAGTGTCTCCAGTGTTTAATAGCTTGCACAACAGCATAAAATTCCACATCATATGTACTGTATCTCATCTTTACTCCTGACAGCTTTTCACTAAAATATGCAATTGGATGTCCCCTCTGACTCAACACTCCTCCGATCCCAACTTTTGATGCATCAGTGTATAACTCAAACAACAACTGAAAATCTGGTAATACTAGAATTGGTGCTGTCGTCAAAAGTTCTTTGATCCGTTCAAAAGCAACCCCTGCTTCCTCCGACCAAGAAAACTGCTTCCCCTTCATACAATCAGTAACCGGTGCCATCACGCTACTGAAGTGTGGAATGAATCTTCGGTAGAATCATGCTAGCCCGTGAAAACTTCTCACTTCGGTTATTGTCTTCGGCTATGGCCAATTTCTGACTGCTTCAACTTTATTCTGGTCCACCTGGATACCTTCTCCTGACACAACATATCCCAGAAATAAAACACTATGCATCATGAACACGCATTTCTTCGTTGCAGCATAAAATTGTTCTTGTCGTAGTACCATCAGTACTTCTCTCAGATATTCAAATGTTCCTCTGGACTTCCACTATATATCAGAATATCATCGAAATACACCACCACAAATTTTCCAATAAAAGGTCTAAAAATCTGATTCATCACCCTCATGAACGTACTTGGCGCGTTTGAAAGTCCAAATGGCATTACCAACCATTCATACAACCCCTCTCGCGTCTTGAACGCTGTTTTCCATTCATCCCCTGGTCTGATTCGAATTTGATGATAACCGCTCTTCAAATCAATCTTCGAAAATATAGTAGCTCCGCTTATTTGATCTAGCAAGTCATCCAACCTCGGCATTGGAAATCTATATCTCACAGTAATCTTATTCAATGCTCGACTGTCAGTGCACATTCTCCACGTCCCGTCCTTCTTCGGTACTAAAAAAGCTGGTACAGCACAAGGACTTAAACTCTCCTGCACACGCCCCTGTTCAAGCAATTCTTCCACCTGCCTTCGCAACTCCTCATGCTCTTTTGGACTCATTCTGTAGTGTGGTCTGTGAGGTAGCACAGCTCCTGGAACTAGATCAATTTGATGTTGAATGTCCCTCAACGGCGGTAACTCCGTTGGCAACTCCTCTGGAAATACATCCTCAAATTCTTTCAATACTGGTTTAACTTCTTCTGGAATTTCAACTTCTTCACTGCTCTCACGCCCAATTAACAAGAATACTTCCGGCTCCTCTTCGACTTCTTTAACAAACTCCTTCAAGGTTAATAAAGTTTTCAGCTCTTCAATCTCCTCCAGTTTGTTTTCTTCTTGTTGACGCTTCTTGGGAACGAGAGTAATCTTCGTGCCTTCAAACATGAAACTGTAACTGTTGGTACGCCCATCATGTTGCACCTCCCTATCATATTGCCACGGTCTCCCCAACAACAAATGGCATACGTCCATGTCCACAACATCACACCAAATTTCGTCCTTGTATTTCTTCCCAATTGAAAAATTAACACAAGTCCTTCGACTAACTTTCACCTCCCTACCTTTCCTCAACCAAGCTAACTTATACGGTTTCGGGTGCTTCTCTGTTTTCAATGATAACTTCTTTACAGCTTCTGTAGAGATAATGTTATCACAACTTCCAGCATCAATAACAAATTTGCAAACCCTTCCCAAGATAGTACACATCGATTAAAAGATGTTACTCCTCAACCAGCTAGTCTCTTCCTCCTGCTTCGGTGTTAAGCAATTCCTCCTCATCATTAATGTATAACCATCATCTCGAGACAACAATTCTTCCTCCTCAACTGGTAATTGATTAGAATCTTCAGCCTCCTCATCCTCATCCTCAACCTCAGCAATCATTGCTCTCTTCTTTGGCTTTGGACACTCATTGCTTTTATGACCCAACTCCTGACAATTGTAACATTTGAAACCGTTGTTAACCTTTGCCTTCTCAACCTCCTTCACCACTGGTTTACTGATAGGTTTAGAAACATTAGAACCTCCATTAACGCCCTTCACTTGATTGTTGGAATTAGTAAACACACCACCTCCTCGTCGTCCCTGCTTCTCCCAAGCCAACGCTTTCTGATGTGCTTCTGCCACAGATCTTGGATCGAACATATTAACCATATCCAGAATCTACATTCTCAATCCCCCAATGAATCTAGATGTCAGCTGCTCTTCCGTTTCCATAATATCATTTCTCGCAATAAGCTGGTAAAACTCATCCGCGTAATCATTAACAGTCTTCGTGCCCTGCCTCAAGTTCTGCAAACGTTGATACATTAAAGATTGATAATTGTAAGGTAAGAACGTTGCTTTCATTAATTTCTTCATCTTCTCCCAAGATTCAACTTTTGACTTCCATATTCGTTCACGTGTAAGTTTGGTTTGCTGCCACCATGCCAAAACTCTACCCCTCAACCTTGTAGCAACCAACTTCACTCTACGATGTTCTGGGACTTCTTTGAAATCAAAAATTTCTTCAACATTAGCCACCCAATCCAAAAACTCCTCAGCTTGCATACCACCTTTGAATTCTAGAATTTCAGTCTTCATCCCAGATTCCCACTTGTGATCGTACTCCGACTGATTCCTTCCTCGTCCACGTCCTCGTCCATGAACACTACCACCATCATACTCTTCTTCACAATCTGATGTATATCGATGTCGATCCTGACCACCACCATTTCTTCCACCAACATTCCTACGATCTACATTCCTCCGATCTCGATCAGTCACATTTCTATCACGACTTCGATCATCAACATTTCTATCATAATCTCGATCCACGCTTCTATGATCACTATCAACACTTCTCTCTCGATTTGAATGTGGTGAAACTCTACTTCTCCCATGGCTCGATTCAGGTGATACCCTTCTCTGATTTTGACTCATCTCCAACATCATCCTCTCTAATCGACCAATCCCTTCATTAAGCTTCTCATTGAAATTCTTGTTGATTCTTTGCTCCATCTCATCGGCTTCTTCTCTCCCATACAAAGCATCAATGTTGCGATAACGGTTAGCTCTTCTTGGAGGCATGATCACTCTTCGACAAATTCCAACAAAAACTTCACTTCGATCTAAAAATCTTCAAATCAAAACTACCCACTTGTTGAAATCTTCAAAAATCTCCAAACGAACAAATCTCGATAACCCACTTCTCCAAATGATGTAAATCTCGCACAACTCCAAAAATCTACGCAAACTCCTTGCGTTCTAGCTCTGATACCAAATGACGCAGCGGCGGAATACAAAAATTGATGATACGATGAACGTAGCAATCGGTGGATTCATGGATGCTGAAAAGCTCAAATTCGTTGATCCGAAAATGCCGAATTCTAGCTATCTCTGACACGTTGATCGCGCACGATACCGTGAAAAGAGATCTAAAATTCTTCGAGCGTTGATCAAGCGCACTTGATTCCGCGAATTGGCTTCAACGATCGAAGATTCGAGCGCACTCGAATGTCGAAGGTGGAGATAAGAGATACACTCAACTACCGATTTTAATTGAAAGCACAAAGCTAACAAAGGAAATTTTATTCAAAATCAACAACCTTTTACAAATGATATAACTCGCCTATTTATAGGCCTACAACACAACACTTACATCACAACTCATAGGTCTTGAACGACCTAACACTTAGAATATTTACAACACTTACAACACTTACAACATACGACTTAGGATAGTACACGACTTAAGATAGGTTGGTAACTACTTAAAGAAACAGTAGGCATCCGTTTCAAATTTCCCTCGACTTATAAAAATCGTTCACGACTTATCAAAATCGTTCACGACTTATCAAAATCGTTCACGACTTATCAATGTTTCTCAATGATCCAAAGGAACAGCAGACATCCGATTTAAACTTCTCACGACTTATCAACTCGCGAGTTATCTTCAGCCCACGATTTATCACTTCTTCTTCCGACTTATCAAACCTCGCGAGTTAAAGGAAGTACAGCCACTACAGTAGAGGCGCTTCGCGACTTAGGCCGGAGAAGGGGCGATTTACTTAGGTCGGTCATTGTTCGCGACCTATCGTTAGGTCGAAGAGGTATTGGAATTAGGTCGGAGCATCTGGACTTCGTTTGCGATGTTAGGTCGTAGGTCGAGGCTTTTGATGTTAGGTCGTAAGTTGCGATGGAGGCTGGGTCGTGGGAATTAGGTCATGGAGTTGGGAACATTTTAGGTCAGAATTTGCTAAGTCGTGGTGATGTTAGGTCGGAGCCCTTAGATCGTAGGTTGCGGGTACTGGAGTTTAGGTCGGAGAATGTTATGTCGTGGGAAACGTTAGGTCGTGATGCCGAGTTAGGTCGTGGAAGTGTTGGCGATGCGGGGTTAGGTCGCGGAAGTTTTGGTGATAAGTCAGTGAGAAGAATAAGTCGCTTGCCTTCCTCGCGTTCATCTGCGGTATGTGCTGCATCAAGATCACTATCGATTTATAGGCTCGTGATGCATGCAGAGCTGATATACTATGTGACTCATGTTTTGTACATGCAATTGTTAAATTTTGAAAAGAAATATAACCTTTTGATATTAGAAGGTGTATGTGGAGTTCAAAATCTTCATTTTAAGGAACGTGATGATAGAAGTAAAATGCAGAGAAATTGAACCAAAATTTTAGTGTTTATGAAAAACTGACGAAGGAGTCATCATTAACTTAAAATCAGTAAAGGAAAAAAAATCCTCATGAACTTGTAAAATATAACAAAATTTGATACAAAAATATACAAACCTATATCCAAACCAACACATGTAATAAATTTGCACTGGACTTTATGTAATAGATTTATATAGTTGATGGTTTATGCAACAGACAGACGTAAAAAAATACACGCATGCAGTTAGGAAATTGAGAGGTCATAATTCTAATATTAGTTATAATAAAATAAACCAATAAGAAATTAAATCTTCTTAACATAACAATGTATACACTACATGGGAAATAGGATATTCCAACGGCTCCCAACCGTTGGCGGCCGTTGGGAGCCGTTGGAAATGGCGTTGGAATAGCATACCACGCCTTCCAACAACTTCCAACGTTAAAAAATAACGAGTCGTTGGTAACCGTTGGAAAATGCCGTTGGCGGCCGTTAGAAAGCCTTCGTGGCTATATACTGTATTTCTAGTAGTGATACTACAACAAAAATTAATTTAATCAAAATATTGTTGATGATACGGAGATGTAGTTAGCATACCACATGAATAAATGTAATTAATTACCAGTCAAGCAAAAACTCAACAATAATTAAAATAGCTATAAATCCTTCTACAAAAAAGTTGGAGATGTAGAGAGAATGAAGTGTTTTATGGAAGGCTATTAAGCTACATACCTTAGAAATTTGTAACGGAAATGGGAAGTTAATGTTGCTTAGGTGGGTTGTTAAAACCTAATGCAAGTATAACCATAAATTTTGGGAATTTTTTTAATTTAGGTTAATTTTAAAAACTAATTATAAATTTAGACCAGTTTTATAACTTATTAAAAAATAGACCACTTTGTGCTATATCAACGTCATACGTACCGGAGGCATTTCAAATGACGTCGGTATTGTAACGACCCGCTATTTTGGACTATTCGCATCTGCACATGTCGGACTTGAATAATTCAAAATACCGAATGGTTAATTTGAATTTGGAAAAACTGAGCATATACAGTAAATAAAATAATCACAGATCACATACACAGAGTAATAAATGCAGCGAAAACAAAAGATAGTAGTTCATGAAGCTACTATATACATATCAGAGTTAAATAAGGTACAGCAGATGTCTCGAATACAATAGTCAAATACAAGAATCAGAATACAATCACTGGAATCAACTGGATATTTGAAAGCTGGATAGAAAGCTGGATCTCCAAGCGAAGCTCCAACTCCAAAGGTGAGTCTCGAATACTGGTACACTCAGTCTGACCCGAGCGTAAAGCAAAACACAAAACACTCGAGCCAGGATTAACATTCTTATATCAATAAATCTCAACTAAAGTGAAATAGCAACTGAAATACAAGTAACTCAAAGGATGTTTGGAATAACCATCCTTTAAGGATCCGTTAAACTATCTACTATGTAGTAGTGTACGATAAGTAGATAATGCCTATCAGTAATATAAAATATCAAAATAGTGTTAAGGCGTTACCATTATCCCCCTTAACACATTTTATATAAGCGTTATAGTCTATACAGTACTGTAAACTCCACCGTAAACTAGTGGGATATCAGGGAGTACTCCATAGGTATAACACAAAACAAATTCGTAGTGGTCGCGTATATAGGGATACAAGTATGACAAGGCACATGAGGCAATACCCAAGGTAGTGAAACTACCGTTTGCCTGATCCGGACTAGTGAGAACGCATCGCGGCAACGATCGCAACACCGCGAAACAACACTCCCAAAATTTCGAGGGTGCACCAATCGATAACAAGTAATGAGTAGTTTTCGAAGAAGTGTGTTCGCTCGAGGTTGCTAACCCCATTTGGCCCGGCACGGCTCATGTTTTAGTCATTTCCAATTTGACACAAGTGTCAAAGCTATCCATTATAGTTCTCTTTCTTCAGTCATCACGTACATCATTCCAACCACTTCATTCTGGATCTCACTCCGCGTGTAGTTATTAAAGTGGTTTTCGGTTTAGATAGTGGGTATGTCCCTAACCGATTCTGGTCTCTTTAATAACTTTCGTGATTATTACACCGATTGGTCGTTTATTTATTTCAAAACCAAATCGATTTCAATTTCAATTAGAATTTGTAAACCAACATTCCATTTGTCTTTCTAAACAATTTCCATAATTTACGTTTCAAACTTCCAAATTTCCATTTCAAAATCTTATAATTCAAATTAAATATTTGATTTAAGACAATTCAAGTATTCATTTAAATTCGTATATAAGTTTCATTCTAAAATCATTTAAATTAATTTAATTTAACATTCAAATCAATTTAAATTCATTGATCGATTTCATTTAATATTCGTTAAGTAAATTTGTCATTTAAAATAATTTCTATTTAATTTCCAATTCATTAAATCAATTACTTAAGTTCAACATCATTATATCAATACTTACAAATTGAATTAAATTAAATTCGTCAAATCAACTCTTTAACATTACAAGTCTTACATTAATTTCAATAAATCACATTTTTATTTCTTGTTAAAGAAAATTCAATTCACGTATTTATTTACTTAGTTACAATTTCAGAGCTCAATTAATAAAGAACTAAATTTCACTAATTCTAGAGGTTCAATTTTATTTAACTATTAAATAATTCGCTTTTATTTAATTATTAAATAATTCAATATTATTTAATTATTAAATAATTTCAAAACTTAATTATTAAATAATTTCAAACTTAATTATTAATAATTCCAAATTTTAAAACAATGTTCTTTCATCAACTACTATGTTAATATTTTGATTCAGATTATTAAATATTAACATTTCCTTTCGTTAAAATTTAAATTCCAATTTTATCTCAAAACCCTATTATTATTCAATAAAATCTTTATTTCATTTTGAATCAAATTATTGACCAATCGGGTTTATTAAATTTTCTATCCTAAGTCAAAGTTTTATTTGGGTATATATCATTTCAATCCGATTCTATTTTATTTCAAAAAAAATCAAAACATAGCAAAGAGAACTTGCAGTGTGATAACTGGGATGATGTCAAAGTAAATAAACAAGTAATAACAACAATCAATAACAACAATCTAATAATTAATTCAAATAATCCCGAAATAATCGTATTAATTCACATTGTTATTTGTGTAAATTAATATAATTATTTCTAGAATCCACACTATCATTTTATGTAGATTAAAGATTATTATACTAATGTTTATACGGTTCTTCACTTGATATTTATTGTTCAATTTCAAACTACATAAATTTATACACATACATATAAATGGTTCAAGGTGTGGTTAACACTATTTCTACGTGTCAATTTATTTAACATTTAAAGGGGTCATATTATGCAAATGTCATCAATCAAATTAACACCTATATCAAATCTAACTATCCTACGTCAATTTCAATTTCAAATTATTTATCACTTACAACATTAACAATTTAACGTCCAATGTAAACATCAAACAATCAATCATTTAGCAACCAAACTGGATTATCATTGTATATATAACAGATAATGGTGTCAGATGTCATAGGTGAACTGATACAGGTAAAACATATATATAACGGTGTAGATAACTAACAGCAATATATTTCAATTGTCGTTTCAATTGAAATCAAATTTAATAAATAAAAGAACATTAATCATGAGTGATTGCTCACCTTTCGAGGTTAGAGACGAACGAGAAAGAGATGAGTTACGAATCCAGGTAAGAATTCCAAAACAAGCTAGATTGGCCCGAATTGACGAATAAGGCTGATAAATCAAAATTGACGAGATCAAATTAGAACTGGACCGATGAAACAAATTGAATCAATTTTGATGCAGGCCAAGTACTAGGTCGTGACCGACCTAGCAAACTCGTGGGTCATAACATGTTGATAGGTCGAATCCGACCTAAAGCTAAGGAGTTAGCATCGTGTGAAGAAGGATGGAAAGCTGAAGTCTTAAGTTGTCTACGACCTAAGGAAGTGATAGGTTCGCGACCTAACGAAGGTTTTAAGTCGTCCCAGCGACTTAGTATAACTCGGCAGCGACCTAGTGAACGAGTTAACTCGAGTGCGCGACCTAACGAAGGTTTTAAGTCGTCCCAGCGACTTAGTATAACTCGGCAGCGACCTAGTAAAAGCCCACGACTTAACGAAGCTGAAGGTATAAGTCGTCCACGACTTAACAAAAGGCATGAAGAGGAAGCGAGTTACGACCTAGAAGAATTAACTCGTAAGTCGCTGAAGTTTAACTCGTGAAGTTCTTAAGTCATAAGTCGCGTGAAGATGTTGCCGTTGATTCTTCTGCGAGTTAATCTAAACCATTGATTTCCTTAAGTCGTTGATCTGGGATGCCGCCTGTTTGTAAGTCGCTGAAGCCTGATACCGTTGAATCTGCTAACGAGTTAATCTCTGCCATTGAATTCCTTAAGTCGCTGATATGGATGCGCATGTTGTTAAGTCGCGAAAGCTTGTAGCCAAGGATCTTGATGCCGCGTCAATCTGAACCGTTGATGATGAGCTGTTTTATCTTTGAGTCGTTTGTGTTTCTTTTTAGCTCGCACTTGTTTGTAAGTCGTCATCTATAGGTCGTTTCCGACTTAAGTACTTGTATTTTCTTTGAAGTTTTTGTGTGTGTTGAGTTGTAACTGTTTGGGCTTAAGTCGTGTACGACTTATGTTAGGTCGTGACTGTTAGCTCGGAACCGACTTAGGAGATGTAATTTTTGTTGTTTTTTTCATATGAGTTGTAAAACGCCTATAAATAGGCCGAGTCTCTCATTTGTAAAAGGTTGTTGAATATTGAATAAAATTCTCTTTTGTTAGCTTTGTGCTCTCAAATTCAATTGGTAGTCGAGTGTATCTCCTATCTCCACTTACGTCATTCGAGTGCACTCGAATCATCGTTTGTTGAAGCCGATTCATGGTATCTTGTGCGCAAGATCAACGTCGAAGAATCGTAGATCTCTTTCCCGGTATCTTCGGATCAACGAGTCAGAGATAGCTAGAATTCGGTATCTTCGGATCAACGAATTTGGGCATTTCAGTATCTTCCAATCCACCGATTACTACTTTCACCGATTGAAGATCGTTTTGAATAATCCGCTGCGTCAGTTTGGTATCAGAGCTTGTTCTAGCCAATCATAGCTAGATCGAGACTTGGAGCCTAATCATTATATATATATAACATTATTATTTTCTTACTTAGTCAATATTTCATTTTAAGTCAGATATCAAAATAAAATACATATGTAAATAAAATCATATATTAAAACACATATATTGAGATTTAAAATACATACAGTACACATATATTTGATATCTACCTATATATAATATATTTTATATTAAAAATCTTTATGCATTCTGAAATCAAATGTCGATCTAAATAATATATAAACATACATGTGCTGCAAATAGAAATCACTCTGTAAATAAGTGCAAAGTAACAGCACATCATAATGGGCTTACACAATATATATTGTTATATACAGTAGATTTTTGAAACTTGCCTAACTACACATTATATACAAACTATAAACGTATATATATCAGTAAAAGCACAGTTAGAAAATATATATACATATTGTACTATTATAAATAAAATATATACATATATATATTTAAAACCACAAGAAGTACATTTTTTTCTTTCAGCCTCAACCCTTCTTAAACACTGTTCGTTCAAATCAATGTATATAAGTTATCCAAGACACACACATAGCTATATAAATATTAATATATATAAACTTACATATGAATATAACATATAAAAATCTAGTCGCACTGTAAAACACTAAGTAAACAATTAATTTATATAATATGAAACTAGATACTTATACCATACTTTGAACATATAGGCAACACTGTAACCGTATAAAATAATAAATAATATATACCTACTTTAAAACGTTCTATACCATATATAGTAAATCAATCTCCTTCCCAGATCAAATGTGCTAACCAATATACGTACTATAACCCATACCTTTAAACGTGTATACCTTACTGCCTTTTTAACATATAGTACATATATAAGCTTATATGTATTCAGACGATTAACTACTTCATAAACAAATATAAATATAACTTTTACAACATTATTATAAACTCTTAGACATGCGACAAAGTTTTGTAAACTAGACATATAAACAGACATATGTTATAAGCATATACGGACTTGCATACTAACAATCACTAATATATGACATACATGCATATATTCTACTGTTTTAAACATATATATGCTAGTACATAACACATTAGATTATATATACTGTAAACTATATTTAAAACAAATAAGCAATATAATATCTATACCTATATACACAGAGAAGATGCAAGCCAACGGAAAGTGAAGGAGGCAGATCAATGGGCGGCTCACGTCCAAGGTAGCGTAGGTGGAAGGCGGAAGGGAGCAGCGAGGCAAGTGGAGGCCGAAGGTGGCTCTGGTCGCGGTTGCCCTGAGCATGGGGTGATTGCCTCGGTGGAAGGTCAGGGTGACTCTCGGCTGTGAGATGAAGGGTGCAGTTCGAACACGTGTAAAGTAGTTAGAGTGGTGAACTATGGTGATAATGGTGGCCGAGGTTGGTGGATGAAACACGAGCGTGAGCAGCAGGGGAGGAGAAGAGCGGATGCAAGGGCGGAAGGGAATGTTGTGCGTTCCTTATGGCCAAAATAAAATATATAGAGTGAGGGGAGAAGATGTCAGGGAGGAGAGGCAAGCAAGCTACAGTAAATTGAAAGGGAAGCCACTTGAGGCCAAATGAACTGATACCATATATTTCCACTTTGGAGAAAGATAGTAGAAAAGACAGTGACAAGGGAAAAGAAAATGAATATGCTACAGAAGCTAGGAATGCAAAATGAACGGACTATAAAGTGGGAAACGAAACCAGTAATAAATTTGAACGTTGGAAATAGTCCTTGAATCCTGGGAAAAATAAAAGCAACGGCTAACCATTAATTCAGAATAATTTTTTTTTATAGCAATTCATTTGTTACTTGGCAGTCACGGTTCAAAGTTTGAAAAGAAATAAAAGGTCACGGTACCGATACGGTGAACCGTTTTACCGATTTCACCGCGTACTGAAACTCCAAAACACAGGTACGAATATGTTACGGAGGTTAGCACGACGAGACGATCAAAACGATATACAGATGCCAGTGGTATAATTGAATTATAAAAATTTGAATTTTCTACCATCGGAAAATGCAGCAAAAACGCAGAAAAATAAGATCGACGGAGCTAAAGTGGTCCGAATTTGGAAAAACGAAAAATGACGTCTTGCTCGGAAGATGATTTAGAATTTTTCTATGTAAAAATATTTAGGTTTCGAAAACATTTTATTTTCATCAATTCCTGACTGATTAAATTGAAATAAAATTACACACGAAATAAACTTTCATATTTTTGGATGAAAATTTACAGTTTGCTATGTTTAACTAGACGCATTTCACATATTAAGTTTTTATTTCAAAATTTTATTGTTTACAATTTCTCAAAATTCAAATTAATAAAACAAATAAAAGTTATCGATAATTTACGGGCCGTTACAGGTATATTTTTTTTTAAAAAAAAAGTTTGCGGCATTTCAAATGTCGCAAACTGTTTTTTTTTTCAAAAAAAATTCTAAGCGGCATTTCAAATGTAACACACTGACGGCATGTCAAATGCCGCAAACTATTTTTAAAAAAAGAAAAATGTACTGACGGTGTTTGAAATCTGATGGAACAAAGAATCAATGAGATGGAACAAAGAATCAATGAAAACTTTAGTGAAAAGCTTAACGAAGGAATTGGCCGGTTAGAGAAGCTTATGACGGAGATGAATCAAAATCGGAGAAGGGTTTCACCTGAATCTAACCATGGGGGAAGTAGAGTCTCGCCACATTCCAATCGAGACAGAAGTGTTGAAAATGACCAAGGGCGTGGGAGGAACGTGAATGATCGTGAACGGAGGAATGTAGATAGAAGGGATGATGGTGGTAGACGAGAAGGTAGTAGAGATGTGGGTGGACGAGATAGACAACGATATACATCTGATTTTGAAGAGGAGTATGATGGTGGTAGTGTTCGAGGACAAGGACGAGGACAAGGAAGAAATTACTCTGAGTATGATCACAAGTGGGAGTCGGGGATGAAGACGGAAATTCCTGAGTTCAAAGGTGGTATGCAATCGGAGGAGTTTCTAGATTGGGTGGCTAATGTTGAAGAGATTTTTGACTTTAAAGAAGTTCCAGAACATCGTAGAGTGAAGTTGGTTGCTACGAGGTTGAGGGGTAGAGCTTTGGCGTGGTGGCAGCAAACCAAGCTTACACGTGAACGTATGGGGAAGTCAAAAGTTGAATCTTGGGAAAAGATGAAGAAATTGATGAAAGCAACGTTTTTACCTTACAATTATCAATCTTTGATGTATCAACGTTTGCAAAACTTGAGACAAGGGATGAAATCTGTGAATGACTATGCTGATGAATTCTATCAACTTATTGCAAGGAATGATATTATGGAAACGGAAGAGCAGCTAACATCTAGATTTGTTGGAGGATTGCGAATGCAGATTCAGGATATGGTTAATATGTTCGATCCAAGATCTGTAGCGGAAGCACATCAGAAAGCGTTGGCTTGAGAGAAACAGGGACGACGAGGAAGTGGTGTGTTTACTAATTCTAACAATCAAGCGAAGAGTGTTGGAGGAAGTTCTAATGTTTCTAAACCTATCCGTAGACCAGTGGTGAAAGAGGCTGAGAAGGCGAAAGTTAACAATGGTTTCAAATGTTACAATTGTCAGGAATTGGGTCATAAAAGCAGTGAGTGTCCAAAGCCAAAGAAGAGAACCATGATTGCAGAAGTTGAGGATGAGGATGGTGATGGGGATTGTTCTAGTCCAGTTGAGGAGGATGAGCAAGATATTGCGTCAGGAGACGAAGGTTGTAATCTAATGCTGAGGAGATCGTGTTTAACACCGAAACAGGAAGAAGCTAGTTGGTTGAGGAGTAATATCTTTTAGTCAACATGTACTATATTGGGGAAGGTGTGTAAGTTTGTGATTGACGCAGGAAGCTGTGATAACATTATCTCAACCGAGGCTGTGACAAAATTGAAGTTGAAAACCGAGAAACATCCGAATCCATACAAGTTAGCATGGTTGAGAAAAGGAGGAGAAGTGAAAGTGGATAGACGAGTTCGTGTTCCATTCTCTATCGGGAAGAAATACAAAGACGAGATCTGGTGTGATGTCGTAGAGATGGATGTTTGTCATTTACTATTGGGAAGACCATGGCAGTATGATCGAGCAGTACAACATGACGGTCGGACCAACAGTTATAGTTTTATGTTTAAAGGCACGAAAATTGTCTTAGTTCCAAAGAAGAGACAACCGGGAGAAAGTAAGTCGGAAGAGATTGAAGAACTAAAAACTTTATTGACTTTAAAGGAGTTTGTTAAAGAAGTTGAAGAGGAACCTGAAGTGTTTTTGTTAATTGGGCGAGAGAGCAGTGAAGAAGTTGAAATTCCAGAAGAACTTAAACCAGTTTTGAAAGAATTTGACAATGTATTCCCAGAAGAGTTACCAACGGAGTTGCCACCGTTGAGGGATATACAACATCAGATAGATCTTGTTCCAGGTGTTGTGTTGCCACACAGACCACATTATCGAATGAGTCCGAAGGAACATGAAGAGTTGCGGAGGCAAGTGGAAGAATTGCTTGAACAGGGGCGTGTGCAGGAGAGTTTAAGTCCTTGTGCTGTACCAGCTTTATTGGTACCCAAAAAGGATGGAACGTGGAGGATGTGCACTGACAGTCGAGCATTGAATAAGATTACTGTGAGATATAGATTTCCAATGCCGAGGTTGGATGACTTGTTGGATCAAATAAGCGGAGCTACTATCTTTTCGAAGATTGATTTGAAGAGCGGATATCATCAAATTCGTATCAGACCAGGCGATGAGTGGAAAACTGCTTTTAAAACCAGGGAGGGTCTATACGAATGGTTGGTCATGCCATTTGGTTTATCCAATGCACCGAGTACTTTTATGAGGGTGACGAATCAGATTTTTCGACCGTTCATTGGGAAATTTGTGGTGGTGTATTTTGATGATATTCTGATTTACAGTGGGAGTCCAGAGGAACATTTGAATCATCTGAGGGAAGTCCTGATGGTATTGCGACAAGAACAATTCTATGCAGCAACAAAAAAATGCGTGTTCATGACGCATAGCGTTTTATTTCTGGGGTATGTTGTCTCGAAGGAAGGTATATAGGTGTACCAAAGTAAAGTTGAGGCAATCAGAGATTGGCCGCAGCCCAAGACGATAACGGAAGTTCGTAGTTTTCACGGGTTGGCTTCATTCTATCGAAGGTTTATACCACACTTTAGTAGTGTGATGGCACCTATTACTGATTGCATGAAGGGTAAACAATTTGAATGGACGGAGGAAGCCGGGGTTGCTTTTGAGCGAATCAAAGAACTTTTGACGTCTGCACCAATTCTAATATTACCAGATTTTCAGTTAGTGTTTGAACTACATACGGATGCATCAAAGGTTGGAATTGGAGGAGTGTTGAGTCAGAAGGGACGTCCAATTACATATTTCAGTGAGAAGTTGTCAGGAGCGAAGATGAGGTACAGTACGTATGATGTGGAATTCTATGCTGTTGTACAATCTATTAAACACTGGAGACACTATCTATTTCAGAAGGAGTTTGTTCTGTATACTGATCATGAGGCATTGAAACATTTGCAAGGGCAAGACAAGATTTCAGCGAGACATGCATCGTGGATTGCATATCTGCAACAATTTACATTTGTTGTGAAACACAAGTCGGGAGTGACGAATCGTGTTGCGGATGCGTTGAGTAGAAGAAATCACTTGTTAACTACATTGAAGGTTGAAGTGACGGGGTTTGAAATATTGCCAGAATTATTTACCGATGATCCTTACTTTGCAAAGTTTGTTGATAAAGTCGAGGAGGGAGAGACGGATGAGTTCGTGATGGTTGATGGTTTTCTTTTTAAAGGAAATCGATTGTGCATACCGGAGGGTAGTCTGAGAATGAAGATTATCAAGGAGTTACACGAAGAGGGACATGTTGGGAGAGACCGTACCTTACAGTTGATTTCAGAGTCCTACTTTTGGCCATCAATGAGGAAAGAGGTGGAAAGGTTTGTGGAGCGTTGTCATATTTGTCAGGTTTCGAAAGGAACTGCGACTAATGCTGGTTTATATATGCCATTACCTGTACCAATTAAACCATGGGTTGATGTGAGTATGGACTTCGTGTTGGGATTACCGAGGACACAGCGTGGTAACGATTCCATATATGTGGTGGTGGACAGATTTTCGAAGATGGCACATTTTATTGCTTGTAAGAAGACGGCGGATGCTGTTCATGTTGCTCAATTGTTTTTCAAGGAGATCTATCGACTTCATGGATTGCCAGAATCTATTGTGTCAGATAGAGATACTCGATTTCTGAGTCACTTTTGGTTGAGTTTGTGGAAAATGGTGGGAACGAAGCTGAAGTTTAGTAGTGCTTATCACCCGCAGACGGATGGACAGACCGAGGTGGTGAACAGATCATTGGGGAATTTGCTGAGGTGTCTTGTTCAAGATAATCTGAAGAGTTGGGATGTGAAGTTATGCCAGGCAGAATTTGCTCATAATCATGCTGTGAATCGAAGTACTGGGTTCAGTCCATTTCAGATAGTATATTCAAGTTTACCGAAGGGACCATTGGATTTAACGGTAGTGCCACAATCAAAGAAGACAGTTAAGAAAGCTGCTGATTTTGTTGAAGGGTTGACGGAATGTCATAAAATCGTTCAGGAACGATTGGAGAAAGCAAATGAGAAGTATAAACAATCTGCAGATTTGAAACGACGAAATGTTGAGTTTAATGAAGGAGATATGGTTTATGTAGTGTTAACAAAAGATCGTTTTCCCGTAGGTGCTTATAACAAGTTGAAAGCCAGGAAAATTGGTCCGGTGGAAGTTGTGAAACGAATCAATGAAAATGCTTATAAATTGAAGCTGCCAGATGATGTGTATACGTTTGACGTGTTCAATGTTAAACATCTCGTACCATATCATGGAGATGAACGAGCTGAGGAGGTAGAATTTACAAATTCGAGGACGAATTTCTCTCAACCAGGGGAGGATGATGCAGGCCAAGTACTAGGTCGTGACCGACCTAGCAAACTCGTGGGTCATAACATGTTGATAGGTCGAATCCGACCTAAAGCTAAGGAGTTAGCATCGTGTGAAGAAGGATGGAAAGCTGAAGTCTTAGGTTGTCTACGACCTAAGGAAGTGATAGGTTCGCGACCTAACGAAGGTTTTAAGTCGTCCCAACGACTTAGTATAACTCGGCAGCGACCTAGTGAACGAGTTAACTCGAGTGCGCGACCTAACGAAGGTTTTAAGTCGTCCCAGCGACTTAGTATAACTCGGCAGCGACCTAGTAAAAGCCTACGACTTAACGAAGCTGAAGGTATAAGTCGTCCACGACTTAACAAAAGGCATGAAGAGGAAGCGAGTTACGACCTAGAAGAATTAACTCGTAAGTCGCTGAAGTTTAACTCGTGAAGTTCTTAAGTCGTAAGTCGCGTGAAGATGTTGCCGTTGATTCTTCTGCGAGTTAATCTAAACCATTGATTTCCTTAAGTCGTTGATCTGGGATGCCGCCTGTTTGTAAGTCGCTGAAGCCTGATACCGTTGAATCTGCTAACGAGTTAATCTCTGCATTGAATTCCTTAAGTCGCTGATATGGATGCGCATGTTGTTAAGTCGCGAAAGCTTGTAGCCAAGGATCTTGATGCCGCGTCAATCTGAACCGTTGATGATGAGCTGTTTTATCTTTGAGTCGTTTGTGTTTCTTTTTAGCTCGCACCTGTTTGTAAGTCGTCATCTATAGGTCGTTTCCGACCTAAGTACTTGTATTTTCTTTGAAGTTTTTGTGTGTGTTGAGTTGTAACTGTTTGGGCTTAAGTCGTGTACGACTTATGTTAGGTCGTGACTGTTAGCTCGGAACCGACTTAGGAGATGTAATTTTTGTTGTTTTTTTCATATGAGTTGTAAAACGCCTATAAATAGGCCGAGTCTCTCATTTGTAAAAGGTTGTTGAATATTGAATAAAATTCTCTTTTGTTAGCTTTGTGCTCTCAAATTCAATTGGTAGTCGAGTGTATCTCCTATCTCCCCTTACGTCATTCGAGTGCGCTCGAATCATCGTTTGTTGAAGCCGATTCACGGTATCTTGTGCGCAAGATCAACGTCGAAGAATCGTAGATCTCTTTCCCGGTATCTTCGGATCAACGAGTCAGAGATAGCTAGAATTCGGTATCTTCGGATCAACGAATTTGAGCATTTCAGTATCTTCCAATCCACCGATTACTACTTTCACCGATTGAAGATCGTTTTGAATAATCCGCTGCGTCAGTTTGGTATCAGAGCTTGTTATAGCCAATCATAGCTGGATCGAGACTTGGAGCCTAATCATTATATATATATATAACATTATTATTTTCTTACTTAGTCAATATTTCATTTTAAGTCAGATATCAAAATAAAATACATATGTAAATAAAATCATATATTAAAACACATATATTGAGATTTAAAATACATACAGTACACATATATTTGATATCTACCTATATATAATATATTTTATATTAAAAATCTTTATGCATTCTGAAATCAAATGTCGATCTAAATAATATATAAACATACATGTGCTGCAAATAGAAATCACTCTGTAAATAAGTGCAAAGTAACAGCACATCATAATGGGCTTACACAATATATATTGTTATATACAGTAGATTTTTGAAACTTGCCTAACTACACATTATATACAAACTATAAACGTATATATATCAGTAAAAGCACAGTTAGAAAATATATATACATATTGTACTATTATAAATAAAATATATACATATATATATTTAAAACCACAAGAAGTACATTTTTTTCTTTCAGCCTCAACCCTTCTTAAACACTGTTCGTTCAAATCAATGTATATAAGTTATCCAAAACACACACATAGCTATATAAATATTAATATATATAAACTTACATATGAATATAACATATAAAAATCTAGTCGCACTGTAAAACACTAAGTAAACAATTAATTTATATAAGATGAAACTAGATACTTATACCATACTTTGAACATATAGGCAACACTGTAACCGTATAAAATAATAAATAATATATACCTACTTTAAAACGTTCTATACCATATATAGTAAATCAATCTCCTTCCCAGATCAAATGTGCTAACCAATATACGTACTATAACCCATACCTTTAAACGTGTATACCTTACTGCCTTTTTAACATATAGTACATATATAAGCTTATATGTATTCAGACGATTAACAACTTCATAAACAAATATAAATATAACTTTTACAACATTATTATAAACTCTTAGACATGCGACAAAGTTTTGTAAACTAGACATATAAACAGACATATGTTATAAGCATATACGGACTTGCATACTAACAATCACTAATATATGACATACATGCATATATTCTACTGTTTTAAACATATATATACTAGTACATAACACATTAGATTATATATACTGTAAACTATATTTAAAACAAATAAGCAATATAATATCTATACCTATATACACAGAGAAGATGCAAGCCAACGGAAAGTGAAGGAGGCAGATCAATGGGCGGCTCACGTCCAAGGTAGCGCAGGTGGAAGGCGGAAGGGAGCAGCGAGGCAAGTGGAGGCCGAAGGTGGCTCTGGTCGCGGCTGCCCTGAGCATGGGGTGATTGCCTCGGTGGAAGGTCAGGGTGACTCTCGGCTGTGAGATGAAGGGTGCAGTTCGAACACGTGTAAAGTAGTTAGAGTGGTGAACTATGGTGATAATGGTGGCCGAGGTTGGTGGATGAAACACGAGCGTGAGCAGCAGGGGAGGAGAAGAGCGGATGCAAGGGCGGAAGGGAATGTTGTGCATTCCTTATGGCCAAAATAAAATATATAGAGTGAGGGGAGAAGATGTCAGGGAGGAGAGGCAAGCAAGCTACAGTAAATTGAAAGGGAAGCCACTTGAGGCCAAATGAACTGATACCATATATTTCCACTTTGGAGAAAGATAGTAGAAAAGACAGTGACAAGGGAAAAGAAAATGAATATGCTACAGAAGCTAGGAATGCAAAATGAACGGACTATAAAGTGGGAAACGAAACCAGTAATAAATTTGAACGTTGGAAATAGTCCTTGAATCCTGGGAAAAATAAAAGCAACGGCTAACCATTAATTCAGAAGAAATTTTTTTTTATAGCAATTCATATGTTACTTGGCAGTCACGGTTCAAAGTTTGAAAAGAAATAAAAGGTCACGGTACCGATACGATGAACCGTTTTACCGATTTCACCACGTCCTGAAACTCTGGATGAAAATTTACAGTTTGCTATGTTTAACTAGACGCATTTCACATATTAAGTTTTTATTTCAAAATTTTATTGTTTACAATTTCTCAAAATTCAAATTAATAAAACAAATAAAAGTTATCGATAATTTACGGGCCGTTACAGGTATATTTTTTTTTAAAAAAAAGTTTGCGGCATTTCAAATGTCGCAAACTGTTTTTTTTCTTTCAAAAAAAATTCTAAGCGGCATTTCAAATGTAACACACTGACGGCATGTCAAATGCCGCAAACTATTTTAAAAAAAAAGAAAAATGTACTGACGGTGTTTGAAATGCCACCAGTACGATTGGCGCTCATGCAGCATAAAGTGGTATATTTTTGTAATAAGTTATAAAACTAGTCTAAACTTGAAATTAGTTTTTAAAAGTGGGGAACTTCCTGGCATTGAAAGAACTTATAAAATTATGAAACTGAAATGCAGCAACACAAGGAATCTCAATATATTTTGATTAATTTAATTTCAACAACATTGGCAATAATGATACTCAAAAAACTACAAACGTCAAAATCGTAGAGTTCAACAAATACCCATTAGAAATTTATTCACTTTTAAATTTACCAGTTTTTACTGTAGACAATTAGGGGTGAGATTTGATTTAAAACTATTCCAAAGGCATAACTGCATACGCTTGCCATTCTCATATTGTATATGGCTACTTATGAAGAAATTATAACCAACCGTACAATCATATGAGTGAGACCACCTGCAAAATGTATAGGATCAAAGGGCAGCCTAGGCCCGACAAAATCCACAATGATCTGTATTATATAATTGGGCTCTATGAGTGGCCCAACAAAGTAAACCTGCAAAACGTACAGTTTTTAAACGTGGTTATAATCTGTATTATATGATTTGTCTATTTGCCCAACATTTGATCTGGAAAATGAATTATGTCTACTCGATCATCAAAAATATAATTAGATCATGGAAGACATGCAACTATAGTTAGATGCAATTATGAGAGTTTCGTATATACCACTAACTAGAGTACCGTGCAGTTTTAATGACATGGCTTTAATGTTATTTAAATTATCTGAACTGCTTCTTTGATATATGACATGGCTTTAATGTCCCATGTCATTTAAATTGATTATTTGAACTGCTCCTTTGACATATGACATGGCTTTAATGTCATTTAAATTATTTGATGTTATTGTGTAGAACTGCTTCGTTGGTATATGACATTGCTTTATTATCATCTAAATTGTTTCATGCTACCAAATTTACCACATATTGTTTGTCCCCTGTGCCACAAACAATCACAGCCATCCATCACACCAAATTGATAATTCGGTGGAACCCACTATTTTCAATGTATGGCTGATGATAAAAAAATAAAGGATTGAGATACATATGGCACATGGGGACAAGAAAGTGGGGGACAGAGGATTTGAGCTGCCAAACTTAAACTTTAAGTCACGAACCTTTTGTCTTAATAAACCCAATGTCTGAATATAAATCATTTAAATCTGCTACCAATATACACATATATAATCTTAGTATAAAATATTTAACATGCTAACTTACTTATAAAGAAATTGCAAAACCAATACATAATTTTGAAAAAAACATAATTGACAGTGATTTTTTTAATATTCGTCCATTCAACTCACTCACCTAAAGATTACAAAAGCTTTATCTACACTAGTTTATCATGGAATAAAAATATATTACTATATGAATAAAAATATGCTTTTTTTATAGAGTGCAAGTGAAGATATAAAATGCAAGCTCTTCGATTGGATGGGAAGTGAAGAATTAATTGCGGAAAGACGAATATGCCATAGTGATCTAAAACAACTTGTTAATGGTATTCCACTTGGATCATCTGCCATGTTAGTTTCAATATACAATCCCAAAAAAATGAAGATCTTTTTATCAAAGCTAATAGTTAATATGAGATATGTCGGAGAAGCAGCTGGTAGCAAAGTAGCATGGCCGGAATCAAAAGTATTTGTTGAGAAAGTAAATATTGATGCATCTTTCAGTCCTTCAACAAATAATATATTAACTCTTAAGGTAACATATTTATAGTTCAAAATAATAGTTTGTTCATAAGGTAATATGTTTCAATATTGTTTTAAATTTAATTAGAGGTCAATAGTTAGATGTAATTTAAACTGAATACTGGAAATTATTTATGTTACTTTACATTGTGCAAATTCCACATCGAATAAATGCAAGTTGATGATGTTTTTGGAATAAGAAATATAGTTGTCGAGGGACACATGGCTTCAACAGATCCAAAAATAATGGTCCATTTCGTTCCATTAGGAGAGGGTGCAACTAGAGTTTGAATAGATGTTGTAAAAGTTCTAAACACAAGTTTGTGGAGACCTACTTATGAGTTTGATGCATTGAAGATGCCATTGGATCTAGAATAGCTTGGCCTACTACGAATCTTGTAATGGAATCAACATCTAGTAAGCATGTTTTATTGTTTTCTGTTAAATAAACTTTTAAAATATAAAATTTTGAAATTTATGAATTAATTGTCCTACTTGTATATAGTTAATTGTTGATCACCTTTAGGAGATATTTTGGACGTGGACTTTTCCTATCAAGGTAATTGGTCTCTTTCAATTTAATTAAGTGGGTTTGGAGTTGCTTTTAACATTCAAAGAGGCTTGTCTATTTCTTGCAAAATATTGGAGCTTGTGCCCTATAAAATATTTTTTCCCCTCGATTCAATTGAGGGTATAGGTTGGTTATCATTCTCAATGTTCTTTTCTTTAAATTGGACAACACTAATTGAAAATCACCTTTAAATTGAACAATATCCACCCACTAAATTTCCATTAACAAGTTTTGAAGTCCTCTAGCTATACCTTTGATAAAATTACTGAAAAACCAATAAGTGAAGCACAAATAACTCACCGACATTGTTGGTTTGCTCTACACAATGAACTATCAAAACTCAAAACACACAAAAGAAAATAAAAACACAGCAGAAAGTGAAACAAACTCTCTCAGAGGAATAAAAAAACAACTTTTAGCAACTTTTTTGAGAGTGGTATACACACACGTCAAAATATATAACAATGGGAGCAAATACTCAACAAGAAATCTTCATCCCAAAAGTTCAGCTCATCTCTCTGTTGGACAGTATTTGCATATGTATGCTCAAGCCTGGAGGGAACAAATTATCTACAACAATCCGTACCTTGTTTTGATTTCACTTTTTGGAAGAAAATACCAACGCAAAACACTTCAACATGTCAGAAAACACAACACAACTCACATCAAATAATAATAACTAGTGCGAAGCTGTGTTTCGCACACGGTTTTCGTTTAAAATTTCAAAAATAAAAGGTAATCTATTTGTAACATGAATCAAAAAGCAATTAGTGGTCAAATGATAATTCACTCGTTGTTGTATCTTTATACTTGTCAAATTAATTATTGGCTGATATATTTGGCCGCAGTGCAAATTTATAGCGATTAGAAGGTAATTGTTTATAAGGAAATATCAAAGGCACAATAAACTCAATAAGAATGAAAACATCTAAGATCAATAAGGCAACAACTAACACATCTACAACCATCAAAAAGCAGTAAAGAAAATCTAACCTCCCATAATAGAGCTAATACCATAAATATTTTAAAAATAAATGCTAAAAACCAAGCCCAAAATAAAGCTCTCCCGTCTTTATTTAGTTCATCAGTACTCAAAAAAATTGAATTAAAGACGGTCGAATAAAATTGAAATGAAAATCAACTCCTCGGTGTTGTCTCACATTACCTATATTATGGAAAACAATATACATGCCTGTGAATACCTATTGCTACCATGTAAGCTTCATGTGTGCTAAGAAAATGATGAGCATATTCCTTCTGTTGCAAAATAAATATTGATTTTGGATAGAATGGGCTTACACATGGATGTAATCGATTGAAATAGTAACAAACACAGGAAAAATATATAACCATCCAGATATTTTTGAGGTAGGCCACAACACTAACAATTTGGATGCTTTGCGAATGTGTGTGAAAACTATACTAAATTACAATTGATCAAAATTACTAAGAATTCATTGTTACTGTAAAATATACATTGATGCACATCCTTTAATTTTCTTTTAAAAATACCACAGACTTCTATGTATTTTATAATAGTGTTATCATAGTTTACTGACAGTATAAGTTGTTGTATCAATGTAGCTCTACCTATACATCACTAAAGTCCACGCACTGAAGACAATGACAACCTCGTGTTGCCTTTATGCATCCATCGTAATGGAATCCACCACATTAATGTCTGCCTCCTTGTTTCTGTCGGTGTTCATGTCGAGCAAAAACTAATTATGAATGGAGAAATGCTACCTTACTTGTTCAACTTGGCTATTATTTTGACTTGTCTACCGTTCTCTACTATTATCGTAGAGTTAACTTCGAATCTATACCTCCCTTTAGTTTCAATGGATGCACTGTTTTAATTTTCATATGTGTAACGACCATGAATTGATTGCCATGGTCTTGTAGGAGAAAGACCACTGTTCTTGCAGGCAGAAATTCAAGTGAAGGTCATTTCTGGCCCGGTTCACCAGAGAAAGGCTGGGGATCGTCGGAGTTGGTGGCTGGAGGTAGCAGGAAGGTGTCAGGTGCACCAGTGGGTGAAGACATGGCCTGAGGTGGAAGTTATTTGTGTGTATCAGTGTGTGCAAGTGCACAACTGATACATGTCATTTTCAATTTGTTGATGGTGTGTGTGTTTGTATATAAATGTAGTGTTAAGTGTTGTATCCTATTTTGGGCTTGTAAATGGGTTGAACCCTTATCAGTTGAATCTAGTTGAAGTGTGCTAGTGGTTAGGCTGAGTCAAAGAGGCATGTGCCTGGTTATGTGTATAAATATGGTGAACAGGCAATGTACTATATGTGAGAAGAAAAATCTGAAGTAGTTACATTTCATTTTCTGTTCAGCCGTTTTCCTTCTTCTTTGAGAATGCTTGTCAGTTGGTTCTTCCTTTAATTCATGTTCCTTATACTTGTTCTTAGTTAATTCCTTGTTAGATTAGAGTTAGATAAGTTCAGTTCTTTTTTGTTCTTTTATATGCAATTATCATCTTCTCAATACCTTTTTTCTGCCTTATGTACATTTGCTGTTCTTGTTCACATTTCTGCGTTATTCAATTACATTTCCCGGTAATTCTTGCTTTTCTTTATGTTCTTCTTTCTTGCAATCATTTCCAATTCAATTGCTTAGTAAATCCTCAGTTTATCTCTCATTTTCATTCATTTCTGCCATAACTTGCTATGTTTCATTACCTGTTTAAATAAACTACCACCATATCATCTTCTTCATCATCCAAATACCACATAACATCACCAAAAATTGCTGCCATCTCCATAACAATGGCTTCAGACCTACCAGGGCCTTCCAATTTGGTATCAGAGCTGATGACTAGGGCAACCTTTAACAACCAATCAGATCCTTACTTCGCCAGCACTTGTTCCCAAATCTTTCCACCATATCAAGATCTAGCGTGGGCAAGGAAAAAAGAAATCGGCTATCCATATCAAGATACTCATCTGCTAAATCCCTACCCTATGAAAATTCCTACATTTCCTCAACCTGCACTCCCAAGACTCCCTGTAAATGCTCCAAGAACGTCTAATTTTTCATCAAGAACCACCTTATTACCAAATAATTCAAATCATTTCCAAAGCTCAAGAACTGCTGCTAACAATACCATTAACATCTCTCAAACCCAAGATTTTGAATCACCGGCATGGCTAATATTTGAATTAGAGCATTTAATCAAGATCTTAGAATCAATGGATTTAAGCACCATAATGATGATCATCGAATCTATCAACAAAAAGATTGGTGATACTATCACTTCCCTTCACAGCAGCCTATTAGCAACATCTCTTTCAAAGATTGAGAAAAAAGGATCAACGGGCTTCCTTATAGAATGTGGAATATTTGCATCGAATTGACAAATGAATTTCTAGAAGGTTACGACTTACATCTCAACGAATTTGGGCCTTTCGCTATGATCTTGGATGAACTGTTAAAGAGTTCTTGCACTATTGATTTTCATGCTGAATGTACGCACGCTAATTCTTCTTGTGAGAGTAGCCTAAGTGGACATGAATTGTCAATTCCCCAAATTTATGAAGATTTGGTTGGTAAAGATGACTCGCCCTCTGTTGCTTCTTGCATACCTGCTATTATTCAAACAGCCCAAGAGTGTTTAGTGCTATCTGAACCTGAAACAGTGGAGAGAAAAACTAAAGTATTTAGTGTTCCCTGTCAATCAAAAGTAGACACTAAAGCCACATCTTCATGTCAAGCTTCATGCAAGCATGGAGACATAGATTCAGATTCAAAGGAATCACTTGATATGGTTTTTTAAGAAGCAACTATTATGGAGAACATCGATAATTTTGAATATGAATTAAATGGTGCGACTGAACAGAAACAATTATAAGTTGTTTGTTTTTTTCTCTAAAAGTGATATTATTAATGGTTTAAGTGAATTTTGCTTGCTCATTAAGGCTGCTAACACAATTTATATTGAGGAAGACAAGGGAACTGTAACGAACGCGATTTTTCGACGCTCGAAAATCGACATTAATACGTCCACTATATCAACTGCCGAGCAATCGAATGCCGGAAAACCGAATTGTTATGGAGAAAAAGAAGAGGTAGAAGAAGACAGAAGAAAGAGAAAGAAGAAACAACAGAAAAACATAGAACAATATCAGAATCTCACATATCGCAGCGGAATAACATATAATATATAAATGAATAATCTTTAAATCAAAGAACTATATCATTTTATACATTACATCATCATCAGAGTGTACAACAACAATATACAACACCATACATAAATGGACAGTTATATAAACCTGTCCTCATACAGAATATACAGCGGAATAAATAATATCATATACAAATGATACGTCTCGCCATCCAGCTCGCCACAGAGTTCCACCGCATCTCTTGAATCCAGAATGACTTGATAACCTGACTCTAGACTGCCCATGTGGAAATTGGTGGGCACCCAGAGTTTAGGAAGGAAACAATAAACTCCAGGTCAGTCATGGTGACTGGTGTGAGAACTAAAACAGTTTATCTTCACAAAGAAATAAAACAATTTCGCAATGCTTTTGGAAAATGAAACTACCATAAGACCTCCCTCCACACACACAATGCAAACGCAGAATTGGAGGAGATTTCTTCTTATGACAGTCAAACATGCTTACTACGCAAAATCATTCGATATTATTATCATTAGTGCATAGTGGAAAACATTTCGAAAGTATAATATTAAGCTTAGCCAACGTACAACCATTATTGTATGCCTACTATAGCTACTATGTTCAATAGCAGGTTACCGCCACATTCCATAGCAGGTTATACAACTAAAACCGTACAAGGTTCGTATTGTTTCTTTGGATTTCCAACAAATGGTCAGGCTAAGGAACTTCCTTACACCGAAATGGAAACGCCTCTGGAAAGACGCCCCGAGAGTCAACCTGCTCTCTGCAAACACAAGGCCGACGCTAACTCACGCTATACAGCTGTAACTAGGTAGCTAACACACGAGCTATGCCATCCCCCGGTCGTTACCGACCTTTATCCAAGGATCCACAATCACAAAGCAACAACCACAAAGTATAATAAATTTGCAGCATCAACATAGGTAAAATATCTGGGCTCCATACCATGATATCACCTTTTAACCAGAAGGAAATGGCATACCCTAGGGGCGCGACCGCTAAAACCTTTGCCGCAACATTCATGTTTCGACCATTACCGGGTTGTGAGGCTCGACGAAGTCTCATCCACAAAGCTACGCTTTTTCACAAAGCCACGCTTTTTCACAAAGCCACGCTTTTTCACAAAGACACGCTTTTTCATAAAACCACGCTTTGATCAATAAATGATCAATAACACTTCGTATGCCACATTACCAAATTGGGAATGTATCACTAGTAACCATCAACTACATAACCTTTGAGCTCGTACATCTCAGAGAATGGTGTTAAGCTAAGAGAATAAAATCTCCGCCACCAACAGAAATGTATTTGATAGAAACCAGCTTTACATCTCAAAGTGTAACATCAGACACACATCCATACAAGTCCGTTTCGGGATCGAACGGAATCGAAGGCACTTCCAAAGAAGCCCTTGCAATCTGGATATTCACTAATCACGTCCGGACTTCCCATCACAAGAAGAGTGATATAAATCTCTATACCGGAGCAACTCAGTGTATAGACATTCGACAGGTTGTCCTTTCATTTTCGAAAATATCCGGTCTTCACCACCGGTCTTCAATACGATCCATATTGTCGTATCACTAATTCGGAATGGGTTATATGACACAAAGGTCTTTTCCCGGCTAACCCGAATAGTGAGCGTTTGTTTAAAAAAAACAAATCAAGTGCCATTTCAAAGGCAAATATTGATAGTTGGTTATTTAACTATCAATCACATATCACAACAATCATCAGATTTAAATAATTTTTCCCAAATTATTTATTTTCAAAATATCTTCACAAGATATATATTTTTCCACACTTTAACATTTGAAAACCAATTTCAAATCACATTTTCACACTTCATCACAAAATGGTCCATTTAAACCAATTAAATAAATCCTTATCGATTTATTTCAAATCATCCCAAATCTGTAATTTATTTCCACACTTTAAAAATAAATCAATATTTATTTTTAAAACAAATTTCCCTTTCCTTTATAAATTCCATCGTGAATTTAAATTTCCAAATATTCACTTATACATGATTTTCAAGTCGTTTTCCAAATATCCACTTCCAAACACCAAATCAATTACAAATTGATTTCTAAATTTATTTCAAATCCCAAATCATTTTACAAATCGATTTCCAAATTTATTTCAACACCAAATCCATTTTAATTCAACACCAAATATATTTTCATATCGATTTCCCAAAGATCTATTTTCAAATACCAAATCAATTATTAATTGGATTTCAAGAAATTCATCACCTTTTTAAAATAAATTCATTTATCTCTTCCAAACCATTTAAAATTCCATTTTAAATAAATTTTCCAACTTTCGAATAATATTATTCAAAATCCATTTAAAAAAAAATCTTTTACCATATTTTAGAAATAATTCGATAAGATTTCGAAAATCAACTCTATGCTTTTGATATTCCTTCTTTTAAATTCACCCAATTCTTTCAAAAGAATTTATTTAAAATTTCAACTTTAATTTCAAAAATCCAATTTATTCATTTCTAGTATCTAATGATACCAGAAATATATTCGGCTAAATTATAGCCTTCAACGAATTCAATCACAGATATAATCATTCACAGATTATAAATAAATGATCACACGACGATTATAAATAAATCAACACACAACGTTGAAATAAATTCAAATTTTTGAGGAATCCAGTTGGATCCCTCAAACCAGTTTCCCTGCATCCATAGATGTTAGCACAATACCAATTTCACTTCGAAGTGAAATATCACGGTATATGAGATTTATAAAATACTATCCGCTATTATGCGGCGCAATAGGGTCTCATCCGCTATATAATGCGGGAAATCAACTCCAAATACATATATAATACCAGTTCCACTTCACGGTGGAATTATCGTGGTATATGTTTTTAATAAATAACCTCCACTTAATATACGACGTATAGGGTCTATTTAACACAATACATAACAATTTATCAACCAATCATCACGATCAACACTATCAACAATTTTAAATCTAACTATTTTAAAATTTTAAATCGAAACAATTATTCGATTGAGTGAGAAGTTCTCACCTCGCTTTCAATAACGGTTGCAGCGCTTTATTTCAAATTAAATTAAACGCACGTTTAATTTTACTCAAAATTTTCACTGGTTCCAAATGACTCCAAACCAGTTTCATTGCGAAGAGCTCGTCGAGACGATTCCAACGTAATTTGTTTCGTAATTTTTTGACCTCGTATAAAAAAGTTACACTATTTTAAACATTATACGAATTAAAAGAAAATAAATTTCAATTTCTTTTTTTTTAAACCTTTATCACCCAAACAAATCTCGGCCGTTCAAATTTTCAATAGGAGATCTGGAGCGCGCGCATCATCTTCTCCACTACCAGGCAACGAACGCAAATACAAACCCATAGCCGCCGTCCCACCTTCAATTTTCGTGACCTCCCTTGTGCATTAGAACAAGATCACTCACCACCATTTGCAAGCACGTGCTCGCCTCCACCATTGGCCGAGGACAGGCCACACTCGGTGCCTCCTACGACTTGGGATTCGTGCATGAAACGCACGCGTTCGAGCTCCAATTAATGATGATCCGGAGCTCCATTTCCCATCATAGCCGTTCACGTTATAGATCTCGATGTCCTCTTTGATTTTGTAGTTGGTGATTTCTGCTAATAACGAGTGGATTAAGAGATTCAGAGGGAAGAAGTTGAGAGTTTTCTGGCCATTGAAAACAATTAGGGTCGGCTGTAACCCTAGTTTAGTTTGTTTGCAATTGGAAAAAGATATCGTCCTTATATAGAAAATTCAACGAAACACTATTCATCCGAAATTTTCCGAACTCCAAATCGAGCGTGCCGACTGACGTTCATAAGGTTTTACCCACGTTTCGAACATAATGGAACGTGTTTCGGAAGCTAATTCGATCGTATGTGAGAGTTACGGAAATAAACGACCAAATTTAAATCAAATCGATTTAAACCGATTTCGATGCGTTTTGGCTTGCCCCGGACAAACCGTACATCCGATTGACACGAAATATGAAACCATACAATAATTCCACATTACGGATCCGATGAAACTAGTTTCGTCGAAATCCGAGACTGTTTGAAAAATGACTATTTTCACTAGTCAATTAAATATTAAAATATTCAATTTTCACAAATTAACTTTTAATTCGATTTTAAAAGTTTACAAACATCATTATAACTCCAATATGATCTATTATAACTTTATAAATCATTTTTAATCACATTAAATTCAGATTTCAATTATTTACGTAATTTCAAGTATTAAATTAATAATTTAATCGCCCAATTAAATCACTATATCGAAATTAAATTAATTTGACTCCCAAATCTTATTTATTAATATTTAAAATTAATTAAATATACGAATTTCAAATGACGGAAATTCTGGGTCGTTACAAACTTTCCCCTTAAAAGAATTTCGTCCTCGAAATTGCAAAGCAAGAAAAATACACCAAATTCATTAACTTTTCAAAAATCCACTTAGTGAAAAATTTTATATTCACTTTTTCCAAAACCTTTAACTTCAACCAAAACAATGGTTTTGTAACGTCCCAGATTTTCGCGTTCGAAAATCGACATCCATACTTTACATCGTACTCGAATGCCGTAGATTCAACCGTTCAAATCCGAGTCGCCGGAGCTTATAACACCATTAAGTATAACAACACAGCGGAATAAATGAATAATACATTGATATACAGCTTTGATACAATATCTGATACAACAGAGTGATACAACAGATATCAATATACATCAGAGATATGATACAAGAAATAGCAGCGGAAAGAAAAGATAACATCAGCAACAGATAGAATATCTCCAATAGAATGCTCCAATCCATAGCTAGCGAAAGGCAAGGTCAGTCGTCCAAGAACTGACTAGCTCCAGATAATCTACTCAACCTGAATATCTGAGAAACCCAACTCTAGACTGCCCGTGTGGAAAATGGTGGGCACCCAGAGTTTAGGAAGGGAACAATAAACTCCGAGTCAGTCGTGGGACTGGTGTGAGCAACAAAAATAGTTTATCTTTAAAAACAAATAGCAAAAGAATTTAAAGTAAATTCGCAATGCTTTTGGAAAATGAAACTGCCATAAGACCTCCCACCACACACACAATGCAAACGCAGACTTGGGGGAGATTTCTTCTTATGATAGTCAAAGATGCTTACTACGCAGAATCATTTGATTATTATTATTAGTGCATAGTGTAGAAAATATTTCGAAAGTAGAATATAAATCTTAGCCAGCATAGGTACCATTATAGTATGCCCGCTATAGCTACCATATTAAATGGCAGGTTCTACAACTAAAACCGTACAAGTCTCGTAGTGTTTCTTTGGATTTCCAACAAATGGTCAGGCCAAGGAACTTCCCATTGCCACATGGAAACGCCTCTGGAAAGACGTCCCGAGAACCTAACCGGATCTCTGCCAACACAAGGCCTGGTTACCTCTGCAAAAATAGGTAACTACTGACACGAGTATGCCATCTCCCGGTTGTAACAACCTTTAACGGGGCCCCGAGCAACAAATCACAAAGTAAGATATATATATACTTGCGACATCCACATAAGTAAGTATCTGGGCTCCATACCATGATACCACTTCTATCCAGAAGGAAATGAACATACCCTAAGGGGCGCTACTCCCTATAACCTTGCTGCATCTTTCCTGTTTTGACCATTCCGGGGTGTGAGGTTCGACGAAGTCTCGTCCACAAAGCTATGCTTTTTCAAAAAGCCACGCTTTGGGTCAACGGATGATCAACCTATGATCACAAAGATATAAGATCAAACAAAAGATCATATCGCAAATGATCAAACACTGATCATCATACAGCAACACTCAGCATGCCACATTACCAAATTGGGAGTATATCGCTGATAAATTTCAACTACATAACCTCTGAGCTCGTACGTCTCAGAGAAGGGTGTTAAGCTAAGAGAATAAATTCTCCGCCACCAACAGAAATGTATTTGAAAGAAATCGGCTTTATATCTCAAAGTGTAATGTCAGACATGTAACCATACAAGTCTGTTCCGGGTTCGAACAGAACCAAAGGCACTTCTCACGAAGTCCTTGCAAATCCGGATAATTTCCAATCACGTCCGGACTTCCCGTCACTAAGGGTGATAAAACCTCTATATCGGGGATCAGCCGATGCAGAGTAACTCGACGGTAATCCTTTCGTTTTCAAAAATATCCGGTCTTCAACACCGGTCATCAAATGCCATCCATTACGACGTATCACATATTCGGAATGGGTTATACGACCCAAAGGTCCTTTCCCGGTTAACCCGAATAGTGAGCGCAATATTCAAAAACAAATGGATAATGGGATTTCAATTAAGTCACAACTTAAACCCAAACTTCTCTTTTCAAATGGTTTAACAAATTACCATATTAATCTCTTTAAACAAAAAGATTCAATTCACAAAGTTCACTTAATTTCACAAAGATTCATTCATAGATTTTCCAAATCGATTTCCATTTCAGTTTAACTCGTTAAATCTTTAAATCAAAGATTTGACTCATAGCTTTCAAAACAATTTCATTTTGAATGGTTTAAACAAAACATCATTTTGAAAACAAACAGTTTCATTTCAGAAAATCTGATTCATTCATATTAGTTAAAGTTCTTGGGTTAATTCAAATTCTCAAATCAATACTTTTTAAAATGGTTTAACCCACATATAACTTGTACAACATTTTTAATCTCTAGTTTCGAATTATAGGATTCAGTTTCAAACTTGAATTCAAATTTAAATCTAATTATTTAAATTTTCAAAACTCGATTTAAGTTATTCAAATAACTTTTATCTTTGAAATTCCATTTCAAAAGTTTTTCACTTTAAACCCAAATTTCTAATTTCAAAATCAATTGAAATTAAAATTTCAATTTCAAAAATATCAAATTTAAATTATCTGTGACTTAACCGGTTTCCACGTGAAATCCATATTTGTGTGTGTATAAGTGTGGTCTAGGGGTTTCACACAATAGTGCAACATCATACAGTCACAGATATATCGATAAGCGGTAAAATCGATAACGCTTATCTTCATTCACAGATTCATAGATAAAATAAATTTACTAGTCACAAAGATTCACTATTACAATTCGATGTGGGTTTCGGATAATCAACTAGAATCCGACTCCCTGTCGCATCGAAATTCAAGTGCCGTTTTACGGGTCCAGGGTTTCATATTCACATAGTAATATATCACGGAAATAGAAATCACAGCTAAGTAAATTACAGATCACACCATAAATCAGGATGTATCACAAAGCATCATATATCAGGGATATCAAACAATTCACATTCAATAGAATCCAAACATCCATAAGTAGAATCAACTAATATCTGATAAATTTAAATCAGATTAATTTCTTATGAATTACAAATTTTGGTTAATTAACTATTTATAAATTATAAACCATTTTGATTAATTATTCCTTAATCATTTATTAATTAACCATTAATAATAAATTTAAAATTAATTAACCTTTAATGATTAAGTAATTATTAATTACTTCTCTCTAATTATTAATTAATCCTTAATTCCAAGTTAATAAATCCCTTTGAAAACTAAAATTGTTAATTTATAAATCATTAATCATTAATTTATTCAATTAACAAATCACTCTTTAATTATTCCATTTATTATCAACTTATAATAAGTTTTTAAGATAAATTATTTCCCTTAACTTCTTACCTTAAGTAATTAACCTTCAATTAATTACATAAATTTATTATCTTTAAATTAATCACATTTATTGATTTATCACATTAATTAATCCTTTAAATTGATTACATAAATTTATTTACCTTAATTATTTTCATAAAGTAGTTATCTTTAAGACAAATCATTTCCTTTATTAATGACTTAATTATCATCAACATGTGTATTTAAAACATTACACTTTTAAAATCTACTTTTACTATAAGTTTGCATTAGTTACCTTTAATTTTTTTTAAAAGCCCTTGGTTGCTGAACAAACAACCCAAACCCACTAACACTCGCTACTCTAGCTACTTCGAAACAAACCCGAAACAACTCGAACCCAGCTTCGAGTTACCCCGCGTTCCCTCTTCCCCAAGTATTTCGCAATTTCCTTCGAGTATTTCTTCTTCTTCAACCCTACTACAGTGAACCGGAAAATCAACGTGCACGTGCACGTGCACGTCACCGCGCCGCCTCTCCAGTGGCCATCGCGACCTTCAGTCAATCGCGCTTCACCCCTACGCTCGAACCCAAAGTTCGATTCGACACCAGGAACTCAAAATCGAAAACGAGCCTCACGACTTCAACTGGAACAAACACAGACGAACGAAATCTTCTCGTCGTCGATGATCATGATGACTGGAACCCACGCGATCACTCCAGAGCAGCACCACGTCCCCACGAAGCGAGTTCTCCCATCGCGATCCCCTACAAACTTTCAATCGCGTCGGAATTTCCTCAAACCCATCGGCCATTAAAACGACAGCAAAACCCTAATATACCAAATTCCGACCGCCATAGCCATAAATAAAATACCAAGGTATTTTTCCCACAATCTCCATGCCACCATCCTCCTCTAGCACAAATCCCGATCACCCTTAGTTTATAGATCACCAGAAAATTCGAAAAAAAACATTTTCCGTTCAAACGAGAACTGCAGTCTCAACTCCAAACTAAAATTTTTTATTCTAGCTTTAAAAATCATATTAAAGTATAACAATCCCATTTATACATCTGAATTCATAAATTACGAAGTTCGAATTCTTGCTCCTTTTGAAGTTAGCTGGGTTATCTTGCTTTTCAGAGAAAATTAAACTTGGTTTTAACTGATATAAGTTTTTTTTTTAATCTCAAGTTTATACCATAACAACCAATTTCCATTTTGATTCTAAGTCCACTCTATAAGTAGATTGAGAGAAAAAGAATTTTTGAATCAAAGATGTTTTGTTCATGAACTTAAAACAGAGAGGTATTTAAATATCAGCCTGCACAAGTATATTCCTCTTCCAAATATATCAGAGAATCCATATATATATATATGTATATAGAGCATACTCATTCACAGATATAGCCTGCACAGATTCATACTTTCAAATTTTTAAAAGTAGGTGTTACTCACCTGGACAAGAAGAAAGAACAGAGGGTTGCTTGATGATGTCGAATGTTTTACTTAAGTTTTAAATGAAGCTTCCTCACCACAGACCTGAACTTGCATGCTTGATCGAGATGATTTAGATTTTAAATCATTGCATTTGATCTTTGTTGCTTCAGAAGGAAGAACAGAGAACTATATTGAATCAGGCTGTGAAACTGTAAGCTGGAGACCTTCCCTTGTATTGTTGAATTTTGTTTAAGATGATGTTTTTTTATTTCACATTTTTTTTCTCAGTTTTAATGGAGGATGCTTTGCTTCATTTTCTCAGCTGAGAAGGGTCGAACTGGGATGGATAGTTTGATATATAGAAATGGGTTACAGGGTATCATTTCCTTTGTATAAGTGATATATTTCTTTATTTGTACAACACCAGATTTTTTTTCCCTTGCTTGTAGGCTGAAGTGATATTATGGTGTATAGGCATTTATTATCTTGTACAATATAAAAACTTTATTTGTAAAACTTCCTTTCGGCTGAGAAGATATTGGTAAGTACATGAATCACCTCATTTATATATCTTCTTTTTGCAGGCTAAGGAGGCTGAGATGATATTAGTTTGTACAAATGTTTCTATTTTTGTTTACAACCTCATATTCATATGTACTTAGATTTCTTTTAATATGTTGTTATATTTTTTTCTTTGTTGTTCTTTACCATACTTACTTCGGCTGATATGGATACTATATGTTGTGCTAGGGGTAATAGCATTAAATGCCTATGTACTTATGTCTACAACTTCCTATAATTTAAATTTCGTATGGTACTTTGATTTGTTTATGCTTATATTTCATTCGTACAAAGATATTTACTTTGTTTGTTTGACTATGCAAACTTCGGCTGTATAATATGAATATAATTTGATGTCTTCCTTTACAAGCTTTTGTTTACTTCATGTTTGTATTTGTACTGGTTTGCATTTTAATAATATGTTACCTATTTCTTATTTCTTGATTCGGCTGGACATGATATTGAGATTACTTTGTTTTGTTTTCTTGTTGTTTGAATTTAAGTATATGTTACTTTATATTTTATAATTTATCTCATTATATATATCTATTTTAATTTGTCAAATTTATTTTCTATTCCTAGTTTAATCATCTACATTTAATTTTCTTACTTATCATACATATACTTTTATTTCTAGCTTAAACATTTATTATTATTAAACTCTAATACTAAATATTTTATTTTCATAAATATTATTTAACTTCAAATTTCCATCATTTTTAATATTATTATCAATCATTTATTTATAATTTAAACTCAAGTCAAATATATCCATATATTTATTATTTTCAAATTCACTCATATTTGAATCGGGGAAACTCACTCTAATTTTCTAATTAAATTTACAAATTTTTATCCAAAATTTTATTTAATTACTCAATTTAATTCAAAAATTCAATAAATTATTAATTTAAATTAAATTAAAATCTGGGGTCGTTACAGACTTCCCCTCTTAAAAGAATTTCGTCCTCGAAATTCGCAGGCACGAAAACAACACAGAGATAGATAGATTCGATTTCCTATAACTCCTCAAACTTACGATATGTATTCCAAACTCAAGTCGGAATATCTCAGAATACATACCAATTTGTCCCTCTTCGGACTTTGGTATTCACAAGAATTTATAATAGAATTTCAAATTTGATTCCAAACGATATCGTTTTTATTGATTTAATTCGATTTAACTTCATATTTTATTAATCAATTTAACTTTAAAATTTCCATTTATTTAAATTTCTAATTTCAAATTCATTAAGGTTTAAATCAAAAGGCTGATAAGAAACCGATGAAGATACGAAGTAAGGATCTTCTACAACGATTCGTAGGCCATCATCTCACCGAAACTTCTTCTTGTAGCTGGTATGAAGCAATCAAAAGAATTTGGAATCGAGTCAAAGAAAATTGATAAAGAATATTATTTCCACTGTTGCAGGGTATTAACCATTTATAGTCGTGTTCCCTTGTCCCCTATCTCGTCCTCTTCTTGCACTCATACTCACTATCAGTGGATAGTAAGAGAATTTACTGAGACGTTCAGACAGATATCTTAGGGATACACTCATTCTAGAGTTTACTTCACTCTATCTCTAATGAGCTACTTAACGTGTTATACTCCTGAGCTAAAGTTCAACCTTAGCTCTGATACCAAATGTAACGTCCCAGATTTTCACGGAGAAGCGGCCACTGGTAGGCTTTGCAACCATCCCAGTCCCACCGTGGCTTACACTAGCACCTCGCATTTACTTTTACGGCCAGCCTCTCGACTGTCACGGCATCTGCCTAACCAACCCATCCCTCTCAGGGACATGTAGGGGTAAGAGTCCCCCGTTCTCCACCAAACTGTGAAGCGAGAACCCCCTATCATGCTGTAATATAGCAAATGCGATCCATTACGACGTATCACATATTCGGAATGGGTTATACGACCCAAAGGTCCTTTCCCGGTTAACCCAAATAGTGAGCGCAATATTCAAAAACAAATGGATAATGGGATTTCAATTAAGTCACAACTTAAACCCAAACTTCTCTTTTCAAATGGTTTAACAAATTACCATATTAATCTCTTTAAACAAAAAGATTCAATTCACAAAGTTCACTTAATTTCACAAAGATTCATTCATAGATTTTCCAAATCGATTTCCATTTCAGTTTAACTCGTTAAATCTTTAAATCAAAGATTTGACTCATAGCTTTCAAAACAATTTCATTTCGAATGGTTTAAACAAAACATCATTTTGAAAACAAACAGTTTCATTTCAGAAAATCTGATTCATTCATATGAGTTAAAGTTCTTGGGTTAATTCAAATTCTCAAATCAATACTTTTTAAAATGGTTTAACCCACATATAACTTGTACAACATTTTTAATCTCTAGTTTCGAATTATAGGATTCAATTTCAAACTTGAATTCAAATTTAAATCAAATTATTTAAATTTTCAAAACTCGATTTAAGTTATTCAAATAACTTTTATCTTTGAAATTCCATTTCAAAAGTTTTTCACTTTAAACCCAAATTTCTAATTTCAAAATTAATTGAAATTAAAATTTCAATTTCAAAAATATCAAATTTAAATTATCTATGACTTAACCGATATCCAAATATATTCTGTAACGACCCCGAATTTTAATTTATTTAAATTAATAATTAAATAAATTTTTAAATAAAAATTTCAATGTTTATCGGTAAATAGATACGAGTTTCCCCGATATCTAAATATATTTGGTATAAATCACTTAAATTTAAAAATATTGTAAATATTTTATATATATGTGTTTGGGCATATTTGAGTGAATTTGAAAATATCAGATATATAGATATATATATTTTACTTGAATTTAAATTGTAGACAAATGATTTAATAATAATTTAAAATTTAAACTAGAAGTACAAGGCAATAAATGTTAAGTTAAACAAATAAATAAAATAGATATCCATGGTTAAAAATTCAAACAATATGTTAACAAATTATGTAAAATATAACATAACACATTAGCCAATTTAAAACAACATAACAACTATAAAATGTTTAAGTTAGAAATAGGGATTTATATATGTAAGATAAATTTAAAATATAAAGTAACTAACAATTTGACAACATCATAAAAATAGAACTTCACTAGATTTCAAAGTAATAGGGCCAAAACAAATAAAAATATACTCAAGTAAACAAAACAACACAAAGCATATTATATCAGCCGAAAAACAAAACCAAATTAGATCAAGCTAGGCAAGTGTAGCCTGGGAAGAAAATTAGTTCAGGCAAGAAGAAGTATAAAAGAAATTCAAGAATAAACAAAATAAAATATGAGTTTGTACAAGCTAATAAATGAAGCCACACGAATTTCTTCAACTTGTACAGCCAAAATGCAATGTATAAAATAAAGTAATATGTACAAAGCATGGGCAGGCAAGCAAAAGAAGGAAGATGTGAAACATGAAGTACTCAAACATTAAATGCTAGCACAACTCAAGTCAATTCGATTTACTTTGAAATCATCTCAGCCACCATACAAAGGAAATATCACTTGTATAAAAAAATATACATCCCTGTATACTTCATTCCATATATCACACTTCATCTCAATTCGTCCATGAAGATAACTGAGCAAATACTATTTCAAACTTAAAAAAAAAACAACAACAAAGCTGAGAAAAGAAAAGAAAATTTTAGTTATCAAGGGAGCAGGCTAAACTCATGTTCCAGGAAATAAAAGTACTCCTCTCTACTTCTCTGTTTATCATCCTAGGCCAAAAAGATTCATTCTCTGTTCTTCAACATTCCAGGCCTCTGCTCTCAAATCACAGGTGAGCAACTCCCTCTTTAAAGTCAAATTTTATTGATTCATTGAAATGTTGGTGAGCAAACTTATCCCTTTGATTTGATTTACAACCTGATGTTGGATTGTATTGAATGATGTGTGATGAAAAGTTGTTAAATCTATGTGCATGTTTGGTTAAAAGGCAATATTTGCCTCTGTTGATTACGGTCTCTTAAACCTGTCTTCAAGTTAAAAGAAAGAAAATTAAACTGCTCTTCTCTAATCATCTTTAGAAATAACTAAAAAAAAATTTCTTTTCAAATTTAATATGAAGAGTTGCTGCCTGGAAGTAGGAATATCTGTAGGAATTCCAAGTTTTACCTCATTTTTGAATTTCATGAACTTGAATCTGGGTTGCATCATCTAAAAGCATTTTGGAAGTAGTGATTTTTAGAACAAAATCTAGAATTTTTAGTTGCCAGATTAGGGCGAAATCGCGAGATGAATGGAAATCGTTCCTCGGTCAATTGCCGTCGATCGAGGTTAAACCGTGGTTTAGAATTTTAGTCAGAGGAAGCTCGTAGTTTGAGGATAGTGGGAAAAATACTCGATGAATTTTTAGATCATCGTAGTGGGTAATCGGAGTCGAAATAGGGTTTACAACCTACTTTGGGTGATGGACGAAAAACTTATTTCCGCATCACCGTCGATGAACCGGAAGTGTTCGCTCCGGTGGCGATCGAAGCTGGAGTGTTTCGCGGAGCTGTGGCCAGCAGTACGTAACCTCGGATGGTCGGAGAAGGAGGAGCGAGGTGGTTTTGAGTTGGGTGTTTTGTTCCAGTTCCAAAGCTTTTACTCGATTTTGAACTCGATGTTGTATAGGGATTCTGGATGGTCTGAAGGGTAGTGGAGATCATCGGTGATAGGTCGAGCCTGTCGTTGGTGGTCAGAACGTGGAGAAGTCATCGTGCATGTGCACGGTGCACCTTTGTTGTCTGATGAAGGTTGGTGTTGGGGAAGAAGAAGGCGACTCGAAGATGACTCGAAGCGGAGCTCGAGAAATTGGGGTTATGACTCGAAGTCGAACTCGAGTGAACTTGGGGGTGCACCGGGTCAGTTTTTAACACTTGAACAAAATTTTGAAAATTTTGTCACTCGGGTCGAATTTTGGAAAAAACACGAAGAGGAGGCCATTTTTACTCGGGTATGACCCGAAGCAGGTCTCGAGTTTTAATTTTCCAGTTTTAAGTTTGAACAAATTTAAATCAATTTAATTTGTAAAAATTTATTTTTTTCTGAAAATGACAATTGTTAGATACAAACATGAATGTGTGTTGAAAAGTTTTGTAATAACAACATTTTTAAAGTTAATTAAGTTTAATTAAATTGTTTTAAATTTATATTTGAAAACAATTAAAGGTTATTTTAAATAAAACTTAATTAAGTAATTAGATTTAAATGTTTTAATTTGTTAACTTAAAAGTTAAGTTGATTTATATTGGATTTAGAATTAACTAAGATCAATAAATTATTTATGTAAATCTAATTAATTTAAAAATTAAGGATAATTAATAAAAAGGTAATTAATTAAGGGTAAATTTATTAATTGAAGATAATTAATAGAATGGTGAATTAAATAATTAAAAGTTAATTATTTAATAATTAAAGATTGATCAATCAATAATTAAGGGGTTAGTAAATTATTATTGATGATTATTAATAAATGATTAAAGAATAATTAATCAAAATAATTTGTAATTGATTGATATTAATTAACCAGGATTAGTAATTTATTCATAGAAATAAATCTGATTCAAATCAATCAGATAATTAAATTGATCTTATGGATATTTGGATTCTAGTGAATGTTGAGTTTTTTGATATCCCTGATATATGATGCTTTGTGATACATCCTGATTTATGTTGTGATCTGAGATGTAATTTCTATTTCTGTGATATGTTACTATGTGAATATGAAACCCTTGACCCATAGAACGACATTTGAGTTTCGATGCGACAGGGAGTCGGATTCCAGTTGGTTATCCGAAACCCACATCGAATTGTAATAGTGAATCTTTGTGACTGATAAATTTATTTTATCTATGAATCTGTGAATGAAGATAAGCGTTATCGATTATACCGCTTATCGATATATCTGTGATGATTGATGCTGCACTATTGTGTGTGAAACCCCTGGACTACACTTTTACACACACAAATATGGATTTCACGTGGAAATCGGTTAAGTCACAGACAATTTAAATTTGATGTTTTTGAAATGGAAATTTTAATTTCAATTGATTTTGAAATTAGAAATTTGGGTTTAAATGGGAAAGCTTTTGAAATAGAATTTCAAAGATAAAAGTTATTTTAGTAACTTAATCGAGTTTTGAAAATTTAAATAATTTGATTTAAATTTGAATTCAAGTTTGAAATTGAATCCTATGATTTGAAACTAGGGATTAAAGATGATATAAATGTGTTTATATGAATTTAAACCATTTTAAAAGTATAATGTTGAGAATTTGAATTTAACCCAAGGATTTCAACTCGTATGAATGAATCAGATTTTCCGAAATGAAACTGTTTGTTTTCAAAATGATAAAAGCTTTCAGATAAGAAATGAAATTCCAGTTTAATTAAAGGAATTTCAAGATTAAATTGAAAATGGTTTTCCAAGTTATAAATGAATTCTTTTTGAAAGCTATGAATTGAATCTATTTATTTTTAACAGATTTAAAGTGATGATTTGTTTAACCCATTTGAAATGGAATTGTTTTGAAAGCTATAAGTTAAACCTTTGATTTAAAGATTTAACGAGTTAAATTTGAAATGGAAATTGATTTGGAAAATCTGTGAATGAATCTTTTGTTTAAAAGATAAAAATCTGGAAATGGTTTAAACCATTAAAGGTTGTTAAAATAAATCTTTTTGTTTAAAAGATTTAAAAATGGTAATTTGTTAAACCATTTGAGAAGAAAGAAGTTGAATTATTAAGTTGTGACTTAATTGAAATCACATATCCATATGTTTTTAAATATTGCGCTCACTATTCGGGTTAGCCGGGAAAAGACATCTGTGTCATATAACTCATTCCGAATAGTGATACGTCGTATATGGATAGCATTTGAAGATCGGTGTTGAAGACCGGATAGTTTCGAAAATGAAAGGACAACCTGTCGAATGTCTCTGCACTGGGTAGCTCCCGGTATAGAGATTTATATCACTCTTTTTGTGATGGGAAGTCCGGACGTGATTTGAAAATTATCCGGATTTGCAAGGGCTTCGTGAGAAGTGCCTTCGGTTCTGTTCGATCCCGGAACAGACTTGTATGGATTGTATGTCTGACATTACACTTTGAGATATAAAGCCGATTTCTTTCAAATACATATCTGTTTGGTGGCGGAGAATTTATTCTCTTAGCTTAACACCCTTCTCTGAGACGTACGAGCTCAGAGGTTATGTAGTTGAAATTTATCAGCGATATATCCCAATTTGGTAATGTGGCATGCTGAGTGTTGCTGTGTGATGATCAGTGTTTGATCATTTGTGATATGATCATTTGTTTGATCATTTATCTTTGTGATCATAGGTTGATCATCTATTGACCCAAAGCGTGGCTTTTTGAAAAAGCGTAGCTTTGTGGACGAGACTTCGTCGAGCCTCACAACCCGGTAATGGTCGAAACAGGAATTGTGCGGCAAGGTTTTCAGGGGTAGCTCCCCTAGGGTATGACCATTCCTTCTGGAAAAGGGTAGTATCATGGTATGGAGCCCAGATACTTACTCATGTGGACACACTTTATTTATGACGTGTGATGTTGGTTTCGAGGTACCTCGGTTAAAGGTCCCAAAGGACCGGGGGTGGCATATCTGAGGTTTCTTTTATCCCTTGGGAAAAGGGGTTGCCGGCCTTGTTTGGCAGAGAACAGTTGGTTCTCGGAACGTCCCGCCAGAGGCGTTTCTTTCGTGGAATAGGAAGTTCCTTAGCCTGATCATTTGTTGAAAATCCATCTTCCAAATACGAACCTTGTACGGTATTAGTTGTATTACCTGCCATGGAATGTGGTGGTAACCTGCTATTGAACATGGTAGCTATAGTAGGCATAAGTGCGAAATGTCTATGCTGGCTAAGATTTATATTCTACTTTCGAAATTGTTTTCTGCACTAGTAATAATATCAAATGATTTGATTTTGCGTAGTAAGCATCTTTGACTATCATAAGAAGAAATCTCCTCCAATTCTGCGTTTGCATTGTGTGTGTGGTGGGAGGTCTTATGGTAGTTTCATTTTCCAAAAGCATTGCGAATTGACTTTAAAATTCTCTGCTATTTGTTTTTAAAGATAAACTGTTTTTGTTGCTCACACCAGTCCCATGACTGATCCGGAGTTTATTGTTTCTTTCCTAAACTCTGGATGCTCAAAATTTTCTACACGAGCAGTCTAGAGTTTGGTTTTTCAGATATTCAGATTTAGTAGATTATCTGGAGCTAGTTCAGTCTTTGGATCGGACTGCACTTGCTTATCTTTGTGCCTCGTTATTGGGAGTTCGAGCTATTTATGGATTGGCGCTTTGAAGATGGAGATTATCCGCTGCTGATGTTATCGTTTTCTTTTCCGCTGCTATTTGTTGTATCATATCTCTGATGTATATAGATATTTATTGTATCATCATTGTATCTGGATATTGTATCAGATATTGTATATCTATATTCTTTTATTTTCGCTGTGTTGTTTACTTAATGTTGTTATAAGCTCCGGCGACTCGGATTTGAACGGTCGAATCTACGGCATTCGAATACGATGTAAAGTATGGATGTCGATTTTCGAACGTGAAAATCTGGGACGTATAACAACACAGCGGAATAAATGAATAATACATTGATATACAGCTTCCATACTTTACATCGTACTCGAATGCCGTAGATTCAACCGTTCAAATCCGAGTCGCCGGAGCTTATAACACCATTAAGTATAACAACACAGCGGAATAAATGAATAATACATTGATATACAGCTTTGATACAATATCTGATACAATAGAGTGATACAACAGATATCAATATACATCAGAGATATGATACAAGAAATAGCAGCGGAAAGAAAAGATAACATCAGCAACAGATAGAATATCTCCAATAGAATGCTCCAATCCATAGCTAGCGAAAGGCAAGGTCAGTCATCCAAGAACTGACTAGCTCCAGATAATCTACTCAACCTGAATATCTGAGAAACCCAACTCTAGACTGCCCGTGTGGAAAATGGTGGGCACCCAGAGTTTAGGAAGGGAACAATAAACTCCGAGTCAGTCGTGGGACTGGTGTGAGCAACAAAAATAGTTTATCTTTAAAAACAAATAGCAAAAGAATTTAAAGTAAATTCGCAATGCTTTTGGAAAATGAAACTACCATAAGACCTCCCACCACACACACAATGCAAACGCAGACATGGGGGAGATTTCTTCTTATGATAGTCAAAGATGCTTACTACGCAGAATCATTTGATTATTATTATTAGTGCATAGTGTAGAAAATATTTCGAAAGTATAATATAAATCTTAGCCAGCATAGGTACCATTATAGTATGCCCGCTATAGCTACCATATTAAATGGCAGGTTCTACAACTAAAACCGTACAAGTCTCGTAGTGTTTCTTTGGATTTCCAACAAATGGTCAGGCCAAGGAACTTCCCATTGCCACATGGAAACGCCTCTGGAAAGACGTCCCGAGAACCTAACCGGATCTCTGCCAACACAAGGCCGGGTTACCTCTACAAAAATAGGTAACTACTGACACGAGTATGCCATCTCCCGGTTGTAACAACCTTTAACCGGGGCCCCGAGCAACAAATCACAAAGTAAGATATATATATACTTGCGACATCCACATAAGTAAGTATCTGGGCTCCATACCATGATACCACTTCTATCCAGAAGGAAATGAACATACCCTAAGGGGCGCTACTCCCTATAACCTTGCTGCATCTTTCCTGTTTTGACCATTCCGGGGTGTGAGGTTCGACGAAGTCTCGTCCACAAAGCTATGCTTTTTCAAAAAGCCATGCTTTGGGTCAACGGATGATCAACCTATGATCACAAAGATATAAGATCAAACAAAAGATCATATCGCAAATGATCAAACACTGATCATCATACAGCAACACTCAGCATGCCACATTACCAAATTGGGAGTATATCGCTGATAAATTTCAACTACATAACCTCTGAGCTCGTACGCCTCAGAGAAGGGTGTTAAGCTAAGAGAATAAATTCTCCGCCACCAACAGAAATGTATTTGAAAGAAATCGGCTTTATATCTCAAAGTGTAATGTCAGACATGTAACCATACAAGTCTGTTCCGGGTTCGAACAGAACCAAAGGCACTTCTCACGAAGTCATTGCAAATCCGGATAATTTCCAATCACGTCCGGACTTCCCGTCACTAAGGGTGATAAAACCTCTATATCGGGGATCAGCCGATGCAGAGTAACTCGACGGTAATCCTTTCGTTTTCAAAAATATCCGGTCTTCAACACCGGTCATCAAATGCCATCCATTACGACGTATCACATATTCGGAATGGGTTATACAACCCAAAGGTCCTTTCCCGGTTAACCCGAATAGTGAGCGCAATATTCAAAAACAAATGGATAATGGGATTTCAATTAAGTCACAACTTAAACCCAAACTTCTCTTTTCAAATGGTTTAACAAATTACCATATTAATCTCTTTAAACAAAAAGATTCAATTCACAAAGTTCACTTAATTTCACAAAGATTCATTCATAGATTTTCCAAATCGATTTCCATTTCAGTTTAACTCGTTAAATCTTTAAATCAAAGATTTGACTCATAGCTTTCAAAACTATTTCATTTCGAATGGTTTAAACAAAACATCATTTTGAAAACAAACAGTTTCATTTCAGAAAATCTGATTCATTCATATGAGTTAAAGTTCTTGGATTAATTCAAATTCTCAAATCAATACTTTTTAAAATGGTTTAACCCACATATAACTTGTACAACATTTTTAATCTCTAGTTTCGAATTATAGGATTCAATTTCAAACTTGAATTCAAATTTAAATCAAATTATTTAAATTTTCAAAACTCGATTTAAGTTATTCAAATAACTTTTATCTTTGAAATTCCATTTCAAAAGTTTTTCACTTTAAACCCAAATTTCTAATTTCAAAATCAATTGAAATTAAAATTTCAATTTCAAAAATATCAAATTTAAATTATCTGTGACTTAACCGATTTCCACGTGAAATCCATATTTGTGTGTGTATAAGTGTGGTCTAGGGGTTTCACACAATAGTGCAACATCATACAGTCACAGATATATCGATAAGCGGTAAAATCGATAACGCTTATCTTCATTCACAGATTCATAGATAAAATAAATTTATCAGTCACAAAGATTCACTATTACAATTCGATGTTGGTTTCGGATAATCAACTGGAATCCGACTCCCTGTCGCATCGAAATTCAAGTGCCGTTTTACGGGTCCAGGGTTTCATATTCACATAGTAATATATCACAGAAATAGAAATCACAGCTAAGTAAATTACAGATCACACCATAAATCAGGATGTATCACAAAGCATCATATATTAGGGATATCAAACAATTCACATTCAATAGAATCCAAACATCCATAAGTAGAATCAACTAATATCTGATAAATTTAAATCAGATTAATTTCTTATGAATTACAAATTTTGGTTAATTAACTATTTATAAATTATAAACCATTTTGATTAATTATTCCTTAATCATTTATTAATTAACCATTAATAATAAATTTAAAATTAATTAACCTTTAATGATTAAGTAATTATTAATTACTTCTCTCTAATTATTAATTAATCCTTAATTCCAAGTTAATAAATCCCTTTGAAAACTAAAATTGTTAATTTATAAATCATTAATCATTAATTTATTCAATTAACAAATCACTCTTTAATTATTCCATTTATTATCAACTTATAATAAGTTTTTAAGATAAATTATTTCCCTTAACTTCTTACCTTAAGTAATTAACCTTCAATTAATTACATAAATTTATTATCTTTAAATTAATCACATTTATTGATTTATCACATTAATTAATCCTTTAAATTGATTACATAAATTTATTTACCTTAATTATTTTCATAAAGTAGTTATCTTTAAGACAAATCATTTCCTTTATTAATGACTTAATTATCATCAACATGTGTATTTAAAACATTACACTTTTAAAATCTACTTTTACTATAAGTTTGCATTAGTTACCTTTAATTTTTTTTGAAAGCCCTTGGTTGCTGAACAAACAACCCAAACCCACTAACACTCGCTACTCTAGCTACTTTGAAACAAACCCGAAACAACTCGAACCCAGCTTCGAGTTACCCCGCGTTCCCTCTTCCCCAAGTATTTCGCAATTTCCTTCGAGTATTTCTTCTTCTTCAACCCTACTACAGTGAACCGGAAAATCAACGTGCACGTGCACGTGCACGTCACCGCGCCGCCTCTCCAATGGCCATCGCGACCTTCAGTCAATCGCGCTTCACCCCTACGCTCGAACCCAAACTTCGATTCGACACCAGGAACTCAAAATCGAAAACGAGCCTCACGACTTCAACTGGAACAAACGCAGACGAACGAAATCTTCTCGTCGTCGATGATCATGATGACTGGAACCCACGCGATCACTCCAGAGCAGCACCACGTCCCCATGAAGCGAGTTCTCCCATCGCGATCCCCTACAAACTTTCAATCGCGTCGGAATTTCCTCAAACCCATCGGCCATTAAAACGACAGCAAAACCCTAATATACCAAATTCCGACCGCCATAGCCATAAATAAAATACCAAGGTATTTTTCCCACAATCTCCATGCCACCATCCTCCTCTAGCACAAATCCCGATCACCCCTAGTTTATAGATCACCAGAAAATTCGAAAAAAAACATTTTCCGTTCAAACGAGAACTGCAGTCTCAACTCCAAACTAAATTTTTTTATTCTAGCTTTAAAAATCATATTAAAGTATAACAATCCCATTTATACATCTGAATTCATAAATTACGAAGTTCGAATTCTTGCTCCTTTTGAAGTTAGCTGGGTTATCTTGCTTTTCAGAGAAAATTAAACTTGGTTTTAACTGATATAAGTTTTTTTTTTTTAATCTCAAGTTTATACCATAACAACCAATTTCCATTTTGATTCTAAGTCCACTCTATAAGTAGATTGAGAGAAAAAGAATTTTTGAATCAAAGATGTTTTGTTCATGAACTTAAAACAGAGAGGTATTTAAATATCAGCCTGCACAAGTATATTCCTCTTCCAAATATATCAGAGAATCCATATATATATATGTATATAGAGCATACTCATTCACAGATATAGCCTGCACAGATTCATACTTTCAAATTTTTAAAAGTAGGTGTTACTCACCTGGACAAGAAGAAAGAACAGAGGGTTGCTTGATGATGTCGAATGTTTTACTTAAGTTTTAAATGAAGCTTCCTCACCACAGACCTGAACTTGCATGCTTGATCGAGATGATTTAGATTTTAAATCATTGCATTTGATCTTTGTTGCTTCAGAAGGAAGAACAGAGAACTATATTGAATCAGGCTGTGAAACTGTAAGCTGGAGACCTTCCCTTGTATTGTTGAATTTTGTTTAAGATGATGTTTTTTTATTTCACATTTTTTTTCTCAGTTTTAATGGAGGATGCTTTGCTTCATTTTCTCAGCTGAGAAGGGTCGAACTGGGATGGATAGTTTGATATATAGAAATGGGTTACAGGGTATCATTTCCTTTGTACAAGTGATATATTTCTTTATTTGTACAACACCAGATTTTTTTTCCCTTGCTTGTAGGCTGAAGTGATATTATGGTGTACATGCATTTATTATCTTGTACAATATAAAAACTTTATTTGTAAAACTTCCTTTCGGCTGAGAAGATATTGGTAAGTACATGAATCACCTCATTTATATATCTTCTTTTTGCAGGCTAAGGAGGCTGAGATGATATTAGTTTGTACAAATGTTTCTATTTTTGTTTACAACCTCATATTCGTATGTACTTAGATTTCTTTTAATATGTTGTTATATTTTTTTCTTTGTTGTTCTTTGCCATACTTACTTCGGCTGATATGGATACTATATGTTGTGCTAGGGGTAATGGCATTAAATGCCTATGTACTTATGTCTACAACTTCCTATAATTTAAATTTCGTATGGTACTTTGATTTGTTTATGCTTATATTTCATTCGTACAAAGATATTTACTTTGTTTGTTTGACTATGCAAACTTCGGCTGTATAATATGAATATAATTTGATGTCTTCCTTTACAAGCTTTTGTTTACTTCATGTTTGTATTTGTACTGGTTTGCATTTTAATAATATGTTACCTATTTCTTATTTCTTGATTCGGCTGGACATGATATTGAGATTACTTTGTTTTGTTTTCTTGTTGTTTGAATTTAAGTATATGTTACTTTATATTTTATAATTTATCTCATTATATATATCTATTTTAATTTGTCAAATTTATTTTCTATTCCTAGTTTAATCATCTACATTTAATTTTCTTACTTATCATACATATACTTTTATTTCTAGCTTAAACATTTATTATTATTAAACTCTAATACTAAATATTTTATTTTCATTAATATTATTTAACTTCAAATTTCCATCATTTTTAATATTATTATCAATCATTTATTTATAATTTAAACTCAAGTCAAATATATCCATATATTTATTATTTTCAAATTCACTCATATTTGAATCGGGGAAACTCACTCTAATTTTCTAATTAAATTTACAAATTTTTATCCAAAATTTTATTTAATTACTCAATTTAATTCAAAAATTCAATAAATTATTAATTTAAATTAAATTAAAATCTGGGGTCGTTACAGGTTTCCAATTTCTAGTTCAATTCCTATATTTTCATTACAATTTAGAAATCAACTTTTCATTAACAAAAATTTTCCAAAATTTCTCGAAAATTTTCCAGCGCCTTAAATTTTCAGAAAAATTTGTCATAGCCTCCTTTGCGCGGTTCGATCATAGTAGGATCACAATAGACATAAATATGTATACATCGACCCACACGGTCGGAAAAGCAGAAAAACAGTTCATATTTCCTATTTTTATTGCGTAGGCGTACCTTTTTAGCATTTTTAAGCAAAGCAGTTGTTAATTTAGCATTTTAGTGCAACCCAATCAACCGAACGGCAGCCACGACACCTGTACTTACTGAGTTTATACACGTAAGTGACATATATACAAAGTTATTAACAATTTTACTCTTTTAAACAACTACAACACTTGCATATCAAAAGAAATGCATACTAACAAGGTTTATAAGCAACTTATATAATTTCGACACTATTTGTAATTGCTTACAACCAATTCATATACAACGGCATTCAATTGTTCATTTTCAATTAGTTTACATTCACTAATTTACATTCATATTAGTTCACTTTCAATTCAAATTCAATTACATAGCTTTCAATTTCACTAATTCAACTTCATTAATACTTAATGAATTATATACAATCAACTAACAATCATATAACAACCAATGTATATTCAACACAACCAAATTCATTCAATTTATTTATCTTCAATTTGGTTCAACACTTTCAATTAGCTTTAATGAATTAATAATCACATCCATTATTCTATATCAATTTATTTACATTCGATTGATTAATATTCAATCCACTTATAAATTCAATTGCTAATTCATTTTACAAATAAAATTGAATTTCATTTATAACTCAAGTTCACATCTATTTAATAAATCCACTTTATTATTTTACTTTGATATCAAAATCAAATTCATTCAACATCACTTAAGTTATATTCCTTTTAAACATTATTTGTTTAACTTAACTTAAATTTCCACTTATAAATCCAATTCAGATTCCAATTCTAAAGTAAATTCTATTTAACTTTTACCAAAGTCATTTTTCATCACTTATTCAAATTCGTATCTCGTTTTGCTTAACAAAATTGTTTAACCACTTTACTAATTGGTTTTGCTTACCTTTACCCATTTTATAAGTTATACAACTTATATATTTATTATGTAATTAACCCAATTTTTTTCCAATTTTACCAAAGCTAAAATCTTTATTTCATATTATAAGTATAAAACTCATTTCACTTATAATTATCAATTACAACTTGGATTTTAATTTCAAATTTGGTTATCACAACAAAACTTTAATTTTTCAATTTACATGGTAGCAAATCTGGCACACAGAAACTCGAAAATGAAACTGATGATGCTGCAGTCATCACCCTTATTATTTCTCAGCAACAATAGTGAATCCAGTGCTTAAAATTCTTTTAACATTTCCTTTTATTTATAAATCTTTTTCTCATATAATTTCACTATTTTTCTTTACTTATACAAGATTATTTTACAACTGCAAATCATCTTAATTATAATTCCATACTTAATAATTCATTTGCTTATATAAGTTATTCTTTCATAATTGTTGTTCTTATTTAGATTATTCAAACAACTTTTATTAACTCATATATATTCTTACATTTTCAACAACCAAACAATCAATGTATATACACTTTAATAATTTCTGGAATATTATTTCCTTTATATACAAAATACAATCGAGGTAAAATTATTTCATTTACCCAATTTAAAATGATACTATGTCGACTTGCCTCGTTTAAGTGTTTAGAAACCCCTATCGATAATATGGCATCCCACATACCGACCAGAATTCATAAACAGCTCAACGGATAAGTAAACACAATATAAAACATTTTTATATTCACTAACAAATACGCGCTCATATCTATTATTACACTCACACTCATTCTATAGTACTACTGACTCTATCTCTAATGAGTAATTCCCAACAGAGCCAAGGTTAAAGCTTAACCATATGCTCTGATACCAAATGTAACGAACGCGATTTTTCGACGCTCGAAAATCGACATTAATATGTCCACTGTATCAACTGTTGAGCAATCGAATGCCGGAAAACCAAATTATTATGGTGAAAAAGAAGAGGTAGAAGAAGACAGAAGAAAGAGAAAGAAGAAACAACAGAAAAACACAGAACAATATCAGAATCTCACATATCGTAGCGGAATAACATATAATATATAAATGAATAATCTTTAAATCAAAGAACTATATCATTTTATAAATTACATCATCATCAGAGTGTACAACAACAATATACAACACCATACATAAATGGATAGTTATATAAACCTGTCCTCATACAAAATATACAGCGGAATAAATAATATCATATACAAATGATACGTCTCGCCATCCAGCTCGCCACAGAGTTCCACCGCATCTCCTGAATCCATAATGACCCGATAACCTGACTCTAGACTGCTTGTGTGGAAATTGGTGGGCACCCAAAGTTTAGGAAGGAAACAATAAACTCCAGGTCAGTCATGGTGACTGGTGTGAGAACTAAAACAGTTTATCTTCACAAAGAAATAAAACAATTTCGCAATGCTTTTGGAAAATGAAACTACCATAAGACCTCCCGCCACACACACAATGCAAACGCAGAATTGGAGGAGATTTCTTCTTATGATAGTCAAACATGCTTACTACGCAAAATCATTCAATATTATTATCATTAGTGCATAGTGGAAAACATTTCGAAAGTATAATATTAATCTTAGCCAACATACAACCATTATTGTATGCCTACTATAGCTACTATGTTCAATAGCAGGTTACCGCCACATTCCATAGCAGGTTATACAACTAAAACCGTACAAGGTTCGTATTGTTTCTTTGGATTTCCAACAAATGGTCAGGCTAAGGAACTTCCTTACACCGAAATGGAAACGCCTCTGGAAAGACGTCCCGAGAGTCAACCTACTCTCTGCAAACACAAGGCCGACGCTACCTCATGCTATACAGCTGTAACTAGGTAGCTAACACACGAGCTATGCCATCCCCCGGTCGTTACCGACCTTTATCCGAGGATCCTCAATCACAAAGCAACAACCACAAAGTATAATAAATTTGCAGCATCAACATAGGTAAAATATCTGGGCTCCATACCATGATAACACCTTTTAACCAGAAGGAAATGGCATACCCTAGGGGCGCGACAACTAAAAACCTTTGCCGCAACATTCCTGTTTCGACCATTACCGGGTTGTGAGGCTCGACGAAGTTTCGTCCACAAAGCTATGCTTTTTCACAAAGCCACGCTTTTTCACAAAGCCACGCTCTTTCACAAAGCCACGCTTTTTCACAAAGCCACGCTTTGATCAATATATGATCAACAACACTTCGTATGCCACATTACCAAATTGGGAATGTATCAATAGTAACCATCAACTACATAACCTCTGAGCTCGTACGTCTCAGAGAAGGGTGTTATGCTAAGAGAATAAATTCTTCGCCACAAACAGAAATGTATTTGATAGAAACCAGCTTTACATCTCAAAGTGTAACGTCAGACACACATCCATACAAGTCCATTCCGGGATCGAACGAAACCGAAGGCACTTCCAAAGAAGCCCTTGCAATCCGGATATTCGCTAATCACGTACGGACTTCCCATCACAAGAAGAGTGATATAAATCTCTATACCGGAGCAACTCGGTGTAGAGATATTCGACAGGTTGTCCTTTCATTTTCGAAAATATCCGGTGTTCACCACCGGTCTTCAATACGATCCATATCGTCGTATCACTAATTCGGAATGGGTTATATGACACAAAGGTCATTTCTCGGCTAACCCGAATAGTGAGCGTTTGTTTTAAAAAAACAAATCAAGTGCCATTTCAAAGGCAAATATTGATAGTTGGTTATTTAACTATCAATCACATATCACAACAATCATCAGATTTAAATAATTTTTCCCAAATTATTTATTTTCAAAATATATTTAAAAGATATATATTTTTCCACACTTTAACATTTGAAAACCAATTTCAAACCACATTTTCACACTTCATCACAAAATGGTCCATTTAAACCAATTAAATAAATCCTTATCGATTTATTTCAAATTTTCATCCCAAATCTATAATTTATTTCCACACTTTAAAAATAAATCAATATTTATTTTTAAAACAAATTTCCCTTTCCTTTATAAATTCCATTTTGAATTTAAATTTCCAAATATTCACTTATACATGATTTTCAAGTCGTTTTCCAAATATCCACCTTCAAACACCAAATCAATTACAAATTGATTTCTAAATTTATTTCAAATCCTAAATCATTTTACAAATCGATTTCCAAATTTATTTCAACACCAAATCTATTTTAATTTGGCACCAAATAAATTTTCATATTGATTTCCCAAAGATTTATTTTCAAATACCAAATCTATTATTAATTGGATTTCAAGAAATTCATCACCTTTTTAAAATAAATTCATTTATCTCTTCCAAACAATTTAAAATTCCATTTTAAATAAATTTTCCAACTTTTGAATAATACTATTCAAAATCCATTTAAAAAAAATCTTTTACCATATTTTAGAAATAATTCGATAAGATTTCGAAAATCAACTCTATGCTTTTAATATTCCTTCTTTTAAATTCACCCAATTCTTTCAAAAGAATTTATTTAAAATTTCAACTTTAATTTCGAAAATCCAATTTATTCATTTCTGGTATCCAATGATACCAAAAATATATTCGGCTAAATTATAGCCTTCAACGAATTCCATCACAGATATAATCATTCACAGATTATAAATAAATAATCACACGACGATTATAAATAAATCAACACACAACATTGAAATAAATTCAAATGTTTGAGGAATCCAGTTGGATCCCTCCAACCTATTTCCCTGCATCCACAGATGTTAGCACAATACCAATTCCACTTCGAAGTGAAATATCGCGGTATATGGGATTTATAAAATACAATCTGCTATTATGCGGCGTGATAGGGTCTCATCCGCTATATAATGCGGGAAATCAACTCCAAATACATATATAATACCAGTTCCACTTCACGGTGGAATTATCGTGGTATATGTTTTTAATAAATAACCTCCGCTTAATATACGGCATATAGGGTCTATTTAACACAATACATAACAATTTATCAACCAATCATCATAATCAACACTATCAACAATTTTAAATCTAACTATTTTAAAATTTAAATCGAAACAATTATTCGATTGAGTGAGAAGTTCTCACCTCGCTTTCAATAATGGTTGCAACGCTTTATTTCAAATAAAATTAAACGCACGTTTAATTTTACTCAAAATTTTCACTGGCTCCAAACGACTCCAAACCAGTTCCATTGCGAAGAGCTTGTCGAGACGATTCCAACGCAATTTGTTTTGTAATTTTTCACCTCGTATCAAAAAGTTACACTATTTTAAACATTATACGAATTAAAAGATAATAAATTTCAATTTCTTTTTTTTAAACCTTTATCACCCAAACAAATCTCGGCCGTTCAAATTTGCAATAGGAGATCTGGAGCGCACACATCCTCTTCTCCACTACCAGGAAACGAACGCGAATACAAACCCATAGCCGCCGTCCCACCTTCAATTTTCGTGACCTCCCTTGTGCATTAGAACAAGATCACTCACCACCATTTGCAAGCACGTGCTCGCCTCCACCATTGGCCGAGGACCGGCCACACTCGTTGCCTCCCACGACTTGGGATTCGTGCATGAAATGCACGCGTTCGAGCTCCAATTAATGACGATCCGGAGCTCCATTTCCCATCATAGCCGTTCACGTTATAGATCTCGATGTCCTCTTTGATTTTGTAGTTGGTGATTTCTGCTAATAACAAGTGGATTAAGAGATTCAGAGGGAAGAAGTTGAGAGTTTTCTGGCCATTGAAAACAATTAGGGCCGGTTGTAACCCTAGTTTAGTTTGTTTGCAATTGGAAAACAATATCGTCCTTATATAGAAAATTCTACGAAACACTATTCATCCGAAATTTTCCGAACTCCAAATCGAGCGTGCCGACTGACGTTCATAAGGTTTTACCCACGTTCCGAACACAATGGAACGTGTTTCGGAAGCTAATTCGATCGTATGTGAGAGTTACGGAAATAAACGACCAAATTTAAATCAAATCGATTTAAACCGATTTCGATGCGTTTTGGCTTGCCCTGGACAAACAGTACATCCGATTGACACGAAATTTGAAACCATACAATAATTCCACATTACGGATCCGATGAAACTGGTTTCATCGAAATCCGAGACTGTTTGAAAAATGACTATTTTCACTAGTCAATTAAATATTAAAATATTCAATTTTCACAAATTAACTTTTAATTCGATTTTAAAAGTTTACAAACATCATTCTAACTCCAATATGATCTATTATAACTTTATAAATCATTTTTAATCACATTAAATTCAGATTTCAATTATTTACCTAATTTCAAGTATTAAATTAATAATTTAATCGCCCAATTAAATCACTATATCGAAATTAAATTAATTCGACTCCCAAATGTTATTTATTAATATTTAAAATTAATTAAATATACGAATTTCAAATGACAGAAATTCTGGGTCGTTACAAACTTTCCCCCTTAAAAGAATTTCGTCCTCGAAATTGCAAAGCAAGAAAAATACCCCAAATTCATTAACTTTTCAAAAATCCACTTAGTGAAAAATTTTATATTCACTTTTTCCAAAACCTTTAACTTCAACCAAAACAATGGTTTCCATTTTCTAGTTCAATTCCTATATTTTCATTTCAATTTAGAAATCAACTTTTCATTAACAAAAATTTTCCAAAATTTCTCAAAAATTTTCCAACGCCTTAAATTTTCAGAAAAATTTGCCATAGCCTCCTTTGCGCGGTTCGATCGTAGTAGGATCACAATAGACATAAATATGTATACATCGACCCACACGGTCGGAAAAGCAGAAAAACAGTTCATATTTCCTATTTTTATTGCGTAGGCGTACCTTTTTAGCATTTTTAAGCAAAGCAGTTATTAATTTAGCATTTTAGCGCAACCCAATCAACCGAACGGCAGCCACGACACCTGTACTTACTCAGTTTAAACACGTAAGTGACATATATACAAAGTTATTAACAATTTTACTCTTTTAAACAACTACAACACTTGCATATCAAAAGAAATGCATACTAACAAGGTTTATAAGCAACTTATATAATTTCGACACTATTTGTAATTGCTTACAACTAATTCATATACAACGACATTCAATTGTTCATTTTCAATTAGTTTACATTCACTAATTTACATTCATATTAGTTCACTTTCAATTCAAATTCAATTACATAGCTTTCAATTTCACTAATTCAACTTCATTAATACTTAATGAATTATATACAATCAACTAACAATCATATAACAACCAATGTATATTCAACACAACCAAATTCATTCAATTTGTTTATCTTCAATTTGGTTCAACACTTTCAATTAGCTTTAATGAATTAATAATTACATCCATTATTCTATATCAATTTATTTACATTCGATTGATTAATATTCAATCCACTTATTAATTCAATTGCTAATTCATTTTACAAATAAAATTGAATTTCATTTATAACTCAAGTTCACATCTATTTAATAAATCCACTTTGTTATTTTACTTTGATATCAAAATCAAATTCATTCAACATCACTTAAGTTATATTCCTTTTAAACATTATTTGTTTAACTTAACTTAAATTTCCACTTATAAATCCAATTCAGATTCCAATTCTAAAGTAAATTCTATTTAACTTTTACCAAAGTCAAATTTCATCACTTATTCAAATTCATATCTCGTTTTGCTTAACAAAATTGTTTAACCACTTTACTAATTGGTTTTGCTTACCTTTACCCATTTTATAAGTTATACAACTTATATATTTATTATGTTAACCCAATTTTATTCCAATTTTACCAAAGCTAAAATCTTTATTTCATATTATAAGTATAAAACTCATTTCACTTATAATTATCAATTACAACTTGGATTTTAATTTCAAATTTGGTTATCACAACAAAACTTCAATTTTTCAATTTACCATGGTAGCAAATCTATCACACAGAAACTCGAAAATGATACTGATGATGCTGCAGTGATCACCCTTATTATTTCCCAGCAACAATAGTGAATCAAGTGCTTAAAATTCTTTTAACATTTCCTTTTATTTATAAATCACATTTATAAATCTTTTTCTCATATAATTTCACTATTTTTCTTTACTTATACAAGATTATTTTACAACTGCAAATCATCTTAATTATAATTCCATACTTAATAATTCATTTGCTTATATAAGTTATTCTTTCATAATTGTTGTTCTTATTTAGATTATTCAAACAACTTTTATTAACTCATATATATTCTTACATTTTCAACAACCAAACAATCAATGTATATACACTTTAATAATTTCTGGAATATTATTTCCTTTATATACAAAATATAATCGAGGTAAAATTATTTCATTTACCCAATTTAAAATGATACTATGTCGACTTGCCTCGTTTAAGTGTTTAGAAACCCCTATCGATAATATGGCGTCCCACATACCGACCAGAATTCATAAACAGCTCAACGGATAAGTAAACACAATATAAAACATTTTTATATTCACTAACAAATACGCGCTCATATCTATTATTACACTCACACTCATTCTAGAGTACTACTGACTCTATCTCTAATGAGTAATTCCCAACAGAGCCAAGGTTATCGCTTAACCATATGCTCTTATAACAAATGTAACGAACGCGATTTTTCGACGCTCGAAAATCGACATTAATACGTCCACTGTATCAACTGTCGAGCAATCGAATGCCGGAAAACCGAATTGTTATGGAGAAAAAGAAGAGGTAGAAGAAGACAGAAGAAAGAGAAAGAAGAAACAACATAAAAACACAGAACAATATCAGAATCTCACATATCGTAGCGGAATAACATATAATAAATAAATGAATAATCTTTAAATCAAAGAACTATATCATTTTATAAATTACATCATCATCAGAGTGTACAACAACAATATACAACACCATACATAAATGGACAGTTATATAAACCTGTCCTCATACAGAATATACAGCGGAATAAATAATATCATATACAAATGATACGTCTCACCATCCAGCTCGCCACAGAGTTCCACCGCATCTCCTGAATCCATAATGACCCGATAACCTGACTCTAGACTGCTCGTGTTGAAATTGGTGGGCACCCAAAGTTTAGGAAGGAAACAATAAACTCCAGGTCAGTCATGGTGACTGGTGTGAGAACTAAAACATTTTATCTTCACAAAGAAATAAAACAATTTCGCAATGCTTTTGGAAAATGAAACTACCATAAGACCTCCCGCCACACACACAATGCAAACGCAGAATTGGAGGAGATTTCTTCTTATGATAGTCAAACATGCTTACTACGCAAAATCATTCAATATTATTATCATTAGTGCATAGTGGAAAACATTTCGAAAGTATAATATTAATCATAGCCAACATACAACCATTATTGTATGCCTACTATAGCTACTATGTTCAATAGCAGGTTACCGCCACATTCCATAGCAGGTTATACAACTAAAACCGTACAAGGTTCGCACTGTTTCTTTGGATTTCCAACAAATGGTCAGGCTAAGGAACTTCCTTACACCGAAATGGAAACGCCTCTGGAAAGACGTCTCGAGAGTCAACCTACTCTCTGCAAACACAAGGCCGACGCTACCTCACGCTATACAGCTGTAACTAGGTAGCTAACACACGAGCTATGCCATCCCCCGGTCGTTACCGACCTTTATCCGAGGATCCTCAATCACAAAGCAACAACCACAAAGTATAATAAATTTGCAGCATCAACATAGGTAAAATATCTGGGCTCCATACCATGATATCACCTTTTAACCAGAAGGAAATGGCATACCCTCGGGGCGCGACCCCTAAAAACCTTTGCCGCAACATTCATGTTTCGACCATTAACGGGTTGTGAGGCTCGACGAAGTCTCGTCCACAAAGCCACGCTCTTTTACAAAGCCACACTTTTTCACAAAGCCACGCTTTTTCACAACGCCACGCTTTGATCAATAAATGATCAACAGCACTTCGTATGGCACATTACCAAATTGGGAATGTATCAATAGTAACCATCAACTACATAACCTCTGAGCTCGTACGTCTCAGAGAAGGGTGTTATGCTAAGAGAATAAATTCTCCGCCACAAACAGAAATGTATTTGATAGAAACCAGCTTTACATCTCAAAGTGTAACGTCAGACACACATCCATACAAGTCCGTTCCGGGATCGAACGAAACCGAAGGCACTTCCAAAGAAGCCCTTGCAATCTGGATATTCGCTAATCACGTCTGGACTTCCCATCACAAGAAGAGTGATATAAATCTCTATACTGGAGCAACTCGGTGCAGAGACATTCAACAGGTTGTCCTTTCATTTTCGAAAATATCCGGTGTTCACCACCGGTCTTCAATACGATCCATATCGTCGTATCACTAATTCAGAATGGGTTATATGACATAAAGGTCTTTTCTCGGCTAACCCGAATAGTGAGCATTTGTTTAAAAAAAACAAATCAAGTGCCATTTCAAAGGCAAATATTGATAGTTGGTTATTTAACTATCAATCACATATCACAACATTCATCAGATTTAAATAATTTTTCCCAAATTATTTATTTTCAAAATATCTTTAAAAGATATATATTTTTCCACACTTTAACATTTGAAAACCAATTTCAAACTACATTTTCACACTTCATCACAAAATGGTCCATTTAAACCAATTAAATAAATCCTTATCGATTTATTTCAAATTTTCATCCCAAATCTGTAATTTATTTCCACACTTTAAAAATAAATCAATATTTATTTTTAAAACAAATTTCCCTTTCCTTTATAAATTCCATCGTGAATTTAAATTTCCAAATATTCACTTAAACATGATTTTCAAGTCGTTTTCCAAATATCCACTTTCAAACACCAAATCAATTACAAATTGATTTCTAAATTTATTTCAAATCCCAAATCATTTTACAAATCGATTTCCAAATTTATTTCAACACCAAATCCATTTTAATTCGGCACCAAATAAATTTTCATATTGATTTCCCAAAGATCTATTTTCAAATACCAAATCTATTATTAATAAGATTTCAAGAAATTCATCACCTTTTTAAAATAAATTCATTTATCTCTTCCAAACAATTTAAAATTCCATTTTAAATAAATTTTCCAACTTTCGAATAATACTATTCAAAATCCATTTTAAAAAAATCTTTTACCATATTTTAGAAATAATTCGATAAGATTTCGAAAATCAACTCTATGCTTTTAATATTCCTTCTTTTAAATTCACCCAATTCTTTCAAAAGAATTTATTTAAAATTTCAACTTTAATTTCAAAAATCCAATTTATTCATTTCTGGTATCCAATGATACCAAAAATATATTTGGCTAAATTATAGCCTTCAATGAATTCAATCACAGATATAATCATTCATAGATTATAAATAAATAATCACACGGCGATTATAAATAAATCAACACACAACATTGAAATAAATTCAAATGTTTGAGGAATCCAGTTGGATCCCTCCAACCTGTTTCCCTGCATCCACAGATGTTAGCACAATACCAATTCCACTTCGAAGTGAAATATCGCGGTATATGGGATTTATAAAACACTATCCGCTATTATGCGGCGCGATATGGTCTCATCCGCTATATAATGCGGGAAATCAACTCCAAATACATATATAATACCAGTTCCACTTCACGGTGGAATTATCGCGGTATATGTTTTTAATAAATAACCTCCGCTTAATATACGGCATATAGGGTCTATTTAACACAATACATAACAATTTATCAACCAATCATCACAATCAACACTATCAACAATTTTAAATCTAACTATTTTAAAATTTAAATCGAAACAATTATTCGATTGAGTGAGAAGTTCTCACCTCGCTTTCAATAACGGTTGCAACGCTTTATTTCAAATAAAATTAAATGCACGTTTAATTTTACTCAAAATTTTCACTGGCTCCAAACGACTCCAAACCAGTTCCATTGCGAAGAGCTTGTCGAGACGATTCCAACGCAATTTGTTTTGTAATTTTTCGACCTAGTATAAAAAAGTTACACTATTTTAAACATTATACGAATTAAAAGATAATAAATTTCAATTTCTTTTTTTTTAAACCTTTATCACCCAAACAAATCTCGGCCGTTCAAATTTGCAATAGGAGATCTGGAGCGCGCGCATCCTTTTCTCCACTACCAGGCAACGAACGCGAATACAAACCCATAGCCGCCGTCCCACCTTCAATTTTCGTGACCTCCCTTGTGAATTAGAACAAGATCACTCACCACCATTTGCAAGCACGTGCTCGCCTCCACCATTGGCCGAGGACCGGCCACACTCGGTGCCTCCCACGACTTGGGATTCATGCATGAAACGCACGCGTTCGAGCTCCAATTAATGACGATCCGGAGCTCCATTTCCCATCATAGCCGTTCACGTTATAGATCTCGATGTCCTCTTTGATTTTGTAGTTGGTGAATTCTGCTAATAAGGAGTGGATTAAGAGATTCGAAGGGAAGAAGTTGAGAGTTTTCTGGCCATTGAAAATAATTAGGGCCGGCTGTAACCCTAGTTTAGTTTGTTTGCAATTGGAAAAAGATATCGTCCTTATATAGAAAATTCTACGAAACACTATTCATCCGAAATTTTCCGAACTCCAAATCGAGCGTGCCGACTGACGTTCATAAGGTTTTACCTGCGTTCCGAACACAATGGAATGTGTTTCGGGAGCTAATTCTATCGTATGTAAGAGTTACGAAAATAAACGACCAAATTTAAATCAAATCGATTTAAACCGATTTCGATGCGTTTTGGCTTGCCCTGGACAAACCGTACATCCGATTGACACAAAATTTGAAACCATACAATAATTCCACATTACAGATCCGATGAAACTGGTTTCATCGAAATCCGAGACTGTTTGAAAAATGACTATTTTCACTAGTCAATTAAATATTAAAATATTCAATTTTCACAAATTAACTTTTAATTCGATTTTAAAAGTTTACAAACATCATTCTAACTCCAATATGATCTATTATAACTTTATAAATCATTTTTAATCACATTAAATTCAGATTTCAAATATTTACCTAATTTCAAGTATTAAATTAATAATTTAATCGCCCAATTAAATCACTATATCGAAATTAAATTAATTCGACTCCCAAATCTTATTTATTAATATTTAAAATTAATTAAATATACGAATTTCAAATGACGGAAATTCTGGGTCGTTACAAACTGTCCCCCTTAAAAGAATTTCGTCCTCGAAATTGCAAAGCAAGAAAAATACCCCAAATTCATTAACTTTTCAAAAATCCACTTAGTGAAAAATTTTATATTCACTTTTTCCAAAACCTTTAACTTCAACCAAAACAATGGTTTCCATTTTCTAGTTCAATTCCTATATTTTTCATTACAATTTAGAAAACAACTTTTCATTTACAAAAATTTTACAAAATTTCTCGAAAATTTTCCAACGCCTTAAATTTTCAGAAAAATTTGCCATAGCCTCCTTTGCGCGGTTCGATCGTAGTAGGATCACAATAGACATAAATATGTATACATCAACCCACACGGTCGGAAAAGTAGAAAAACAGTTCATATTTCCTATTTTTATTGCGTAGGCGTACCTTTTTAGCATTTTTAAGTAAAGCAGTTATTAATTTAGCATTTTAGCGCAACCCAACCAACCGAACGGCAGCCACGACACCTGTACTTACTTAGTTTAAACACGTAAGTGACATATATACAAAGTTATTAACAATTTTACTCTTTTAAACAACTACAACACTTGCATATCAAAAGAAATGCATACTAACAAGGTTTATAAGCAACTTATTTAATTTCTACACTATTTGTAATTGCTTACAACCAATTCATATACAACGGCATTCAATTGTTCATTTTCAATTAGTTTACATTCACTAATTTACATTCATATTAGTTCACTTTCAATTCAAATTCAATTACATAGCTTTCAATTTCACTAATTCAACTTCATTAATACTTAATGAATTATATACAATCAACTAACAATCATATAACAACCAATGTATATTCAACACAACCAAATTCATTCAATTTGTTTATCTTCAATTTGGTTCAACACTTTCAATTAGCTTTAATGAATTAATACTTACATCCATTATTCTATATCAATTTATTTACATTCGATTGATTAATATTCAATCCACTTATTAATTCAATTGCTAATTCATTTTACAAATAAAATTGAATTTCATTTATAACTCAAGTTCGCATCTATTTAATAAATCCACTTTATTATTTTACTTTGATATCAAAATCAAATTCATTCAACATCACTTAAGTTATATTCCTTTTAAACAATATTTGTTTAACTTAACTTAAATTTCCACTTATAAATCCAATTCAGATTCCAATTCTAAAGTAAATTCTATTTAACTTTTACCAAAGTCAAATTTCATCACTTATTCAAATTCATATCTCGTTTTGCTTAACAAAATTGTTTAACCACTTTACTAATTGGTTTTGCTTACCTTTACCCATTTTATAAGTTATACAACTTATATATTTATTATGTTAACCCAATTTTATTCCAATTTTACCAAAGCTAAAATCTTTATTTCATATTATAAGTATAAAACTCATTTCACTTATAATTATCAATTACAACTTGGATTTTAATTTCAAATTTGGTTATCACAACAAAACTTCAATTTTTCAATTTACCATGGTAGCAAATCTATCACACAGAAACTCGAAAATGATACTGATGATGCTGCAGTGATCACCCTTATTATTTCCCAGCAACAATAGTGAATCAAGTGCTTAAAATTCTTTTAACATTTCCTTTTATTTATAAATCACATTTATAAATCTTTTTCTCATATAATTTCACTATTTTTCTTTACTTATACAAGATTATTTTACAACTGCAAATCATCTTAATTATAATTCCATACTTAATAATTCATTTGCTTATATAAGTTATTCTTTCATAATTGTTGTTCTTATTTAGATTATTCAAACAACTTTTATTAACTCATATATATTCTTACATTTTCAACAACCAAACAATCAATGTATATACACTTTAATAATTTCTGGAATATTATTTCCTTTATATACAAAATATAATCGAGGTAAAATTATTTCATTTACCCAATTTAAAATGATACTATGTCGACTTGCCTCGTTTAAGTGTTTAGAAACCCCCATCGATAATATGGCGTCCCACATACCGACCAGAATTCATAAACAGCTCAACGGATAAGTAAACACAATATAAAACATTTTTATATTCACTAACAAATATGCGCTCATATCTATTATTACACTCATACTCATTCTAGAGTACTACTGACTCTATCTCAAATGAGTAATTCCCAACAGAGCCAAGGTTATCGCTTAACCATATGCTCTGATACCAAATTTAACGAATGCGATTTTTCGATGCTCGAAAATCGACATTAATACGTCCACTGTATCAACTGCTGAGCAATCGAATGTGAAAAACCGAATTGTTATAGAGAAAAAGAAGAGGTAGAAGAAGACAGAAGAAAGAGAAAGAAGAAACAACAGAAAAATACAGAACAATATCAGAATCTCACATATCGCAGCGGAATAACATATAATATATAAATGAATAATCTTTAAATCAAAGAACTATATCATTTTATACATTACATCATCATCAGAGTGTACAACAACAATAAACAACACCATACATAAATGGACAGTTATATAAACTTGTCCTCATACAGAATATACAGCGGAATAAATAATATAATATACAAATGATACGTCTCGCCATCCAGCTCGCCACAGAGTTCCACCGCATCTCCAGAATCCAGAATGACCTGATAACCTGACTCTAGACTGCCTGTGTGGAAATTGGTGGGCACCCTGAGTTTAGAAAGGAAACAATAAACTCCAGGTCAGTCATGGTGACTGTTGTGACAACTAAAACAGTTTATCTTCACAAAGAAATAAAACAATTTCGCAATGCTTTTGGAAAATGAAACTACCATAAGACCTCCCATCACACACACAATGCAAACGCAGAATTGGAGGAGACTTCTTCTTATGATAGTCAAACATGCTTACTACACAAAATCATTCGATATTATTATCATTAGTGCATAGTGGAAAACATTTCGAAAGTATAATATTAATCTTAGCCAATATACAACCATTATTGTATGCCTACTATAGCTACTATGTTCAATAGCAGGTTACTGCCACATTCCATAGCAGGTTATACAACTAAAACTGACGCAGCGGATATTACAAAAACAATGTAGATCGTTGAATGTAGTAATCGGTGGATTGGAAGATACTGAAATGCCCAAATTCATTGATCCGAAGATACCGAATTCTAGCTATCCCGAACTCGTTGATCGCGCACGATACCGGGTTCAAAGATCTTCAACTCTTCAAGCGTTGATCAAGCGCACTTGATTCCTCGAATCGGCTTCTACAATCGTTGAATCGAGCGCACTCGATTATCCGAAAGAGGAGATAGGAGATTACACTCAACTACCAATTTAAAATGAAAGCACACAACAATCAAAGAGAATTTTATTCAAAAATCAACAACCTTTACAAATGATATAACTCGCCTATTTATAGGCTACAACACGCAAAACAGAAAATTATACAAGTCTTAAGTCGGTGACGACTTATCCCCTACGACCTACGACTCATCATGAGTCGTTCACAACTTATCAGATTACAACATAACATCACGACTTATGACTTATACAAAATGACTTAACAAGATGTACAAATTAACAACTACAACCAACAACACACGACTCAACATACTCCAACTTATGACGCAGCCAAAGTATACGACTTATTACAAACAGACGACTTAAAACATAGCAGCATCTTCACGCGACTCAGGCTTGGACGACTTAGGAAATAACTTCAACGACTTAACCCAGTTTCCGACTTAAAGAATCCAGTCGACTCAACTAAGTCGTAACTTGTTGCCGAATTATCACCTTCGAAGCTGACTTAACACTTGTGTATTCTCCTCCTTGAGTCGTGGGCGACTCATCTCCCTGTTAAGTCGTAGACGAGTTATAGTTGCTTCCTTAAGTCGTAAACTCGTCGCAACTTCCCCTTTGGTTTTCCCGTTGAGTCGTGGACGACTCATCACCGCCTCCTTAAGTCGCGTACGACTTACGCCTTGATGACTCATCACTGTTTCCTTAAGTCGCGTACGACTTACACCTTTATCTCGTGGCGCTCCTTTAAGTCGTGGACGACTTATCTCGACTTCCTTAAGTCGGATACGACCTATGCCTTGCGCTGCATCATCCTCCCCTGGTTGAGAAAAATTCGTCCTCGAATTTGTGCCTTCCTCCTCTGCGACACAATCAACTTCCTGATACGGTATGAGATGCTTAACATTGAATACGTCAGAAGTGTACACGTCTTCTGGCAACTTCAACTTATAAGCATTTTCGTTAATCCGTTTCACGACTTGTACAGGACCAATTTTTCGCTCCTTCAATTTGTTGTACGTTCCCACCGGAAAACGATCTTTTGTCAATACTGCGTAAACCAAGTCTCCTTCCTCGAAAATCACACTCCTTCGCTTCGAATCTGCAGATCGTTTATATTTCTCATTCGCCTTTTCCAATCGTTCTTGGACGATTTTATGACATTCAGTCAATCCCTCAACAAAATCAGTAGCTCTTTTAACTGTTCCCTTCGGCTTCGGAATCATTACTAAATCCAACGGTCCTTTTGGTAGGTTAGAATACACAATCCGAAATGGACTGAACCCAGTACTCCGGTTTACTACATGATTGTGCGCAAATTCTGCTTGACATAGCTTCAGATCCCAACTCTTCAAATTGTCCTGTACAAGACATCGTAACAAATTTCCCAATGATCTGTTTACTACCTTAATCTGTCCATCTGTCTGCGGATGATAAGCACTACTAAACTTCAGCTTTGTTCCCACCATTTTCCACAAACTCAACCAAAAGTGACTCAGAAATCGAGTATCTCTATCCGACACAATAGATTCTGGCAATCCATGAAGTCGATAGATCTCCTTGAAAAACAATTGAGCAACATGAACAGCATCCGCCGTCTTCTTACAAGCAATAAAATGTGCCATTTTCGAAAATCGATCAACCACCACATAAATGGAATCGTTACCACGCTGTGTCCTCGGTAATCCCAACACGAAGTCCATACTCACATCAACCCATGGTTTAATTGGTACAGGTAACGTCATATATAAACCAGCATTAGTCGCAGTTCCTTTCGAAACCTGACAGATATGACATCGTTCCACAAACCTCTCCACTTCTTTCCTCATTGATGTCCAAAAGTAAGATTGTGAAATCAACTGTAATGTACGGTCTCTCCCAACATGTCCTTCGTCATGTAGCTCCTTCACAATTTTCATTCTCAAACTGCAATCAGGTATGCACAATCGATTTCCTTTGAACAGAAAACCATCTACCATCACGAATTCATTCGTCTTCCCATTCTTGACTTTATCAACAAACTTCATAAAGTAAGGATCTTCCACAAATAATTCTGGTAACATGTCAAACCCCGTCACTTCAACCTTCATTGTTGTCAACAAATGATTCCTCCTACTCAAAGCATCAGCTACACGATTCGTCACTCCCGACTTGTGTTTAACAACAAAATTAAACTGTTGCAGATATGCAATCCACGATGCATGTCTCGCTGAAATCTTGTCTTGTCCTTGCAAATGCTTCAAAGCCTCATGATCAGTATACAGAACAAACTCTTTCTGAAATAGATAATGTCTCCAGTGTTTAATAGCTTGCACAACAACATAAAATTCAACATCATATGTACTGTATCTCATCTTTGTTCCTGATAACTTCTCGCTAAAGTATGCAATAGGACGTCCCCTCTGACTCAACACTCCTCCAATCCCAACCTTGGATGCATCAGTATGTAGTTCAAACACTAACTGAAAATCTGGTAATATTAGAATTGGTGCAGACGTCAGCAACTCCTTGATTTTCCCAAAAGCACTCCTTGCTTCCTCTGACCATGAAAACTGTTTACCCTTCATACAATCAGTCACAGGTGCCATCACACTACTAAAGTGTGGAATAAACCTTCGATAGAATGAAGCCAACCCGTGAAAACTACGAACTTCCGTTATCGTCTTGGGTTGTGGCCAATCTCTAATCGCTTCAATTTTACTTTGGTCAACCTGTATTCCTTTTTCCGACACAACATATCCCAGAAATAAAACGCTATGCGTCATGAACACGCATTTCTTCATTGCAGCATAAAATTGTTCTTGTCGCAATACCATCAGCACTTCTCTAAGATGATTCAAATGTTCCTCTGGACTCCCACTGTAAATCAGAATATCATCGAAATACACCACCACAAACTTCCCAATGAATGGTCGAAAAATTTGATTGATCACCCTCATGAATGTACTTGGTGCATTCGATAGACCAAACGACATTACCAGCCATTCATACAAGCCTTCCCTCGTCTTGAATGCTGCCTTCCATTCATCCCCTGGTCTAATGCGAATCTGATGATAACCGCTCTTCAAGTCAATCTTAGAAAAGATTACGGATCCACTGATCTGATCCAATAAATCATCAAGCCTCGGCATCGGAAATCTATATCTCACAGTAATCTTATTCAATGCTCGACTGTCAGTGCACATCCTCCACGTTCCATCCTTTTTGGGTACCAATAAAGCTGGTACAGCACAAGGACTTAAACTTTCCTGCACACGCCCCTGTTCAAGCAATTCCTCTACTTGCCTTCGCAACTCTTCATGTTCCTTCGGACTCATTCGATAATGTGGTCTGTGTGGCAACACAGCACCTGGAACAAGATCTATCTGATGTTGTATATCCCTCAACGGTGGCAACTCTGTTGGTAACTCCTCTGGAAATACATCGTCAAATTCTTTCAAAACTGGTTTAACTTCTTCTGGAATCTCAACCTCTTCACTGCTCTCTCGCCCAATTAACAAAAACACTTCAGGTTCCTCCTCTACTTCCTTCACAAACTCCTTCAACGATAACAAAGTTTTGAGCTCTTCAATCTCTTCTGACTTACTTTCTCCTAGTTGTCTTTTCTTTGGAACTAGAATAATCTTCGTGCCTTCAAACATAAAACTGTAGCTATTGGTCCGACCGTCATGTTGTACTGCTCGATCATACTGCCATGGTCTTCCCAAAAGCAAGTGGCAAACATCCATATCTACTACATCACACCATATTTCATCTTTGTATTTCTTCCCAATAGAGAATGGAACACGAACTCGTCTATCCACTTTCACTGCTCCTCCTTTTCTCAACCATGCTAACTTGTACGGATTCAGATGCTTCTCTGTCTTCAACTTCAACTTTGTTACAACCTCGGTTGAAACAATATTGTCACAGCTTCCTGCGTCGATCACAAACTTACACACCTTCCCCAGAATAGTACATGTCGATTGAAAGATATTACTCCTCAACCAACTAGCTTCCTCCTGCTTTGGTGTCAAACATGATCTCCTCAGCATTAGATTATAACCTTCATCTCCTGACGCAATATCCTGCTCATCCTCCTCAGCTGGATTAGAACAATCTCCATCAACATCCTCATCGTCAACTTCTGCAATCATGGTTCTCTTCTTTGGCTTTGGACACTCACTGCTTTTATGACCCAATTCCTGACAATTGTAACATTTGAAACCATTGTTAACCCTTGCCTTCTCAACCTCCTTCACCACTGGTCTACTGATAGGTTTAGAAACATTAGAATTCCCACTAACACCCTTCACTTGATTGTTGGAATTAGTAAACATACCTCCTCCTCGTCTACCCTGCTTCTCCCAAGCCAACGCTTTCTGATGTGCTTCCGCTACAGATCTAGGATCGAACATGTTAACCATATCCTGAATCTGCATTCGCAATCCTCCAACAAATCTGGCTGTTAACTGTTCTTCTGTCTCCATAATATCGTTCCTTGCAATCAGTTGATAAAATTCGTCAGCATAGTCATTCACAGATTTCGTCCCTTGTCTCAAGTTTTGCAAACGTTGATACATCAAAGATTGATAATTGTAAGGTAAGAACGTTGCTTTCATCAATTTCTTCATCTTCTCCCAAGATTCAACTTTTGACTTTCCCATCCGATCACGTGTAAGTTTGGTCTGCTGCCACCATGCCAAAGCTCTACCCCTCAACCTTGTAGCAACCAACTTCACTCTACGATGTTCTGGAACTTCTTTGAAGTCAAAAATCTCCTCAACATTAGCCATCCAATCTAGGAACTCCTCCGCTTGCATACCACCTTTGAATTCAGGAATTTTGGTCTTCATCCCCGACTCCCACTTGTGATCATACTCAGAGTAATTTCTTCCTTGTCCTCGTCCTTGTCCTCGAACACTACCACCATCATACTCCTCTTCAAAATCAGATGTATATCATTGTCTATCTCGTCCACCCACATCTCTACTACCTTCTCGTCTACCACCATCATCCCTTCTATCTACATTCCTCCGTTCACGATCATTCATGTTCCTCCCACGCCCTTGATCATTTTCAACACTTCTGTCTCGATTGGAATGTGGCGAGACTCTACTACCCCCATGGTTAGATTCAGGTGAAACCCTTCTCCGATTTTGATTCATCTCTAACATCATCTTCTCTAACCTGCCAATTCCTTCATTAAGCTTTTCACTAAAGTTTTCATTGATTCTTTGTTCCATCTCATCAGCTTCTTCTCTTCGATACAAAGCTTCTACGTTTTGGTGACGATTTGCTCTTCTCGGCGACATACTTGAAAACTTCACAAACACTTCAACTTCAAAATGAATAGGCTCCAAGTCTCGATTTAGCTATGATTGGCTAAAACAAGCTCCGATACCAAAACTGACGCAGCGGATATTACAAAAACAATGTAGATCGTTGAATGTAGTAATCGGTGGATTGGAAGATACTGAAATGCCCAAATTCGTTGATCCGAAGATACCGAATTCTAGCTATCCCGAACTCGTTGATCGCGCACGATACCGGGTTCAAAGATCTTCAACTCTTCAAGCGTTGATCAATCGCACTTGATTCCGCGAATCGGCTTCTACAATTGTTGAATCGAGCGCACTCGACTATCCGAAAGAGGAGATAGGAGATTACACTCAACTACCAATTTAAAATGAAAGCACACAGCAATCAAAGAGAATTTTATTCAAAAATCAACAACCTTTACAAATGATATAACTCGCCTATTTATAGGCTACAACACGCAAAACAGAAAATTATACAAGTCTTAAGTCGGTGACGACTTATCCCCTACGACCTACGACTCATCATGAGTCGTTCACAACTTATCAGATTACAACATAACATCACGACTTACGACTTATACAAAACGACTTAACAAGATGTACAAATTAACAACTACAACCAACAACACACGACTCAACATACTCCGACTTATGACGCAGCCAAAGTATACGACTTATTACAAACAGACGACTTAAAACATAGCAGCATCTTCACGCGACTCAGGCTTGGACGACTCAACGACTTAACCCAGTTTCCGACTTAAAGAATCCAGTCGACTCAACTAAGTCGTAACTCGTTGCCGACTTATCACCTTCGAAGCTGACTTAACACTTGTGTATTCTCCTCCTTGAGTCGTGGGCGACTCATCTCCCTGTTAAGTCGTAGACGAGTTATAGTTGCTTCCTTAAGTCGTAAACTCGTCGCAACTTCCCCTTTGGTTTTCCCGTTGACTCGTGGACGACTCATCACCGCCTCCTTAAGTCGCGTACGACTTACGCCTTGACGACTCATCACTGTTTCCTTAAGTCGCGTACGACTTACACCTTTATCTCGTGGCGCTCCTTTAAGTCGTGGACGACTTATCTCGACTTCCTTAAGTCGGATACGACCTATGCCTTGCGCTGCATCAAAAACCGTACAAGGTTCGTATTGTTTCTTTGGATTTCCAACAAATGGTCAGGCTAAGGAACTTCCTTACACCGAAATGGAAATGCCTCTGGAAAGACGCCCCGAGAGTCAACCTGCTCTCTGCAAACACAAGGCCGACGCTACCTCACGCTATACAGCTGTAACTAGGTAGCTAACACACGAGCTATGCCATCCCCCGGTCGTTACCGACCTTTATCCGAGGATCCTCAATCACAAAGCAACAACCAATTAAATAAATCCTTATCGATTTATTTCAAATTTTCATCCCAAATCTTTAATTTATTTCCACACTTTAAAAATAAATCAATATTTATTTTTAAAACAAATTTCCCTTTCCTTTATAAATTCCATCGTGAATTTAAATTTCCAAATATTCACCTGTACATGATTTTTAAGTCGTTTTCCAAATATCCACTTTCAGACACCAAATCAATTACAAATTGATTTCTAAATTTATTTCAAATCCCAAATCATTTTACAAATCGATTTCCAAATTTATTTCAACACCAAATCCATTTTAATTCAACACTAAATAAATTTTCATATCGATTTCCCAAAGATCTATTTTCAAATACTAAATCAATTATTAATTGGATTTCAAGAAATTCATCACCTTTTTAAAATAAATTCAGTTATCTCTTCCAAACTATTTAAAATTCCATTTTAATAAATTTTCCATCTTTCGAATAATACTATTCAAAATCCATTTAAAAAAATCTTTTACCATATTTTAGAAATAATTCGACAAGATTTCGAAAATCAACTCTATGCTTTTAATATTCCTTCTTTTAAATTCACCCAATTCTTTCAAAAGAATTTATTTAAAATTTCAACTTTAATTTCAAAAATCCAATTTATTCATTTCTGGTATCCAATGATACCAAAAATATATTCGGCTAAATTATAGCCTTCAACGAGTTCAATTACAGATATAATCATTCACAGATTATAAATAAATAATCACACGGCGATTATAAATAAATCAACACACAACATTGAAATAAATTCAAATGTTTGAGGAATCCAGTTGGATCCCTCCAACCTGTTTCCCTGCATCCACAGATGTTAGCACAATACCAATTCCACTTCGAAGTGAAATATCGCGGTATATGGGATTTATAAAACACTATCCGCTATTATGCGGCGTGATATGGTCTCATCCGCTATATAATGCGGGAAATCAACTCCAAATACATATATAATACCAGTTCCACTTCACGGTGGAATTATCGCGGTATATGTTTTTAATAAATAACCTCCGCTTAATATACGGCGTATAGGGTCTATTTAACACAATACATAACAATTTATCAGCCAATCATCACAATCAACACTATCAACAATTTTAAATCTAACTATTTTAAAATTTTAAATCAAAACAATTATTCGATTGAGTGAGAAGTTCTCACCTCGCTTTCAATAACGGTTGCAGCGCTTTATTTCAAATAAAATTAAACACACATTTAATTTTACTCAAAATTTTCACTGGCTCCAAACGACTCCAAACCAGTTCCATTGCAAAGAGCTCGTCGAGGCGATTTCGATGCAATTTGTTTCGTAATTTTTCGACCTCGTATCAAAAAGTTACACTATTTTAAACATTATACGAATTAAAAGATAATAAATTTCAATTTCTTTTTTTTTAACCTTTATCACCCAAACAAATCTCGGTCGTTCAAATTTACAATAGGAGATCTGGAGCGCGCGCATCATCTTCTCCACTACCAGGCAACAAACGCGAATACAAACCCATAGCCGTCGTCCCACCTTCAATTTTCGTGACCTCCCTTGTGCATTAGAACAAGATCACTCACCACCATTTGCAAGCACGTGCTCGCCTCCACCATTGGCCGAGGGCCGGCTGTAACCCTAGTTTAGTTTGTTTGCAATTGGAAAAAGATATCGTCCTTATATAGAAAATTCTATGAAACACTATTCATCCGAAATTTTCCGAACTCCAAATCGAGCATGCCGACTGACGTTCATAAGGTTTTACCCACGTTCCGAATACAATGGAACGTGTTTCGGGAGCTAATTCGATCGTATGTGAGAGTTACGGAAATAAACGATCAAATTTAAATCAAATCGATTTAAACCGATTTCGATGCGTTTTGGCTTGCCCCGGACAAACCGTACATCTGATTGACACGAAATTTGAAACCATACTATAATTCCACATTACGGATCCGATGAAACTAGTTTCATCGAAATCCGAGACTGTTTGAAAAATGACTATTTTCACTAGTCAATTAAATATTAAAATATTCAATTTTCACAAATTAACTTTTAATTCGATTTTAAAAGTTTACAAACATCATTCTAACTCCAATATGATCTATTATAACTTTATAAATCATTTTTAATCACATTAAATTCGGATTTCAATTATTTACTTAATTTCAAGTATTAAATTAATAATTTAATCGCCCAATTAAATCACTATACCGAAATTAAATTAATTCGACTCCTAAATCTTACTTATTAATATTTAAAATTAATTAAATATACGAATTTCAAATAACAGAAATTCTGGGTCATTATAGGAACATTCTTTGCATTTAAAGCTGTCATTTTCAATGAGAATCCATATAAACCGTATAAACCACCATAGCCACCTCCTTCTCTATCTCTTGAAGTTTAGGACAAGGTCATTCTTGAAGGGGAAGGGAGATGTAACGACCATGAATTGATTGCCATTGCCTTGTAGGAGAAAGACCACTGTTCTTGCAGGCAGAATTCAAGTGAAGGTCATTTTTGGCCCAGTTCACCAGAGAAAGGCTGGGGATCGTCTGAGTTGATGGTTGGAGGTAGCAGGAAGGTGTCAGGTGCACCAGTGGGTGAAGACATGGCCTGAGGTGGAAGTTATTTGTGTGTATCAGTGTGTGCAAGTGCACAACTGATACATGCCATTTTCAGTTTGTTGATGGTGTGTGTGTTTGTATATAAATGTAGTGTTAAGTGTTGTATCATGTTTTGGGCTTGTAAATGGGTTGAACCCTTGTCAGTTGAATCTAGTTGAAGTGTGCTAGTGGTTAGGCTGAGTCAAAGAGGCATGTGCCTGGTTATGTGTATAAATATGGTGAACAGGCAATGTACTATATGTGAGAAGAAAAATCTGAAGCGATTACATTTCATTTTCTGTTCAGCCGTTTTCCTTCTTCTTTGAGAATGCTTGTCAGTTGGTTCTTCCTTTAATTCATGTTTCTTATACTTGTTCTTAGTTAATTCCTTGTTAGATTAGAGTTAGATAAGTTCTGTTATTTTTTGTTCTTTTATATGCAATTATCATCTTCTCAATACCTTTTTTCTGCCTTATGTACATTTGCTGTTCTTGTTCACATTTCTACGTTATTCAATCATTTCCAATTCAATTGCTTAGTAAATCCTCGGTTTATCTCTCATTTTCAGTCATTTCTACCATAACTTGCTATGTTTCATTACCTGTTTAAATAAACTACCACCATATCATCTTCTTCATTATCCAAATACCACATAACATCACCAAAAATTGGTGCCATCTTCATAACAATGGCTTCAGACCTACCAGGGCCTTCCAATATGAGCTTCCCACATTAGTCGCAATATCTGCTGCAAGTTAGTGTTAAAACTTGGGTATAAATTACCAACTGAAATTTTGTATACTTCAAATATAATCGGCTGCAGTCAGTGCAAAAAAGTTCCAATGGCTAGTGCAATTAAATCAAAGAATTGAGGTGGTATTAGTTCCAAAAACAATGGTAGACTGAACTGGGAACAAAATCAACTGATGTACATCATTCAATAAATAAATTTTATCATTCAATCTTTCTTTTTTTTTGGTTACTTCATTCCATTAAATATGAGGCCTAGCTACATATATACACATATTTGTGATTTATTGAAAGAAATGAATCTTTTAATCAAAATATATTTTCATATATTATTTATATTTTTTAAGCTATAAAAGTTTGTGAGTTGGAGATATGTTAGTCAAAATCGAAAAGTATCGGTAACCACATTTAGTAACTGCTTTACAATTGATATTTTCTTTGCTAATACTCCAAAAATTAAAATATAATGTATGATTAAAAACAGGTTATATTGATAATGAATGAATATTGCTGACATGTTACAGGTGCTTTATGTACCATAAAAATCGAAAGCAATAAATACGCAAATTTAATGAGCATAAGGAGAAAGTCAAGCTTCAGCTGATATGACCTAATATTGCGACTAAAAAGTAACTTAAAAATTGGTTTACCCGAAAGTAGCCATCTCATCCCTTAATGCATAGAAGTTCCATTCCATCATCAATTAGTTGCATCATTTCATACCCATTTCTTCAGTTGATGCATAGAAGTTACTTTCCTCATCATCAATTAATTATATGGTTTTGTACCAGTCTCTTTAATTGGCAGGTGAAACAACTAAAAGGAATGAACTGAAAAATATTGTTAGTATACATGGTAAGATTCTAAGGAAAAGTCTATGATGTCAATAAATAAACAAATAAATCCACATATAGTATGGTAGCACAATCTTTCTGAAATGAAACTAAATGTTGATAATATATTTAATGTAGTTATATGCAGTAATAAATTTGCAATATCCATATATAGAAATTAATAAATCTAAATAATTAAGAATATCAAAATTAGAGTCATAATGAAACATGGCATACCTTATGTATAAATGATGCTTTATCAAGATCAAGTTCTTGGCAGGATATTTTTTAATTCAAATTTATTTTTGTGAACTAAAAATAGCACCACTTAATACTATAATAGATATGTTTACCAAGAAGACAACTTAAAAAGAAGAAAAACATTGAGTATCCTAATATATCTTTCATTTAGTCATTTTCTATATTAATAAGATCATGAATAGTTTAGGAAACAAATGAATTCGTAGTCAATCAAACGAATTGCTTTGTTAACAGAGATAATTTATGCACTAAAAGGTATAATTATAGTTACAATTTATTCCTCTACTTTATGCACTAAAAGGTATAATTATAGCCAATTTTTTTCTTAAATTTGAATAACTACGTGGTTCAAAGATGTTGGTCCATAGATTTTTTCAAGGTTTTGAGGTTTGCCCATTGGTTCGTATATGCAAGGTTATTTGATTTTCAAAACTGTAATGCTCTAAGGTCGTATATTAAACATGGTCAAATCGTGGTTAGATCGGATCTTTAAAACACTTCTTTTAAGTACTTGCTATAAAGAACTTATAGCTGCAAATAACTTTCACTCCTTACGTGATCTAAATTATCATAATTTGGAAGTAAATGATGTATAACTTTGGTATTCTTATGAAAAAAAATTACATTTATAAGACTGCTTGCACATTGCTAATAAGAAGGAAAATTCCATAATGAATCCCTCAACTTATTTAAGTTGAGGAGACAGTGAAACTACTTATTCATAACTATAGTAATACGATTCTAGGCAATTTTACCTATAAACAAATTTGCTCAATTGAAATAACAAAGGTGTTATTAATTAGCAGCAATATAATAGTTAGTCCTTGAATCCAAAAATAGAGAGAAGCCAATAACCAAAAGAACAAAAAATATAAGCTTTATAATGGTAAAAACATGTGATTATATTGATAACTAAATGATGTTGAATACTAATTTTATATTTTCACTCACCAATGGTGTCAATAACTAAACATTATAATTTGAAACGAATACAAATAGGCCTAATAAAAAAAGGAAATTAAACAATAATACATGCTGACTATATTAGTCCAAGCAAAAGAGCAAAAGTACTAAATACATACTAACATGAAGAAAGTTAAGTCTTGACCGAATCAAAGAAGCAACTAAAATAAAGCAAAATAAATAGTAAAAATAAGAAGCTGAAACTAATAATAGACATACCAAAATCAAGGTTATGCTCAATAAATAGAACCTCAGAAATGGATTGAGTCGAAGGGGAAGTTCCTAAAAAACGATTGAACAGAGTAAGAAACAGTAAAAACAAAGCAAAACAAACAACTGAAATGGCAAGGTTAGGGTTATAACATACTTGTTTAGAGAAGAGAAGCAATATACCACAAAAATATTAACCCGTGCTAATTCATCGCCTATGCGATAGCGCAGTAGGAGAGATGATTCATTTTCTAAACGACCCTTATTTAGCGTTAGGATAATTAAGATTGAGGCATAACAAAACATGCAACTATGCAAATAATTCGTTGCAATATTAGAGGAGCAAAAACGGGAGGCGGATATAAATGCGAAAAATTTGAGGAAATTGTTTTCTGCTAATGTATGGAAGTTTGGAATTTCTGAAGATTAGGGAAAGCTGGAAGATGTAATTACAATGCATACAAAGGATGAGAAAGATGCATTGAAAACATAAAAGAGGGGGAGGAAAAAGTCTATAGGATTGGTGAGAGAGAGGAACGTTTCATTGAATCATTAAATATAATTGATTGATACCAGATGGAAGACTACAAAAGTGAAAATGAAAGGTCGGAACAATTAAAGAGCTTGTAGAGGAATTCAATTTTAATATTATAGTACAGAAGACTGTTCATTTCACAAAATACTCAAGGGGCTTGTGCGCCCTTGAAATGCAACTCAGTAATAATATAATAATATAGATATTATTTTTAATAATAAAGAGTGAGAGAACGGTTCATTTGTTGAGTGATAACGAGGGAATTCAGGTCGTCAATTTCCACATACGAATACATGCATCTTCAACTTGTTAATGGCAAGCAAACAGTGCATAAATGGTTAAACAACCATCATTAAACTATATATTTATTATCATGATGTGGGATCATTACAACTTTGCATTGATATATGTCACCACTAAGTACTATGTGTGACATTAATTTACAGAGTATACTATTTTCCCTTAACTTCCAAAATAGTTTACTTTAACAAACGTAAATAAATCTAGTAAGTCTATCAATGCATGGGTTGTGTTTGGACATGTCATGTAGTCTTTCACATAGAGAGGTAGGATCCATAATTTTTCACATAGTAGAAACTTATAACTTCATTAATTCCAAAAGTCAGTTTCCGTTATAGGTTCTTCAGAAGTTTCTGGTTTATGTTAATTCTACTCAGGGACCAAACACACTGTAGATATCATATTGCATGGTATTCTATAAAACTTGACTATTTATCTGATTATACTTCTGTAATTTGCAGTGTTAACACATTGCATATATCATCTTTACAAACTTGACTTTTTATCTGACTTGTACTTCTGTAAATCGCAGGTTTGGAAAACTTAGATTGTGGATGCATTGACGGGAGGAAAGCTAAAGGAGCATGGTTTTCATGTATAGTTTTTGTTGGTTGTTTCGAATATTTCCACTCAACTAGTATTATGTATGAGTAATATTAATTTACGATGTAAGAATGGTATATCAACTATGTAAGAATGTGTTTTAAATATGATGTGTTTTTGCTATCAAAATATGTTTGTCTGTGTTTTGCTATCATATTTTATCTGTGTATTTTAAAAATATGCCGCTGTTTGAAATGTCTATTCTAATATGCAAAAATGCATAACTCAGTTAAAAGAAAAGAGTGAGTTTATATAACACTATCGAAAACGTAGCATAGCAAAATTTCAAGCGCTATATATTCAAATTATTAATAGTGGAATATTACCACCATGGAATTAGAAGAAGATATGCTATTAAAACTTATTATAGCAAAATAGAAATCAATAGAAAATTTTATGGCGGTTAAAGTAAGTTGTGGACAAATCTGATACCGCTATGGAAAATATGTAAAAACTTATTAGCTTGAAATAAATGGCTGGGTAAAACGCTATGAAAAGTTTTTCATAGTGGAAAAAGGTGCTATAAAATGTAATATAACAACGTTTAGATTAGTTCTATGATATGTTTTTGGCTATCATGTCGTTATATAGTGTCTTCTCTAACGCTATGAAAGGTTAATATAGCTTATAAAGGGCACTTTTAAAAGGTTAATTCTATGTATATAAAACGCTATGAAATTTTTTAATAGTGGTGCCTACGTGCTATAAATGTTTGATACAATAGCGTTTGGTTCAGTGTTATAAAATGTATCAGGGCTATTATAACATGTCGGTATATATCGCCTATACTAATGCTATGAAAAGATATTATAGCGTTTTTCACGTGCTAAAAGGTAAACCTTGTGTAGTGAAAATTTTGGTTTTGATTTAAGTTGTCTCATTGTCTCCAACACCTATCTAAGATGGACTTCATGATCTCTTTCATTTTTAGAATAAACCAAAATACCATCAATGAAAACCAACACAAATCTATCCAACTGATTACGAAATGTTCGATTCACAAGGTCTACAAAGAATGTAGGGGCAACAGTTAGTCCCAAAGGCATGACTAACCACTCATATAAATAGTATCTTATTCTAAACGTAGTCAATGGAATATTATCTTCAGCTACCCTTAATTGATGAAACCTTGTTACCAAATCTAGGTGTGAGAATACTCTAGCTCCACTTAACTGGTCAAACAAGTCTTCTATCCTATGTAATGGATAATGATTCTCCACAGTTACTTCATTCAACTTCTGTTAATCAATATACATCTGTAATGATCCATCCGACTTCTTTACAAATACCATGAATGCTCCCCACGTTGAACTACTCGACTTAATGAAATTTTTATGCTCAAGTTCCACTAGTTGCTTCTTCAATTCTACCATCTCTTTGGACGGCATTCTGCCCGGTGGTCTACTAACTAGTTGAGCCCCGGGAATAAGTCTATAAGGAATCCAATCACCCTTTTTGAGGGTAATTCCGTTATAGGTTCAAAAATATCGATGAACTCCCAAACATTAACACTCTATTGATCTCTTCAGCTTGATCTTCTATTGCACACGACATCAATCATGACTTCTCCTTCATAATGTCCAATGCTAGCATGACACTTTCTCCACCCCTTGGATTTCGTAAAGTGATAACTTTTTAGGCACAATAGATCCTACCGTCATTATACAGTAACAAATCCATAACCAAAATTACCCCAAACTTAAAAAGTCAAACTCATATGGGTTGCAAACAAACAAATTTCCACATAAAGAATATTAAAGGTCGGTGTACCTTAATCCGAGAGTAGCATACCCGTCGATCGAATTAACCACACATAAAGACATAACTAAATAGGTAGTATCTAACTCTAACCTATTGATTAAATATTTGGAAATAAAAGGGTATGTAGCAACAATATCATAAAGAACACCAACTGAAGTATCGGTGATCGAAATCATACCTCCTAGTACAATACCCTTTCCCTTTACATCAGTCGGTCATCCAGTTAACGGTCCTCCCAAAGCTATGCAGTTAAAGCGCTTTGCAGTTCCATAGCGGTGGAGGTGCATAAATTTATAGCGAAGATAAAGCAGGAAAATAGTGGAGGTGCAAATAACTTCTTGGATATATAACCAAATATTTAATGTTAGTTTATTATCATTCTCATATCACTTGTGTAGGAAAAAGAAATATCATTTAATCTTATATAACAAAACCGAAGAATATCATGATTTAAGCGGTCCAAATTTGATGACTACAATAGATTTCTAACATATATCAAGCACTTAGGTCTTAAAATCAGGTCTTTACCCTAACGTTATTGATTTAGTCCAAAAGAGAACTAGTCAAATCAACCTCTTTATATTAATATTGCTAAAGTGGGTGCTAAAAGCCTTGATTTAGCAGATGTAGAGGTAAGTAGCGAGGCTTAAAGCAGATCTAACGTTTAATAGTGCTATATTGAAAAGGCGTAGCAGTCAAAGGTCGATGCATGCTATAATGGGGATTTTGTGGGGCTTTAGCTGCACAGTTCTAAAGTGAAGACCTTCGCATGCCTTAACTCTAGAAAATCCTTCTTCTTATGTCGGCGTTTTCCACAGTTAAAGCATTTGACTTTGGTCGCTCAAGCCAGCTTTAGGCACTTTGTTGCATAGTGCCACTTATGCCCACAATTATAGCACGTCACTTTAGCAACATCCTTCCACTATCCTCCTTCTTGAGCCTTCCCTTTTTGCCGTTGGCCCTTCTTAAAAGAATATACTTATTTTTCCTACCAGCACGAGCCTTTTTTCCTACACTCCACATCTCAGTGTACACAATCTCATACCTTCTCCCTATGTCTACCACTTCATTGAATGGAAGTGCTAGATGAACCATTGTTCTATCACTCAACTTGGCCTCAACCCCGAAAATAAACTTCTCCACCATTTTCCTTAGTGTTCTAATCATATTAGCCTCATACTTAGACAAGGTATTAAATTTTTTCACATACTTTGACATAGTCATACTCCCTAGTTGCAATTCAACAAACTCCCTGAACATCGTTGATAGCCCCATACTTGGTAGTTTTCTATTGGTTAATATAACTAAAGTCAAACTAAAAATATCGATGCGATAATATTAAACAATTCTCTCGACTTGAGAATACTATTGAGCTTCACTGTGGAAACTCTAGTTTGATTATAGTTTCGAGGCACAATGTTCATCGAATGACTATAGTCGGATCATGTGGAAGTGTTGAAAGTGAAATACTATTCAATAGAGAATTCGTCTCCACGGTTATATAGGATTACTATCACAGTCAACTGAAGTCAACTCAATATCAAGTCTCTAGCTATAGAAGTTCAGTTAAGAATATGTGTTATTATTAAACCAAGCACTTTGTGTTTGGACTATAAAGTTAAATTTGGATAATATTGGAATTTTGATCATTACCAAATTCCACAAGTCCTAATATGATATAGTTTTGACGAAGAGAATTGGTGTAAATAAGTGTCACTGCTGGATAACGCTTAAAATAAGAAAATTTTGATTTTACCAAAGTTATGTAAGAAAAAAAATTGGCCATAATGTCATACCACTAGCCAATGTGATGTGTGAATGTTAATATTCGAATTGTTGAATATTAGTCGCTGACCGAATTTGCACCTGAGAGTCACACAATCAAAATGTTGAATACTCTAATTACCACCCGATTTGATTGTTATAAATTAATTAAAATAATTAATATAAAAGTTGTGTAAACACGTATCGATATACGTTATCGATGTACGTTTAAATTTGGTTTACATGTATATTATTTAATCGGGTTTGAAATGAGATGGAGGCCCGTATATGGGGCAGTTGTGGCCGACCATACATGTTGGTAAAATAGGGTTGAATTTGATTTAAATGGAGTTTGAAATGGCAGAGAGATTTGTGGATCTATATCCACTTTTTGCTCCTTATTTTCTCTTTTATTTAAACTCCCTAAACCCCTTATTTGCATGACTTTTTTCTTGCTCTTCTTCACACCATCCTTTGGTCGAAAAATCCACTCCACCTTCTCCTCCATTGATTTAAGCATCAAAAACACAAATTTAAATAAAAATGGGACAATGGTGTGTAATGCTTTCGGTTTAATAGCTCTCTTTGGAAGGATTTGAATTTTGATTCAGAGTCAACTGATTCGGCATTCGAGGTGTATTCTCTAAGATCCAAAGTGGCAATTTTTTTTGAAATTTACCCATTTAAACCACTGCTTGTTGGCCAAGATCCGTAGTCCAGCAGTAATCCTTCATAGCTTATTTGAAACAAAAACAAATTGGGGAAAATAAACCTGGTTCTCATTTATTCCGATCATGGGATAACCATGCACGATCCAAATCCTCTGTTGTGACTAGATACATCCACCATAGCTGGTGGTCGCTTCTGCTGCACTACTGCGGTTTATGCCATGATAATCTGAAACTTGACAGAATACTGCAAAAGATTACTACAAACTTGCTCCTCTATCAAATCTTGCATATGTCTGCATTCATTCGTCTCGTATCCATTCAACACATGGAAATGGAAATATTTTCCAGCTTCCTCTACCAATCCATAGGTTCTTTCTTAATGGGTTTCTTGTAGTTAATCTGTCCTCTGGTATTAAGATAGATCCTCTCTAGGGTATCAATCAAATCAGTATAGGAGGAAAACTTCAGTTCCCTCTTCTCTTGCTTCGTGCTTCGAAGCCATCATCAACATTCCCTTTTTTCTTTTATCTTTTTAGATCCGGCCTTGGATGGTCCTCGGCTCTCTATAGCATTCACTTCACCATTCCCAGCTTTCGCGTGCTCTTGCTGTAAGTACATTTCGGCTTGATGATAGAAATCTTTCGGATCCATCGACGCATCTCTTTCCGAAGCCTTCTTAAAATCAGTCTTATAGCAACTCCGGAAACCACCGCCAAAATAACAATTGACGGGTCTGGTTTCTGCACTATAGCAGCTACTATGTTGAATCTAGTCAATTAACTCCGCAAAGTTTAACCTTTCCTCTGCTTTACGCTCGAAATCATCATCACACTCCTTGGTCGAACGATATGAACTCTAAACCAGTTCATAAACCTTTCTATTAATTTGATCCACATGTTGATGGATCCATTATCCAATTGGCGAAACCACATGCAGCCAATCAGTCGAAAATGATAGGAAATGCCAACCCATCACTTCCTAGGAGGATGGTTCCAACTTGTTTCACTTCATTTCCTTGTACATCTGCTTTGCCTCTGATCTTCGATTCTGATTTCCAGTTACTCTGACTACTCTTTGCCATTCCATCCTTTGGAAGAATCCATTTATCATCTCTGCTTATAGAGCCCTCAATCTCTCTCGCATTCTTATTGCCATCCTTTCTTTCTCCTCTTTAGTCAGATAGATAGAAGGTAGATGTGAACTGTAGGACACCTCGAGGTTGCCCTATGTTCTTGTGGACTTCCTTTAGCTAAAGCTTTCCTTGTAGATAGTCTCTTCATCTTCTCCAAATCAGATCTGAATCTCGTTCTCAGTGAAAGAACCAACATTTTTGCATGCAAAATTGGCACAACACTCCAATATCACTCAAAAACGAATTAAATAAGTGTAAAAATGATAAAAATCAATAGAAAAGACACAAGATTTTATAGTTGTTCGACAAAATCTTTGATCTACATTCACTTAGTTGTTTTTGTTGATGAATTTCTCTGGAATACACACTTTTAATCGATTTTGAATTACAATCAAGTAGATGTCGATTTTTCATAAAAAGGTTAAAGGAAAAGGAAGAAGATCCAAAAGTTTCCTCTAGTCGATGAAGGCTTGCAATACAAAAATCGCCATATCAGGTTTGAACGATCAAATTTCTTTAGATTTGAAGTTCTAACCATGAAGAATGAGCCAAATCATACGTTTTCCAGAAGTCAAACATGTGTCGATGCCAACTTATTTGGACCTCTCGGTACCAACCTATTTTGGACCTTTTGATACCAGCCTATTTGGACCTCTCGGTATCGACCTGTTTTGGATCTCTCGGTACCAACCTGTTTGGACCTCTCGGTACCAACATATTTTGCATTTACGAAGCTTTAGCCAAATCATTGATTTATTCAACCTTGATATCTTCCAAGCAACTTGACTCAATCCTTCATCATTTTGTAGTCCAATTTCTTTGATATAAGTCAATTCCAAGACAGTAGTTAGCTTGTTGGAAATAGTCATGTAGTCAATTTATTGCCACACAGACCTTATTCTTATGACTTAATATGGGAGTTAGACATGTTAAATTGACACTCGAGCCTTTATCTTAATTTTCTCATTTTCATTATGAACGAACAATTAGGTTGCCACAAAGGTCTTACACCTCCATTATCGGATATAATGTCCTACTTAGACAATTGGTTGCCGCTAAGGCCTTTTATCAACGTTACCGAATACTATGTCGTGTTTAGACATATGGTTTCCACTAAGGCCTTACACCAATGTTACCAAATACAATGTCATGTTTAGACATATGGCTGCCAGTAAGGCCTTACAAATACGTTACCGAAAATAATGTTTGGTTTAGACATATGGTTTCCATTAAGGCCTTACACCAATATTACCAAGTACGATGTCGTGTTTTGACATATGGTTACCACTAAGGCCTTACACCACATTTATTATTTTAAATTATACTGCTTATCATTTCTTAACTTTATTAAGCTTAAATTTTTTTTTAAATTAGTTACCACATTTTAACTTATTATTATTTACTTAGGAAATTTCATTAACCTTAGTTATCGTAAGCCTCATTTTACTTTTAGCTATTGATTGCCGAAAAATTGAGCAACCGTATGCCCAAGCCTAAAGTATCGAAGGTCGAGCTATCAGATGCCAATTTATCGCATGTTAAGCTATCGCAACTCAAAATATAAGGCTATTAAAACTTGAGCCCTAAGAGCTATCACATGTCATAAACTTAAGCTATTGAAAATTGAGCTTGTCATTTGCAGAATAACGGATCTTAAGGCAAATTTAACACTAGAGGGGGGTGAATAATGTTTTCTAACCTATGTAAATTCTTTTAAAATTCTTTTAAGATTAAAATCAATTCACAGATTAACAACACAAATTTATACTAACAATTAGTCACATATGCAATTCTATAACTCATTACATTGCCTTGTGTCGAGACGAGATACATATTATTTCAAATGTATTTAGGTATTGAAACATACTAGTGTTGATCCAAAGTAGTGTATATAAGAGATCGCTTCTTCCATTCCCATTGATCCGAGCAATCAGACGATAAACTCCTTCTGATATTTTGGTCACTGGAGCTAGGGCATTACAGTGTTATAGTCTCCCTCCTTATAAGATTTTGTCCTCGATATTCATACAATATAGAATAATGGCCACCACCATCAACTCAATGTACACGCAAGTACAACAATTGCACCAGAATCATAATCAGCAATTGTAATGTATCAGTACCACTATTAACATATAATGATATCATATCACAAATCATACTAGTGTCGCTACTAGTTTATACAACGAAATATACATGTCCAATCATACGTGATAAAAAAATTCAGGATAGATATTCCTAATCTTATCCTCTACCTACCTGGTACAATCATCTACATCGTCACTCCTATGGATGCGAACAAGTTTAATAACTTTGTTCCTCAATTTTTTCATGTCTCGACAAACTATCCCTTCGGTCGTTTGACATAAGTCAAATTAGTTCCACATACAAGTCCTCAACTACCCTCGGTTCTACTACCGAATTTGCGTCATGCACGCATTTTCTCAAATATGATATGAAAAAAATTATGAACACCCGCAAAACTATTTAGTAACTCGACTCTATATGCGATTTGACTAATCCTCTCAACCATTACATACATATCTAGGCATTAATTTCCTCGCCTTCCCAAAGTGCATAGCACCTTGCATCGGTGAAAATTTCACGAACACATGATCTTCCATTGCAAACTCTAGTACTTTTCTCCTCTTGTCGGCGTAACTATTTTTCCTTGACTATGTTGCCTTCATTCGAATCAATTTAAATTCTCAATAGCAGTCCTTACCAAGTCGGGTCCTAACACGAGTCTATCTCTTATGTCCAACCAATAAATGAATGACTTACAACGTGTACCATAAAGCGCCTTAAATACTCAACCTGTAACTATTGTTGTAAGCAAACTCTACTAAGTGCACATGATATTCCCAAGATCATCTGAAGTTTAAAACAAGTGCCCTCAACAAATCCTCTAATACATGATTCACTCTTTATGTTTTGACCATCTGTCTATGGGTGATAAGACATACTCTATTTTAATTCTATACTCAATGTACTCTTCAAAATTTTCCAAATCTCACTAGTGAACAATGGTCTCTATCACCAATGGTACTACTTAGAATCCTATACCGTCTCACAACATTCTTCATGTACGGCTTTGCTAAACTGGTTATCGTCCTTGTTGTCTTAATTTGTATAAAATAGGCACTCTTAGTAAATTTTTTGAATATTACCTAAATGTTATCATTTTCCATTTTTGACCTTGGTAACCCATCTATAAAATCCATGGATACTAAATCCCACTTCAAAGTCAGTACTTCCAATAGTTAAAGTAAACCGCTTGGCTTTTGATGCTCAGCTTTTGCTTGCTTACATGTAAAACACCACTTCCCACATTCTCTGACATCTCTTTTCATCCCTGTCCAAAAGAATACTCGCTTTAAGTCACGATACATCTCCGTGCCCCCGGGATGAATTGCAAACTTAGACCGATGACTTTCTTCCAAGACCCCCTTTCGACTATCTACATTCAGAACACATAGTCTTCCTTTCTTCGTAAGCTATCCTTTCGAGCCTATCTTGAATCCTTGCAAATCATCAACTTCAACACCCATCTCTAATTTCCTAATTCTTTTAGCTAACAATTATTCATTTCTTTACCTTGCTGTAATTCTTTCTATAAGTGTTGGATCTATTTCCAAACTTGTTTAAACTCTCGAATCTCGACTTGATCCTGGACCCATTCTATAATGCACCCTATAAGACGCTAATGTCTCTAACGTTTTTCACTTCCCAATCATAGCTAACAGTCCATTCTGCTACTTTCTAGTAAAAGCATCTACAACATTGTTCTCCTTTCATGGCGTATACTATATATCAAATTCATTTGCTACCAATAATTCTAACCACCTCTGTTGCCTCATATTTAATTCCTATCGAGTTAAGAGACTTATGGTCCGTATACAACTCGAACGTTCTCTCAAAATATAATATCTCTAAATCTTCAAGCAAATACTATCACTGTCAGCTCCAAGCCATGAGTTTAATATCTAACTTCATGCCTCTCAACTGCCTTGATGCGTAAGCCATCACTCGCGCTTATCGCATCAGTACCGCATGCAATCCTGCTCCACAAGCATTGGTATACATCAGAAACATGTTCCACTTTATGTATAATCAAGATAAGAGCATTTGTCAACAAATTCTTCAATTCTTCAAAAAAAACCCTACGCACTGCCAGTCCACACGAACTTCTCATTCTTCCTAGTCGACTTAGTCAAAGGTGCTACTATATGTGAGAAACCTTTAATAAACCTACGGTATTAGCCAACCAATCCCATGAAACTTCTCATCTGTGACCGTCTCCAGTTTCTTCCAACTGTTAATGGTGTTTATCTTCGATAGATCCACTAATAATTCACATTTTGTTCATTCTTTTCTCTTTTATTTAAACTCCCTTAACCCCTTATTTGCATGACTTTTTTCTTGCTCTCCTTCACACCATCCTCTGTTTGAAAACTCCACTTCTCCTCCTCCTCCATTGGTTCAAGCATCAAAAACACAAATTTAAATAAGAACGGGACAATGGTGCGTAATGCTTTTAGTTTGGTAGCTCTCTTTGGAAGGATTTGAATTCAGATTCAGAGTCAACTAATTCGGCATGCCAGGTGTATTCTCTAAGATCTAAAATGGTAAATTTTTTAAAATTTACCCATTTATCCTACTGTGTGCTGGCCTAGATCCATAGCCCGGTAGTAATCCTTCATAGCTTATTTGAAATAGAAACAAAGTGCAAAAAATAACCTAGTTCTCATCCATTCCGATCATGGGATAGCCATGCATGATCAAATCCTCTACTATGACCGGACACATCCGTCACAGTTGGCGGTCGCTGTACTGACCCACTTTTTTATCATCGAAAGTTGACATCAAACACAACCACGATATTCAAATACCGAACATCCAATCGTCAGAAAGGCAGATTGTTAGGGTAAAACAAAAGGAAAAGAAACAAAGAATAGGGGAAATAGAATCTCACAGCGGAAACGACAATATATAATATAACAAAGACAGTATAAATTGTCACTCTAAAAATACAGAGTACATCAGAGTTAAAAGCGAACCTTATCAGCTGGACAGTTATAAAAATCCCAACGTTACAATTGCTGAAAAGAATATCATATACTACAGCGAAAAATAAAATACTACGATAGGTGAACGTCTAGCTCTTCTCTAAGAACTCCATATCAGCAAAGCCAACTTGGGAAAATACTCGGTCCAACCAGAGCATTATAATAAAATAACACTCGGATCAGTCTGGAAAACCAGCGTAGAAAACTCAAGTAATATGATGAACATATAAAAATTTGTGAGACCACGCCGTTAAACGCGGAATGGGTTTTTTTACCTCACAGGAAAAAAAATCCTTTCAGGAAAGAGTGGAAATAAACACCAGAAAAACAAATCCAAATATAAAGGATGGGTAATAGTAAGAACAAATCCCATACTTAAGGATTGGGCATAAATAATATAAAGGGTGGGTAACCGTAAGAACAAATCCCATACCTAAGGAATGGGCATAAATAACATAAAAATCCAGACTTGAAAGAATGAAAATAATCCGAAAAAAATCCAAACTGGAAAGACTGGAAAGATAAAGTAAAACTTAAGCTTAAAAGAATGGACAAACAAGTTCATAATCCAAACTCAAAGGATGGATGCAAATAATTAAATGTCGAGAAGGACTCTTGTCACTTCTCGATGGAATTAAGGAAACAATTCAAAGATTTGAATTAAAAACAAGGAAAGCAATTTTCCAACAATGACAAGGAGGGTGCACCACCCTTACCAAAAGTATACCTCTAGAAATATACTTGAGAACTACGATGGCTTTCGAAAACCTCCAAGCCGAACCCCACCAACTGTTACCGAGTATCCGAGTATTTCACATTTCAATGCGCACAATCGAATACAATCTACGGTGGATGTGAAAATACCATAATGGGAGCAATCCTACATAACTTGACCCTCACTTGCTCTTTGGGTTTAGTAATTTCCAACAAAGGATATCAAAGCTCAAATGAGCAACACATTGTCTTAGAGTGACGAAATATAAAGAAGATAGCAGAATCGATATCGATAGTCGATAAATCAACTATTGGAAATAACAAAGTGATTTGTGTATGGGAATTAAATCGTATACGCTTACCACCAATAAATGAATCGAACTTTTAGAACATTTGATTCACACTTGGGCCTGATTTTCACATTTCAAATATTGTAAAACATTTTAAAAACACTCTTTGAAATATTCGTTTAAAAGGACAAATTATAATACTAAGTGTATTAAAACAAGGGTTAGATATAAATGTCATTAAAACATTGCTTACTATAAACACAAAACAAATTTACACTTAGTTTTATTTTTAAACAATCCCATATAAAGGATTTTCTCATTTACAAACTATCATTTATAAATTTTTAAAACAATATTAATTATCCCGAAGATAATTAATCATATTTATAATCTCTTTTAATAAACCAATTAATTATCTTTAAAATGCCTTTGTTAAATTAGTTTATTAAATTTGAAATATTAAATCAGTTAATAACTTTTAAACACTTTTACTAAACTAATTAATTTACTTTAAACTCTTTTATTAAATCAATCAATTAACTTTTAAAACACCATTAATTAAAATTATTAAGTAAATCCAAATATCGTTATCTAAATGGATTAATTAAATTCAAACATCATTAATTAAAATTATTAACTAGATTCAAATATCATTAATTAAAATAATTAATTAAATTTAAACATCATTAATTATAATGATTAATTAATTTTAAATATCATTAATTAGAATAATTAATTAACCTCAAACATTGTTAATTAAAATGATTAATTAAATCAAATATCATTAATTAAAATGATTAATTACTTTTAAACATCATTAATTGAAATGATTAATTAATTTCAAATATCATTAATTAGAATAATTAATTAACCTCAAAACACATTAATTAAAATAATCAATTAATTTCAAATATCATTAATTAAAATGATCTATTAACGTTTGTGAAAATACAAACTCAAGTCAATATATACAAAACTTTATGTAATGATAAGTGATAGTATAGCGAAAATTACTATAACAACATTTAAAAAATTGAAATAGAATGTCACAATTATTTTCAACCAAACAACAATATAAGCAACGCAAGGATGTAAATAAATTAATATCGGCGAGAAACCTCCTTAGGTCTCTCTACAAATGTTCCCTGCAAAAATAATGGTTACGAACAACATAAATATTTATATGGGTTCACTACAAATTAGATAATATGTCATCCATTTTCCAAAAAGGGAATCCAACCAAATAATTAATCAAACAACAATATACTAACAGCCAAGCTTACAACAATAATCTATAGCATTACATATATTATATAGTTTATTTAGAGGTGAGTTTACTTATCGAGATTCGAGTTACCGTCGAAGCATTCCAGTTTAAACTAAAATCAAATGAACATTTGATTTTAGTACAAAATTTTACAAGCTCCAAGTCTAACGAATCCAATTCCATTGCGTAGCTAATGATGATACGAGTACAATGCAACTCACCACTTCAAATCCGACCTTGTATGAAATAGTTATTCAATATATAAGAATTTGGATTAAATTAATAATTAATTTAAAAATTAATCATCATTAACCTTAATTACCCTAATCGCAAATCACGACCCCTAATCCATCTTCCTCATTTAAAACCCAGGCCGCGAATATCATCTCCTCGACGCCTCTAATCTTTCGCTTGTTGCCGCCACCATGGTCCATCTCTGACCGCCGCTCCTTCACCGTAGGTAGCCCTGACCTCCAGCATCCCTACGCCACCGACATTTCCCCCCAACTCGTCGCCATCGCCGAGAAAATGGCTAAAAACCCTAACTCCGTCCATCTCAGATCTGCACCGCCATGGGTCGATCCACGACAATCCGACAATACATCTCCTACATCTCGCCAAGCCGAACATTTTTCATGTTAAGACCCTCGCTTGAATAGGCCCCTATCACCGTGGTTGGTATGGGCTGTTAGATTTAGGGTATTAGATTTAGGCGGCTAGGATTTTTGAGCAAAGGAGAGAAAGTGAAGTTCCTTTTATAGAAAGTTTTCTGACACTATTCACTTCCCTGAAATTTCAAACTCCAAACGAGACATGCTCACTGGCGTTCCTACCTAATATCCCTATTTTGAACATAATGGAACTATTATTGGGACCTAATTCCATCATATACAGAAGTTGGGTTTTTTAAAATTCAATTATATTATTTTAATTATCTAAAATTAATCATTACACGTTTCGAGCTCGCATGATCATATAGTACGTCCGATCATCATGAAACTTGTCGGCCTACAACAATTTATTATTTCGAATTCAATGGCGCTAGTTTCGTAAAAATCCAAGACAGTACCCTGAAATGATAATTTCACACATTTTAAATATCATTTATATTTTTTGATCACATTATCGATATTTATCCGAACTATTTATTATTATACGTAAATTTGCAAATTGAATTCATCAATATTATTTATTAATTAAAGGAGTTAAATAAAACTATTAAATACATCTAATTAGTATTTAATTCACAATTCAAATATTTAAATAATCACTATATTTGAATTCAAGTTATTAAATTCCAAAACCTAATTATATAAACATTTAAAATTAGTTAAATATTTAAAATTCAGTGATCAAATTTCTGGGATATTACATTCTCCCCCTAATTGAATTTCATCCCCGAAATTTCCAAAGGAAGAAAATGTCCCAAACCCTTAAGATTTCAAAAACAATAAATCAAAATGGGTTATTAAGTTGTTACTTAATTAATTCCCAAATATTATGGAAAATTTCGGCAGCACTACCTTTGCACGGCTCGATCAGAAAAACTGCAAATCGCCTCTACGGCATCTAAACTAACAAAAGCGAAGTGGCCTCCCATATCTGGGACATAAAACCATCAACCAATTTCAATTTCTAAATCTACCACGTATCATTTTGCATTTGATTTATATTTTTGCAAGCAACTTATTATCTCAATGCAAATGCAGGTACATAAGAAGTCAAATATAAATCTCTTGATTTCCTGTACTTACATAATCCAAAAGAGAATCAGACTGACAAAAGAGCAATACACTAGCTATTTCTATCATAAGTTCAAACAGTATAAACAATATCTCATTCATAGGCAAAAGACTATATGTGCAACTTATAATAATGAGGCAACTCTACATGCAAAAATTAGCATGATATAAATCTACATGCAACTCCAATGAATAAAGCTACATGCAATAAAAAGTATGGAAATTATCTTGAAATAAAATACTATGCATTCAATCATTTCAAAAGATAAATGTAACGGCCTGGAAATTCGAACAATTAATCTTCGTATATCTCAACTTTTGAAAAATGATTAAATATTGAAAATATGATTTTTTTTTAACCTTATTAAACAATTTTTAATTAATAATTAATGTTAGAAAACTTGTTTTTGAAATGTGTTTATAAAAATATATTCTTTGGAGAAATACTGAAAATGTGATCGAAAAACGATTTGTTAAAAATCAATATTTTATTAAATAAAAGTTATGGGAATAATTCCACTCATATAGGATGTCATATGAACACATTAAAAAGAGCTTAAAACCTCTTATATCTAATGGTAATCAAATAACTTAAATGCTTCTAGAAGGAAGGACTAAAGTACCCTTGATTTAAGGAGCAAAAGGTGGAGTGAATTATGGATGTTATGGTATGTAAGAGCATGGTTGCCCATGACTTCTTGGCTGGCTATTTAAGGGCATGGAAGGTCATTTTACTACTTACTAAAGCCTATAAATAAGCACCCATAGTCCACTTAAGGAGTTACCAATTCACTTGAAAAAGTTTCGCTCATTTTCACCCTTATCTCTTCACAAACTTCTCTAATTTAGAGAAACTCTCTCCAAACTTCTCCAAACTCATGCTATCATCGTAATATAACATATAACATCATTCCATCACCACAAAATGAAAAGAACTGAAGCCATTCTCTTAAAACCCACAAGGGTCGTGAGCTTCTAGGCTTTATTTGCCTAGGCCAAGCCCATTTGCTTTCTCCATCTCCTCTTGGTCGTGCTTACCTATGGTTACCTTCCTCTTATTTGTGTGCTTGGGTTGTGGGTAGGAAGGTTATTGCGTTATTGCAAAGTAGAGGTTGAAAAGAGCTAGCTTGATTTGGTTGAAAAGTGAGTTATATCACTCACAAAAATAAAAACCATTAACTTATCATATGAGATAATATTGCTTGATAATGTTGCTTGCTATAAACTATGGTAATATTCCCTAACTATGTAAACTTATGACCCTTGATTATATGCTTCAAAAAGTATGTAATTTGCTAAAGTAGTTGCCTTATGAACCTTTGAAATGTGTATTTTTAAATTAAGCGAATGTTTAAAATCGACATGTTGACTAGTATATATGTTAATACACGTTTAGTAGTGATATGGTTTGACTTTGGAATCATATATGTGTATAAATTAGAATGACACTAAACATTGAATTAATTACAGAATTGTCCGTATAGCGATAATCGTTATAAATGCACTTTGAAATCCCATCCTTTATCTCACTTTTTGAACTCCATATTTCAATTATTTTCAAGTATAATGTTTTATATACTTACAGTAATATAAAAGCTAGTAATAAATGAAGTTTTATATCCATGTATTTATAAAATAAAGCTAGTGAAGTTATGGTCCATATAGTGATAGTCACCATGGATGCAGTTTTGAGAAATTAGTTTTTAGCAAAGTTTAAATTATTGGTAAATTGGATATTTTATGAAATATTTTCAAGGTAGTTTTTATAAAAGATAAATAAGTATTTTCAAGGAAGTAAAAAGTTTAAATATGTTTTAAAATAATTATATTAAGTTTTAAAGAGAAGGTTATTTCTATTTGATATATACATAACTTGTTTATTTATAAATATAATAAAGGTTTTCAAAAATCAATATTAAGTAACTATTTTTAAAATATTATTTCCTATAACTATTTATATCTTATGTATAAGTAATTTAAAGGTATTTTATTTATATATAAGTTTATAAAACCATTTTTAACTAATTTATTAAAATAAGAACTTTTACACACTTTCTTCCTTAACTTATTTTAAATTCTATTTCCTTATTGAATAAAACTACGATATATAAATCATTTTAAAAAAGAGTTTAAAATCTATTTATACAAATAATTTCAAAGAACTTTTTATTTAAAAGAAGAGATGATAAGTAACAACTATGTAATGACATTAATTTGATTATTTATGGAATGTTAGTATTACTATGCTTAACAATAAAAGTCATATGAGTAAGCTTCCCTATTTGTGAGAGTCAAAACTGATGTTTAGGTAGGGACAGAGCAATAGAGCTCTAAACTATCAACGTCCTTCTAGGTCGAGGAACAGTTAAGTAGAAATGTTGGAAACGAGTTAAGTACACGAACCTTGATTTCCATAAGTAGATGCTTGAGATTCGATAGTCGATTAGTCGACTACCTAACTTGACCAAACTTAACTTAGGAAGTATACGAAATGCTTCGTGGATTTATACCAATGAGAACCCCAAGGGAGGAGCATTGGTACAAAACACTTCTAGCTTTCGATTACTTCTAAAAGAACCGGAATTGAGTTAACCAGGAATTCATCGATTGTTTTTGGAGAGTCGGGGACCAGTAAGTGTTTTACTTGCTGAATACCACTTCAAAACTACTATATGGGTTCGATGTGATGGAAGTGGAATGATAAAGACTGCGTGTGGTTTGAAATCTGTGTAGATAATGGAATCCATGTGGGATTCATGATTAGATCGAGTATTGAAGTCTCGTATGGAAGGTGTCGAACGTATCTTGGACAACGGAAAAAAGACTAAAGATAGAGTAGATGCACAATCCAGAGGTTTTGCTAACCCAGAGGGGCGCCTTAACTCCATTATCGAGAGTATGCATATCGATATGTTGCTAGCAGGAGTTGGTGGTGCTTAGGTTCCACGTGGTTCAGGTTCGCTCATTCGGGCATGGGCCAGTTGTGTTTACCTTATGGTATATTTTATCGAAAGATATGCGACGCTAGAAATGTAGTTTCTAATCCTTGTCATGGAGATCCACTTCAGTTTTTAAGATGAAGGCATCTCTGCTTAAAATCCATATACGAACGTACCTTAGCGGTTTTGAAATGTACTCTAATATGTTTTGGTGTGACAAATGTAAGCATCGCAGCTATTTTCATATTTATATCACACACCTTAGACATTATCTACACTATCACCTAATGTAAGTATCAATTGTGTTGGTTCTTTCGAGGGAAACCAATCTGGTAACTCGGTTGGTCTCGGAAGTATTGCTATGTGTTTATACGCTTTTCTGAGTTTCTCATACCAGACTTATGTATGACACATGGCGTTTCTTTTCCCAAAACTCCTTGTTTGCTCTTTCGAGTAGATTGAGTAAAGGAGGTCTTAAGGTTGGATGTTTCAAGCTTACAGAGACAGGTTGGATATTTTCACCTATCTGTATACCTAACTATTTTCATTTCCATTCACTATTATGTATGTATTCAGCATTGTAAGGATAGGCAGCTATAACTGTCCAGACTAATGGTAGTACTTAGTCGCTTTTGTAACTCTGAGATTTATGTATGTTGGAGTAACTCTTTGTACTACACTTTTGGTATATTATATATTATCATTCCATATATAAGATTCTAACAATTTGTTCTTTCATGTTCCGTTTCTATTTTTATTTTTTTACCTTAACTTTTCGTCTTCTCGGTACTTGGGTTCTCGACATACGAATACCGTGGATGTATTAGTGTCGACCTACCGGAGGATTGAGAAGGCGATTATTACATTTTGGTATCAGAGCCCGAGGTTAAGCGAACACCTTGGTTTTGGTTGGGTATGGCTCATTAGAGATAGGGTAAGTGATACCATAGAATGAGTCGAGAGTGTTATACTTATGAGAGCGCATTTGTTTATTGTAAAATTAGACTTTTAAAATGTTTTCTTAAAAGTATTCTCTTCCTAATAACCCCTTTTTTCAATATCAACTCCTTCTTTGAATTAATTATTTCTTAATAATCCATTCTTTGTAATTCATATATCCTTTCTTTGATATAAGTCTATCTTGAAGTATTCTAAAGATGTTTTGCAAAATTCAGGTAGCAAACTATGAATACTCATGCTGCAACTGGTAGAGGTGGTAGAGGTCGTAAAGCAAGTACCGTCACCAATGGCGGGAATTAGGCTCCAAGGAATGCTGATCCCATAACTGAACCTATGGAGAAAGTGGTTGAGGAAGCAGTGCAAGTTCAGCCCCCAATAAACTTTGCTTCGCTTTATAGAGATTTTGAGAGGTTGGTTGGTCAGAGGTTCAGCAGGACTGAGTCGATTGTTGAAGTTCAGACTTGGTTGAGGTTATGTGAGAGGATTTTTGGAGACTTGGAGTTGGGTGATGCTATAAAGCGTCGTTTGGCTTCTCGTCATCTTTCTGAAGTGCCATGGACTGATGGAGTTCAATTACTATGGATGTTCCAGAAAATGACTTCTCTTGGGCCCAATTTAAGGAAGAATCTGAGAGGAAGTTTGTACCGAAGGCAGGGAAGACCTTGTTGTTTAGAAGTTTCTTGGATTTGAAGCAAGGTACTATGAAGGTGGCAGATTATGAGAATAAGTTTAACATGTTGTCTCATATTGATCCTGGTATGATAGATACGCCTTTGAAGAAGAGCAAAATGTTTATAGTTGGTATGTGTCCCGAGTTTAAGCAGGATATGACTAATCATCTCATGGGGTCGTTTGTTGATTTGGTGAATATGGGCTTGAGGTTTGGGAGCTTGGCATCAAAACCTATTGTTTCTACAACAATGCCTATTATTTCTGCAATAGCTAAAGATAAGAAGTGCAATATTCAGGAGAAGAGGGCCAAGTTTATTTGCCACAAGTGTGGAGGGATGGGCCATTATGCTAATCAGTGTAGGTCAGGTGGAGGAAGGCAGATGGTTAAAGCACCAATAGTGAAAACTCCTCGGTTTACCCTGAAAGGTTGTTATGCTTGCCATTAGATTAGTCATATTACCAGAGATTGTCCTTTACTCAAGAAGGGAGAGCAGCCTAGAGTCTTTGTTGTTACAAATACACCTTCCACTTCAGTAGCAGCTAAGGGAAAGCAAGTTTTGGAAGGTATTCTATCTATTTATGGCATTCCTATTTGTGTCTTGTTTGATAATGGTTCTTCTCATAGCTTTATTTCTAGAAACCTTGTTGATAGACTTGGTTTGAAATCGGTTATGGTTTATATTCCCATTTGTGTGTCGAACCCTGTATTGGGCTCGGCAAATCTTAGCATGTTATGTGAAGGGGTTCTGATTTCTTGTTTCGATCGACTGCTTCCATGCGATATGTTCGTTCTTGGTTTTCTTGGTTTTAATGTTATTTTTGGGGATGGATTAGCTGTCCCATAATCATGCCATCTTGGATTGTGAGAAATGGACTTTGGCGATGAAGAAGGGAATTGAAGATATTATATTATCTTGTGAAAATCCTAGTTCTCGTATGAGCAGTTTTTTGTATTCTTTCGATGTGTCGGATAAGGACTTATACTCCATTTCGATTGTTTGGGAATTCTCTGATGTATTCGAGGAGGTCTCTGGTTTACCTCCCCATCGTGAAATCGAGTTTTGAATTGATTTGGTTTCTGGTGATAAGCCTATTGTATTGCTTATTCGTAGGTTATGTTCGAAGGAGAAGTTGGAGTTAGCCATGCATATTAGTGACTTTCTACGAAAAGGTCTTATCTGACCTAGCTGTTCGAGTTAAGCCCATTGTATTAGCCACTAAGTCCGACGGTACCTTAAAACTCTATGTCGATTACCACGAGCTTAATAAGCAGACTATTCGGAACAAGTATCCTTTGCTTAGAATCAATGACTTATTTGATCAACTCCATGGAGCTCGTGTATTCTCTCAGCTCAACCTTGCTACAGGTTTTCATCAGTTAAGGGTAGCAAAGAAAAGTGTACCCTTGATAGCTTTTCATTCCGATCGATTGTATGAGTGGTTGGTTATGTTGTCTACTTTAACCAATGCTCCAACTTATTCGTTGACTTTACGGATCGTGTCTTTCAAGATGTCTTAAACAAATTCGTGCTTGTTTTTATTGATGATATTCTAGTTTATTCCAAGACCGAGAAGGAGAATTCACGGCATTTGAGGATTGTATTAAAGACATTGAGAGAACATGTTCTTAAGGCTAAGTTCTCAAAATGTCATTTCTGGTGGTCGGAGGTTAGGTTCTTGGAGCATGTTGTTTCCGGGGATGGTATTTCTATTGATTCGGCGAAGGTTACTGCTGTTTAGGATTGGAAGAGAACTGAAGGTGTAATGGAAATTAGAAGCTTATTTGATTTGGCTGGTTATTATCAGAGGTTCGTTCAGTATTTTTCCAAGATTGCTTCACCACTTACAACTTTAACAAAGAAAGATGTCAAATTCGTTTGGACGGAAAAATACGAAGTTGCATTTAGTGAGTTAAAGGAGAAGTCGACTAGTTCCCCTGTTCTAACTATTCCGAACAAAGGTGAAGGTCTTACTGTTTATACTGATGCTTGTGGAATAGGTTTGGGTGCTGTGTTGATGCAGCATGGGAAGGTAGTTGCTTATGTTTGCAGACAGCTGAAGCTGCATGAGACTAGATATGCGACCCATGATTTAGAGCTTTTGGCGGTAGTTTTTGCATCGAAGATGTGGAGCCATCATTTGTTGGGTGAGAAGTTTGAGTTTTATTCAGATCATAAATGTTTGAAGTATCTTTTTACCCAGAAGGACTTGAACATAAGGCTGCAGCGTCGGTTGGAGTTTCTTGCAGCATATGATCTTGAGATTTCATATATGCCAAGAAAAGCTAATGTGGTAGCTAATGCGTTGAGTAGGAAGTATGTTGCTATGGCTAATATGGAGGTTCGACTAACTCTTATCAGTACTATAAAGGAAAATCAGCAAAGGGATAGTCATCTTGCTCAGCTAGAGAAAGCTGTTAGTGAGAATGTTGCTCCGGAGAAGTATCCATGATTCGAGGTAGATGACCAAGGCATTTTAAGGGTGAATGGATGGCTGTGTGTTCCGAATGTTGATGACATTAGACAGGAGGTTCTTACAGAGAGTCATCATTTCAGATTTATGATACATCCAAGGGTCTCTAAGATGTATCAAGATACGAAATGTGCTTTTTGGTGGGTTGGTATGAAGAGAGACATTTATGTCTTTGTGAGCAGATATGCTAACTGCCAGCAGATGAAGGGTAGTCATCAGAAGACGGCCGTTTTACTTCATCCACTAGAGGTTCCAAAGTGAAAGTGGAAGCATATTTCCATGGATTTTATTGATGGTTTTCCTAGATCAAGGAAATGTAATGAAGGCATCTGGGTTATTGTTGATAGATTAACTAAGGGTGCACACTTCTTACCAGTTAAGACAACAAGGACGACATCTAGTTTGGCTCGGCTTTATGTTAGAGAGGTTGTTAGGCTTCATGGAATTCCAAGTAGTATTGTGAGTGATCCAGATCCGATCTTCACAATTGGAGGGTTTGCATGATCCGCTTGTAACAGAGCTTAGTCTAAGTATAGCTTATCATCTTAAACAAATGGACAGACTGAGAGAGTGAATCGAGTTTTGGAGTATTTACTTAGAGCTTGTATTCTTGACTTTGGAGGATCCTGGGAGGATCACTTATCGCTTGTTAAGTTTTCTTATAACAATAGTATTCAAGTGAGTATTTGGATGGCACGTTTTGAGGCATTGTATGGAAGGTTGTGTAAGTCTCCTTCGTGTTGGGTAGAATCGGGAGATCTCTTAGTGCTTGGACCAGATATGATTCGAGAGGCTACGGATAAGGTAGTAGAGATTAGAAAGCGTTTGAAGGAAGCTCAGGGTAGGCAGAAGAGCTATACTGATGTGAGCCGTCGAGATTTCGAGTTCACGGCTGGGGACTTTGTGTTTATCAAAGTTTTTCTGATGAGAGGTGTAATTCGGTTTGGTAAGGGAGGGAAATTAACACTACATTTTATTGGAGCTTTTTTGATTCTCGAGAGGATATGCACTTTGGATTATCGGGTTGAGTTACAGACTAAGTTATTGGGTATACATAATGTTTTTCATGTATCTCATCTACGGAAGTACGTACGTGATCCTACTTTAATTATCGAGCCATCGCAGCATGAGGATTTGGAGATTGAGCCATACTTGACCACAGGGAGACAACCTATTCATATTGTTGATCATGGTACGAAGAGGTTAAGGACTAAGGTTGTGGAATTGGTCAAGGTGCAGTGGAGTGAGGATGTTCGAAATTGCACTTAAGAGAACGAGGAGAGTATTAGAGCCTCTTATACAGAGTTGTTTCTTAGTCAGTATATTCTGTTGTATCTTATCTTTTGTTGTGCACTCACCATTTGTGGTGGAGTTACTTAGCATGTATCTTTGATGTACAGTCTGAGCAGTACTCTCTATACACCCTTTCTTCAATTCTCTTTGTATTATCCTGTTTGAATTTCAGGGATGAAATATTCTAAGGGGGAGAATGTAATAACCCGGAAATTTGAACACTTCATCTTCGAATATCTCAAATTTTGGAAAATGATTAAATATTGAAAATATGACTTTTTTAACCTTATTAAACAATTATTAATTAATAACTAATGTTATAAAACTTGTTTTTGAAATGTGTTTACAAAAATATATTCTTTGGAGAAATATTGAAAATGTGACCGAAAAACGTTTTGTTAAAAATCAATATTTTGTTAAATAAAAGTTATAGGAATAATTGCACACTTGTAGGATATCATATGAACACATTAATGAGAGCTTAAAACCTATTATATATAATGGTAATTAATTAACTTAAATGCTTCTAGAAGGAAGGACTAAAGGACCCTTAATTTAAGGAGCAAAAGGGGGAGTGAATTAAGGAAGCTATGGTGTGTAAGAGCATGGTTGCCCATGACTTCTTGGCTGGCCAGTTGAACACATGGAAGGTCATTTAACCACTTATTAAGGCCTATAAATAAGCACCCATAGTCCACTTAAGGAGTTACTAATTCACTTGAAAAAATTTCACTCATTTTCACTCTTATCTCTTCAAAAACTTCTCTAATTTAGAGAAACTCTCTCCAAACTTCTCCAAACTCATGATATCATTGTAATATAGCATATAACATCACTCTATCACCTCAAAATGAAAAGAAGTGAAGCCATTCTCACAAAACCCACAAGGGCCGTGAGCTTCTAGGCTTTTTTGCCTAGGCTGAGCCCATTTGCTTGCTCTATTTCGTCTTGGCCATGCTTATCTAGAGTTATCTCCCTCTTATTTGTGTGCTTGGGTTGTGGGTAGGAAGGTTGTTGTGTTGTTGCAAGATAGAGGTTGAAAAGAGCTAGCTTGATCTAGTTGAAAAGTGAGCTATCTCACTCACAAAAATAAAAACCATAAACTTGTCATATGAGATAATATTGCTTGATAACTTTGCTTGCTATAAACTAAGATAATATTCCCTAACCATGTAAAGTTATGGCCCTTGATTATACGCTTCAAAAAGTATGTAATTTTCTAAAGTAGTTGCCTTATGAACCTTTGAAATGTGTATTTTAAATTAAGTACATTCAAATGTTTAAAATGGACACGTTGATTAGTATATATGTTAATACATTTTTAGTAGTGATATGGTTTGAATTTGGAATCATATATGTGTATAAAATAGAATGAGACTAAACATTGAATTGAATACGAAATTGTCCGTAAAATGATAGTCGCTATAAACACACTTTGAAATCCCTTTCATTTATCTCACTTTTTAAACTCCATATTTCAATTATTTTCAAGTATAATGTTTTATATACTTATAGTAGTAGAAAAGATAGTAATAAATGAAGTTTTAAAGTCATGCATTTATAAAACAAAGTTATTGAAGTTTTGGTCCATATAGAGATAGTCGTTATGGATGTAGTTTTGAAAAATCAGTTTGGAGCAAAGTTTAAATTATTGATAAATTGGATATTTTATGAAATCATTTCAAGGGATTTTTTATAAAAGATAAATATGTATTTTAAAGAAAGTAAGAAATTCAAATATGTTTTAAAATAATTATTTTAAGTTTTAAAGAAAAAGTTATTTCTATTTGATATATACACAACTTGTTTATTTATAAATATAATGAATGTTTTCAAAGTCAGTATTAAGTAACTATTTTTAAAGTAATATTTTCTATAACTATTTATATCTTATGTATAAGTAATTTAAAGGTATATTATTATATATAAGTTTTTTAACTAATTTATTAAAATAAGAACTTTTACATACTTTCTTCCTTAACTTATTTTAAATTCTATTTCCTTATTAAATAAAACTACTATATATAAATCATTTTAAAAAGAGTTTAGAATATATTTATACAAATAATTTCAAAGGACTTTTGATTTAAAAGAAGGGATGATAAGTAACAACTATGTAATGACATTAGTTTGATTGTTTATGGAATGTTCGTATGACTATGCTTAACACTAAAAGCCATATGAGTAAGCTTCCTTATTTGTGAGAGTCAATACTAATGTTTAGGTAGGGATGGAGCAATAGAGCTCTAATCTATCAACATCCTTCTAGGCCGAGGAACAGTTAAGCAGAAATGTTGGAAATAGGTAAGTATACGAACCTTGATTTCCATAAGCAAGTGCTTGAGATTCGATAGCTGATTAGTCGACTACCGAACTTAACTAAACTTAACTTAGGTAGTATATGAAATGCTTCGTGGATTTGTACCAATGAGAACCCCTAGGGAGGAGCATTGGTACGAAACACTTCTAGCTTTCAATTACTTCTAAAAGAATCAGAATTGAGTTAACTGGGAATTCATTGATTGGTTTTGAAGAGTCAGGGAGTGGTAAGTGTTTTACCTGCCGAATACCACTTCAAAACTATTATATGGGTTTTATGTCTTAGAAGTGGAATGATGGAGGCCATGCATGGTTCCAAAATCTGTTCAGATAATGGAATCCATGTGGGATTCATGATTAGATCAAGTATTGAAGTCTCAAATGGAAGGTGTCGAACGTAGCCTCGACATCGGAAAAATGACTAAAGACAAAGTAGGATGCACAATCTAGGGGTTTTGCTAACCCAGAGTGGTGCCTGAACTCCATTATCTAGAGTATGCCTATTGATATGTTGCTAGCAGAGTCGATGGTGCTTAGGTTCCACATGGTTCGGGTTTGCTCATTCGGGTGTGAGCCAGTTGTGTTTACCTTATGGTATATTTTATCTAGAGATACATGACGCTCGAAAGGTAGTTTCAAATCCTTGTCATGGAGATCCGCTTCTATTTTTAAGCTGAAGGCGTCTCTGTGGAAAATCCATATACGCACATACCTTAGCGGTTTGAAATGTACTCTAATATGTTATGGTGTGACAAATGTAAGCATCACAGCTATTTTCATATTATATTACACACCTTATACATTACCTATAATATCACCTAATGTAAATATAAATTGTGTTTGTTCTTTCGAGGAAAACCAATCTGGTAACTTAGTTGGTCTCGGAAGTACTGTTATTTGTTCATACGCATTTCTGAGTTTCTCATACCAGATTTATGTCTGAAACATGGTGTTTCTTTTCCCAAAACTCCTCATGTGCTCTTTCGAGTGGATTGAGTAAAGCAGGTCTTAAGGTTGGATGTTTCAAGCTTATGGAGACAAGTTGGATGCTTCCACCTATCTATCTATCTACTTATTTCCATTTCCATGCACTATTATGTATGTATTCAATATTGTAAGGACAAACAGTTATAACTGCCCAGGCTAATGGTAGTACTTAGTCACTTTTGTAACTCTGAGATTCATGTATGTTAGAGTAACTCTTTGTACTACACTTTTGGTATATTATATTATCGTTCCGCATGTGAGATTTTGATATTGTGTTCTTTCTTGTTCCATTTCTATTTTCTTTTTTACCCTAACTTTTTGTATTGCTGGCACTTGGGTGCTTGGCATATGAATACCATGGATGTATTAGTGTCGACACCTGGGGATCGAGAAGGCGATTGTTACAATAAATTTTAGAACTAAATACCCGGGTTTTTCTATTCAAAACATTTTTTTATTTTTTTTAAAACTCTTTCCAAAGTGGAATATATCAAAATTGTTTTCAACAATGACTAGAAGGCACACCCCCCCTTTTCCGAGCATGGTACAACTCGAAATAAAAAATGGAGCTTCCAGTGGTATTCTGGCACCTCCTAAACACCATAGAATAAACAAATATACCTGGCGAGTCCCAAAATGGAGAAACACCCAATTGCTTTTGGTTTTAGTCATTCAATGCAATAAATAAAAATATTTATAAAACACTTTGCAAATATTTATTGGAATAAATTCCAAACCCATATCGAAATAATAATATTTCTCAAATAGTTCATATCATACTATTACTATTTCCTTCCATAATCATTCCAAAAACACTATTCAAAACGATTTCAAAACCATCGAGATTTAAGTCCTAATAAACAACAATCCAAAAACCTTTATTTATAAATTCAAACTTTATAAACCATGGTATAATAAATCACACAACCAATCAATCAAATCCAGTCAAATCAAATTCCATATAGGAATAAACTAACACTTAACGTTATTTAAAATGTTAAATGACAAACAATCAAATCTAAGCTTAGGTTCAAAACTTTCTTTATTGCCCGAGAATATAGATAATTCTCCAAGCATACCATTTTTCTCCTCAGCCTTTGGTTATTGCTTAGAAGATTATCTAAGTTCCTAGGATAAAACTGAAAGTCACTTTCTAGAATTATTGGTTTCTTAACTATATCAATTTTTCTAAATCACTTATATTTGCTTTTTAATATTTCATTCAACACTAAAAAATTTTATGAACTATTTCATAAATTTTCGCCTAAGTTACAAATATTTTATAAATTATTTCTTTATAATGCAGTAATAAAAATCTTACTCCGCTGTCTAATTGTATAATACTCTTCTATATCCTAAGAGTGCATACAAAACACTAATTTACTTATAAAAATTTAGATGGAGACCTAATCAAAACATGGGTCTTTTATTGAGTCAACCTTTCGACCTTTTTAACTTAGAGTGTTATAATGAAAGATGTTTTGGGTTAGACTAATAATACCAAATAGTTCACACCACCTAAATGTTTTAATCAAAAGCTATGATTTTAATAAAACAATGTCGATTAAAACCTCCCTGTCTAATTTAACCCATTTTAATGTTAAATTATCCCTTTTTCTATTTAAGGGTAAAAATCATTTATCACATCATCCTTTTATCAAAAATACCTATTATTTTGAAATTAATTCCCTTTAAGGGAACTTAAAAACTAAATACCCGGTTTATAATTTCAAAACCCATTTTTGAAAAAAATATTACATATATTTCTTTTATGAAATAACTTTAATAATTTATTTATTAAAACTCACTTTGGTTCGTCCAGATTTGAACTCGTTTCGATCGCACAATGATAAAGAGAATAATTTACTAAGTGCCCCACAATGTTCGCCTAAGCAAACATCTGATCGTCACTTAGAAGATTATTCAGATTACCACAAAACTAATCGAGACGATTTCCTCCGAATTACCCAAAAGAAAATGCATTCCACTTAAAATTACTCTTCCAAAATATTTATAATTAGAAATACTTCCAAATAGTACTACTATATATATATATATTCAAAAACCTTTTGAACTTATTTCAAACGACTCCAGGATTTAAATTCAAATTATTTCTAAACACATTTTATAAATAAAATTTATATAAAATTACCATTATATAAAATCATTTCATATTATAATAACTCTCCTTTATTATAATCCAAATTTCTTAAATATTTATTCTCTAAATATTTTATCTTACCATTTTGATTATATTAAACAATTTTTATCAAAAGTTCATTTTTAACTCATCATTATAACGAACACCTTATAGTCAAAATTGTGAAACTTAACTGACAAGGGGTTCGTTTATAATCAAAACAATAAATGCTTAAAAATAAGTTGAGCACAAATAATCAACAATCAACAAATGACAATCAATGCTCCTAATTTAATCGAGCATGACTGATCAAACAACAGCGATAATAAATAAACATTATCACATTCAAACAAACAAATACACTCTATAACTATATAAAGTTTGAAAATTATTCCTTTATATATATATATATATAAATCAAGGTAAAATGTTTCACTTACCATTTCAAAAGCCAATATTATGTCTGTTTGCCTTGTTTAAGTGTTTAGAAATCCATATCGACATTGTGGCATCCCACTCTCGATCAGAATTTATAAACAACTCAATAGACCAATTAACACAATACATTTTTATAGGATTAACAAATGCGCTCTCGTATATATAATGCTCTCAAACTCATTCTAGGGTATCACTTACCCTATCTCTAATGAATTACTCATTCTAGGGTATTACTAACCCTATCTCTAATGAGCCATACCCTACCAAAGCCAAGGTTCTCGCTTAACCTTCAACTATGATACCAAGTTGTAACGACCCGCCCGTTCGACCATTGAAAGTCAACACCGTATACACAGTATTCAAATGCCAAACATCCAATCGCAAAAAAGGTAGATTGTTAGGGTAAAATAAAAAAAAGAAACGAAGAATAGGGGAAATAGAATCTCATAGCGGAAACGACAATATATAATATAACAAAGACATTACAAACTGCCACTCCAGAAATACAGAGTACGTCAGAGTTAAAAATGAACCTTATCAGCTGGACAATTATAAAAATCTTGATCTTACAATTGCTGATAGGAATATCATATACTATAGCGGAAAATAAAACACTACGATAAGTGAACATCCAGCTCTTCTCCAAGAAATCCATGTCACCAAAGCCAACTTGGGGAAATACTCCGTCTGACCCGAGCATTATAATAAAATAACACCCGGATCAGTTTGGAAAACCAGGCATGAGAAAATAAGTAATATGATGAACATATAAAAATTCTGTGAGACCACGCCGCTAAACGTGGAATGCTTTTTACCTCACAAAACAACATCCGTATAGGAAAGAGTGGAGATAAACAACAGGAAAATAAATCCAAACATAAAGGATGGGTAACAGTAAGAACAAATTCCATACTTAATGAATAGGCATAAATAATATAAAAATCTTTACTTGAAAGAATGAAAATAATCTAAACAAAATCCAAACTAGAAAGAATGGACAAATAAAGTAAAAGTCCAAAATTGAAAGAATGGACAACAAGGTCATAATCCAAACTCAAAGGAAGGACGCAAATGATTAAACCTCAAGAAGGACTTTTGTCACTTCTTAATGCAATTAAGGAAATAATTCAAGGATTTGAATTAACAACAAGGAAAGGAATTTTTCCAACAATGACCAGGAGGGTGCACCCCCTTTACCGAAAGTACACCTCTAGAAATATACTTGAGAACTCTGATGGCTCTCCGAAAGCTCCAAACCGCACCCGGCCAATTGTTACCGAGTATCCAAGTACTTCACATATCAATGCGCACAACCGAATCCAATCTAGAGTGGATGTGAAAATACCTTAATGGGAGCAACCCCACATAGCTTGGCCTCCACTTCCTCTTTGGGTTTAGTCATTTCCAATAAAAGATAACAATGCTCAAATGAGCAACACATCGTCTTAGAGTAATGGAATACAAAGAAGATAGCATAATCGAAATCGATGGTTGATAATTCAACCATTGGAAATAACAAAATGATTTGTGTTTGGGAATTAAATTATATACACTTACCACCAATAAATGAATCAAACTTTTAAAACATTTGATTCACACTTGGGCTTGATTTCACATTTCAAACATTGTAAAACATTTTAAAAATACTCTTTGAAATATTCTTTTAAAAGGACAAATTATAATACTAAGTGTATTAAAACAAGGGTCGGAAACAAATGTCATTAAAACATTGCTTACTATAAACCCAAAACAATTTTACACTTAGTTTTATTTTTAAACAATCCCATTTAAAGGATTTTCTCATTTATAAACTATCATTTATAAATTCAAAACAACATTTATTATCCTGGAAGATAATAAATCAATTTAAATTACTTTAATAAATTTTAAATTAAATGTTAATATCCCAAAGGATAATTTATAAAATCCTTTTATAACTTTAAAACCGCATTAACTTTCACAAAAGAAAATAAATCTAATTTTAAAATCTTCTTATAAATTTTTAAAACAACATTAATTATCCCGAAGATAGTTAATCACATTTATAATCCCTTTTAATAAACCAATCTATTATCTTTAAAATACCTCTGTTAAATTAGTTCACTAACTTTGAAACACTAAATCATTTAATAAATTTTAAACACTTTTATTAAATTATTTAATTTACCTTAAACTCTTTAATTAAATCAGTCAATTAACTTTTAAAACACCATTAATTAAAATTACTAATTAAATCCAAATGTTGTTATCTAAATGGATTAATTAAATTTGAACATCATTAATCAAAATTATTAACTAAATTCAAATATCAATAATTAAAATGATTAATTAGATTTAAACATCATTAATTAAAATGATTAGTTAATTTCAAATATCATTAATTATAATAATTAATTAACCTCAAACATCATTAATTAAACGATAAATTCAAATTCAAATATCATTAATTAAAATGATTTATTAACTTTTGTGAAAATACAAGATCAAGTCAACATACACAAAATTTTATGGGATGATATTCAATAAGTGATGGTATATCAAAAATTGCTATAACGACATTTAAACAATTCAAATAGAATGTCACAATTATTTTCAACCAAACAACAATATAAGCAATGCAAGGATGTAAATAAATTAATATTATCGAGAAACCCCCTTAGGGTCTCTCTATAAATATTCCCTGCAAAAACAATGGTTACGAACAACGGAAATAGTTATATGGGTTCAATGCAAATTAGATAATATGTCATCCGTTTTCCAAAACAGGAATCCAACCAAACAATTAATCAAACAACAACATACTAACATCCAAGCATACAACAATAATCTATAACATCACAAATATTATATAGTTTATGTAAAGGTGAGTTTACTCATCGAAATTTCAACTATCGTTGAAGCATTCCAATTTAACTAAAACCGAATGGACGTTCTATTTTAGCTTAAAATTCTACAAGCTCCAAGTCCAACCAATCAAATTCCATTGTGTAGCTAATGATGATACGAGTACAATGCAACTCACCATGTTTAAATCCGACTTCGTATGAAATAGTTATTCAATTTATAAGAATTTGGATTAAATTAATAATTAATTTACAAATTAATCATCATGTACCCTAATTACCCTAATCGTAGATCATGGCCGCTAATCCAACTTTCTCATTTGAAACCCAACCCGCTGATACCATCTCCTCGATGCCTCCGTTCTTTCACTTGTCGCCGTCATCGTGGGCCATCTCCGGCCATTGCTCCTCCACCGTAGGTAACCTCGACCTCTAGTATCCCTACGCCACCGACCTTTCCCTCCAACTTGCCGCCACCGCCAAAAATATGGCCAAAAACCCCAACTCTGTCCATCTCAGATCTACGCCACCATAGGTCGATACACGACGATCTGACCATCCATCTCCTACATCTCGCCAAGCTTAACATTTTTCATTTTAACACCATCGCCTGAATCGGCCCTGTCTCCGTGGTTGATGTGGGCCATTAGATCTAGGGTATTAGATTTAAGTGGCAAAGGTTTTTGAGCAAAGGAGAGAAATTAAGGCTCCTTTTATAGAAATTTTCTAACACTATTCACCCCCGCAAAATCTCGAACTCGAAATGAGGCATGCTCACTGGTGTTCCTAGCTAAATACCCCTATTCCGAACATAATGGAACTATTATCGAAACCTAATTCCGCCCTATATAGAAGTTACCTTTTTTTTAAATCAAATTATATTATTTTAATTCTCTAAAGTTAGTCGTTACGCATTTCGAGCTCGCATGATCACATAGTACGTTCGATCGTCACGAAACTCATCGACGTACAACAATTTATTATTCCGGATCCAATGGCACTAGATTCGTTAAAATCTAAGATAATGCCCGAAATTGATAATTTCACACATTTTAAATATAGTTTTATATTTTTCGATCACATTATCGATTTTTATCCGAACTATTTATTATTTTAAATAAATTTACAAATTAAATTCACCAATATTATTAATTAATTAAAGGATTTAAATAAGACTATTAAATCCATTTAATTAATATTTAATTCACAATTCAAATATTTAAATGATCATTATATTTGAATTCAAGTCGTTAAATTCCAAAACCCAATTATTTAAATATTTAAAATTAATCAAATATTCAAAATCCAATGATCAAATTTCTATAATGTAATAGTCGCTCCAGCTGCACCACTATGGTTTGCGCGATAATCTGACTCTTGATAGAATATTGCAAACGGTTATTCCAAACTTGCTCCTCTACCAAATCTCGCATATGTCTGCATTTATTCCTCCCATGCCCATCCAACACTTGGAAAATGCAATATTTTCCAACTTCCTCTCCCAATCCATGGGTTCTTTCTTAATAGGTTTCTCGTAGGGAACCTGTCCTTTAATATTAGATAGATCCTTTCTAGGTTCTCAATCAAATCAGTATAGGAGGGAAACTTCGGTTCCCTCTCCCGTTGCTTCAAAGCCATTATCAACATTCCTCTTTTCCTTTATCTTTTTAGATCCAGTCTTGGATGATCCTCGATCCTCTATAGCATTCACTTCACCGTTCCCAGCTTTTGCATCCTCTTGCCGCAAGTACCTTTCGGCTTGATAATAGAAATCTTTCAGATCCACCGGTGCATCCCTTTCAAAAGCCTTCTTAAAATCTGTCTTATTAGCAACTTCGGAAACCACGCCATAAGAACAATTGACGGGTCTGGTTTCTACACTACAGCAGCTGCTGTGTCGAATCTAGTCAAGTAACTCCGCGAAGTTTCACCTTCCCTCTGCTTTACGCTCAAAAGCGTCATCACATTCCTTGGTCGAACAATATGGACTCTAAACTAGTTCATAAACCTTTCCATTAATTCGGTCCATGTGCTGATGGATCCATTATCCAATTGGCAAGACCACATGGTAGCCAATCAGTTGAAAACAATGGGAAACGCCATTCCATCACTTCCTGGAAGGATAGTTCTAGCTTGTTCTGCTTCATTTCCCTGTACATCTGCTCTGCCTTCTGGTCTCCGATTCTGATTTCCAGCTACTCCAGCTGCTCTTTGTTATTCCATCCTCTAGAAGAATCCATTTATCATCTCCTCTTGTAGAACCGTCAATCTCTCTCGCATCCTTATCGTCATCCTTTCCTTCTCCTCTTAAGTCAAATAGATAGAAGGCGGATGTGAACTATAGGATGCTTCCTTACTGCCCCGTGTTCTTGTTGACTTCCTTTAGCAAAAGCTTTCCTTGCAGATAGCCTCTTCATCTTCTCCAAATTAGATCTGAATCTTATTCTTAGTGAGAGTACCAAAGTTGTTGCGTGCAAAATTGGCACAACACCCAAATATCACTCAAAAAATTAAAAAAGTGTAAAAATGATATGAATAAATAGAAAAGACACAAGATTTTATAGTTGTTCGGCAAAATCTCTGACCTACATCCACTTAATTGTTTTTATTGATGAATTCTCTCTGGAATACACACTTTTAGTCAATTTTGAATTACAATCAAGTAGATCTTGATTTTTTCTAAAAAGGTTAAAGGAAAAAGAAGAAGATCCAAAAGTTTCCCCTAGTCGATGAAGGCTTGCAATACAAAAATTGTCATATCAGGTTTGAATGATCAAATATCTTTAGATTCGAAGTTCCAACAATGAAAAATGAACCAAATCGTATGTTTTCAAAAAGTCAAACAAGTTCAATACCGATCTGTTTGGACCTCTCAGTACCGACCATTTTGGACCTTTGGACACCAACCTGTTTGGACCTCTCTGTAGACCTATTTTGACCTCTCTATACCAATCTGTTTGGACCTCTCGGTACCAACATATTTTTCATTTTCGAAACTTTAGCCAAATCTTTGATTGATTCAATCTTGACATCTTCCAAGCTTCCTGACTTATTCTTTCATCATTTTGTTGTCCAATTTCCTGATATAAGTTAATTCCAAGATAGTAGTAAACTTGTTGGAAATAGTTCTATAGTCGGTTTATTGCCACACAGACCTTATTCTTATGACATAATGTGGGAGTTGGACATTTTAGATTAACACTTGAGCCTTTACCTTAATTTTCTCATTTTCATTATGAACGGATAATTAGATTTCCATAAAGGCCTTACACCTCCATTATAGGATATAATGTCTTACTTAGACAATTGGTTACCACTAAGGCCTTTTATCAACGTTACCGAATATTATGTCGTGTTTAGACATATGGTTGTCGCTAAGGCCTTGCACCAATGTTACTACATACAATGTCATGTTTAGACATACGGTTGCCAGTAAGGCCTTACACATACGTTATCAAGGATAATGTCGTTTTTAGACATATGGTTACCACTAAGGCCTTACAACAATGTTACCAAGTATAATGTTGTATTTTGACATATGGTTGCCACTAAGGAATTACACCACATTTTATTATTTCAGATGATACTACTTATTATTTCTTAACTTTATTAAGCTTGAGCTTCAATTTTTTTTAAATTTGTCACCATATTTTAATTTATTATTATATACTTAGGAAATTTCATTACCCTTAGCTATCATAGGCCTCATTTTCCTTTAAGCTATCGATTTTTGTAAAATTGAGCAACCACATGCCCAAGTCCAAAGCTATCAAAGGTTTGGCTATCACATGCTAATTTATTGCATGTTAAGTTATTGCAATTCAAAAATATAAGGATATTAAAAGTTGAGCCCTACATCTATCGCGTGTCATAAACTAAAGCTATCAAAAATTGAGCTTATGGTTTACAGAATAATGGATCTTAAGACTAATTTAACACTATAGAGGGAGTGCATAGTGTTTTATAACTTATGTAAGTCCTTTTAAAATTATTTTAAGATTAAGACCAATTCAAAGATTAACAACACAGATTTATACTAACAATCAATCACATATGTAATCACAGATAAATATAAAAGCAATAAAGTAAGTAAGAGTTAAAGAGATGGCATCAGGGATTTTATATTGGTTCGGACTTTTTTACATCCAGTCTCCTATAATTACTTGTACAGATTTCTTTTCAAGCGCCTACTTTGTAAGGTAGCAAACAAATCAATTACAATCTCGATTTCAAGGCTACGAGACACATCCTCCTAAGTTTTGAGTCCAAGGCAAGCTCTCTTGATTTACCGGTCTACAAGATTATCCACTGGATTTGAATGGGCTACTAAGCTCACCCACTTGATTTGAACGGGCTATAAACACACCTATACAAACAAAAGTAGAGTTGATGATTTTCCAAAGATGAATAGCTGTAATTTGGATACAATGGATCATATAGCCTCTTTGATACCACTTTGACCTTTGAAATAAGAGAGAGATGCTTCCAAAACAGTAAGTAAATAGTAGAGAATCAATACAATAGAGTTTGGATTGATTCTAGATGATTTTGAAGAGAGTATGGTATATTACTCAAGAGATTTTTCAAGAGAGTGAGGAGTGAGATGGAAGTAAGTTATTAATTAATTAAAAATTTGTTTGCACTCCCCTTTATATAGAGAATAAACAATTTATCCATTCATGAAGGGTTGTGTCCAAAAGACACTTCCATTTAAAATTTTAAAGACAATTTAACAGCCTATATGTTGGCATATGAAAATAAGTATGTCGACATATGCTAGTTAAAATTTGAAAAATGTTTTCTTTTTAAATTGTTTTGAAAATACTATACTTTGTAAAATAATTTGAACATAATTTTTAAATGTCTTCTAACTTAAGAAACACTTTTATAAAATATTCAAAAGTATATTTTGAAATTTGAAATAATTTATTTTTGTTTAAAAGATCAAAGGTTAGATTGCTATCAAGGATTTTAACAATATATTCTAAAGACTCTAAACACTAAATTATAATCTTGAGCTCTTCGTGTGTTGTCTTAGAACTCATAAGTCTTCAAATCTTTATATTGAGTCTTTATATTGTACGGTTTTTAATTCAACAACTATGTAATATTTGCGCTATATACTATATAACTTGGAAAAACATTAGTATTTGTATTTTATATGGTTGTTATCATCAAAACCAATAATTGAGGTAATAACAATATCCCTCTTTTTGACGATGACAATCATTAAATATTCCTGTATATAAATTATGATATAACCCCCCGAGGTACAAACTCCTCCTAATTATAATCTTGAGATCTTTTTAATATTTTCCCCCTTTGCCATCAACAAAAATAGGTGAAAAAATAAAACTCCCCTAAATGATATACTTATAAACTATAAAGTCAAAATCAGTAATTAAGAATGAGGTGATATGCTGATCAATATAGATTTAACTACATAATTGTGAATTAAAGCATAAAATAGGGATATTAAATGTAACACATAAAGATGTAATATGTAAGTCAAAAAATAAAGAAAATTATAGTATATTTAATATAATATAATCATTAAGATATATAATAATCAATCTTTAAGTTATATTCTAAATATTAAGGATAATAAATAAATAGGATAATGCGAACTTTATTTATTTCTATAATACACACTATAATACAATCAAATTCAAATCAAAACCTTATTTATACATCACACCAAATCAAATCTATGACAATCAATCCAAATTTAAGAGTATTAATTTTTTACATATTAATCAAATTAAAAATAAGTAAGTTTAATATACACACTTACAAGCAAACAAAAATTTAGATATTCCAAGGAACTTTAATCCAGCCTTTAGAACCAAGATTGGATTTTCTTTAAAAGCATCCCAATCTTCATTATCCTTGATGTTTGAGCATTCTGAGTTATTGGTTTGATCATCCTTCGTGAGGGAGGAAATTAACCAGCGAAGAGCATCAAAATGCTTCCCCTATTCTTTAATAATTTGAGTTTGGCTTAGTTTCAAATGCCTTTAATTTTTTAGTATGAAGGAGATAACATATTTGAATGATTGGAGTGTCTCTTCAAGGTTTTCACAAAGTTTTTGGTGTGGAGAAGTTATTTTTATTAAGAAAAATGTTAAGAATGAAAGGGGATGAAAGTTGAATTGATGAGTGACTTTTTATAGAATAAATAGGCATAAATAGGAGTGAAAAGACGTTTGAAATAATTTAATTGAAGGTAGTTACAATATTTAAAATTCAAACTTTTTGCCAAATGGCTATAGTATGTCGGCATATATAAATATGTATGTCGACATATGGCTTGAAATTGCTATTCAAGTTTTTGATATAATTTTAATTTCTAGTTAATACCATTATATTTTAATAATTTCTAGAGACTAATAGAACAATATATGAAACAAGAATTAATTTTCATTGATTAAAATAGAATTGCATGAATATAAGGAAAAATAAATGAAAATAACATGAAATGAAACTAGAAAAGCACATCACTAAGGAATACAAAGCTAGATAAATAAGTTTAAAAAGATGATGATAATGAAGAAGAATTTACTACAAGCTTCCCTTTATTTTCCCAAAGTATTTGTCCCCTTTGTTTGAGTGAGAACTGAACTTTTTGCTAAAGGAACGTTTTATGCTTTTTTTGGTTTTTGAGAAGCTTTTCTTGATTTTTAGGATTTCTTTGTTGGAATAATGGGATGGCTTGTCAAAGCTTTCTAGTGAAGTGTCAATTTCCTCCTCCTCTTCTTGTTGTTCTTCCTACTCTTCAATACCTATACCATTACCTTCTTCTTCTTCTTCTTCTTATTGAATCTCCTGTACTTCTTCCAATGACAAACTCTCTTCTTTTTTAGTAAGAGATTCATATGGTTTGAATTCAAGCGGGATATACATAAGAGAGAGGCTAGTTTTATTGAAAACTTTGTGAGGCAAAATATTTTTTTACCTTTTAGATCAATACCAAAATAGTTGAAAATTCTAGTAAAATACACACCATGGTAAAGTGTGTTCTCATGCCTTGAAAATTTCTTTTGAAAAAAGTCATCCAAAATCACTTGAACCCAATTAATACCATATTTTCAAAAATTGCAAAAGGAGCTTTGAAATTTTTTTGAGTCGGCTTATTGTGATTTCCCATTCTCGGTGTAATACTTTATTGTAAAAATAAAACCCATTAACCTTGCTTTTGGTCTAAGATTTTTACCTTTGAAACCATACTCTTCATCATTAGAAAATAAACTATACATAACTTCACGATTACCATAATCAATTTTAAAAGTGGAGAGGCCATCTCGACTACTTTTATAACCAAGAATTTGACCTAAAATTTCACAATCCAAAACAATAGTAATGCCTTTTACACTACTCCAAACTTGACCTTCTTGTCCTTGAAAATTTTTCCATTTAAATTTGCATAAAACATTTTGACTAAAGTGGGATAGCAATCAAAATTGTTTTGAGATAAATCGATTAACCAAAAATACCATTTTCGAAAGTAAGATCTTGTGAACCATACGAAGAAAATTCATCAAAATTAGCAAACCTTCTTGACAACACTTTTCCGTAAGTAGCATACTCAATATAAGTTTCTATGGACTCTTGGTCATTAAAGAGATAACTTTTGATCTTTTTGGTAAGCTTAATAGCTTTGGACGAGGAAGGTTGGCTTGAGGAAGACATTGTTGAGTAGTTTAGGAGATAAGAGAGCGAAGAGATGTTATGAATATTTGAAATAAGGTAGGCGAATGAATGGATATAATTGAGGTGAGTTAATAGAGAATGAACTGACATGTTTTAGCTCAAAAGACGCCTAATTGGGTTTTTGGAATAAATGCAAAAGAGAGGGAATTCAAATTTGAATTTGAAAATACATTTCAAAATTTAGGCTAGTATGTTGATATATGGATCTGGGTATATCGACATATGGGCTGGAAAATCCAAAGTAAAACAAAGGCAAAAAATTCACACACACACACACACACACACACACATATATATATATATATATATATATATATATATATATACGAGTAATTTGGCACGTGCGATGCACGTGCGCAGGAGGAACTGGTATTAAGAAACGATGTTTGTGAAGTTTTTTTAATTTTATAAAATGACTTTGACGTGTACGTAATGTTGTATTTTTTGGATACTGACATTCAGAACGCATCCACGTCCGATGGATTATCAAACATGGAAATAAGCTTTAAATTAGATCAACCTTACGTAGCCAAAAAGAAAAGTAATAAACCATGGAAATATGAATTATTTTTGCATGTTCATGCATTCCCTAGACAATAGCTTTGATTCCTAATAGAAATAGAATATTTTCTTCATTAGATATAGTAGTTAACCTGAAATAGATATGGTAGCATTTTGCGATGAGAAGGAAGCAAAATGACATATTGTAGCTCACAAACTATTTGAAAGTAAATTGTAAGTACTAAGTATAGTTGTCGTAATCGTTTTCTTTCCTCCTTGTTCCGGGCTTGAGACCGGCATCAATAATAAGTTGATGGCGGAGTTAAAAACAATTTATAAGGGATTTTTTATGTTAACTAAAACTGAGTTGTAGTAATAAAGTTAGAAAAAAATTTCGTACATATATACAGAAAATTAACCTAGTGTTGTAATTTATAGAAGCTATAGTTAAATAAATGATCAAAAAAGGATAAAATGGAGAAAACCATTTTCACGGTAATTATTACTCATATATGGTCGTATAAAAAATCCCTTATTTAAAAAGAGTAATACAACATTTGTGAAAAACACATGTGTATACATGGCGAAGAATAATATTTAGTGTAAAAGCTCTTCCTAAATAGGGTGAAGGGAAACATCAATCTACTTATGAATTTAATGCATACCAAGGAGCATCAACATGAAGGTCAAAGTTATACTGTTATGTTAAAGCTGACAGAGCAGAACCAACTCCTAAAGTAGAGATATTGCACTGTAGATCAGATGCGTAGTTTGACATCTCTCCCACTTCTGTCTACACTGATCATTTACTGAAAGAATATAGTGATTCAGTTGTTTCTGCAATACATGTAACAAAATACATAAGTGTCAAAACAAAATTCATGCATATATACACCTTGAAATTTTTTAGCCTTAAACTTTGGTGCATGCATAACCACTACAATCAATTAAGGAATCCAATACTATTTGTATTTAATAATATTTTCTTATTTGTTGTTATACTGGAAAAAATTTGTGTTCGGTTAATAAATGAAAAATATGTTAATAAAAAGTATGATATTACATTTTGACATGTTAACCATGAAATTTTTTGTTATACTGGAAAAAAATTGTATTGGGTTAAAGATTGGCTTACTCTGGAAATGTCAATGTGTAAAACCTATCTAAGTATAATATTGATGTATGTCTGTTCTCTTTAGTTAGATGGAGGCTATCAGAACTACTGCTATATTTGTGATGCATGAGCTTTCAAAACTAATGATATATGTGTGATGAATACCGCTTCTGGTGCACATAGCATTATTGCCATCAAACAGAGTTCGATGTAGTTGGGCTTCATGTAAATAAATGAGAAATAATAGATGAAGATTGCTTGAATGCGTTAAAATATGTTCCTGTCATAAAAAAAAGTTAATTAAATTACAAAATATACACTCAGTTTAGAATAGTCTTTTTGTGTGCAAGTCCAAGTGCTATCTCAAATGTAATTCATTCAGTCATAGACCTGAATACTACAACTAACAGTAAATAAAAAGTTCTCACATTCATAACACTGCTTGAACTAAAACTCAAATTGCTAGATATGTGAAGGGGTTGAATGATATAATTGTTCAACAGAATAACATCGAGTCTTCTATTTTATTGCCAGCTCTTCCTAAATAGGGTGAAGGGAAATATCAATCTACTTATGAATTTAATGCATACCAAGGAGCGTCAACATGAAGGTCAAAGTTATACTGTTATGTTAAAGTTGACAGAGAAGAATAAACTCCTAAAATAGAGATATTATACTATAGATCAGATGCGTGGTTTGACATCTCTCCCGCTTCTGTCTACACTGTATCATTTACTGAAAGAATATAGTTATTCAGTTGTTTCTACAATACATGTAAAAAATACATAAATGTCAAAAAAAAATTCATGCATATATTTACCTTGAAATTTTGTAATCTAAAACTTTGGTACATGCATAACCACTATCCACTACAATCAATTAAGGAATCCAATACTATTTGTATTTGATAATATTTGCTTATTATTTGCTATACTGGAAAAAATTGTGTTGGGTTAAAGATTGGCTTACTCTGGGAATGTCAATGTGTAAAACGTAATTAAGTATAATATCGATGTGTGTTTGTTCTATTTAGTTAGATGGATCCGTTCTCTTTAGTTAGATGGAGGCTATCAGAACTACTGCTATATTTGTGATGCATGAGTTTTTAGAAATACTGATATATGTTTGATGAATGGGCTATCCGAGACATCAGAAATGTTCATAAGCAAGCATAAGCAAGGTAAATGCACAGTGACCTTTTTCAATAATGTGTGGTGGTGACATAGACCAAGTAATGCAGCAACCTCATTCGTGTATGTGTGTACCCACAGAGAAGTATATGTGGATGTGTAGGCATGCACATATGCATATTTGAGTCTAAGTATCACATTGCAATTTACTTGCATATAAAAAAGAGATTTGCTAGTAAAAGGACAGTGCACCTGAAGGAGAGACAGAAGTGTATTATTCATCTAAACTACCATTCGCTATGTTAATAATATTAAGGGACCTATAATATATGGTTAAGGTTACACGCAATGCTAGAAAAATATTAATACAAATGCAGGTGCAACAAAGAAAATAACATCTCACAATTTATCAAACTGTCCTATTCATAGGAAAAAAATACCCGTAATGAAGCAAAAACTGTTGCAATGCGGTTGGCATGGTATTTATACATGAGCTGTATTTATGAGAATGCTCGGCAATTTCAGCAAAAAATAAACAAACACGCTCTTATTATTAGCAATAATATCCTGCATAACATAACTTTATGTTTAGTGTCATTCTATCAAATTTTGGGTTCCATGACACCTCATGCCACCAAAATTTGTAGTATATCTTATTTATAAAGAATTTTCAATATAAGTACTGAAATTAGTAAATACCAGACTGTCAATGGCAGTTGCAAAATCTATAGGCGAATGATGTAACTAATTTTATCAACCAATTGTAAAATCAACATATTGAAATAAAATATTAATTAGAAGTAAGTTAAGAAGGTATATGCCATTCATAGCACACAATTTATGTTAGTCTATTTATTAAGTAAAAGCATTGTGTAGTAAATAATTAGCAACAATATTAAAAGAAAATACATGAAAACCCAAGTCCTTGTCTTAACCCAAAAAACTCATCATATTTCATGTATATCAAGCATAACTCCTCGAGATAATTGATTTATAGTATTACCGCAAATGCATATGGAAAAACTTATGACATAACAAAATTTTCAAAAGAATGGTAAAATTCAATATTTATACCTTTTACATGATTGGATTCATAGATTCGTCCATCTCCATTTGTATCCGTTTGTATCCGTTTGTATTTGTTGTCGTGTCGACCGAAGTAGTAATGGATTGTATTGGTCTTTATGGCTTATGGTAGGAAGCGAGTGATGATCTCCGTATTTTTTACATAAGCTAAGGCTGTAGTAATGGTGGAGCGAAGGAGTCAGTTAAGCCTGAAAACAATGGGTTTGAAGTAAATTTTGCTAATAGGATACCGAGTTCTTTTTATTGCAAAGAAGAGGTGTTGAGGCTCGCAAGTCACTATCTATTGGCAGAGAAATAAATAAATAATGAATTGTTCAAATAGTTACTAAGTGGTGCAAATATATCATGAGTTTAATACAAACAATTCTAGAAGCGATAATATTCAAATTTTCATAATACGTTGATGGATTTTCTAAAATATACATACAATAAGTTAATTCCTTACCTAGTTTACATCTTTACATGTAGAACTTAATTGTGACCATATGGGTATCTGTTTAGCGATTAATGCATACCAAACAAAAGACAACTTTGGATTAGAACGAAATAAATAAATAAATTATTTCATGTCAGCTGTTGACTTGCCTTTGATAATGATCATCATCTTGGTAGTGTCTTAGGCCTCTAGTCAAAGCAGAGGAAGATTCTGAACCTAACGCTCGTGCTTTGTGTGCACAAATTAAAATAGATAAGTAAATGTTAGTTAATGAGTAAAAATGCTTACAGTTGTATAAACCACAAAGTTGCATATGGAAAACTTAGTATTAACTAACTAAAACAGATCCAAAATTCATACATACCATTGGTATTCACATAGCTCAGGTTGATATTTTCTGAATGCAGCATGTTACTGTGTATATTCCTCTTGCTGTGACATTAGAGGAAAATGTGTACACAGTTCCATCATAAAAGTATCTCCTGCAAAATATCATGAAGACTAAATTGCAGTTTATCACTACGCCATTCGTCCCAGAAGTCATGACCTCAGAGAACTACATCAAATCGCGAACGAAGATGCCGATTTCTGAAATCGGGACTCAAATAGATCGCAGGGGAGATGCAAGATGATGAAGATTGGATAGATTATAGATCGGGTCCCTGCATCATCAACTCAATCTAGATTTGCGAAGTGCCCATTTTTTTGTGGATTTCTGATGCGTACGCGAGGGGTTGAGCAAAATTTGAGAAGACGGAGGAAATAGATGTAGGGTTGAGCGAAACAGAAGTAGATTCACCATTATTGATTGATGTTGCAGCCTGAAGGAAAGAAATTGGGGATGGTGACGTGAGGAGGAAGTGGGTAAGTGGTGGAACATGGCGTGGTAAACGACATTTTTTGGGTAAGACAATTATACCCATATATATTATGATGGGAAATCGGTTCTACAAAAAGAAAGAATGGTTAATTTTGGCAAATCAAAAAAGGCTTCACTAAGGGAAGTATTCGCTTTATATATAAGATATATATATATATTTCTATATACCTGTATGCATCCACTATTATTAATCTATATTTTACTCCTAAACTGTGCAGTTAATGCCCCGCTATTACCCCGCTATAACCATACTATATCTCATAGTGGATTTCTACCGCTTCGATTTTTCCATATAGCCCCAAATATAGTCTTTCTGCTTTAAGCCCCGCTATTTCCGCTATATCATGTTATTCCCATTATATTCCGATATTTCCGCTATATCTTCTTTAAATGAAATGAATTGAAAAATGACATTTATACATTAAAAATTATGAAGTTAATTTATTTAATTTAATTTTTAATATATTTTCAAAAATGAAAATACTCTATTATTCTACTAAATTCAATTATGTTATATAACATTTTAGATTTATTTACAGTATACTCGCACATGTTTTTATTTAAAATTATTTATGTATTAATTATAATTCAATTGAATGTTAATTTTTCTTTTAATTACCATTTATATACTAGTGTGAACCTGTGCTTCGCACACGGAAATGGAAAAATATAGTTGTATAAGAAAATAATGGTGAAATACAAAAGCATACATTAAAGTAGGTAAAAAACATAGGTCTTATAAAATAGGAATAAAGGTGGATAAGAAAATAATGTTTCCACTACCCAGCATATATTCATTTCAATAGATTCCTAATATAACGAATTGTAGAGAATGTGTCATATAATAGGTTGTGTTAATTTCTCATTATGAATGGTTTTATAAAGTACATAGTGGAATCAGTACACGATAATGTTGACATACATGATAAGTGTTTGCGATGAAATGAGAAAAACATTATAAAGATTATAACAGTGTCACAACAACAAATAGTGTAATCAAGATTAAAGTATTGTCTTCCCTTTGAACATTGAGTTTGAATAGTATTTATGCACAATAGGAAATCAGTAATACAGAGTGATAAAACATCAAAGAATAAAAAAGCAACAAAGAAGCTGGACTTTAGAAGTGACAAAGATGCTTTATATGTGTTATTATAACAGCATGACAACAAACTTGGAAAGTAATAATGCACAGTGAAGGAAAATGTTAACGTCGGAATGCAAGTGAATGAGCAGGGAGTAACTATGCTTCTTTTTCTTTGACAAAGATGTGATGTGTGGATATGGTAGTAGTCGCTTCATTCCTGCAATTTAATTTTGGTAAAGTCGGTAATCAATCAAGCCTTTTTTGAAGCTAGTACAAAGCAGTAGAAAGTAAATAACAGTGTAAGTTTTATTATTTTGAAAAAATAACAAAAATTAATTTTTAAAGCAGGAATGAATCCTTGTTTCTTTCTATACCTACAGTATAGAAAGTAAAGAAAATGGAAGAGTATGTTATAGGCGTAATTTAGTAGAATGCAAAAAAACATGTACGGAGTAAAATATATATGGTTATAGGGCATTTGAAATGAAAAAAAGAATAAAATTCTTTGTGTTAGACATGAATTTAATTTTATTTCTCTCTAACAGTAGCAACTGCCTATGTGAATAGAAAGCGATTATGTAAGAAAGGGTCATACATGGAGTGTTGCATGTGAAAAGATGTTTAATAAGGCAAGAAAAAGGCATACGCATATGGTAGTCACATAAGTAGTTTATTAGAGATGCATTGTTTGATAAGCCAATTTGCTAAGTCAATTCTAAATGTGCTTATATGGATAAATTAAAATAATGGCCTAAATAAAATTACTCTAAAGCTATTGACAACTTAAATTATATATGTATTTTATACATTTAATTACCGTAAAATACACATTTTACCTATTAGTAATGGCCTCAAGGGAGACGGTAGTTAATAGGATTAGAGTTGTACATTAAACTGCATAAATATGAAGAAATAGTTTGCATGTGTTTGGAGGAAATTAAGGGAATTTTTTTTACAATTTTGCAATTATTTAATGAATCCTATATAGGTTTACCCTCAGTAATCCTTTAATTGTGTCATTTATTTAATGAATCAAATTTTCAATTGCATAAAGGCTTAAAATTATTTGTAGTTAAAATAAATAAAGTTTTGAAAAATTTAATGATTAAAAAACATTGCATTATATTCTATGAAAATAAAGAAATATGAATTAGAAATCAGAATTATATAAAATATGACAATGTTTGCAGTTTTGTAAACAAAGTATTTTAATCTATCAGTTATTTTTCTTCCTAAAAATGGTTTATTGTCCTTGATAAACAATTAAGGCCAAAAATATATTGTTAATTATGTTTAAACAGTCCATATGAATTAGATTAAAAAAGGTAATGACAAATATCATTCGTTCATGAAAATAGACAATGCTAAAATGGTGAATGCAGACTTGTAAATTTATAGATTTTTAAATTAGTTGTCTATATTGTGAAAGAAATAGTTCATATGGACAACTTCTGGCATGATTGTCATTATAGTTATTGCAGTAAGGAAAAAATAGACTTTTTAATAAAATGAAATAATTAATAAGAGAAAATCCAATATCCTAATTTCATATTGCTATGCAATGAATATAAGAAGTCTAACATTAACATGTACAAAAATAAATGAAAAATTGACCTTCTTTTTTCGGTATTTCATCAAAAAATTTGCTCACTAAACTATCTATTAGATGTCCAAAATAATGCAAATGTACATTTGTTGTATATAGTATGTAATAAAAAATTTATGAATGCAATCTATGTATTGTATAAATTTAATGAAATTAACATATATCTATATTTGTATTGAGAACATTGTAAAAATATATGTACCGGAACTATGTAAAAAATTTAAGCAATTAGAGCAACAGTAATTGGTAGTTGCATCTTTCAATGGAATGATTTTGAATGAGAAAACTACCAGATTCAAAGCTTTTTTCAAAATGGATAAAAATAATAATGCAAAGTGAGAATCATATCAAAAACTATTGTCCATGAATTTGTAAGTAAAATACTCATTTTTAGTATGTAAAAAAATACAGTTTGAAAGTATGTGCGTTTTTTTGAGCATAAGGCTTTTTAAGACGAATAATGGAAATACAAATTACATTTTTTGCAATTATTATATGGTTATAAGGGACAAACTTTCTGTTGAAGTAAACTAAGAAAGAAAAGCGTCTTTAATTGCTACTCCTACAACGTGAGGTAAAAATAAAATGTTGACTTAAGAGTTTCATATTAAATTTAATTAATAAGCAGTTATAGCACTAATAATTGTTATTTTTATTTTCTGCAGAAGAATAAGAAGGAGATACCAAGCATTTTTATATCTCTAATATTAACGGATCAAATATCCAGAGGTTTATCAGATAATTTTCAATGACAGATATGTGGTTACCTTGGATATGTTTTTCAGATCTGAGGTGATTATTTCTGACAGGCTTTTCCTATTGATTACATCAGCACGTTTTTTCCGGTCGGCTCTCCTGATCGTTGGTTGCCGAAAGTTTCTTCTTTCGGAAGCTGCGGTATAGCAATAGTATAAACCATGTCAAATTTGTTGCCGAAATATTGATTGTAAAAGGGTTGAATGCATTAAAAATCACCTCCTCGGCAGCTCAGTACTCTCACTAATATCAAGATTAGTGTACACTCAGGTTGCTATCGTTGACCCAAGGTTTTGCTTACCTATAATAAAATGCATATATCATCAAAAGGAGATCGTTGTAATGTGAAATAGATGTGGTAAGTGGCATATTATTGGAGAATTTACTAAGGTAGGTTTTGACGGTCACTGTAGTAAGGATTACAGTCTTATTGTTCTCATCCATCGCCGATTAATCGGGCAAGGAGGTTTTGCTTCCTCCCACTGTTGGGACCATGGCCCCATAATCCATGCAAAGGACGATGTGGTGGTCAGATTTTTATTTACCTTTATTTGGGTTTGTTGAATATATTGTTAATGAATAGAGGATTACTAATAATATAACCAAGCAATCATATTAAAACAACTTGCAAAAATTAAAATCTTCTAAACAAATTTATTACAATAGTTTCAAACGGAGCTCAATCATATAAAATATTCATATATAGCAATTCTTTATATGCACTTTGCAGAAATATAGCAATATATAAATTATTTGTTTGCCACATAACACTTCTTCACATAAAATCTATTTGAACATAACTGAAGATTCTGGGAAGGGTTAGATCTGTTGACATGCTTACTGTTATGGGTCAAAGTATGAGAGATAATTTTAACGGTCACGACAAAGGTGTTTATATGTCACTTCATCACAGAAAACAGGAACACGTCTAACTAATTTAATTTGATAAAATAATATGTTATATATGACAGATCTGAATGAAAAACATATTAACAAAAAGATAAATAAATAAATTCATCGGGCAAATTTAACAATCTATAAAAATATTTAAATATTAGGTGAAAGAGATTAAATATTAGCTCAACCCGTGTAGACAAAGCTTAGGTTCATTTGGAGTAAGCAAAAAATTAAATCCAAAACTATATAATCATATGCTTTTTTTAAAGATGTTAAAGAGTGAGAAGGAACCTCAACTATGTAGACTTTGATGAAAGGAATCGGCAGTGGAAATAGTAAAATATCGGTAGAAGTCTAGTCAACAGGTTTTTATGAAATTAAAGTTTTTCTACATATGTTATGGGTATTTACCACTGATGAGATAGAGAAAACAATGAATTGAATAGGTAGATGAAGTAGAATTAACCATATACGGAAATAGTGGAAGTGGCCTTGAATTATGTCGGCTGAAATAAAAACATTTTCAAATCGATAGAACTGCATAACAAAATTCATGAGAAATTAGAAGCCTATAAAATAGTAGTTTAGTAACATGCCATTTTTATATAATAAGACCACTAACAATTTCAATGGATAATTGTTTTTCCTCTAGCAAACTACTTGAACAAACTACTATTATTTGAAGAATAATCTTTATACATATAAGCCAGCAAGCTCCAAAAATAGGAGACCAAATTTTCTATAGTTAATGTCCATTAGGGTTAAAGCCTACAATTAACACTATACAAATAATATTGTAACTTAAATAAAAAAGAAACATAGAATTCCTCATGCGCAAGAAAAGTATGCGTTGATAAAATCAAGGGGATTTTTAGGTAGAAACAAAGAACACACTTGATGACTTAATCATACTCAACCTTCTACTGCTGCTGCACATGTTCGCAAATTTAGTTCATCATTAACTATTGTTGCAGCTTTAAAATAATATAGTCAATATTTAATAACAACCGTCAGCCTAACAGTTATCTATGTAATCATTAATATTTTGTAATTTAAGTATATGCTGGCCATCATAGCTAGTTTAACCTTTGAAAAAAATTATCAGGTGGAGAATTAATTGTTGGAGAGTGTAAACTATTAGTTTACGTTTGCCTACCAAAATTTACTGTTTTTAGTAAAGGTTGATTCGGCAACAAATTAAACTTACAGTAGTTACCTCGAAATCAGAGTGCATAAAAACAGTAATCAATGTTACGCATTAGAACTCAACTCAAGGTACTACTTCCACGAAGGCCAATACGGAAGGCACGGCACGTGTGCGTAAAAAAAAAGTGAAGGAAAGTATTATGTTAAAAAATGCACCCATTACAATTATAGGTATTAGTGCATTAAAAATCATATTCTTATTGATGTTGTCCAATTCAAGTTGGTTATACGAACTTTTCCTCATCTTCATTTGCACTCCTTTGTATATTATGAAAGGAAGTTTATTTATACTCATGTTTCAAAAAAAAAGAATAATCAACTCTCTTATATTATTTCTTTATTATAAGAAATTTTGTATACAAAAATGGTAAATTATCTAATTTTTTCTTTTGTACCATAGAAGTTAAGTTTGGAACATACGAAAACAAATGATCCAGTCTACATCATGTCCAGTGAATTTTTGGACATGTCAAAAGGGGCAGTGTTTTTTTTTTGCTACAATTCAAAATAGAACATTAAATTAGAAAAAAAATCAATTTTTACATGTTTATATGAATAAACCAAGATTCAAGATAATTAATTGCTACCACCACTCTATAAACGGATGCATGTACCTTATCTCCATTTTAAGGAAGGAATAAAAATTTAAGTTAATTTCTTAAATAAGATATATTGCTACTATTAATTTAAGATTGATGGTATACTTGGCACTAATGTAAATAAAAATGTTATCAAATATTAGATTAATTAGCTAATTTAACACATCAAATTTTTTGGAGAGTATGTAAATTTTCAAATCACAATTATTTAATTGGGTAGATGATAATGAAATTTGATGTCATGTCTCTGCGGAGCTCCTTAAGACTATTGCTATTTATAGGTATAATAATTTTATGGAAAAGGATAACCTCAATTGAAACAACATGATAAATACCTTATAGGAAAAAGTAGAGCTAGAGAAAAGAGAGAAGAAGCAGAGCAAGCAACCCACATTCCTTGCGGCGGCTATCATGTAGAGTTTGAGAGCCACTTCACGATAAATACCATTACATCACCTGTGATAAATAAAGAGAATATATTCAAAAATTATAATAAATTCAATAGGCCTTTGCATGTTACCTATATGTTTAAAATAAATTCATAAAGGATTGGAAGAAAAATAATCCTAAAATGTTTGAGTACTTTTCCATGTACTGCAAAAATATAATTAAACAACGAACCTTCATAGTAAAAGGCCATATTACATCTTCTGTTACGACAGACGGAAATAAATATAGTTGTAACATATTATACCCTGACAGGTTGTATATTTAAACACAATTTTAATCACGTAGCAACACAGGAACAAACAATAATAATAAAATGATATAATTAAAGTGATATAAACTCCACATTTAGATCGAACTATAATATTATTTTAGCATCCATATATTCCTTTTCTACATTGAAACAACTCGACCAAACATTTGTTTCCAATTTGGACACTTATATTTTCGTTAAACCATGATTATAAAAGAATATATAAATTTTTTACTATTATTTTACTACAAAAGTAATGTGGTACAATTGTAAATATTTTATGCAAAAGACAAATGCTTAGGCCAACCAACCTCTTTGAACACTTTTTTTGAAAAAAATCATGTTTTCATTGTTGAGCAATTTATAATGATGGAATGTAAAACATATAAATTACAGGAAGAAATATGGACCTATTTAATCAGTACATGATTAACAAATTGATGATGCCTAGAAGTGGACTTATAACATATGAATAGATGACATTAAATATTGTACATTACTACCATAATTTTTATAGAATATGAAGATTAAAATTTTACAAAGCAGCATCAGCAACATGAATCATGTGTATAACTGATCAGTTGGTATCTCTTTGGGTTTCCAATGTATAAAACACCATAATACTCTATATATCGTGAAAAAATGGGTAACTGCATACTAACAGAAATGGCACAAAAAAACCAATGTAATAAGCTCATGCCAATAATTGTCTAAACAAAAGAAAGAAAACAAACTGAGATAAAAAATTGATCGAATCTCTTGTTAGAAAAGTTGTGTTTTGGTTAGAACTGAATTGATCAATAAGTGTCTAAATTTGTTTTGTTCTATACTGTGCATATCACAACATCATGAAAAGTCAATCCATTAGCTGTAATATTGAAACTAAAATATTAAGCAAATGGACAGAGTACGTACTAAATTGTATAAAACCAAGGAAAAACATTTGAAACTTTCGCATGGAGTAATGTACTTACTAAATTGTAAAAAGAAATACAGGTAATTAGTGTTTAATTTATAACTAAAAAATAGAGAAATAATTACCTGAGTCCTAAGTGACCGTAACAAAAAGGAGACAACATGTAACAGTACACTTCCTAAGTTCTAGAGAATCAGTATATGTCACATGTAATATCCCAGAAATTTGGGGCAATATCAATTTAATAATCTGTTTAAATAATTAAATTGATTGATAATCTTTGATAATAAATTTGAATTGGTTAATAATCTAATTAAATAAATATTTAATTGGTGAATTTTATCTTTTATAAGTTAATAAAATGATTTCTATCTATAATATATATATGAGTATATATTGTAAATAGATTGCCTTTGATTTGAAAGTTAATAAATGAAATCTTGTTTTAAATTTCTTATGTATATTCTTATAGTTGGGAATTTATGATTTCTTTAATATAAGCTTTTCAAAGCTATTTAAACAAAATAACTATATGGTTTTGAAATGAGATTAATAATCAGGATTATTTTATTTCTTTTTAAATATTGCTTAATAAATAAGATTTAAGAGTATATATATATAGATAAGTTTAAAATACAATATTAATAGTGTATTGTTTTATATATAGATATAAATAGACTTTAATAAAATAGGATTGTTATTTCAAATTGAATGTGTTCTTTTAAATTGACTTTAATTTGGATTTTTAAAATATAATTTGAATTTGAATTTAAATTATTTTGAAATTCAAAAGAGGTGATATTTTAAATAGTTTTGGATTTTAAAATATATGTATAAGCTCTTATTTTTATATATATAATTGGTTTTATTTCTTTAAAGTAATTTCTAAATAGATAAGTATTTATAAAATAAAGAAAGGGTTTTTAATTACATTTACAATAAATAAAATTAATTAAAAAGACAAGTGTTAATTTATTAAGTAACCATGGTGACATGTGTTAGCTCCTAAGGCTTTAATATAATATGTGTTATAAGATTAAGGCATGAGAAAGACAAGTGTCCATCTTTTAAATTTCCATTTTCTTTTATTTTTAAGAAATTATTTTCAGCCTATATAAACATTTTTCTTTATCTTCAATTCCCTTTTTATCTTCACATTTTCAAACATTAAGAAAGACTTCAGCCTGCAAACAAAATTTCTCCAAAAACAAATTAGTAATCAACTCCTCAAACCAAAAATAAGATCTGTAATATATTTTCAATCTGGAAACAAAAGACTGCAAATTCTTTTTCAAATCTGCAAAACATCTTCCTCAAACCACTAGCCTGCATTTTCAAAATCAATAACCTGTAATTCAGTTTCAAAATCAAAGCAGAGATCATCAAACAACCTTCTCTGTTTTGAAGGCAAAGCCTGTATTCTTCAAACCATAATCATCTTTCTCAAATATCCTGTAATTCATATTCAAATCAAAGACAAAGCTTTTTAGCCACATTTGTAAATCTGGAATCAAAACAAAACCTGCAATTTCTTTTCTGGAAGCAAGAAAAATCTGGAAATAAAGAGTATAGTCTGCATGCAACTGAGAAAATTTCAAACTAAAGCTAGAATTCAAGTTTTCAAAAGGGCAATTCAAGTTTTAAATCAAAGTCCAGAAGCTAGGGCATTCCAGTTTTAAAAGATTCAAAAGCTTTTCAAATTTAAGCTGGAAGCTCTGTTCTCTGCTTTTAAAATGTGAGTAACATTTATTTTAAAAACTTAAGTATATGATATCTGTTTGCATGCTATAAATTCTTGAATATATGATGAAATATGCCTGCATGTTGTTTAATATGTTTGGTACATATGCATTATCTGTGTATATATGAATGTATGGATGTATGCATGCCTGTGGTATCAATGACATTACTGTTGTTAGTTTCAAACTAGGATTTCAAAACAAAATCCATTATCACTTGATCTGTTTATTGTTAGGATTTAAAATTCAAACAGAAGTGGTTTGTTTCAGTATATAGATTAATGTTAAAATTATGATTAAGTTAAATAAATTTTGAATGACTTGTGAAAACAAAAACAACAGAGAAAACTTAAAATAAGTAAAAATTAAAATATCTCAATTCGTTGATTCAAGAATATTAGTGGAATACTTAAACTAAAACATGATTTTTGGAACAGAAATCATGATTTTTAGTAATGGGATTTTGGAACAGTTTGGGTTTGTCTAAATTTTGTAGTTTGGGTATTTTCTGGTGATCTCTATAGTCTGGGAAGTAGGGGTTCTTTCTGGTGATAGAAGGATGATCGGGGAGGTCAGTAAAAATGGCAGTAAGGTGATCAGGTGGTTGTGATGGCGGCGGTGGTCGAATTTGTTTTTGAACCCTAGTTTTAGGCTTGGTCAAAGTCTGGGTTGCCACAACGGCTCTGGTTGATCGAGTTCCATAGAACTCTGGGAAATGGAAGCTTGGGGGATGGCGAAGGTGAGGCTGGAAGCGTTGGTACTCTGGTGATCGGAGGATCGAGTTCGAGGTGGTTCCATGTTTTGTCTTTGGTTCCAGAATTAAGCTTGAATGCTCGAATTCGATCGAGAAGATGGTTCGAGACGCTGGTGATCGGAATCGTGAGGGATGGTCAGGATCGATATGCTGGAGTTCGCATCGATGGTCAGAGGCGATCGACTCGCATGTGCACGTGCACAGGATATCGACATGTTTTTGTATTGGGTTAGAGGAAGAAGAAGATGCTCTCGAGCAAGTGATGTTTGACTCAAAGACATTCTCGTGGAAACTGGGTGATGGCTCGGGTTCGTACAGGGGAGACTCGCTTGGGCTAAACTGTTTTTAAATTTTTAACATGACAAAGTTTTAAATAACAGGGGAAGGGAAACTCGAAGGGGAACTCGGGGGTTTCCAGTTTTTACTCGAAGCATTTAGTGGTGGGCTCGGGTAATTTGAGTTGGTACAGGTCTTAAGCCTGTTTGTTTTTAAATTTTAAATTTGGTTTAAAATTTTGGAAACTGAAATTTTAAACAAAGTTTTAAAGCAAATTTGGAAGTATGGATTCAAATTTAAAATTGTATCCTTGTTTGAAATAAATAGGTTGATAAAATTTATAATGTTTTAACAAATTTAAATTGTTAAAAGTATATTTTAAAAAGGATTTTGAATTCAAATAAATTGGTTTAAAATCTTTTAATGTTAAGTGTTCTTAACATTTGATTTAAAAAGATTTTGTAAATTTGATTTAAAATTGATTAAAGTTAAATTGTAATTTATTTTAAATCTTTAATTTAAAATGAATCAAAAGAAAGATTTTAAAGTAAAATATTTTAAAGTCTTTTGTTAATAATAATTTAAGTAATTATAAAGGTTAATGCTTTAATTTAGAAAGTAATTAAGGGTTAATGATTTAGGATTCATTAAATTAATAAGGTAATTAAAGAATAATTTAATAATTTAATTAATTAATGGTTTAAGTGTTAATTAATTAAATAATTAGGATTATAAGTTAATTAATTAAGGTTAATTAATTTGGGATTAATCATTTATTTAGATAAGTATAGATTTTTTTATAAATGATTAGAAATTTATTAATCAAGTGATTAAAGATTTATTTAAGCAATTAATTAAGTAATTAGAAATGAATTAATTTGTAATTAAGAATTAATTAATAATAATTGATTAAAGCTTAATTACTTAAGGAAAGTAATTAAAGAATTGATTAATAATTAATGAGGGTTCATTAATTAGGGATTATTAAATAATTAATTAATATGATAAATTTTGATAATCAATTAGATTAATTAACTAATGATAATCATTTGTGAATTGGTTAAGTATAATTACTTAATGAAAGTAATTAAAGTAATTAATTACTTAAGGTAATTAATTAGATAAATTTGATAAGTTTAATTTATTAATTAAATTAAGATAATCACTTGGTGATTGATAAGTAATTACTTAAATGTAATTAGTGAAGTGTAATTACTTAGGAAAGTAATTAAAGGTAATTACTGGATGTAATTAACTAAAGATGATTTAATAATAAAAGTAATTTTAGTTTAATTACTTTTGTATAATTAATCAAGGGATTAATTAAAGGATAATTAATTTTGGAGAAATTAATTTATGGAAGAGTAATTAAGGGTAGTTAATTACTAAATGTTATTAATCAAAGGTGATTTATAAATGTGACTAATTAATTATTAATTTAAATAAGATAATTAATTAAGAATAATTAAGGATCATTAATTAATTAATGATGTAATTAAGGATTGATTAATTAAGATTAATTAATAAATAATAAGTGATTAAAGTAATTAATTAATTGTAATTAATTAAGGATTAATGTAATTAAATATAGTTAATTAATTAATGAAGTAATTAAAGATTAAAAACTGAATGGTTTAAGATAATTAATTTGTGAAATTAATCAAGTATTAATTACTTAAAGTAATTAAAGGATTATTAATCAGGAATGATTAATTAAGATGGATACTTAGAGTAATGATTAATTAATTGGTTTAATTAATAATTAAATAAGCAGGATTTATAGAATGAAGTAATTAGTTTAATTCACTTTAAATTAATTAGATGATATAAATCATTGCTTAAGGATGGATGAATGAGATTGAATGTATTTCATTGTTTGATATCTCTGATGAGATATGATTGATATATGATATGGATGTTTGGTTGAATTATAATGATAATGTGAATTATCTGTTTGGGATGATAATGTAGATTATCTATTGAATTATCTATCTTTGTGTATATAGATAAGAATTGAATTGTTTTAACCTTAAAACAACTTGGCCCTTAAAAGATACGTTTTGGATTTCGATGAGACCGGGATCGGGTTTCCGTATACCGGGATTCCAGGTCTGGAGACCCGAATACCACATCGATCCAAATTTACGATAGGTCGTGAATCTCAAGTGAAGATGAAGATTCAGAGTGCAAGGGTTATTGTCGTTAACTCTGAGGGTGATTCCAAAACGAGTGTAACGAGATAATGCCTTCGGTTTCGTTCGAACCCGGAACGAACTTGTATGGATTGAATGCTTTCAGCACATCGTCAGGCGGACGATGAGCATTCTAAGTGATATGTTCTGATTAAAGGTAATCGTAACCTCAAGCCTCATCAACCGGGAATGGCTAAAACAGGGGAGGTGCAACAAGGCTTCGTGGGTAGCACCCACTGAGAGCAATATAGATCCCTGTCTAGAGGTCCCTTTTCTTTTTATTCGGCTTAGTGTGTGGTTGGTCGCGCCAACTACGGGGTTATCTTGTTCGGAATTATCCAGTAAGGGATGGTTCCGGCTTTGTGTTGCAGGGGAGCGGGCGTACTCCTCGGTACGGTGATCTAGGCCACGTACTATGAAGGGTGGTACCCCAGTAGCCTTGCCATTGTATGGAATCCAAACTCCAATAAGTGCCGTACGTATTAGATGTACCCAACTATGTTGGAATGTGAGATGTAAGCATTTCAGCTATTTCTATATTTTACTTGAAAACCCTAGACCCTATTATAATAAAATCAGATTTCCTATCAAATGTTTTGGTTAGCGTAAGGTAAAAACTTACCCATGTTTATTTGTGGGGAGTCTTACGTGATACCTTTTCTTTCTAAAGGTTTTGAAGTTAAGCAAGTTTAACCTGTTACTCACACCAGACCCATGTCTGACCCAAGTGTTTATTTCTGTTTTATAAACTCTTGGGTACTCAAATTTTTACGAGTAGCCAAGGGATTCAGGTTTAGCTTTGACGAATATTCTGGAGGAGCAATGGAGCAGGAGGCTTCGGCGTTCGTAGATATAGTATTCCGCTGTGTTGATATCTGTGATAGTGTCTTGTCTTGTATTTGAGTTGTAATGTCTAGACAGATGTTTATAACTGTCTAGTAAGTGATGTATATGCTGTGTAACTCTGTAAATTGTTGTATACTATGTAATAGTTTATGTTATTAATATAATTTATTCGTTCCGCTGTGAGATCGTTGTTGTTGTTTCTTTCTTTCTTCTCTTCTTTTCTATTTTCTACCCTTTCTTTCTTCATAATGATGCGACTTTCTGGGCATAGGAAGTCGGGTCGTTACAGTTGGTATCAGAGCGAGGTTGAGCGAATGCCTAAGCTTTTGGTTAAGTGAATATCAAAACACTAGGTTGAGTGAATACCTAGGTTCGGAAGGGTTGTTCATTAGAGATAGGATCTGTAGCAACCTGTTTGAGTGTATATATATATACGAGAGCGCGTATTTGTTAGTTATATAAAATGATTTTATATTGTGTTAATTGATCGGTTGGGTGGTATATGGATTCTGGTCAATACGAGTAGCTAACGTTATTGATAGGGATCTCTAAACACTTGGACCAGGCCAACAGACACAATATTGTTTTAAAAAGGTAGATGAAATAATTTTACCCAGATATAATTTCTATATAAAAAAAGTATCATTTTAAATGTATATGGTATTTGTAATGATTGGTTGAGATGATAATAATTTATCATCTAGGATTAGGAGTCTGAGTGTTGAGGTTGGAAGTGTATTTGTCGAGACTGTAAACCTAATACCGTCTCGAGTGAACTTTGCAATTGTGAGGATTTCATCGATCTCTGAAGAAAACCTGTTAAGGTTCGGAGTTCATCTTTGAAGTTTGGATGGGTAGAGTTGGATCTGTCGGAGAACAGAAGCGAGTGATGGTATCTCAGGTAATAGTAGCTGTGTGATGAGACGTAGTGACTATGGATGTTCCCGAAGATGTTTTCTTTGGAACAAGTTAATGAAGTGTGTCTGTTTCGGTGTTGTGGCTGAGTTCACCATGGTGATTCTGTTTGGGAATCGAGTTTCTCGAGAAACTTTGGATTGAGAAGTCTTTGGCACCTGTGGTAGTAGTGCAGCTCGGAGTATTCTGTGCATTGGCAGGAAGTTTTCTGGCTGAGCAGTTTTTCTGAAGGTAGAGTTCAGAAGCAGTATAGTGAATCCATTTCTTCGATGAATTGGATAGTTAAGTATGAACTGTTCTGGTTTGTAAAGAGAGAACAGTTTTCTTTGCATTTAGGCTGGGTTGATCGCAAAAGTGACTTGCGATAGTTTGAGTATTCTTTTGAGATTATCCGATATTTTCTGGGATGTATTGTCCAGTCTGTGCTTGTGTTCTTCATCAGTATTTTCATTCTACTCCAGATCAGAATGGTGCAGCGGAAGCAGTTTGGCGAGTGCTCCTGTTTGTCTTTTCCAGATAGGAGAAGTTAGTTCGATCTTCTGATGTTTGGTAGTAGAGTTGTGTTTTGGATTATTGATAGATCTTGAGAGAATCATTCTGTTGAGTTGTTTTTGGTTCTGTTTATTTCCAGAAGCATCAGCGAAGGTTGAATTGATCAGGAAGGATCTGTAGACAGCCCAGGATCGTCTGAAAGATTTTGTGGATAAGAGACGGAGGAATTTTGGAATTCGAAGTTGGAGACTTCGTTGTTGTTGTTGAAGTTTCTCTGGTAAAAGGGAGCTATAAGATTGGGTAAGTCTGGGAAGTCAGCTCCGAGTTGTTTTGAATCTTTTCTGTGATCTAATTTGGATAAGTACTTTGATCTACAAGGTTGAATTGTCAGTTTGGATAATTGGAATTCAATGTATTTTACGTATCTCTGAGGGAGTACGTGTTTGATCTATCTCTGGTTTTGGAACCAGCAGTTCTGGAGGTTTTGGTTGTTGAGTCAGACTCGTCTGTAGTCTGATATTCTATTTAGTTCTGTAGGTCTAGATGAGTAGGAGCTCTATAGTTTAGTAGTATTGATTTCTGTAGAGCGAGTATTCCGGGATATATATATATATACTTGGGAAACTCGAGGAAATTCTATTCAGAATTTTTCGCTGGATAGTTAGAATTGTTTGTTTGGATGATTGGTTGCTATGATTGTTAGCATATGGATGATAATACATCCTTGTAATTTAAAAAGATTATTAATTACCATTGTTTTAAATTTCGGGGACGAAATTATTTTAAGGGGGGAAGAATGTAATATCCCAGAAATTTGGGGCAATATCAATTTAATAATCTGTTTAAATAATTAAATTGATTGATAATCTTTGATAATAAATTTGAATTGGTTAATAATCTAATTAAATAAATATTTAATTGGTGAATTTTATCTTTTATAAGTTAATAAAATGATTTCTATCTATAATATATATATGAGTATATATTGTAAATAGATTGCCTTTGATTTGAAAGTTAAAAAATGAAATCTTGTTTTAAATTTCTTATGTATATTCTTATAGTTGGGAATTTATGATTTCTTTAATATAAGCTTTTCAAAGCTATTTAAACAAAATAACTATATGGTTTTGAAATGAGATTAATAATCAGGATTATTTTATTTCTTTTTAAATATTGCTTAATAAATAAGATTTAAGAGTATATATATATAGATAAGTTTAAAATACAATATTAATAGTGTATTGTTTTATATATAGATATAAATAGACTTTAATAAAATAGGATTGTTATTTCAAATTGAATGTGTTCTTTTAAATTGACTTTAATTTGGATTTTTAAAATATAATTTGAATTTGAATTTAAATTATTTTGAAATTCAAAAGAGGTGATATTTTAAATAGTTTTGGATTTTAAAATATATGTATAAGCTCTTATTTTTATATATATAATTGGTTTTATTTCTTTAAAGTAATTTCTAAATAGATAAGTATTTATAAAATAAAGAAAGGGTTTTTAATTACATTTACAATAAATAAAATTAATTAAAAAGACAAGTGTTAATTTATTAAGTAACCATGGTGACATGTGTTAGCTCCTAAGGCTTTAATATAATATGTGTTATAAGATTAAGGCATGAGAAAGACAAGTGTCCATCTTTTAAATTTCCATTTTCTTTTATTTTTAAGAAATTATTTTCAGCCTATATAAACATTTTTCTTTATCTTCAATTCCCTTTTTATCTTCACATTTTCAAACATTAAGAAAGACTTCAGCCTGCAAACAAAATTTCTCCAAAAACAAATTAGTAATCAACTCCTCAAACCAAAAATAAGATCTGTAATATATTTTCAATCTGGAAACAAAAGACTGCAAATTCTTTTTCAAATCTGCAAAACATCTTCCTCAAACCACTAGCCTGCATTTTCAAAATCAATAACCTGTAATTCAGTTTCAAAATCAAAGCAGAGATCATCAAACAACCTTCTCTGTTTTGAAGGCAAAGCCTGTATTCTTCAAACCATAATCATCTTTCTCAAATATCCTGTAATTCATATTCAAATCAAAGACAAAGCTTTTTAGCCACATTTGTAAATCTGGAATCAAAACAAAACCTGCAATTTCTTTTCTGGAAGCAAGAAAAATCTGGAAATAAAGAGTATAGTCTGCATGCAACTGAGAAAATTTCAAACTAAAGCTAGAATTCAAGTTTTCAAAAGGGCAATTCAAGTTTTAAATCAAAGTCCAGAAGCTAGGGCATTCCAGTTTTAAAAGATTCAAAAGCTTTTCAAATTTAAGCTGGAAGCTCTGTTCTCTGCTTTTAAAATGTGAGTAACATTTATTTTAAAAACTTAAGTATATGATATCTGTTTGCATGCTATAAATTCTTGAATATATGATGAAATATGCCTGCATGTTGTTTAATATGTTTGGTACATATGCATTATCTGTGTATATATGAATGTATGGATGTATGCATGCCTGTGGTATCAATGACATTACTGTTGTTAGTTTCAAACTAGGATTTCAAAACAAAATCCATTATCACTTGATCTGTTTATTGTTAGGATTTAAAATTCAAACAGAAGTGGTTTGTTTCAGTATATAGATTAATGTTAAAATTATGATTAAGTTAAATAAATTTTGAATGACTTGTGAAAACAAAAACAACAGAGAAAACTTAAAATAAGTAAAAATTAAAATATCTCAATTCGTTGATTCAAGAATATTAGTGGAATACTTAAACTAAAACATGATTTTTGGAACAGAAATCATGATTTTTAGTAATGGGATTTTGGAACAGTTTGGGTTTGTCTAAATTTTGTAGTTTGGGTATTTTCTGGTGATCTCTATAGTCTGGGAAGTAGGGGTTCTTTCTGGTGATAGAAGGATGATCGGGGAGGTCAGTAAAAATGGCAGTAAGGTGATCAGGTGGTTGTGATGGCGGCGGTGGTCGAATTTGTTTTTGAACCCTAGTTTTAGGCTTGGTCAAAGTCTGGGTTGCCACAACGGCTCTGGTTGATCGAGTTCCATAGAACTCTGGGAAATGGAAGCTTGGGGGATGGCGAAGGTGAGGCTGGAAGCGTTGGTACTCTGGTGATCGGAGGATCGAGTTCGAGGTGGTTCCATGTTTTGTCTTTGGTTCCAGAATTAAGCTTGAATGCTCGAATTCGATCGAGAAGATGGTTCGAGACGCTGGTGATCGGAATCGTGAGGGATGGTCAGGATCGATATGCTGGAGTTCGCATCGATGGTCAGAGGCGATCGACTCGCATGTGCACGTGCACAGGATATCGACATGTTTTTGTATTGGGTTAGAGGAAGAAGAAGATGCTCTCGAGCAAGTGATGTTTGACTCAAAGACATTCTCGTGGAAACTGGGTGATGGCTCGGGTTCGTACAGGGGAGACTCGCTTGGGCTAAACTGTTTTTAAATTTTTAACATGACAAAGTTTTAAATAACAGGGGAAGGGAAACTCGAAGGGGAACTCGGGGGTTTCCAGTTTTTACTCGAAGCATTTAGTGGTGGGCTCGGGTAATTTGAGTTGGTACAGGTCTTAAGCCTGTTTGTTTTTAAATTTTAAATTTGGTTTAAAATTTTGGAAACTGAAATTTTAAACAAAGTTTTAAAGCAAATTTGGAAGTATGGATTCAAATTTAAAATTGTATCCTTGTTTGAAATAAATAGGTTGATAAAATTTATAATGTTTTAACAAATTTAAATTGTTAAAAGTATATTTTAAAAAGGATTTTGAATTCAAATAAATTGGTTTAAAATCTTTTAATGTTAAGTGTTCTTAACATTTGATTTAAAAAGATTTTGTAAATTTGATTTAAAATTGATTAAAGTTAAATTGTAATTTATTTTAAATCTTTAATTTAAAATGAATCAAAAGAAAGATTTTAAAGTAAAATATTTTAAAGTCTTTTGTTAATAATAATTTAAGTAATTATAAAGGTTAATGCTTTAATTTAGAAAGTAATTAAGGGTTAATGATTTAGGATTCATTAAATTAATAAGGTAATTAAAGAATAATTTAATAATTTAATTAATTAATGGTTTAAGTGTTAATTAATTAAATAATTAGGATTATAAGTTAATTAATTAAGGTTAATTAATTTGGGATTAATCATTTATTTAGATAAGTATAGATTTTTTTATAAATGATTAGAAATTTATTAATTAAGTGATTAAAGATTTATTTAAGCAATTAATTAAGTAATTAGAAATGAATTAATTTGTAATTAAGAATTAATTAATAATAATTGATTAAAGCTTAATTACTTAAGGAAAGTAATTAAAGAATTGATTAATAATTAATGAGGGTTCATTAATTAGGGATTATTAAATAATTAATTAATATGATAAATTTTGATAATCAATTAGATTTATTGACTAATGATAATCATTTGTGAATTGGTTAAGTATAATTACTTAATGAAAGTAATTAAAGTAATTAATTACTTAAGGTAATTAATTAGATAAATTTGATAAGTTTAATTTATTAATTAAATTAAGATAATCACTTGTTGATTGATAAGTAATTACTTAAATGTAATTAGTGAAGTGTAATTACTTAGGAAAGTAATTAAAGGTAATTACTGGATGTAATTAACTAAAGATGATTTAATAATAAAAGTAATTTTAGTTTAATTACTTTTGTATAATTAATCAAGGGATTAATTAAAGGATAATTAATTTTGGAGAAATTAATTTATGGAAGAGTAATTAAGGGTAGTTAATTACTAAATGTTATTAATCAAAGGTGATTTATAAATGTGACTAATTAATTATTAATTTAAATAAGATAATTAATTAAGAATAATTAAGGATCATTAATTAATTAATGATGTAATTAAGGATTGATTAATTAAGATTAATTAATAAATAATAAGTGATTAAAGTAATTAATTAATTGTAATTAATTAAGGATTAATGTAATTAAATATAGTTAATTAATTAATGAAGTAATTAAAGATTAATTACTGAATGGTTTAAGATAATTAATTTGTGAAATTAATCAAGTATTAATTACTTAAAGTAATTAAAGGATTATTAATCAGGAATGATTAATTAAGATGGATACTTAGAGTAATGATTAATTAATTGGTTTAATTAATAATTAAATAAGCAGGATTTATAGAATGAAGTAATTAGTTTAATTCACTTTAAATTAATTAGATGATATAAATCATTGCTTAAGGATGGATGAATGAGATTGAATGTATTTCATTGTTTGATATCTCTGATGAGATATGATTGATATATGATATGGATGTTTGGTTGAATTATAATGATAATGTGAATTATCTGTTTGGGATGATAATGTAGATTATCTATTGAATTATCTATCTTTGTGTATATAGATAAGAATTGAATTGTTTTAACCTTAAAACAACTTGGCCCTTAAAAGATACGTTTTGGATTTCGATGAGACCGGGATCGGGTTTCCGTATACCGGGATTCCAGGTCTGGAGACTCGAATACCACATCGATCCAAATTTACGATAGGTCGTGAATCTCAAGTGAAGATGAAGATTCAGAGTGCAAGGGTTATTGTCGTTAACTCTGAGGGTGATTCCAAAACGAGTGTAACGAGATAATGCCTTCGGTTTCGTTCGAACCCGGAACGAACTTGTATGGATTGAATGCTTTCAGCACATCGTCAAGCGGACGATGAGCATTCTAAGTGATATGTTCTGATTAAAGGTAATCGTAACCTCAAGCCTCATCAACCGGGAATGGCTAAAACAGGGGAGGTGCAGCAAGGCTTCGTGGGTAGCACCCATTGAGAGCAAGATAGATCCCTGTCTAGAGGTCCCTTTTCTTTTTATTCGGCTTAGTGTGTGGTTGGTCGTGCCAACTACGGGGTTATCTTGTTCGGAATTATCCAGTAAGGGATGGTTCCGGCTTTGTGTTGCAGGGGAGCGGGCGTACTCCTCGGTACGGTGATCTAGGCCACGTACTGTGACGGGCGGTACCCCAGTAGCCTTGCCATTGTATGGAATCCAAACTCCAATAAGTGCCGTACATATTAGATGTGCCCAACTATGTTGGAATGTGAGATGTAAGCATTTCAGCTATTTCTATATTTTACTTGAAAACCCTAGACCCTATTATAATAAAATCAGATTTCCTATCAAATGTTTTGGTTAGCGTAAGGTAAAAACTTACCCATGTTTATTTGTGGGGAGTCTTACGTGATACCTTTTCTTTCTAAAGGTTTTGAAGTTAAGCAAGTTTAACCTGTTACTCACACCAGACCCATGTCTGACCCAAGTGTTTATTTCTGTTTTATAAATTCTTGGGTACTCAAATTTTTACGAGTAGCCAAGGGATTCAGGTTTAGCTTTGACGAATATTCTGGAGGAGCAATGGAGCAGGAGGCTTCGGCGTTCGTAGATATAGTATTCCGCTGTGTTGATATCTGTGATAGTGTCTTGTCTTGTATTTGAGTTGTAATGTCTAGACAGATGTTTATAACTGTCTAGTAAGTGATGTATATGCTGTGTAACTCTGTAAATTGTTGTATACTATGTAATAGTTTATGTTATTAATATAATTTATTCGTTCCGCTGTGAGATCGTTGTTGTTGTTTCTTTCTTTCTTCTCTTCTTTTCTATTTTCTACCCTTTCTTTCTTCATAATGATGCGACTTTCTGGGCATAGGAAGTCGGGTCGTTACATCACAGCAAGCAAATATATATTGAAATAATATAACTTCTAGATTTTATAATTGGCTCTCCATTATCCCTTGATGTAAAAAATACAGCGTACATATAATGTAGAGAATCTAAAAGGAAAAACAAACAATAACGACATTGGACAAATCATCTAGCTGGACCGCTGTGATTCTGCTTTCCTATGATCAATTCAGTGATCTTATAAACAGTAATCAACTAATTTCATAAAACTAAGAGCAATAACAAAAAAACCAAAATCATACTCTAAAACACTCCATCAAAACAAAAACGACCCTCCAGATTTTCCTATATTTTCTAGGATTTTTTTTTACATTCACAATTCAACTTAATTCTCAGAGTCATTTTCTTTCCAAACAATTTATCCAGGATTCAAAATTACCACTAATATGATATATCAGTATGTTCAAAAAGATATGCACATACATATGAGGATGTATGTGTTCCTCTTGTTTAAATCAAAGTAATATAATTTTTTTTTCTAAACAAGAGCATATTCTGTTTAATTTGAATTTAATTTAAATTTAAATCTCCACTTAAATATTTTTCTTTTTTACTTATTATTTATATAGGTAGATCGTGCTTAAATCTTGTTTAAAATAGTAATCCTGCTTGTTTTATCTAAGAATTTCAATAATTTACCTTGATGGAATTATCTCAGAAATTAAAGCTATTTTATTATTCTTAGAAAATAATATTTGCCTTTATCATTTTCAATTCATGGTTTTGCCTTTTGCATCTCTCTTGTTTTTGATTCCATCAATTTGACACAACCTTAAACTGGTCATTTAATCATATGCTTCTGAGTTTGAGATGATAAGAATACTTGCCTTGAAAATGATTTATAAGTAAATAACCACTATGTTAGCACCAAAATTGGTCACTAACCTCGTTCAGAAAGATTGTGTAGAGATATAAGTGATGAAAGTAAATTAAACAGAGAAGACAATGCTAGTTTAAATGCAGAAAGTAAGAACACCAAATTTATAGTGGTTCAGCGTAATTGCCTACGTCCACTTTGAGGTTAAACTTTATTGATCTTCTTTATAGTTGATTACAAATACAATTCGTGAATCAAATGCTTGAGTGAGGTTGTTAAGGAGAGAAGATGAGTCTTGAAAATGGCAGAGTCTCCCCGGTGTTTTCTCTCCCGAAAAGCATCCATTTCCTTGTGACCATGCCCCTCTATTTATAGGCAAAAGTGGGCTGGACTACCCAGGTGGGCTTGATAGCCGAACGCTCTAGCCCAGGTGTAGTGGTTGCTGCATGCCGAACCAGGTACGCCGAACGCTTTGATGCCGAACAGTCCTTCCCATGCCGAACGGTCCTTTCTGTGCTGAATGGTTCGTCTGATGTATGGGAAGTGTAGGATGGTTGCAGTGAAGCCGAACGTATCTCTGTTCGAAGCTCTTGACCGATCAATGTATGTAGGTCGAATGATATCGTTACCTTGCGTAGTTGTGTATACTGAATGCCTTCTGAATGCCGAATGCTCTCGTTGCCGAGTTATCCTATCGCCGAGTTCTACTGACGCCGAGTACCTCTGGATGCCGAGTACCATGGGATGCCGAACACTAGTTGACGCTGAGCATAGGTTATTGCTGAGTGCCAGTTGATGCCGAACACTGCTTGACGCCGAGTCTCCTTGTCGTCGAGCACTACGGATGCCGAACGCTATGGATGCCGAGTCCCACTGGATGCCAAGTGCCACGCCGAACACTCCCAGATGCCGGACACTCTCTGATGCCGAGCAGTCTTGTATGCCGAGCAGTCTTGATGCCAAGCATTGGTTGACGTTGAGTGCCAGTTGAAGCCGAGTGCTCTTGTGCCGAGTACTTCTGATGTCACCGGGTATCATGCCGAGTACTCCTATATGTCAAGTGCTTCGCCGAACACTCCTTGATGCCGGTCACTCTCCGATGCCGAGCATTGATTGCCGAGTACTAGTTGCCTGGTCAAATCCCCAGGAAACACTTGCCCCCCAAAGTGTATCGCGTGGCCGAACGTGATGCGCTTTGAATCTGGTACAATCTACCTCGGAGGTACCTTCTCGAGAATGTTAGCGAAGAAGGTGCAAGACGAACAAAGTTGGGATGCCGAACGATACATTCGAAGCCGAACGTACCTAGCGTGCCGAACGTCACTCCGCCACGATGCCGAACACTCCGGTATTGACTGGTTCTACCGGGTATAGCCTCTTCGACTTCTACCTCCCTCTATATAACCAGGCGCTCTCCCACCATTTTTCTTTTACGCCTTCTTTTCTATCACTCCTAGAGACTTTGCAACTCTTGCCATCTTCTCAGATTTGAGACCTAATTGATCCTTCCTCAACTTCGACTTTCGAACTAGGTATCAATCCTTCTGTGATTAGATTACTTCAACATAAGACTTAGGTTGTTTTCATGGGAAACGTGACCTTTCTATGTTCGTATAATATGCGTCGAGCAGAAATGGCTCGCATGCTTGGAGTTGTCTAGTTAGGGCTAGCTCCTTCGTGCCGAACAAGACTGGAAGGAAAAGAAAGATGGGATGCTGAACGGCGTAGTCTTCGCCGGGCGATCTGTCCCTGTCGTTCGGCACAGATGGAGAAGGTGTAGGGTGGAGTTGAAATCGTGGTGGAGCGCCACTTTTAGCCGAACGTAACCCAAACCGAACAGTCTCGAATGCCGAACGGTATCAATGCTAGACAATTACTAAAATGTAGAGCAATAGCTTAGCCGAACGATAACCCAAGCCGAACAATTGACATGCCGAACATTGAATTCAGCCGAACAATACAATTGCCGAACACTCTTTAGACCGAGCAAAACACAGCCGAACACTATACTTAGGACGAACAATCTTGAATGCCGAATCAGAACTCTTAACAGGACAATGCCTTAACCGAACGAGACCTTTAGCCGAGCGCTTGACACGCCGAGCAAACATACATGCTGACCTATACTTAGGACGAACAATACAATTGCCGATCATTACTTAAATGCCGAACAGTATAACTACACTTAGGCCGGTTACTTTAGAAATCATATGTCTTTTGAATCTGGAACTGTAATCGCCTCAAGGCAAGCTTTTTGAGACGGTCAGCGATGACGGTCTTCGAAGGCAATGACTCGAAGCTAATCATTATATCTTTAAAAAACCTTTAGATTCTTATCGCCTGTACACAATTGCCTGCACTAGTTCACACACCACGTGGGGGGAAAACTCGTGTTGCTAATTCTAACGTTCAACGTTTTTTAAGTATAGCTCTCTCAAGCACTTAGTTATTTATTTGGGATGTCGAGAAAATCCAGCTCCGCTACCATATCCGACAGGCCTGGGCCGTCAACGAGGCAAGGAGCCGCAGATACTTCTAACCCGTCAACTTCTCCCGCTCATAACTTGGCGCCTGATGCTCTGGAGGCAACCATCTTATTAGACAATCCGATCGATTCTCAAGCCTCGAAGATCAACGAAGCTGCTCTGCGACAGATATGCTCTATTCACGGGATTCCTTTTGCCGACGTGTTAGTTCCTTCAAGACACGATCGCCCTCATCTGCCCCCAGTCGGGTACACTACCTGCAACAAGTTTATGTGTTGGATGGGCAGCGTGCCTTCATTTAACTTATTTCTCCGGGATGTACTGCAGTACATAGACATAGCTCCGTCGCAGCTGCACCCGAACGGCCATGCATTTCTATATGGGACTTATCTACTTTTCATGGTTGTCTTCTCCAGACCTCCAACCCCAGGTGATATCAGATACATTTATATGTTCAAGAGACGGAAAGACAGTCCTTCCTTTATGTTCCTCGAGCCATACCACAAGTGCCAGATCTTGACAGGGGCATGTAGCAAATTCGCCCTGTACAAATAGGAATGGTTCTATGTGCGCTGCCCTTCTGGTTTCGCTAGGAGATGGGTTGAAGGTAGTAAGTCTCTTTGCTGAGTCACTATTCGTATTTTAATCGGAGTCATGCTTTTCCTAACTCTTCATTTCATCCTTTCAGGTATCAGCCCGCATCCGGAAGGTCGAGGATATTCTAAGGCTGTTGAAGCCATTAGAGCTCTTCCTGCCGAGGATCGAGACATCCGGACCATCATTTCAAATGAATCGCTGTCGGGGTTTGGCTTGCTAGCCCCTGGTCGTTGGATCAGCCTTCCAGAAGGTGTTACCATTCCCAAACCTCCATCCGATAAAGGGAAAAAACTTGCCGGACCGTCGTCGCGTCGCGCTCCGGACACGTACGAAGAAGGAGAGCGCAAAGAGGATGATGCCCCTGAAACTCAGGGCGAGAACGTGGGTCCCGCTTGGAATCCGGCAATCGAAGTTCAGGATATTGAGACATCGTCCTCCCCTTCGAAGGGAAAGAAGAAGTTGAAATATACGGTTCAAAAGGAGAAAGTTGGTGGTACCTCAAAGGTTACGCCTATCCCTCCTGAGAAAGAGGCTTCTTCGCAGCACTTGGAAAGTTCTCTGAGGGGTCTGTCCAACCTATCCATCCCCGATGATTTACTTAATTACGGGTTCGACGATCCTGAAGCTCTCAAATTCTCTTCGCCCGCTAGAGGCAATGTAGGAGTTCAACTCCCGGCTCAAGGAGACAACACTCCTATTAGCAAAGATAAACGAACGGGTCCGTCGGGGGGAACACTAGGACACACACGCACATGCGCATTCCATAATATACTCCAAGTCTTTTTAATTCGTGAATTCTCCTTAACTCGCTGTTATTTCCATTCTTCGCAGGTGATATGGGCCGCTCTCACGGACTTGATCGCCTTCAGGGGTCTTCTATATTCCATCACTCAGGACGGGATTCCGGTTCAGGCAGACGCAGGGACCGAGGTGATTATGAAGATAGGGACAATCGTCCTCGCGAGTCATCTCACCGCAAGAAAGCACATTCTCAATCTTCTCAGTCCCGCGATCTTCCTCCTCCAACTGAGCCGGATAAGGAGAAGTCTTTGCAGAAGGGTTATCAGTCTGATGCTGCTCGAGAACAACACTCCAGTTCATCGAGTACGAGGCAAGTTCGGGAGCAACGTAAAAGAAAGGAATTCTCAAAGCCTCCTCCTCTTACTCCTGCAGTGGACCCGACTGTTGCGGAAAAAATGGTCGACCTTAAGGCCAAGTTTCCGAAAATCTGCTTTGACGGCTTGAAATTCCTCCCAGCCATCCATCACATTCCTGGGCACGTGAAGCAAAGTGCCATTGCCTGCAACAACGACGTCTATGTTCAACATGACGCGTTCGTGCACTTGGTGGAGAAGATCTCGGAAGTGTCCGTCGAGCGTCAATACGAGATCGACCGTCTGAATCTGGAGGCTGACAGTGATAAGAAAATCATCAAACTCCAAGACGAAGAGCTCGCTTCGTATAAGTCAAAGCTAGAAGCCGCTGAACAAAGCGCAAAAAATACTGCCGAGGCAGTTACTCGTTTAGAGGTGGCTCACAAAAAAGAGCTTGACGAAGCAGTCCAGCGCAGCGGTGCCCTCGCCCTGGAAAAAGACTCTGTCCAAAAGGAAAGGGACGCACTTGCTACTCAAGTCAAGGAGCTGAAGGAATTACTTTCCAAGGAGAAGGAAGACAAAGTAGCTGCTCAAGAAGAATCGCAGCGATATTGTGATGATATTGTTGCTACCCGACTCCTGAAGACAAAGCTCGATGATGAACTCGCCGGGGTCGAGAAAATGAAGGACGAGGCCCGTGAGGAGGGCAAAAGAATGGCTGTGGAAGAGCTTGATTCTCGCCTCGAGGCGGCCGCAGAAGCCGGCAGGGAAGAGGTCAAAAGTATGTTTGACCCGTTGATCACCGAGTATGGAGCCCGCGTCCTTATGCACCGCGACTTAACATTTCTGGGCGACGGCTACCTCGAATCCCTGGCTGAGGCGTGGAAAACTCTGATAAGGATCAAGAAGGTCGAGTCAGGCTCCAACGAGGTCGATGAGGATGCCTTGGTGAAGGAGTTCCTAAGGGGGAATGAGCCATCGGACTTATCCGCAGCATTGGCACTTTATAGCAAAGGCTCTTACCCTCCGAAAGAGAAGAATGACGAAGCTGGCTCGTCTGGGGCCGATGCTACTACTCCTCACATTGCCGCTCCTTATGCTGCTCAATCGGCCGGTCGGCCAGCACTTGATCCATTCGAGTAGCATGCTAGTTATGATCCCGAAGATCCCGGGCTTGGTGTTCATGTGCTGTCACCTATCCTGGAGGGTGAAACCCCTCGTGCCACCGATAGCCAACCGGACCCTGGTAGGAAATTCTTCTTTCTCTAGAAGTTGAAGAGTTCCCGTCATTTTTCAGCAGTGGCTATTCGTTCTAATGCTCATTCCTTATGTTGTCATGCAGGTTGTTCTGACGCCGAGCCAACTCCGAGGAGCGATGACGCCAAGGAGGAAGAAGAGAAAACAAGCGATGTTGCTCACGCAGGAGTAACTCCCGGTCCCGACGCTCAAGTGATCGGGGAGCTTGATGATGACAAACTTGATACTTCGTCTCCTGTCGAAGGAAGCGATGAAATTAAAATCACTGGCGCCTCTGAGCATACTTCAGAGATGAGCATGAAGGACCGTCTTGCCGACGAGGAGAAGAGAAAAGTCAAAGTCAAAGTCGAGTCTGAAATACTGGAACTCACTGACCCGCGGAACAGACCTTTGAAAATCATTCTCCCGGGCAGGTCCAAACCACTAGATGTTCCGTCTCCTACTCCTGACTCCGTTTCTCTAGCAAGCAAAAAGTCCAAGAAAAAGCGTGAGGGAGAGGAGTCGTCGGAAACATCAAAGGAAGACAAAAAGAAGAAGTCGAAGAAATAATCGATGCACTTGCTCAACAAGTTTCCTGCTTAGGTTTTGTAATTGTTTTTATCTTCCGCAACTCGTAATTTGTATAGGCCTGAATTTTGTAGGAGTGATCGTGTATCCCTATTTTGGACTTATCGAATAAAATTTTAGTTTCTTTTTGTTTGAATGATTCTCTTGTCTTTATTTGGTTTGCTGACAATGTGCTCCGGGGACTTGGAGACTTGAGACTGTTCATACTCTAGTCCGCGCTCTGGGGACTTAGAGTTCTCCGATCCGCACTCTGGGGATTCGGAGATTGGAAATCGTTTATACTCTAGTCCGCGCTCTGGGGACTTAGAGTACTCCGCTCCGCACTCTGGGGATTCGGAGATTTGAAATCGTTTATACTCTAGTCCGCGCTCTGGGGACTTAGAGTACTCCGCTCCGCACTCTGGGAATTCGAAGATTGGAAATCGTTTATACTCTAGTCCGCGCTCTGGGGACTTAGAGTACTCCGCTCCGCACTCTGGGGATTTGGAGATTTGAAATCGTTTATACTCTAGTCCGCGCTCTGGGGACTTAGAGTACTCCGCTCCGCACTTTGGGGATTCGGAGATTGGAAATCGTTTATACTCTAGTCCGCGCTCTGGGGACTTAGAGTACTCCGCTCCGCACTCTGGGGATTCGGAGATTGGAAATCGTTTATACTCTAGTCCGCGCTCTGGGGACTTAGAGTACTCCGCTCCGCACTCTGGGGATTCGGAGATTGGAAATCGTTTATACTCTAGTCCGCGCTCTGGGGACTTAGAGTACTCCGCTCCGCACTCTGGGGATTCGGAGATTGGAAATCGTTTATACTCTAGTCCGCGCTCTAGGGACTTAGAGTACTCCGCTCCGCACTCTGGGGATTCAGAGATTGGAAATCGTTTATACTCTAGTCCGCGCTCTGGGGACTTAGAGTACTCCGCTCCGCACTCTGGGGATTCGGAGATTTGAAATCGTTCGTACGAGTCTGCATGTCGTGAATGATAATGTAATTTATCATCCAATTAAGAGATATAGAAACTTCATAGAAAATATGGCTTCAAGCCTTTATTAACGAAAATCAACTAAATTGCTTGATTACAACTTTCACAAGGAAACTAAGTCATTATTGAATGGAAACATGCAGGAAATAACAGTGCCTACAACAAGAAAGGAAAACATGCTAAATGTAATAGTGCCGCAAATGTTCACTGTTCCATGCTCGGGGGAGTGTCGCGCCATCAACGGTCGCTAGCTTGAATGTTCCTTCTCCAAGCTTCCGTTCAATGGCGTATGGACCTTCCCAGCTGGGATTCATGCGTGATGGTACCGGGAAGACTCGTTTCAGAACGAGATCACCCACATCAAAGATTCTTGGGCGGACTCTGCCGTCGTAGTAACGCTTGACTCGATGTCTGTGCGCCGCCGCCTTTAATTCAGCTTCTTCACGCTTTTCGTCGATGCAGTCCAGTGATTCCAGCAAGAGGTTTTGGTTCGTCTTGGGATCATAGTATGTCACTCGGTGTGATGGAACTTCAAGTTCCACGGGTATAACGGCTTCAGAGCCGTATGCCAAGGCGAATGGAGTGTGGCCGGTCGCGGACTTGTGGGTAGTTCTATACGCCCATAATGCTGTCGGGAGTTCATCTACCCACTTGCCTCCAACCTTCTCCAGACGCTTCTTTAGTATGGACTTGATTATTTTGTTAACGGCCTCGACTTGTCCGTTAGCTTTTGGGTGTGCAACGGCGGCGAACTTTTTCTCGATGTCGTACTTTAAACAGAACTCTTTGAACTCTCTACTTTCGAATTGCGTTCCGTTGTCTGTAATGATGGTGCATGGAAGGCCAAAGCGGCATATAATGTTTCGTACAACGAAGTTAATGACCTTCTTAGAGGTGATAGTGGCCAAAGGTTCTGCCTCAGCCCATTTCGTGAAATAGTCGACTGCAACTATTGCATATTTCGCACCACCTTTAGATAAAGGCAAAGAGCCGATTATGTCGATTCCCCAGATCGCAAATGGCCAGGGACTGATCATTTGTGTGAGTTCCGTTGATGGAGCCCTCGGGATTTTTGCATATCTTTGACACTTGTCGCATTTTCTTGCATAGTCCGCGGCATCCCGGTTTACGGTGGGCCAGTAATATCCATAGCGGAGGATCTTCTTTGCTAGCGTTTGCCCCCCAGTATGGTCGCCGCATTCCCCTTCGTGAACTTCTCTCAAGACTCTCTTTGTTTCATCATGAGCGATGCACCGCAATAATGGGACCGAGAATCCTTTTTGATACATGGACCCATCCTGCATTACGTATCGCGCGGCCTTTCGAAGGACCTGCCGTCTTTCGCTTCTTTTTCCTGGTAAAGCCCCGGTCGTCAGGTACAGTTTGAATGGGGTTATCCACGACTCCTTCTCGATTTCTGTTCCCAACACGCGATCGACTTTCATTTCGTCTATGCTAGGGGCATGCAAGACTTTGACGGGATACAATCCCATTTGTTGCGCATCGTCGGTACTTGCGAACTTAGCCAATAAGTCGGCTTCTTTGTTCTGTTCACACGGGATATGTGAGATGTCATAACGCTCAAGATTTGATAGTAGTTCTTGGACCTGAATGAGGTACGGAGCTAGCTTTCGTCCCTTTGCTTGGTAGTCTCCCCGTACTTGGTAAACCACCAACTGCGAGTCACAAAAGATTTCGACTGATTCGATCCCGAGTTCCCTGATGAGCTTCAAGCCAGCGATTAGTGCTTCATATTCGGCTTCGTTATTTGTAGCCGGGAAATCGAGCTTCAGGGCATAACAGATCGATCGGTTTTCCGGAGTTACAAGAACTACGCCCGCGCCGGAGCAACGGTCGTTTGATGCACCGTTAGTGTATAATTTCCATCGAACGGGGGGAATGATGTCGTGATCGTCTGGTTTGATGGGTATGGTAAACTCAGCGATGAAGTCTGCTAATGCCTGCCCTCGGATGGCTCTCTGTGGTAAGTACGCGATATCGAATTGGCTCAACTCGATGTTCCATCTTAGCAATCTTCCAGAAGTTTCCGGCCATTGGAGTACTTGCCTCAGGGGTTGATCGGAATAAACACCGATTGAATGTGCTTGAAAGTACGGGCGAAGCTTTCGTGATGCAATCACCAAGCAATAAGCCAATTTCTCTATTTTAGGGTAATTCCTCTCGGCCCCTGTTAAACGTTTGCTAACATAATACACCGGCTTTTGGACTCGATCCTCCTCTCGTACCAAAGCCGCACTTATCGCATGTGGGGATACAGCCAAGTATACGTACAACATCTCATGGTCCACTGGTTTTGATAGCATTGGTGGGCTCTCCAGATGCCTCACCAGATTCTGAAATGCTTCCTCACAGCTAGTCGTCCATTCAAAATTTCTCTTTCCTTTCTTTATTATGTCAAAGAACGGGATGCACTTGTCAGTTGCCTTGGATATAAATCGACTCAGCGCAGCTACTTTTCCGTTCAAGCTCTGTACCTGCTTTATAGTCCTGGGCGCTTGTACATCTCGAATAGCTTGGATCTTTTCTGGGTTGGCTTCGATTCCCCTAGCGTTGACGATGAATCCCAAAAACTTCCCTGATGCAACGCCGAAAGAACACTTCAACGGGTTGATCTTCATGCCATAAAACCTGAGTATGTCGAACATTTCAGCCAAGTCTTGAACGTGGTCGTTTGACCGTCGTGACTTCACGAGCATGTCATCCACATAGACTTCCATGGTTTTACCCAGCTGGTCCTTGAACATTCGATTCACCAGACGTTGGTAAGTTGCTCCAGCATTCTTCAATCCAAAGGGCATCACTACATAGCAATACAGCCCGACATTTGTAACGAAGCTGGTGTGTTCTTGGTCCGGAATATGCATCGGGATTTGGTTGTATCCTGAGTACGCATCCATGAATGATAGTAACTCGTGTCCTGCGGTGGAATCGACCAACTGATCGATCCTAGGCAACGGGAAACTGTCCTTAGGGCATGCTTTGTTCAAGTCGGAATAATCTACGCAAGTCCTCCATTTCCCGTTCGCCTTCTTTACTAGCACGGGGTTGGAGACCTATTCTGGGTAGAGGGCGTCGCGGACGAACCCATTTGCTTTGAGTTTGTCCACCTCCTCTCCAAGAGCGGCGGATCTCTCCGGATCCATTCCTCTCCTTTTTTGCTTGACTGGGACGTATTTTGGGTCTATGTTCAACATATGACTCGTGATGGCGGGAGAAATCCCACACATATCAGAATGCGTCCAGGCAAAAACATCAAGGTTTGCCCGGAGGAAGTCGCTAAGGTCTTCAGTCATTGTGGGGCCTAGCTGCGATCCGATCTTCAGTATTCGCGAAGGGTCGTCACGGCTAACTGAAATGTCAATTATTAATTCAGCCGGTGCCGCCTTCTCTTCCCTGGGTTTCTCATCGTCGTCTCTTGGATCTATATCTCCATAGATCCGAGAACTATGCCCGAGCCAGGGCTCGGGCACTACTTGTCAATTATCCGCATTGAGGATGCGGACGGGATTGTCCGCAACCTTTCCCTTCTCCCTCCGGTGGGCCTCTCGGAGCTCGGCCACATAACAGGAACGACCAGCTACTTGGTCGCCGTGAACAATGCCTACTCCTTTGTCAGTCGGGAACTTCAAAGTTAAACACCATGGGGCTAATGCTGCCCTAAACTCCGCCAGGGCCGGCCGGCCCAAGAAAACGTTATACGGAGAGTCCACATCCAAAACTACAAAGGGTAGAATTCGCACTCTCCGACGCTCGCCTTGTCCCAGTTCAACTGGTAACTCGACATATCCCACTGCATCAGTTGCAGCGTCGTTAAAGCCGTGGATACGAGCTTTGGATGGTTTCAAGTCTTTTGTTTCTAGCTTCATTTGATCGTAGGCCTTCTTGAAGATGATGTTGACTGAACTTCCAGAATCAATTAGAATTCTTTTTACGTATGCTGGTCCGATTGTTGCAGATATGACCATGGGGTCGATGGTCGGAGCCTCTACCTGATCAGCATCTCTGCTTCTGAACACAATATCGTCTGTCATTACGTGCTGCTGCTTAGCAGGGGCTCCGTCCTCCATGTTTGAACAACACTCAAAATCTGCATGCTTCAAGGAACTTGCATATCGCTCCATCTCCTGCCAATTCTTATCCGCGGGGTGAGGCCCGCCGATAATTGTATTTATGACCAGTCTACCAACGGTCCGGGCAGGCTCCTCGGGATGACGTGGAGCTGGTGCACGACCTGGGTTGGACGTTCCCTGTCCTCCTTCTTGTGGATCCTTCACAAATTCTTGCAATTTCTTCTACCTGATCAACTTCTCGATAGCGTCGTGCAAGTGTCTACATTATTCCGTATTGTGTCCATAAGTCTCATGGAAGCGACAATATTTCCCGGTCCGCTTCTGTTCTTCAGTTGATTCTTTTGGACGTGGTTTTCTGTACTGAAAAGTATTGAAGGTGGATAGGTAAATGTTTTCAAGTGGGGCGTTTAGCGGAGTGTACTCGCTGTAGCTTGGAATTCTCGACTTCCACTTTCCTGCTTCTTTTCTTTTCCCTTGACTCCTTCCTCCGGATTCCTTGGGTTGCCCAGGTTTGTTCTGGACGTTGACTTGGACCTTTCCCGAGCTGTCTCCGGATTGCTTCACAGCAATGTTGCTCTTTATTGACTCTTGGACAGGCCCTGGCGCCTTATCTCGTCGTACCCACCTAGCTTCCTCTCTTCTTATGAATTGGTGTGCCTTAGAGTAGAAACGCTCTAGCGTAGCCGGAGGTTTTCCTGCCAGCCAGTCTCCAAACTCAGAGTCTGGATCCACAGCTCTCATTACAGCCATCAGAATTGCATGGTCATTGGGATTACTGACTTCAGTTGCTGCCACGTGGAATCTTTGCAAATATTCCTTCAACGATTCCCCAGGATTTTGGATTACACTTGACAGAGACATCACGTCCTTTGGGCGCGTAGTGTGTATCCTGAACTGCTCAATAAACTTCTTTGCCAACTCCTCGAAATTTGATACGGATCGCGGAGGAAGTCGGGTGAACCACATAGTAGCGATCCCAGATAGAGTAATCGGAAAGCACCTACACTTGGTGGCATCATTCGCTCTGGCTGAATCCATCATCCATTTGTACCTCATGACATGTTGTCTAGGGTCAGTCTTTCCTTCATATGCAGGAATAGTAGGCATACTAAACTTCCTGGGGTACGCCGCTTGCAACACAACATCCGTGAACGGAGTATGACTTCTTGACACTCCCCAGTCATCATTTGATAAGCCCTGATTCTCTTTCATCAATTGCCTGATCATGGCTGTCAGATCGGGCGTCTGTATGGAAGGTGGAAGGTTGGAGTCTGTTCTACGCGCCTGTCCATGCTGATGCCTCCTCTCTGGGCGATCTGCCAATCGTGCATCTTGAGGTTCGACATCGTTAGCATTTTGATGATCTGGGCCTCTATCTTCCATCTGTATCACGGTCCTGAAGCTTCCAGCTCTTGCTTGGTCGCGGTCTCCAGCTGTTCGAACAGCAGCATCTGCTCGCGCAGCATCAGTCTTACGGCGTCTACGCCTGGGAGGTTCATCAGATGAAGTAGAGCTGTCAGATGAGGAGTAAGCAGCGGGATTTCCCCCATCATTCTGTTGCCGCTGTTGAGTAAGTTGTGCCATCAGGTTGGCATTGGCTTGCATCTGCTCTCCTAGTTGTCTCCTACTTTCCCTGAGCTCTCTCATCAAGTCGTTGAACTCTATTCTGGTGACAACTGGAGTTTGGTCCTGAGTGGCAACTCCTGTATTTGGAATTGCTGGTTGATTGCTAGGCCCTGCTTGTTGCACGCTAGCAGTCTCGTGGGCATCCACATTGTGAGAAGCTGACCTGGTACGTGGTCTTGCCATTGTAGAGTTATTGGTATGAACTCTGAGTAGAATCAACGGATGTCTTATCAGTGAGTCGGATCTTCTTTGGGGGATTTGTTCAATCCAGTAGCTTCAAAGCAGATCCTTGAGGTCTGAGAATTCAATTCTCGGTGAAAGCACCAAAGTGTTAGCACCAAAATTGGTCACTAACCTCGTTCAGAAAGATTGTGTAGAGATATAAGTGATGAAAGTAAATTAAACAGAGAAGACAATGCTAATTTAAATGCAGAAAGTAAGAACACCAAATTTATAGTGGTTCAGCGTAATTGCCTACGTCCACTTTGAGGTTAAACTTTATTGATCTTCTTTATAGTTGATTACAAATACAATTCGTGAATCAAATGCTTGAGTGAGGTTGTTAAGGAGAGAAGATGAGTCTTGAAAATGGCAGAGTCTCCCCGGTGTTTTCTCTCCCGAAAAGCATCCATTTCCCTATGACCCTGCCCCTCTATTTATAGGCAAAAGTGGGCTGGACTACCCAGGTGGGCTTGATAGCCGAACGCTCTAGCCCAGGTGTAGTGGTCGTTGCATGCCGAACCAGGTACGCCGAACGCTTTGATGCCGAACAGTCCTTCCCATGCCGAACGGTCCTTTCTGTGCTGAATGGTTCGTCTGATGTATGGGAAGTGTAGGATGGTTGCAGTGAAGCCGAACGTATCTCTGTTCGAAGCTCTTGACCGATCAATGTATGTAGGTCGAATGATATCGTTACCTTGCGTAGTTGTGCATACTGAATGCCTTCTGAATGCCGAACGCTCTCGTTGCCGAGTTATCCTATCGCCGAGTTCTACTGACGCCGAGTACCTCTGGATGCCGAGTACCATGGGATGCTGAACACTAGTTGACGCTGAGCATAGGTTATTGCCGAGTGCCAGTTGATGTCGAACACTGCTTGACGCCGAGTCTCCTGGTCGCCGAGCACTACGGATGCCGAACGCTATGGATGCCGAGTCCCACTGGATGCCAAGTGCCACGGCGAACACTCCCGGATGCCGGACACTCTCTGATGCCGAGCAGTCTTGTATGCCGAGCAGTCTTGATGCCAAGCATTGGTTGACGTTGAGTGCCAGTTGACGCCGAGTGCTCTTGTGTCGAGTACTTCTGATGTCACCGGGTATCATGCCGAGTACTCCTGTATGTCAAGTGCTTCGCCGAACACTCCTTGATGCCGGTCACTCTCCGATGTCGAGCATTGATTGCCGAGTACTAGTTGCCTGGTCAAATCCCCAGGAAACACACTATATTTTGGGATGAACCAAATCTTAATTAAAAAGTATTTACTAGTTTGATAATGCAAACCAGTTAATATGCATATTAGTCAATAATACTTGAAGAAGAGTTCAGTACAACATTTACCAAAATAAACTAAGGATTTTTAAAGAGCACTTGCTTATCAAATCACTGACCTACATGATCAGCCAGACACTTTGGTCATGACAATTGGAATACTATTTAGTTACAAAGCACCTAAGCCTTCTTTAGATATGTTTTCTTTTTGAAACAACTTATAAGTGAACTTGAACTTTCTAAAAAAATATTTCAATAAAAAGCTACTATATACTTAAAAAAAAATTCTTTAAGTTTAAAGCCAGATTTTAACTTCATAACTAACTGTTTTTGAATGAATGATACTTGACTAATACATATAAATTTTTGTATGACAAATGCTCAATACAATTTTATTATTCTCTCAGATTTTCACAGGTAACTTTTAAGCTTATTTTCATTGTTTCAACTCAGATGATCTTTTAATTTTCAAACTTTAATACTTAGCAAGATTTAACAGAAAACAACTAGTTTAATTCAAACATAGTAAGTTCATTACATATCAGCAAATTCAAACATAACTCTCTCATGAATACATGCAGATAAAATCATTACATGCTCTTATTAAAACTAGCTAGCATTTTCATTCATTCCTTCTCATTAGCCATAACTCCACTTTCTACTTAGTTCCTGCATTTCCTGAAAGAGCATTGGTGGCCGCCTCATTTAAAATGAGACACCCCCATATGCCATGAGCAAACAAGGGTCAGATCTATGATCTGGTATATGCAACATCAATATATTCCTGATATTAAGCAAATAAATGATACATGAATACTAGCCAGTTGCTTAAGAAATTTTCTTAAATCAACTATATTACTATGTTTCAGATAAAATTGTTATGCAAGCATTCACATCAATCTGCAGCACTTAGATGCCCTGGAACAATCATGGTTCCAATTCAACAAATCTAAGAAATACTCATACTCTTATTTCATAATTTATTCATAGCCTTTACATATATATCACTTAAATCCTAGCTTCATCTACTATCAAGGAATCATAGGGACACATTGCAATGAACTAATTCACATCATTGCACAAAGATCTCAGGGCTTAAACAAACCATGTGCCAAACTTGCATACTTCAAATATGACAAGCACTCCAGCAGCCTTCTTGGCCCACAGTTCCTAGTTCATTTACTAATTTGTATTTATTTAATCCTATCATCAGATAGGTAGGTGAACATGTCACTGTGTTCATTGAAACACCCCTGTAATACTGCAAGCATATTTTCCAAAGGCAAACAAATAATTATTTTCAAGAATATTGCTAACATATATCTTGTCTTTGAATCAAGTTCAAGAATATTTACACTGAGAATAGAAACATGGCATAATGAATTATTATGATCTGCAAATAACTATGATTGAGCCAGATTCAAGATCTAGCTAAATCATAATTTTTGTCTTGTAGATTTTTGATATTTGATACGGGACTCAACACATAGAAATCTCTATTGCACCCCTAATACCTTTTCTAAAGCCTCAGCACTTATACAATGTATATTGCAGCTTATTTTATTTTCTCTGTTGAGATATTACTTGCCATGATTCCATATCAGTTATAAGTATTCTTCCCCTGATTTCAAGATCTGATGCCTTAGCTTTTCAGAATATAATAAAACTGTAGCATGCACATCCATAATGAAACATCTTATCAGATCAAGGCCATCCAAAGAGCATCCATAACAAAACATTATATCAAATCAAAACCATTCAAAGAATATTAATAAAACCGTGTTTAACAAAAACCAAAAATATCAATAGCAACATAAAAGTTTGGCTGCCTCATATCAGGTCTTAATGCCATGAATCTAGTGAGATTACTCACCAAAGTATCCCCTTCTAGTTGATTCAGAAAATCCCTGAGTATTTTCCGTTCCTTTAAAATGTTTTCTTCCTTTCTTATTTTTATGTATCTCGGGTAAAAATGATTTCCCTGGCTATAACTACTTATTTATAAGCATTTTCACTAGGGTTTTTTTTTCAGGGTAGAATTCCATTTTTGTTCTGACTAACATCATGTATTTTGCATTTTATGTTTTCATATTTTCATCCTTGATTACCCCGGCCATATCAGTTAGTTAAGGCTGCATTTTCTTTTCTTTACTTTTTTAGAAAATGGCCACTCACCTAAGTCATGTGAAAAGTGTGTGACTAAACTAAATTTACTCATTTGTTTATTTCTAGAAATCCCCCTCTTTCTATTTTTGACTATACATAACATACTTGCTTATATTATATCTCATACCATTTTTATGTTATTTTTCTTGCTTAGTTCCAATATATTTCTGCTCAAAGAAAAATGTACCTGTGTATAGACATATATGTATTTATTAAATTCTTCCTTACTTCCTGTAAAAATATTCATATGCATATGTTTCATATTTTTAATTTCAATATACAAACATATTTTTAATTTCAGTATGTATACATATCCAATTTCATAAAGAGTATTTAATTTCAATGTATACAGAAAAATATATTTTAATTGGATTAATAATTCACATTTCAAAATCATATTTGGAATGCTTCCTTTCTTTGTTTATTTATTTTATTATCATCATTTTTTTTCTTCAGAGATCTTAAACCTTTTCCTTGTGCCATTTCCAGTGTGCATGTTCACACATACTCTTGCACATCATTTCATCAAGAAATCCTTCAACATTTTAATCTAAATATTTAGAACTGAATTATTTTATTAGAATAATTTTCCTCAAAATTTTGGGGCATTACATTCACCCCTCCTTTTAGGAATTGTGTCCTTACAATTTTTCTAATACTTATAACAAGCATTTGCTGATTCTAAGGAATCTATCAAACATATGCATAAGCAAACAAATTAAATCATAACAACCATATATATTAGATTTTCCAAAAAAATTTAAAATTACCTTTAATCTGCAAACAGCTTAGGATAATCTATCCTAATCTTGTCCTCTAACTCCCATGTACAGTCATTTGGATCAAGACTCCACTGGATCTTCACCAGTTTCAAAATTTTACTTCTTAATTTATTTTCTTCTTTAGCTAAAATCCCCACTGGTTCCTTCTCATAAACCATGTCAGAGTTGATCTGGACTTGAGCGGGTTTCTCCAAAATCTCTTCCTTATCATGTACCCATCTTCTAAGTTGTGATACATGAAACACATTGTGCATTGCTTTCATTTCTTCTGGCAGTTCTAATTTGTATGCTAATGAGCCTATTCTTTCCAAAATTTTATAGGGTCCAACATACCTTGGTGTGAGCTTTCCTTGCTTGCCAAATCTCAGGACCTTTTTCATAGGTGAAACCTTGATGAAAACAAAGTCTCCCACTTCATATTCCACCTGCTTTCTCTTCATGTCTGCAAACTTCTTTTGCCTGTCTTGAGCTGCTGCCATCCTTTTTCTTATTAGCCCAATTTTCTCTGTAGTCTCTTTTACATATTCAGGCCCTAAAACAGCCCTCTCTCTTGTCTCTACCTAACATACAGGTGATAAACATGGCTTGCCATATAAGGCTTCAAATGGAGCCATCCCTATGGTGCTTTGATAGCTGTTATTGTATGTAAACTCAGCTAGGTGGAGATGATCCTCCTAGTTGCCTCCAAAATCCAACGCACATGCTCTTAATAAGTCTTCTAGAACTTTGTTCACCACCTCAGTTTGTCCATCTGATTGTGGATGGTAGGCATTGCTTAAGCATAATTCACTCCCCATGGCTTCTTGAAAACTTTTCCAGAATCTTGAGGTGAAGATGGTATCCCTATCACTCACAATGGTTTTGGGAATGCCATGCAATCTTACCACCTCCTTCATAAATACTTGTGCTAATTTTGGCGCATTCCTTTCTGATTTGACTGGAATGAAATGTGCCACTTTAGTTAGCCTATCTACTATCACCCATATACTTGTGTTTCCTCTTTTAGATCTAGGCAGTTCATCTATGAAATCCATAGATATATCTTCCCATTTCCACTGTGGTATGCTTAGAGGTTGTAACAACCCTGATGGTCTTTGTGTTTCTGCCTTAACTTGTTGGCAAGTCATACACCTTGCAACATGTTTGGCTACATCTGATTTCATTCCCTTCCACCAAAAATTTCTTTTTAAATTTTGATACATATTTGTACTGCCTGAGTGTATGGAGTACTTACTCCTATGATAATCATTTAATATTTCCTCCTTCAATTCTGTGTTTTCTGGAACACATAACCTATTCTTGTTCCTTAAATAACCATTTTTATCAATATGGTAATTTGTCACTTCTTCCCCTTTTGATATGAGAATTTTCTTCTCAACTATAATAGGGTCTTGGTCTTGTATTTTACTTACCTTCAAAATTAATTCAGATTGAAGTGTCATCAAGCTCAACTTCCCTCTATTTTCCTGTGCACCATGCACATGTACATCCATGTGCACATAGCCATTCTCCCCAATTTCTAATTCAGCAAGTAAAGACAAGTCCTTAAATTCTTCTATCATCATCATATCTAACTTAGCATGTTGTCTACTTAGAGCATCAGCAACTTTGTTTGCTTTACCTGGTGTATAGAGTATGTCCAAGTCATAGGCAGCTAGAAACTCCACCCACCTATGTTGCCTCATGTTTAAATCTTTTTGTGAGAATAGATATTTCAGTGCCTTATGATCAGTATACAAAATAAATTTGGCACCTAATAAATAATGTCTCCAAAGCTTCAAAGCATACACTACTGCTGCTAGTTCAAGATCATGGGTTGCATACCTAGTTTCATGTGGCTTTAATTGCCTAGATGCATAGGCTATTACTTGGTCTTGTTGCATCAACACAACCCCTAGCCCAGAGCCACTTCCATCAGTATACACAATTAAGTTTCCATTCCCTTCTGGCACTCTCAGTACTGGTGCATTAACTAAAGCTTCTTTTATTTTGATAAAAGCTTGCTCACATTTTTCAGTCCATATAAACACTTGATTCTTTCTAGTCAAATTTGTAAGTGGTGATGACAATTTAGAAAAATCTTTTATGAATCTCCTATAATATCTTGCCATCCCCATAAATGATCTAACCTCACTCACTGTGCTTGGTCTTTTCCATGCTTGAATTGCTACAACCTTATTGGGGTTCACTGAAATTCCTTTTGCAGAAATGACATGACCAAGAAAATGTACTTCCTCCTTCCAAAACACACATTTTGAAAATTTTGCCTTTAAATCTTTTTCCCTCGATCTAGACAAAACCAGATGCTAATGAATTTTATGCTCTTCTACTGTTTTGGAATAAACCAAGATATCATCAATAAAAATCAGCACAAACTTGTCTAAATAATCTCTGAATATTCTATTCGTTAAATCTACAAAATATGAGGGGGCATTTGTCAGCCCAAATGGCATAACTAGGAACTCATACAAACCATATCTGGTGTTAAATGCAGTGTACTTAACACTTGAGTCCTCAACCTTCATTAGATGGAACCCAGATGCTAAGTCTAACCTAAAAAATATTTTAGCTCCACTGAGTTGATCAAAGAGATCATCAATTCTAGGCAATGGGTATTTGTTCTTAATAGTAACCTTATTTAGTTCTCTGTAATCTATGCACATTCTCAAAGTACCATCATGTTTTCATACAAACACTATTGGAGCTCCCCAGCATGAATTGCTTGGCCTTATAAATCCTTTGCTTTCTAATTCTTCTAAATGAGTTTTCAATTCTTTTAGTTCACTTGGCCCCATTCTATAGGGTTTCTTTATTATTGGGCTTGCTCCGGGAATAAGATTGATTTGAAACTCTACTGGTCTATGGTGTGGAACACCCTTAACCTCCCCAAACACATCCAAGTATTTATTGACTATGGGAATTTCTTCAATAGTAAGTTCACTGGAATCTTTTTCCAAGTCAATTAAATGATATAATTTCCTTTCTTTAGCTACTTCATATAAAATTATGATTCTCTGGCCTCTAAGATTTTGCAATGATATGGTGGATGATTCTAAGTTAATTATGGCTTTAAATTGCCTTAACCAGTCTACCCCCAATATAACACTTATATTTGGGTAGTTTAAAACATATAAATTGGAAATGAAAATGTTTCCACCTATGTTTAATTCCACATCCACACAGATCATATCTAAAACACTAGAACTCCCTAGTGGACTTTGTATAAGCAATGGAGTTTCAACCAATATGCAATTCAATTTTAGCATTTTAACTAATTCATAAGAAATCAAAGAGTGAGTTGCCCCAGTATCATATACTACTGCTATGGGTATGGTACAAATAAGTAATGTACCTTCCACTTGGCTATGATTTTCAGCATTAATTTCCATTGTAGATTTGCTTTTGCCCTCCAGATTTGCTAACTTCCCTTGCTGCTTGTACTTAGGACAGTTCCTCTTCATATGACCCTCTTTCCCACATAGGTAGCATTTGAAGACTCCTCCTTTTAACTCTGGGCACCTCGGTTTAATGTGTCCTTCCTTTCCACAATGATGGCAGACCAATTTCTTCTTAGCATCATTAGCCTTGGTGTCATTGGCCTTCTTGTTGTCTGTCTCCTCCTTCTTTTTATCATAAGGGTGATATCTTCCCTTATTCTTCTTGTTATTTTGGTTCTTAAAATTCCTGTACTTCTATCTTTCCTTGTCATGCTGTTCCAATTTCAATGCCAGATCTATTACTTGATCAAAAGTCCTATCTGCATATGGTAACATGGCTCTGCTAAGTCCTGGGTTCAAACCTTTAATGTACCTATCATTTTTGGATGCTTCATCTACCACTAGCATTGCTCCGTATTTGGATAATCCCTCAAACTTTTGAGTATACTTAGTGACATTCAAATTTCCCTGCCTGAGTCTAATAAATTCTTCAAGTAATGTGGTCTTAGCTGATGCTGGTACAAATCTTGCCTCCAACATCTCCTTGAATTGATTCCAAGTGATTTCATTTTCAATTCTCCCAGCTATGATCACCTCCCACCAGCCTAAAGCTACTCCTTTCAGCTGTCTTGAAGCCACTTGCCTCTTCCTCTGATCATCAAGCTGCATGTCATTGAAAATCCTATCCAGTGTTCTCAACCATGCTTGAATTTCCATCACATTCTCAGTCCCTTCAAAACTCTTACCTCCCAAGTTTGTATAAGCCTTTAATAGTTTTGAAAGTTCCTCATGTGGATTCTCAGGCCTATGCCCAATTCCATCCCTTTAAACCCTTACAAACTCTTGCATATCAAGCATTTGTGGTGCACTTGTTCCTGCATGATGTGATCCCCTTCCTACCATGGTTTGCTAACCAAGTTATGGGCAAATAGTATTAGTGTACTGTGAGTATTTTCTATAGTTAATATTTTCCTATCTAAATTATTTCATCCAAAACAAACAGATATAATACATTTCTATAGTACTCAATAATCAATACAACCATTTGCTCTGATACCAACTGAAACGACCCTCCAGATTTTCCTATATTTTCTATGATTTTTTTTACATTCACAATTCAACTTAATTCTCAGAGTCATTTTCTTTTCAAACAATTTATCTAGGATTCAAAATTACCACTAATATAGATATATCAGTATGTTTAAAAAGATATGCACATACATATGAGGATGTATGTGTTCCTCTTGTTTAAATCAGAGTAATATAATTTTTTTTCTAAACAAGAGCATATTCTGTTTGATTTGAATTTAATTTAAATTTAAATCTATATCTCCACTTAAATATTTTTCTTTGTTACTTATTATTTATATAGGTAGATCCTGCTTAAATCTTGCTTAAAATAGTAATCCTGCTTGTTTTATCTAAGAATTTCAATAATTTATCTTGATGGAATTATCTCAGAAATTAAAGCTATTTAATTATTCTTAGAAAATGATATTTGCCTTTATCATTTTCAATTCATGGTTTTGCCTTTTGCATCTCTCTTGTTTCCGATTCCATCAATTTGACACTACCTTAAACTGGTCATTTAATCATATGCTTCTAAGTTTGAGATGATAAGAATACTTGTCTTGAAAATGATTTATAAGTAAATAACCACTATATTTTGGGATGAACCAAATCTTAATTAAAAAGTATTTACTGGTTTGATAATGCAAACCAGTTAATATGCATATTAGTCAATAATACTTGAAGAAGAGTTTAGTACAACATTTACCAAAATGAACTAAGGATTTTTAAAGAGCACTTGCTTATCAAATCACTGACCTACATGATCAGCCAGACACTTTGGTCATGGCAATTGGAATACCATTTAGTTGCAAAGCACCTAAGCCTTCTTTAGATATGTTTTCTTTTTAAAACAACTAATAAGTGAACTTGAACTTTCTACAAAATATTTCAATAAAAAGCTACTATATACTTAAAAATATTCTTTAAGTTTAAAGCCAGATTTTAACTTCATAACTAACTGCTTTTGAATGAATGATACTTGACTAATACATATAAATTTTTGTATGACAAATGCTCAATACAATTTTATTATTCTCTCAGATTTTCACAGGTAACTTTTAAGCTTATTTTCCTTGATTCAACTCAGATGATGTTTTAATTTTCAAACTTTAATACTTAGCAAGATTTAACAGAAAACAACTAGTTTAATTCAAACATAGTAAGTTCATTACATATCAGCAAATTCAAACATAACTCTCTCATGAATACATGTAGATAAAATCATTACAGGCTCTTATTAAAACTAGCAAGCATGTTCATTCATTCCTTCTCATTAGCCATAACTCCACTTTCTACTTAGTTCCTGCATTTCCTGAAAGAGCATTGGTGGCCGCCTCATTTAAAATGAGACACCCCCATATGCCATGAGCAAACAAGGGTCAGATCTATGATCTGGTATGTGCAACATCAATATATTCATGATATTAAGCAAATAAATGATACATGAATACTAGCCAGTTGCTTAAGCAATTTTCTTAAATCAACTATATTACTATGTTTCAAATAAATTTTTATGCAAGCATTCACATCAATCTGCAGCACTTAGATGCCCTGGAACAATCATGGTTCCAATTCAACAAATCTAAGAAATACTCATACTCTTATTTCATAATTTATGCATAGCCTTTACATATATATCACTTAAATCCTAGCCTCATCTGCTACCAAGGAATCATAGGGACACATTGCAATGAACTAATTCACATCATTGCACAAAGATCTCAGGGCTTAAACAAACCATGTGCCAAACTTGCATACTTCAAATATGACAAGCACTCCAGCAGCCTTCTTAGCTCACAGTTCCTAGTTCATTTACTAATTTGTATTTATTTAATCCTATCATCATATATGTAAGTGAACATGTCACTGTGTTCATTGAAACACCCCTGTAATACTGCAAGCATATTTTCCAAAGGCAAACAAATAATTATTTTCAAGAATATTGCTAACATATATCTTGTCTTTGAATCAAGTTCAAGAATATTTACACTGAGAATAGAACCATGGCATAATGAATTATTATGATCTCCAAATAACTATGATTGAGCCAGATTCAAGATCTAGCTAAATCATAATTTTTGTCTTGTAGATTTTTGCTATTTGATCAGGGACTCAGCACATAGAAATCTCTATTGCACCCCTAATACCTTTTCTAAAGCCTCAACACTTATACAATGTATATTGCAGCTTATTTTATTTTCTCTGTTGAGATATTACTTGCCATGATTCCATATCAGTTATAAGTATTCTTCTCCTGATTTCAAGATCTGATGCCTTAGCTTTTCAGAATATAATAAAACTGTAGCATGGACATCAATAATGAAACATCTTATCAGATCAAGGCCATCCAAAGAGCATCCATAACAAAACATTATATCAAATCAAAACCATTCAAAGAATATTAATAAAACTACGTTTAACAAAAACCAGAAAATATCATTAGCAACATAAAAGTTTGGCTGCCTCATATTAGGTCTTAATGCCATGAATCTAGTGAGATTACTCACCTAAGTATCCCCTTCTAGTTGATTCAGAAAATCCCTGAGTATTTTCCCTTCCTTTAAAATGTTTTCTTCCTTTCTTATTTTTTAAGTATCTTGGGTAAAAATGATTTCCCTGGCTATAACTACTTATTTATAAGCATTTTCACTAGTGTTTTTTTTAAGGCAGAATCCCATTTTTGTCCTGACTAACTTCATGTATTTTGCATTTTATGTTTTCATATTTTCATCCTTGATTACCCCGGCCATATTAGTTAGTTAAGGCTGCATTTTCTTTTCATTACTTTTTCAGAAAATGTCCACTCACCTAAGTCATGTGAAAAGTGTGTGACTAAACTAAATTTACTCATTTGTTTATTTCTGGAAATCCCCCTCTTTCTATTTTTGACTATACATAACATACTTGCTTATATTATATCTCATACCATTTTTATGTTATTTTTCTTGCTTAGTTCCAATATATTTCTGCTCAAAGAAAAATGTACCTGTGTATAGACATATATGTATTTATTAAATTCTTCCTTACTTCCTGTAAAAATATTCATATGCATATGTTTCATATTTTTAATTTCAATATACAAACATATTTTTAATTTCAGTATGTATACATATCCAATTTCATAAAGAGTATTTAATTTCAATGTATACAGAAAAACATATTTTAATTGGATTAATAATTCACATTTCAAAATCATATTTGGAATGCTTTCTTTCTTTGTTTATTTATTTTATTATCATCATTTTTTTTCTTCAGAGATCTTAAACCTTTTCCTTGTGCCCTTTCCAGTGTGCATGTGCACACATACTCTTGCACATCATTTCATCAAGAAATCCTTCAACATTTTAATCTAAATATTTTAGAACTGAATTATTTTATTAAAATAATTTTCCTCAAAATTTTGGGGCATTACAAAAATGAATAGTCAATAAAGTTTTTAGCAGGGGTTGCAAAAATTAGATCGCTTTACTTATTTTAACAGCGTGCTCACATTAATATGAATTGAAAAAGGCCAATGCCTCGGTTGTAACAATATATATTTTCATTGCTATTTAGTTGGCAAAACAATTATTACATGTATTATGTTCATTAATTAAGTATGATTTGTTAAAATTTCTTTGATTATTGAAAACACAACAGAAAATGACTACCAGCTTGAAAAGGTTAAGTACCTTGATAATGACTATACTGCTTAGTTTTTTATGACTGAGTAAGTCAGTTTAAAAAATCGAATATTACTTAGTTAATTATCCTCTATAGAGTTTTACCTATATGGATGCAAAAATTATCTCTATCAACTAAGAGTAGAATTCTAGACCATGACCAATATATATATATATATATATATATGTACTTAAATAAGCAATAATTTACAAATATATTTCAAAACTATTTAAATTTTGTATATGTTAAAAAAATCTTTTAAATATAAATTCATATGGACTATTAGTTTTGTAATAAAAGGAAGAAAATATTTCACATAAAGAAAACTCAAGGAAAAAGAGAAGAGGTAATAAAAGCAAGGGTCAAGTGAACATCACTATTGTACCTTTCCTGGATGTTTTCCTTTGGCTAGTACCATTAAAATAATTGTTAGCTCACTACCACAACACAGATACATTGTATGCCCTACGTTATCATTTGATTAGGGATTAAAACCATGGTCGTTAGACTTTCTATAAAAAAATCAAATAGTAGACGACAATAGTAGGTTGGGCATTCATAACCCAAAAGTTCAAAAGTAATGGTTGAACCGAAGGAAGTGTTATTGAGGGAATTTAAACAACTATCAATTATCAGACAACTAACATGAAAGGGAAAATCAAACCAGCCATATAAATTTTTGAAAAAATAGTCACTTTCACTCCTTAAAGAGAAATTAAATAACCAAAAATTATATGCTGTTATTATTTATACATTAAACAGTTACTTTGGATTAAAGTAAAAACAGAAATACTAATTATTAATGTCATCAAAACAAACCTATTTTAGTCGACTGAAACTACATCAAGTTAATTTTGTAAAAGTATGTGTGCAAATGATTCCGTTATATCATCATTACAACAACCTTAAGTTGGACATCGCATAACGGTATATGCTACACTTTGAGATCAATTACACAGTTTCTAGCAATTTATAAATTACTGTTAGCCAGGTCCTTCATTAAAACTGGAAGCAAATAGTTGACGATAATAGTAGCTTGGGCATTCATAACCCAAAAGTTCAAAAGTAATGGTTGAACCGAAGGAAGTGTTATTGAGGGAATTTAAGCAACTATCATTATCAAACAACTAAGATGAAAGGGAAAATCAAACCAGCCATATAAATTTTCAAAAAAGTAACATAAAATTAGTGAAATTAAATCAATTGCATTACAATTGCAATGAAATTGTAAAAACGATCAGAAAAGGATGAGCAGAACTTGTTACAATCAAACAAAACATGAAAATTTCATATGAAATAAGCATGAAATATCGAAAGCTTAATATCATAATACCTCATAATATTCTGATTCTTTGTTCGATAGTACAAAAACTTAGCGGAGCAGCGACGCTTTTAGGGTTAGGGTTTAGCGATCTGTGACGAAGGGAAAGAAATGACGTAAATCTAAGCCGACATGATTCAGCGAGTATATATTGGGAAATGAAGATTTAGTGTTAGCAGGAGAAAAGAGGAATGGGAGAAGGATTAAATGATGGTCTTTCATAAGAAGGGTAGAAAATATGGAAGGGACGAAAGAGAAAGAGGAGCCGTGACAGTTGAGTTGAGAAAGAGAAAGAATGATTTAGGGTTAACTCGGAGACTGTTCAGTTGCCAAATTTCAAGGGGGCCTGTGTGAGCTTGAAATTTAACTCACTAATAATAATATAGTATAGATTTGTAAAAACATTAAGCATGAGTTTTATATGCTATTTTAGAGTCATCCGCTATATCCCGCTATATCCTTGCTGTATCCCCGCTATGACTTTTTGCACCTTCGCCACATTGAATCTGCCAAGTGCTTTAACTACACAGCTCCTAAATTTAATAATCAATAATAAATAAAAATTACCTCTTTTTGCTCCTTTTTATGATATTGCCGATTCCAATCACATATCTTTTCAACTACCTCTGAAGTTAACTGACCCACCATCTTTTTAAACAGTATCTTTTAAGATTTCTAGATTTTCCATCATGTGCCTTGAGCATCCACTATGCAGTAACCATTTGTTTGTTTTGATTTATGATGTATGACTGTCAAGTGTATGTTCACCATTAGCCATATACTATACTTATTCTTGCAATGCAACATTATACCTTCCCAAAATATCAAATGACATTTCAAAATAATTAAATTCTAACATATTGGTTTCATAAAATTGTTTTTCTATAAAAGTGCTAAAAAAGTATCAACAATATTCCTTGCCATTTAAACTTTCAAAAATCAAATTATGAGATATTAAAACCTAGCGCTTTGATACCAAATGTGAGTTGTGAAATAATGGATCTTAAGGCTAATTTAACACTAGAGGGGGAGGTGAGTAGTGTATTCTAAATTATGTAAATCCTTTTAAGATTAATATCAACTCATAGATTAACAACACATATTAATACTAACAATCAATCACAGATGTAATCACTGGTTAATATAAAACAATAAAGTAAAGTACAAGTTAGAGAGATGACATCAAATATTTTATACTAGTTCAGATTTCTCCTACATCTGGTCTTATACAATTACTTGTATAGATTTCTTATCAAGTGCCGACTTTGTACGGTAGCAAACAAACCAATTACAATCTCGATTTCAAGGCTACGAGACGCACCCTTCTGTATTCCGAGTCTAGGGCAAACTCTCTTGATTTACCAGGTTACAAGATCATCCAGTAGTTTTGAACAAACTACTAAGCACACCCACTTGATTTAAAAAGGCTACAAACACACTCACTTGATTTGAATGGGCTACAAGTAGACCCACTTGATTTGAACATGCTATAAGCACAACCACACCCACACAAACAAAAGTAGAGTTAACGATTTTCTAAAGATAAATAGTTGTACTTTGGAAACAATGGATCCTATAGCCTTTTCGATAACACTTTGACCATTAAAATGAGAGAGAGATGCTTTCAAAATAGTAAGTAAATAGTAGAGAATCAATACAATAGAGTCTGGATTGATTCTATATGATTTTAAAGAGAGTAGAGTATATTTCTCAACAAAATTTTCAAGAGAGTGAGGAGTGAGAAGAAAGTAAGTTATTCATTAATTAAAAATTCGTTTGCACTCTCCTTTTATATAGAGAATAAACAGATGTATTCATTCATGAAGGGTTGTGCCCAAAAGAAACTTTCATTCAAAATATAAAAAACAATTTAACGACCTCTATGTTGACATATAAAAATAAGTATGTCGGCGTATGCTAGTTAAAATTTGAAAAATGTTTTCTTTTTAAATTGTTTTAAAAATATTATACTTTGTAAAATAATTTGAACGTAATTTTTAAATATCTTTGAACTTAAAGAAAACTTTTATAAAATATTTAAAAATATATTTTGAAATTTAAAATAATTTATTTTTGTTTAAAAGACCAAAGATCAGAATTGCTATCAAGGACATTAATAATATATTCTGATGAATCTAAATACTAAATTATAATCTTGAGCTCTTCGTATCTTGTCTTTGAACTCATGAGTCTTTAAAATCTTTATTTGAGTCTTTATACTTTACAGTCTTCGATTCGGCACATGTATAATATTCTGCACTATATACTATATAACTTGAAAAAACATTAGTATCTGTTTTATATGGTTGTTATCATAAAAATCAATAATTGAGGTATTAACAGAGCCATTATTTGCCAACCTATTACATGCTAAGCTTTCGAAGATTGAACTTTAGGGGCTGTTGCATATCATGGCAGGTCAAAACTTATCGTATGTAACAAGCTATCGAAGGTTAAGCCCTAAATGCTGTCGCGTGTTACTTTGTAAAGCTATTGTAAGTTGAAGCTATCACATATTAAATTTATAAGTTATCACATGCCAAGTTCTAAGGCTATCGCATGTTGGCTATTAAAGCTATCGAAGGCCGAGCATTCAGAAGCTATCGCATGTCATGGTGGCGGTTTTGTGATTATTTTTAAAACTGTTTTATTTCCATTGAAGGTAACTAATTTCCACCAAATCTCATTACATATCGAATTTTCATTGGCTTTTATGGATTGTTGCAGTTCTCTTTTCAAATTGCTCCTCACTTATTAACCACTTCATTAATTATTTAGTTAAATTACCATTTGTAATTAACTTTTCCATTTTACTAAAGAAATCATGTTAATTTGCAAATTCATGGGAAAATCCCAAAAAATTCAAAAAAAAATCACATTTTCTATACTTTGCCTCATACAAAAATTTCAGATCAAAACTATTAATTTTTTCATATTTAAAATAATTAAAACCCAAATTAGACATTTTTCCACTTAGAAAATTCATAATTAATTATTGCTTCATCCAAAAATTATGAGAATTAAAACCAATCTTCATTTCAATATTAAAAACATCATATTAAATTTTATGACATTTGGAGAACATTAGATCATGTTTCTCCCTAAAAAAGGGCCAAATTATTTATTTAAATTATTAAACACATACAAAATCTTTTCTAACCACTAAAACATGTTTAACAATCTTTAAACACCCAAAAAACACCTAAAAAACACCAAATTCGAACCCAAAGGGGGTATGGAAGAGATTAGATAAAGTTTTACTCATCTAGATTTGATTAAACTTGATTAAAATTCTATTTTCCTTCCTAGAGATGAATTCCTGTAACGACCCCGGATTTTAATTAAGTTTAAATTGATAATTAATTTAATTTTTGAATAAAAAAAATTGTAAAATAAATTGATTTAAGTAATGCGAGTTTCCTGGATTCAAATATATTCTGTATAAATCATTTAAATTTAAAATATTGTATATATATGTATATGTGAATATATATATATATATGGGTATATATGAGTCAATTTGAAATTATAAATATATGTATATATATTTGACTTGAATTTAAATTGTAAATATTATATATATGTGATTTGAATTTAAATCTTAGATAAATGGTTTAAAATATAAATAATAAAACGTTGGGTAATAAAACTTTAAAAGGAATTCAAATAAATTTATAATTATGTGAAATAGGAAGTAAACATATAGACTTAAGAAATATGATATTGATACAAGTATAAGGATAAATACTTTTAAAATTAAGAGTTGATGGATTAGGAAAGAAAAAAATGAGATAAATATAAAGTAGACATTATGTATAAAGTAAATACAAAGTAACAAGACAAAATAAAGAGAATATAAAATCTTTGAGCTGGCAATAGAAGACAGCAAACATCTATAGAAATGTGCAAGCAAATATAAATATAAGTATGAAAAACAAAGCAAATTAATGCTAAGTCTCCTTAGCACACAAAATAGATTTATATCAGCCGAAATAGCAAGATCTTTAGCCACCAAATCATCATCTCTAGCATGGCAAAGAAAATTATCAGCCGAGATAAGTAGAAAAAAAATGCATATTTTGTACAAAGGCAATTAATGCCATATATCTTCAGCCGAGACAATATCTCTTCAGCCTCCATGCAAATGAAAAGAAAAAAATATGTAACATCACTTGTACAAAATAATATAATACCCTGTACAACTCAATTTCATTTATCTATCCCTCCTCATTTCAGTTCGAGTTGAGAATATATGAAGTAAACATCATCTCCTCTAAAAACACAAATAAAACTTCAAACCAAAACCAAACATTCCAGAAAATAAAAATAAAGAAGGCTTCAGCAAGCTAGAACCTGGGGGCTTTAAATCCAAAGCCTAAGACAAAGCAAAATCTGTAAAGCAACTTCAAGAAATGCAAAGCTTCATTCAAGTTTCAATTTGCATTCAAAACAAACTTCAAATCTGCAGTTGCAAACAAGAAGGGTCCTCTGTTCTTCATCTTTACAGGTGAGCAACTCCTATTTTTCAAAGCTTAACCTGTTTTGATATCTTGATGCTTGTGAGTAAACCTTCTTTTAACTAGCCTTCTTTGTTTCTTCCTCCTGTGAGCAACCTTCAACTCTGAATTTGCTTATTTTTGTTGTGAGCAAACTTCTTTCCCTTAAATTTGAACTTCTTCTTGTTCTCTGCCTTATTCAAGATCCAAGTGAGTAACTTAAATTTAAAATCTGTTTAAGTGTGTTCACTTATGTTCTTATGTCTGAAATAAGTGTGTTTATATGAATATATATTTATGCAATTCTTTGAATGTATTGATGCCTGACTGTTTAATAGTCTGGAAAACATCTCTGTTATAAAATTTGAAGCTCAGGTTTAAAACAAAAATCAACCCTGCTTAATCTGTTGATTTTTAGGACTTAGTATCTAAACAAGGTAGGTTTGTTTGATCATAAAACACATTTTAAAATTTGAATTTGAGTTTACCAAGTAGAACTGCTCTGTAAAAACTTAAAGAACAGCCAATATGTAATATAGGTAAAATTTCAAACATTTTAAAATACCAATTCAAGTTTACAACTTGAATTCTTGCCTGTAATTAGGATTTTTAAAGCTATAATCACATTTTTGTGATTTGTATTTAAGGAGTTCACCTGCGTTGTTTGTTTTGGGGTTTTTAAGGGATCTCTAGTGATCCCAGCATTTCGGGTGGCCGGATTTGTGGTTGGAGATAGTGGAGTGACCAGGAAGTTTGGCAAAATTAGGTGGTGGATGATCAGAAACAGGTGGAGGCAGTGGTCGTGAATTTTAGTTGCTAAACCTAATTTGGTCTGGGTGGAGATTTTGGGTCAGTTCGATCTCCATGGAGCATCGAGCGCCACAGGGTCTTTGGGAAAAGGAGGAGGAGGCTCTGGCGAGTGTCTGAACACGACGGCGTGGTTGCAGGTGGTCTACGGTGGTGGAACAAGGCGTTTCTGTTGACCGGTTCTGGTTGTTTATGGGATTCGATTGTTTGATTTTGGGAATTTGGTTGAAGTTCATCAACCTGGGTGATCATAGCCTATGGGTGGGTCGTCAGTGACGTGTTGGTGGTGTCGCAGGTAGTCGGAGTTCGCCAGCGTGGTTGTGCACGTGTACGTCATTTTTTTAGTATCAGGTGAGTTCGCGTGGGGGACTCGGAGTTGCTCTCGTGCAACTGAGTTTGGTACTCGGGGTCGAGCTCGAGTTACTAGAGGGGTTTACGTACCAGTTTTTGTACTTAAGTTTTAAACGAAACAGAAGAAAAAAATGATGAAGAATAAAAGATGAAGGGGAAAGACTCGGGGGAAATAGTGTAGGACTCGGGGTTCAACACGAAGCAGATGAAGTATGGGGGAAGCCCGAAGTTCTGCTCGGGGAAACTAAGAAATAGCTCGAGTTTCACTCGAGTTGCCTGGGATCATGTTTTTACAAGTTTTAAAGAAGTTAATTAATCTAAAGGTTTAAGTTGATAAAATGATGATAATTTATTTAAAAAAAAAGTTATAGAAAAATTAATTAAGATTTATTAATGATAAGTAATTAAAGGAAATCAATTACTTAAAAGATAATCACTTGATTAAAAGTAATTAAATTTTTGGATGTAAGATTGATTTAATCAAGTATTTAAAGATTAATTAATTTAAAGAATAATTAATTAATGAGGTTAATTATTTGAGGTAATTAATTTGAGGATAATTAATTAATTTAAGGTTAATTAATTAAATGATTAAAGGATAATTAATCAGAATGGTTTATAATTAATTAATGATTAATTAACCAAGATTTGTAGTTTATTCATAAGTAATGAATCTGGTATAAATTAATTATAATCAGATATTAATTGATTCTACTTATGGATATTTGGATTCTATTGGATGATTTGATTGTTTGATATCCCTGATATGTGATGCTTTGTGATATACCCTGATTTATGATGTGATCTGTAATTTACTTATTTGCGATATATATATCTGTTATGAAAACCCTTGACCCGTAAACGACATTTGAATTTCGATGCGACAGGGAGTCGGATTCCAGTTGGTTATCCGAAACCCACATCGAATTGTAATGATGAATCTTTGTGATTGATAAATTTATTTTATCTATGAATCTGTGAATGAAGATAAGCGTTATGGGTTATACCGCTTATCGATATACCTGTGATGATTGATGTTGTGCACTATTGTGTGTGAAACCCCTGAACTACACTCTTACACACACAAATATGGATTTCATGTGGAAATCGGTTAAATCACAGATGATTTAAATTTAATGTTTTTGAAATTGAAATTTTAATTTCAATTGATTTTGAAATTGGAAATTTGGGTTTAAAGTGAAAAGCTTTTGAAATGGAATTTCAAAGATAAAAGTTATTTTGAATAACTTAATCGAGTTTTGAAAATTTAAATAATTTGATTTAAATTTGAATTCAAGTTTGAAATTGAATTCTATGATTTGAAACTAGGGATTAAAGATGCTGTACAAGTTATATATGGGTTAAACCATTTTAAAGATATTGATTTGGGAATTTGAATTTTAATTCAAGGGTTTTAACTCGTGTAAATATAACTGGACTTTTCCGAAATGAAAACTACTTGTTTTCAAATAATAATAGCTTTCATTTGAAGAAAGGATTTCCAAATTGTGTTGAACGGTTTCAAGTTTGAAATAGAATTGAAATGTTTTGAAAACTATGAAATGAGTCTTTGATTTCAAAGACCGGATGAGTTAATCTAACTTGAAATGGAAATATTTTGAAAGACTATGAATGAATCTTTGAAAACGAGTTTTGAAAGCTATAAGTTAAATCTTGATTTAAAGATTTAACGAGTTAATCAAATTGAAATGGAAATCGATTTGAAAATCTATGAATGAATCTTTGTGAATGGGGTTAACTTTGTGAAATAAATCTTTTTGTTTAAAAGATTAAAAGTGTGGAAATTGTTTAAACCATTGAAGGTTTTTGAAATGATTCTTTTTGTTTAAAAGATTGGAAATGGTAAATTGTTTTAACCATTCGAATGAAAAGTTTTGGACTTTAAGCTGTGATTTAACTGAGACCCCAGTATCCATATGATTTTTAATTGCGCTCGTTATTCGGTTTAGCCGGGAGAGGACCTTTGTGTCATATAACCCATTCCGAATAGTGATATGACGATATGGATAGCATTTGAAGACCGGTGGTGAAGATCGGGTATTTGCGAGAGTGATAGGATGACCTATCGATTTTCTCTACATCATGGCTCCGGTATAGAGATTCCCTAAGTGATGGGAAGTCCGATCGAGATTGTGAATACCCGGATTGCAAGGGCTTCTTCGGAAGTGCCTTCGGTTCTGTTCGAACCCGGAACAGACTTGTATGGATGTGTGTCTGACATTACACTTTGAGATGTAAAGCTGGTTTCTATCAAATACATTTCTGTTGGTGGCGGAGAATTTATTCTCTTAGCTTAACACCCTTCTCTGAGACGTACGAGCTCAGAGGTTATGTAGTTGATGGTTACTAGTGATACATTCCCAATTTGGTAATGTGGCATACGAAGTGCTGCTGATCATTGGTTGATCAAAGCGTGACTTTGTGAAAAAGCGTGGCTTTGTGAAAAAGCGTGGCTTTGTGGACGAGACTTCGTCGAGCCTCACAGCCCGGTAATGGTCGAAACAGGAATGTTGTGGCAAAGGTTTGTAGGGGTAGCGCCCCTAGGGTATGTCATTTCCTTCTGGATAAAAGGTGATATCATGGTATGGAGCCCAGATATTTTACCTATGTTGATTATACTTTGTGGTTGTCGCTTTGTGATCGAGGGCCCTCGGATAAAGGTTGGTAACGACCGGGGGATGACATGACTAGTGTGTTAGTTACCTAGTTACAGCTGTATAGCGTGAGGTAGCGTCAGTGTGTTAGTTACCTAGTTACAGCTGTACAGCGTGAGGTAGCGTCGACCTTTTGTTTGCGGAGATCCGGTTAGGATCCAGGGCGTCTTTCCAGAGGCGTTTCCATTTCGGAAAGGAAGTTCCTTAGCCTGATAATTTGTTGGAAATCCAAAGAAACAATACGAACCCTTTGTACGGTTTTAGTTGTATTACCTGCTATGGAATGTGGCGGTAACCTGCTATTGAACGTAGTAGCTATAGTAGGCATACAATAATGGTTGTATGCTGGCTAAGATTTATATTATATTTTCGAAATATTTTTTCTACACTATGCACTAGTAATAATATCAGAAGAGTTTTCTTTTGCGTAGTAAGCATGTTTGACTATCATAAGGAGAAATCTCCTCCAATTCTGCGATTGCATTGTGTGTGTGGCGGGAGGTCTTATGGTAGTTTCATTTTCGAAAAGCATTGCGGGTTTCAATGTTTAAAAGCCTTTTGTGTTTGTTTAAAGATAAACTGTTTTTGTTGCTCACACCAGTCCCATGACTGACCCGGAGTTTATTGTTCCCTTCCTAAACTCTGGGTGCCCACTATTTTCCACACGGGCAGTCTAGAGTTGGGTTTTTCAGATATTCAGGGTTAGTAGATTATCTGGAGCTAGTTCAGTTCTTGGAGTTCATGGACTGACGTTGCTTATCTTGGAGCATTCTATTGGAGACATTCTATCCGCTGCTGGTGTTATCTATTTTCTTTCCGCTGCTATTTCTTGTATCATATCTCTGATATTGTTATATCATATTGATATCATTGTTGTATATCATTCTGGATATTGTATTCATTGGAGTTGTATATGATATCATTGTTTTCTTTTTCTTCCGCTGTGTTATTTACTTAACTGTGTTATAAGCTCCGGCGACTCGGATTTGAACGGTCGAATCTATGGCATTCGAGTACGATGTAAAGTATGGATGTCGATTTTCGAACGCGAAAATCCGTATCGTTACAATTCCTTTCACCTGCAATTGATTTTCTCTTTCTTTTCTTCAAAATAATAACCGACCTAACTCTCTCTCTCTCTTTTGTTTTTGTGTAAGTGTGGAAAAAATGAATGAAGAGATGAAATAGTTAGGGGTTAGTAATTCAGGCTTGGGCTAAAATCTCTTTCTAGCTTAGTCTTATTAATCCCCTAACTCTTCATCTTACATTCACTTCTTAAACATGGTTACTTAAATATTATCTCATAAGGTATTTTGGCCAATTATTTAGTTAATTAATTCCTCATATCATGACACTCCAAAATATGTGTTGTTACATTGTGGGGGCAGTGAGGACCTTGGGTCCGAAGAGGAGAGATGGAAAGTGGCACTTATTATGCGGGCGGGTACTCATGGTCAGGTGGCTCTCTATTGAGAGCACTGTCTGGTCGGACCGCTATCCGAACTCTCTGACTGTTTGGATGCTGTGGTCTTTTGTGGGCTACGTGAGATATTTGTAAGGATAATGTTTCAGACGAGATGATGCCGAGGTCATATGAGGCGAGGTGAGAACACTAAGAGTATAACGGGCCGTATTGTTTATCTCCTTATGAGAAAATTGAGCAACACTTTACAAATAATGTTTCATGGTTCATAGACTACTGGATTCGTTGCATTCTCGTCCATTGCTATGCCAGATGAAGAAACATATCATTCTCCCCCACGTTCCCATATTATCCAATAATCCATCAATCAAACCTTGGTATTTGATACAATGTACAATAATGTAGATGATGTTTAGGTACGACCAACCTAGTGTTTTTCTAGTGTGTCTCCTATGGATCTTGGATCGTCTTCTTAAACCAAAAATCATACCGGGGGAGACCGAAGACATCGATACGATACCCAAAAGAAGGTAAATAATATAATTGATTTTATCTACAAACTCCAAATGAAGAAATCTCATTCAAAAACCGAAAGTCCAAACACTACTGCAAACCCAAATCCAACGATCAATACAAACAGTGTAGATTCTATCGAATCGTTTTCATCGTATATCGCTGTTGCCAATCATGTGAAATCGATTAGACAAATTGACATTAGTGAAGCATTAACAATTCTGATGAAAAAGAAGAATATAGAATTGTTCAATGCTTTAGAAGATCAAACCGCACGAAACCGATTGAAGGTTGAGGTAAAACATATAAGGATGGATATTCAATACCACCAACGTTTGACAAACAAATCCACCCCTAATCCGTTGTACTTGTATTTTTTTCGTCTGTCTCTTTTACATCTGTTGTAGTTTTTTTATTTCAACGTACCAATTTATTTTTAAATGCATCCATCTTTTAGTTTCGCGATTTTCACAATAACTTATAATTTGATAATGGAAATAATTATGTCAATTTAAAACAATTAAATATACAAACTCAAAAAAACAATTATTCTTCTTTTGCACCACAAAATTGCATTTTGTTGAACTTTCTCCATTTGTTCGGTGGTGGCTGGCTGTTGAGGGTGGCCTTAGTATCCGTCACCGCAAAATCACTTGATTTTTCGTGGATTGATATGAAGCCAGAAGAATTCGACTCCAAAACCCTTTTGCCTTCTCACGCATATTTATTCCCTCCACTTCCAATTCTATAATTGCTTCTTCTTTTTTACCTCTGGACAATTTAAGGGTTTTAGTTCCTAGATAAAAAGTCCCTACTATACCTCGCCCCTTTGATCATTATTCGGCCATGGCGTCTCTCCCTCCATCTGCTGACCGTATGTCTTCTCTTACCGTGATTCATTTCATTTATTTTCTTTCATTCGGTTTGTTATGGCTTTTGAGCGGAACATTCTTCCTTTAAAAGAAGCTGTTGATTCTGGATTCATCGAGTTCCTTCTTATGCGGGTTTTGTTTCAGTTGTCTGAGTTAGGTGTTTTGGTTGTCGTGATTTTGGCGAACTTATTTTCATGGTTTTGTTAACTCTTGTTTGGGCGGTTGCTAAATTGATTTAGGATTTCGTATGTAATTCTCGCTGTATAATTCACGGTTTTATTCTAATTTATTCCCATTGTCCCGTAATACAAAATTCTTCGTTCCAGAACATGGAAAAGTTTACTAGTTTCCGTTATGTATGATTTTGTTCACAATCATTTTTTGAATATGAACGAAATATCATCACACCAATCATTTATGAATTAATCCAAACCTAAAGTCCATAAATATAAAGTATTTGTTATTGCTCATTGGAATATGAGTTTTTGAACTAAATTTTGTGTAGTTCCCTTGTATTTTAGGATTACTTATCTTGAATTTTATAATCATTTGAACTACCTAAGATTAGTTATTAGAATTAGATATTTGACTCGAGAATATTTTCCGATTTTGTTCATTTTGAATTGATTTTTCTTGTCTTCTAGTTTAGAGTGGACTACTGACTGAACACTTTAACTTTCCTATTAGCATTTGTCAAGCATACATAGTAATTTACCTCTCTTGTCATATTTTGATTTTAGACCTTTTATGAGTCGAGGCTCTTACATATGTATTTATATTTTTTAAACCAGAAGCTGCAGAATCATTGCGGAAATTATCTTTGGATCCTCAGACTATACCACAGGGCATTGCGGAGGTAACAACAAATTTGAAAACGATAAATGCTTATATTTATTCTGTTCATTTTTAAAATTGACATCTTTGTATTTTGGAGCAGCCTCCTACAGCTCAGTATGGAGGAATCGTGCAAATTTCGAGTCCAAATGTAGGCAATCAAAACCAGGCAGCTTATTATCCAAGTAAACTATTTTACTTCAAAGTTATTTTTTTCTTTGTTTTTTTCAAAAAAATTATTAATAAAAAAAAACAGAAACCTTTATCACAATTTTCAGTGGCATTTTAGAAATACATTTATAAGCGATTTGATCTTCCAGATTACAGTGATGTGAATAATCAGTGGAGTGACACCTCAAGACCCATAAATCATGGAGTAGAGGTAGACATGGTATGTATCTTGGCTAGTTACTAATATTTTAACTAACCTTTCATTAACAAACAGATATTTTTTTACATAATTTGATTCCAACAACCAATTGTTACACTTTCTTGTCGGTATGGTGCACTATAATTTTATTTGTATGTGTAGAAATATTCATTCATAGCCATGAACAATGCATCAGTTACATAAATCATAATGAAATATTAATCTTGACATAACAGGGAAATAATCAGTACATGTACAACCAGTATCGTTCTTCAAGCTCACATGTCCCCCCTTCATGTGAGCACTTCTACAACCCACAACATTATCCATACCCAGGTTCTTTTTATCAACAGCCTTCTACACCTATTCCTAACGTGAGTGCAAATAGAAGCAATGTCCTGCCTACTTCACACTATTCTTCAAATTTGCCATTACTAAGATACAATGGCTACGGAAGTCACAGAACGTCGGCAGCATCACAAAGTAGTTTTACTTCTGCAAGAAATCAGATGAACTATCCAGGCCATTACACCGTATGTAATTGTTTCCCAATGCTGCATGTCCTATATCTTACTATTGTTGAAAAATCATATCACAATAACCAGTGTGACCCGGTTTGATGTTTAACATTTTACTAGGTTACTAGTTATTGTTTATTTTTTAATAATTTACCTTTTGGTTGCTGTGAGTTTTTTTGTTGACTTCCTTATTTCATGGTGGAATATTGTAATACAATTAATGCTGACTTAGTTTCAAGGAAGTCGTCGAATAAATTACAACCATGGTTATTGATACCATCGTAGTTATGAAAGACGCGCTATGGCGTATACAATGGCGCAAGGCACGGTGCGGCATTGCGCCTTTCTTCCATATGATGCAGCACACATGGAAAAGTGCAGCTGTGCAAATGCGCTTACGGCGTGCCATTTTGTTATTTGTGGTATTTACTTATTTTTATTTTTCACAATCCAAATTAATCTTCGACAATGGTTGAATGTATTATATATTTTTTATACGATGATATGATTACACTTCGAACTAATTTCCAACAAACTTTGAACTATTTATTCATATTATTACCCCACCGAACTACGATGGACGATTAAAAACGAGATCCGCAAATCCAAATCAAACCAATCTGAATCCGACCTAAACTCGATGAGTCCTGGGTTGGGTCTAGATGATGAAAAATAACATGAAGAACCGACCTGACCTGTAATATTAGACAAAAAACAAGAAAATGCATGCATTTTTAGTGTTATTATCTAATCGGACCCGAGCCGAACGGATTCGATCTGATCATCGGGTCTGGTCAAGGTTTTAAAGTATACAAGTTAAATCTGACAAAACTCAACCCGACTAGAATCGAAACCTACCGGGTCAAGTCCAGATCCGACACGACGGGTCCAATTACCATCCCTTCATCGAACAAATAATCTCGAATGGTTGCATTCTTCAAATTAATCTCGAATGAACTTGGAACAATCTGTTCTAATTACCGTTGCATCGAAATATTCTCAAATGGATGCTTTTTTTCAAATTAATATCCAACGAATTTTGAACTATCTGTTCGTATTACGGTCGCATTGCATAAACTGCCAATCGATATGAGACAAATCGATATGAGACAGATGAGGAATATGCTGAAGCTTATGAATTTGATGATACCGATATTGATGGAAATATGATTGTTGAATTAGATTCAGATTTCTAGTTTATAAATAATATGTACTATTATCTTGGATTTTTGCTTTTGAAGACTATTATGCATGAAATTCTGTATGCTTATGATAATACATTTGATGATATTTATTGCAAAATATTAATTTTTTTTGTTACATATGTTTTAGTAAATAAATAAAATAAATTATATTGAAAATTTTAAATTAAATGTTATATATATTAAATTTATAAGAAAAGTCTAAACATGCGTAGTAAATTAAAAAGGCGCGCGCCATATGCCGCGCCGTATGCCAAGGCTTCGGTGAGGCTTTGCGCCGTGTGCCATAGTTAATGGATACTGTGACATGAGCAATGCATGTGTGTGCAGTGGTGGAGCCAGCCAGATAATTCGGATAGGGCAAAAAATTTCTTCAATTTTTTTATTTAAGACCAGAAACTCTGATACAGTGGTGTAGTCAGCCAATCGATTTAAAATTTCTTCGCTAGCCAGTGGCAGAGCCAATCAAACAATTCAGCGACAAATTTTCTCATGCACGGACATACATACATATACATACATACAACTATAGACTTGTATTTTAGTCTTGGTTTACTATATACACACATCTTTACAGCTTTATATGCCATTTTGCTACCTATACTTTGTAATTTGAAAAAAGTGAGAATTGTAAATATGTTTACTTAACATCAACACAAGTAGAAACAGAAGCTAAGGTAAAAAGATAGCTTGAGCAGGTTTAGGGTTTTTCATTTTGGAAGGAGTAATTTGAACTTGAATTTCAGAAGGATTACTTTATAAGAATCTAGTAGAGGTTGCAAGATTCTGGCAGAAATAAATTCATGTGAATGGGGACGAAGTCACGATAATATCTTTATGTGGGCCTAAGCCTCTCATTTTCTTTTTAGGTATGCAAATAATTTAGATAGGGCCCTGTATCAAAATGTAATTTTGTGTGTGCTTATTTTACATTTTTTCAGCTAGGGCAGCTGCTCTAGCTAGCCCAATAGAAGGTTCACCCCTGTGTGTATGAAAAACAAGGATGAGATAGATAGTTTTTTGTATGCTTGTTTTGCATTATCAGTATTCAGTATACATACTTTAAATTTTAATACAATGGATATTTAACTAGGGGTTTAATAGAACACAAAACTAAGAATCAAATTAAAGTTTTATAACAAATTAAACATTATGGGAAAATATGTTGATATGTATATACAGATTAAAGAATACGTTAATATGTATATACAGATTAAAATATTTATTGATATCAAATTATACAGCAGCGAAAAAATGGATTTAAAAAGCGAGTCCGTGCTCCTTAGTCATTGCTCAAGTGCCAAGGTTTTTGGCTGTGTGATCAACAGTCTTAAATTGCCTTCAAACATGTAATATTTACTGATTTACAATTATTTAAGAAAAATAAATGGTTAAAGCTTTAACAAAAAGCTTGATTTTATGTTATGGTTGGGTTTCTAAGTATATCGGAATTTAAGTAATTTCAAGTTGTAGAAAACTATTTTAAAAGAAGTTGAAAGGATAAAAAATTTCAGTTGTACACATGCTTCACGTATACGCACACATACGTACGTGTAGGAATTTACAATGAAACATCTCTTTTTAAGCACCTCATTTTCACCCCTTTCATGTATTGTGCTACACAATTTCAATTCTATGAAATTTTGAATATGTTTGCTCCACATTATGATTATTATATGCAAAACATGAGATCAACTCCAAATCTCTAACCCTTTCTAAATTATAACTCACGTCGGTTATTAAAACTTCTATTTTAACCGTTGATTTCAAACATAAATTTCATCGAACGAGGAATGTTCAAATGTGCCAACTTTTGTAGAGATGATTTCAAATATGGTTTCAATATATTTTCAAACTTTCGGAGCATTTCGATAGCATAGCTCAGGATATGGAAGGAGTACTAAAAGAGTGTTGTAGATCCCTCCATGTGCGCGCGCGTGTGTATGCAGCCTCATTTTAACACCTTTATCTTATTTTGAATACTACCAAAATTTGTATATGTCGATCCTGTACTATGAATATCTTCTACACAAAAAGTATGGTCATTTTCTTTTTTCATTTCTCAAAAATAAAAGTCAATGTTAACCCATTGGAATATATCATTGATTTGGAACATCAAATTTATCATGTTAAACATAATCATATGTGCCCATGTTTTTGTATAGGTGTGTTTTATTATTATTTAGAAATGGTCATTGATAGTCAAGGGAATATGGTTTCAAACCTTGCCGATGTCTTAGAGTTTCGAAACCAAGGCATCTAAAATCACAATCAAGGGACATTACCACTTGAGCTAATGATTCTTGATAAATGATTTTAAGCATGATGTGAATACATTATATATGCACAAATTTTTGTATCATTTACAATACTGTAGTTCAAAATACGGTAAAAGTGCTAAGGCTGCCCCAAAAGAGGGATGCTATTCCCATTTATATACACTTCTAAAATATTGTCCTTTTTTCCATTCAGTATGCATCATTTGATTGATTGAAATAGTGGTCCTTAGTCAAGATCATGTAAGAACAAACAATGATGAAAAAAATGCCAGATTTTGTTCTGTTATTGACACACAAACTCTATTCTAACACATTGGCGACGCAATAGATCCCTGTTCTTACAGTTTATTACGTTTTTAATCATGTCTTTGATCTGATGGAGATTTCACTGTCACCACTTGTGTTTATTTATATGAAATCTATTCTAACACTGTATGTACGTATATTCTCATTAGATATTCATCACAGTGAGTTCTAACATAAATAATCTTACAGGAAAATTGTTAATCAAGCATATATTCCAAAACATGATTCAGATAGCTTGAGAGAAAAAGTAGATGTATTTCTTTCTTATCCTAACTATGAGATGACCGACTTCTTTTTCTTTTTTCTGAAATGCTATCAATGTGTAAAAATATTTGGTGTCAATATATAAAATATTTGATAAGAAAATTGGCAACTGAAAAATTTCCAGATTTTGTTTCTTTTCTCTCAAAAAAGTCATGATAAAAAATAATTTAATGAAAGTTGAACCTAACTTTGTGCTCAGAATATTGTGTTCACTCATGATTTACAAATGTTAATCAAATAATAATAGGTTTTTGTTTACTAAGCTATGAAAATAATATAAAACGGTAACAAAGAGAAGAAGAGTAGGCTTGAATGTGTGCTGAAGGCTTACTTGAAAATGTGACCCGAGACATAGTAAAATGACATTAAAAATCTGAAGGATTCTTTCTTTGCTTACGAAGTAGGAACTGTGATGTATGTGCTACAATGTTAAGAAGGATTCTTTCTTTATTTATGTGATACCAGTCTTACTTTTTATAATCCAGTTCACTTGTTTGTTGATGAAATCATAGTTCATACTACTTTTGATGTAGATTTTGATTTTATTAACTCCCTATTCAGGGTTATCATGGTTCAAGATTGACGCATTCGATGTATCCTTATAGCCAACTGTACAACCCATATGGAAATGTGAGCACAAATTATAACTTTGGATTAAGTCGAGTAAATCCAAAAACTACAATGACCCGATGCAATGAGAACTTGTATGGTTATAATGAACTAAACCGTGGACCTAGAGCTGGTCTGAGTAAAACTTGTGATGATGAGAAGCAACAAACTGGTGCTGTCGGTACTTCAACGATTCCTGATAAAAAAATGTACAACAAAGGAGATTTCTCTGAAGAATATTCTGATGCAAAGTTTTTTGTAATCAAGTCATATAGTGAAGACGATGTGCACAAAAGTATCAAGTACAGTGTTTGGAGTAGCACAAATAACGGAAACAAGAAGCTCAATGCTGCTTATAATGAATCGAGAGAGAAAGCTGGTACTTGCCCAGTTTTCTTATTCTTCTCTGTAAGTAAAATGATCTTTATTCTACAATTATTTCTTTGGCTATAAAGATGCATATCATATGTTTATGTTAATCAATTGTGTCTATGGCGTTGTGCTATGGTTTAGCTATTCCCCAAAAGAAGGTTTTGAATTTTATATGGATTTGTAAATAGCTGGCTCTAAACTTAAATCAGTTAATTTAGTTCTTGCCTTTTTGGATCTTCCTCAATGTCCCGGCTATTTATGGAACGAGAAATGCCACTCGAACCCAAAGCTAGCTGGTTTTTTCCCACATTTTCTACTGGCTTTAAAAGTTTTCTTCTTCAATTTCTGCCAATTTCAAAAGTTATAACAAAAACACACCTCTTTCTATATACCTTTCAAGTACAAGTTTTTTCTGCCATGCCGACGCTAAGTTAGATTTTTACAATAGTGCGATTTAAATCTTTTATTGTATTTTATTTTTCTTGAAGGATTTGCACTGGTGCGATTTCAAACCACATCAGTGAAAAATTAAAAACATCAAGAAATTGTCTTGGTACAATATCAAATCGCTCCAGCATAAACAATGAATCTGCCGAAGCGTGGCAGAAATAGATCCATTGAACCTTTTTTGTAAACGAGCTGATTTTGTTATAGCTTTGGAAAGTGGGTTGAATTTGAAAAAAAATAAAAATCCTTAAAAAATTAAATAAAATATTTATTAATATAGGCCATACTGTCAAAACGAACTAACTTAAAATATTGACAAAGTTTTCTAAATTCCTAACATCAATTTATCAGGTGAATGCAAGTGGACAGTTTGTTGGGATAGCAGAGATGGTGGGTCCAGTTGATTTTGATAAGACTGTAGATTACTGGCATCAAGATAAGTGGACCGGATGCTTTCCTGTAAAATGGCACGTTGTTAAGGACGTCCCAAACAGAATTTTGAGGCAAATTACACTAGAAAACAATGAAAATAAACCTGTGACTAATAGCAGGGATACTCAGGAAGTGAGCATTCTATCCATAAACTTATCCTTTTTTTATATTAGTGATTTTTGATGGACCGAGTAGAATTATATATAATGTCCTTGAACTTACAGGTGAAGCTCGAGCAAGGCAATCAAATGATCAAGATCTTCAAAAGTCATGAAAACAAGACTTCCATTCTCGACGACTTTATGTTTTACGAAAAGCGAGAGAGGGGATTATTACAGAAGAATGCATATAAAGTTCAAGAAGTTTCTAGGCAGGCATGTCATAACATCGCTTTTTCATATTTTATGCATTATTCTTTTCTATGGGATAAATTATATAATTAAACTTCCTTGGAGTTTACAAGCAAAGGTTCTCTGGGTCTTTTATATATATATATATATATATATATATATATATATATATATATATATATATATATATATAAACTTCAGAGGAAAACAAATATATTTTAACTGCAAGTTCTGTTTGAAACTTATTGCAAAAATAGATCTGATTGCACAGAATTTGGTCTGGTGAAACCAGGTCTATTTTACTCTAATAAATTACTTGGAATAAGTTCCTTCTGAAGCTTAATTATAAAATTTGTCCTTTTCTATGGTCTCCTATGTCTAGTAAGAAGAATCGCATCTCATTATATACATTTTTGAAGATTATTTGCTCTGAGTCAAAAGATTTTAACATTAGAATATCTATAAGTTTGTTCTTTATATAATTTCCTGATATATTGGTACCATTGTAGTTGCAAACGAAGAACGGTTAACTGATCAACTGTTTAATTTTTAATTTTCAGGTGCTGGATGAAAAGAAAGCTAAAATCGAAGTTAAAGGTGAAGTTACTCATACTGCGGAGTCTTCAGAGTTGGCTTCTTCTGCCTTGAATGGATAATAGGTTTTCTTTTCTTACGTTTTGTTATGCAGTGGACAAAGTATAAGTTAGGTATTGTTATTTCCACAGGTTTACGTAGAAGTCTTGAATGTATTGTTTGAATTCTTTTAGCTTAATCAGCAATTTCTTAGCCATATATGAATGTATTTTTTGTGTTAGAAAGGCAGAAAGCAACTGTGAAGATTGCACTTGGAAACCGTATCTTTCAATAAAAATACAATATGTTTTGGTCGTGTGAAGCGTATTTTAGGTATGGTAAGTGTTTTAGATTAATGAAGGTGAATGTTGGGTTTCTTTTGTTCGATCGCCCTTCGGTTTATTTGTTCGTCTATGGTATGATTTTTTCTTCTTCTTATTTTTTTATTGTTTTTTTGTTCGTTATGGTATTATTTTTTCTTCTTATTTTTTTATTGTGTTTTTTTGTTCATCTATAGTTTATTTGCAACTACCATATCATGTGTCAACCTATGGGTTCCATGTGTCGACACATGAGCATGTGTCGACTCATGAAACCTCATGTGTTGACAAATGGGCATCCCGTATTACTGAACTCTTAGAAATCAGCATGCGTCGACCAATGCAACTCAATGCGTCGACCTATGATCAATCCAAAGAGCATTTTTGTGTTCTAGGATCTATATGACGACCTATAATTCCTCATGTGTTAGACACACCACTAATACCTTTTCGTATGTCGACGCATCCTAATAAATTCAATTTATTTTTAATTTAAAATCTCCTAGAAAAATTCCATAAAATATATGTCAAATCATATTTATGCATTGAAAACATGTATGATACTACTTTGAGGGCTTTCAACAAAGTCTAGACAAGACGTGTTCTTTGCGACCTTCTAGCTTTCTTAGAATTGAAATTTTCGCTCAATAACCTATAAACATCTTGTTAAAAAGTGTTAATAGCTTAATTGTATGTTTGACATTATCAAAACACTAAAAGATGGATTTTGACAGTCTTCCCTTTTTGATGATTGCCACATAACAATTTTAGTAAGGTAAAAACTTATATGCCTATCGAACTAAACACACTCTCTTTATCAATATGCATAACTTTTCTCCCATTTCTCATCGACAAAGACGATTGAAAAGTAAAATATAGGGAAGTTGCATAAGTTAGTGGTTTTTTATTGTAATGACCCAGATTTTGTATCACTTATACATACGTAATTGAAAGGGAATAATCATAACAAAATCAATTTTATAATATTTTTACATACGTAAGTAAACAACATTAAGTATGCTTAAAGTTGTTAGCGATTAGCAACACACATAGGTGATTGGTGTGCAATACTAACGTGTTCATCTGTTTAAGATGAATATAAAGTGGTTAGGAGTGTAGATGCAACATTTCGGCAAATATAAAAGAAAAGACTTTGGTGATGGTAAAGGATGAAGAGGAGAGGACAAAGAAATTAGGACGCAAGGGGATAATGACTTTTTAAACCTCGCTTTCTTTTATCATTCTATACCAACACATGCATACCTCTCTCAAAAACTTCTTAAAATCAAAAATAAAATTAAGCATAAACATCTTCAAATCAACCCAAACTCACATGTAGTACTATACTTCATTACCAAAGCAATAAAGAGTGTTTTTGAAGGAGAAAATAAGGTAGAAAGTGAGGGGAAAAGGCATGGACGAGGATAATTAAGCAAGGAGGTGGTTTGGCTTAACTTTGGCGTAAGGAGAAGGAAGGATTGATCTTAAGGAGTTAGCTTTTGTTACAAATGAGTTTACTCGCTTAACCATATTATACACTGCTTGTTATATGTGTATACTAAGTGATGTACACATTATATTATAATATAGTTAATTGAAGTGAACTTATATATTCACATGACATTTTACCTTGTCTAAACAAGATGACATTTAAAAAGTGAGTTCTTCACGTATACCCTTGTTGTTAAAGTAACCTTTACTATATGTTAACGTGTGTGGTAGTATGTGTACTTAAATATGGACATATGGTTGGTGTAAATGAAGTTAATAATAATATTTTTAACAAGAATAATGAGTTTGAAAATCTTGAATTTAATAGAGAAGTTTTTAACAAAAGTTTACAACTTAAAAGTGATTTGAATGAAGTAAATTTGACATGATGTTTTGTATGTATACTTTTTTTTTGAAATAGTACTTAAATACAACATTTAATTGGGACAACATAACACAAATCACATGTCAATATATGTTCGAATCACGCTACGCAAGTTTCAAACTTGTGACCTCTCGCACCAAAGTCAAATCACTTAACCACTGGGACAATGGTGATTATCTTGTATGTATACTCTTAGGTTAAATAGAGTATAATACATGAGAAGATATGTTGTATATGTCACGGTTTTGAGAAGCCAAGTAACATAACATTAAAGATGTTTTTATAACATTTTTGAACCATTTATCTTTAAAGAGTAAAGCGTTTTGATGAAGTTACTTTACTTGAAATATTATGTATATAATCTTAAGCTAAGATAGAGTACGTTACATAAGAAAATGACTTGTATATGTAGATGGTTCGAAAAGTTAAGTAACATAGAGTTAAAAAGGAGTTACAACACTTTTGTGTCATTTTTTTTGCCTCTGTAATTAGTTTTAAAGAAGATTACTTTTTGATCTTAAAGACATTATACAACCTCCCATAAATCATTAAGAGTTGGTTTATGGTGTTTTGAAAAGGGAATGGACATCTTATGGTTAAATGGAAAATATAGTAAATCCATATAAGTCAAGGGTTGTTATGCTAAGTAAAAGATAACATCTAATGATAACATTTGCTTAATTTTGTTGCATTTTATGTATTTGACACATCCCTCTAAACTTACAGAACCATTGTTGTGTATAAGATGATAAATTTCAAAATATGACTTTGACTTATGAACGTTTGGCTTTCAACTGTTGAATTTGACTTATGTGACAACCTACCTACACATTCGGTACCCAATATGCATGTATGGTGCTGCAATGATACTCAGCCTATGTGGAGCGATAGTCAAGGGTAAAGCAAAGTAAACTCCAAATCAAAACCTATTGTATATCTCACAATGTAAGGATAAAATATAATAATCAACACTGATATAAAACAAGTGAGAAAATAATAACTAAAATAAACCACACAATAAGAGTGCAACAGGTTCACGATAGTTATATACATAATTCATAGAGTTCATACGTCAAATAATATTCTTAAATGTATCATAATATGTAAGCACTAATAAAGTTCCACAGTGTTGCACAATGGAAGAGTGGTAAGCTCTAAAATATTAGTATAGATTAACTCTAGTCTCCTGCTCGTCCTTCGAACAACTCCATGTGCTAATCTCAGACCTGTTATCTAGTCTACTCATTTAAGAGTACCCAATATAATAAGAAGTAAAACATAAAACATCGAGTCAGACAACGGTCTGGTGTGAGCAATGAATGATCTTAAGTTATTAAAAAATAGATACAATAAAGAGGAACACTAAGTATGAAAAGTCATACCTGCCATGTCCCTACATCCAACAAGTTAGCACATAACATAATACATGTTATGCTATCATTAAATGGGTGTACAACATTGAGTGCAATATGGGAGTCGGGTATCTAACACAATAGTACCTACATCACTAGACATCCATCCTAATCACACATTAATCAAAACAAACACAAAAATCCTAGCACACATAGCAACCAAAGAAATCTTTGCAACAATTACTAAGGTCTTGCATCACCACAAAGACGCCTTCGGATATAGGATAACTCGTACCATCATTACCAAGGTCAGTGACATACTACGTCGCGATCGAATTTGATGCTCAATCACATACCTATCTCATAGATACTACCCTCACTTGGGCAGGCCAGACCATCCCACAGTCTAGGGTACGCAGGTGAGCATCCTCATATACCTTTGCCTCATGAAACACCCATCATATCTGAAGTTATCAGTTATCTCTTCACCATATAACTCGATAGTATAACACACTAAGCTTCACTTCATTGCTTCACATCGTCAAACGTGCCTTTTTGGACTATCATTATGTCCCATCCACACACTTCCCACAAGAAGTACTCGATCCATACGGCTCGCATTATTGATTTCTCGAAGTCCAGAGCGCCACACTTAACTCCTATGGTCCCCTCGCATATGACCTGAAGTCAACAACTAAATCCCTATGCAAAGCCCGAAGTCAGCCATGGGAATCTTTGCGTCGTCCACTTCTTCGTATATCGATCATCGAAGATTAGTAACTCAACCTCCACCCATCAATACCCCATGCGATCAATACTATGGACTCCCTATGGCACCACGACTCCACCATATCGGTCGCACCCCCATTAGACCACTGTCGCTATTGGTCGGTCATGACTCCACTCCATCAGATTTCCCTGAAGTTTCACCTCACCTAGCCTTAAATCACCTAGCTTTGATCCCAAAGCAAGCACAACCCTCCCACGAACACTACCCTGTAGTCCTCCTTCAAAGTTTCAATATGGATCAGTCGGTGTAGAACTATTACTCAATTTTTTAGTAAATAAGAAGGCAGACAATCCAAGGTATCTTTGCCTAGTCCAGTCCGGTCCACGCCGATTGGGTCGAAGTCAGCTCATTAGCTAGCCACGACTGGGGGCAGGTCGACTGGGTTTCCTATATACGATGATAACCCACATCCAGCCTAGACCCACATCTGCTCGTTTGCTTAATTGTACATCAAGTCTTCTGCTGGTCGAGCCTCCCCGTGCAGCAACCCCAACGACCAGCTCAATCGTTAAGATGAGGTGCAAGCCAAGCTCAGCCAATCTCTCATTGGCCGACCGCTCTCTCTCCGACCCGCTTGCAACCCGACTCTAGCCCAACCCCATTGATCAAGCATCTCTCCCTCAACTACCTCCCGACTGACATAGCTGGAGACTATCTCAAGGGTAGCCTGTTATTAATCCAACATCGATACCGCCACCTACGACCTACAACACGTCTCGTCTCACCTGGCTCGGCATGCCCTCAGCTCTCTCGACTCTCGTGAGGTCCTCATCCTCCTTATGGCCCAAGTAGACCAGCTCGACACGTCTTGCCATCTAGGCATGCGGGAGAAAACCGACAAGAGGTATATCCAGATGTACCTATTTTGACAAGAAGCATGTTCCATTTTCTACAAGCATACTGCAAGTACAAGTGCATTTAATGTGAAGTACGATAGAGCATGTTCCTGGTAAAATTCTCCTATTTACCTTTATCTCAGCTACACATTCCTTTATTTCTCCTGCTGTCTCTCATCAAGTCCATTCAGTCAGATCAACAGCCAGGCGCACTTCATGCCCATTTTACAACACGATCTTAGCTGTTCAAGCACTAGTTCAACTACTATAAGAATTCTATGCATAGACACTTCAAAGGGATTGGTCGCCTGGGTTGGTCGCTTTGGTTGGCCACTTGGGCTGGTCACCTAGTTGGAGACCTGGTTGGTTGCTTAGTTGGTTGGTTAGAACCATGATCCGCCACTCAAATCTCCCGATGCAACAGCTTCATTAGAGCGCATTATCTTTTCTTATTATTTTCTTTTAATTCCTTGTATATAAGAGAGCTATATAGTAAGAGAACTTCACAATGAATGTAGGAAGCTTTGCCGAACCACTTCACCTCCTGTGCCATTTACCTTCAAATGCTCTTTTCCTCTTATTTTTTCATCATTAGGCCTAGTGATCAGTAAGTAATCTTTGCTCTTCACAATGCATTATCATATCTTTGAGGTTAAAGAAAAATATCGTCAACATTCTAGCGCTAGAAGGAGGGCTTGAACCTATGATCTTGTGGTTAGCAACCTCCTGTGCAAGCTCTTTCCATGCTTGGTACCTTGCATTCAACATCGATAGTGGAAATGGTGGATAGTGTTCCACCGCCTCCTCTAGTCACCAAGAAGATTCCCCAACCGTCTCTATTTGGCTTCATCGTGCACAACTATTGTGCGTGCCTGCACATATCCTTAAATTACTGCTACTATCAACCAAATTATGGCAACCATGCATGCATCTTGTGTGAGGGTCACGCCCGACCACTTTGAGATTTGCCTCTAGAAAGATGTCCTGGTCCACCGACTTCATGGCAAAACTCGAGGGCAGGTAAACCCCCTAGCAACCTTAACCACCCCTCGGGCACCCCCACAGAGAAATCTAAGAGACACAACACTCCTGTTAGTATCCAGAGCAGTCCCCCTTGCAGGTCATCAAATAGTTCTCTCTTTCATCTTCGTCCTCAACGGTCGAAAGCGACCAAATACCTACGCATGCCTTAAGGCACCTAGACTTCGCCACTAGTTTCTTTCTTAAGCTCATTTCCGAGCTTGTAATCTAATGCGAAGAATTCATGGAAGACCGCAGAGGCTGCATCATTCAACAGCCTTCACTAAGGCTATCCAATGAACATGAGTTATCATGTGCTCATTATCTTATTTGGGGACTGCCGAACGTTTCCATCCAGGATTATGCGAGTCTTCGCTCCATTCGTGTCCGGCCGGCCATCTGCAAGTGTGCATTCTCGAGTATTCATTTCCTTATTGGAGACTACCAGTCTATCCAACAAGATAGACACTACTAGAAAAAGCTCAAAAACCAGCAGGGTAGGGCGACGGCTCCCGACGACTTATTTCCGACGGCTTCCGACGGGCCGTCGGTGGCCGTCGGAAGCCGTCGGAAATACGCGAATATCTGGCTCCAGCCGAGCCTGCTTCTTCTCCACTTTCATATGAAAAAATCAGGTCAACTTCCCCCAATTCTCTTCCCCAGCCCTCCAATCAGCAATTTCGAGATTTCAGGTTCTTCCCGGCTATGCAATTAACTTCTACTGCTCTCTAAAACAGGTATAATCTCTTATTTTAGCCAAAATTTCAGTTTTTATCCTAATTCAAGATTTGCATAATTTGATAAATTAGGGGTAATTGTTGATTGAAATTGTTTACAATAGTGTTATAATAGTTTCTAGCATTCCATGGTATTCCTATTTCATCTGATATCGTGAAATTGCGAAAAACATGTATAATTTATATTGATTATATATGTGTGTAGCACTATTATCATTGTATTGTGTTAGTTTATGCAACAAAAAAATACGTCGAACGAGCCTTTAGTTGATGCGTAATACGTTGAATAAATGTGTTAAATTAATATATATTTTTGTAAATGTGAACATTGAGTAAAACTGTATTTTTTCGTAAAATGCGCGCATGTAACTGACAAATGTCCCTTAGAGAGTTTTTGGCCCCGTCTGACGAGTGTTGTACATGATCGTTGTATAAATAGTCGTTCTTTTCGAAAAACGACCATTTATATTCATCTGGTACAATGTTTGTCGGATTTGTCCCTGTATTGGACAAGTTATGAACACAGTAAGCATTTACATTTTGTATACTACTTCGTCTCAAACGGTTCATAAAATTTCGGCCTAACTTTTCTTTTTTGTTTCCTGCGTACACGCATTTGTGTACAATGCAGGGAACAAAAAGGGAAATGCTGCCGAAATTTTGTTGAATCGTTTGAGACGAAGTAATATACGAAATGTAAATGCTTACTGTGTTTGTAATGGGAAGTAGGATGCCTGACCAATGAAAAAAAAAATTATATATATTTTTAAATCGTTACGTTAAAAAATAAAATGTGCCCTATTTGAAAATATTTTTAAATTTGTGAAGCTGTTCTTTAAATTCAAAATATTATACGACCATGAAAATAATCTTTTTCGAATTTGTATTCTTCAAAATAAATATTAAATTTTGAACTTCTCATTTTGTCAAATAGGAAAAATGATTGATTATTTTGTTGATCGGAGGAGATGGATGTACCAAAGAAAAGGACTGAGGGGCTCAATAAAAGAATATTTTTATAATGGTATAAACGTGTTTGTTGAATTCGCTTTAAGTAATAACGAAAACGATCCAGAAATTCGTTGTCCGTGTAGTAGGTGTAGACATTTGAAGTATTTGTTACCAGATGTTGTGAAAGTTCATTTGTGCAAACACGGTTTCGCACCCGAATATTATGTTTGGGATCGGCATGGAGAAGTTGTAGCAAATACTTCTGTAGAGTCTGAAAGTGTCGTTAACGAAATAGTTTCAACGACCCGTATAGAAAATATGGTCGAAGATGCAGCACGATCAATGTTTCCTATGGTTGAAGTTGACGACGATGATGGAAATGTTGAAGAACCAAATATTGAAGCTAAAAAAATTTATGATTTACTAGATGCAGCTAAGAAACCTATTTGGGATGGTTGTAAAAGCGGCACTCAGCTGTCAGTAATCGCAGAATACATTGCGATGAAGTCAAAATACAACATCACTGAAGCTGGGTTTACGGCTGTTGTACAAGCTGCAAAAAGGCATATGCCGCCCGATAATCACATGTGTGAAAATCACTACGAAGTTAAAAAACTTATGTCGGCTTTTGGTTTACCGTATCAGAAAATAGATACATGTTTAAAAGGATGCATGTTGTTTTGGAAAGAAGACGTAAACCTTAGAAATTGTAAAGTTTGTAACCAGGAGAGATACAAACCAAGAAAAAAGAAGGGGAAGGAAGTTCCATACAAGCGTATGCACTACTTACCCATAACTCCAAGACTTCAAAGATTATATGCATCTTCTGTAACTGCGTCTAATATGAGGTGGCATAGTGTGAGAACAGAGGAAGAGGGTACGTTGACACATCCAGCCGATGGAGAAGCATGAAAGCATTTCGATAAAAGGTATCCAAATTTTGCAGCGGAGAGTCGAAATGTTAGATTAGGATTATGTACGGACGGTTTTTCTCCATTTTCTCAATTTGGTTCTAAATATTCATCCTGGCCCATTATCGTCACACCGTATAATTTACCTCCATGGATGTGTATGAAAACGCAATATATGTTTCTTACTGTTTTCGTTCCTGGCCCCGACAATCCGACACAAGGAATAGATGTATATTTACAACCGTTGATTGAGGAGTTAAAAATACTGTGGAACGAAGGAGTAGAAACATACGATGTGTCCAAGAAGAATTTTTTTTGTATGTTTGCTTCTTTGTTGTGGACTATAAGTGATTTTCCTGCCTATGCAATGCTTTCGGGATGGAGTACTGCCGGTCGTCTAGCATGTCCATATTGCATGGATGAAACACGAGCGTTTTCTTTACCTCATGGTAAGAAAATTTCATGGTTTGACTGTCATCGATATTTTCTCCATGTAAATCATCCCTTTAGAGGAGACAAGAAAAACTTTTTAGCTAATAGAGTAGAAACCAGACAACCACCGACGATATGGTCAAGCGAAGACATATTGAACTTGTTAAGGACTATCCAAAGATATATGAAACGGGCGAGCAAACAGAAATTCAAGGCAAATCAGTTGTTCATAACTGGTGCAAACAAACTATTTTTTGGGAGTTGCCGTATTGGAAACATCTTCTGCTTCGCCATAACATAGATGTTATGCACAATGAGAAAAATGTATTTGATAATGTTTTTAACACAATTTTGAATGTGAAAGGGAAGACGAAGGATGATTTGAAATCAAGACGTGATATAGAAGAATTATGCAAACGTCCTGAGCTTCATATGAAATCAAATGACAGTAAAAAACCCAAAGCATGTTACGAATTAGATAATAATCAAGTTAAAACTGTGTTAAAATGGGTGGAAGGGTTAAGATTTCCTGATGGTATATCATCAAATCTTCGTAGATGTGTTGACTTTAAAAATGGTAGATTGAGCGGAATGAAAAGTCACGACTGTAACATAATGATGGAAAATTTATTTCCCGTAATGTTCAAAGAACTACTGCCGTTAAAAGTTTGGAAGGTAGTAACGGAGCTTAGTATGTTTTACAAAGAGCTTTGTTCGACTACTTTAAAAGTGCAACGTTTACGTAAACTTGAAGTGGACATTCCTATATTGCTTTGCAAATTAGAGAAAATATTTCCGCCAGGTTTTTTTAATGTGATGGAACATTTACCTGTTCATCTCCCAGCTGAAGCACGACTTCGAGGTCCTGTCCAATATGGATGGATGTATCCATTTAAGAGGTATGTAATATGTTATAACGTAATTTAATTGTATTTGAAAGATGAAGTTAATATAAATTAATTTTGCATAGATATTTGAATCATCTGAAGAAAAAAGTAAGGCAAAAAGCACGAGTTGAAGGTTCGATATGTAAATCTTATATCGAAGAAGAAGCTTCGTTCTTTTTCTCTCACTATTTCAGTGACCATGTGAATATTTCATTTCAAAGTGTTCCTCGTAATGACGAAGGCGACGAACAAGAGTCCTCTCAAACAATGTTATCTATTTTTAGACAATATGGTCGGCCTTCTGGAAAATGTGTAGAAATATGGTTAGACGATAGAGATCTTCATGTAGCACACACTTATATTCTTCTAAATTGTGCCGAGGTTGCACCATTTGTTAGGTAATCTGAAATAATAATTTGTGTTTTATTCTTTTCTATAATGCATGCGCGTGTATAACCTAATGTAATAATTTGTTTATATAAACAGTGTTTATGAACGTGAACATCCGAACGGAGATCTTAGTAAAGAATTTTCCGGTTGGTTTTCAAATTACGTTTATGAGCCGAGAAATTGTGTTGTTGACGAAGGGTTGAAACATCTAGCGATGGGACCAAAAAGAGTAGTCAAGACATATCCAATATATTTCGTCAATGGATATAAATTTAACACCAAAGAATACGGTGCAGAAAAATTAACAAATAATACTGGTGTATTTGTTAAAGGTAGTGACGATCCAGAAAATCATTTAAATGATTTTTATGGCGTTCTGACACAAATTTTGCAACTGACATATTTCTCACGACCCGCAGAGGAGGTGTTTCTATTTAAATGCAATTGGTTTAGCAATGTTCCAGGTTCTGGAATTAATGTGCACAAGGATTATAATCTTATCGAAATAAAGCATACATCGCACTATCACAAGTATGATCCTTTTGTACTAGCCAAACAAGCATTGCAAGTTTATTACGCTCCTTATCCGTCTCTAAAAAGAGATAAAGCAGATTGGTCTGCAGTTTTTAAAACAAAGGCCAGATTCACATTTGATGGGAAGAATATTCCGGATGAACAAGCTTATCAGGCAGATCTTGAGCAAAATAACGAAATAATAATTACAGACGATCATACAGATTTTGGTCCTTTGATCGATGAAACAAATGTTTTGGTAGAAGCGTTTGACAGTGCGGAAGAAAATATCGTCGAAAACGAGACCGAATCTGAATCAGAAGACGATGATGACTGATATAAATCTGATTATGTTTTTTGCAATTGATGTAACTATGTTGAATTCTTGATGTATTATGAAATTGATGTAACTATATGATTTTAAATCCGTTTACTATTTTTTGCATGTTTTATGTTATTTCCATTTGTCATTTATTTAGCAATTTTTATTGAAAATGCAATGAACTCTGCTTATCGTTGGAATAATACACCCATTATGAATCAGGTATAACACACTTCCATTTCTATTTCCATTTCAGTTATTAATTAAGCAATTTATACCGTTGATGTCATTTTCATATGAAATATATTAATTATCATGTTTTTATTCTCTTATATAATGATGTGTATATGTCACAGGTTTATCAATATGTCATGTAGAGGTAGGAGCTCTTCCCGATCGTCAGGAGGCGATGGCATTGGCCCATCGCAAGAGCCACAGCGTGCAGTTGTATCGTTAGTCCCTAGAGTAGATGGGTAAGAATTAAATTTTATTCAGCATCTTATTTTTTCTATGATATAAGTACGTACTTATCTATATCGTACTTAAAAACAGGAGGTTCGATCTACTTCCTTCTAAGGTTGTGTTGGACGTCTCTAGAGCTTCTTATCGTAGTAGGATGAGTGCCTGCTGGCCGAAGTGGGATAACATCCCTCCTCACATCATAGAGTGCATATGGCAGGATGTCCTAGTATGCATATTTTTCTGTTTTCCATTTTTAATTCGTTTTTGTCGTTTTTTTACTGTTTATATCGTTTAAAGTGTAATCTTTTTTTAACACAGGCTGAGATAGACATCCAGACAGATGATATGATGCTGGCACGAGCATACTGGATGAAGAAGATGCGCAAGAACTACAGGGATACGATATTTGAGATTAAGAAATCTGGTAAGAAACCACGGTGGATGGGAGAGAGCGTGTGGCAAGCTTGGTTGAGATACTGGGAGACGGACGAGGCGAAGGCAAGTATACTAATTTTTTTTGAATTATTAATTTGACGTGATCGAAAATTAACGTATAAAATGTACAGGCAGAGTCGGATAGAAACTCTGCAAATAGAAATAAGAATCCCGTCACTCATCGCGGAGGATCGAAGTCGTTTCAGCAGTATCGGCAGGAGTTGGTAAATTTACTGAATAATAAATGTAAATAGTTTATATTATATGATTTTAAATGTATAATAATTGTATGTAATAATCAACTTCAGGAAGCCGAGTCACATGGTCCTGTCAGCTATATGGACGTGTTCACCCGTACGCATGCTGTCGAGCATGTTAATCCAGACGGGACTGTTTCGTACACATGGCAGGACGATAAATCCAGCAAAAGCCATGTAAGCATATTTTATTTTATTCAGTATTAGTAATTGTTTTAATTGTTAAACTATGATGACATAAGATATGATATTATTAATTTGTTAATACAGGAGAAGTTTATGGAGCAGCGGCAGAAACTCCTTGCTGACACGGGTCGAGATCAGCTGACGACCAATGAGGAAGACGTTATATTTGAGTCTGTTATGGATCCAGCAGAGCATGGTCGACGATACGGATTTGGAAATTTAGCGGTAAATAATTTACTTTTTCTTAACATATGATATTTTCACTTTTTCAAAACAATAAACTTGGATTTTATTTATTTTTCAATTATTGCAGTCCAGTAGTCAGAGTAGGGGACGGCGGGGTAGACATCAGAGCGATCTTGCAGATATAGAAGAATTGCGTACTAGAGTTGCCCAGTTGGAGGAGCAGAACCGCCAACAGGCCATGCACACCGCACAGTTGTTAGAGTACATGCAGCAGCAGCAGCAGGGTGGTGGTCACTTTCCTTCCTCGGCTGGCTCTGGATCTGCAGGAGATTAATTCATTACTTGCTTTCTTGTTCGTTCAGGTATGTTTTGTTTTAACTTAGAATGATTTGATAGACGACGTAGGTAATTGTTGATTTATGTATAATTATGTTTGACACATTTGGTTCTATGGTAGTATGAGAACGTGTATGAGAATATTGATGAATTTGTGTATTAACAACATGGTAGAACAGTTATTGTTAGGATTATGTTAATGTTGGAATGGTTATTTATATTTTGATGTAATTTTATTAATTTGTGTGTTTATTAAATATTTTGTGGTTTGGGTTTGAATATTTGGTTGGACTATTGTATATTGGATTGTGCAGTACTGATATTCTAATGTTTGGAAGAGAAATGTGGTTGGAAGGCTAAATCTGAAGCAAACGAAAAAAAAACAGCAGATTTCCGACGGCTACCGACAGCTTATTGGTCAAAATTCCCGATGGTTATCGACGGATAACGACGGCCTGTTTTAGACGATTTCCGACGGATTTCGATGGATTCCGACACCCGTCGGAATCCGTCGGAAACCGTCTGGATCCGTCGGGAATGTATACGGCAGCCTCCGTCGGAAGCCGTCGGAAATACTGCTTCCCGACAACGCCATTTCCGACGGCGGCCGACGGCTTTTGGCCGTCGGAAAACGTGTTTCCCCTTGTAGTGAGAATCACCGTGCATTCAATTCCTCGCTCAAGGACTGCCCCATTAGTTTAGGCGAGACATCTCTCCCCTTTTGCGCCGAGGTGCAACGACGATCAGATACACGGCCGTAATGGTCCATACCCCTTGCCCTTGGTGCTGCTCATTCTCCATATAGGATGTGACACTGTTGTCAGACTGATGCTATTACCCTAAGTGATAGTGAAGTCCGACATCCGTAGTGTGCTCGCATAGAAATATGCTGGGCCTAGCTCTTATTGTAGCGTGTCACTCTAGAGAACCTTCAAGCCTCTCAGCATAGGTTCGAGCTAGGACCACCTGTAGCTCCTTATTGCAATATATCGCCCTGGAGAACTTTCAAGCCCCTCAATGCTTTGACGTGTCACCAAGGAAAACCATCAAGCCCTATATGCCTCGATTCGAGCTGGGCCCATCCGCCACTCAACACATGACCGCTTGTCACCAGGAGAGCCCATAGACTAACATGAGCTCCTACTCAATGCCAATGCCACCCGCCACTTGGTACTTGGTCGCTACTTGGCTCTTATGAATGCTCGGTTTCGGCCCACGGCATGACAATATTGCTACTTAACATGTCTTAAACATGAAACTTTTTATGAAAATAATGTAGGAACTCCTTCTGGCCACGTGTCTCCTAGGGGAACCTTAAGCCACTTAGTGCTAAATTTCGGGTTGGGAAAACCATCAATAAAGCAACCATGAAGCTTGGCTATCATTTACTAGCCTCGACACCCGATGAATGACCGAGTAGCTCTGTCAACACTCACTACCGAGTCCATCGACTGGCCCGGCCTATAGGCTAAAAAAGATTGGTCAATCCAGTGTAAGGGACTTTGTTAGCTATCTAAGATACACTACCCTACCATCATAGGCAAAAAAATCAAAGAAAACAACTTGTTTCATAGATAACAAGTTTACAACAAAGAAATATTTTCTAATTCAGTTCAAATGAATGCAGGGACACAATGCTCGCTCAACTAGGCTTGCAAAGATTTTTAATCGCTAACTAGTTAAAGAAGAAAAAAAAGAAGAAGAAGCACGTCAGTGGAACACTTTAGAAGGTCCAGCTTCAAATGCGAAGATAAGCTCCCCAGGCTCTCCAAACAATTAAGAACTTGCTGAAGAAAAGGGAGAGTATTCTACCATCTTCGAAGCCTTCCACATCTAATCGCGTTAGAGACCCTAAAAAGTCTCTAGACAACCTCACCAAGGAACAGACCAAGGCTTTGACTATGATAGAAGAAGTATAGCCAACAGACACTACTCCTTCCAAAAAGGCGTTGAAGCGTCCAAACCGACCCGAGGTCAGGAATATTAGAGCATCAAATCAAGAAACCCCAGACTTCACCTGGATCAATGGTCCAAAATCGACGCTTAATCACCGCCAGAATTTTAGCCGAGGGGCATAGGTCCAAGCCAAAGGCAGGATCCACCTTAAGAAGAAGAAATCTAAGCAGTGGTCCGAACTGCAATCGACAAAAATATTTCGACACCCAAAGAGCTATCTCCTTCCTTTTAATCCCAACTAAATTCGATAAAAACCCAAGCGCTCAATGTGAGAGGAAGAGGAAGGCAAAGTTAACTGCTTTTACTAATACAAAACCGTGCAATGTTCAAGTTTGATGAAGAAATTACATGGCAATAATCCTATGAGTTCAATGTGGAAGAAGAGGGTATTTATACACCTCTCCCTTCACCGCATCCATTATAATCAAAAAGGAAAAAGAGGATCTCAATCGTTCAAGAGGGATAAGTGCTATGTCACACCACCCCTATGTGTGAAATGACACATCTCTGCCATGTCTTGTGAAGCATAACCTCCATAGCCAACGATACAATGCCATGTAAGTAATGCATTAATTTCATGGAAGAACCATCGATCGATGGAGTATTCATGATTTACAAGCCCGCACCCACTCATAGGCATGAAATTGGAGGGCAAATTGTTACATGATTTTTTGGTAAGTAAGAAGGCAGACTAATCAAGGTATCTTAGCCTGGCTTGGTCTGGTCCAGGCTAACTGGGACTAGGTCAGCTCGCTAATCAGCCACGACTAGGGGCAGATCGACTGGGTTTCCTATATATGATGATAACCCAAATCCAGCCTAGGCCCATATTAGCTCCTCTGCTTAATTTCACGTCAAGCCTTCTACTAGCCGAGCCTCCCTACATGATACCCCAATGATCAGCTTGCCCGTCAAGACGAAGCATGAACCAAGCTCGGCCAATAAGAAGCTCGACCCATCTCTTATTGGCCGACCGACTCTTTCTTTGGCCCACTTTTAACCCAGCTCTAGGCTAGTCCTCTTGCTTAAAAGCATCTCTCTCTCCGCTATCTTCCGATTGGCATAGTTGGAGACTGTCTCAAAGGTGGCCCGTCATTGATCCAGCTTTGATACCCCCACCTACGACTTGAAGTCTGTCTTGTCTCACCTGGCTCGACGTGCCCTTGGCTCTCTCTAGTTCCCCATCCTCCTTATGGCCTCAATAGACCAGCTTGGCCCGTCCTGCCATCTAGGCATGCAGGAGCAAAACGATAAGAGGTACAGCTAGATATACCTATTTTTGACAAGAAGCATGTTCTATTTTTTACAAGCATACTGCAAGCATAAGCACATATAATGCGAAGCATGGCATAACATGCTCCTGGTATAGATCTCATGTTAACATTCATCTCAGCCATGCATTCCTTTCTTTCGCCAATTATCTCTCATCAAGTCCATTCAGCCAGATTAATGTCCAAGCACGCTTCATGCCTATTTTACAACACGATCTTAGTCGTCCAAGCCCTAGTTCAACTGCTATGAGAACCCCATGCATGACCACTTCAGAGGGGCTAGTCACCGGGGTTGATCCTCTGGGTTGGTCACCTAGTTGGGGACCTGGTTGGTCACCTAGTTGGTGAACTGGTTAGAACCCATGATCCCTCACTCATATCTCCTAGTACAACCGCTCCCTGAGATTAGCAGCTTCATTATCTTAGGTGCATCAACTTTTCTTATTATTATCTTGTAATTCCTTGTAATTGTAAGAGAGCCATATAGTAAGAGAACTTCATAGTGGATGTAGGCAGCTTCGCCGAACCACTTCATCTCCTGTGTCATTTACCTTTAAATGCTCTTTTCTTCTCATTTTTCCATCATTAAGCCTAGTGATTAACGTGTAACCTTTGCTCTTCACAACGCATTATCATAACTCCAAGGTTGATATAAAATATCGTCAACAAGAACCATTGTTCCTTGGCACTGAACCACATTGGTTCTAGTACTTAGCCAATCCAGCTATGTCCACTTCACCTTATGTAGCACTTCCTCCCCGAAGTTACCTTTGCCAAACCCCGAAGTCTCCACTGCAATTGCCCAAAACTTCATACTCCAAACCTAGAGTCTACCGTGACTACTCTAACATAGCCGATGCATGCCATATCTTCACTATATTAACTCCAAATCACACATGATCGACCGTGTAATTTCTCTACATCATCACCTAACTACCATATTGATTACTAGTCCCCTGGAGCACTTTGACTTGATCGCCATGATGGATCGATCATGATAAATCATCTCAATTTTTTCTTCTTCGTTTCAGCATTTTTTGAGTTGGTTTTCCTTTACTCTAAATGCCTTAATTTCCTATGAAATTCGTTTGCGTTGATTGGCTCCAAACGCTCTAAAACCGAACGAGTCTGCAAAAAGTATATCACCATTCCATATCCTAACGTAAGCAAACAAACATACAAGTACTAGCAAGTAAGCATCATAGTATCATTACAAAGTCAATACAATCACTATATCATCTAATATATCCATCATATCACTAGAATCAAGTTAAAACACAAAATGGCACATCCATAAGAACTTACAGGAAATTTCTAATCCACATTATTCAAATCCATTTTACAAACATGAGTAGGTTTAGATTTGATAAAAATCACATTTCTAAATTAAAAATCATTTCAAAAAAATTATTTATTACCACATTAGCAACCATAGTTTAGTGAGAGACTGAAATCACTCACCTAAGGGTTAAAATGCACAAAAACAAAGGAGAATCCAAATGAACAATAGCTAGCCCAAATCCCCAATGCACCCAACCAACAATTAATGAATTCTTTATGAACATCCTAGCTAATTTCCTTCTAATTACTTGATTTGGATAATTAAAGTGAGGTTTTAGTTTTCTTTTTGGCTATGGACATGATTAATGGAGGTTAGAATTATTTTTGAGAATGGTGATAATGATAAGGGGCTGCATTATCAAGTCATATCATCTTAAATCCTAAAATGGGTTAATAGGCTCTTAATCTAATTACTCACTTTTCTATCCAAAACCATCCAAATTCAAATTACCATATCTCCTAAAGGTAAAGCCAAAAATCTATTATGACCACTCCATGGAAAGAGAAACCATCATATCTTTCAATTTTGAAGTGGTTTAAGACCATAATTTGGATCATATCAAAAGTTATAAGCTTTATAAATTTTAAGCGTTAAAATCGTCCAATAAAATTTCTAAGTTTAAAAAACGTTATCACTCAATATTCCCCAAAGTTTAGCCTTTTACAAGCCAATCTGAAATAATATTTTACGATCTTCCGATACGTGATATACGGGTCGTTAAATTCTTCTCCCTTTTAGGAATTTCGTTCTCAAAATCCTATCAAACCTGGTAAAGTCAAACAATATAGTTACCAAGCACGCCTAACAACTATAAGCAAATATAATACTCATCAAACATGTACACATAAGCAAGTAATTATCTATGCCTACCACAGCATGTAAGGTATTAAACTACTCTACATGGTATCAAAAGTAAAAGTAAATGTGATAAACAAAAGGTCTTACCAAGTAAAGAGATTTGGATAAGCAGTCCTCATGCTGTCCTTGGTCTCCCAAGTGCAATCTCTCTCTCTTTCACTCTATTGAACCTTCACTTACTTCAATGTCTTCCTCCTAAGCTAATTCGTATCATGTCTAACTATATGAATAGGCCTACGAGGTTCGAAGCTTCTGGTTCAATCTCGATATCATTCAACTGATCCGGTGTCACTACTACACCTGAGCTATGCACAAACTTCTACATATGAGAAATGTGGAATTCATTGTGTAGACCCACCATCTTCTAAGGTAAGTTGACCCTGTAAGCTAGGTGACCAATCCTCTTGAGTGTCGAAAAATGACTTATGAATCTCTATGCCAACTTCTCCTTAGTACCGAATCGAACTACATTCTTTAACGAAGAGATCTTAACAAACACCACATCGGTGATAGAGAACTCTAAATCACATCTCCTCCTTTCAACATAGCTCTTCGTTTTATCTTGAGGAGATTTCATCTGGTGCCAAACGATTTGATATTCTCCAAAGCTTCTCTTATCATATCAGGTCCAATTATTAGTTTCTTGCCTGCTTGCTACCAACATGAAGGGAAGTTGAATGGTAAACCATATAATGCCTCAAATGGTGCCATACCAATGCTAGACTGATAACTATTGTTGTATGCAAACTTATCGACATGCAAATGATCGTCCAATAAGCCCCCAAAGTCAAGTATGCAAACTTGCATGAGATATTCTAAGATACGATTCACCCTTTCGATCCACCCATCAGTTTGTGATTGATAAGATGTTCTCAGATGTGGCTTTATCCCCAAGGCCTCTTTTAATCTCTTCCAAAATCCAATAGTGAATAATAGGTTTTGATCGCTTACAATGCTCTTTTGAACACCATGGAATCACACTATCCACTTTATGTATAACTCAACCAATTTGGATGTTGTCCTACTAGACTTTAGGGGTATAAATCGAGGAATCTTCATCAATCTGTTAACTATGATCCATATTTTGTCGTACACTCTTTTGGTCCTTGGCAATCCACCGATGAAGTCCGTCGATATATTTTCCAACTTCCACTGGGGAACTTCGAGCGGTTGCAATAATCCACTTGGCTTCTTTTGCTTGGCCTTCACTAACTGGCAGTTTATACAGTTTAAGATGAATGTCCTAACATCCTTCTTTATCCCTTACCAATAAATTTTTTGTTTTATATAATGATATATTTTATTTCCTTTGAGATGTGTAGTCAATCTCGAATGATGGTACTCACGTAATACCTCAACACTTAACTCATTGACATCAGGTACAAACAATCTCCCATCCTTATGGAGCCAACCGTCTTGGTTGAGTCTATACTGCTTCATGTCTTAAGAATTTACTCCACTCTCAACCATAGTAACGATCTTCGATAGTCTAGCACCCCTTCTCTGACTAGTACGATCCGATCAACCAGAGTAGGCATAATAGTCAAACTTGCCAACACCTCTGGCTCAAGCTCACATCGAGGTCTAACGTCATAACCAACAATATACTCTAACTACGTCCATTCTAGGAACATAGCTCTCAAACTGGCATGTTTCCTATTAATAGCATCAATGGCTGCATTTCCCTTTCTAGGCATATAGGAAAAGTCAAAATCGTAGGAGGCTAGAACTCTAGCCATCGCTGCTGGCAAAGATTCAGGTCCTTTTGTGAGAAAAGGTACTTTAATGATTTATCATCGGTGAACAACTCAAACCTCTCTCCTAATAGATAGTGTCTCCAAATCTTCAATGCATATACGATCTTTCCCAACTCCAAATCATTGGTCGAGTACTTCTTTTCATGGGGTATCAACCGCCGACTAGCATATGCAACAACTTTACCTCTCTGCATAAGTACCGTGCCTAATCCAGTACCACATGCATATATATATATATATATATATATATCATCAACTCTTCATTACCACTTGAAATGACTAACACTGGTGCGCTCGTCAACCTCTCTTTCAGTTCATGAATGCATGGTCACATTGCATGTCCTAAGTAAAAGTATGATTGTTGTTCGTCAAGTTGGTTAACGGTGCTGCTACCACCGAGAACTTCTTTATGATCCATCTATAATATCTTGATAATCCAAGGAAGTTTCTTGCATCTATATCATTCCTAGGTTGACTCTAATTCTGGACTACTACTACCTTGGTAGCATTCACAACGATGCCCTATGTAGAAACAATATGACCCAAGAATCACACTTTTCTCCTCAAGAAGTCACATTTATAAAATTTCACCTTTAGCTAGTGCCTCCTCGATACTTCTAGCATGATCCTCAAGTGTGTCTTGTGTTCCTATTTTATCTAGGAGAAGATGAGAATATCACCAATAAACACAAGCACAAACTTATTCAGATGATCTCTGAAAACATGATTCATGAGATCGACGAAGTGTGTCAGGTGTTGGTTAACCCAAATTGCATAATTAACCACTTATAGAATCCTAATAGTGTACAGAACAGAGTAATCAACACACTCCCACTAGCCACTCTCAGTTGTTGGAATACCATTGCTAGCTCCAATTAAGAAAACACTTTAGCATTGTGGAGTTGACCGAGAAAGTCATCAATATTGGGGAGTAGGTATTGTTTTTTCTTCGACATTTTGTTCAGCTCATGGCAATCGACACAAAGTCTTAAGGAGCATTCCGCCTTCGTGGTGAACACTACTGGTGCTCCACATTCAGATATACTCCTTTGAATGAACCCTTTCCTTAACAAGTCAATCACTGGCACCTTAAGCCCACATTGCTCTTTAGGTGCCAAAAGACTCAATGGCACAAATACCGGCCTTACACCCTTCACCAAGTCGATGTGGAACTCAATCTCATGTCGTGGAGGTAATTCAGTCACTTCCTCAAATACATATGGATATTTCCTCACTATGGATACTGATGTCAGTTCCTTATAAGGGACCTTGAGCGAATATAAGAAACAAACCATCACTGAATCCTCGGGCATGCAACTCAACTCCAGCTTATGCTCATCATCTCTCCTGATTGTCACCAACAATCTCTCACATTCCACTTGACTCTATATTTGTTCAGTCAATCCTTCCCCTATATGATACCGAACCCAATGAAACTAAGTACAACGCAATCACAAGATAGCACACAACTATGACTCACTAACACTATTCGTGACGAACCATATTCAAACTGGTTGAACCACTTATAGGGTTCATCACCATTAGAGGTTTGTCCACTAAGTTTGGTCTCAATCCTAGTCTATCCACTAATGCACCGGTATCGAGTAAAACATAAATACATATACCAATAAACAGAAGCATACCTTGAATAGTAACGCCTTTCCCCTTCTCTTTCGCGATGGAGCACTCGACGAATTTGGAACAACATTAAGCGCTTAAGCGGACACTGACTGCTTGTTCTTTAGCGGCTCAAGGCAGTACTTCTTCAAATTCCCAACCTTATCATAGTTGAAGCATTTCCTTCCGCCACTATTTTGATCCTTGCACCTTTTACTAAGATCCCCTTTCTCATTTTAGTTAAATAGATGGGCTCCCATTTTCCTTTCTTCCTCCGAAACTACTTCTTTCCCTTATTGTTGTTCCATTTTCTTTTTCCACTCCCACTCGGTTGCAGCTTAGGCTCAAAAACAACATAATTAGACTTCGATACAGATTCTTATGTCGGAGAGCCTTCTCTGCAAGCTTCTTGTAGGATTCATCAATATGTCCTACTAGTCATTCTCCGAGAAAATCTTCTAAGCCTATAATGAACTTCTCGTTCCTTTTTAGTGGAGCGTCGATAAAAGATAGCCCGTACTTTGACAACATGTCAAACTCGATCACATACTCCTCATATCTCATTGCTTTAAGTTAGCAAATTTTAGTTTGAAAAGAATATTTTACGATCCTCTGATATGGAATATACAGATCGTTACATTCTTTCCCTCTTTAGGAATTCTGCCTCCGAAATCCCATTAAGCTAGGTAAGGTCAAGCTATATAGTTACCTCACATGTGTAACAAACATAAGGAGACATAACACCCATGAAACATGCACACATAAGCAAGTAAATATATCTATTTCTATCCTATCATGAAAGGCACTAAACTAATCTAGTTGATGTCAAAAGTGAAAGTAAATGCGATAAAAATAAGTCATACCAAGTAAAGAGCTCTTACTAAGAAGTCCTCATGCTCTCCTCAGTCTCCCAAGACTAATTGCGCTTGCTATCACTCCATTGAACCTTCACAAACTTCACCATCTTCCTCCTAAGCTGCTTCGTATCATGTCAATCATATGAATAGGCCTACGAGTTCTCGAAGCTTTTGGTTCAATCTCAATATCATCCAATTGATCCAATGTTATTAGTATGCCTGATACATGTACAAACTTTTGCAAAATAGAAATATGGAATGTAAGCCAGGTTCCCAATGCTCCTGGGTAACAAAAAAGGCCTATGAATGTCGGTGTTAACTTCCCCTTCATATAGAATTGAAAAATATTCTTCAATGGAGAGATCTTGACAAATGCCACATCAACGACAGAGAACTCTAAATCACATCTTTTCTTATCAGCATTACTCTTCCATCTATTTTGAGTAGCTTTCATCCACTATCGAATGGTCTTGATCTTCATTGAAATTATCTTATCATATCAGGCCCATGTATCAGTTTCTTATCCGCTTCCTACCATCCTTAAGAGGCGTTGCATGGTCAGCCATATAATCAAATAGTGCCATGATAATGTTAGACTGATAAATTTTATTGTATGTGAACTAATAGAGATGCAAATGGTAATCCCACAAGCCCATGGTCTAAACATTGTGTCCAAATGCTTCATCCTAGTGTTTAGGAATCCCTATCGATACATTAGCTAGGCGCATCGATTAGAATTTTTAAAGCACCCAATGGACAATTTAACACGAAATAACTTTCTAAAATCTCTTCAAATATTTATGTATGTGTGTGTATCACTAAAAGAGGTTTTAATAAATACACATGGTTGCTTGCATTAACACTTTATAATACCATTTATAATAGTAATTCAGATAAACAATCATCAACCTCAATCCATACATCATCCATCAATCATCTAGGCACACTAAACAAGCAAGCTTCCAATTTAAATTATTAACTATATCTATTTAAATTAGGCGTACAAAAATATAATTTTATTTATAGAAAAGCAATTTCTCCTTTTCCCTTGCGGTAACTTTAGAATTGAAGATCATTGCTAGTTTTCTTCCATCAAGCCTTGAGTGAGTTTCTATTTTTGAGTGATAGCTCCTACCCAATACCACACTCAAGACCGATCCTTACAATTTTCTCCAACTATTATTACAACAAAGTAAGAATCATCTAGAACAATTCACACCAGGTCAAAATATCAGTTAAATAATTACAAAATCCAAAATAATCAATGTTGGGCAGTGTATTACTTATGTTTGCTAGGGGTACTAAGGGTTTACATACTGATAATTATTGGAAAACCATGAAATGACTCACCCAAGAGTTTCCAATTGGTTAAAACAACTAGGTAAAATAAGAAATCTTGGAGTGATGATATTACACAGTCCTCTCGACTTGAGAATATCGGTGAACTTCTATATGGATACTCCATGTTATCCGGCTTTTTAATCCAGCTACTTTTAAATGAATCTAGACATTAGGATAAAGGTGAAGCTATTCAAGGACTTGGGAACATGCTTGGAAGAGCAATAGAAATGATCTCAAGAGATTGGAGAATCATTAGAATCAAGGAAAGAGGTCAGTACCGACCATTTCTTGGTCGGTATTGACTGTTTTTTGGGTCTTAGTTGGGTTTGGAAGTCAAGGCTTATGGAATAATGGCTTAAGCGATCATCTCGAGGTGCATTTTTGAAAGATTGTATGAACAACTCCAAGGAAGTTTTGAAGGAAAGAAGACAAGTACTAGAAATATCAGAACCTCTCGAAAACAATATGATTTTCAAGAAAAAGTGCTCGGAGCATGGTGGATCAAAGATAGAAGACCAATGGAAGGAAGATGGGGCAACCTTCCTCGTAAAATCATATCGGTACCGACCACTTCTGGTTGGTATCGAGAGGAATTATAGGCTCTAGTGACTTCGTTTTCCTCTCCCACATTCTCGAATATGAAGTTAGACCTGGTATATTAGAATCTGGTGATTCTGTTGGACGATTTCCCTATAAATAAAACAACTAGAGCATTTGAAAATGATATTTTTGGCACTTTCTTTCTTCATCTTCTATCTCCAGTCATCCCTAGTCACTAAGGAAGTTATCTAGGCCATTCTAGGCTACTAGACTGGCCAAACCTTTGTACTTGTAACTGAAATCCATAATCAATAACATTCCAGTGGACGTAGGCCTCAAATTTGCCGAACCACTTTAAAAATTCTCTGTTTTACGTACTATTTTTTCTAGATCTCTTATTTTCAACCCGTTATTAGATTTAAATCATGTCATGTCGGTCCATTAAGTGACTATAGTTGGGTCTTAGTAGAAGCATATGAAGTGAAACACTATTCAATACAAAATTTATCCACTTAGTTATATGAGGTTAGTATCATGGTCAACTGTAGTCAACTCAAAGTCAAAATCTTTAGCTAGAGTAGTACAATTAAAAAAAAATGTTATTATTGAACCAATGACTTTATTTATGGACTAACAGAGTTGAATGTGGATGATATTGGAATTTTGACCAGAACCAAATTCCATAAACCTTGAAGTAGTATAGTGTTGATGAAGAGAATTAGTGTTGACAATCACTACTAAAGTGTACTACTTAAATTGTAAAACTAAATTTTACCGATGAAGATTTATAAGCTACAAATTCGACCAACCAATCACACCACTAGCTAAAGTGATGTGCGAATGTTAATATTTGAATTGTTTGATATTAATCGCTAATTGAATTTACATCTATGAGTCGCACAATTGCGTTGTTGATTTCCTCGAAATACCACATGTTTTAACATATTTATAATTGTTATAAATTAATTAAATTAATTAATATTCATGATATATTGATTTTTTTGATGTATTAGGTGCTATTAATATTTTATAGGTGCCAATAGTAGTTAATTGGTGCTTATATAAAAGTATATATGTTTTAACGATCGGCCTTTTCGACACCTGAATATCAACACTAATATATCAACGGTATTCACGCGTCGAGCACCATGGTGTCAGAAAGACATATTTTTAGGGTAAAGAAAAAGAAGTAAAGGAACAAGAAAGAGGTGAACAAAAACATCAGAATCTGACATGCAGAATGATAACATATAATATCAAAAGGCAATACATAGAGCTACTCTAATATACATAACATTTTAAAATCACAGTCCTATGTGCTATCATCTACCTAGACAGTTATAATAGCCTGTTCTTACAATTGCTGGTAGACACACACCCATATACATAAATAATGCAATGGAAATACTACGATAGGTAAAATATCCAGCTCCTCTCCAAGAGCTCAATGAACATCAACGAAAACCCGCCTTTCTCAGACTACTCGAAAGAGCACCCATGGAATTAAAGGAAATATAAAACGATGAGTCAGACATATGTCTAGTGTGAAAAACTCAAGAAGCATGTATCTAGCATATAACAGTACTTTTGAGACCGCATAGAATGCCATAACGGTTATCCCCTTAAAAGAACCAGCCGTAATAAGCACATAAGATGATATAATAGATAATGTCTAGGGTGAAGAATATATATAAATCAGAAAATAGCTGTGTCGCTTGTATCTTATGACACAACAATATTGAAGTACAATCAAAAACACTGATGTACGTTCACATATGGATTTTTCGGGGAGACCTTCCCAGTAAACTGAGACCAGTCTCCATGATAAGGATCAGAAACTACCTTCCAAGCATCATATATCTCTAGATAAAATATACCATAAGGAAAACACAACTAACCCATGCTCTAACACCTATACCAAGTATTATCAACTCCTACCAGCCAACATCTATAAGCATCTCTAGATAATGAGTTGATACACCCTCATGGGTTAGCTTAACCAGAGATTGTGCATCCTACTTTGTCTTTAGTCATTTCCCAATGGTGAAGTCACATTCAGCATCTCAAAACACGAGCCATTACTCGAATAGATCATGAATCCCCAAATAGATTCCAGCATCTTAAACAGATCACAAACCTCTACATGTGTTCGAGCATCTCGAACAGATCTCAAATCTTCACAAAGATTCCTGCATCTCGAACAGATCCACTTCCAAGACATAGAACACATATTTCAGTCTTGAAGTGCTTTCGGCAAGTATTACCAAAGTATACTTATCTGATCTTGGTCTCTTCAAGACCGAATTGACTAATTTTCGGTTAACTTAACTTTGGTTCTTCTAGAAATATACATACAACAATAAGGGTTGATATCATCTCCTATCTGAACGGATTTCGTTATCACTTGTCCTTGAAGAACAAGATGAATTTATACGTAGGTTATATTATCACCGAGTGAATAACCATACCATATAATTCTCGTGTTTCCTCTAGATATTTCCTAGTTAACTTGGTCCAATTAAATAACAATGAAACGATCGCATATGGAAACCAAGCCTTGTAACTAATCACGTTTCCGACCTTTTTAACTTTCACTATCCCTCGGTCAAGAATTAAGCTCGATAGGTAATTACACTATTTCTTCTATACCTTACTCTAATCATCATTCTTAACTCTCATAGATAGGATCAAGTTTACTTTATCGGCTTTTAGTGCTAAGCACACCACTAAATATTTTCCATACACAAGTAAAAACACAAAGCACGATTAACTCACACAAAGCACGATTAAGTCACATAAACAACTTTTAATCCCCTTTTTATTCAGTTAATCCTTTTTATTAACTAAAACCTCTTTTATTAGTAAAACTCCTTTAATCTAATAAAACTTCTTTCATTAGTTAGAACTTCACTTATTTAATTAGACTTCCTTATTAATTAAAACCTCCTTTATTGATTAAACTTCTTACTTAATTAAAACTTCACTTATTTAACTATACTTATCAATCAAACTTCTTTTTAATTAAAACTATATTATTAATTAAACTTCCTTATTTCAGTAAAACTTCCTTATCAATTAAACTCCTTTTTAATTAAAACTTCATTATTAATTAAACTTCCTTATTTAATTAAACTTCTTTATCAATTAAACTCCTTTTTAATTAAAACTTCATTATTAACTAAACTTCCTTATTTAATTAAAAATTCCTTATTAATTAAACTCCTTTTTAATTAAAACTTCATTATTAACTAACCTTTCTTATTTAATTGAACTTCTTTATAATTTAACTCCTTTTTAATTAAAACTTTATTATTAATTAAACTTGCTTATTTAATTAAACTATACCTGTATATATTTATCTAATTTCTCTTATAAAGGATATATACTTGTATTCTACTATTACACTATTCATTTATACTCTTTTCACTGTTTATTTGTACTCTTTTTAATACTTCAAAACTATTCATATACTTATCTCAAATGGTATAAGTATATTCACAAATCATTAATAAAATTTAGTTACTTTAAAATATAATAAAAAAGGTTAAAAAAATGTTACTAAAAACATTGTTTACTACAAACCCCTTCTCTTTTGTAAGTTCTTTTTCTATCTTTTTCCAAAAGATTACATACCTGTTATTATCTTTAAAATATCCATTATTAAAGATCGAAGTATATTTATAAGGGTTAAAGATAATTGTTAGTCAAACATTTGTCACCACAAACCCAAAACATTTCATACTTAAACATTTCATTAAAACTTGCTTTTTAAAGATTTAATTATATTTACAAGGGTTACATACAAGTGTTACTTGAACATTGTCACTACAAACCCAAAATGAGGCATACCACCTCCTCAATCCCCGAAAATCGACACTAATACATTCTCGGTATTCACATGCTGCAAATCTAAGTGCCGAAGAGGCAGATTATCATGGGTAAGAAAGAAAATAAAGATAGAACAGAATCTCACACGAATGGAATAACATATATTCTTTCAACATATAATCTTTACAATAGAAATTTTAAATACATTTATCAGAGTTAAACATGGACAATTATAAATATCTGGCCTTACAAATGCGAAATACGATGGTATAGAAGTGTGGTGGAAATAAATAACAATCTTTAGAAGAACCTTCTAACTCCTTGCTCCTAGCTCTTCCTGATTTCTTCTAACTAAATCTGACTACCAAGCTGCTCGAGAAAATCAGAGCACCCAGAGTTTAAGGAAAATGAAAATAAACTCCAGGGCAGTCATAGGACTGGTGTGAGAAACTCAAAATATGAGTTTTGAAAAGAAACGGTATCTCATAAGATCACGCTGCACATAAACACGGCATGGGTTTTTACCTTATGATAACCAAAACATTTTCTATGCAAAATCCAGGAATATTATTTTTAATGACATTCTTTGAAAATACTTTTCAAGTAAATATATTCAAATAGCCGAAATTGTTACATTGGTTAAATTTGAAGGCATAATAGGTTTAAAATCAATTTCGAAGGCACTTATTGGAGATTGGATTTCCATATAATGGCAGGTAAGGGACTACCTTCCATAAAGTACATCTCTAGAGGAATGTACCGAGGATACACAAACAATCCTCCGCATCTGGCAAGACCGGTCTATCCTATTTGGCACTCATACATAGCATGGACAGAAACCGAACATGACATCACCCCGGTCGTTACTGACCTATCCAACAACATACCCGATATATAGAGGGTTATCTAGTATGGTAATGACCATACCCTAATAGTTGCGAACCTCATAGCCTTACGACGTACCCTGTTTAAGCCATTACTGGGTGATGAGGCTCGAGGTAGCGATTACCTTTCTCATAGCACATTCCATTTTGAATGCCACATCGATATTCCATGATCACACAACTGGTTTCTACAAACTTATAACTCCTGAGCTCGTATGTCTCAGGAAATGGTGTTAAGCTAAGAGAAGTTGCTTTCTCCGCCACCAAACAGATGATACTTTATGGAGATCAATTTATGTAATTAGAAATGCAATGTTAGACATTCGTCCATACAAGTTGTTTAGGAACAGGACAAACCGAAGGCATTCTCCTACCATATCCTGTCGGGAATTACCCCTAGGATTAGTAGTGAGAAGTCCTTGCATCGAAGATCTCAAATGAATTTTTACTACCACATAATATGATATGGGAAATTTCCCCCAAGGGTTAGTGACAAGCAGCCCTACATTCCATCTACCAAATCATTTCCTTGTCTTCACTTCGAATACGTAAATTGGTTCGAAGTAGTCTTCGGATAGGAATCACCCAAATCCGACCTCGGTTCCTTCGAACCAATCATCGATAAAAGAAATGTTAAGTAAATAGAGAATTATTCTTTTGATTTATTACTTCCTTTTTATCAAAAATATCTTCAAGATATATATATCTTTTAAAACATTTCTTTCCGGCATATACAGAATTATTAAACCTCTCTTATCAAATCCTTTGATTACTTTAAACCTTTTTAAATTCCAAATCATTTCATTCTTAACTTAGGAAAATATTTCCAAATCATTTATTTAAATCTTAACAAAGATTTCTGAATTCAAAATCAAATTTTAATTGAGTTGAAATCATGTTATCTAGGATGTTAATCTAAAACCAGTAAATATTTAGTGAGCATAATATATGGAAATCATGTAATTCTACTCAATACCAATTCCCGTATTCAACAAGTACTTTGGTCGAAATAACAGCGAAATCACCTTTTAAATTCCACGAATAGTATGAGTTCCCTCTTCGGGCTTTAACACCAAGTAAAAGAAGATTATCTCTATAAAATCAAAGTTATTTATATTAGGAAAATCATATCCTTTATACTTTGGAAATTTTGATTCAAGTAAATTAAATTTACTATCCCTTCCATCGGGCCAATCCGAATAGCCAGAGAGAGAGCTGAAAACTGGTTTTCTAAACTCAAGCCTAGACACTATCTCTCTGTTACCGATATGGCGGTCAAGTTATTTGATTGACTCTAAATCATTTAACATACTCTACTAACTTTTAATCCTTTATTTAACCACTCCATAAATCCTTCTAATCACTTTTAAAATACGTTACTAATCATTTAAAACATTTACAAAAAATTTAGAAAAGAATGGTTGGTTTAAAACTATATTTCAAAAGTTATAAAAAAGTGTTGCGAAAAGTGCTTTTTAAGCTGTATTGATCAAAACGACTTTTCTACCATTTGGAAATTTATTTTTATAACTCAAATCACTTTTAAAAAATTTTAAAATATTTTTATAATATATTTCATATTTTTATACAATTTTAAAATATTATTTTTAAAGAAATCCTTTTATGAATTCCGAACTGCAAAACCGCGATTTTTCCAAAAACTTGTTTTACTTATATTTCAAAACCTACGTATCAAAATCTTGATTTTCTTTCTTTTTTTGAAAACTATGGATATAATAGTCTGAAAAATTCTTATCTCGAAGAATTCTGAGCTATATTCCATTCTATATACTTGTTTGACTTTTATGGCTCGAAATCGCGAACCACCTTTACGCGACGCGCCTATTTTTGACTCAATTTTCAATATTCATTTTAACCTTTCCAAACCACTTTTAAATGTTTATAAAACTTTTCTAAATCATATTAAACCATTTTTAAGAGGTATAAACATTCCATATACACCATTTCATTCAATAAACGAAAGTGATTTCCTTTGTAATATCCTGGAAATTTGGGGCAATATCAATTTAATAATCTGTTTAAATAATTAAATCGATTTGTTAATCTTTGATAATAAATATTTGAATTGGTTTAATAATCTAATTGAATAAATATTTACTGAGTGAATTTATCTTTTAAAAAAAAACCAATAAAATGATTTCTATTTATAATGTATATATTGTAAATAGATTTGGCTTTGGGTTGAAATTTAATAAATGAATAAAGTCTTATTTTAAATTTTTAATATATATTTTGATAATTGGAAATTATGATTTATTTAATATTAGCTTTTCAAAGTTATTTAAACAAATAATTATATGGTTTTAAGTAAGGTTAATAATAAGGTTTATTTAAATATTACTTAATAAATAAGATTTAAGAGTATATATATATAGATAAGTTTAAAACACAATATTAATAGTGTATTGTTTTATATATATATAGATAAATAGATTTTAATGTAAATAGGATTGATATTTCAAATTGAATGTGTTGTTTTAAATTTACTTTAACTTGGATTTTTAAATATAATTTGAATTTGAATGTAAATTAATTTTGAAATTAAAAAGAGGTAATATTCAAATAGTTTTGGATTTTAAAATATATGAATAAGCTTTTATTTATATATATATATATAGATAAGTAATTTATAAATTAAGAAAAGGCTTTTTATTTACATTTAAAATAAATACTAACTAATTAAAAGGACATGTGTAAATTTCCTAAGGCTATATAGTAACAAGTGTGCACTAATTAACAATGTAAATGACAAATGTCAAGTTTTTAAATTTTTGGTTTTCTTTTATTTTTATTTAACCACAAATTAACTTATATAAACATAGACTTCTCATTCCATTCTCTTTTTCTATTTTTCTTCAACTCAAAGACAAGAAACTTTCAGCCTGTAAACATCTTCTTCAAAATCTGATTGCAAGCAAAACCTGAGATCTAAGCATTTCAGTTTCAAGTTACAATTCGAATCAAACAAAATACAATTAAAAGTTTTTAGCCTGCAATATTCTTCAAAATCTAGAAGCAAGCAAACCTGAGTTTTAAGCAGCATTCAAAATTTAAAGATTTCAAATGCAATATGAAAATCATAGCATGCATGCAAGTTTTCTAGCAAGTATTCAAGTTTAAAGATTTTTTAAAGATCAAGGACATCTCAGTTTAAAAGCATTCAACGGCTTTTCAAAAGCAGTTTCAAAGAGGCTCTGTTCACTTTTAAAATGGTGAGTAACACTTTTCTAAAAGCTTAAGTATTTTTATCTGGTTGCATGTTATGGGAATAAATGTGATATCCCGGGAATTTGGACAATATCAATTTAATAATCTGCATTGGGAATTAAATTGATTTATTGATCTTTGTTAATAAATTTGAATAAATTTAATAATCTAATTAAAATAAATATTTAATTAGTAATTTATCTTTTAAAACTTTAATAGAATGATTTCTATTAATAATATATATATAAGTGTATATATTGTAAATAGATGAGTTGGTTGGATTTAACAAATAAAGTTATGTTTTCAAATTTCTAATATTTGGTAATTTGGAAATTATGATTTAATTTAATATTTAGCTTTTCAAAGATATTTGATAAATAACTATATAGTTTTAAATACATAAGATAAATGTTTAATTGTTTAAAAAAATAGATTTTAGCTTAAGTTTAAATTTAAATTGAATATGAATTTGGATTTATAATAAAAATTCAAAAGAGAAATATTTTAAAATATTTTGGATTTAAAATATAGATATAAGATTTTATTTATATATATATTGGTTATTTACATTTTCTTTAAAGTAATTTATATACATATACATATTAGGTAAGTATTTATAAATAGTAAACTAGTGTAAAAAGCTTTTATTCACATTTTAAAAATAAATAAAGTTATGTATTAAATACTTATAAGACAAATGTCATTATATTAACACCCTAAATTAACATGTGTTGACTAATAAATAAAACTACATGACAAGTGTCATTTAATTTCCAATTTTCTTTTCTTTTATTTTACTAAATAATTTTCAGCCTATAAACACATATACTTCTCTTCTTCTATTCTTTATCAAATTCAAAAGCTAAGAAAAAAATCTGAAACTCAGTCCTATTCTCAAACCCTCCTCTAAACAAAATCTGTAAGTAAATCCTCAAACCACTATCTATTCAAATTCAATAGCCTGTTAAGCATCTTCAAAAATCAAAACAACAAAAGCTTGAACTCATTTCATAAACCTGGGAATAAAGTCTGAACATCATTCTTCAACTCTGTTTTAAAAAGCAAACTCAAAATCAAAGTCTGTTTTCATCTTCAATACCTGGAATCAAGCCTACATTCTTCAAACCTGGATCTTCAAAAGCAGAGATCATCAAAGCAATTTCTTCTCTGTTTTAAAAGGGCAAAATCATTTCAGCTTGCATGCAATTTTTTTCCAACCTGAGATGCAGACAAAAGCAAGTAGAAACTCATCTGTAAATTCAAGTTTAAAGTTTTAAAAGAAATGGCAATGCAAATTTCCAATTCTCAAGTTTTCAAAAGACAAATTCCAGCAACTAAATCTCTTAAGGTTTTCAAGCTTTTCAAAAATCTGGAGGCTCTGCTTCTTTTAAAATAGGTGAGTAACAATCATTTTTAAAATATAAGTTTGAATACCTGTTTGCATGTTGATTACTGGAATAAGAATGCATTGCATGTGTATGTGTTGGTGAATCTGTTGTGAGTATATGAATGCGTATATGTATGCTGATATGTATCTGTTTCTTGTCTGTTCTTATTTTTAAATTAAGAATTTGGTGAATATTACATTATCATTGATTCGATCTTTATTAGGATATAGAATTAAAACAAAAGTTGTTGTTTTATCTTAGATTTTAGTTTAAAATTTTAGTTAAGTTGAAATAATTTTACATTGTCTCTGGAAATCTGGAATAACATAGAAAATCTACTATAAGTCAAAATTCAAACCTCATGATTTATTATTTTAGACTTAGGATCTGAAACCTCATACTAAAACATGAATTTTAAATCAAATATCATAATTTTTAACTTAGAATCGTAGCTGCAGTTCTAGTTTGAACTAGAAATGAAAATCTGAGATTTCTCTGGTGATCCAAGTGATAGGAGAGGTCAGGACTTTGGGTAGTGATGAAGAAGTGAATGTAGTTGATGGGAAAAATACTGGTTGGTGATGTATATCATCAAGGAGGCAGTGGTGGCGAGATTCAATTGGGAACCCTAGTTTTAACTAGGTATAATAAATCGATCATCACGACCATTTGGATTGATCGAGTGTAGAGGAGTTTTGGGAGATGGAAGATGGGTCGAAGGCGAAGTCGTGGCCGGAGTATCAACATTTCTGGTGATCGGAGGCCAGGGTTTGAAGCGTTGCCAGGTTCTAGTTTGTAAAGTGAGTACTGTTTCCAGGTTTGGGATGGAGACTCGAATTCGATTTCGAGATTTAGGGTTCGATCTGATGATCGAGTTGGGATGTTGGAGTGGTTTTGGATGGAAAAAGATCATCACCAATGATCGGAGATGATCAGTGTCACCGTGCATGTGCACGGTGCACTTTCAAACTTTCTGATGAAGTTGGTTTTGGGGGAAAATGGGTACTTGGGAATTTCTCGAGTCAAAATTTGTTTTGCTCGGGTAAATAGCAATTTGTCTCGAAGCAAATTTAGGTGAAACTCGAGTATAAAACTGTTACAGGTTTCTACTTAAAAACTGTCAGTTTTTCAAATTTAAAATTTATTTTAAGTTTGAAAGTAAGTTTTTAAATGCAGAATTTAAAAACTAAATTTAAAATATAGATTCAAAACTGAATTGTAATCTAGTTTTAAAATTTAAATTAAGCTTTATAAAATTGAAGGTTTTAACAACTTTAAAAATGTTAAAAGTATTTTATAAAATGGTTTTTAAAAATCTGAGAATAAAGATTTAAACGGGACTTTAAATTTGAGTTTAAATCTGGATTCAAAAATGAATTTGAATCTTAGTTTGAATTAAAAAGGGAGTTTTTAAATTTTAAAATGTTTTTAAAACAACTTTGAATGATAAGCAAATTTATATATGATTTGAAATTTAAAAATGAAATTGGTTAAAAATTCTTTTAAATTTCCTTTATAAGATTAGTATTTACTTTATCATGTAATCTAAAGGTTTTTAAATTGTTTGAACATTACTAAAGTTAAAATTAATCTCATTTTAAATCTTATATTTAAAATGAAATTTGAAAGTAAATGTAAAACAAATTGTTGTTAAAATGTTTTGCAAATGATAATTTAATCATTAATGAGATTAAGGTTTATCTTAAAGATATTTAGAACTTAATGATTTATAATTCAATAAATTATTAAGATAATTAAAGAATAATTAATCAATTTAATAAATTAATAATTGGGTTAATAAATTTAGTAATTATGGGTTCAAAATTTAGTAATTAAGGTTTAATTAAGTTATAGTTAAGTACTTAATTAATTAAGTAATTAGAGATTAATTTATTGATAATTAAAATTAATTAAGTTGTAATTAATAATGGTTAATTAATGTTTAATTATTTAAGAAAGATAATTAAAGAATAGTTAATAGTTAATGTAGATCATTAACTAAGGATAATTAATTAATGTGATTAATTTAGATAATTAATTAGATTAATTAATTTAAAAGATAATCATTTGTGAATTGTTTTACTTAATGGAAGTAATTAGGAAATTAATTACTCATTGTAATTAATTGAGGTTGAATTGATTAGTTAAAGTTAATTAATTAAGTTTAATTAACTTAAGATAATCATTTAATGATTTGTATAATTACTTAATGTAATTTAAGGAAGTATAATTACTTAGGAAAGTAATTAATGGATAATTACTGATGTAATTAATAAAGTAATTAAGGGTAGTTAATTACTTAATGGAAATTAATCAAAGGATTAATTAAGAAATTAATTAAGGTATAATTAATTTATTTTAAGAAGTAATTAAGGGTAGTTAATTACTGAATGTGATTAATCAATAGTGAATAATAAATTATGGTTTAATTAAAGATTAATTTCTTAATGTAATTAAGTAATGATAAAATGTAATTAAGGATCATTAATTAATATAATTAATGATGTAATTAAGAATTGATTAATTAAGAAATAATTAATATCTGAGTGATTAATTAATGTAATTAATTAAGGAGTAATGTAATTAATTATAGTTAATTAATAGATAAAGTAATTAAAGGTTAATTACTATAATTAATTAAGAATAATTAATTTGTGAATTAATTTAATACTAATTACTTGAATGTAATTAAATGTAATTAATCAAGGATGATTAATTAAAATGAATAATTGGATGGTGAATGATTAATTAATTGATAATTAATTAATAGTGACTTAAGTAAGATTGTTAATGATGGAAGTAATTAATTTAATTCATTTTAAATTAATTATAGATGGTAATTAATAAATCATGGCTTAAGGATATTGAATGATACTGATTTATCTTGAATGGTTTCTCAGAGATGAGATAATTGATACTGTATGATTTGGATGCTTTGGTTGCATAATGATGATGATATGGATTATCTGCTTTTAATGATAATGTCGATTATCTATTGTGAATTATCTATCTGTATGTAAATAGATAATAGAATTGAATTGTTTTAACTTTAAAACAACTTGGCCTTAAAAGATACGTTTTGGATTTCGATGAGACCGGGATCGGGTTTCCGTATACCGGGATTCCAGGTCTGGAGACCCGAATACCACATCGATCCAAATTTACGTTAGGTCGTGAAATCAAAATGGAGCAAGTGAAGACTCGAGGTGTAAGAGCTATTCTTTGTCGATATAACTCTGAGGGTGATTCCGTAATGAGTTGACGGAGATAGTACTTTCAGATTCGAGATGAAGATTCAGAGTGCAAGGGTTATGGTCGTTAACTCTGAGGGTGATTCCAATACGAGTGTAACGAGATAATGCCTTCGGTTTCGTTCGAACCCGGAACGAATTTGTATGGATTGAATGCTTTCAGAACATCGTCAGGTGGACGATGAGCATTCTAAGTGATGTCCTGATTAAAGGTAATCGTAGCCTCAAGCCTCATCAAACCGGGAATGGCTAAAACAGGGGAGGTGCAGCAAGGTTAGTGGGTAGCACCCAAGTAGGACAAGATTATCCCTGTCTAGAGGTCCCTTCTTATTATTCGGTTGTGTGGGCAGTTGATTGCAACAACTGCTGGGATATCTTGTGCGGGAATTATCCAGTAAGGGATGTTCCGGCCTTGTGTTGCAGGGGATTGGGAGTGATCCTCGGTACGGTGATCTAGGCCACGTACTGTGACGGGCGGTACCCCGGTAGCCCTGCCATTGTATGGAATCCAAAATCCAATAAGTGCCGTACGTATTAGTTGTGCCCAACTATGTTGGAACGTGAGATGTAAGCATTCCAGCTATTTCTGTATTTTACTTGAAAACCCTAGACCCTATTATAATACAATCGAATTTCCTATCAAATGTTTTGGTTATCGTAAGGTAAAAACTTACCCGTGTTTATGTGCGGGAAGTCTTACGAGATACCTTTTCTTTCGAAATGGTTTTTGAAGTTAAACAAGTTTAACCTGTTACTCACACCAGACCCATGTCTGACCCAAGTTGTTTATTTCTGTTTTATAAACTCTTGGGTACTCAAATTTTTACGAGTAGCCAAGGGATTCAGGTTAGCTTTGACGAGTTATCTGGAGGAGCAATGGAGCAGGAGGCTTCGGCGTTGTAGATATAGATAGTAGTTCCGCTGTGTTAATCTCTGAATAGAGTTTTGTGTTGAGTTGTAATAACTAGACAGATGTTTATAACTGTCTAGTATGTGTTGTATAATCTGTGTAACTCTGATAGTCGTTGTATATTGTATAATACTTTTGTTATTAATATAATTTATTCGTTCCGCTGTTGAGATTCTGTTGTTGTTCTTTCTTTCTTCTCTTCTTTTCTACTTTCTCACCTCTTTCTTTTCTTCAAAACGATGCGTCTTCCTTGTCGTAGGATGGCGGGTCGTCACAGTGGTATCAGAGCATTAGGTTGAGTGAATACCTAGGCTCTGGAATGGTGTCTATCTTGAGAGAGCGTATTTGTAATTTTTATATAACTATATATATATTTATTCTACCTATTGTTGGATTACCTGCTCGGGTTTTCCAAAATTAAGTTATAAAGGTAGATGAGGTAGGTTGTGTGTAACACAACTACCATTGATTGGAGTTTGAATGTTTGGAGTTAGAAGTGTATCTGATGAGACTGTAGACCTAATACCGTCTCGAGTAAGTTTTGCTGTGGTGTAGGATTTCATCGATCTCCGAAGGGAACTGTTAAAGTTCAGAGTTTATCTTTGAAGTTGGTTGAACAGAAGCGAGTGATGTATCTTGGAAACTTCTGGAAGAAGTAGCTGTGTGATGAGACACAGTGACTATGGATGTTTTCGAAGATATTTTCTTTGGGACAAGTTTAAGGAGTAAGTCTGCTTCGGTGTTGTGGCTGAGTTCAGCATGGTGTTTCTGTTGTTTGAGGTTCGAGTTTCTCGAAGAGCTTTGGATTAGGAAGTCCTTGGCATCTGTGGCAGCAGTGCAGTTCGGAGTGTTTTGTGTATTAGCAGGAAGTTTTCTGGCTGAGCAGTTTTTCTGAAGATGGAGTTCAGAAGTAGCAGAGTATATCCATTTCTTCGATGAATTGGATAGATAAGTGTAAGCTATTCTGATTTGTTAAGAAAGAATAGTATCTTTGGATACTGGACTGGGTTGATCGCAAAAGTGACTTGCGATAGTTTGAGTGATCTTTGAGTTATTGAAGATTTTATGGATGTCTTCAGGGAAGTCAGAAGTTTGTCCGCATCTGGAGATGAGTTTTCTCATCGACAGGATTCCAGGAGTGGTACCGGTGGTTCGACTAGTGGAAAGATGTTTCCTAGAGATAGAGTTTGATGAAGTAGCTCAGGATTTGATGGAGTATCTAAGTTTTCTTTATAAATCTGTTGAACCTTATTTCTAGGATGGGTTATCCAGTCTGTGTTGTGTTCTTCATCAGCATTCTTATCTACTTCAGATCAGAGTTGTACAACAGAAGCAATTTGGAAGTGCATCTCTGAATAGGAAAAGTAAGTTCAGTCTTCTGATGTTTGAGGAGTAAAGTTGTGGATCTCTTCCTTGTTTTGATTTGGATAAGTATTTGGTCTTCCGGATTGAATTGTCAGTTTGGACAACTGAAATTCGTTGTGTTTTACGTATCTCTGAGGGAGTACGTATTTGATCTATCATTGGTTTTGGAACCAGCCGTTCGAGAGGTTTTGTAGTTGAGTCAGACTCGTCTGTAGTCTGATATCCTGTCTAGTTCTATAGATCTAGATGAGTAGGAGTTCTGTAGCTTCGTAGTTTAGATTGTTTGTAGAGCGAGTGTCCCGGTATATATATATACTTGGGGAAACTCGAGGAAATTTTATCCAGAATTTTGTCTGGATAATTAGAATTGTTTGATTGGATGATTGTTTGCTATGGTTGTTAGCATATGGTTGATAATATATGCTTGTTAAATATTGAATAGATTATTAAATTACCTTTGTTTAAATTTCGGGGACGAAATTATTTTAAGGGGGAAGGAATGTGATATCCCGGGAATTTGGACAATATCAATTTAATAATCTGCATTGGGAATTAAATTGATTTATTGATCTTTGTTAATAAATTTGAATAAATTTAATAATCTAATTAAAATAAATATTTAATTAGTAATTTATCTTTTAAAACTTTAATAGAATGATTTCTATTAATAATATATATATAAGTGTATATATTGTAAATAGATGAGTTGGTTGGATTTAACAAATAAAGTTATGTTTTCAAATTTCTAATATTTGGTAATTTGGAAATTATGATTTAATTTAATATTTAGCTTTTCAAAGATATTTGATAAATAACTATATAGTTTTAAATACATAAGATAAATGTTTAATTGTTTAAAAAAATAGATTTTAGCTTAAGTTTAAATTTAAATTGAATATGAATTTGGATTTATAATAAAAATTCAAAAGAGAAATATTTTAAAATATTTTGGATTTAAAATATAGATATAAGATTTTATTTATATATATATTGGTTATTTACATTTTCTTTAAAGTAATTTATATACATATACATATTAGGTAAGTATTTATAAATAGTAAACTAGTGTAAAAAGCTTTTATTCACATTTTAAAAATAAATAAAGTTATGTATTAAATACTTATAAGACAAATGTCATTATATTAACACCCTAAATTAACATGTGTTGACTAATAAATAAAACTACATGACAAGTGTCATTTAATTTCCAATTTTCTTTTCTTTTATTTTACTAAATAATTTTCAGCCTATAAACACATATACTTCTCTTCTTCTATTCTTTATCAAATTCAAAAGCTAAGAAAAAAATCTGAAACTCAGTCCTATTCTCAAACCCTCCTCTAAACAAAATCTGTAAGTAAATCCTCAAACCACTATCTATTCAAATTCAATAGCCTGTTAAGCATCTTCAAAAATCAAAACAACAAAAGCTTGAACTCATTTCATAAACCTGGGAATAAAGTCTGAACATCATTCTTCAACTCTGTTTTAAAAAGCAAACTCAAAATCAAAGTCTGTTTTCATCTTCAATACCTGGAATCAAGCCTACATTCTTCAAACCTGGATCTTCAAAAGCAGAGATCATCAAAGCAATTTCTTCTCTGTTTTAAAAGGGCAAAATCATTTCAGCTTGCATGCAATTTTTTTCCAACCTGAGATGCAGACAAAAGCAAGTAGAAACTCATCTGTAAATTCAAGTTTAAAGTTTTAAAAGAAATGGCAATGCAAATTTCCAATTCTCAAGTTTTCAAAAGACAAATTCCAGCAACTAAATCTCTTAAGGTTTTCAAGCTTTTCAAAAATCTGGAGGCTCTGCTTCTTTTAAAATAGGTGAGTAACAATCATTTTTAAAATATAAGTTTGAATACCTGTTTGCATGTTGATTACTGGAATAAGAATGCATTGCATGTGTATGTGTTGGTGAATCTGTTGTGAGTATATGAATGCGTATATGTATGCTGATATGTATCTGTTTCTTGTCTGTTCTTATTTTTAAATTAAGAATTTGGTGAATATTACATTATCATTGATTCGATCTTTATTAGGATATAGAATTAAAACAAAAGTTGTTGTTTTATCTTAGATTTTAGTTTAAAATTTTAGTTAAGTTGAAATAATTTTACATTGTCTCTGGAAATCTGGAATAACATAGAAAATCTACTATAAGTCAAAATTCAAACCTCATGATTTATTATTTTAGACTTAGGATCTGAAACCTCATACTAAAACATGAATTTTAAATCAAATATCATAATTTTTAACTTAGAATCGTAGCTGCAGTTCTAGTTTGAACTAGAAATGAAAATCTGAGATTTCTCTGGTGATCCAAGTGATAGGAGAGGTCAGGACTTTGGGTAGTGATGAAGAAGTGAATGTAGTTGATGGGAAAAATACTGGTTGGTGATGTATATCATCAAGGAGGCAGTGGTGGCGAGATTCAATTGGGAACCCTAGTTTTAACTAGGTATAATAAATCGATCATCACGACCATTTGGATTGATCGAGTGTAGAGGAGTTTTGGGAGATGGAAGATGGGTCGAAGGCGAAGTCGTGGCCGGAGTATCAACATTTCTGGTGATCGGAGGCCAGGGTTTGAAGCGTTGCCAGGTTCTAGTTTGTAAAGTGAGTACTGTTTCCAGGTTTGGGATGGAGACTCGAATTCGATTTCGAGATTTAGGGTTCGATCTGATGATCGAGTTGGGATGTTGGAGTGGTTTTGGATGGAAAAAGATCATCACCAATGATCGGAGATGATCAGTGTCACCGTGCATGTGCACGGTGCACTTTCAAACTTTCTGATGAAGTTGGTTTTGGGGGAAAATGGGTACTTGGGAATTTCTCGAGTCAAAATTTGTTTTGCTCGGGTAAATAGCAATTTGTCTCGAAGCAAATTTAGGTGAAACTCGAGTATAAAACTGTTACAGGTTTCTACTTAAAAACTGTCAGTTTTTCAAATTTAAAATTTATTTTAAGTTTGAAAGTAAGTTTTTAAATGCAGAATTTAAAAACTAAATTTAAAATATAGATTCAAAACTGAATTGTAATCTAGTTTTAAAATTTAAATTAAGCTTTATAAAATTGAAGGTTTTAACAACTTTAAAAATGTTAAAAGTATTTTATAAAATGGTTTTTAAAAATCTGAGAATAAAGATTTAAACGGGACTTTAAATTTGAGTTTAAATCTGGATTCAAAAATGAATTTGAATCTTAGTTTGAATTAAAAAGGGAGTTTTTAAATTTTAAAATGTTTTTAAAACAACTTTGAATGATAAGCAAATTTATATATGATTTGAAATTTAAAAATGAAATTGGTTAAAAATTCTTTTAAATTTCCTTTATAAGATTAGTATTTACTTTATCATGTAATCTAAAGGTTTTTAAATTGTTTGAACATTACTAAAGTTAAAATTAATCTCATTTTAAATCTTATATTTAAAATGAAATTTGAAAGTAAATGTAAAACAAATTGTTGTTAAAATGTTTTGCAAATGATAATTTAATCATTAATGAGATTAAGGTTTATCTTAAAGATATTTAGAACTTAATGATTTATAATTCAATAAATTATTAAGATAATTAAAGAATAATTAATCAATTTAATAAATTAATAATTGGGTTAATAAATTTAGTAATTATGGGTTCAAAATTTAGTAATTAAGGTTTAATTAAGTTATAGTTAAGTACTTAATTAATTAAGTAATTAGAGATTAATTTATTGATAATTAAAATTAATTAAGTTGTAATTAATAATGGTTAATTAATGTTTAATTATTTAAGAAAGATAATTAAAGAATAGTTAATAGTTAATGTAGATCATTAACTAAGGATAATTAATTAATGTGATTAATTTAGATAATTAATTAGATTAATTAATTTAAAAGATAATCATTTGTGAATTGTTTTACTTAATGGAAGTAATTAGGAAATTAATTACTCATTGTAATTAATTGAGGTTGAATTGATTAGTTAAAGTTAATTAATTAAGTTTAATTAACTTAAGATAATCATTTAATGATTTGTATAATTACTTAATGTAATTTAAGGAAGTATAATTACTTAGGAAAGTAATTAATGGATAATTACTGATGTAATTAATAAAGTAATTAAGGGTAGTTAATTACTTAATGGAAATTAATCAAAGGATTAATTAAGAAATTAATTAAGGTATAATTAATTTATTTTAAGAAGTAATTAAGGGTAGTTAATTACTGAATGTGATTAATCAATAGTGAATAATAAATTATGGTTTAATTAAAGATTAATTTCTTAATGTAATTAAGTAATGATAAAATGTAATTAAGGATCATTAATTAATATAATTAATGATGTAATTAAGAATTGATTAATTAAGAAATAATTAATATCTGAGTGATTAATTAATGTAATTAATTAAGGAGTAATGTAATTAATTATAGTTAATTAATAGATAAAGTAATTAAAGGTTAATTACTATAATTAATTAAGAATAATTAATTTGTGAATTAATTTAATACTAATTACTTGAATGTAATTAAATGTAATTAATCAAGGATGATTAATTAAAATGAATAATTGGATGGTGAATGATTAATTAATTGATAATTAATTAATAGTGACTTAAGTAAGATTGTTAATGATGGAAGTAATTAATTTAATTCATTTTAAATTAATTATAGATGGTAATTAATAAATCATGGCTTAAGGATATTGAATGATACTGATTTATCTTGAATGGTTTCTCAGAGATGAGATAATTGATACTGTATGATTTGGATGCTTTGGTTGCATAATGATGATGATATGGATTATCTGCTTTTAATGATAATGTCGATTATCTATTGTGAATTATCTATCTGTATGTAAATAGATAATAGAATTGAATTGTTTTAACTTTAAAACAACTTGGCCTTAAAAGATACGTTTTGGATTTCGATGAGACCGGGATCGGGTTTCCGTATACCGGGATTCCAGGTCTGGAGACCCGAATACCACATCGATCCAAATTTACGTTAGGTCGTGAAATCAAAATGGAGCAAGTGAAGACTCGAGGTGTAAGAGCTATTCTTTGTCGATATAACTCTGAGGGTGATTCCGTAATGAGTTGACGGAGATAGTACTTTCAGATTCGAGATGAAGATTCAGAGTGCAAGGGTTATGGTCGTTAACTCTGAGGGTGATTCCAATACGAGTGTAACGAGATAATGCCTTCGGTTTCGTTCGAACCCGGAACGAATTTGTATGGATTGAATGCTTTCAGAACATCGTCAGGTGGACGATGAGCATTCTAAGTGATGTCCTGATTAAAGGTAATCGTAGCCTCAAGCCTCATCAAACCGGGAATGGCTAAAACAGGGGAGGTGCAGCAAGGTTAGTGGGTAGCACCCAAGTAGGACAAGATTATCCCTGTCTAGAGGTCCCTTCTTATTATTCGGTTGTGTGGGCAGTTGATTGCAACAACTGCTGGGATATCTTGTGCGGGAATTATCCAGTAAGGGATGTTCCGGCCTTGTGTTGCAGGGGATTGGGAGTGATCCTCGGTACGGTGATCTAGGCCACGTACTGTGACGGGCGGTACCCCGGTAGCCCTGCCATTGTATGGAATCCAAAATCCAATAAGTGCCGTACGTATTAGTTGTGCCCAACTATGTTGGAACGTGAGATGTAAGCATTCCAGCTATTTCTGTATTTTACTTGAAAACCCTAGACCCTATTATAATACAATCGAATTTCCTATCAAATGTTTTGGTTATCGTAAGGTAAAAACTTACCCGTGTTTATGTGCGGGAAGTCTTACGAGATACCTTTTCTTTCGAAATGGTTTTTGAAGTTAAACAAGTTTAACCTGTTACTCACACCAGACCCATGTCTGACCCAAGTTGTTTATTTCTGTTTTATAAACTCTTGGGTACTCAAATTTTTACGAGTAGCCAAGGGATTCAGGTTAGCTTTGACGAGTTATCTGGAGGAGCAATGGAGCAGGAGGCTTCGGCGTTGTAGATATAGATAGTAGTTCCGCTGTGTTAATCTCTGAATAGAGTTTTGTGTTGAGTTGTAATAACTAGACAGATGTTTATAACTGTCTAGTATGTGTTGTATAATCTGTGTAACTCTGATAGTCGTTGTATATTGTATAATACTTTTGTTATTAATATAATTTATTCGTTCCGCTGTTGAGATTCTGTTGTTGTTCTTTCTTTCTTCTCTTCTTTTCTACTTTCTCACCTCTTTCTTTTCTTCAAAACGATGCGTCTTCCTTGTCGTAGGATGGCGGGTCGTTACAATAAATATGTTATGTGTGATTTTATATAAGTAGACTTATCTGTATATATGGATGTATATATATGTTGGTGTGCATATCTGTTATTAGCTCTGTTCCCAGTTTCAAGTTCAAAGTTTGATTTAAATCCTGTATCTTTTGACTTAGTTACTATTATGGTTTAAGTAAAAACTTAAATTGCTTGTTTTATCATAGATTAGAGTTTTAAAATTTTAATTAAGTTAAAATAATCAGGAATGTCTCTAGGAACTAGAAACTACAGTGCATGTTTAAAATAGGTAAAAATTTAAGTATCTAAATTTATCAAGACAGACATATAATCTAAAACCCTATCCTAAAACATGAATTTTAAAAGTGAAATCACAATTTTTAGAGGGGTATAGTAGGAGCAGATTGAGTTTGGCCAGAATTTGAATTATGGGTGATCTCTGATGATCTAGTAGTTTGTCGGAGACGTGGTTCTCACTGGAGATAGTTGGATGATGGGTGAGGTAGGGAAAAATAGCAGAAGTGATGTCAAAGCTCTGTGGCGATGGGGATTGATCGGAATGGGCTGTAGCCCTAGTTTTCGAATGGTCGGAAGTTTCAATCATCAAGGCGCCTCTGGTGGATCGAGCTCCACCAGATTTGGAGAAATAGAAGGGGGAACGTTGTCGAAGTTGTGGCCAGAATTTCAGACGATCTGATGATCGGAGGGATGAGGTCGAAGGATTTTCCAGGATTGGGTCTGTTTCCAAGTGATGATCGATTAACTCGAATTCGATTGTGGAGATGGTTCGAGGTTCTGGTGGTCGGAATCGTGAATGGTGGTCGTAGACGATATGCCGACGATGGCAGCGATGATCGGAGGCGATCGACTCGCCTGTGCACGTGAACGTGTGTCAGGATATCAGTTTTAGTTTGGGTATAAGCAGAGAGTGGTACTCGAGATTTTTGAGTGCGTGACTCGAAGCAGTTAAGGTTTTTACTCGAAGCATTTCAGTGGTTGGCTCGGGTAAATTGAATGGTTACAGGTTTTAAAGCCTGTTTGTTTTTAAATTTTAAAATTGATTTAAAATTTGAAACCAGAAATTTAAACAAAGTTTAAAATAAAATTTTAAAGTATGGATTCAATTTAAACTTGAATCCCAGTTGTAAAAATGAATAAGTTTTTATTATAATATTTAAACATCTTTAAAATGTTTAAAGTATAGTTTAAAAAGAGTTTTAATTTAAATGAATGGGTTTAAAAATCTTATAAATTTCTTTTACAAATGTTAAGTGTTTCTTAACATTTGGATTTAAAAAGATTTTGTAAATTTGATTTAAGTCTTGGTTAAAGTTAAATGTGTAATTTGTTTTAAATCTTAAATTTAAAATGAATTAAAAGGAAGATTTAAAAATAAAATTTTTCAAAACCTTTTGTAAATGATAAATTAAAGTAGTTAAAGGTTAATACTTTAATTTAGAAAGTAATTAAGGTTTAATGATATATGAGTCATTAAATTAATAGGATAATTAAAGAATAATTTAATAATTTGATTAATTAATGGTTTAGTGTTAATTAATTAAATAATTAAGATTATAAGTTAAATTAATTAAGGGTTAATTAATTTGGGATTAAGAATCATTTATTTAGATAAGTATAGATTTTAATAAATGATTAGAAATTTATTTATCAAGTGATTAAAGGTTTATTTAGCAATTAATTAAGTAATAGAGTTAAATTAATTGGTAATTAAGAATTTATTAAGTTGTAATTTATAAATAGTTGATTAAAGTTTAATTACTTAGGAAGTAGTTAAAGAATTGTTAATAATTAATGAAAGATCATTAATTAGAGATTATTAGATAATTAATTAATTAATTAATTAACATGATTAAATTTGATAATCAATTAGATTAATTAGTTAATATGAAAATGGGTTAAGTATAATTACTTAATGGAAGTAATTAAGGTAATTAATTACTTAAGGTAATTAATTAAATAAATTTGATTAAGTTAAATTAATTAATTAAATTAATTTAAGATAATCATTTAGAGATATGATAAATATAATTACTTAAATGTAATTAGTGAAGTGTAATTACTTAGGAAAGTAATTAAAGTTAATTAGTGGATGTAATTAACTAAAGATGGTTTAATGAAAGTAATTTGAGTTTAATTACTTTGAATAATTAATCAAGGGATTAATTAAAAGATAATTAATTAAGAAGTAATTAATTTATGGAAGAGTAATTAAGGGTAGTTAATTACTAAATGTGATTAATCAAAGGTGATTAATAAATGTGGTTTAATTAAGAATTAATTATTAAATATAATTAATTTAAATGATGTAATTAAGGATTGGTTAATTAAAATTAATTAATCAATAATAAAGGATTAAACTAATTAATTAATTAATGAAGTAATTTAAGATTAATTACTGAAATGGTTTAAGTTAATTAAATTGTGAAATTAATTAAATTGTGAAATTAATTAAGAGTTAATTACTTAAAGTAATTAAAGTATAATTAATCAGGAATGATTAACTAAGATGATACTTAGAGTAATGATTAATTAATTGGTTTAATTAATAATTAAGTAAGCAGGATTTATAGAATGAAGTAATTAGTTTAACTCACCTTAAATTAGATGATATAAATCATTGCTTAAAGATGAATGAATGAGATTGAATGTATTTCATTGTTTGATATCTCTGATGAGATATGATTGATATATGATATAGATGTTTGGTTGAATTGAAATGATAATATGAATTATCTGTTGTGATGATAATGTAGATTATCTATTGAATTATCTATCTGTGTGTAGTATAGATAAGAATTGAATTGTTTTAACCTTAAAACAACTTGGCCCTTAAAATACGTTTTGGATTTCGATGAGACCGGGATCGGGTTTCCGTATACCGGGATTCCAGGTTTGGAGACCCGAATACCACATCGATCCAAATTTACGATAGGTCGTGAATCTCAAGTGAAGATGAAGATTCAGAGTGCAAGGGTTATTGTCGTTAACTCTGAGGGTGATTCCAAAACGAGTGTAACGAGATAATGCCTTCGGTTTCGTTCGAACCCGGAACGAACTTGTATGGATTGAATGCTTTCAGCACATCGTCAGGCGGACGATGAGCATTCTAAGTGATATGTTCTGATTAAAGGTAATCGTAACCTCAAGCCTCATCAACCGGAAATGGCTAAAACAGGGGAGGTGCAGCAAGGCTTCGTGGGTAGCACCCACTGAGAGCAAGATAGATCCCTGTCTAGAGGTCCCTTTTCTTTTTATTCGGCTTAGTGTGTGGTTGGTCGCGCCAACTACGGGGTTATCTTGTTCGGAATTATCCAGTAAGGGATGGTTCCGGCTTTGTGTTGCAGGGGAGCGGGCGTACTCCTCGGTACGGTGATCTAGGCCACGTACTGTGACGGGCGGTACCCCAGTAGCCCTGCCATTGTATGGAAACCCATTCTTCCTACGTGCCCTTACGGTTTTGATTGTATAACCCACTTTGTGGCTAGTATGCTGGAATTTAATAATGTAACAATTTCAGCTATTTCATATTTATTTGAAAACCCTAGACCCTATTATAATATAACTGGATTTCCTATCAAATGTTTTGGTTAGCGTAAGGTAAAAACTTACCCATGTTTATTTGTGGGGAGTCTTACGTGATACCTTTTCTTTCTAAAGGTTTTGAAGTTAAGCAAGTTTAACCTGTTACTCACACCAGACCCATGTCTGACCCAAGTGTTTATTTCTGTTTTATAAACTCTTGGGTACTCAAATTTTTACGAGTAGCCAAGGGATTCAGGTTTAGCTTTGACGAGTTTTCTGGAGGAGCAATGGAGCATGAGGCTTCAGCGTTCGTAGATATAGTATTCCGCTGTGTTAATCTCTATGATAGTGTGTGTATTGTATTGAGTTGTAATAACTAGACAGATGTTTATAACTGTCTAGTATGTGATGTGTATCTGTATAACTCTGATAAGTGTTTTATACTATGTAATAGTTTATGTTATTAATATAATTTATTCGTTCCGCTGTGTGAGATTTTGTTGTTATTTCTTTTCTCTTCTCTTCTTTTCTCTTTCTATCCCTTTCTTTCTTCAAAACGATGCGACTTTCTAGGCTATGGAAGTCAGGTCGTCACATCCTTTGTGCTTATCGACGTGTATTAACATGACTTGCATATATATATATATATATGTATGTATATATATATATATATATTCACCAACCATATTAAACAACCATCATTAACAATCATAACCATACATATATATCATCCAATAACATATATAACTATTGTTTAGGAGTTTCTCACATTGATTTTCTATCGAAAAAACGACTATAGCTTCACTAACTCACGATCCGAGCTCACGAACCCTAACTCCTTGCCTCCTAGTGTGCTCAGCCATTCCATGCCAAAAGTGGTGCTTGGCCAAGCATGGGGAATGAGGTGTAGTACTTTGGATTATTATTGAATTTACCAAAAACTAGACCTAAAAATAGGTCATTTTCTCTTGGGTTTTTGGATATTCTACTCTCTGAATTTGGAAATGTGGTTAACATAAAAGTTGTAGAAAATTCTTTTCTTTATGTTTTGAAAAAAAGAATAACTCAATTTTGATTTGTTTTGAGGAAGTTATGATTAAATAAAGAGAGTATTCTCGGATTCATAAAAATGAAGCCTAAAAATGCACCGTAAAGAAGTGGAATTTTGACACAGTTAAGCTCAAAAATGGAAGAAGTGATATACATGAAAGTTGTAGCCACTAAAATTCTATATGGTTTGAAAAAAGAATTAATTCATTTCTATCTGTTTTGGAGGAGTTATACTCGAATGAAAAAGAGGTATTCTCGGCCTTTAAAATTGGGCTCGAGAATGCTCTGGAAAGGATGGAGTTTCTAGCATAGCAAGGCTTAGAATGGAAAGAAGTGGTCGACTAGAAAGTTGTAGCCACTGGAATTTTGAATGGTTTGAAAAAAATAATTTCACAATTTGGTTTGGTTATGAAGAAGATATGGTGGAATGAAGAAGAGGGAAATGTGTGGTTATTTATTGGGAAAGAAGTGGAGGGAAATATCTACACTTACATCTTATCCCTCATCACCACCTCATGCTCCTCCTTACATCACCATGTATGGCCAAAAACACACCCTCCATGTGCATGTAATGATGCATGTACTACTGTGTAAAAGAGTGGAATTTTAGGATTGCTTAAATGGTAAGGAAGTGATAATATCTTGGATATTTGATTTTATATGTATATGTGTAACTTACATGTATATATATGTTACATATATCATCACCCTCATCATATAACCCACACCCTACCTACCTCCTACAATTCTTAGGATGGCCAAAGGTCTCTTCATGCGTGGAAAAGGACATTTGCCATGTACTTGGTTGACTTTAGGTTAACTTAAGTATTAAGCTTTTACAAATATCTTAAGTATGTTATATGTACATATGGTTCCATTCATGTATGCACATGACATGTTTGTGCATGTATATGTATGCCTTAATATGGGTATGTGTATGTCATATAGGTGTTCAAGTCATATAAACAACGTTATACAACTTATATAGGTCAAACTGTTGAAAATCGGGAAACCGATTATCAGTCACATTTTCACTTATTAATTTATATACATATATTTGTGAAAAAAGTTTGAAAATAAATTTCTAATCATTATTAATTAATTTAAATAATCATATTTGAATTATAAAACCATATAAATTAATATTAAAAATTATTTACAATAATTGCTATTATATCGATAAAGCGATATCGATTTTTCCTTATATTTTCAAATCAAATATATATTTTTATAAAACTATTATAAATGATTTACTATCACTTTATAAATATCTAAAATGAATTATCATCATTTAAAATTTATTTGAATAATTATAATAATTATTAAATCGTTAAATCTTAATTAAATTTAATAAATCAATTTTTTAAATATAAGGGCATCAATGATGATGTCTTAAATACAATTTATTTCCAAAATTAAAATAATTGATTTTATTTCATATTCTTGCTCAATTATAAAAATAAGTGTATGTATCCCGCTCCGTGCATGATGTTTTACGATTATAGAGCTGGTTATCGCTAAAATGGTTTTCGGCCATTTTATTGATTTAGATCTCTAGTAAAATATTTTTGTAAATATCTATTCAAAATAAGATTATTATTATTATTTATTATCACTTAAAACAATATTATTTGTATTATCAACCTTTTATTTGAATAATTTTAAAAATAAATATTATTTATCAAAGCGATAAATTTGCCGGTCGTTGCAAAAAACCATTTTACTTATAATTATCTTAAAACATTCTCTTAAAAGTTCTAATTATATTCCTAAGTATAATTAATAAGGGTTAAAAACATTGTTGCTTAAATATTGTTTACTTCAACCCAAAATAATTTTTATACTTATCATTAACTTTAAGACATTCATTTTAAAGATCTATGCATATCCATACTTATTGATTAAGGTAATACACTTTTATTTAACTTCTCAAAACCATTTATTTTGACTTAAGTATTAAAATCCCAAACTTCCTTTGCTACATTTATAAAATACTTAACTTACTTTTACAAAAATTACACACACACACTTATAAACATGTTAAAATACTTTTAAACTACTTAAAAATATATTATAATTGTCTATATAGGATATCATATAAAAATAACCAATTTTGAAATAAATGGAAAAACCGAAAATAAACATGTTTATTTTAAAAGCCTCTTACATTAAAAGTTCATAATTAACTATTAAAAATATATTTAAACATGAAATAACTTTAAAACACTCTAATATAAGTTAGAAAACAACCCTAAAAAGATTGAAGAAAAATACTTAATTTAAATATGTTTTTTTACACAATTTTAAGTTTAGAATAGAAATAGTATTTCCAGAATGCTGTAAAAAGTCTCTGTAGTAGTTTAAAACCGTTTCAGAACAATTAGAGTTAACAAAAAGAAGCTACAACAGTTAGAAAGTGCTATAAAAGATCACTGAAACACCTGTTTCAAAGCAAAAATGCATCTTAAACAATTTAAAATTTCAAACAGAAACGAAATCATTTCCGGAAATGCTAGCTAAACAATTCGCAACAGAAAAAATGTATTTCAGAAGCAAAGACTACATTCTTCCAAATGCTATTTAAGGTTCTATTTTTAAGAATCAACACGATTTTGCATGAACTTTGGGACTAGATTTCAATGCTTAAACAAATGACATTTAATCTAATTGTTTTACAATAGTTAGTATAATTAGAGTAATTAAAAACTATGGAAAGAAACCCCTAAGGATATCTTTCAATTAATTTATAAAAATTCCGAGAAACAATATATTTTTAAGTGCTCTTATAACCACCTTTTTACTTTAAACTTTCTTAACTTTGTTTGACCAGTTTGAAATGTTTTTAAAACTTGATATTTTTACATTTGTAAGTATTTATATTTTGCTTATTAAAACTACAAAGAAACACCTAAGGAGAACTTCCAAAGTTGACTTAAAAATCTCCGAACACAAAGCAATTTCAAAGTGCATCCATAGCGATCTTTTCGCTTCCGACTTTCATAACATTGTCTTATTATTTCCACAACTTTCCAAACTAATTACTTACTTTCAAATACACTCTTATAAGTGTAGGGATCAAACAAAACATATGTTTTCATAATATAATCATTTTCAACCATTTTAATATATGTTAAATTCAACAGATTTCAAAGTGTGTTTATAGAAACTATTTCACTTCGACCATTCACAACACACTTCAACTTCACATAGAACATTACCAAACATGTAACCAAAAAGTCATGGCCATAATACATGTTTTAGAGGGTTACAAGAGATATTATACTATATATAATGTCACTTACTTTCCAAAGCAAGGAGAGTTCCAAAAGTAATAACTTGCATTGTCGTTTACTTTACACTTTATATTTTACACAACAAACATTATATATAATATATACAATTCGATGGTGAGTAAAATCACTTTAAAACCAAGTATAACAACCATATCAAGTAGAAGAACCTAATAACAACTTCCTACCATCACCCAAAGCCCAAAGCTACCACCTTTAACTTCAAAATCACAAAGCTAAGCCCCTTAGCTCCTATTGCCATGGCCTGGAGAAGTGTGCCAAAGTTTTTATTCATTTATTCAACTTTTTAAATGCTATTATATGTTCTAATGATGTTTTAAGATATCTGTGAAAGTTTGGAAAAGAAAGGAGCTAGTTTGAAGAAGTTTTGGAAGAAAGAAGAGGAGAAAAAGAAGCCATTTTTGATATTTTACTTTGCAAATGCATTTGTGAAGTTATGAAGTGTTTTCAAGTGATACAAATGAGATAAAGAAACCCCTTCCTCTCCTATTTTGTCCAGCCAAAACCCTTGGTTCTCCACTTCTCACGCCTTGAAACACGCTTCTTGTATTCTCTCCACTTTCCATGCCTTAAAGTGCTTCTAGAATCTCTCCTTTTGGTCTCCTTAATTAAACACTTTAACTTTAATTAATTTGTTGTTAACTTATGTGTTTTAACTTTTTATTTATGTGTTTATTTGTTTCTAATATATATACAAGAAATCAAACAACTTTTTTTAGCAAAAAATCATTTATCGATAAAATAATTTTCGATCACATTACCGATATTTCTTTGAACTGTTTATTTTTGAATTTTTTTTTCAAAAACAAGTTTCTTACCATTAGTTATTAATTAAAAAGCGGTTAATAAGGTTATAAAATCACATTTATTCACATTAAATCCAAGATTCAAATATTTAAATAATTTAGATATTTAAATACGAAGTGTTCGAAATCTCAAGTCGTTTTGTATGTACGTATCAATATACTGTATCGATACACATTTAAATACGATTTAAGTAATATTGGTTACTTAATGGATCTAGAGTTTTTGATAGCAAAAAATCCTGAGGAATGGACAGTCATATCATGGTAGGGAGAGGAGATATTTTGGTCTAAAATTCTAGATCTAGACCTTAGAATTAGTAACAGGAGAAGTAATGTAAGGATGAGAATTTGTCTCCTCCTTTTCCTTTATACAAATCAAATTTTATTCTCACTTTTCTACTCTTGATTCCCTACCCTTTTTGGCTGTCATACTCATCTCCCCATAGCTGTGCATTCTAATACCCCATATATAAATCAAAATAAACAAAGTTATGGTGATACTCTAGGCTGTTACAAGGTTTAGTATGTGATTAAGTTGGACCCAGAAGATCTCCTTAAATAAAGTTCTCTCAAAGGCTAATTCTTCTAAGGTATATTCTTTTGTTTACAATTAATATATGATATGTTTTATAATCATTTTAGAACGCCTTTTCTTTTGCATTTACTGCCTCCTGACATTATATAAATTTTAGTCATATATATATATATATGTTTATATTGTTTTATATATTTGATTAGATATTAAAAAAACATTTCTTTGTTTGGACTTATGTATATAAATTAATTTTATAATTTTAAAAAAGTATAATTCTAAATTAAATTGTTTATACTTAGTATAAATTATATATTATATGTGTGTATATGTGTTATCCCGCTTTTTGGTCAAAGCCGGAATATCAAACAAATCGATAGAAAAGGATGGATATCAGGATTGAGAGTCGGTTGGAAACAAGGCTGCGATGGATGTCGTCAAAATTTGACCGGGCTCCAATCAGGACGGAATCGATTGGAGATGATGATGAGGACTAGGAGAGGCTACATTTCAAATTTTAGGTTAATCGGAGTTCGTATGCTCAAAATATGGATGGGTCAAATTATGTGAAAATAGGTTTGTTGGTTCGAATCGATGGAACTTCGTATCGATGGATGTTGGTTCGAATCGATGGAACTTCGTATCGATAAGATGGTGAAGGATGCCAGCATGTTCGTATCGATCAGGTAGGAAAGCTAGGTGGATTTCGACTCGATGGTGACACGCCCAGATTGGTAGGAGAGCACGCAGAGGTTTGTTCGAATCGATACGTTTCGTATCGATCAAGATGGATTCAGGCTACAGGCCTCGTATCTATATAGTTCGTATCGGAAGGGAGGCGAGGAGTAACGATGCAGTTCGTATCGATCTATGCTAAAATCGATACGAAGGACTCGCATACGGATCGATTCGAAGAAGACCAAAGGCATACGAGAAGGATACGTTGGGAGACGGCTTCGTGGATACGAAGTCGTGGATACAAAGTTGTGGATACGAACGAAACAGATTTTATGGATGCGAAGCAATGGATGCGAAGCAATGGATTCGAAGCACGCTATGGCTATAGATGGATGTGGACTGGGCACGAGGTATGGATGCGAGCGCATATCCAGGAAGGAAGCGTTCAACATGGCGAGGAAGGAGGATTGACCCAGGAAACACGCACCACGTCATCACTTGGGCACGCGACACCATCGATTCGACCTAATCGATTCGAAGGAAGATCGATTTGAAGGGAGCTTATCAACCGGAAACATGATCTCGAATCGATCATATCTTGAGATTTACAAGTCCAAATGCTATGAAATTTTCACAGTAGCTTGAGCACATGTTGAAGAATGTTCACGCCAAATTTCAGCTCGATTGGACAATTTCTTGATCGATTCGAACATAGCTTCGAATCGATCCCAAAGTGGGCCCGGATTTCCAAAAAACGGGCATGTGGGCCCCCTCACGTGCCAGAACTGGTCTTCCCTTATTTTAGGCGAAATATCAGCCTCCTACACCTATAAATAGACCCCCAGGTCATTCAGAAAAGGGGTCGGACAATTGTGAGAGCTAAGAGCGCCCGGACTCTGCCAGATTTACTCCAGATCGCCATTTCTGCCTTAGATTCAGATTATAATCATAAAATCCATTGTACTACGCGATAGGAAATTGTAATCTTCAAGCATCGATCAATAAAAGATAAAAACTTTGGAGTGGACGTAGGCCTGAGATAGCCGAACCACTATAAATCTCGTGTTTTTGTTCATTATTTCTGGATTGCTGTTTGTTGCTTGTTTAGATCTGAGATTTGTGTTTGAATATTGCTGATTTGTATTCATACACTGGTGCTTTCACAACATTCGGGGTTTGTGACCATTTTTGGCGCAAACAATATGTGTGTAGTATATAGATTTCAATGTTAATAAAATTATATATATATATATATGCATACAAAATTTATTTCAGTTTTAAATGATAATAATAAAATTTGAACTAATTTTAACCATAATATTATTATGTTTTTCTATTATATTAAACATAGATTATGTTTATACAATATATGTATTTGTAAATATACTACATAATATAATATTAAACCCATGTTCACATTAGTTTGAAAAAAATTCTAATCGAACACACACATATGTATATATATATTTATTAATTATTTTATTACAAAATACAAAGGTTTAATCTTTTATGGATTTATAAATAATTTATATATATATGTATTATTTTTGATAATAAAACATATTTTACTAATAAAAAATATATTTATTTTAAATGGTCAAAATATATTTTAATTATTTTACATATCTAGTTTTGAATTTTGAATTATTTTACTTAAGTCAAAATTAGATATCTAAAATATTAAATTTGAATTTTTATATATTTGACTTAGTCAAAATACATCTAAATATTTTAATATTTTATTTTATTTAATGCATAAAAAATAAATCTGATATTTAAAATATTAAATCCGCATTTAAACTATTTGCTTAGTCAAAATATATCTAATTATTTAAAAAGCTTATTTTATTTAATATATAATAAATTTCAAAAATCTGTATATATTTTGTTAGACCTAAAAATGGTATAACAGCTCAGGTGCCAAATGTAATAAATTATTTCTTGATTTGGGTATATATAGAGTCATAACAAGCTAATCTCATCGACTTGACCAGTACATGTGTGGAGACATAATTAAGAAAAGACTGGCCATGCCGATGTGATTAGTGCTTATGCGAAGACCCCACATTGAAGTGATTAAGGGCATCGCCCTAATATGATGATATATCAGGATATAACTTATTACTTTGAGACCGGTCATATGGTAGGATCATTTGAGAATGGATGTCCAATGGCCTATGAGGGAAAATTCATTTTCATTATCATCTATTGATATGTTCGAAGTCCTCTAAGGCCATTAGAAGTGTCATATATATGAATCCATGTTGGCCTTTAGATAAGATAATCCAAAGGAATCATGCCATGTCATATGTTCAATATGCAAGGAAAATAGTTTTCGAAGTCATGCTATTGTTTATTATGTATGACATTAGGCAAGACATCTTGTCTTTATGTTCGGAGTCCATAAGTAATAGTTCATAGTTCATATAAGTGTGCATATAGAAGTTCATCACGGTTTAAGGCTAAAGTCGATTTGGTCATGATTAGTTCATATTATGCATGTCCAAGTCAATAATGTTCAATCAGTCATAATCGAAGTCATAATGGAAGTCAATATGGAAGGCTGAGTTGATGTTTATTCAATTCGAATATGATTACAGTCAAATTGAATTATCCCCAATTCGATTTAGGGTTACAAGTCTTAATTTTAGAAGAGATAAAGAAATGAAAATATGCCCCCAAAATGACGCCTCCAGGGTTATATTTATAGAGGTAGGCGGCCACCCTCTCCGATCCCAACGTCTGCGATTAGGTGGACTTCGACAGTGTCATTTGCGCTTTTAATATTTGTGAAAGGGGGCATCGCCTCCATCTAATGTCTTCGACCCTGTTGATCATTGCTGGTGTAAAAGTGGTATCATCGAGGCGCTGTAGACCATGTCTCCGCCTTTGTGTAACATAAGGATTTCCAAGATGGGTGATGATGCTGCCAGCGACATGTGATTCCTTATGAATGGCGAAGTGCTTTAGCGGTCGAAGAGCAGCATGTCGATGAGCCTGCTTGGTTTTGGTAAGCAACTCGAGGTGCTTGTTAATAATAGCATGTCTTTGATGAGCCACATAAATGCGATTTGGTTGTTGGTGAAGAGTGATGTGACTTTTTTTTGACCTGAATGCTTCCGAAGAGCTTATAGGGTATGATGCCATTGTGGTTTTAGCTATTCCAGTGATTTCTAGTGAAATGCCTCTTCGATGCCAATTCATCTTTAATATTTTACACCTTCGAAGTCATGTGAGTAATGGTGTTGGTGATGGGTGGTGTTATTTAGGTCGAAGTCATTCCCAACCTTACGAAATGGTGAGGCATGAGGTGATACTCTATCAAAGAGACACATTCCTATTCTCCAAAGAGATGTGATGTTAAAGGAGCGACAAAGCATGGAGAGACACCCTCAGAGAGACATCTTGCTTTATTCTTCAATTTAGAACTCAGTAGCCTTAATCCCTTTATGATGCCGGTTCTTATAACTTCACTTCCAACATTGAAATTATGTCGATAACATTTATCCCCCCCACTAGTATAAGAAAAGCTTTTACTCTTTAGGGTAAAACCAAGGATTCCTTTGCATGAGCAATCTTTCATTGGTTCTTCCTTGTCGGCTCTATTTTCCTTTAAAACATGACATGAATGACATTTTTTTAGCAATTACCCTTCTGAGTATTAATTAGCATTTATTGCCCATATTTTGCAGCGTGTATCCAAGTTTGCAATTTCATTACAGGAGATCAATGAATAATAATAAGTTTTCAAGCAAAGCCCATAAGATTATTCAATCATTCCACAGATCTAGGCGTAATAGATTCTCTCTAGAAAATAGTGGAGGCTAAAAGATTATTTGATAATGAGACTCCCTCAACAAAGGAATGCTAGTAATCCATGTTAGAAATCAACATAGCGGAAGAGCAGGGAATCATAAATCCAAGTCTTGCAATAATGATAGAAGTCCAGAAATCCATGTTCGAAAATAGTAGTAAAAATACCAACAGATGCATATTTGACATTAATATGAGAAGATTAAGAATTCATATCTAATAGAAGTTCAGAAGTCCATATAAGAAGATTAAAGATCCATATCCGATGATAATAATAAAGGACCTGAAACCCATGTTAGAAAATAAAAAATTCATATCTGGCAATAATAATAAAAGGCCCGAAATCTATATAACAAGACTAGAAATCCATATAAGAGGACCAAAAATCCATATAAAAAGACTAAAGATCCATATAAGAGGTTTAGAAATCATATCTGGCAATAAAATAGGCTAGAAATCCATATAAAAAGACTAGAGATCCATATAAGAGGTTTAGAAATCATATCTGGCAATAATAATAGAAGTCCAAAAAGCCATATTATGGTAATAATTAAGAGAATGCCAAAAATTTGTAACAGATGACCATAATTCATGTACTCGATGGTTCCTTCCTCTAGAAGAATTGCTTTGATTTGGAGCACCACTCAACTCTGAATCTAAGAGATTAGGAGCACTACCTGGCTCAGATTTTAATTGATCGGGAGCCAGGCTCGAATCTTGATTTTAGAGCACTATTTGGCTCTTGATTTTGATTGATTTTGGAGCACTACTTGGCTCTTAATAATCATTGATCTTCCTTTTGAAGACTTCGGTGTTTTAGTGAGGCCTTTGATGAAGGCACTAAAATCTTACTCCGTACTCCCTTCAGGAGGTACTTTAACCATGCCACATAGACAAAGGTTAAAGGCTTTCCTGGTGCTTTAGTGAGGCCTTTGATGATAGCACTAAAGGCTTACCCAACCTCCCTCTAGGAGGCATTTTAGCGAGTACCTTTGATGACAGGCACTAAAGGCCTTCCCAGCGCTTTAGTGAGGCAATATGATGGTAGACACTAAAGGCTTAACCGACCTCCCTCTAGGAAGCGCTTCAGTGAGGCCTTTGATGACGGCACTAAAGGCTTTAGGCCTTTGATGGCTAGGACCTCTTGCGGTTAACCCCTTGATAGCCGGGACCTCTTGCGGTCAAGCCTTTGATGGTCGGGACCTCTTATGGTCAAGCCTTTTATGTTTGGGTCCTTTCCTTTGCCCTAAGAGAATCTTAATTCTTTCTGCAACTACATCAATAAACCCTTTTTATTCATCCATTGTCGGAAAGTATGGCCGCAAATGTTCGGCATTCCATGTTCTTATTATGACATTGCCATCTGGCCTGCAAAGCTTATAAATACCTAGCAAGATTACTTTATGCACTATTAGGGGTCCTTCCCAGCTTGGCCTCGACGGCCCGTCCATAGAGTTCTTGGATTTTGCCATGACTCATCAGAGCACTAGATCTCCCATTTGGAATGACTGTTTTCTTACTCTTGAATTATAGTACTCGGTTGCTCTCCATTGGTACTCAGCTATTCAGATAACCGCCTCCTCTCTTAATTCATTGATTAGGTCTACGGACTTTTTCTTTAGGTCTTGATTTGGGTTAAATGCATATGCAATCCTTTGATGAGAAGGAACTTTGACTTCGATTGGAAGCATGACTTCACATCCATATGTAAGATAATATGAGGTATGTCCTATCATAGTTTAGTCAAAGTTCTGTATGCCCATAAGACTAAAGGCAGCTCCTCCACCCAGTTCCCTTTTGCTTTGTCCAACCATTTCTTCAAAATAGTTTTTACGATTTTGTTAGCTGCCTCAACAGCTCCATTTTCCTTAAGATAGGCTATAGATGAAAACTTTAACAATCCCATTTTTGTTACAAAATCGAGTTAACCCTTCGCTTTCAAATTGGGTTCCATTATTGGAAATTATCTTATAAGGGATTCCAGATCGAGTAACAATATTTTTGATTATAAATTTGAGAACTTTCCTGATGTGATATTTAGAAGTGATTCTTCCTCTACCCACTTAGTAAAATAATTGATGGCTACCACTGCGTACTTAGCTCCCCCTTTGGATATTGGCAATGGTCCTATTAAATCAATTCTCCATACATTGAAAGGCCAATGGTTTAATATAGAAGTTATTTCACTTGGAGTTAAACGAGGAATTTTATAGAATTTCTAGCACTTATCACATCTTTTCGCATAATTAATGGCTTGATTGGTCATCTAAGGCCAATAGAAGCCTTGTCCCATAACTTGCTTAGCCAATTTTACCACGTTGGAGTGGTCACAAAATCCTTTGCGAGCTTCCTTGAGTAACTTGGCCCCTGTTTCTGGACAAACAAATCTCAAGTAAGAGAGTAAATATCCACTTTAATATAGTATTTCATCTGCCATGATAAAAGTTGGGGATTGGCGCTTTATCCTTCTTGCTTCCTTTTTATCCACTGGTAATTTTTCTTCTATTATATACTGAATAATAAGAGTCATCCAATTGTCCTCGTATCGATCAACACTTCCAATGTCAGGTAGTTCTTTTTGAGGAATCTCAACTTCATCTCTCTTCTCTTTATGTGCTAAAGCCTAAGATCTAGTCAACACTAAAGCTTTTTTTTCGAGTTAGCTTTTATACTCCTCTGCGCTAGGTTTCTTCTGATATCCCATTAGCACAATTCGAGCTTCTGGAGCTCCTTATGCACTTGCCAGCTTAGCTAAAGAGTCGTTTTGAGAGTTCTTGTCTTTGGGTATCTAATGTATCAAAAAATATTCGAATTGAATCGGCGTCTTCAATATTTTCTTGACATATAACATCAACTTGGGATTCTTCGCTTGATATTTCCAGTTTAGTTGGTTTACCATAAACTATGAATCACTAAAGATTTCAATTTTGGGGATTTTTAATTAAAGAGCTAAGGTAAGTCCCACTATCATAGATTCATATTCTGCCATGTTGTTGGTGGTTGGAAACCCTAGTTTTATTGCATATTGTAGGTGATGCTCGTTAGGAGTTATGTCCACATATCTTGCCCCAGCTCCTTGTTCATTTGAAGCTCTGTCTACAAACAACTGCCATTTAGGGTTCAAGCCTTTCTCTTTTCCTGATTGTTCCTTAATGAATCTGGTGCATTTATTGACAAAATCGACTATAACTTGACTTTTAATTTATACTCGTGGTAGAAATTCAATATCATGTTGGTTAAGCTCAATCCCCTACTTAACTAATCTTCCTGAAGCTTTTGGCTTACTAAAGATTTGTTTGAGTGGAAAATTGGTTAAGACTTTGATTTGGTGTGCTTGAAAATAAGCTCTCAATTTGCGTCCGTCAGCATTAGAAAGTATGCTATTTACTCTATAACTGGATATCTAGTTTCTGCATCTTTTAGCCATTTAATAGTGTAATACACTGGAAATTGGATTCCCTTTTCTTCTCTTATTAACATCGAACTAACAACGTGCTCGGAAACTGCCATATAAAGGTAGAGACTTTGCCCATCTACTGGGCTAGAGAGAATCAGTGGTTTTTCCAGATGGTCTTTCACTTCTTCGAAACCCTTTTGACAATCTTCACTCCATTTAAAATTCTTCTTCTTCTTTATTACATTGAAGAATAGAATGCATTTGTCACTGGCCTTAGAAATAAACCTATTTAATGCTACCACTCTTCCATTCAGGCTCATTACTTCTTTTCTTGATTTAGGCTCTGCCATGTCTCTAATTGCTTTGATTTGATCGAGGTTGACTTCAATTCCTCTTGTGCTAACAATATATCCTAGGAACTTGCCGGACTGGATCCCAAAAGAACACATTTTTGAATTAAGCTTCATTTGGTATTTTCACAACAGACTGAACATCTCTTCTAGATCTTCTAGATGATTACCTTCTTCTTGTGATTTAACTAGGCCTATTCGTTCCTTAAACATTCAATTCACTAGTCCATGATAGGTTGCTCTAGCATTCTTTAAGCTAAAGGGCATCACTTTGTAACAATAGGTTCCCTAATCTATTATAAAGCTGGTATGGTCCTCATCTGGTTTGAACATTGGGATTTGGTTATAACCAGAATATGCATCCATAAACGATAAGAGGCGATGTCCACTTGTCGCGTCGACCAACTGGTCTATCCTTGGGAGCGGATAATAGTCCTTCAAGCATCTTTCATTCAAGTCAGTGTAAGCAATGCATGTCCTCCATTTTCTGTTGGACTTTTTAACTAGTACTGGGTTAGCTAACCATTCTGGATATAACACTTCTCGTATGAATCCATTCTCAAGCATCCTTTTTACTTCTTCCATTAAAGCATTATATCAAACCATGTCAAATTGTCTTTTTTTTATCGAACTGGGGTAACGTTTAGATCTATATTTAAGATGTGATACATGATGGTCGGGTCTATCCCGACCATGTCCGTATGAGTCCAAGCAAACACGTCTTTGCTAAACTAGAAAAATTAAATTAACTCTTCCTTGGTTTGACCATCTAGTTCTTTTTCGATCTTGACCGTCTTCATTTTATCTATGAAATCTATGCATACTTCCTTAATTTCCTTTGTCAGTTTCATTCTTTCTTACTCATTCTTGCAATCCAACTCGGTATCAACCTCTTCGTTCTCTATTTTGTCCGCAACTAGGTTTCCCTCTTCTCTTCTCCTTTTCTTCTTGGAGAAGTTAAATTTTCTTAGCACATTCCTAGTTTCCTTATCTGGCTTTGCTTTAGCTTTGGGCGATGAGTTTGAAGAATCATAATCCAAAGTCTTTTTACTATCACTTTTAGTTAGTTTGTTTCCTCCCTAGTCATAACAAGAAAGATACCTTCATTCATTTTGTCCAACAGTAGCAAAATACATCTCTCGATCATTGAATTTCTCACCCCTTATAGTTCCGCATTCTTTTTTCATCAAAAATTTCACCATTAAGTATTTTGGTGACACGAAGGCATCCACCTTATCCAGAGCATGCCTTCCCATGAAAGCATTACAACAAGGAGGGTTTCAAAGGTCCCGAAGCAAGGCAGAATTCCCATTTGTGCAAGGAGCTTCCATTATCCTATTGGTGTTGACCCTTTGTTGTTGAATCCAAAGATAGGCTCCAAGCTTGGTTCCAGCTTCTCCTTTGGAATCCCCATCTGGTCAAACGCATGTTTAAAGATTACATTGGCGGCACTAACAGTATCAATTAAAATCTTAGAAACCACAAGGAGCCCGATTTGTGCGGTAATCATCATCAGATCATTGTGTGGATGGTGAACTCCTCTTAGTTCTGGTGGAGCGATTGTCAAAATGTGCATTTGAATCTATAGTCTGGGGTTTATGAGTGGTGGTTCTTCCTGAATGGTGAAAATCCCTTCCTTTGCTTCCCTGACATATCGAATTCTAGCCCCTTTACTGCTCCCAGCCAAATGTGGGCCGCCGGGAATTACATCAATCCAGTTAAGAGGTGGAATGAAATCAAGCTAAACATCGTCTTCCATCATATTTGCAGTATTGCTTGGTGGCCTCTGATTGTCGTCTCCAGAATGAGTAGCCTTCTGTCCATCTTTGATAAATTCAATTAGATACCCATTGCGGATCATCTGCTGGATTATACCTGCCAACACCCTGCACTCATCTGCCTTGTGTCCATTTGATTCATGATATGCACAGTAGTCTCTACCTTTTCTTGGTTAGAGATCGGTTTTGGCCTTATAAGAAATATTGTAATCATCCTTCTCTTTCTTGGTGGCGTATATATATATGAGAGTGGCTTATTCAAAGCGACATGACTAGCATTTGAATCTTCTTCCCACCTTGGCCTTTTATGATTGCGGCCATTGTTGAATTTCCCCTTTTCCTTCTTAACTCGAGCCTTCTTCCTAGCATGGTACATATCATCCATACGGATGAATTTATTGGCCTGGAAATGGAAGTCTTGCAAGTCTTTACACCCGTGATGTAAAGCTCCCGCCAGAATGGAGTTTGCTCAATTGACCCTAAATGCACAACTACTAACTTGTCTTTGTCAATCATGTTCTTTGCCTTCAAAGCTTCCGTATTGAATATCTTGAGATAATCACCTAGCGGCTCCCCAAGTCTCTGCTTGATATTGGCCACTACAGTGTAATCAATGGTAGGGTCTTTGCAGATGCAAAATTGTGCTGAGAACTTATAAGAAAAGTGCTTCCATGAATAAATGGTCTTGCCACGATATTGTCGGTACTACTTAGCTATCGCTCCTTGGAACGTAGCTGGAAATAGTCTGCAGCGAATAGCTCTGGATGCATTATACAAATCCATTTGACTCTCAAAGGCTAATAAATGGTCGTCTGGATCGGTAGTTCCATTATATATGATAGTTGGAATCTTGATAGAGGATGGAATCTTCTCGGTCATGATTTGGTCAGCAAAAGGATCTTCTCGTTGGTTATCGTTAGCCTGATCATCTAAAATCCTCTTTTCCTTGAGGTTGAGCATGTCCTTTGCCACCTTCTCTGCTAGATCCTTCAAGCAAGACTCATCATTTTAGTAATTGCTCCTCTCTGTTTTGTATCCCTCAGAAGTCGAACTTCCATATTTCTCTCCAAATTTCTTCTCCATCCTTTCCTGATAGTTCACCCTAGCTTATTTATCTTTTCCTTTTTTCTACCAAGCTTGAGTAAACTTGCTTTTGCTTTTATCTTCGAGCAGGGAAGTGTTGAATTTCTCCTTGGAGGTTCCACCTCCTCTCCGCTTGTGGATTTGGTATTCTTAGAAGATCTCTAAGCGAGCACCGCTTATAATAATCCCTTTATATCCATTAATTGCTGTCCCAAGCTCCCAATTTTTGACTCATTGTTGGATGGTTGCACTGGTGCAGATGGTTTTCCTGATTCAATATTCCCTGGGTTGAAATTAGGAGTAATGTTCTTTTCTAGTGTTTGTTGCTTGCGGCACTTCACCACCTATGACATTAGTTCATTTTGATTTTGCCATTTCCTAAAATAATGCTTTCTTGATTAGTTTAAGAGGAAGATCAAACAGATCGGAGGTTCCGACCCTCCTTGCACCAAAAATGTTAGACCAAAAAATTGTATAACACCTTAGATGCCAAATGTAAATTTTTTCCCTTGATTTGAGTGTATAAGGAGTCATAACAAGCTAATCTCATTGACTTGGCTAGTACATATATGGAGACGTAATCAAGAAAAGACTGACCATGCCGATGTGATTAGTGCTTATGCAAACTCCCCACATCGAACTGATTAAGGGCATCGCGCTGATATGATGGTATATTAGGATATAACTTATTACTTTGAGACCGGTCATATGGTAGGATCATTATAGAATGGAAGTCCAATGGCTTTTGAGGGAATATTCATCTTCATTATTATCAGTTGATATGTTTGAAGTCCTCTAAGGCCATTAAAGTGTCATATGTATGAACCATATTGTCCTTTAAATAAGATAATCCAAAGGAATTATGACACATGTTCAATAGGTAGGGAAAATAGGTCTCGAAGTCATGCTATTATTCATTATGTATGACATTAGGCAAGATATTTTGTCCTTATATTCGATACGAGTACAAGGTCAAACCCGAGCTTTTTGCTGGATTCAACTCAGGTGCATTACAAAACTATGGGTCAAGATACATAGAACAAGCCTCGACCAAAATTCAATGCGTACACTTGAAAAGTACTCGACCAGTCAAACTGCACCAGATCAGTAAACACTTGAAGAACCATATGTGCACAAGCAAGGCTACTAAATGGTGCAGTAGACACAAATGCAGTGGCTCAACAACTCAATGCAAACAAAACCCAGACTCAAATATTCAAGTGAAACACAGAGATCAGGCTCAACACCAAAAGTACAACATGAACTGGTTTGAAGCAATTAACACAAAGCAAACCAGTCATGTATGCACCAACAACAAGTGATATACACTTGAAGAAAAATTCCAAAATTATCAATACAGGGAATTACAACATCAAGACAAAGTCAGAGATCTATGCATATTGAAGCACACTGGAATATACAGTGCAACAAGGTGCATAGTGCAAACTAATGAACATGCTACAGCCGAAGATACAATGCTATAGAGATCAGAGAATCAAGCTACAACATGAACCAATGGCCTAATTCAAACTCAAATAAACCCAGCAAAGTTGACAGTGCAAACAAGTGCACAAGAATCAATATATATAGACTAGATTCAAGTATACATGAGGAACAGAGCATGCACAAGTGTCTCGAAGGAGGTGAAGCAATACTTTCAGCATGAACATAAATCAAGTCACAGTGCAAGCTCAAGTATGGGTCAAAGCAATGTAATGACCAAATTATAGCAATAAACTCCTAATGGAAATATACAATATGCAAGCCTTTAGAAACTAATCAATATTGACATAACAATATGAAGTCTAATCATAACTCAAGTGCAACCAGACTACATTGAAACAAAGACCACAACAATGGACTTAAAAGTTATAACAAAGTCAAGTAGCAGTTTTGAACAGAGCAAGAGCAAGTGACAGGATGGACTGTGATCAAAGCAATGTGAACATAACCAGAACCAAGGAAACATGTAGACATGTACTCGATGAAAAACAAAACAGCAAAAACCAGGATGAATTCAACAAGACAAACGACAAGCTACATGAAGACTAACAGTAGCGGTTTCAAAATAATCAAGGCAAGTTCGAAAAAATACAAATCAAAGCCAGTTGTGAATGAACAAAGTCAACTTTCATCTCAAAGTCCAAAACAATTCAAAGCCGTGGTTGTCAAGAAATCGAGCAAGCCAGAAAAACAAAGCCGTGATGACAAAGGCAAAAAGAACGAACCAAGTCAGAAATCAACATCGTGTTAATCAAGTAAACGAAATTATACGAAGTGAACAAGTCAATTCAAATCACAGCATTCGATCAAAATCAAACGGCCGAGCAATTTATCAAACGAACGAAATCATAGGAATTCGATTCCTATTTAACCCATTCATCATCGGCTTTCAGAAACCATCGAGTTCAAGCAAGCTATTTAGTAAAGCAAAGAGCATAAAATCACATACAAAATCATACCGAACTCGATCGAGAAGGAGCAACCGTGTGCAAAGTGAAGAAACACTCAATCGACAAAGCTAGGAACGATAAATCATATTTTCGATCGAGTAACTTAGCCAGCGCCTTCGAATTCCAGAAGCCCTAATTTATTTGAAGAGGAACAAACGAAGATTAAAGCAGCCATTTTCACAAACGAAGAAGAAAGCGGGCCGACATAATATAATAGAAAGAAAAAGTGGGTTTCCTTTTTAATTTTACATTTGGGCCATTTTTTTATATTGGGCTTTAGTATATTTAAATTAGGGTTTTATTTTTTAAATTGTATTTAAATTTTGTATTTTACTTTTAAATAGTTATAAAGTCTAGTCGTGTGACTAGGGGACGAACTACGGTGGTGTAGTTCGAGAATTCGCAACTCAGTGGCTGAGTTGTGGCAGGGTTTTGAGTGTAGAGTTAGGTTAGTCGATAGCGGGTGTCGTGAGTTTACGTGTGTAAGCGTCTGACTACTTAATTTCTAGTAGAAACCTTGGGGGCATCACGTAGGCAGGGTTTTGCCGAAGCTGGGTAAATCTGTGTTCTATTATCTGTGCTGCTATAATTCTGCTATATCTGTGTTGCAATTATTTTATATAAACTTTCACAATAAATTATTATAATTAATAGTATCACCCTATTCACCTTTCTAGGGTGAAATCGATCCTACAAAATCAAGTATTCTCCCATCGGCTACTGGCCTGGCCCAATAGATGGAGCAAGTCAAAAAGGTTGACCCAATTATAATGGCCTAAATTGATTTAGGCATTGGGCAAATTTTCAAAATTTAGTTTGAAAATTTGAAAATATATTTTATATGTAAATGTTAAATTTATTATACAAAATGAAATTTTATAAATGTTATAAAATAAACATATTTTTTTCTAAATTTTTTAATTAAATAAATAAATTTATTACATAAAATTAATTAAAAGTTAATTAGTTATAATGTATAGATATATTGATATGCATGTATACAAACTATAAATGTTATAGTTATTTATTTACCTTAAATTGTTTAAGATAAATAATATAAAATTTTATAAATTTTATATAAATTAAATTAATTAAATATAATTTAATTAATAAACTAAAATTAGTTAATTATGATTTGATTAATAAATTAAAATTAATTAAATATAGTTTAATTAATAAGAAATATCAAATGATTTAATTAATAAATACGTATATAAATTATATATGTTAATTAAATTATAATAGTTATAAATAAATTAAACTTTTATAACTACGTATGTATAAATAATGTAAATGGAACTGAAATAAATCGGAAATAGATTTTTGGAGCAAGTACATAGGTATGCTATGTATACATGATTTCAGATGTTTCCGATATTTGAATCACGAGGGTATCTCCTAATAAACACGTAATTCCTTAAATTGATATCACTAAAAAATGTATAGATATATTAAAGATTATGAATCCCTAATATACAAAGTGAATATCTACCATTTATATATTAATATGTTACTTGCATACTCTTTAGTTGTTAAGTAAGCTCCAGTTACAGATGTTATGTGAACTACTATCAATATGTTTCCTAGACAAGGTAATATACATTCATGTATTTATTGACTAAACTCAAAGGACACGCATTATACTTTGGCTATCACGAAGTGATAGGTACAAATGCATAAGTTCCTTCCATTTATTGAGCAAAGTCGTGTTTGAAATGAGATTAGGAAAAGACCACGGTTTAAGAGTTGTATATGATATAACCGATAAAGAGTTAATCATCTCTTACAGGCCTATGATTTGTTAAGCAAACTCAAGATCAGAATCTCAAGGCAAGAGAGTCTTAATGCTTACTAGAGGAATCACAAGATTTTGTATTTTTCTTTTCTTTTTATGGAATATAAAAATTTAATAGGAGCCTTATTATAAAAATAAAATAATAACATTTGACCTTCCTATTATTGTAAGAATATAGGTTATAAAATTTAAAATAATCCACTTTAATTAATTTATGCAACTAATATAATTGACAATATATTAATCAACTAAAATATACAAATAAACTGAATCAAGATTGACAAAGAAATATAAAATATACTTACCAATAAATCTTTGGCATGTTGTCACTTCAAGATCCATGCAAGAGCCAAAGATAAAACTACTAAAATATTCATGCCTCGATCGCTTAAGTGTTTATTTTTTTAAGACCGTGTATTATCTTTTATGAGTTTTAAACTCTTAAGTAATACAAGAATATAAATATTTGATCCACATTCAATCATATATAAGTGTTATATGGTGAACAGTTGCAATTCATGATGCATGAAACCTAAATGAAATTAGTTCATTCGAAATAAGCAAGTAAAGTATAATGCTAGATCATGTATTTAATAAGATTGTTTGTAGTAATGATCTTGTTGCATTAAATATAGTACTAGACCGAAAGTTAGAAAATGGACCTATTAATTCGATCATTGAAATTTCAGTTTGATCAATTTATATAAGTGCAATTTATCTGATATCCTTAAATTTTAAGGATGACCAAACCTATTTTGTAAGAGTTCGGTGCAGCCTTATAGTAACGGTTTCTTTTAAATGGTGCGACCATTTATAGGAAAATAAATGTACAAGGGTGGGTGTAATTTAGGCATAGTTGGGATGAAGAGAGTGCATGATCACATCTGCTTCATGAAGAGACATTAGAAATGAGAATTATATCAAATACTAGTAGATACCTAATATAGAATGAGAAATGTGATTTCTATTCCAATTTATTTTTGTATAGAAAATTGTTTCGTATAAGAATTATTTCTTTAAGGCCAAGATATTTCATTTGAAACTCTCAACCGTAATCTTGTTAGAATGTATGAAATAAGATCCCACAATAAGTGGTTGAATGGAGCTTCATATTTCGTATGCTATTATAGTAAAGGCGGAAATAGTGGGAGCATACCATATAACACTTATTAATGGTTGCCTCAAGTTACGAGAGATTGTCTTTGTAAATATGCCAAGTATTATTTATAAAATAAGAACTACTTTCAGTAATGGTTGAAAATAAGTATAGTTTTATTTTATTATGAATATTCTTGTAAGATAAATCTATAATAATGATATTTGTTTTCATAACAAAATGATGCACTAGAAAATATAGAGATATCTGAAATATATAATATTACTTTGGAATTATGGGCCAAGACATATCTCTGAGAAACAACTCTTTAATCATATATTGTGAATCATATAGTAATAATGAATTTTATCTCAAATGATTAAGGCCAAAGCACCCATTTGGTGGGAGCGACTAAAGAGTTGGTGAACTCTTCGAATTGATACATATAGATATATGTAATCGTAAGTCTTATGATGCAGAGATGATTTCACATACTTTATAAAATTCACCAACAAATTATTAAAGACATGAATATGTGTATTTGATACATATATTGTATGTCTGTGATAAGTTCATAGAATATAAAACAGAAGTAAAAATCATTACATGCAAAATAAAATAAAGCGATTTGAATCGATTGAATAAGTGACTATATTGGAAAAGGATTCCTAATGTACCTAAATATGAATAAGATTCTATCTAAAGTCACTCCTTCCTATGATATATAGCAATGTATCGCTAAGGAGTTATCCGACTTTATTTGATAAAGAACGATTGATGATGAGTTAAGTTGAGTTAACTTCTTCTGTTAGGATGTGTAGAGTAAGTATACAAGTTAAACTTAATTTCATCTAAAGCATAGTTTACTAGATCATACAAGGTAACTATTTATAAGGAACCCATATATACCCTAGATCAAGGAGCTGACAGGTTGTGTAAATCAAGAGACAACATGTAATATTCGTTCATGAGGGTTCTTTTGTAAATCAAAAGCAGTTTGGGGCAGACCAATATTGATTGGTCAATTTATTATATGAACATAAGTTTTGAAAACTAAAAACTAAATCAATTTTATACATATACAAAGGCAATTTATAAAATGTTTTTGATGTTTATTCCGTCGTACTAGGAAATAATTATTGTTCCAAGAAAAACATATTTCACGAGGAAGAAATTTCTTCTAGAAATTATTGGTAGTAAAATGTATTCGGTTATGATCCAAGGATAAAACTGATTATGAAGGATGAAATGAAATCAACCAAACCTAAATAGACACAACACATTAGAATGAACAGTAAGAATTCTCACACATTAAAAAGAAACTATGAGTTACTTATCGATGTTGAGAATAAAATTTCCTCACTTTTTAATAAGCCATTAAGAGTATTGACTGTGCCATATAGCATGATGTGAAAAATCCTAAATAGATTCCAAGTACAATATCAAAATATGACATTGATAGTTGTACCAAAGGGATATGATCCATCGAACGCAAATGTGCCTTCGAGAAGAAGACCAATGCAGTTGGAATAGAGTAAGCAACGTTGATAAGAATAACACCATAAATTTATACTATTCAAAATTAACGTAAAAGATTCATCATTCAACATGATTAAGTTAATTAGGGTTTGTAACAATCCAGGATTTAGCTTCAATTTATAATCGTAATTTAACGATTAAAGTGATGATAAATTGCTATAGGAATTTTAATCGAATTGAAATTCTTTTTAAATTTACAAAATTTTTATGCGGGCTTTAAAGAAAAATTATCGTGGCCCATATTGGTTGTTTGCCGTGATAACCACCTAGGGCAGACCCGTTCCCCAATTCTCTTTCTCATTGCAAACCATAGAGTAAAACAGATCGAACGAATGAAGAAATGGAGGACACAATATTTTCGTGAGATCGAAGTGGGGCTTCGTGTTAACTGGGTCGCCGCTTCATCCTGATTGCTTTGATGTTTGAGGCTACCCCAGTTCTCGATCGAGTTCAAGCTCTGGCTTCGCTCGATTGCAGGTGTGCTCGGCTTCTTCTAAATTCGTCGACAAGGTGAGTATTATACTCACATCTAATTCAAAGCTACTGTTTTTATTCGATTCCAATTTGCTAATTTCGTGTTTGACTGAGGGTTGCTTGACTTCGTCTCGGTCATTTGACTTTGTTACGATGTTGATGATTTTATTTGACTTGGTCAGATTCTTGTCGTTTTCGGCATTAAAGTGAATTCTGTTTTCTGCTTCAAGTCATTTATTACCTGACTTTGGCTTGTGATAATGTTGTCTTCGACTTTGATTATTCATTGTCCAGTACTATGCTCGGCAGTCGATTTTGTTCGTTGTGATTCTTCCTTGACTTTGGCATTAAATTGAATTTTATTTTCCTCTATGACTTCGGCATTGCCACTGCTAGTTTGAAATCCCCTCTGTCTTTGTTCGAAATTGTTATGACTTAAACTACTTTAAAAAAACTGTCTGGGTATATGTATACATGTGTGACCTGTTTGCAATGTTGTTTCATTTGTTATTTGATGTTGAGATCTTCACTTGTATTAAGTTGCCTCCGAGTCATTGAGTTACATTTGTGGTCTGCACTTTTTATGTTCATGTTGTAGGTTGTAGCCTTGAGTCTTGTGATCTTCATTGCATATTGTACCAAACCCTGTTGTCTGCATTGCTTGATTCGAAGTCTGGCATTTGTAGTCTTCACTTCCATACTGCTTTGTTGCTAGACCTATCCACTTTGTTTCACTACATGTTCTAATGTGCCTTTGTACATGACTGTATACCTGTCTCTTCCCATTACAGTCTATTTCACTGGTGCACTATTGCTTGTTTTAGACTGTTGCACTTGCCTTGCGCATATGTATACTGCTGCAACTTTGTACATGCTTCGATTTGGGCTTGCTATTGTTTTGAACTGCGATTTGACTTTGTCATTTTCTTAGTTGGCTTCGGCATGACCATGTTTCGGAGTTTGGTTGAAATCTGCAGGCAGGACTTTGTGGAAACATTTTTAGATGAGAATTTATTTTGATTGTGCAATTGCTTTAAGTTGACTTCGACATTTAACAGTTGCTTTGAATTCTCTGTTAACTTTGGAAACTACTACATCTGACTCTGTTCCAGTTCGTATGTATGTATTTCAACTTGGCTTATTTTTGTTGCATTTGGACTGGTTGTTCACTATTCTGCGAGACATGATTGCATTTGTGGTTGCACTTCAGTTTCTTGTATATGATCTGGAGTATTTTGTGGATTCTGTATTCAGTTTTGTGGTGCACATATGTACTCGATTTGAGGCCTGCTGCACCATTGGTTTCATGATGTATCCTTGCATTTGTTTTCAATTACTTCGAGAACAGTCTTAGTTGCAAGTGTAATTGCAGTTTTTCTTTTGTTTGGTTTGAGGCTGCACATCTTTGAAGTGTGTAGTCTTGAATTGTTTGTGAATTTGTTGACTTGTGGTTGACTGATGCATTTTATTTCCCTATGCACTGAGTCAATTCTCAAGTGCACTGATGCATTCATTTTCGTTTGCACTGTGATGGATCATCTCGGCTATGACTTAGTCTTTGATGATTTCATTTGCATTGCGTTGTTTGGCCTGGCCATTCTTTGTTTCAGATCTGTGCATATCTTCTTGGTTGCTTGGAGTCTCTGTTCGACCATATTGATAGTATTTGGTCTGCACATTGTTGTATTGTGACTTGTATATTGATTTGTACATTGAGTTGAATCCAGTCTCAAAGACTCGGGTTTGATCTTGTACACGGTTGTAATATCCCGGAAATTTTAACAATATCAATTTAATAATCTGTTAAATAATTAAATTGATATTGATGATCTTTGATAATAAGATTTGAATTTAATTTAATAATCTGATTAAATTAGTATTAATTGGTGATTTTATCTTTTAAAAATTTATAAGATATTTTCTATTTGAATATATATATATTTATTTATATATATATTGTAAATAGAAGCTTTGGGTAAATTGGGAATTTAGATTTAATTTAATTGAATAAATAGTTATATATGTATATATATATATATATAACTTGACTTTTTAAATTGAATCTTAGGATTTAATTTAATTGAATTTGAATTTAAGCTTTGAAATTCAAGAGAATAAATATTTAAATTGTTTGGATATTATAATATTTGTATAACTTTTAATTATAAATATAATTGGTTTTGTTTCTTTAAAATGATTTATATATATATAGATAAGTGTTTAATAAATAAGAAAAAGGCTTTTTAATTACTTTAAAATAAATAGAAATAAGATAATTACTTAAAAGACATGTGTCTTTATCTAATGACTCATTTTAACATGTGTAATTTAATTAGCTAATGTAATGACAAGTGTCTTTATTCATTTTTCATTTTCTTTTATTTTTATAAAATCATAAATTCACTTACATATATACATATGCATTCCCTTATTTCATTCTTTCTATTTTTCTTCTCAAAAACAAGAAAAAACCAAATGTAATTCCTCTAATTAATCTGAAATCAGTAAACAAATATGCCTCAAATAGAAATCAAAATCAACTTCTAAATCAAAGATCAAAACCTATCTGCATATTTCAAAAGCAAATTCAAAACTGTCTGCATTCATTCTTCTCAAAACTGAAAGCAAGCATGCAATTATAAATCAAAGCTTTGGATTTCGAAATTCTTCAAACTGGAAAACAAGCATGCATGTGGTTCAAAGCAGTTTTAAGCATTCAACAACTCCAGTTTTTAAATCAAGTGAGGCATGCAAGTTTAAAGATTTCAATGAGGCATTCCAGTTTAAGGTTCCCAGTTTCAAGCTTTTCAAAGATAGGCTCTGTCATCTTTATAATGGTGAGTAACTTTTAAAACTTAAAGTAAAATATGGTTGCTTGCTAATATAGTTGAAATGAATAAGTATTGCAAGTATAAATGAGTTTCTGATGTGAATGTTTATAGTGTGTTTGCTATTACAATTAGATGCTCTGTTCTGCCTTTTCAAATCTGTGAGTAACATCACATTTTTAAAAGTTAATATATTATGGGGTTGCTTGATCATCTATGAAACAGAAATGTTGTGAAGGAATTTATCTGCTTAGCTTGTATATGAGATATTGTGGTGCATATATCTGTGTTCTTCTCTGATTTTGGCCCAGGCTTAAATTTCAAATCAAAATCTCTAGCTTATGATTTAATCTTGTTAGGACTTAAGTATTGAAATAAAATGTGTTTGTTGAATCATAGTTGTAAGTTTAGAATATACCTCTGTGTTAGGCATAAATTATGGAAGCAACTCTGAGTATCCCTCTGTTTTATAGTTTTCAGTCTGGAAATACTCTTTAAAATTCATCTACTCTTAATCCAAGCCTCGATTAGTCTTAAGTTATGGAAATAAAATGGTTGTTATAACATAGACATCAGTTTAGAAACTTGTTTAAAAAGAAAACAACTTGTATTGATGCTGGAAATTTAAAGAAAACAGTGGAAACTTGAATAAGCAAAAAAATTCGAACTTCACCATTTATAGATTCAGGTATATAAATGGGATTATCTTACTTAATCATGATTTTTAATGCAAAAATTATAATTTTTAATCGTGTGGTTTAAGAGCAGATCGGGGATGATCGGAATTGACATTTTGGCCAATTTCTGGAGACACGTGGCACGGGAAGGTTCGGGGTTGCTGGTGAGGATGGAGGAGCCTGCTACGGTGGTGGGAAAAATAGTTGATGGTGGCAACGTCCACGGTGGCGTCGACGGCAATCAATTAAAAATTTTAAACCTAATTTGAGTACGATAGAGATTCTCGCTTCGTTCGTTGCCCTCGCTCGATCGAGTGGCACGAGGCTAGGATAGATGAGGGTCTGGGGACTGACGAGGACGTAGCCGGAGTTGTTCCACCTCCGGTGGTCAGAGGAGTGGGGACGAGACGAATTGGTGGCCTGGTTTCGTTAAAAGTCTGGGACGTAGAGCTTGATTTTGATTTACAGTGGGACCAGGGGATTGAGGAACTCGAGTGAGTCGAGGGGGTTGTCTTCGACGTGGAGGCGATCACGATGATGGCCGGAGATGGTCCAATCGCATGTGCACGTGCACGTGGTTGTGGGGTGTCAGTGGCGTGAGATTTGGGAAGGAGGTCAGGCAACTCGAAGCTATTCTCGGGTAGGAGATCGATTGGCTCGAGTAGAACTCGAGTTCGCGAGAGTTTTAAATAGCAGTTTTGTTTAACTCTAAATACTTGGTTAAGGAATGAAGAAGAAGGGAAGACGAGAGGCAGAGATGAGTGAAAGCAGGTTGACTCGAAGTGGTTTCCATGTAAACTCGGGTAGGACCCGAAGTATTTTCCAAGCTCAGTTTTTATAAGCTTCAAATCAAAGTTTAAATATATAAACTCAAGTTTAGTTTTGAATCTTAGATTTAAGATAAATAAGTTTTATAAATTCAAATATTTTAATAAGTTTAAATGTTTGTTAAATTTAAATATTTTGAATTTAAAAAGAGATTTGTTTAAATCTTGTAAAATTTATTTTACAAGGAAAATATTATTTATCACTTAAAGGTTTTAAATTGATTTTAAAACTTGTTGAAGTTAAATTATAAGTTAATGATTCGTATGCATTTAATTACTAGGGAAATTAAATGGATAATTAATTTATCTAATAAATAAATAAAATAAATAATTACTTAAAAGTAATTAAAGGTTTAAGATTAATTATTTTTAGAATAATTAATTTGAAATTAAGATTCATTAATTAAATAGGATTTGATTTTTAATTAATGATTAAGATAAACTAAATAGAGTAATTAATTTAAGGATTTAAATTAATTTAATTAAGGTTTAAGATTAATTAATTAGGAATAATTAATTTATAATTATGGATTATAAATTAGAATATTAATTAATGATTAAGAATAAATTAATAGAGTAATTAAAGATTAATTAAGTTATGGATAACACTTAATTAATTAAATAATTAGAGATTAATTAATTGGTTATTAAGATTTATTAATTTGGAATTAATAATTAATCTAAGTTAATTACTTAAGAAAAGTAATTAAATAATTGTTAATGAAGGTCATTAACTATGGATTATTAAATAATCAATTAATAGGATTAATATTAATAATTAATTAGATTAATTAATTAAAAGATAATCAATTATAGAATTTGTTTTAAATGGAATTACTTAATGGAAGTAATTAAGAATTAATTACTTATTGTAATTAATTGAAGTTAATTTTATTTAGTTTAAGTTAATTAATTAAGTTTAATTAATTTAGAATAATCAAGAGATGATTTGATAATAATTACTTAATGTAATTATTAAGGTGTGATCATTTAGGAAGTAAATAATAGATAATTACTTGAGGTAATTAATTGATTGATTTTATATTAAGGAAAGTAAATTGAGTTTAATTACTTTGAATAATTAATCAAGGGATTAATTAAGAAATTAATTAAGGAATAATTAATTTAGTAAATGAAAGTAATTAAGGGTAGTTAATTACTGATTGAAGATTAATCAAGGTGATTAATAAATATTGTTAAAAGTTAATTACTTAATGTAATTAATTTAATTAAAGTAATTAATAATTAAGTTGTAATTAAGGATCATTAATTAATATAATTAATGATGTAATTAAGATTGATTAATTAAGTATAATTAATAAATGAAGTGATTAATTAATGTAATTAATTAAGGTTTAATATAATTAATTATAGTGATTAATTTAATTAATTATAGTTAATTAATTAATGAAGTAATTAAAGGTTAATTACTATAAATGGTTAAGGTTAATTAATTTGAGTAATTAATTAAAGATAAATAACTTGAAGGCAATTAAAAGATAATTAATCAAAGATGATTAATTAAAAAAGGTAATTAGAGGATAATTAATTAATTTGTAATTAATTAATGTTTAAGAAAGAAGGATTTATAAAATAAAAGTAATTAATTTAATTAACTTTAAATTAATTAGAGATGATATAGATCATTACTTATGGATGGATGATAATAATGAATGCTTTGCATTTGATTGATATCTCTGATGAGATATATGCTGTGTGATATGGATGTTAGTTGAATTGTGATGATAATATGGATTATCTGATAATGTTGATTATCTGTTGTGAATTTGCTTTCTATGTGTATAAAGATAATTGTATTAAATTGTTTTAACCTTTAAAACAACTTGGCCTTAAAAGATACGTTTTGGATTTCGATGAGACCGGGATCGGGTTTCCGTATACCGGATTTCCAGGTCTGGAGACCCGAATACCACATCGATCCAAATTAACGATAGGTCGTGAATCAAGTGAAGATGAAGATTGTCACGTCCTGGAATTTTCAACTTTCGAAAATTCGACATCGATACTCACTTTATCGACTGCCGAGCAATCGATTGCCGGAAACTCCAATAGTGAGGGTTTTAAGAAAGAAGAAATAGAAGAAAAAGAGAAGAAGAAGAGAAAGAAAGAACAACTGAACAACATCAGAACAGAAAACCATATCAGAATCTTACACATCGCAGCGGAACAATATATAATAGATAAACACTAGTCTTTTAAAACAAAGAACTATATCAGTTTATACATACATCAATCATCAGAGTCAATATACAACAATGGACAGTTATATAAACTCGTCCTCATACAGAATACACAGCGGAATAAAATAATATCAGATACAAATACTACGTCTCGAACTCCAACTTATCTCCAAGCTCCAGAATATTCAGAATATCCTGATAATCTAACTCTAGACTGCCCGTGTGGAAATTGGTGGGCACCCAGAGTTTAGAAGGGAAACAATAAACTCGGAGTCAGTCATGGTGACTGGTGTGAGATCGTAAAACAGTTATTCTTTAAAATAAACAACAGGAAAATTTTAAAGTCAATTCGAAATGCTTTTGGAAAATGAAACTACCATAAGACCTCCCGCCACACACACAATGCAAACGCAGACTTGGAGGAGATTTCTTCTTATGATAGTCAAAGATGCTTACTACGCGAAAATCAAATTCTTTTTGATATTATTATTAGTGCATAGTGTAGAAAACATTTCGAAAGTAGAATATAAATCTTAGCCAGCATAGGTACCATTATAGTATGCTTGCTATAGCTGCCATATTAAATGGCAGGTTCTACAACTAAAACCGTACAAGTCACGTATTGTTTCTTTGGATTTCCAACAAATGGTCAGGCTAAGGAACTTCCTATCCACGATGGGTACGTCCCTGGAATAGACGACCCGAGAAATAACCTAACATTACGGTTAGATCTCTGCCAACACAAGGCCGGGTTACCTCTGCAAAAATAGGTAACTACTGACACGCGTATGCCATCCCCCGATCGTCACCGATCTTCCCGAGGATCCCCGATTTCCAACAAACCACATAGAAATAATAATGCAGTAACCACAGAGGTTAAGTATCTGGGCACCATACCATGATACCACCTTTATCCAGAAGGAATGACATACACTAAGGGGCGCTACTCCCTAGAACCTTGCCGCATCCTTCCTGTTTCGACCATTTCCGAGGTGTGAGGCTCGATGAAGTCTCGTCCACAAAGCTACGCTTTCTCAAAAAGCCCTGCTTCGGGTCAAACAAAATGATCAACCTATGATCACAAAGATATAAGATCAAACAAATGATCATATCACAAATGACCAAACACTGATCATTTCACAGCAACACTCAGTATGCCACGTTACCAAATTGGGATATATCGCTGATGAATTTCAACTACATAACCTCTGAGCTCGTACGTCTCAGAGAAGGGTGTTAAGCTAAGAGAATAAATTCTCCGCCACCAACAGAAATGTATTTGAAAGAAATCAGCTTTATATCTCAAATTGTAACGTCAGACACACAATCCATACATGTCTGTTCCGGGATCGAACAGAACCGAAGGCACTTCTCACGAAGCCCTTGCATTTCCGGATAATTTTCTAATCACGTCCGGACTTCCCGTCACTAAGGGTGATAAAACCTCTAAATCGAAGATCAGTCGATGTAGAGTAACTCGACGGTAATCCTTCCGTTTTCAAAAATATCCGGTCTTCAACACCGGTCTTCGAATGCAATTCATAACGACGTATCACATATTCGGAATGGGTTATACGACCCCATGGTCCTTTCCCGGTTAACCCGAATAGTGAGCGCTTATTCAAAAATAAGTGTGGCATTCAAATTCATCCAATTCACAACAAATACCTATCTAAAGGTAATTATTGATAGTCGGTTATTTAACTATCAATAAAGATGCGCAACATCATCAGATTCCAAATAATTTTCCCAATTATTTCATCTTTAAAAATATCTTTACTAGATATAAAATTTCCACACTTAACCATTTGAAAACAATTTCAAATCAAATTTCCACACTTCAAAAATAAATCAATATTTATTTTTAAACAACTTCGCTTTCTTTTATAAATTCCGTATTGAATTTATACTTTCGAATATCTACTGATATTCGATTTTCAAATCGTTTTCAATATTCAATTTCAATTTATCTTTAAGAAGATAAATTCTCAAAACATTTCATTTCATTTTGGAAAACATTTCCATACTTATTTAAAAATAAGTCAGCAATTCACAATCCATTTATTTTCAACACTTGGAAAATATTTGATATACTTAAATCAAATTAAGTATATATATATTTCATTCTTTTAAGGAAATCATTTACTTTGACGACATTTGTTTGAGTCAAAACGAATGTTACGTAAAACATCGTTACGACGACTCAAAACCACTAGTATAGGGATTTGAAAATTAAGATAGATATTTATAAATCCCAATACTACATAAAAACATTTCCTTTCGAAAATCATTTACTATAACAACAGTGTTATAGTCCATCATTTTCTTATTTCTCGAAAACGTCTATTTCAACAAGAACTGTTGAAATCTATGCTTCGATATCTAACACGTTTCAAAAACGTCTTTAAAACAATCTTTATTTTAAAATATCACTTCTTAAAAAAAATGAATCCATTCTTATTCAATGATATATTCACTGTCCAAAATCGTGAATAAAATTTACTTAACCCCATTTCAATCATTTCTACACATTTTTATCACATTCAATCTATTTCGAATTTATAAGCACGTATATAAATTCTATTTCTCCTTTTAATAACAACTTTGACTTATAAACCTTCGTTTATCAACTTCTATATTTAACTTATCAAAATAAGTGACTTTGGGTTTATAACCAACTTTTATAAATTTTAATTCTATTTATAAAAGCTTCAATACCAAATCAATTTCAATATTGATTTCTAATTTTATTTTCAACGTTTGAATAAAATTTCCATATTGATTTCTCAAAAATTCATTTCTAAATATTAAATCAATTACAGATTGATTTCAAATTTTATTTATCGCTACTAAATAAATTCCTTATTGAATTCATTTTACATTGATTTACAACTTATTTCAATTTACCAATTAAAATTTCAAACTGAATTTCCAACTTATCTTCTTTTAAATAAATTCCTTTTTAAGAAAATAAATTTCAATCGTTTCTTTTAATCTATTTAAAAATCCAAATTTAAATTAAATTCTTCAATTTAAAATCACTGTTTTATGAAATCCATTTATTTAGCATTTTCACTTAATTCTGGGATTTATTCAATACGATTATAAAACTTTACTTTTTATACTTTAAAATTTCCTTTCTTCAAAATTCTTCAATTTCAAAAATTAATTCACTTAGAAATTTTCTACTTGAATTTCAAAAACTCAATTTCGTTTAACTTTGGAATCCAATGATGTCAAAACATCCATTCAGCTAAATTTTAGCTTTCAAACAATTTCCAGATATCAATATGATTAATAGCATCACTATAAAATCATTCACAGATTCATATCACAATAGAAATAAATTCAATCAATGTGAGGGGTCCAGTTGGATCCCTCCAACCTGTTTCCCTGCATCCAAAGATGTTAGCACAATACCAATTCCGCTCCAGTATGGAATTATTGCGGTATATAGGTTTTTATAAATCCGCTTACTAACGGCGCAATAGGGTCTCATCCGCTATACGAGGCGGGAATCAATCAATCCAATATATACATATGCCAATATGTATATACTGCTATATATATAGATATATCCTATCATATCTAATAGCACATTCAAACAAATCAATCAATAAGTGAAATTCAATCATAAATCTGAGTGAGAAGATCTCACCTTAGCTTTTTATTTGCCATCCATTTCCAATCCAATTTTTCTTTCGTTTTCTCGACTTTAACCTTGTATAAATAATTTATACAATCTATTAATATTTGAATAAATTGGCAATAAATTATCATCTGTCAATTTCTTTAAACCCATTATTTAATTTTATCGAATGATTTATTTAAACAAGTTTTCTATTAACTATTTAAATTGACCGAACAATTCATTACTATTTCTTTTTATCTGTACTTTTATTTGAAACACATTTCTATACGAAAATAGTTTATATGGATTCCAAATATCTATAAAAATATGTATTTTTCCATTTAAAAATTTCTATTTTTAACTTTACTGTTTTCTTTTAAAAAGAAAATAAACCTTACTGTCAATCTCTTGTTTATTTAAATCCGTATATACTAAATTTAAATAAAATAGAATTAGCTATTTCCTTCTTCTCTGTTTGTATTTCAAAACTACAGATGAATATTTGTATAAATTTCTTTTCATCATTTTTTTTTAAACTGTATATATATATATATGGGTATATCTGATTTAATTTAAACGAAACTGTTTTATACTTCGCTGTTAAATTCCGATAAGTGAAAAATAAACAACAGTTTATTTACGAGTTTAAACTTAACTAATATTAAATCTAAAACGTTTGGAAATAAAATCACCTTAATCTGCTTGAACCCAAAATCATCGATCTCTCCATTCAAACTACACGAGACTACTACGACTTTCGAGCCATCTCCCCTTGCGAACGTCGCTTCCTTTGACATTCCAAGACCCGGCCTGCTACAGAAGCCTCATCTTCCCCATCCATGCCTGAACACGCCACAGAAACCTGGGCCACGAGCACGAGCTACTAGCTGAATCGACGAAGATGTTAGAGTTCGAGTTCATGTGCCTCGCGCGATTGCTGCTTTCCCCTAAATCGCGAGCCCAAATTTTCGACATCCAGTCGACCGCCGCCCTACGCTCGAGAACCCAACCTCGCGCCTAACGACACGCCCCATACGACTCCATCTCCGCTTGCCAACATCGCGAGCCATTCGCGATTTCTCCAGAGGAACACGTCACTCCCCCTTCGACTTTAGCCTCACGCGAGACCATCGCGATTCCCAGAAATCTCGAGTTGTTTGTTATTATTTTTTTTTCTTCCGTTCGTTTTATCTATGAAGACTAAATTTTGAAAAGGAGGAACTCGATGTATTTGTGAAGGAGGGAGGAGCTCGGCATTATTTTCTTTCGTTCGATTTTTAGGCTGTTCGAAATGAAAGAGGGAAGGGATTTAAAAGAATAGGAGGGAGTGGGAGAGGGTACGGGGGTATGGTGGTTATCGTGGGGGTATGGAAGAACGTGATGAGGTTAACCAATATAAATAAAATAAAGTAAAAATTTCTTTTTGTAATTTGAATTCGTTTTAAAATCTGAATGAGTTTATACTTCGTACGCTCACAGATTAACTCCAAAAAATACGAAATTGGAAATCCAACCATAATACAATATTACGGACCCAATGGGACTGGTTTCGTCGAATTCCGAGACTGTTTGAAAATTGACTATTTTATAAATATCGGTTCGAGTGATTATTTTCAAAACTGAACAAAACAGTTCGAAATTAAATTCTGAAGCTTCTATCATCTTCAGTATTATCAATACGAATTTTAAAACCTTTCGAAATATTTTTCTTTAGTTTTAAAACTGAAGATTCACATTTTTATTCAGCATTCAATCGATTAAATTTCAAAGTTTAATCGCAAATTTTCAAAGTTATATCGGGGATTCAAATTAAATCATCGTTCAAATATTTAAAATTAATTAAATATCCTCAATTTAATTCGTTAAAAATTCTGGGTCGTTACAAACTTCCCTCCTTAAAAGAATTTCGTCCTCGAAATTACAAGTTAGAAAGAAAGGTCCTTAACTCGTCTACTATCTTTCAACATCTAATAGTTTTATCAATTTTTCAAAACAAATCTTTCTATTAAAGATTCGTTATCAATCCAACTAGCTTTCTAAACCCTTTCATAATTTCCAAACAACATTGTTTACTTCAAAATTCAAATTTAAGTTTAAATTCAAATTTTAACTTTCAAAAATTTCTCAAAAATTTTCTAACACTCAAAATTTTCGAAAAATTTCGCCAGCGTCTCCTTTGCGCGGCTAATACGGTACTACTACAAAACGTCCCTACGGACTCTCAGATTTCAAAAAGAAAAAGAAAAAGCCAAGCGGCTAGAGAGAAATCATCAAAAACTCATATTATAATTCAAATACATACCTTTTTCGAGCAATTCGAATTTATCTTTGAAATCAAAATTCCAATTCCTTTACAATACCTGTATATCTACTAGCCATTATATCTAGTTACAGCATTCAAACCATTTTGCACATTCAATTTCAAAATTTCAAATATAAACTGTTTACACACTTTTAACTTACTACTGAAGTTACATATCTATTCTCATTCAACTTTTACATTTCACATTCATTTGAACTTAATTCACATTTTCAATTCTATTTAAATTCAATTCACCTTTTCAATTTCAAAATGAATTTTAACATTCAATTTCATTTTCTGGCACTTGCAATTGCAAATTCATTTATTCATTCGTAATTTTATCCATTTTCAATTCGAATTCTTATTTCAATCGAATTTCAATACTTTATAAGTCTTCGACTTATTTACAATTTGATTTATAAAGTCATTTGTACATTCATATTACTGATTCCATTCCTTCATGAATTTTATCTTCAAATATTTTTCTGGAACTTTATTTCAAACTATATATCACATTAATGTTTCATATTCACAAATTCTATTCATATATGAATTCATTTCTTTTAAGTTAGGTTTTTATTTAAACTTAAACTTTACAAGTTATCGACTTCATAATATTTCATAAACATTTTCATATAGCATTCCAGAGTTTACCAGCATTTCAAAAATCATTTTTGAAAACAATTCAAATTCCATTTGGATTTTCCAAACAAAAACCCAACTTTTCAAACAACTACCATTTGAAACAACTTGGCAGCAATTTCTCTTCCAGAAACCCGAAAATGAACATCAGTAATGCTGCAGTCATTACCGAAGTTATTTTCCAGCGACCGAAAAGAGTTTAGAGCTTTCCTCTCTCTAAAATACTTTTCAAACCTTTGAAATTCATTTTCAAATCAAAAAGGAATTTAAACTTTCCAAATCTCCAAAATTTTCAAATTCTTCTTAAAACATTTCCAAAAACTTCTCTGGAATCCCGTTTTAAATTACAAATCACATTTATAATTTACATTCTTTAATTTCATCGGTATATGGATTTATTTCTTAACTTTGGAGTTACGATTTCAATTTCTTATTCAATTTTAGTGATGATAATTCACTATTATTACTTCCTAACATCCATGCAACCATATACTATAGTACTTCATAGAAAAACATTTCTTTTCTATACAAAAATAGTTTTGGGAAAAATTATTTCATTCACCCTATTTAAACTAATACTATGTCGTCTTGCCTCGTTTAAGTGTTTAGAAATCCCTATCGATAATATGGCGTCCCACATACCGACCAAAATTCACAAACATCTCAACGGATAAGCAAACACAATATAAAATATTTTTATATTCACTAACAAATACGCGCTCATATCTATTATTACACTCAACTCATTCTAGAGTACTACTGACTCTATCTCTAATGAGTAACACCCAACAGAGCAGGGTTGTCGCTTAACCATATGCTCTGATACCACTTTGTCACGTCCTGGAATTTTCAACTTTCGAAAATTCGACATCGATACTCACTTTATCGACTGCCGAGCAATCGATTGCCGGAAACTCCAATAGTGAGGGTTTTAAGAAAGAAGAAATAGAAGAAAAAGAGAAGAAGAAGAGAAAGAAAGAACAACTGAACAACATCAGAACAGAAAACCATATCAGAATCTTACACATCGCAGCGGAACAATATATAATAGATAAACACTAGTCTTTTAAAACAAAGAACTATATCAGTTTATACATACATCAATCATCAGAGTCAATATACAACAATGGACAGTTATATAAACTCGTCCTCATACAGAATACACAGCGGAATAAAATAATATCAGATACAAATACTACGTCTCGAACTCCAACTTATCTCCAAGCTCCAGAATATTCAGAATATCCTGATAATCTAACTCTAGACTGCCCGTGTGGAAATTGGTGGGCACCCAGAGTTTAGAAGGGAAACAATAAACTCGGAGTCAGTCATGGTGACTGGTGTGAGATCGTAAAACAGTTATTCTTTAAAATAAACAACAGGAAAATTTTAAAGTCAATTCGAAATGCTTTTGGAAAATGAAACTACCATAAGACCTCCCGCCACACACACAATGCAAACGCAGACTTGGAGGAGATTTCTTCTTATGATAGTCAAAGATGCTTACTACGCGAAAATCAAATTCTTTTTGATATTATTATTAGTGCATAGTGTAGAAAACATTTCGAAAGTAGAATATAAATCTTAGCCAGCATAGGTACCATTATAGTATGCTTGCTATAGCTGCCATATTAAATGGCAGGTTCTACAACTAAAACCGTACAAGTCACGTATTGTTTCTTTGGATTTCCAACAAATGGTCAGGTTAAGGAACTTCCTATCCACGATGGGTACGTCCCTGGAATAGACGACCCGAGAAATAACCTAACATTACGGTTAGATCTCTGCCAACACAAGGCCGGGTTACCTCTGCAAAAATAGGTAACTACTGACACGCGTATGCCATCCCCCGATCGTCACCGATCTTCCCGAGGATCCCCGATTTCCAACAAACCACATAGAAATAATAATGCAGTAACCACAGAGGTTAAGTATCTGGGCTCCATACCATGATACCACCTTTATCCAGAAGGAATGACATACACTAAGGGGCGCTACTCCCTAGAACCTTGCCGCATCCTTCCTGTTTCGACCATTTCCGGGGTGTGAGGCTCGATGAAGTCTCGTCCACAAAGCTACGCTTTCTCAAAAAGCCCTGCTTCGGGTCAAACAAAATGATCAACCTATGATCACAAAGATATAAGATCAAACAAATGATCATATCACAAATGACCAAACACTGATCATTTCACAGCAACACTCAGTATGCCACGTTACCAAATTGAGATATATCGCTGATGAATTTCAACTACATAACCTCTGAGCTCGTACGTCTCAGAGAAGGGTGTTAAGATAAGAGAATAAATTCTCCGCCACCAACAGAAATGTATTTGAAAGAAATCAGCTTTATATCTCAAATTGTAACGTCAGACACACAATCCATACAAGTCTGTTCCGGGATCGAACAGAACCGAAGGCACTTCTCACGAAGCCCTTGCATTTCCGGATAATTTTCTAATCACGTCCGGACTTCCCGTCACTAAGGGTGATAAAACCTCTAAATCGAAGATCAGTCGATGTAGAGTAACTCGACGGTAATCCTTCCGTTTTCAAAAATATCCGGTCTTCAACACCGGTCTTCGAATGCAATTCATAACGACGTATCACATATTCGGAATGGGTTATACGACCCCATGGTCCTTTCCCGGTTAACCCGAATAGTGAGCGCTTATTCAAAAATAAGTGTGGCATTCAAATTCATCCAATTCACAACAAATACCTATCTAAAGGTAATTATTGATAGTCGGTTATTTAACTATCAATAAAGATGCGCAACATCATCAGATTCCAAATAATTTTCCCAATTATTTCATCTTTAAAAATATCTTTACTAGATATAAAATTTCCACACTTAACCATTTGAAAACAATTTCAAATCAAATTTCCACACTTCAAAAATAAATCAATATTTATTTTTAAACAACTTCGCTTTCTTTTATAAATTCCGTATTGAATTTATACTTTCGAATATCTACTGATATTCGATTTTCAAATCGTTTTCAATATTCAATTTCAATTTATCTTTAAGAAGATAAATTCTCAAAACATTTCATTTCATTTTGGAAAACATTTCCATACTTATTTAAAAATAAGTCAGCAATTCACAATCCATTTATTTTCAACACTTGGAAAATATTTGATATACTTAAATCAAATTAAGTATATATATATTTCATTCTTTTAAGGAAATCATTTACTTTGACGACATTTGTTTGAGTCAAAACGAATGTTACGTAAAACATCGTTACGACGACTCAAAACCACTAGTATAGGGATTTGAAAATTAAGATAGATATTTATAAATCCCAATACTACATAAAAACATTTCCTTTCGAAAATCATTTACTATAACAACAGTGTTATAGTCCATCATTTTCTTATTTCTCGAAAACGTCTATTTCAACAAGAACTGTTGAAATCTATGCTTCGATATCTAACACGTTTCAAAAACGTCTTTAAAACAATCTTTATTTTAAAATATCACTTCTTAAAAAAAATGAATCCATTCTTATTCAATGATATATTCACTGTCCAAAATCGTGAATAAAATTTACTTAACCCCATTTCAATCATTTCTACACATTTTTATCACATTCAATCTATTTCGAATTTATAAGCACGTATATAAATTCTATTTCTCCTTTTAATAACAACTTTGACTTATAAACCTTCGTTTATCAACTTCTATATTTAACTTATCAAAATAAGTGACTTTGGGTTTATAACCAACTTTTATAAATTTTAATTCTATTTATAAAAGCTTCAATACCAAATCAATTTCAATATTGATTTCTAATTTTATTTTCAACGTTTGAATAAAATTTCCATATTGATTTCTCAAAAATTCATTTCTAAATATTAAATCAATTACAGATTGATTTCAAATTTTATTTATCGCTACTAAATAAATTCCTTATTGAATTCATTTTACATTGATTTACAACTTATTTCAATTTACCAATTAAAATTTCAAACTGAATTTCCAACTTATCTTCTTTTAAATAAATTCCTTTTTAAGAAAATAAATTTCAATCGTTTCTTTTAATCTATTTAAAAATCCAAATTTAAATTAAATTCTTCAATTTAAAATCACTGTTTTATGAAATCCATTTATTTAGCATTTTCACTTAATTCTGGGATTTATTCAATACGATTATAAAACTTTACTTTTTATACTTTAAAATTTCCTTTCTTCAAAATTCTTCAATTTCAAAAATTAATTCACTTAGAAATTTTCTACTTGAATTTCAAAAACTCAATTTCGTTTAACTTTGGAATCCAATGATGTCAAAACATCCATTCAGCTAAATTTTAGCTTTCAAACAATTTCCAGATATCAATATGATTAATAGCATCACTATAAAATCATTCACAGATTCATATCACAATAGAAATAAATTCAATCAATGTGAGGGGTCCAGTTGGATCCCTCCAACCTGTTTCCCTGCATCCAAAGATGTTAGCACAATACCAATTCCGCTCCAGTACGGAATTATCGCGGTATATAGGTTTTTATAAATCCGCTTACTAACGGCGCAATAGGGTCTCATCCGCTATACGAGGCGGGAATCAATCAATCCAATATATACATATGCCAATATGTATATACTGCTATATATATAGATATATCCTATCATATCTAATAGCACATTCAAACAAATCAATCAATAACTGAAATTCAATCATAAATCTGAGTGAGAAGATCTCACCTTAGCTTTTTATTTGCCATCCATTTCCAATCCAATTTTTCTTTCGTTTTCTCGACTTTAACCTTGTATAAATAATTTATACAATCTATTAATATTTGAATAAATTGGCAATAAATTATCATCTGTCAATTTCTTTAAACCCATTATTTAATTTTATCGAATGATTTATTTAAACAAGTTTTCTATTAACTATTTAAATTGACCGAACAATTCATTACTATTTCTTTTTATCTGTACTTTTATTTGAAACACATTTCTATACGAAAATAGTTTATATGGATTCCAAATATCTATAAAAATATGTATTTTTCCATTTAAAAATTTCTATTTTTAACTTTACTGTTTTCTTTTAAAAAGAAAATAAACCTTACTGTCAATCTCTTGTTTATTTAAATCCGTATATACTAAATTTAAATAAAATAGAATTAGCTATTTCCTTCTTCTCTGTTTGTATTTCAAAACTACAGATGAATATTTGTATAAATTTCTTTTCATCATTTTTTTTAAACTGTATATATATATATATATGGGTATATCTGATTTAATTTAAACGAAACTGTTTTATACTTCGCTGTTAAATTCCGATAAGTGAAAAATAAACAACAGTTTATTTACGAGTTTAAACTTAACTAATATTAAATCTAAAACGTTTGGAAATAAAATCACCTTAATCTGCTTGAACCCAAAATCATCGATCTCTCCATTCAAACTACACGAGACTACTACGACTTTCGAGCCATCTCCCCTTGCGAACGTCGCTTCCTTTGACATTCCAAGACCCGGCCTGCTACAGAAGCCTCATCTTCCCCATCCATGCCTGAACACGCCACAGAAACCTGGGCCGCGAGCACGAGCTACTAGCTGAATCGACGAAGATGTTAGAGTTCGAGTTCATGTGCCTCGCGCGATTGCTGCTTTCCCCTAAATCGCGAGCCCAAATTTTCGACATCCAGTCGACCGCCGCCCTACGCTCGAGAACCCAACCTCGCGCCTAACGACACGCCCCATACGACTCCATCTCCGCTTGCCAACATCGCGAGCCATTCGCGATTTCTCCAGAGGAACACGTCACTCCCCCTTCGACTTTAGCCTCACGCGAGACCATCGCGATTCCCAGAAATCTCGAGTTGTTTGTTATTATTTTTTTTTTCTTCCGTTCGTTTTATCTATGAAGACTAAATTTTGAAAAGGAGGAACTCGATGTATTTGTGAAGGAGGGAGGAGCTCGGCATTATTTTCTTTCGTTCGATTTTTAGGCTGTTCGAAATGAAAGAGGGAAGGGATTTAAAAGAATAGGAGGGAGTGGGAGAGGGTACGGGGGTATGGTGGTTATCGTGGGGGTATGGAAGAACGTGATGAGGTTAACCAATATAAATAAAATAAAGTAAAAATTTCTTTTTGTAATTTGAATTCGTTTTAAAATCTGAATGAGTTTATACTTCGTACGCTCACAGATTAACTCCAAAAAATACGAAATTGGAAATCCAACCATAATACAATATTACGGACCCAATGGGACTGGTTTCGTCGAATTCCGAGACTGTTTGAAAATTGACTATTTTATAAATATCGGTTCGAGTGATTATTTTCAAAACTGAACAAAACAGTTCGAAATTAAATTCTGAAGCTTCTATCATCTTCAGTATTATCAATACGAATTTTAAAACCTTTCGAAATATTTTTCTTTAGTTTTAAAACTGAAGATTCACATTTTTATTCAGCATTCAATCGATTAAATTTCAAAGTTTAATCGCAAATTTTCAAAGTTATATCGGGGATTCAAATTAAATCATCGTTCAAATATTTAAAATTAATTAAATATCCTCAATTTAATTCGTTAAAAATTCTGGGTCGTTACAAAGATTCAGAGTGCAAGGGTTATTGTCGTTAACTCTGAGGGTGATTCCAAAACGAGTGTAACGAGATAATGCCTTCGGTTTCGTTCGAACCCGGAACGAACTTGTATGGACTGAATGCTTTCAGAACATCGTCAGGTGGACGATGAGCATTCTAAGTGATGTGTTCTTTTCTAAAGGTAATCGTGACCTCAAGCCTCACAAACCGGGAATGGCTAAAACTGGGGAGGTGCAGCAAGGTTAGTGGGTAGCACCCAAGTAGGACAAGATTACCTCTGTCTAGATGTCCCTTTCTATTTTCGACTTAGTGTGTGCGGTTGGTCATGACAACCGTGAGGTATCTTGTGCGGGAATTATCCAGTAAGGGATGTTCCGGCCTTGTGTTGCAGGGGATTGGGAGTGATCCTCGGTACGGTGATCTAGGCCACGTACTGTGACGGGCGGTACCCCGGTAGCCCTGCCATTGATGGAATCCAAACTCCAATAAGTGCCGTACGTTTTAGTTGTGCCCAACTATGTTGGAACGTGAGATGTAAGCATTCCAGCTATTTCATATTTATTTGAAAACCCTAGACCTATTATAATACAATCGAATTTCCTATCAAATGTTTTGGTTAGCGTAAGGTAAAAACTTACCCATGTTTATTTGTGGGGAGTCTTACGTGATACCTTTTCTTTCAAAAGGTTTTGAAGTTAAACAAGTTTAACCTGTTACTCACACCAGACCCATGTCTGACCCAAGTTGTTTATTTCTGTTTTATAAACTCTTGGGTACTCAAATTTTTACGAGTAGCCAAGGGATTCAGGTTTAGCTTTGACGAGTAATCTGGAGGAGCAATGGAGCAGGAGGCTTCGGCGTTGTAGATATAGATAGTAGTTTTCCGCTGTGTTGATCTTTGTATTGATCTGTATTATGTTGAGATGTAATAACTAGACAGATGTTTATAACTGTCTAGTATGTGATGTGTAATCTGTGTAACTCTGATAGATGATGTATATGATACTATGTAATATTTATGTAATATATTATATTTCGTTTCGTTTCCGCTGTGAGTATCTGTTGTTGTTTTCTTTTCTCTTCTTCTCTTTTCTATTTCTCACCCCTTTCTTTCTTACTGTCGATGCGATTTTCCGGGAGTGGAAAGCCGGGTCGTCACAACGGTTGTGAACTTTCAGTGTGCATTTGTGTGCACTTCGTTCATTTTGATTTGAGTTAGTACCAGTTGTTTTTGGTTCATTTATATTGACCTTTGCAGTTTTGACTTACTGTAGTGGCGAGGCAGTGCACGCATGCGTGTACTGCAGCCACACAGAACTTTGATTTGATTGATCATTTTGAGGTTTGTCTAATTATCTATTTGATAATTAGATTCTGAGTTTCTAATTATTTATTTAATAATTGGATTTGGTTGTTAATTGCTGTTTAAGCAATTTTGGAGTTTTCTTATTATCTTCATCGATAATCTTTTTATTTATTTTGTTGATGATTTGAAATTGCTGATTTGTTGTTTAACACTGTTTAGTGTTATATCAGCCGTTATCCGATTCTCTTAGCGAGGAGTTGGATATACGAGATTTCTATGACTGTAGTCTATTTGATATTTGATTATTATTGCTTCTGTGCATTAATAACTGAGTTTGAATTAGACTGACCCGTGTATTATTTTCTTTTGAATTTAATACTCGGGTCAGACCCGAGTTATTTCAGGTTGTAGATACCTTGCTTTGGATTGCTGTTTGAGCTATGAAGACTTTTCATATCTTTTGGAGTAGTTGTGTCATAGTATAGGTTGATATGTATCCATGTATATTAGTCGATAATATACTTGTATATATAACTTCCAGTGTCGACAGTTGTAGTTGTATCATATGTATTGTGTCAACTGTATTGTAACTGACATCAATTATATATATATATATATATATATATATATATATATGAGACTTTTGTTATCTATGTTCCGCATTTTATAATCTGTGTTATTATTATATATATTGTCCTAAACTATTATGAACCATCGTAGTTCGATTTTTACTCGAATTGGGTATGTCGATGGGAGTAAATAAATAAGAGATGTAAAATGAAAAATATATGCCACTCCTATCGAGGTAACCAATACTAGTGTAAGGCCAACTACGGATGGCCGCTCCTATCCAGCCTTATTCTTCGTAATAACAGACAGTATTTCTTTTAATACTCTTTGTTATTGTGAGCATAGAGGTGGGGCGTTACAGTTGGTATCAGAGCTTGGGGTTTATGGACATAATATAATACATAACTTAGATGGAACATGTGTTACAACTATTTGTCGATGTTTTATTGTACTTTGAGTCAAAACTAAAGTTTTGACATTTTGATGAAATTTTTAAATATCTTTATTTAAAAATAAAAGTGAGACTGTGTTTTGTTGATTGATTAAATTGTGCTCTGTTTATCAGAGTGCGCAGCGGAAAAAGTGTGACTGTCTTCGTTGAATACAGTTGATAATCTTTTTGATTTAAAAATCAAAATATGAAATTGAAATAAATTTCAATTGTTGTTTACATAGCTATCTTTATTTTGTTCCTTTGAAAATTTCGAATCCGATTTGAGGATTCAAAGCAACTGCAGTTATGTGATTTTTGTTGAGATTTTTGTTGGTTTTTTTTATGCTAATCATATATTGATTAGATTTTGCTGTTTTGAATTATCTTCATTGAAGATACATTCGAATGATTTCTTTGTTCATTTTGTAGTACGTGCAAATTTGAGTTGCACGTTACTGCATTAATTTTACGTTGAACCGATGTTTGGTTTAAACGTATTTTGTTGCCGTTATCTTTATAACGGGATTTTTACATCGATGCTAAATTTTTGAAGCACGGTGTTTTGTGGCATTTTGATGAATGAAAATTCACTGATATTACATTTTGATGTGAATTATTTTAATGAGATTTTAACGTTTAGAAATTACTGTCGTTTTGACTTCAGTAACCGCCAAATTTTAAAATTGGATTTTTAAGCGGTTATTCCGCAATGCTGATTTTGAGATTCGTTTTTACGGTGTTTTGAGAAGTACAATTTTCTTTTCGAAATTGCTACTGATGTTGTTGCTTTAATCACGTGATTGGAAAATCGTTTTAAAATGAAAGTTGTTTTATAAATTTTTTTAACAGTTTGCGCTTTCAAAAGAATGAGGAAGCGATTTAAACGTTTCAGCAAAATCGAGGACTATGACCCCTTTCTTTTACTGATTCGCTTAACTCCGGACTTGTCCAGTTGAGAATGTGAATTATTATTTTTATAAAATAAATAAAATTGTTTTTAGGAATTTTACAGTTTGCGCTTTCAAAAGAATGAGGAAGTGATTTAAACGTTTTAGCAAAATCGAGGACCATGACCCCTTTCTTTTACTGATTCGCTTAATTCCGGACTTGTCCGTTTGAGAATGTAAAATGTATTTTTACAAAATACACAATCTTGCACTTTCAAGGAAACGATGAAGAGAATTAAACGATTTAGTAAAACACGTGGTATGGGACATGTGCGTTTGCTATTTCGGTTAATTCCGGACTCGTTAATTGAAATAATTGTTGTTTTGATGATTTTGATGCTTTTGTGTGCTTTCGAGCCACTATGATGGACCTTCGGGTCATATGTTGGACCTTCGGGTCATATGATGGACCTTCGGGTCAAATACCAGTACTAGACCTTCGGGTCACTCTACGGACCTTCGGGTCACTCTACGGACCTTCGGGTCATTTGTTGGGAGCCGAAATTATGTTGAGTACTTGGTAGGCTTCGGCCATTTGTTGATGCACGTGCGGCGAACTAAAAACTCGCCATCTGATGGGATCGATCCAACCTTTTATGTTGATTTTCTAGTCTTCTTAATTGATTTCTAGATATTTGTTGTTTCTAATTATCTGCAGGTAATTAGATATCTGATGTTATGAGATTTAATTATCGTATCGATAATTAAATATTTGAGATTTCTGTTGTTTTTGATAATTAGATATTTGATGTTTTCTGATTATCATTTTTGATAATTAGATATTTGTTGATTTGAGATTTCTGATTATCGTTTGAGATAATTAGATATTTGTTGATTTGAGATTTCTGATTATCGTTTGAGATAATTAGATATTTGTTGATTTGAGATTTCTGATTATCGTTTTTGATAATTAGATATTTGATGTTTTCTGATTATCGTTTTTGATAATTAGATATTTGTTGATTTGAGATTTCTGATTATCGTTTGAGATAATTAGATATTTGTTGATTTGTTTTCTGATTATCGTTTTTGATAATTAGATATTTGTTGATTTGAGATTTTTGATTATCGTTTGAGATAATTAGATATTTGTTGATTTGAGATTTCTGATTATCGTTTTGATAATTAGATATTTGATGTTTTCTGATTATTGTTTTTGATAATTAGATATTTGTTGATTTGAGATTTCTGATTATCGTTTGAGATAATTAGATATTTGTTAATTTGTTTTCTGATTATCGTTTTTGATAATTATATATTTGTTGATTTGAGATTTCTGATTATCGTTTGAGATAATTAGATATTTGTTGATTTGTTTTCTGATTATCGTTTTTGATAATTAGATATTTGTTGATTTGAGATTTCTAATTATCGTTTGAGATAATTAGATATTTGTTGATTTGAGATTTCTGATTATCGTTTTTGATAATTAGATATTTGTTGATTTGAGATTTCTGATTAACGTTTGAGATAATTAGATATTTGTTGATTTGAGATTTCTTATTATCGTTTTTGATAATTAGATATTTGATGTTTTCTGATTACCGTTTTTGATAATTAGATATTTGTTGATTTGAGAGTTCTGATTATCCTTTTTGTTAATTAGATAATTGTGTTTTCTGATTATCGTTTTGATGATTGGATATTTTCTAGTTTTGATGATTTTGAGATTTTCTAGTCTCTAATTGATTCTAGAGTGTGCTGGTTTTATTGAATTGCTGTTTCCTATCTATCTCTGTTGATAGTTAGAGTTTGCTGATTATGAAGTTCGTGTTTTCTAGTTATTTGTTGGATAACTAGATATTTGCGGTTTTGCGATTTGTGATTCGTGTTCTCTAATTATCCTTGTTGATAATTAGATTTTTGCTGTTTTCTAATTATCGTATTGATAATTAGATATTGCTATTTGTGATTTCTGTATTCTAATTATCTAATTGATAATTGAATATTGCCGATGATTGCGTTTATTCAGTTTTGTTGTTTTCTGATTATCTATTTGATAGTTAGATTTTGTTGAGAATTTGTGAAATTCTTTTATGGAATTAAAAGATTTCTTTGGCGTTTGTATTCCCGACTTCTTCTTTTCTAGCTTAACCAGTTTATGTTAGAAAAATAATTGTTATTGACGACTTTGATTATGAAAATTGCGGGGACGCAATTTTTATAAGGTGGGGAGTCTGTAACAACCCGAGATTTAGCTTCAATTTATAATCGTGATTTAACGATTAAAGTGATGATAAATTGCTATAAGAATTTTAATCGAATTGAAATTCTTTTTAAATTTATAAAATTTTTATGCGGGCTTTAAAGAAAAATTATCGTGGCCCATATTGGTTGTTTGCCGTGATAACCACCTAGGGCAGACCCGTTCCCAATTCTCTTTCTCATTGCAAACCGTAGAGTAAAACAGATCGAACGAATGAAGAAATGGCGGCCACAATATTTTCGTGAGATCGAAGTGGGGCTTCGTGTTAACTGGGTCGCCTCTTCATCCTGATTGCTTTGATGTTTGAGGCTACCCCAGTTCTCGATCGAGTTCAAGCTTTGGCTTCGCTCGATTGTAGGTGTGCTCGGCTTCTTCTAAATTCATCGACAAGGTGAGTATTATACTCACATCTAATTCAAAGCTACTGTTTTTATTCGATTCCAATTTGCTAATTTCGTGTTTGACTGAGGGTTGCTTGACTTCGTCTCGATCATTTGACTTTGTTACGATGTTGATGATTTTATTTGACTTGGTCAGATTCTTGTTGTTTTCGGCATTAAAGTGAATTCTGTTTTCTGCTTCAAGTCGTTTATTACTTGACTTTGGCTTGTGATAATGTTGTCTTCGACTTTGATTATTCACTGTCCAGTACTATGCTCGGCAGTCGATTTTGTTCGTTGTGATTCTTCCTTGACTTCGGCATTAACTTGAATTTTATTTTCCTCTGTGACTTCAGCATTGCCACTGCTAGTTTGAAATCCCCTCTGTCTTTGTTCGAAACTGTTATGACTTAAATTACTTTAAAAAAACTGTCTGGGTATATGTATACATGTGTGACCTGTTTGCAATTTTGTTTCATTTGTTATTTGATGTTGAGACCTTCACTTGTATTAAGTTGCCTCCGAGTCATTGAGTTACATTTGTGGTCTGCACTTTTTATGTTCATGTTGTAGGTTGTAGCCTTGAGTCTTGTGATCTTCATTGCATATTGAACCAAACCCTGTTGTCTGCATTGCTTGATTCGAAGTCTGGCATTTGTAGTCTTCACTTCCATACTTCTATGTTGACTTCAGATTTGTTGCTAGACCTATCCACTTTGTTTCACTACATGTTCTAATATGCCTTTGTACATGACTGTATACCTGTCTCTTCCCCTTACAGTCTATTTCACTGGTGCACTATTGCTTGTTTTAGATTGTTGCACTTGCCTTGCGCATATGTATACTGCTGCAACTTTGTACATGCTTCGATTTGGGCTTGCTATTGTTTTGAACTGCGATTTGACTTTGTCATTTTCTCTGTTGGCTTCGGCATGACCATGTTTCGGAGTTTGGTTGAAATCTGCAGGCAGGACTTTGTGGAAACATTTTTAGATGAGAATTTATTTTGATTGTGCAATTGCTTTAAGTTGACTTCGACATTTAACAGTTGCTTTGAATTCTCTGTTAACTTTGGAAACTACTACATCTGACTCTGTTCCAGTTCGTATGTATGTATTTCGACTTGGCTTATTTTTGTTGCATTTGGACTGGTTGTTCACTGGTCTGCGAGACATGATTGCATTTGTGGTTGCACTTCAGTTTCTTGTATATGATCTGGAGTATTTTGTGGATTCTGTATTCAGTTTTGTGGTGCACATATGTACTCGATTTGAGGCTTGCTGCACCATTGGTTTCATGATGTATCCTTGCATTTGTTTTCAATTACTTCGAGAACAGTCTTAGTTGCAAGTGTAATTGCAGTTTTGCTTTTGTTTGGTTTGAGGCTGCACATCTTTGAAGTGTGTAGCCTTGAATTGTTTGTGAATTTGTTGACTTGTGGTTGACTGATGCATTTTATTTCCCTATGCACTGAGTCAATTCTCATGTGCACTGATGCATTCATTTTCGTTTGCACTGTGATGGATCATCTCGGCTGTGACTTGGTCTTTGATGATTTCATTTGCATTGCGTTGTTTGGCCTGGCCATTCTTTGTTTCAGATCTGTGCATATCTTCTTTTTTGCTTGGAGTCTCTGTTCGACCATATTGATAGTATTTGGTCTGGACATTGTTGTATTGTGACTTGTATATTGATTTGTACATTGAGTTGAATCCAGTCTCAAAGACTCGGGTTTGATCTTGTACACAGTTGTGAACTTTCAATGTGCATTTGTGTGCACTTCGTTCATTTTGATTTGAGTTAGTACCAGTTGTTTTTGGTTCATTTATATTGACCTTTGCAGTTTTGACTTACTGTAGTGGCGAGGCAGTGCACGCGTGCGTGTACTGCAGCCACACAGAACTTTGATTTGATTGATCATTTTGAGATTTGTCTAATTATCTATTTGATAATTAGATTCTGAGTTTCTAATTATTTATTTAATAATTGGATTTGGTTGTTAATTGCTGTTTAAGCAATTCTGGAGTTTTCTTATTATCTTCATCGATAATCTTTTTATTTATTTTGTTGATGATTTGGAATTGCTGATTTGTTGTTTAACACTGTTTAGTGTTATATCAGCCGTTATCCGATTCTCTTAGCGAGGAGTTGGACATACGAGATTTCTGTGACTGTAGTCTATTTGATATTTGATTATTATTGCTTCTGTGCATTAATAGCTGAGTTTGAATTAGACCGACCCGTGTATTATTTTCTTTTGAATTTAATACTCGGGTCAGACCCGAGTTATTTCAGGTTGTAGATACCTTGCTTTGGATTGCTGTTTGAGCTAAGAAGACTTTTCATATCTTTTGGAGTAGTCGTGTCATAGTATAGGTTGATATGTATCCATGTATATTAGTCGATAATGTACTTGTATATATAACTTTCAGAGTCGACAGTTGTAGTTGTATCATATGTATTGTATCAACTGTATTGTAACTAACATCAGTTATATATATATATATATGAGACTTTTGTTATCTGTGTTCCGCATTTTATAATCTGTGTTATTATTATATATATTGTCCTAAACTATTATGAACCATCGTAGTTCGATTTATACTGGAATTGGGTATGTCGATGGGAGTAAATAAATAAGAGATGTAAAATGAAAAATATATACCACTCCTATCGAGGTAACCAATACTAGTGTAAGGCCAACTACGGATGGCCGCTCTTATCCAGCCTTATTCTTCGTAATAACATACAGTATTTCTTTTAATACTCTTTGTTATTGTGAGCATAGAGGTGGGGCGTTACAGTTGGTATGAGAGCTTGGGGTTTATGGACATAATATAAAACATAACTTAGATGGAACATGTGTTACAACTATTTGTCGATGTTTTATTGTGCTTTGAGTCAAAACTAAAGTTTTGAAATTTTGATGAAATTTTTAAATATCTTTATTTAAAAATAAAAGTGAGACTGTGTTTTGTTGATTGATTAAATTGTGTTCTGTTTATCAGAGTGCGCAGCGGAAACAGTGAGACTGTCTTCGCTGAATACAGCTGATAATCCTTTTGATTTAAAAATCAAAATATGAAATTGAAATAAATTTCAATTGTTGTTTACATAGCTGTATTTATTTTGTTTCTTTGAAAATTTCGAATCCGATTTGAGGATTCGAAGCGACTGCAGTTATGTGATTTTTGTTGAGATTTTTGCTGGTTTTCTTTTATGCTAATCATATATTGATTAGATTTTGCTGTTTGGAATTATCTTCATTGAAGATACATTCGAATGATTTCTTTGTTCATTTTGTAGTACGTGCAAATTTGAGTAGCACGTTACTGCATTAATTTTACGTTGAACCGATGTTTGGTTTAAACGTATTTTGTTGCCGTTATCTTTATAACGGGATTTTTACATTGATGCTATATTTTTGAAGCACGGTGTTTTGTGGCATTTTGATGAATGAAAATTCACTGATATTACATTTTGATGTGAATTATTTTGATGAGATTTTGACGTTTAGAAATTACTATCATTTTGACTTTAGTAACCGCCAAATTTTAAAAGTGGATTTTCAAGCGGTTATTCCGCAATGCTGATTTTGAGATCTATTTTTACGGTGTTTTGAGAAGTACAATTTTCTTTTCGAAATTGCTACTGATGTTGTTGCTTTAATCACGTGATTGGAAAATCGTTTTAAAATGAAAGTTGTTTTATAAATTTTTTTAACAGTTTGCGCTTTCAAAAGAATGAGGAAGCGATTTAAACGTTTCAGCAAAATTGAGGACTATGACCCCTTTCTTTTACTGATTCGCTTAACTCCGGACTTGTCCAGTTGAGAATGTGAATTGTTATTTTTATAAAATAAATAAAATTATTTTCAGGAATTTTACAGTTTGCACTTTCAAAAGAATGAGGAAGCGATTTAAACGTTTCAGCAAAATCGAGGACTATGACCCCTTTCTTTTACTGATTCGCTTAATTCCGGACTTGTCCGTTTGAGAATGTAAAATGTATTTTTACAAAATACACAATTTTGCACTTTCAAGGAAACGATGAAGATAATCAAAGGATTTAGTAAAACACGTGGTATGGGACATGTGCGTTTGCTATTTCGGTTAATTTCGGACTCGTTAATTGAAATATTTGCTGTTTTGATAATTTTGATGCTTTTGTGTGCTTTCGAGCCACTATGATGGACCTTCGGGTCATATGTTGGACCGTCAGGTTATATGATGGACCTTCGGGTCAAATACCAGTACTAGACCTTCGGGTCACTCTACGGACCTTCGGGTCATTTGTTGGGCGCCAAAATTATGTTGAGTACTTGGTAGGCTTCAGCCATTTGTTGATGCACGTGCGGCGAACTAAAAAACTCGCCATCTGATGGGATCGATCCAACCTTTTATGTTGATTTTCTAGTCTTCTTAATTGATTTCTAGATATTTGTTGTTTCTAATTATCTGCAGGTAATTAGATATCTGATGTTATGAGATTTAATTATCGTATCGATAATTAAATATTTGAGATTTCTGATTATCGTTTTTGATAATTAGATATTTGATGTTTTCTGATTATCGTTTTTGATAATTAGATATTTGTTGATTTGAGATTTCTGATTATCGTTTGAGATAATTAGATATTTGTTGATTTGAGATTTCTGATTATCGTTTGAGATAATTAGATATTTGTTGATTTGAGATTTCTGATTATCGTTTTTGATAATTAGATATTTGATGTTTTCTGATTATCGTTTTTGATAATTAGATATTTGTTGATTTGAGATTTCTGATTATCGTTTGAGATAATTAGATATTTGTTGATTTGTTTTCTGATTATCGTTTTTGATAATTAGATATTTGTTGATTTGAGATTTCTGATTATCGTTTGAGATAATTAGATATTTGTTGATTTGAGATTTCTGATTATCGTTTTTGATAATTAGATATTTGATGTTTTCTGATTATCGTTTTTGATAATTAGATTTTTGTTGATTTGAGATTTCTGATTATCGCTTGAGATAATTAGATATTTGTTGATTTGTTTTCTGATTATCGTTTTTGATAATTAGATATTTGTTGATTTGAAATTTCTGATTATCGTTTGAGATAATTAGATATTTGTTGATTTGAGATTTCTGATTATCGTTTTTGATAATTAGATATTTGTTGATTTGAGATTTCTGATTATCGTTTGAGATAATTAGATATTTGTTGATTTGAGATTTCTGATTATCGTTTTTGATAATTAGATATTTGTTGATTTGAGATTTCTGATTATTGTTTGAGATAATTAGATATTTGTTGATTTGAGATTTCTGATTATCGTTTTTGATAATTAGATATTTGATGTTTTCTGATTACCGTTTTTGATAATTAGATATTTGTTGATTTGAGAGTTCTGATTATCGTTTTTGTTAATTAGATAATTGTGTTTTCTGATTATCGTTTTGATGATTGGATATTTGCTAGTTTTGATTATTTTGAGATTTTCTAGTCTCTAATTGATTCTAGAGTGTGCTGGTTTTATTGAATTGTTGTTTCCTATCTATCTCTGTTGATAGGTAGAGTTTGCTGATTATGAAGTTCGTGTTTTCTAGTTATTTGTTGGATAACTAGATATTTGTGGTTTTGCGATTTGTGATTCGTGTTTTCTAATTATCCTTGTTGATAATTAGATTTTTTTTGTTTTCTAATTATCGTATTGATAATTAGATATTGCTGTTTGTGATTTCTGTATTCTAATTTTCTAATTGATAATTGAATATTGCCGATGATTGCGTTTATTCAGTTTTGTTGTTTTCTGATTATCTATTTGATAGTTAGATTTTGTTGAGAATTTGTGAAATTCTTTTATGGAATTAAAAGATTTCTTTGGCGTTTGTATTCCCGACTTCTACTTTTCTAGCTTAACCATTTTATGTTAGAACAATAATTGTTATTGACGACTTTGATTATGAAAATTGCGGGGACGCAATTTTTATAAGGTGGGGAGTCTGTAACAACCCAGGATTTAGCTTCAATTTATAATTGTCATTTAACGATTAAAGTGATGATAAATTGCTATAGGAATTTTAATCGAATTGAAATTATTTTATTAAAATATGAACTACCATATATGTTATGTTGTCTACTATATTGATAATCGGTTATGTAATTAGTACCACCGAGCGAGCATCGAATCTGAACTAAGATCAATAAATGGTAGTATAGGGCGTTCTGAAATATTTACGAAATAGTAGAGAATTGTTTAAAGAAAAAGTGAACTCCTTAAGAATGAATATTTCGACTCAAACTTCATAGGTGATATCGAGTATAGTATGTCAATCCTAATTTCATAATCAATCTTAGTTAATAAGCTTTAAGTTGGAAATGTTCCAAATAAAAGACGGCGGATAATTCAACCAATAGGCTTTGTAGATCACCTAGAATAAACACAACAATAAGATATATATATATATATGCATAAAGTAATAACTGAGCCAGGGGTGATTCCAACTGTTGAGATTCTCATAACTTTTTTACATGATAATAACATTGCTGTATTCGCGAATGAACCTAGAGCTCACTAGAAGTCTTGAAACAAACTCCAATATGTTCCACATGATAAAAACAGTTTATTAGCATCGAAGAGATTTGATTGATATAGTAGATAATTAAATATAATATAGCGTACCCATTCACTAAAGGACTAACTCGATCAGCTTTGAAAAATTGATCGACATGATGGGAATAAGATTCTATAATTGAAGCCCAAGTGCAAGTGGGAAACTGAGAGAGTTAGGAGTATGCACTGAGGGAAATTATGTAATTTGTTAAATATATTAACTCTATAACCAATCTTGTTAATAATAAATAAATTTGATTTCTTTTGTATACTTTATTATACAATGATATAATTAATTAAGTAACTAATTAAAAGAATATTAAATAGAAAATCCTTAAATGATATGTAATGTGATAATAATTAAAAGGAGTTGCAATCATGAAAAAATTATCATAATATAAATAACATATTGTTCTAAATAATCGTAGCCAAGAAGTTTTGAGAAATGATATCAGTAACAACCCACCATTCTGCATAATCCGAGTTGACAATAAACCACATATGTCCAACCAAAATCGAACGGAAAGATGGATAGTTATGGGTGAGAAAGAGAAAAGAAGAAGAGAAGAGAAGAAGAAGAGAAAGAAACTAAAAACAACACAGAATCTCACAATTGTTGCGGAATAATATATAATATAATATCAATGATCTTTATAAAAGAGAAACTGTTATATACATACATCCATCAGAGTACAATAACAGAGAACAATTATCAGCTCGGTCAGTTATAACAACCTGTCCTCACAAATGCTGATGATTTCAACAAAGCAGTGGAAAATAAACATATACGTGAATACGACTTGAAGACCTCCAACTCCTCTTCTAAGCTCCAATGCATCCAAATCAATCTGCAAATATGCTCGGTCTAACCTAAGAATTATAATAGAATAACACCCAAGTCAGTCTAAAAAACCGGCATGAGGAAACATACCCAATTGGACTTTAAAGTTATATAAAACCTTTGAAAATCAAAAGTATCTCGTAAGACCACATCGCATATAAACATGAATAAGTTTTTACTTTACGATAATCAAAATATTTCTATGAAATTCTCTGATATTATAATAGCGTCAAAGATATAAATACTTATTAATCTTAGCCGAAATTGTTATAATGATTAAATTCCAGCATAATAGGTATACAACTAAAACCGTAAAGGCTCGTATTGGAGAATGGATCCCATACAATGACTGAGCTACTGTGGTACCACCGTTAAGGTGCATTTCTAGATAAAATAAAATTGAGGACCTCACCTAGATCCCTTGCCAACATAGAACCGGCCTACCCTAATATTAATAAGTCCCGAAGCATACAAATGAGAGATAATATCTACTCTAGATAGGGATGATCATACCCTACTTGGGAACGACCCACTTAGCCCTGCTGCATCTCCCTTATTTTAGTCATTCTCGGTTGATGAGGCTACGTTTTACCTTTTTATATAGCACTTATTACTTGGAATGTTAACATTGCCTTCCATGCATCAATGCAGTACCTATCCATACAAGTTCGTTTAGGGACCGAACTAAACATTTGTGTAAAGATCCTGATGTCGGCCTTCGAAAATCGGCACCCGTACTTCACTTGTACTCAAAATGCCGTAGATTCAAACGCCGAATCTGGTTCTCCGGAGCTTATAACATAGTTAAGTAAATAACACAGCGGAAGAAAAAGAATAATACATTGATATACAATATCTGATACAACAGAGGGATACAATGAATATCAATATACATCGGAGATATGGTACAACAAATAGCAGCGGAAAAAGAAAACGATAACATCAGCAGCGGATAATCTTCATCTTCAAAGCACCAATCCAGAAATAGCTCGAACTCCCAAGAACGAGGCACAAAGATAAGCAAGTGCAGTCCATATCCAAAGACTGAACTAGCTCCAGATAATCTACTAAATCTGAATATCTGAAAAACCCAACTCTAGACTGCTCGTGTAGAAAAATTTTGAGCATCCAGAGTTTAGGAAAGAAACAATAAACTCCAGATCAGTCATGGGACTGGTGTGAGCAACAAAAACAGTTTATCTTTAAAAACAAATAGCAGAGAATTTTAAAGTCAATTCGCAATGCTTTTGGAAAATGAAACTACCATAAGGCCTCCTGCCACACACACAATGCAAACGCAGAATCGGAGGAGATTTCTCCTTATGATAGTCAAAGATGCTTACTACGCAAAATCAAATCATTTGATATTATTACTAGTGCATAGTGTAGAAAACATTTCGAAAGTAGAATATAAATCTTAGCCAGCATAGACATTTCGAACTATGCCTACTATAGCTACCATCCACACAGTGGGGCGCCACCATAAGTAGATGGCAGGTTCTACAACTAAAACCGTACAAGTCATGTATTGTTTATTTGGATTTCCAACAAATGGTTAGGCTAAGGAACTTCCTATGCCACGAAGGAACGCCTCTGGAATGACATCCCGAGAACCTAACCGGATCTCTGCCAACACAAGGCCGGGTTACCCCTAACTGGGTAACTACTGACACGAATATGTCATCCCCCGATCGTAACCGATCTTCCCGAGGATCCTCGATTCCAACAACCACATAAGAATAATAATGCAGCAACAACATATGTTAAGTATCTGGGCTCCATACCATGATACCACCTCTATCCAGAAGGAATGACATACACTAAAGGGGCGCTACCCCCTAATAACCTTGCCGCATCTTTCCTGTTTTGACCATTTCCGGGTTGTGAGGTTCGACGAAGTCTCGTCCACAAAGCTACGCTTTGTCACAAAGCCATGCTTCGGGTCAAACAAATGATCAAAGTAATGATCACAAAGATAAATGATCAAACAAATGATCATATCACAAATGATCAAACAATGATCATTTCACAGCAACACTCAGCATGTCACATTACCAAATTGGGAGTATATCGCTGATAAATTTCAACTACATAACCTCTGAGCTCGTACGCCTCAGAGAAGGGTGTTAAGCTAAGAGAATAAATTCTCCGCCACCAAACAGAGATGTATTTGAAAGAAATCGGCTTTATATCTCAAAGTGTAATGTCAGACATGTAACCATAAAAATCTGCGACTTAATTGAATTCCTCATGAAATCCATAATTGTGTGTGTATGGTGTGGTCCAGGGGTTTAACACAATAGTGCAGCATCGTCAATCATCACAGATTCAATCATATCAATATCAATAAGCGGTCTGATCTAAAACACTTATCCATACGCACAGATCCTCAGATAAATATGTCACAGATAAAACGAATAGATAAATAAATTACACATAGCCCAATTCACAGAACATAATATGACAATCCAGAGATAACAATCAATTCAGGGCATTTCATACCAACATTTATATGCAATCCAATCAATTAAAAATATGATTTATTAATGGTTCAAAACTTAATTAATTCAATTTAATTTCTAATTAATCATATTACTTAAATTATCAAATAAATCTCAAGTTAATGATCCTCATTAACTATTCATAATTATTTAATTACTATTCTTAAGTAATTAAACTCAATTTAATTATTGTTAATTACCATTTAATTAACCTTTAAAATCATATAATTTAATCACTAATCATTTAATTAATTAAGTTCTAAACTGTAACTTAATAAATCTTAATTACTTGATTTAAATAACCCTAATCATTTGTTAAGTGTTTACTTAATTCGACCGTTGGTAATAAAGCTTGATTTGAAACTTAATTAATATACCTTTGAAACTTATTAATTTTATTTCCAATATAATTTCGACTAAATTTCATTTTCTAAAATTACAGAAGCATTTTCTTTTGTTTAAAAAAAATCTGGATATGGTTTCCATTCTAAATTTCAAAGACAGGTTGACAACACCCAAAGACCTGAGCCCAAAATTAAAATACTCGTGTAAAACTTCAGTTGCTTCGAGCCAAATAGGGTTTTTCACGTGTTCGAACTCGAGCTCCCTCTTCCTTCCCCAACTCCACAAATTCTTCTTCTTCTCCTAACACCCCAAAACATCAGACACACGTTTGCACGTATACGTGCACAAACGATCGAAATGTCTCCGACCATCGCCGAGTTTGCCATCGAGTCGACTACGATCCCAACCACAACTCCGACCTCCCAAATCATCAAAAACCCTCTTGAATCAAAATGGAGCTTCCATCCTCAACCTGGAACTTCATCACCGAAGTCACCCAAACCTGAAACGTTGCCGTTCGCCCAACCTCGACCACCAGAAAATTCAAAACATCGGCCACGAACTCGTCACCTTCCATACTATCATCCCACAAACCCATGTGCAACTCGATGCACGCGCGAAACCTCAGCGACCCCTTTTCCAACCTCGTCCAAAATTAGGGTTTAAAACTTAACCACCCTTTCGCCGACGCCATGGTCACCATGCACCCCTTCCATCATTTTTCTCGACTTCCATGCTCGCTCACCTAGCCTCGGCCCAAACCCCGACCACGGCAGAGCCTCTGACCACCTGGAATTGGTCGAAATCCATATTCCGATTAACTAGAAACCGCTCTATGAATACATATCTAAAAATCATCGTACTTATTTTAAAAATCCTATTTTTAGTTGTTTATCCAAGTTATGAAATCAAACCAATAAATTAAAATACTCGAAATAATTCGTATGATTTATTTCTACTGTAAATTTTAGTTACAGGGTCAAGTTCTTTCACTTTCAAGCAAGAATTTTTTTTTAGACTATGGTTTAAGTTTAAACAACTGCTTTGGTTCAAAAATATCAAGTTTAAAAGGTTCTATATGAAGATGTATTAATTTTCTTTAGATTTCTTTGCTCAGAACTTTAAATATTAAAGAACATCCCATACTAATTTGTTTCCAGAGAACATCTTAGAAACATACATTTGCATCATACAGCAAAGCCAAAGTTTATAAACTAATTACCAAACTTTAAAAAAAGAAACTGTAAGTTTACTCACTTAGTAGGAAAGAATAGAGTTTGCTCACCTGGATGGGTTTGATGAAGAAAGATAGAGAACATGAACAGAGGAATGAGCAGACTTTGAAAATGAATATGGAATGCTTTTTTTAATGGTTATTAAGTTGAATTAGATCTGATCTTTGCATTTGCTTTGCTTTCCAGACTGAAGACTTTGCCTTGTTTCCAGATTTTAAATCTTTTGCATTCCATCTTCATTTGAAATTTCCAGGTTGAATTTTGTTTTAGTTTTCAAAATGATATTTTCCTTATATTTTTCTCAGCTCGAACTGAAATGAAGTGGGAAGTTGATATAGAGGAAGAGTTGTACAGGTTAATGTATTTTATTTGTACAAGTTGATTATATTATTTGGTAAAATAGGCATGGTTGAAGTTGAAAGCATTAATGAGAAGTTTATATACATGTGTAGCATTTATTATCTTGTACAAATTCACTTTTTTTTCTTTGCTTTCGGCTGAGAAAGTATGGAGATAATCTTTTGATGTGGCTTCTCTTGCAATCTTTTATACTTATCCATATTTTTGTTTCCTTTCTTGTGTTTTATACTTTGTTCTTGTTTTATTTTACTCAGCTGATATGATCAATATTTTTAGTGGCTGATGAGATATGATGTTGTATGTACTAAAGTTATAGGCTGCATGTATTAGAGGTATGGCAGATTCTATTATCTTCTTTTATTCTTTATAAGTACATAACAACCTTGTTCATTTATTTTCTTGCTTGCCTTATAAGCTACAACCTACATGCTTTTGTTTTATATTTGTTTTATACACTTTCATATTAACTCTTTACTTGTTTATGCATATATTTACTTTGTTTGTTTGACTATGTATTGTTATGTTTTGTATGTATTTTGTCTCCATACTTATTACTTTATAAATTTCTATTCTATATAACTATAAACTTGTTTGAAATATTTGCTCAACATATTCATTTTGTTGTCTCGTTTCATTTGCTTGTTTTATATTTTGTAATTTATCTTCTATGTTTTATTTCAATTCCTAACTCCATTATTTATTTCTAAATTTAATACAAATTGTTTTTACATAAATTTGGTAATATAAGTGAATCTCTAGATTAAGTTTATGCTATTAAATTTTATCCAACGTTTTTATTTATACTTTATATCCTATATAATTTGTATCTTTATTTTCAAACCATTTATTTACGATTTTAAATTCAAGTCAAATATATATCTATATATTTATTATTTTCAAATTCACTCATATATGCCCAAATACATATATACACACATATATACAATATTTACAATATTTTTAAATTTAAATGATTTATACCAAATTTATCTGGTTCGGGGAAACTCGCTACCATTGATGATAAATTTTACAATTTTTATTCAAAAATTTATTTTATTATCAAATTAAATTAAATTAAAATCTGGGGTCGTTACAATTTGACTGCTCCATCTTTAATTCCATCATCTTCAAGATGTCTTCACTTCCTAATGCTTGAGTTGGGTCAAAGTGGTTTTCGGATAACCTATCCAATCCCGGTCTCTTCGAAACAACATTCGATAGCTTCCGGTAAACTCAACCACGGTTCTTTAGGAAATAAACATTCAAAGATAAGAGTGGATATCACCTCCTAACCGTTAGTGGATAGATTTCCTTATCATTGTCCTAGAAGAATAAAACAAGATTTATACGCACAGTACATCATCATTGGAGATGAATATGCCATATAACTTACGTGTTTCTCCTAGATATTTCCAAAGTTACGTTTTGGGTCTAATTTTGACAGTCGGTTATTTAACTATCAAATAACAAACATTCAATCAGGGATTTAATTCCATAGGAAACACCAACATTAGTTAAGCATATAAGCAATCACTAGCCTCTTTTAATAAATCTTTTCATTTATTAATTCAATTCTATAAATATTGTAGCAAAATTCCTTTTTACAAATATATATATATATATATATATATATCCATAATTCCTTTAAATTCTTGGAAAAATATTCATATACTTCCCTCAACAACATAAGTATATTCACCAAACACTGAGGAAGATTTCCTTTTTATATAATTCTAAATCATTCATAAACACCGTTATAAATTTCTAAAACTGTTTATAAACTATTTTATAACTCTGAGGAACCATTTATAAAACTCCTATATACATCCAAAAAATCATTTATGACCCCTTTATAAGTCCATAAAACCTTTTATAAATCCATAAACCTATTCCTAAAATTCTTTTAAAATATCTAACCATTTATAAAGCTCTTTTTCCCTTTAACTAATCTCCCTTTACGTTTTCCAAATCATATTATAAGATTCCTCTTATAAAAACCACATCTGTTTATAAACTCTATTTGTAAATCTCAAAAACAATTATAAGTAATTTCAAATCATTTACTTTACAACATAATTATATGATAACAAACATTATAAATAATAATAATAATTTTCAAAACAATTTAAAAATAATAATTAATAATTTTAAAACATTCTAAATAAAACAATAATAATTTATCTTTAATGTTATTATAAATAATAATAATTAATTTCCAAAACTTTATTGATGAATAATTATATTTAATTTCAAACCATATTAATAATTTAAACAATTAACCTTTCAAAATATTAAAATATTTATAACAACTTTAAAACAATGTAAATATAAATAACAACTTTTAAAACATAAATATATTTTTTGACAAAAATCCATACTTAAATCTCATCATAATCATTTCCTTATTTATAAACTGTATTTATAAACCTCTTTCTATTTTATAAAACTTCCTTTTTATCAAATCCTTTTATTTATAAAGCCCCATTTATAACTCTATCTTCTTATAATTCTCACTTTCAACTTTCAAAATAGAACTAACTATTTTTCTAAAACAACATTCCACATATTATTTTAAATCCACAATTTGTGATTTCCTTTCCAATTTATCCAACAATAAAGTTTTCCTTTATTTATAACCACCGTTTATAAATTTATCCTTTTATTAATAATACGATTTTTAAAATCTTCACTTTGTTTCGTAAAATATCACCTTTATACATTTTCCCATTTATAAACTTCCACATTTATAAATGAATCTTGATATATGTATACACACACATCACTTTATATAAAACGGTTAATGAATAATTTTACTAAATTATTTCTATCATCTTTAAAAACCAAATTCTTTTATTATAAAAGATGGACTTCTTTTAAGATTTTTTTTAAAAATCTTTACCCACACTTCAAAAACCTCTATCTAAAATATTTTAAAAACCATTAATTTAAAATCTCTAAAAACAAAACTTTTATTTACTTTAAATAAATTTTATCTTTAAATAATTCAAAGATAATTATAAACACATATTATTTCAAAAATCATTTTGAAATCCCTTTTTAAATCAAATTATTAACTTTTATAGTATTTTAAAATACCAAAAATAAGGCCCTGTGCTAATAAGGCACTAAATAAGCAAAATCATATCCAGTCATCAAATATGGCATCCAACAAGTCATATATCACTATATATATATGAAAAGTAAAATCAACAGTGTGAGGAATCCTGTTGGATCCCTCCAACCTGTCCCACTACGTCACATACAGTATATAATAATACAATATAAAAATCAACTACTTCAAGGCGGGATTGTATACAAAGGGTCATCCACTCTTACACGGGAACGTAATAGGGTCTCATCCGCTCCAAGGGTGGGAATATATCCAAACCAATAATATAAAATAGTAAATCATCCAAACATTCAATTAACTATAAAATAGTACTTGTTAGCCAAAAAGGTGAGATTAACTCACATTGATTCTAGTAGTCGCCTAAGCGTTCCGTTTTGAATTAAAATTGAACGGGTGTTCAATTTTAACCTAAATTTCTACGATCTCCAAATCTAACCAATCTAACTCCATAGTGTAGTATTCGTTGAAATGATCGCAATGCAACTTGTCGCATTCGATTCAGACCTCGTATGGAAAAGTTATGAATTTAAAAACAATCTAAATAATTAAACTAAAATTAACTTATAATCAATGAAACTTTAAACTTAATTACCCCTCTCTCTTCCTTGTTCAAAATCGCGATTCCAGGCTACGTTCTTTCTCTTTTTTTCCAACGTCGATTGCGATATCCACCAATGTTCACCCTCGACGATTCCGTGGGCCCCTGCGCCTGCCGCCGCCGCACCTCTCCATTGCCGCCTCACCGCCGTTCATGCCAATATGACCCAAAACATCACGCCGTTTGTGGTGTACTACCGCTGCCATCGTCGTCGTCCGTTCGACGATCCATGACCATGGATGAGTTCGTGGTGACGAGCTCTCCAACTTTCATGTAGAAGTCAAAGCCTAAAAGTCTGTGGATCGGTAGGGGGAATTATGGCCGTTGGATGGTGGAGCTTTTAATGGCGGTTGGAGACTAGGGTTATTAGTTTTGCAAAAATGAAAATGTTTAGGTCCTTATATAGAAAATTTCAAAACACTATTCACACGTTAAATTTTCGAACTCCAAATCAGGTGAGTCGCTTGACATTTTATATGTTATACCCCTATTTCGAACAAAATGGAATAAATACCGGAACCCAATTCCATCGTACACAGAAGTTAGCTTTTCAAAATCAAATTTAATTTAAATTCCTTTGATTAATTTCTACGCGTTTCAAGTTTGCATGACCAAACAATACGTCCGATCGTCACGAAATTCGACGGCATACTATAATTCACTATTACGGATGAAACTAGTTCCGTCCAAATCTTAGACAGTGTCCTGGAAGGCTATTTTCACTCGCTAATTAAAATGAATTATTATATAAACTAGTTTACTCACTTTTAATTCAAAATTAAAAGTATACTATCTTCATTTCTATCAAAATAGAATTTAATTAACTTTCAAAATCATTTTCATTCATTTCAACTTCAAGATTCAATTATTTTAAATATTCCCAAATATTTAAATTCAACAATTTAATTATCAAATAAATTGCTATATTTGAAATCCAAGTTATTTAACTTATAAAATTAACCTTTCAATATTAAAAATCAATTAAATATTCCAAATTCGAATGACTAAATGTAACAACCCGTAATTTCACTTCTTTGATTAGTGAATATTTAATTAATTTTAAAAATTGAATATATGGATTTTATAATGAAAATATACTCATTTAAATAAATTAATAATGATGATAAAATCGTTTTCAAAATTTGTTTACCTAATTAAGTAGTTCATAGAAAAATAGAAAATATGATCGAAGAACGTTTTTCGAAATTTCGACATTTCGACACCGGAATGTTGTCGGGAACGTTTATTCTCTTTGTGCACCATATACACATATATATAAGAGTTAATTAACTAAATAATAATACGCTTAGAAATAAATTATCTTATGTTAATTTGGATTAGTAAGTTATGTGACAAGACATAGTTTTAAAAATAATAAACATTTTATAAATATATATATATATATATATATATATATATATATTAAGTATTGTCATATCTTAGATTTTGCAGTCATTAACTATCATTATCTCTTGTCACATCTTTGCTTTAATTAATAATTTAACGTATTTATATATATAAGAATGTGATGTGACTAAACATAATAATTATATATACATAAAGAAGTGATGTGACTAAACATAGTAATTATATATATATATTTATATAAGAAAGTGATGTGACTAAACATAATAATTATATGTATATATATAAAAGAAAGTGATGTGACTAAACGTAATAATTATATATATATATAAAAGGGTGATGTGATTAAACATACATACATATATATATATATATATATATTATAAAAGATTTGTGATGTGACTAGATATAATGATGACATTGGAAATTTGCTTATAAATCGCTCCAACCACCTCTTATTTTACCACTTCTTTCTCCTACCAAAACTTCTTTATTCCTACCTCAAATGGTGTTCTTATTTTTTTCAAATCATCTTAAATTCTAGTGGCTACAACATTCTAGTTGACAACGTTTTCCAATTTCAAACATAGCTATGTCAAAATACCATCTTTGATAAGCAATTTTTCACCCAAAATTTCAAGTTCGAAAATTACCCTTCTTATTTTGATCATAACTTCTTCACAACAAATAAAAAAACGAGTGACTCTTTTTTGCAATGATAAAGGAAAGAAATCCCTACAACTTTTCATTAGAATACATTTCCAAATTCCATGATTTGGAGGCCCCAAAACCAGTGGGAAAATGACCTAATTTTGGGTTCATTTTCAACAAATCGATGATAACCCGAAGCTCCTCTACCTTCAAGCTACTACCCCACATCCACCCCCACACCTCTAGCCATGCCTACATACACCTGGGAAAAGGCCATTTGAGGGTTTCTAGCACTTAAAGACTTCATCCTTCAAAGCTAGGGAGTCGTTGGGAAGTTTAGCTTAAGTTCAGGTACCTTTTTCGGAAGTTTGGTGAGTAAACTAACTCACTTTTAGTATAATGGTTAGCTTAAATGTTTACATTATATGTGATGAGCATATATTGTTAAGATTGGTTAGTTATGATGTTGATAATCATTGATTTTAATAGTGTTAGTCGTTGGATTCGGTTATGCGATTTGGTTGTGATATTATATAGTTAGTAAGCATGAATCTTTGTGAGCATATGTATGGTATATGGTAAGGATGATGTACGCTATCTAATGTATGATTGTGTATGTGAACTAAGTCATGATGTTTAGAAACAAATTTAGTGACTTTGTATGTAATCGCGGCGGATCGAAGGCCCGAACGGAATCATGTTTTGTTTTTTTAAAAACGAGTTAAAAGTTTTAAATTGGTTTTTTTTAAAGTTTGTATATCTAAGTTTAAAGTTCGTAAAATTTTCTAACAGGTTATAAACATGAAATGTTAAAGTTAGCGAGGTGTTTAAGCCTTTTTAAAATATGTTAAAGCGAACTGCACTCATAGCGATAGTCGCTATGGATGCAGTTCGACTGAAGTTTTGAATTTCTATTTCATTTTTTTAATTTGAAACTGTTTTGTAAAAAGTTTTCAAACATAATTAGTAGTATTAAAAAGTTATTAAGTTGTAATAAAATTAATTAATTAGTTAGTTAGTTAGTTAATTAAAAGGTAATTAGCATTTAATTGGTAATTAAGAAGGTGATTAGAGGTTAATCATCACTTAAGTTAAGTTAATGATTGTTAACTGATTAAAAAAGTTTTAATTAGTGATTAATGGGGTTAAGAAGTAATTAAGTGATTAATAATTATTTAATTAAGATTAATGGTTAATTATTTACTTATTTAATTAATGGGTTATTTAATTAATATTTAACTAATTAGGGTTTAACTCTTAAACAATTTGGTTTAACCTTAACTAAATTGCATTAGGAAGTGAAATAGTACTTAATCAAGTTCATTAAGCCTAATTAGAGTTTAATTATGATTTAATCTGGTTTTAAATTGGATTAATTAAGATTTAGTTAGGGTTTAAGCTAATTAAATATACTTTTTACTTTTCAAAGGTGACATTAAACTAAACGAAATGTGTTTTAATCACTTTTCTTTTTCAAAGTAAATGGATTCCATATCAAATGATCTCTAGTCCAGACTCTTAAGTAACCCATATGATTAGGAGAATTAAATGACATCCGTTAGCGGAACAAAACACCATTATGCTATAGTTTAAGTGACTAGATTGTGTGGACATGTGTTAAGCAAAATAAATCCCCTTTCTGCTATAAATTGATTGAATTGTTTAGACATCTATTTAGCAGGATAAACCACCATTCTGTTGTTACGTTATTTGGATTTGTATATGCCAACTGGTTATATTGACGTGCTATTCCCTGATTGGATGTGAACTGTATTTACATATATCGTTGCTTATGTAAATTATTGTTAGGTGACTTGGGAATTGAATTGAAATTGAATGGTAATTTAAACTAGTACCTTTGGGATTGCTTAGCCTCCTTTTGAATTTGTAAATTGTGTTTTGAATTAACATCAATTCTTTAATCAACTTAGAGTTTAAAGTTTATAAATGATTTCCAAGTTATGCTATTATGTTGTAAAGTTATTTATAAGTAATAACTTGTTTATAAAAGGGGTATTTACTGAAGGGTTACTTTATGTGTTTTACAAATGATATTTTGTAAATGATAAAGGAGTGTAGATTGGTTTATATAAAGAGTTCCAACAATAGGAAAAAAGTTTATAAATCATTTCAGAAATTTGGAAAGACGTTTATAAATTAACCTAAATGTTTATAAAAGTGGGTTATAACGTTATTTTGAAAGTTATAAGTTAACTGAAATATGAGATGAGCTTTTAAAAAGGGGATTTTTGATAAATTATAAGCAGAATGTTTATTTGGAAGAAATGTTTGGTTATTTAATATGAGATTTGGAAAGAAGGAAACTTTAAAATGTTTGTAAATATATTTATACTGATAAGATAAGTATATGATTTTGTTTTAAAAGGCATGAAAAGTAAAATATTTTGATAATATACTTATACTGTTGAGATAAGTATATAAATGTTTCCAAAGTGTAAAAGGAAATGTAAGGGGTTTGGGAATAGTGTTTTGAAAAGATCTTTTGATCAAGATTTATAAAGTGGTTTTATTAATTAAAGAGAATTAATAAAGGCTTAGTGGATCCCGTATAAAAATTAAACCATGATTAGATGTTTGTTTATTTGATAGTTAAATAACCAACTACCAAATTTGAACAAAATGTAACTTTGGAAATATCTAGGAGAAACACGAGTATTATATGGTATAGTTACCATTAAAGGAGCTATACTGTATGTATAAACATGTTTCGTTCTTCTAGGACAAATGATAAGGAAATACGTCTAACAGTTAGGAGGTGGACTCCACTCTTATCATTTGTCTATTTATTTCCTAAAGAATCAGGGATGAGTTTACCGGAAATTATCAAAAGTTGTTTCGAAGAGAACGGGATCGAATTTGTTATCCGAAAACCACTTCGATCCAACTCAAGCATTGCGAACTGAAGACATCATGAAGAGTATGGAATTGAAGATAGAGATGCGAAGTGCAAGGGCTCATCGCTACTAATCCCGAGGATGATTCCAAAATGGATGTAGTAGGAATAGTGCCTTCGGTTTCATTTAGACCTCGAATGGACTTGTATGGATGAATGCTATCAGCACATTGTCATTGGTAGGCAATGAGCAATCTAAGTGTAAATGTTGTTGTAAGGTAATCGTAGTCTCAAGCGTCATCAACCGGGAATGACTAAAACATGGGAGATGCAATAGGGCTAAGTGGGTCGCTCCTAAGTAGGATGTGATCATCCCTATCTAGAGTCGATATTATCTCTTAAATTGTATGCTTCGGGGCCCAGTAACGGAGGGGTGATCATATTCGGTACTATCCAGGAAGGGGTAGGCCGGTCCTGTGTTAACAAGGGATCCAGGCAAGGTCCTCGGTGTCATTTTATCTAGAGATGCACTGTGACGGGCGATACCCCCTTAGCTCGGTCATTAGTTGGAATCCATTCTCCAATACGAGCTGTACGGTTTTAGTTGTATACCAAATATGTTGGAACGTGAGATGCAACCATTCCAGCTTTTTATTATTTTACTTTGAACCCTTAGATATTACTATAATATCACTGGATTTTATATAAAAGTGTTTTGGTTATCGTAAGGTAAAAACCTGTCCGTGTATATGTGCGGTGAGGTCTTACGAGATACCTTTGATTTCAAAGGATTTTTCAAGTTAATTAATCAATAAAGTTCTTTTGTTATTTGAGTTTACTCACGCTAGTATACCGGACTGACCTGGGCGTTATTTCCTTATAATGCTCAGGTCAGATCATGCATGTTTGCTAGGTTATCTCTAGATGCTTTGGAGTTAGAGAGGAGCTGGATGGTCAAGACGTATTAATGTATATTTTCTTCCGTCGTATTTTAGAGTCTGTATGTTTGTCAATGTAAGGACAGGTTTCTATAACTATCCAAATTTAGGATAAGCCTAGTGTACTCTAATGTTATATGAATATGATGTTTCCTTTTTGTAAAGATCATTGTTGTATTATATATTATTTGCTGCGTTGTGAGATTCTGTGTTGTTTAATTTTCTTCTATCTTCTACCTTCTTCATTCACCCTAACAAATCGGCATTTTCGGCACTTGAATGTTCGGCATGTGATATAGTGGACGTATTAATGTCGATTTTCAAGGATCCATAATCCAGTTTGTTACATTTGATATAAGAGCTGAAGGTTAAGTGAGAACCTTGACTTTGGTGGGGTTAACTCATTAGAGATAGGGTAAGTGACACCCTAGTATGAGTTTGAGTGTATATATATGAGCTGTATTTGTTAGTGATTATTAAATGTTTTATATTGTATTGATTTATTGGTTTAGTGACTTATGAACTCTGGTCGGTACAGTGTGTACAACTGTACCGATAGGGGTTTCTAAACACTTAAACTAGGCAGATTGACGCGGTATTGTTTTGGAATTGGGTAAATGAAATAATTTTACCCAGGGTATATTTTATATATAAAAGATTGATTTTCACATATAGTGTAATATAGTTGGTTGAGGTGTTAGGTGATAATAATATGTTATTATTATTATCATTTAGGGTTGTTTATTCATGCTTGTTTAGTTGAGCATTGACTATTGATAGTATGTTCCCTTTTTGAGATATGGGCTGGGTAGATAAGGATTTGGAAAATATGGCAACGAACACCTTATGAATTAAGTTTCACAGTTCGACTATAAGGCATTCGTGTTAATGATGAGGTAGAATTTGATTTAAAAGTTAGAATATTTTGAGATAAATATTTGAAAATGGTTTAATAGAAATGATTTATAAAATGGGTTATAAAAATGTATCAGTTAAAATTGGAAGAATTTAGGTTGAAAACTTGAGAACCTAAATCTTAGTGCTTTTGGAAAATGATTTTCAATATTTTGAGAAATAATAATAGTATTTGAAAACAATGTTGGTTCAAGTATGAAATTTTGGAATTAAAATGTTAAGGAGTGTTTTCTTTGGATTGGTACGGGGAACAAGTCTTGATTGTTTTGTGATGATCACAATAATCTTCTAAGTGACGATTAGATGTTTGCCTAGATGAACGTTGTGCAGTACTTAGTTAATTATTCTCTTTATCATTGTACGATCGAAACAAGCTCAACCCGAATGAACCCAAAGTAAGTTGGAAATAGATGTTTTGTTGGAAAATGTAAAGTATTGTTACAGAAATGAGAATTTGGAAATAAAAGGAATATTTTTAAGTTAAGCAGTTCGAGTGGCTCGAAAATAACTTAAAATTGGGGAAGGGATGTGTTCAGATGGTAAGCACTTCTCTTGAGTATTACCCTTCTTGGTAAAGGAATGTAGGATACTGTAAAATGATACATAGTTCCTTAGTATCATTTTGGATTTACTCAAGCTATAGATATATATTTTCTATGATTGAAATATATAGTTTTATTTGGCAAAGTTTTTGAAAATAAAAGCCGAGTATTTGGATCTTGAATTTCCTTAGGAAAATAAAAGCAAAATGGAATAATGGAATCAGATAGGGATATATAATCTTAGGATGTAGTAGGGTACCATACAAATTGAACCTAAGAATAGTTTATGAAATGTTTTCATAAATAATTTGGTGGAAATAGAATTGGTATTAGGGAGAACCAATTAAGTAAGTGCGTAAGTTAGACATAGATCATTTCTCTTTCCATATAGAGCGATCAAAGATTCGAGTACATGGCTTTGAGGTGCTGCACTGTTCCGAATAAGGATATATTACTCGACCTTTGATGGGGAGAACTTGATGAGGGTTCTTGGTGTGTGTAACAACCCACATGTTTTACGATTATATATTTAAATGTTTTATTTATATATAGCATCGTTAGTTGAATTAAATTCCGAAATGTGACTTTTTGTAAACAGTCGAATCCGGACTCGAGACCACTTTCATTGAGTTCAAAACGACGTTTATAACTTGTTTAAGTATAAACATCTATATGTTTGGAGTTGATTAGGATTTTGGTATTTTCATTTGGGCTTTGGGTTGGGTTCTAGCGCATTAACCCAACAAGAGAACTCAAACCTTCTACCAAATACCTCCCATTCCACTCCTTTTCATTCATTCCATTTCTAATTTCCTAATACACTCAAGCTCTAGGAAGAATGGTGGGAAGAGGAAACTAAATTCTTAAGCCCTAGTTCTCTTAGGAAATTCAAATTCAAGTTCTAAAATCAAGGAGAAGCTTAGGTAAGCATCCTCTTCATCTTCTCCATCTCAATCCACCTTCAATTCTTGATTTTTCCTATAACCTAACTTAGGAAAAACTTTGTATTAGATAATAGATTGGATTCTAGAGGTGTAGTGAAGAGGAATTGGTCTAAGCTTGTTTTAGAGATTCTCATTTCTTGTTTTTGAATTTAAAGGCGAGTTCTTGAACTCACATCTATGTCTATAGCTTTCATTGTTGTTAGGTATGAATTACTAACATCTATTTCATGTTCAATTGCTTTTGATTTGAATTGGTTTGGTGAATTCTCCAACTTTTGGTTTTGAAGTCAAAATTTATGAAAATCCTACTATGGATGTTTGGACATGTTATTTGGGGTGTATCGAAGAGCCTATAGGGCTGGGTTGTCATTTGGCATAAATCCCTAGCCTCCATCGCCTCCGAATTGATTTGGCCATCATTGGCCTAGGCAAATTCTACTCAGGCCCAGGCAACCAAACGTTTGGTTGAAATTTCCAAACGTCTGGTAGGGGGTTCTGGAAAAAATAAATAAATAAAAAACGTAGAAAAAGAATGGCAGAGCCTAGGGTCAGACGTCTGGTTAAACGAACCAGACGTCTGGTCTTGTTGAATTTTTGCCAATTTGCCTGTTTTTATGCGATTTTCCATTTTTATCGATTTTTGTTGATCCGGTTAGTTGTTGTCATTTATTATCGACTTTGACGATTTCTTTTTTGGATTTTTGGGAATATCCATTTAATGGATTTGATATCGATTTTCATGGTTTTAATTCACGTCATCGAATGTGGATTTTTGGTGATAGATTGTTTTTACAATCATTCCTGCGATTTGTCACTTTAAAATACAAAGGTTTTTATACTAGTAGTAAAAACTCAAACTCTTTCACAAAAATAATTTCAACATTACTTTTAATACAAAGCTCATTTTTAAAACCATTTTCCAATCTATTAGTATATACAAACCTTTACCTCATTCGTATGAGAAATCCAATTAAACGACTTAGCAAAACAAGTAGTATGAAACGCTTGCGTTTACTTCGTCGATTAATTCTTGGACGTGTTCGATTGAAATCTCGTGATAATTTTCAAGTGAAAATCTACAATTTATTCGTAAATATTTAAGTTAAGCTAGTGGTTATGGGACATGAAGCTAAACTCATTTATTTACTAGCTTAATGTAATTTACACTTATCGATCAATGATGATCATTTTGTGATTTAGACTAGCAATATGCGATGTCTCTTTGTCGGCATGGGGGACTATGCCCCTTTCTGTTGAGCTTCGTCTCATTTTTATGGGCTAGCGACCCATGGTCTTTTAACCGTTTTATAGAGTTCGGTTCATCGGGCGCACCGTTGTACTATGTCGTTATTCTGGCCTATTTGAGTTTCAAGTTCCTCGGGCATACCGTTGTACTAAGTCGTTGCACCGACTCTATGGGTTAGTGACCTATGGGATAACGTCCCGTTTATGATACATGTGTTGGTGAGTTTTCATGCTCCCATTTATGATAGGCCTTTCCCTTTTGTGTTTTTTGAATTTCTAATTATTGATTTCTAGAATTTATGTTTCACCAATTTTTGTGATTTGCATTGATAAGCTCTATCAATATTTGTGATTTGTTGAATAAAAATAAAGAATATGACATTCTTTTTGGTGTTTGAGAAAATTTGGGATATTGTATGATTTTTGTTGTTATCATATATATATTTGTCATATCTATTATCCTATCTCATCTTACATGATAATTATAGCTAGACTGATCCATTTATTATTTTTCTTCTTAAATAATACACGGGTCAGGCCGAGGTGTTTCAAGTGCTTCCACTTGACCTCTTAGCAGGGATTAGCTTCTGACTATTGGCTAACTACTTTATCTTAGTAGTTTTTGTCTTTCATGTATACGAGATAGAGACTCTTTGATGTATACATATTCTTTTGTGTAGAACATGTACCTATTCTTTTGTGATGTAGTAGATCTTGTATGACCATTAATATGATGTTCACTTCTATGTGTTGTATTCATATATGTTTCCGCCTTAGTGATATGAATATCTGTGACTGATTTTATGTTATGTTTATTTTATATTGATTCCGAAGGCCACTTAGCCACTGTGTAGTTGATTTGAGTTTGGATTGGATACGTCGGATTTCCTCTTGAAATGAAATGCATGACATACTATCTGACATATCAGTTCTCACTCAAATTAATTGTACAGTTGGTCGGTCCTCAACAGCCTTATTCTTCGTACTAATTGACAGCATTACCCAGTAGTGTCCTTGGTTAGTGTTAGTATAGAGGTGGGGGCGTCACAGCTTGGTATCATATCAAAACTTCGGAAGAATATAGGATATTATGACAAGGATCATTGTCCTAAGTCTTTCTTAGGAATCGTGCCTTAGGATTTAATTCGAGTCTTAGGACCCATTCTATCCTATTTCCTTTTATGATGCCTTGTTTATCAATCTAGTTTATCTGAATTCATTCTGAGAATAACCTTTTTCCTCTTCTTTCTTTCTTTCTTTCTTTCTTAAAGAAGAGAAATGGTTAGACCCGGCCGTCCTAGGACCGGTCAATCTAGTGCTACTCCTCAGGATGGCGTATTCATGTCTGCCAAACAGCTTTTGGATCTTGTAAAGAATGCCCAAGCTGCCGGACCCATTCCTGAGCTTACTCGTCCTAAATCCGGGTTTGCACGCTTATGTAGTGATTATACCAATTTGAGTGGAAGGCCATTCAAGGGTTCTGAAAGCATTATTGAAATCCAAGCTTGGCTTAGAACATGCGATCGCATCTTTTTTCGCATGAATCTTGTGGATCTACATCGAGTCCAAGTGGCTTCTAGCATGCTCTAAGAGAGAGCATTATATTGGTATGAGCTTTTGTTTTTGGAAATTGTTGAAGCGGATCTTACTTGGGAGCAATTCTGGGAAAGGTTCGAATTAAAGTTTGTGCCAGAAGCTGAAAAGGTAACTTTAGCCCGACGCTTTATTGACCTTGTTCAAGGTGAATCTTCTGTGATGGATTATGTCGCATTTGAATCCTTCTATAAATATGGGGTCGAGTATATTAATACCCCATTGAAGAAAAATCAGAGGTTTATCTATGGGTTGAATAAGAATCTTAAAAAGGCTTTACTTCTAAAACTAGAAGTTCCTTTCGATCAGCTTGTAGATATCGCTCTTCGACTTGAAGAGGCTAATAAAGAGAGTGATGTTGAAGTTATGAGTGCCAAGAAGAACTTCAACAACAACAAGAAGAGGCATCTCGACAGTAAGTTCAAAGGCCCTAATCCCAACAAGAAAGGGAAGCAAGCAACTTCGGTAGCAAAGACTCCTACCTCTAGTCGTGGAGAATGCTACAATTGTGGTTCTAAGGACCATTATGCAAATAGGTATCCGAAACCCCTTTATTGTCGCTATTGCAAAAGTTCGAGTCATCTTATATCTTCACGTCCCAAACTTCAAAGCAAGAAAGAGGGAAAGCTGAATGTTGTGCAAGCCCCTAGCAACACTTCTCTTGGTCAAGGTATTTCTCATTCTGTCCTGATGGCATTATTATGTTCCGTGATCATCCTATTCGAGTTCTTTTTGATACGAGTGCATCTCACTCTTTTATATCAAAATAATTTGTTAATAATTTTTCTTTAAATGTTATGGGCTTGATGACTTCATTAAGAATCACGAATCCGGTTGGTGGATTTGCAACACTCAGTTTATTTTGTAAGGATGTTGAAATTATTCTATGTGATTATGCTTTCCGTGCCGATTTGCATGTTATGTGTTACCTAGGTTTCAGAATGATTTTGGGAATGGATTGGCTTAACCGTTATGAAGCCCACATCCTATGTCCCGAGAGGACTATCCATCTTCAACATCCTCAATATTTTAAGCAGATTTCTATTGTTCTTAAAGATTCAGATTCCAATTCGGTAGCATCCTTATGTTCTCTAAACCCGCATGATGACGATAATGATGATGAGGAAGATGTCATTTCCCTCATTCATGTTATTTGTGAATTTCCCGACATCTTTGAGCCCGTTTTAGGATTACCCCTTAAGCGAGCAATTGAGTTTAGAATTAATCTAATCCCTGTAGCTCTACCTATCACTCGTCCTCCTTATCGTATGTCCAATAAGGAAAATGAAGAGATGCATAAAAAATTATCCGAATTGGAAGCAAAACAGTTTATTCGTTCTAGTTCCTCTCCATTAGGAGCTTCAGCTATCTTTGTGAAGAAATCCGATGGTACACTTAGGCTTTGCGTTGACTACTACAAGCTTAATGATCTCACCATCAGGAATAAATATCCCTTACCTTGGATTGATGATCTGTTCGATCAACTTAGCGGTGCTAGATTCTTTTCATAGTTAGACTTAGCAACCGGATTTCATCAACTTCAAATTGCAGAGGATAGTATTCCTTTGACATCATTCCGTACTTGTTATGGATCTTATGAATGGCTTGTTATGCCATTTGGTTTAACGAATGCTCCAGCTTATTTCGTTGCCTTATGAACCGAATTTTCAAAGACTTCCTCGATCGATTTGTTCTCATCTTTATTAATGATATTCTTATTTATTCTAAAACCGAGGAAGAGCATGAAAAACATCTTTGAATTGTGTTGGAAACTCTTAGGAGCAATCAATTGAAAGCAAAATTTTCTAAGTGCCACTTTTGGCAATCCCGTGTTAAATTTTTAGGACATATTATTTCTAAATTCGGAATTTCCATGGATCCTTCAAAGATTGAGGCGATTCAAAATTGGAAGAGACCGAAGAATGTGATGGAAATTTGTAGCTTTCTTGGAATGGCGGGCTATTACCGTCGGTTCATAAAAGACTTTTCTAAAATTTCTGTACCTCTTACTAGTTTGACAAAGAAGGGAGTTTATCACGTTTGGTCAGACAAATGTGAAGCTGCTTTTGAGAAATTAAAAGAACTCCTTTTCGATGCTCCTATTCTTGTGATTCCTGAAGGAAACCAAGACTTGATTGTTTATACTTATGCTAGTCGTATTGGTTTGGGTGCTATTCTCATGCAAGGGAATGTGTTGTCGCTTATGTTCTAGACAAATAAAGCCTGCTGAGACTAGATATGCCACTCATGATCTAGAACTCGCGGCCATTGTTTTCGCACTTAGAATTTGGCGCCAATAACTTTTGGGAGAGAAATTTGTTCCCTACATCGATCATAAATCTTTGAAGTATTTATTCTCTCAAAAGGAACTTAATTTGCGTCAACAACGTTGGCTCGAATTCCTTGCATCTTATGATCTTGATATTCTTTATACTCCTGGAAAGGGAAATCGTGTTGCCGATGCCCTTAGTCATAAGCAACAAGCGGTTGTTTCCATGATGATATCTGAATGGAATGATCTCGAGACCTTTTCCACTTGTGAGATTCAAGATGGTGAATCCAATTCATGTTCATCTCTTGTTTTATGTAGCCTTGAGGCTCATCCTTCTCTTTTAGACCGCATCCTTGAAGCTCGAAAGCAAGATCCCGAATTGGCTCTTCTTAGCCAAAGTTGTAGGGATAGAAATAAGGTTGATGGTTTGAAAGACTTTGATATTGATGCTCGCGGTGGAATTCGAAAATTTGGTAGACTTATTGTGCCTAATATCAGTGAGCTCTGTAAGGACATTTTAGAAGATTCTCATCGTTCTAAATTTACCATTCATCCCGGTAATAGTAAAATGTACGCAGACATGAAGCGACTTTATTATTGGGATGGAATGAAATCTGATATTGCTAACTTTATTAAGCATTGCATGACTTGCCAACTTGTAAAGGCCGAGCATCAAAGGCCCGGTCGGTTATTGCAACATTTGGACATTCCTGTTTGGAAGTGGGATCAAATTTCAATGGACTATATTGACGGCCTTCCCCGTTCTTGTTCGGGTCTTGATAGTTTATGGGTGATTGTAAATAGACTTACCAAATCCGCCCATTTTCTTCCCGTTCAGTCCAACCGGACTGTACCGCTTTTAGCCAAACTTTATGTTAAGGAAATTGTTAAATTTCATAGAGTCCCTACTTCTATTGTTAGCGATCGTGATCTATTGTTTACTGGTGGTTTTTGGAAAGGTCTTCAAAAAGCTTTGGGAACGAAGCTTAATTTTAGCACCGCTTATCATCCTCAATCCGATGGACAAACAGAGCGTGTGAATCAAACTCTTGAAGATCTTCTTCGTGCATGTGCTCTTGATTTTGGTGGAAGTTTGGAAGATCATATTTCTCTTATTGAGCTTTCTTACAATAATAGCTTCCAATCCAGTATTGGTATGGAAACTTTCGAGGCACTCTATGGAAGGCCATGTCGATCTCCTTCGTGTTGGCTTGAAGTCGGTGAGAAGTTGGTTTTAGGTTCGGATTTTATTCGTGATTCCACAGAAAAGATTGACCTTATTCGTCATAGGATGAAAGAACCTCAAAGTAGACAAAAATCCTATGCCAATAACCGAAGAAGGAATTTGGAATTTTTTGTTGGAGAATTGGTATTCATTCGTGTTTCACCTATGAAGAGTGTTGTGCGTTTCAGTCGTTTGGGAAAATTAGCACCTTGATATATTGGCCCGTTTCCCATCAACGAACACATTGGTTCCGTGGCTTATCGCCTTTTATTACCGGCTCAATTGTCTGCTATTCATGACGTATTCCACGTTTCTCAACTATGGAAATGACTTAGAGATTCTGATTCTATTCTTGAGCTTAGTGTTATTGAAGAAATTGAAGTTTCACCTAATTTGACTTATGAGCAACATTCTATTCGTATCATTGCTACAGAGGTTAAATGCCTTCGTAATAAAGATGTTCCGCTCATGAAAGTTCAATGGTCTGCAAATCCTAAGGATTGTTCTTGGGAGTCCAGAGAATTCATCGAGCGAACACATCCGGACTTACTCTCTCATGCTTCTTAAGGTGAACATCTCACTTCAAAATTTTCTTTTGTGTTGTTATGCCTTAGAGTGGTTGTTACTCTTTATTTTCTTCTTAAGTATTACGAGGATGTAATTTCTTTAAGGAGGGGAGTCTGTAACAACCCGCATTTTTTACGATTATATATTTAAATGTTTTATTTAAATATAGCATCGTTATTTGAATTAAAGTCCAAAATGTGACTTTTTGTAAACATTCGAATCCAGACTCGAGACCACTTTCATTGAGTTCAAAACGACGTTTACAATTGTTTAAGTATAAACATCGATATGTTTGAAGTTGATTAGGAGTTGGGTATTTTCGTTTGGGCTTTGGTTGGGTTCTAGCCCATTACCCCAACAGGAGAACCCAAACCTTCTATCAAATACCTCCCACTCCACTCCTTTTCATTCATTCCATCTCTAATTTCCTAATACACTCAAGCTCTAGGAAAAATGGTGGGAAGAGGAAACTAAATTCCTAAGCCCTAGTTCTCTTAGGAAATTCAAATTCAAGTTCTAAAATCAAGGGTAAGCATCCTCTTCATCTTCTCCATCTCAATCCCCCTTCAATTCTTGATTTTTCCTATAACCTAACTAAGGAAAAACTTTGCATTTGATAATAGATTAAAGATTCTAGAGGTGTAGTGAAGAGGAATTGGTCTAAGCTTGTTTTAGAGATTCTCATTTCTTGTTTTTGAATTTAAAGGTGAGTTCTTGAACTCACATCTATGTCTATAACTTTCATTATTGTTAGGTATAAACTCCTAACATCTATTTCATGTTCAATTGCTTTTGATTTGAATTGGTTCAGTGAATTTTCCAATTTTTGGTTTTGAAGTCAAAATTTATGAAAATCATACTATGGATGTTTGGATATGTTATTTGAGGTGTATCGAAGAGCCTATAGGGATGGGTTGTAACGACCCGGAATTTTCGATCCCGAAAATTCCAGATAGTTAGGAAAGAAGAAAGAGATAGAAGAAGAAGAAACAGAAACACACCACAGATTCTCACATATGCAGCGGATCAAAATATAATATCAAATAAATAACAGTTTACAAAAGAATATTGTATCTGTCAATTACATTTTTATACATCAGAGTTATACATATACACAATCACTGGATATATACAAATCAACATATCCTAAATAAACAGAAATATATCACAGTGGAAACACTCCATACGTTCCTGCCATCCAGCTCGTCTCCTGAGCTCCAGAACGTCCTTACCTGAAAATCTGTAATACTCGGTCTGACCCGAGCATTACATCAAAGTAACACCCGGGTCAGGCTGGAAACCAGCGTGAGTAAACCCATCCAATAAGGAATACACTAGTATAAACTTACATAAAACCCGGGTAACTAGTATCAATTTATAAATTCACAATTTGTTATAGACATCACTTATTCCATATATCAATTTCTAAGTACCCAAAACTTAGATTAAATGGTCCAGTTCACTTAAAACATTCCATACCAGCCTATTGATTTCACATATCAATCTATACAGAATCGAAGTGGTTTCGGGTATTTACTGATACTCGACCCCGGTCTCTTCGAATCCCAGGTTATTCATTAAACAAGTTGTGCAAGTTAAATTAATATTTAGGATTTCGTATTCACTAAACAATTTATCTCAGATAGATAAACCATAATATCACTATTCAACCAAAATATCTCATACCTCAAAGTATCACACATCAGAGATATCTACCAATTCCATTCGTCCAATAACATTCAATCCATCCATAAGCAAGATAAATTAACCACCCCATCTCAAATTAATTTAATTAACCACAAATGAATTTAATTAATTACTTTAATTACTCTTCAATCTTTCTTATCTAACATGAATTAATTACAAATAAATTTATTAATCATTCTCTACTTATCCATCTTAATTAATCAACCTCAATTAATTGTTCTTTAATTACATTAGGTAATTGGCCTTTAATTAATTACCTAAATATATTATCCTTTAACCATTCATATTTATTAACCCCTAATTACCCTCATTTATTAATTATTAATCAATCACATTGATTAATGGTCCTTAATTAATTACTCCTATTAATAAATTATACTTTGATTATGATATTAATTAACCATTATTAATTACATTGAGTAATTAACTTCCAATTTATTTCACTAATTAATCATCTTTAATTAATCACAACTTTAATTAAAGATAATTTCTTTAAGTTCATAAATTACTTATTACATCATTAACTGGTTAATGATCATTGGTAACTAATTACAAAATTAATGTAATTACTTTTTTTTAGAAAGAAATTTAAATCATTTAACTTAACCCTTTAAATTTCTGGAAACTTGCATAAAACTTATTAAATACTTTTCTTGGAAACTAAATTCACTCTTATACTATATTTGAAACTTTCTTTGAAAACTTCCATTTATTGCTTTTTTAAAATAAAACACAGTTTATATATTTTGAAAACAATATTTACTTTGCTTTGAAATCATTTTTACTTAAATTACACGTTTAAGAAAATTAGTAATATCTCCTTTGGAACCAAACACTTTAAAACCTTAAACTGCTCATGTTCCACTGTTAAACCCTGGTAACACAATCACACTAAAACCCCGAGCTCAAGCAATTCAAAAACCCGAGTCAGCTACAAGAAAATCACAAAAAAAAACTCGAGTAGATCCCCGAGTAAAACACCATACATTCACGAACAACTTCTATCAGTCCCCTACTTCGAGAAAATCACCTAACTGCTTCGAGATTTGCTCGAGCCAGATCTTCTTCCCTAACTCAACGATAAATCGCCTGAAACCAACGTGCACGTGGTGCACGTACACCTATGACTCCGACCTCCGATGATCGTCGCGGCGGCTCACGACAACTACCCAAACCCATGCAACAACTCACGATAACCCAGATCTAGAAAAAAACCAATCGATTCGAAAACGAGGCGTTCTCGACCAAGCCTGGAACATAAATGCCGGAAATTCGCCTCTCTACGTCGCCTCTGACCTCGAGTTCACCTGCCCACTTCACCGAAGCTACTTCACATCATCCAGCTCCCATTCCTACCCCCACGAACCACTCCGATCCACCCTAGTCGCCGTACGAATCCCCACACATCGACCGTTTCAACTAGGTATAAAACCCTACTTCTCCCAATTCCGACCCCCACAGCCATTAGTAAAATACCAGGGTATTTTTCCCGAGACCGTCCACCTACCAGCCACCTTCGGCCCCAACCTTGGCGCCGACCACCACGTCGATCGCCAGAAAGTGAAAAAAAACTCAAAGTCCTCCAATTCCGATTATCTCTAAAATTATCAAATTAAAAATTATGATTTTACTATTAAAAATCAAGCCTTTGGATGAGGATTCAGTTTATATTCCTGAATTAATAAATTAAGACGTTTGAAATTTACTCAAAAATCAAGTTTGCCGTTCAATTTGTTTTTCCAGAGTAATTTTAAGTTTATTTTAACTTAAATAAAATTTTAAACCTTACTCTATGATTCGACAACAAATTTTGTTCAAAACTTAAACCCTAACAAGGATTGGATCGAGAGTTAAAGAATCTTATGTTAAATCTTGAGTTTGAAAACAAGAACAGGGATGTCTCAGGCATGCACACACATCTGTACATTCATATACATAAGCAGGAACTCATTTATAGATATTCATACGAGCTTACTTATTCCAGAAACCAACATGCATCAGATCCATATTTAAACTTTTTTTTTTCTTTCTTTAAAATTAAAAGCTACTCCCAGGCATATCAAAAAAAATAACAGGAGAACCAGATGGTAATACTCACCTTTGTTTTGAGCAGAGAAACAGCTCTGAGATTTTGAAAACTGGAGATTGCTATCCTACTAGCCTGATTCTTGTTTTTGGTTTATATCTTCTTTCAGTTGTAATGGTAGTCTGTACTCTCATTTTTCAGTTGATCGAATGAGTGAAAAAAATAGAGCAGGGTATAAAGAGAAGAATGAAGCTTGTAGAAGAAGCAAGGCTGTGGAATTTGCTGGTACAAAATATATTTGGTTTGGGTCAGAGATTTTTCTTGTTTAGGAGGCTGAAAGGATTTTAAAACAAATCGAATTGACTTGTTTATGTTAGCATTAAATGCTCAAGTACTTTATGTTCCAATTTATCATATCTTATGTTTATAGATATTTATTTTAACTTGCTTATGTTCCTGACTGCATACTTTATTTTACAGACATTCATCTTACTTGCTTGGTTATGCTTTTTACTTAACTTGCTTTGCGTATGTTATTTGTTTGTATACTTTACTTACAGCTACAAATACAAAGCCTGGTTTGTTTCTACTCTTTACTATAAATTTTTAACTTAAGTATTTAGTTCCTATTTTTAACACAAGTGCTTATTTTTATTTTCACTTTTATTTCTAAACTTAACTCTCACACTTAATTTACTTATTTATTTATTTCTATACTTATGTTAATTTTTTCCTTTATAAGATTTATTTTATTTTAACTATGCAATCTTTAATACTTACTATCTTGTATGATTACATGTATATATATTTATTTTCATAACTTTTATTTTGTGTTGTAAATACAATTTGGTTGTAATTTTATTTTACTTTGTATATTTATCCTTATTTACAACTTAAACATTTATTTTTATAGTTTCTATATTCCTTACAGAAACTATCAACACTTAATCTAAAAGTTATTCATTGTTAAACTTGTCAATACCATAATTTCTTAAGCTTATATATTTATATTTATTTTTAACAATATACTCGTTTTATATCTAGATTTAAATATTGATAAGATTTATTTTACTTGAACTATTATTGTTCAGACTATATCATATATATATATATTTTTGTTTTAAAATAATAAGCTGTATTTTAATTAATTCAATTAAATATTGATTAAAATAATATTGCCAAAAAACCCGGAATGTCACATCCCTCCCCCCTTAAAACTTTTCGTCCTCGAAAAGGAACCAAGTCAGAATTTATGAAAATGCTTAAATCAGATAAATATTCTTTGATCATTTTTAAAAAATACTTTTAAATATCCATATACTATTATTCCAAAATAGTCTTTATAAAATACTTTTTATAACTCGATGTTTCAACAAGTCCATCCTTGTTCTCATAGAGATTCGGTCATACGTTGATCAGGCGTAGGACTGAAAATCTATAAGTACTCGGTAAACTCGTTTCCAACACCCAGTGAAAATACTTTGGAAAAATTTTTGTTGAAAATATAGAAAACAGTTTCGAAAATAGAGGAAATATCTTTGGTAAAAATGCTCTGGAAATCATCACCCCCATCCATGGTCGCAGTTAACCCGATGGTTACGTTGCCGTCCCGGCAAAATCCACAGATAACTGTAGGTCTCCGCGCCACTCGATTACGCCATGGAACCCGCTACAGATCGCAGTTATACCCGGGCTATACGTTGCTATCACAGCAAAGACCCATATAACTGTAGGCATCAGCGCCACCGAATTTCGCTGCCAAAAGAATGAAACTCCTCCACTTGACCATAGACCGCAGTCTACCGATGTTGCGTTGCCATCCCGGCAAAATCAAGTGTAGACTGTTGGCACTCATCCTCCACACGATTTTCGCTATGGTCCCCACACAGTAGATCGCAGCGACATCGAATTACACTGTCGTCACTGTGACGACCCGCCCTTCTCGACCCTCGAAAATCGACACAAATTACTCAACAGTATAATATGCCGACGATCGAATGCCGGAAAAGACAGATTGTAGAAGAATAAGAAAGTAGATAGAAGAAGAAAGAACTAAACAAAATCAGAACCTCACAGTCGCAGCGGATAAAATATAATATATAGAACAGATCTTTACACAAATGAAAACTATATCTGTTTATATACAATACATCATCATCAGAGTATATCATAATACAATCATCAATATCCAGTCAATCAGTCAATACAACAATCACAGCAGCGGAATAATACAAGTACGAGAAATACGTCTCGAACTCCAGCTCCTCTCCTGAGCTCCATAGCAACCTATCCTGTAAAATACTCGGTCTGACCCGAGCATTATAATAAAATAACACCCGAGTCAGTCTGGAATACCAGCGCATCATAAATACATCCAAACTGATTATTAAAGTTTCAAAAATCCTTTGAAACAAAAGCATCTAGTAAGACCATGCCACAAATAAACATGTCGGGTTTTTACCTTACGATAGCTAAAACACTTTTATATTAAAATCCTCTAATAATATAATAGTGTCTATAGAAAGTAAAATAGAATCTAGCTGAAATGCTTGCATCTCACATTTCAACAATAGTTGGGCACAATCAAAACCGTACAGGCACGTAGGGAGAATGGATTTCCAACGAATGACTAGGCACTGGGGTACCACCTGTCACAGTACGTGGCCTAGATCACAGTACCGAGGAGTACGCCCGCTCCCCTGCAACACAAGGCCGGAACCATCCCTTACTGGATGATCCCAAATAAAATCACCCCACGGTTGGGATCAGCAACCGCACCACTAAGCCGAAATAAAAAGGGACATCTAGACAGGGATGACCTTACCCTCCAGTGGAAGCTACCCACGAAGCCTTGCTGCATAACCCCTGATTTTCAGTCATTCCCGGTTGATGAGGTTCGAGGCTAAACGATACCTTTATAGCATATATCCCTTAGAATGCCCATCGTCCACCTGACGATGTCACGAAAGCATTCGTCCATATAAGTCCGTCCCGGGTCCGAACGGAACCGAAGGCACTACCCCTACTACATCCATTTTGGAAATATCCTCAGGATTAGTAGCGACTAGCCCTTGCACTTCACTGCTCCATCTTCGACTCCGAAATCGTTTTCGCGAAACGTAAAAACCGGATCGAAGTGGTTTTCGAGTCTCCAGACCTAGAATCCCGGTATACGGAAACTCGATCCCGGTCTCTTCGAAACGATCAGCGCATTGTCCAATATTGATAGTCGGTGATTTAACTATCAATTAATGTTCACAAACATCCATACACATCCATCACACAATAAATAATATCACACATTATTTATTCTTTCTCTTTAATATCTTGAAAAGATATATTTTCACATTTCAAAACTCATTTGAAATCAATTTTCCAAACTCTTCCTTTACAAGGTAAATCCTTTACCCTTTATTCCCATCGGGAATAACCAAGTATAAAACAATTTGCATTTAAAACAGTTAAAAATACTTATACTGAAATATACTTTAAAATATGAAAATTACTTCTATTTATTTACTCAAAATATAAATCTTTTTTTTTCGCAATAACTTAACTCGGGATCTAATCCCATAGAGATGATAAATTTGAATTTTTAAACCTTTACATAGAAAAGTTAAATTCCAAACTAGTTTAAATAATATATTTAATAAGATCTAAACTCGGTTTAAATAAAGGTTTGATTTACTAAATATATAGGTAGAGTTTAAAAGATAATACTAACTTCCCAATAACTTAAACAAATAATTTTAAAAGCAAATTTACTAACTTCTCCTTTTAAAATAATAATTTCTTAAAAATACTCTTTGAACAATTTAAACTTTAACTTTTAATTAAATAGAAACCTTTAAAACTTTAACTTGGTTTTCCTAGAGAAACACTATCCCGTTCAACATTCCAAAGTATCCTTTATATAAATCCGAACGATTTATTTCAATTTCGATTTATGCTTACAACATAAATTCCCAATTCCATACTTATCTATAACTTCATCCGAAGTTCAAACTAAATTCCCATATCCGGAAATTCAATTTAAAAATACAGATTAAAACATTTTTAAGTAAGGTAAACTTAGAGAATTCTTAATTGAAAACCATATTTTCAATCTACTTAAATAAAATCCTAATGGAGAAAACGGCTTCCCAAAATATTGTATTTACAATTAAAACAATTAATTTATATTCGGAAGCTTCATTTTAACATATTTTACTTTTCCGGATATCACTATTCATCATTAAAATAAACCACTGTTATTTTACTCAATTTATAATTTCATAGAATTCATTTCCAGAAAATTTATATTTCACATTTAACGATTTATAAATTTTCCCCAATATTTAAAATCCCAATTTATAAATTTACATTTTCCATTCCAAAACAGATTCTAATTTTATTATCCCTTAAATTCTTTATTTATCAATTTCTTTGATTTCTTTTTAAATTCCCAATCTATTCATTTATAATTTAATTCTGGAATTATAATTTATACAACAATTTCACAGAACAATTTAAAATTCCAGATTTTATCAATCACAACATATAAACAGGTATCACTATCAATTATAAAATAATTGCTACATTGTGAGGAATCCAGTTGGATCCCTCCAACCTGTTTTTTTTTCCTGCATCCACAGATATTAGCACATCACAAAATAAATATCAATCCAGACTGATAATCACTGATATAATCAACCATCCACACAGATATTTAAATATCAATTATTTATAATGTCTAGCATCGAGATGTGAGTGAGAAAAAAAACTCACTTTGAGTTTCGGCGAGCGTTCGAAATTTTGAATTAAACCGAACGACGTCCGATTTAACCCAAATTTCTACTTGCCCATAATGACTCCAAATCTGCACCATCTCGTAGTGCTTTTCCCTGCGATTCCAACGCATCCAAAATCGTCCGAATCTGAGATCGTATGAACTCGTTACGATTTTATAACTTTCAAACTATAATTATATAAACAATTATCTTTTCTTTTATTTTTAATCTCTACCTAAGCAAACGAATCTGGCCACACATCACGTAAATGAAATCAGGCCGTTAATCCCATCTCCCTCCTTCACGTTCGCACGCTCCAGAGAAAAGCTTGAACCCATCAACGTGAGCTAGGGCACGCTATCACCACCGCCTCGCTCCCCTATACTTCGATCAGAACCCATCGTTACGGAGCTCTCCACGACCCCTACCTTCGGCTGTAGCTTGGCTCGACTCGGTCGCCTCTAGGAGCCGCGAATCCCACTCAAGCGTCACGCGTTCGAGCCCCCATAGCCATCCATCCACGCCACGAAACCTCATCACCACCGGTCACGTTGTAGAGCTCAACACGTTCTACGACTTTCGTATTGGAAGTTTTCGAAATAGTTGTGTGGATTTAGAGAAAGACGAAGGGGAACGAGGCTAATTGTCGGCCATTGAATGCCTTTGAGCGGCGGCCAGAAGATATATTTTAGGGTTTAGAGATTTAAACAAATATATATAATAGTTTAATACTATTTAATTAAGAAAATATCTCAACCTAACAGTTAATGCAAACGACCTCTATTTCTCACGTTCCGACAGGCTACCCTGAGGTTTTTCCCCGTTCCGGACACAATGGGACAAGTTTCAGAAACTAATTTGATCATATGCATGAGATACGGAATTAAACGATCAATTTAAAATTAAATCGGTTAAATCAATTTCGATGCGTTTCGAGCTGCCACGGTCAAACGACAACTCCGATTGCTACGAAAATTGAAATCCGATAATAACTAACTATTACGGATCCAATGGAACTGGTTTCGTCGAATTCCGAGACTGTGCCCCGGAAGGCTATTTTACTCGTCTATTAAATCAGGCGATTTGCCAAAATTGACGAAAACGCTTCAAATTTCATTTTTAAAATTTTGTTAACTTAATAATAAATCATATAAAATTCATAAACACATTAAAAATCATTCTGGCTCAATCCGGACCAAAATCTGATTAAATTGCATTTTAATAATATTAAATTCATTTTTTAAATTAATATAAAATCCCAAATAATAATTTGTCGACTTTTAAATTCATCTAAAAATCCAACATTATTGTTTATAACCAATTGAACCTAAAATACATTTAAACACCATTTTTATCACTATTTACATTCAGATTTACCCTTATCTCAATCTCGAATATTTAATTTATTATTTCCCCCTTTATTCAAATTCAACCGGGATTGCTATAATTAAAAATTATAGCTTATTTTATTGAATGAACCCGAATCCATTCATTCCAACATCAATTAAGAATCCACATTAAACATTTAAAATGAATTAAATGTCTAAAAATCTAGCAGCCAAAATCTGGGATGTTACATTCCTCCCCCCTTATAAAAATTTCGTCCCCGAAATTTGCTAAGGTAAAAATATACTTCAACTCAACTCACTTATCCCATTTGCTTAGGTAAAAGCTTATATTCACCATCCAAAACCCTTTAGCCCAATCCCAAACTCAATTGCTTCATTTACTCTAAAGCTTTTATTTTAACACTCGCTTTTAAAATAACTTTACTTATTAATAAATTTTCCCAAAAACCCCAAAAATTTTCTAACTCCCAAAATTTTTGGAAAATTTTCGCGGAGTCTCCTTTGCACGGAGGAGCTTCTGCGATATCGCAGGATACACAAATATATATACATCGGCTCACATGGCCGGAAACCAAAATATATCACAATATATATATCATTTCCCAATTATATTTGCGTAGGCGTACCTTTTAGCAAATTTTTAAAAGCAAGCGGCTAATATAACGCATATACGCGCTCCAACTCTCTCGAACGCCTCCCGTACCTGTACTAACTCAAGAAACTCATCAGTTTCAAAGATATGAGCATTTTCATAACATTTCCAATACAAATGCAAACCAAATATATTCATTGCATAACCAACCTAAGCAAACTTCATCATTAACAATGTTAACCTTATTTATTTCAACAATCCAAAGATTTCAATCATATTCAAATTACTTATTCAAGTTTAACCTCATTTTATTTCACTTGAATGATTTAAATTCAATTTCACTACATACAATTCATATTTATCTCAACCGATTCATTTCCACTTCAATATGATTACATATGCCTTCTTACCTTTTAATTTTACTTACATTCCAAATTTGATTTACAATCAAATTTCATTTTAAACTTGAAACATTTGCATTTCAGTTATGATCCATTTCCATTCATATGCAAACATTACTCATTAAGAGGTCAATTCATTCCTATTGATTTAAAATCAATTTCATTTGCTATTCTTAACCAATTCACTTGCATTCATATACAAAACTCTTTGAATTGGGTTCCCATTCATATCAATTTATTCACAATTCAATTCCAATTGCTTTTAAACACTCAGTTGCAAATACATGCAAATTTCCATGTCATTCAAGCAAAACAATTGCCACTTAAGCTTATAACCATTTAAAATTAATTTCAACTTAGATTCATATAAATTTTATTCCATTTTCATGGTTCACAATCCAAGTATTTTTATTCCAATGCAATTTGTTAATTTAAATTAAACTTTCCTTACATTTTATTTCATTAACCAACTCAAGTTTATATTAATATCATTCCATTCTGGATTGTTTACAACCCGTACATCCTTATTTCATCTCAATAATTAATTAATACAATTACACATACAATTCCATTCTATTATTTAACAAATTTCATTCAGATTTACTTAATAAAGCTCATCCACAATCATTTTGTTTTTCTTCCAAGTTACTTAAGTTCTTTCACAAAATTTCCATCATCTTCTTATATCAATTTTATTTTCATTTGATTCTCATTCAAATCAAATTTCAATTCCTTTACAACTTTAATGCTCTTTGTTTATTTATCCAATCCATGTACAAATTTATTTTATTAACAAAGAGACCATTTAAATTATTTCTCTCATTTGAATTTTATTTACAATTCAAACCATCACTATTATAAGCTAATTACATTATTCATTCTCACTTCCAACATTTATTGCCAAACTTAAATTTCATTCAACCATTGGATTTTCCCCTTACTTTCTAAATTTTGACCAAACTATCAAAATTCTATTTATTGCAATACAAATTCCATTTAATTTAGCTTACACAAGATTTATTCCCAAACAATCATTTTGGATTTAATTGAGTAAGCATTTACTTCATTCAACATCACTTCAACTAAATTAAATTTCTATTTAGTTAAATTCTTATCCAAATTTAATTCAAGGTTAACTAAATTATATATGCATTTCAACTTTAATTCCTTTCCAGAATTAATTCAAGTTCATCTAAATTTTATTTAGCCCACCTGAATTTAAACCATTTCCTTTACTACTTTAAATAAGAATTTAATTACATTCATTCTTATTCATAACACAGCAGAAATTTTAATATTCAGCTTAATTCCATCTTAGTCGAAGTTAAACCAAATTCAATTTAATCTTAATTCTCCATATCCAAGTTCAACTTATTTACTAACTTCAGTTCACTTACCTCTTTTATATTTTATAATTGTTTCACCTTACCTTGCATTCCATTTAAAATTAAGTTCGAATTCACCATTCCATTTATTATTTCCATTAGTGATTATAATTCCATTTTACTTGAGTTAAAATCAAATCTTCCATTCTCAAGTTCTCCAACTTATTTACTTGTAAGTTTATATTGCTCATTTCAAACCAATCCACATTTTTATAATCACAATGTCAAATTTTAACACTTAATAGCTTAAGAATATGAATTCATTTGCACAATCATAAGCATTTACATTTCACCTTTATATCAACTTCCCTTTAATTCTAATTCATTTAGATTTAACTCAATTTCAAATTCTTAATTTTATTTAACTTATCATAAGTTAAATCCAGATATATTCCATTCACCTTCATTTATTCAAAGTAAATTTACATTCCATATATACTCAATTCTTCTTTAAATCAACTTTCCTTTATAAGTTATATAGTTGAATCATTTCAACTTTCACATTTTTATTTTAAAATAGAATTCCCAGAATTCAATTTACCCGGATTTATTTCAAAACCAATTTGAAATAAAAATCAACACATTTCTCTTTTGATATTCAAATCAAATACCAAATTCCAAAACAAACTGCTTTTACCAAACAATTTTCCTTTTTGAAAATTCTAAAATCACTTGTTTCTCAAACAAGTCCAAACAATGTCATAACCAACTATTTTGGTAGCAATCCATCACTTTAGAAACCCGAAAATGAATTCTAATGATGTGGCCAGCATCATCAGGATTATTTTCCAGCGACTGAAGTGAGTTCAGTGCTTTCTACTTCCAAAATTCACCTCAAAACAATTTTTATTCAAAAATATTTCCCCAAAATATACTCCATCCTTACGAATGCTTTTGAAAACATTCCGAACATTTCCACAAAGTCAAATTTCCAAAACTTTGTTTAATTCCATTTGAAATCCCTTTCAAAATTTCCGGGGTCAAAATTCTGGTTTAAGTCAAATTTTAATTATACTTCTTCTTACTTAAACCTTATTTAATTTATTCTGTTTGGTTATAAACCAATTCAATATTTTAAATTCTTGTTTTCTTATATATCATTTCACATTTTAGATTATATTTCAATTTCTTATTTGATTATAGAAGAAACAACCAAACAAACATCCAAAACATATAATAATAATTTAGAAAATTATTTCTTTTTATATCAAAATACAATTTTGAGTAAAATTATTTCATTTACCCACTTTAAAAATAATACTATGTCGGTTTATCTTGTTTAAGAGTTTAGAAACCCCTATCGATACGGTTGTACTTCCCGCACCGACCAGAATTCATAAACACTCAACCGATAAGTCAACACAGTATAAAAACAATTTTATACCCACTAACAAGTACGCTCTCATAGCTATTATTACACTCAACTCATTATAGAGTACTTCCGACTCTATTTAAAATGAGTAATTTTCCCACCAAAGCCTAGGTTGTCGCCAACCTAAGCTCTGATACCAAGTGTGACGACCCGCCCTTCTCGACCCTCGAAAATCGACACAAATTACTCAACAGTATAATATGCCGACGATCGAATGCCGGAAAAGACAGATTGTAGAAGAATAAGAAAGTAGATAGAAGAAGAAAGAACTAAACAAAATCAGAACCTCATAGTCGCAGCGGATAAAATATAATATATAGAACAGATCTTTACACAAATGAAAACTATATCTGTTTATATACAATACATCATCATCAGAGTATATCATAATACAATCATCAATATCCAGTCAATCAGTCAATACAACAATCACAGCAGCGGAATAATACAAGTACGAGAAATACGTCTCGAACTCCAGCTCCTCTCCTGAGCTCCATAGCAACCTATCCTGTAAAATACTCGGTCTGACCCGAGCATTATAATAAAATAACACCCGAGTCAGTCTGGAATACCAGCGCATCATAAATACATCCAAACTGATTATTAAAGTTTCAAAAATCCTTTGAAACAAAAGCATCTCGTAAGACCACGCCACAAATAAACATGTCGGGTTTTTACCTTACGATAGCTAAAACACTTTTATATTAAAATCCTCTAATAATATAATAGTGTCTATAGAAAGTAAAATAGAATCTAGCTGAAATGCTTGCATCTCACATTTCAACAATAGTTGGGCACAATCAAAACCGTACAGGCACGTAGGGAGAATGGATTTCCAACGAATGACTAGGCACTGGGGTACCACCTGTCACAGTACGTGGCCTAGATCACAGTACCGAGCAGTACGCCCGCTCCCCTGCAACACAAGGCCGGAACCATCCCTTACTGGATGATCCCGAATAAAATCACCCCACGGTTGGGATCAGCAACCGCACCACTAAGCCGAAATAAAAAGGGACATCTAGACAGGGATGACCTTACCCTCCAGTGGAAGCTACCCACGAAGCCTTGCTGCATAACCCCTGATTTTCAGTCATTCCCGGTTGATGAGGTTCGAGGCTAAACGATACCTTTATAGCATATATCCCTTAGAATGCCCATCGTCCACCTGACGATGTCACGAAAGCATTCGTCCATATAAGTCCGTCCCGGGTCCGAACGGAACCGAAGGCACTACCCCTACTACATCCATTTTGGAAATATCCTCAGGATTAGTAGCGACTAGCCCTTGCACTTCACTGCTCCATCTTCGACTCCGAAATCGTTTTCGCGAAACGTACAAACCGGATCGAAGTGGTTTTCGAGTCTCCAGACCTAGAATCCCGGTATACGGAAACTCGATCCCGGTCTCTTCGAAACGATCAGCGCATTGTCCAATATTGATAGTCGGTGATTTAACTATCAATTAATGTTCACAAACATCCATACACATCCATCACACAATAAATAATATCACACATTATTTATTCTTTCTCTTTAATATCTTGAAAAGATATATTTTCACATTTCAAAACTCATTTGAAATCAATTTTCCAAACTCTTCCTTTACAAGGTAAATCCTTTACCCTTTATTCCCATCGGGAATAACCAAGTATAAAACAATTTGCATTTAAAACAGTTAAAAATACTTATACTGAAATATACTTTAAAATATGAAAATTACTTCTATTTATTTACTCAAAATATAAATTTTTAAACCTTTACATAGAAAAGTTAAATTCCAAACTAGTTTAAATAATATATTTAATAAGATCTAAACTCGGTTTAAATAAAGGTTTGATTTACTAAATATATAGGTAGAGTTTAAAAGATAATACTAACTTCCCAATAACTTAAACAAATAATTTTAAAAGCAAATTTACTAACTTCTCCTTTTAAAATAATAATTTCTTAAAAATACTCTTTGAACAATTTAAACTTTAACTTTTAATTAAATAGAAACCTTTAAAACTTTAACTTGGTTTTCCTAGAGAAACACTATCCCGTTCAACATTCCAAAGTATCCTTTATATAAATCCGAACGATTTATTTCAATTTCGATTTATGCTTACAACATAAATTCCCAATTCCATACTTATCTATAACTTCATCCGAAGTTCAAACTAAATTCCCATATCCGGAAATTCAATTTAAAAATACAGATTAAAACATTTTTAAGTAAGGTAAACTTAGAGAATTCTTAATTGAAAACCATATTTTCAATCTACTTAAATAAAATCCTAATGGAGAAAACGGCTTCCCAAAATATTGTATTTACAATTAAAACAATTAATTTATATTCGGAAGCTTCATTTTAACATATTTTACTTTTCCGGATATCACTATTCATCATTAAAATAAACCACTGTTATTTTACTCAATTTATAATTTCATAGAATTCATTTCCAGAAAATTTATATTTCACATTTAACGATTTATAAATTTTCCCCAATATTTAAAATCCCAATTTACAAATTTACATTTTCCATTCCAAAACAGATTCTAATTTTATTATCCCTTAAATTCTTTATTTATCAATTTCTTTGATTTCTTTTTAAATTCCCAATCTATTCATTTATAATTTAATTCTGGAATTATAATTTATACAACAATTTCACAGAACAATTTAAAATTCCAGATTTTATCAATCACAACATATAAACAGGTATCACTATCAATTATAAAATAATTGCTACATTGTGAAGAATCCAGTTGGATCCCTCCAACCTGTTTTTTTTTCCTGCATCCACAGATATTAGCACATCACAAAATAAATATCAATCCAGACTGATAATCACTGATATAATCAACCATCCACACAGATATTTAAATATCAATTATTTATAATGTCTAGCATCCAGATGTGAGTGAGAAAAAAAACTCACTTTGAGTTTCGGCGAGCGTTCGAAATTTTGAATTAAACCGAACGACGTCCGATTTAACCCAAATTTCTACTTGCCCATAATGACTCCAAATCTGCACCATCTCGTAGTTCTTTTCCCTGCGATTCCAACGCATCCAAAATCGTCCGAATCTGAGATCGTATGAACTCGTTACGATTTTATAACTTTCAAACTATAATTATATAAACAATTATCTTTTCTTTTATTTTTAATCTCTACCTAAGCAAACGAATCTGGCCACACATCACGTAAATGAAATCAGGCCGTTAATCCCATCTCCCTCCTTCACGTTCGCACGCTCCAGAGAAAAGCTTGAACCCATCAACGTGAGCTAGGGCACGCTATCACCACCGCCTCGCTCCCCTATACTTCGATCAGAACCCATCGTTACGGAGCTCTCCACGACCCCTACCTTCGGCTGTAGCTTGGCTCGACTCGGTCGCCTCTAGGAGCCTTGAATCCCACTCAAGCGTCACGCGTTCGAGCCCCCATAGCCATCCATCCACGCCACGAAACCTCATCACCACCGGTCACGTTGTAGAGCTCAACACGTTCTACGACTTTCGTATTGGAAGTTTTCGAAATAGTTGTGTGGATTTAGAGAAAGACGAAGGGGAACGAGGCTAATTGTCGGCCATTGAATGCCTTTGAGCGGCGGCCAGAAGATATATTTTAGGGTTTAGAGATTTAAACAAATATATATAATAGTTTAATACTATTTAATTAAGAAAATATCTCAACCTAACAGTTAATGCAAACGACCTCTATTTCTCACGTTCCGACAGGCTACCCTGAGGTTTTTCCCCGTTCCGGACACAATGGGACAAGTTTCAGAAACTAATTTGATCGTATGCATGAGATACAGAATTAAACGATCAATTTAAAATTAAATCGGTTAAATCAATTTCGATGCGTTTCGAGCTGCCACGGTCAAACGACAACTCCGATTGCTACGAAAATTGAAATCCGATAATAACTAACTATTACGGATCCAATGGAACTGGTTTCGTCGAATTCCGAGACTGTGCCCCGGAAGGCTATTTTACTCGTCTATTAAATCAGGCGATTTGCCAAAATTGACGAAAACGCTTCAAATTTCATTTTTAAAATTTTGTTAACTTAATAATAAATCATATAAAATTCATAAACACATTAAAAATCATTCTGGCTCAATCCGGACCAAAATCTGATTAAATTGCATTTTAATAATATTAAATTCATTTTTTAAATTAATATAAAATCCCAAATAATAATTTGTCGACTTTTAAATTCATCTAAAAATCCAACATTATTGTTTATAACCAATTGAACCTAAAATACATTTAAACACCATTTTTATCACTATTTACATTCAGATTTACCCTTATCTCAATCCCGAATATTTAATTTATTATTTCCCCCTTTATTCAAATTCAACCAGGATTGCTATAATTAAAAATTATAGCTTATTTTATTGAATGAACCCGAATCCATTCATTCCAACATCAATTAAGAATCCACATTAAACATTTAAAATGAATTAAATGTCTAAAAATCTAGCAGCCAAAATCTGGGATGTTACAGTCACAGCATAACCCAAATGCCCCTGTAGGCATCAGCGCCATCGACTTTCGCTACCAAATAATCCTCAGGAACTAGTTTGTCCGGACTCCTCACAGGATCAACTTTAGAACCTCCCCTTTAGAGGCTCAAGGCAGTACCACTCAGTGGCACTCCTGAGAAGTTCATTCAAGGGAGCGCCTTTTTCCCCAGAGCCACTTTCAAAACACTTTATACTATACACATATAGTATTTTCCAAATCATACACCAAGTATGAATCTCATATAAAGCTCCATTACAAAATCGATTCCCAAAATCGATAATTCTCATATCAGGCTTTCCAAATTCCAAATTTGATTTTCCACAAAATCAAAAGCCCTTTCCAAATCCATAGGTTCCAAAAACCTTTCCTCAAAATCATTTTCACAAATCCTTTTTATATATACATATATATAAAAGTTTTGAAAAATCTTTGAATCAATTTGTACTTGTATAAATTCATTTTTATACTTCAAATACTTTCAAAAATGATTTTATTCTGGCAATAGATCTAACAAGGGAAGTTTTATCACATATATAACAAAGATGTGTAACTTTGTTTATTCCAAATCAAATATTCAAATTTGATTACTTTATAAAGTCACTTACCAAATTTCTTACTTTTATTATAAAGTAAACTTTAACTCAGAAAAATATTCAATTTCCACTTTATTTCCATAAAGTTAATTTCTACCATAGAAATATAAATTTTAAATTTATTTTATTTTAGTTCCTCATATATTCACAAATATATTTTCCATTTCACAAATCATCTTATAACCTTTTACCTACAACTTCAAAATCAAATTTCCACCTTTATTCATTGTCAATTTCTCAAAATAAACTTTTCAATTTCAAAAATCTTTTCAGTTTTCATCCACAAATTTTCAATGCCAATTTCATTCAAGCCCGTACGATGTCCCCATATCATTCGTACGCAATATCAATCTGATCGCTCACTCGATCACACAATTTCACTTCCGAACTAGTATTGTCCACCCGACTTTCTAGTGCGGACTCAGATCTGGTTTCTTGATCAGAAACCGTCATTCTCCTTGCATAGTCACAACTACGATAGAGAATATCCAGAACCAATCAAAAATTCATATCCAGGTTCGCCGTCGAAAATCGAGCGAAAAATCCCAACTCGGATCGATAATACTATCTCAAAATTCTGTGCTCGAATCTGGATCAAATCACTATGCGAATAGAATAATATACGTACATCCTACGTATTTATTTTCATTGATTATCAGTCAAATCAATTTTCCCTCTCTATTCACATTCACTTTGATTTTATTCACTTATCCACATTTGCCTAAATCCCCACTTGGATTATCACTTCAATTCTTATCTCAGTTGGGTATTTACTCAATAACAGTTTGAACTCCGACCAGTTTATATTTAGAAAATAGCTTGAAAAATTTGAAAATAGATAAATAGTTGAAAAATAATTATTAGTTTGTAAAATAGCTGTAAAACAGTTAAGTAATTGTAAAATAGTTGGAAAATATTAAAATAATTGCAAAACAGTTGTAAAATAGTAATTAGTTATATAAATAGTGGTAAAATTATTAAATAGTTTCAAAAATAATTGTAAAATAAGTATAAAATAGTTTGGCTTTGAAAAGTAAGGTTGGATATAGTAAATAGCTTGGAAAGATAGATTCAAGAAACTTATATTAAGATAATTTGTTGAAAGTAGTTTCAGAGTTAAACTGTCTCACTACCCAACCTTTAACTCAATCATTCAATTTAAATTTCCATTTAAATTGACTCAATACCAAAATAACCTCAAATTTCAATCACTTCCCATTCCGATATTGATTCAATTCCAATCAAGTTGAATTATCCTTGATTTCTTTCCAAATTCAAATCAAATTCCATTTGATTTTAAACATATTCACTTCAACTACAAATCCCAATTTATTCAAATTAATTTAGACGAATTTCAAATCGAATCTACTTTAATTTCAAATCATTTCAATTTCTATGATAAGTCCCATTCCCATTTGAATTTGAACTCATTAAATCTTCGATTTTATTTCAAATTAATCCAGTTCAAATTTTCCATTTGAATTTTTATACTTATCCATCATAAACCACAATTCTCATTAATTCAAATCAAATTCAGTTTGAATTAATTGAATTTAAATCTCAATTTTAAACCATCTCGAATTATATAAATTCGAGTTAAATTTTCAAAAGTTGATTTAACCCCTTAAATCAAATTAACCTTTATTTTTAAATTAATAATCCAAATCTTTAAACAATTTAATTTTGAGTCCAATTCTCAAAATTCCATTTTAGGTTATCTTTACTTAGCTTACTTCAAAGTTCCAATAAGAGTTCAAAACAATTTTACCTTAAAAAAATCAATTCATTACCCAATTTTATTTCCCAGTTTTAAAACCAGTTTTTAAACAAATTTTAATTTACAAATTCAATTATTCAAATTTTCAGTTCAAAGTAGTTCCATATCCTTAATTTCAAATTAAAATTTAATTTCTTTTTCTAATCAATAATGGATATCTCACCACAATCCATTTCTTCATTCATTTAAACAAATCCAATTCACAATGTAAGGATTATTAATAACAATAGGATGATGCCATCCAATTATTTTAAAACTTCATCCATTTCCAATTTCCGAATCTCAAACCCATTTGAGATCACTCATACTTTCCATTTAAACCAATCATTTAACTTTCCCAAGTTAAATCTCAATTTCATATTGAAATTTCCAATTCAGGTTGCCTTTTAAATTATTTAACTTTCCCAAAGTTAAATGTAATTTACATAATCCAGTCAATTTACACAATTTGAATTCCCATTCAATTTTAAACATCAGATTAACAACCTTCCCACTTAAGTTTAAAACTTGCTTCACTTTGGGTTTCACATCACATTCCAAGGAAAATTCAAAACTCTATCTTAGAGTTTATTTCCAAATATACCAATTTATTTTCTTATCCCACCAAGTTATCCTTAAATTTTGAACCACCCTTTGGTTTTTAGTTTCAAACAAATTCTCTCAACATTTGAAACAATTCAAATGTTTCTAAACTTAGGTTTTAACATTTCACAATTTAAAACCCACTTCTATTCAGAGGTTATACTCATCTTAAAAGTTCACTTCATTTGGCTTACTTATTGACAAATATATCCTTATTGAACACAATAACTATTTATGATGATACCAAAATTATGATATCTTGATACCAATTCATTTTCATCTTATTCTAAAACTTTTTCCCAAATTCAAGATTTTAATTTCAGTTTGCATCCATTTTAATTTACCGTTATTTAATTTCAATTTGGTTGTATTTCAATTACCACTTAATTTAATTTCAATAATTTAACAACCAATTACCTTAACATTTATTGGTTAAGGAATATTGCTTTTTATATATCAAAATATATTCTTATATAAAATCATTTAAAATCTTTCTATAAGAAATTAACAAGTACGCTCTCATATATATATACACTCAACTCATCCTAGGGTAATACTAACCCTATCTCTGATGAGTATACCCGCCAGAGCCAAGGTTTTCGCTTAACCTTCAGCTCTGATACCAACTGTAACGACCCGGAATTTTCGATCCCGAAAATTCCAGATAGTTAGGAAAGAAGAAAGAGATAGAAGAAGAAGAAACAGAAACACACCACAGATTCTCACATACGCAGCGGATCAAAATATAATATCAAATAAATAACAGTTTACAAAAGAATATTGTATCTGTCAATTACATTTTTATACATCAGAGTTATACATATACACAATCACTGGATATATACAAATCAACATATCCCAAATAAACAGAAATATATCACAGTGGAAACACTCCATACGTTCCTGCCATCCAGCTCGTCTTCTGAGCTCCAGAACGTCCTTACCTGAAAATCTGTAATACTCGGTCTGACCCGAGCATTACATCAAAGTAACACCCGGGTCAGGCTGGAAACCAGCGTGAGTAAACCCATCCAATAAGGAATACACTAGTATAAACTTACATAAAACCCGGGTAACTAGTATCAATTTATAAATTCACAATTTGTTATAGACATCACTTATTCCATATATCAATTTCTAAGTACCCAAAACTTAGATTAAATGGTCCAGTTCACTTAAAACATTCCATACCAGCCTATTGATTTCACATATCAATCTATACAGAATCGAAGTGGTTTCGGGTATTTACTGATACCCGACCCCGGTCTCTTCGAATCCCAGGTTATTCATTAAACAAGTTGTGCAAGTTAAATTAATATTTAGGATTTCGTATTCACTAAACAATTTATCTCAGATAGATAAACCATAATATCACTATTCAACCAAAATATCTCATACCTCAAAGTATCACACATCAGAGATATCTACCAATTCCATTCGTCCAATAACATTCAATCCATCCATAAGCAAGATAAATTAACCACCCCATCTCAAATTAATTTAATTAACCACAAATGAATTTAATTAATTACTTTAATTACTCTTCAATCTTTCTTATCTAACATGAATTAATTACAAATAAATTTATTAATCATTCTCTACTTATCCATCTTAATTAATCAACCTCAATTAATTGTTCTTTAATTACATTAGGTAATTGGCCTTTAATTAATTACCTAAATATATTATCCTTTAACCATTCATATTTATTAACCCCTAATTACCCTCATTTATTAATTATTAATCAATCACATTGATTAATGGTCCTTAATTAATTACTCCTATTAATAAATTATACTTTGATTATGATATTAATTAACCATTATTAATTACATTGAGTAATTAACTTCTAATTTATTTCACTAATTAATCATCTTTAATTAATCACAACTTTAATTAAAGATAATTTCTTTAAGTTCATAAATTACTTATTACATCATTAACTGGTTAATGATCATTGGTAACTAATTACAAAATTAATGTAATTACTTTTTTTTAGAAAGAAATTTAAATCATTTAACTTAACCCTTTAAATTTCTGGAAACTTGCATAAAACTTATTAAATACTTTTCTTGGAAACTAAATTCACTCTTATACTATATTTGAAACTTTCTTTGAAAACTTCCATTTATTGCTTTTTTAAAATAAAACACAGTTTATATATTTTGAAAACAATATTTACTTTGCTTTGAAATCATTTTTACTTAAATTACACGTTTAAGAAAATTAGTAATATCTCCTTTGGAACCAAACACTTTAAAACCTTAAACTGCTCATGTTCCACTGTTAAACCCTGGTAACACAATCACACTAAAACCCCGAGCTCAAGCAATTCAAAAACCCGAGTCAGCTACAAGAAAATCACAAAAAAAAACTCGAGTAGATCCCCGAGTAAAACACCATACATTCACGAACAACTTCTATCAGTCCCCTACTTCGAGAAAATCACCTAACTGCTTCGAGATTTGCTCGAGCCAGATCTTCTTCCCTAACTCAACGATAAATTGCCTGAAACCAACGTGCACGTGGTGCACGTACACCTATGACTCCGACCTCCGATGATCGTCGCGGCGGCTCACGACAACTACCCAAACCCATGCAACAACTCACGATAACCCAGATCTAGAAAAAAACCAATCGATTCGAAAACGAGGCGTTCTCGACCAAGCCTGGAACATAAATGCCGGAAATTCGCCTCTCTACGTCGCCTCTGACCTCGAGTTCACCTGCCCACTTCACCGAAGCTACTTCACATCATCCAGCTCCCATTCCTACCCCCACGAACCACTCCGATCCACCCTAGTCGCCGTACGAATCCCCACACATCGACCGTTTCAACTAGGTATAAAACCCTACTTCTCCCAATTCCGACCCCCACAGCCATTAGTAAAATACCAGGGTATTTTTCCCGAGACCGTCCACCTACCAGCCACCTTCGGCCCCAACCTTGGCGCCGACCACCACGTCGATCGCCAGAAAGTGAAAAAAAACTCAAAGTCCTCCAATTCCGATTATCTCTAAAATTATCAAATTAAAAATTATGATTTTACTATTAAAAATCAAGCCTTTGGATGAGGATTCAGTTTATATTCCTGAATTAATAAATTAAGACGTTTGAAATTTACTCAAAAATCAAGTTTGCCGTTCAATTTGTTTTTCCAGAGTAATTTTAAGTTTATTTTAACTTAAATAAAATTTTAAACCTTACTCTATGATTCGACAACAAATTTTGTTCAAAACTTAAACCCTAACAAGGATTGGATCGAGAGTTAAAGAATCTTATGTTAAATCTTGAGTTTGAAAACAAGAACAGGGATGTCTTAGGCATGCACACACATCTGTACATTCATATACATAAGCAGGAACTCATTTATAGATATTCATACGAGCTTACTTATTCCAGAAACCAACATGCATCAGATCCATATTTAAACTTTTTTTTTTCTTTCTTTAAAATTAAAAGCTACTCCCAGGCATATCAAAAAAAATAACAGGAGAACCAGATGGTAATACTCACCTTTGTTTTGAGCAGAGAAACAGCTCTGAGATTTTGAAAACTAGAGATTGCTATCCTACTAGCCTGATTCTTGTTTTTGGTTTATATCTTCTTTCAGTTGTAATGGTAGTCTGTACTCTCATTTTTCAGTTGATCAAATGAGTGAAAAAAATAGAGCAGGGTATAAAGAGAAGAATGAAGCTTGTAGAAGAAGCAAGGCTGTGGAATTTGCTGGTACAAAATATATTTGGTTTGGGTCAGAGATTTTTCTTGTTTAGGAGGCTGAAAGGATTTTAAAACAAATCGAATTGACTTGTTTATGTTAGCATTAAATGCTCAAGTACTTTATGTTCCAATTTATCATATCTTATGTTTATAGATATTTATTTTAACTTGCTTGTGTTCCTGACTGCATACTTTATTTTACAGACATTCATCTTACTTGCTTGGTTATGCTTTTTACTTAACTTGCTTTGCGTATGTTATTTGTTTATATACTTTACTTACAGCTACAAATACAAAGCCTGGTTTGTTTCTACTCTTTACTATAAATTTTTAACTTAAGTATTTAGTTCCTATTTTTAACACAAGTGCTTATTTTTATTTTCACTTTTATTTCTAAACTTAACTCTCACACTTAATTTACTTATTTATTTATTTCTATACTTATGTTAATTTTTTCCTTCATAAGATTTATTTTATTTTAACTATGCAATCTTTAATACTTACTATCTTGTACGATTACATGTATATATATTTATTTTCATAACTTTTATTTTGTGTTGTAAATACAATTTGGTTGTAATTTTATTTTACTTTGTATATTTATCCTTATTTACAACTTAAACATTTATTTTTATAGTTTCTATATTCCTTATAGAAACTATCAACACTTAATCTAAAAGTTATTCATTGTTAAACTTGTCAATACCATAATTTCTTAAGCTTATATATTTATATTTATTTTTAACAATATACTCGTTTTATATCTAGATTTAAATATTGATAAGATTTATTTTACTTGAACTATTATTGTTCAGACTATATCATATATATATATATTTTTGTTTTAAAATAATAAGCTGTATTTTAATTAATTCAATTAAATATTGATTAAAATAATATTGCCAAAAAACCCGGAATGTCACATGGGTTGTCGTTTGGGATAAATCCCTAGCCTCCATCGCTCGTCCGATCACCACCGAATTGATTTGGCCATTATTGGCCTAGGCAAATTCTACCCAGGACCAGGCAACCAGACGTCTGGTTGAAATTTCCAAACGTCTGGTAGGGGGTTCTGGAAAAAATAAATAAATAACAAACACAGAAAAAGAATGGCAGAGCCTAGGGTCAGACGTCTGGTCAAACCAACCAGACGTCTGGTCCTGTTGATTTTTTTCCAATTTGCCTGTTTTTCTGCGAATTTCCATTTCTTATCGATTTTTGTTGATCCAGTTAGTTGTTGTCATTTATTATCGACTTTGATGACTTCTTTTCTGGATTTTTGGGAATATCCATTTGATGCATTTGATATCGATTTTCATGGGTTTTAATTCGCGTCATCGAATGTGGATTTTTGGTGATAGATTGTTTTTACAATCATTTCTGTGATTTGTCACTTTAAAATACAAAGGTTTTTATACTAGTAGTAAATACTCAAACTCTTTCACAAAAATGATTTCAACATTACTTTCAATACAAAGCTCATTTTAAAACCGTTTTCCAATCTATTAGTATATACAAACCTTTACCTCATTCGTATGAGAAATCCAAATAAACGACTTAGCAAAACAAGTGGTATGAAATGCTTGCGTTTACTTCATCGGTTAATTCTTGGACTTGTTCGATTGAAATCTCGTGACAATTTTCGAGTGGAAATCTACAATTTGTTCGTTAATATTTAAGTTAAGCTAGTGGTTATGGGACATGAAGCTAAACTCATTTATTTACTAGCTTAGTGTAATTTACACTTATCGATCAATGATGATCATTTTGTGGTTTAGACTAGCGATATGCGATGTCTCTTTGTCCGCGTGAGGGACTATACCCCTTTCTGTAGAGCTTCGTCTCATTTTTATGGGCTAGCAACCCATGGTCTTTTAACCGTTTTATGGAGTTCAGTTCATCGGGAGTACCGTTGTACTACATCGTTGTTCTTCCGGCTTATTTGATTTTCAGGTTCCTTGTGCGTACCGCTGTACTACGTCGTTGCACCGGCTCTATGGGTTAGCGACCCATGGGATAGCGTCCCCTTTATGACACACGTGTTGGTGAGTTTACATGCTCTCGTTTATGATAGGCCTTTCCCTTTTGTGTTTTCTGGATTTCTAATTATTGATTTCTAGAATTTGTGTTTCACCAATTTTTGTGATTTGCATTGATAAGCTCTATTAATATTTGTGATTTGGTGAATAAAAATAAAGTATATGACATTCTTTTTTGTGTTTGAGAAAATTTGAATATTTTATGATTTTTGTTATTATCATATATATATTTGTCATATCCATATCCCTCATTTTACATGATAATTATAGCTAGGCTGATCCGTTTATTATTTTTCTTCTTAAATAATACACGAGTCAGACCGAGGTGTTTCAGGTGCTTCCACTTGACTTCTTAGCAGGGATTAGCTTTTGACTTTTGGCTAACTACTTTAGCTTAGTAGTTTTTGTCTTTCATGTATATAGAGACTCTTTGATGTATACATATTCTTTTGTGTAGAACATGTACCTATTCTTTTGTGATGTAGTGGATCTTGTATGACCATTACTATGATGTTCACTTCTATGTGTTGTATTCATATCGGTTTCCGCCTTAGTGATATGAATATCTGTAACCGATTTTATGTTATGTTTATTTTATATTGATTCCAAAGGCCACTTAGCCACTGTGTAGTAGATTTGAGTTTGGATCAGATACGTCAGATTTTCTCTTGAAATGAAATGCATGACATACTATCTGACATATCGGTTCTCGCTCAAATCAATTATACAGTTGGTCGCTCATCAACAACATTATTCTTTGTACTAATTGACGGCATTACCCAGTAGTGTCCTTGGATAGTATAATTATAGAGGTGGGGCGTCACAGCGTGGGACCATGGTTTTTATCACAGTTACAACTATGTAAGGAGAATAGAGGTTCCAAATCAAGGAGCCTGATAGGAGTCTGCACTAAAAAATCGAGTGAGCGATACTATTTCGGAAGGAAAGTTATGTATTCAAGTTGAGACTGAATCAGATTTTGCATAATAATAATCTATGTACATCATACGAGCTGATGTACAATGTTAAGTGTTTTTTGGGATTGGTCGAGGTGTAATTTTGGGGACGAAATTCTTTTAAGGGGGAAAGAATGTAACAGCCTGGAATTTCACTTCTTTGATTAGTGAATATTTAATTAATTTTAAAAATTCAATACATGAGTTTTATAATGAAAATAAACTCATTTTAGTAAACTAATAATGATGATAAAATCATTTTCAATTTTTTTTTACCAAATTAAACAGTTCGTAGAAAAATAGAAAATATGACCGTAGAACATTTTTCAAAATTTTGACCTTTCGACACCGGAATGTTGTCGAGAACGTTGTTCGTGTTTGTGCACCAGATACATATATACATATATACATATATATGTATATATATAAAAGTTAATGAACTAAATAATAATACACTTATAAATAAATTATCTTATGTTAATTGGGATTAGTAAGTGATGTGAAAAGACATAGTTTTAAAAATAATAAACATTTTATAAAAATATATATTATGTATTGTCACATCTTAGATTTTGCAATCATTAACCATTATTATTTCTTATCACGTCTTAGCTTTAATTATTTATTTATCTTATTTATATATAAAAGAATGTGATGTCACTAAATATAATAATTATATATATATAAAGAGGTGATGTGACTAAACAAAATAATTATGTATATAAGAAAGTGATGTGACTAAACATAATAATTATATATATATATATATAAAAGTGATGTGACCAAACGTAATAATTATATATATATATATAAGAGTGATGTGATTAAACATCATTATATATATATATATATTATAAAAGATTTGTGATGTGACTAGATATAATGATGGCATAGGAAATTTGCTTATAAATAGCTCCACCCTCCTCTCATTTTACCACTTCTTTCTCCTACCATAACTTCTTCATTCCTACCTCAAATGGTGATCTTTTTTTTTTCAAATCAACTAAAATTCTAGTGTCTACAACATTCTTGTTGACAAACTTTCCTATTTCGACCATAGCTATGTCAAAATACCAAATCTTTGCAAAGTAATTTTTCATCCAAAATTTTAAGTTCGAAAATTACCCTTTTCTTTTGATCATAACTTCTTCAAAACAAATTGAGAAGAGTGATTCTTTTTTTGAAATGATAAAGGAAAAAAATTCTTACAACTTTCCATTTGACTACATTTCCAAATTCCATGATTTGGTTGCCCTAAAACCGGTGGTAAATTGACCTAATTTTGGGTTCATTTTCGACAAATCGATGTAACCCGAAGCTCCTCTACCTTCAAGCTACTACCCTACATCCACCCCCACACCTCTAGCCGAGCCTACATACACCTGGGAAGCCTATTATGAGGGTTCCTAGCACCTAAAGCCTTCATCCTTCAAATCTAGCGAGTCGTTAGCAAGTTTAGCTTAAGTTCATGTAGCTTTTGCGGAAGTTTGATGAGTAAACTAACTCACTTTTTAGTACTAAGATTAGCTTAAATGCTGACATTATATGTGATGAGTATATAGTGTTAAGGTTGGTTAGTTATGATGTTGATAACCTTTGATTTGAATAGTGTTAGTCGTTGGATTTGGTTATGCGATTTGGTTGTGATACTATGTAGTTAGTAAGCATGAACCTTTGTGAGTATATATGTGGTATATGGTAAGGATGATGTACGTTATGTGATGTATGATTGTGTATGTGAACTAAAGCCATGTTGTTTAGATACAAAGTTAGCGACTTCGTATGTAATTGCGACGGATCCGAGACCCGAACAGAATCATGTTTTGTCTTTTTTTAAAAACAAGTTAAAAGTTTTAAATTGGTTTTTTTAAGTTTGTATATCTAAGTTTAAAGTTTGTAAAACTTTCTAAAAGGTTATAAACAAGAAATGGTAAAGTTAGTGAGGTGTTTACGTTTTAAAAATATGTTAAAGCGAACTGCACTCATAGCGATAGTCGCTATGGATGCAGTTTGACTAAAGTTTTGAATTTCTATTTCATTTTTTTAATTTAAAATTGTTTTGTAAAAAGTTTTCAAACATAATTAGTAATATTGAAAAGCAATTAAGTTGTAATATAATTAATTAATTAAATAGTTGGTTAGTTAATTAAAAAGTAATTAACATTTAATTGGTAATTAAAAAGGTGATTAGAGGTTAATCATCACTTAAGTTAAGTTAATGACTGTTAATTGATTAATAAAGTTTTAATTAGTGATTAATAGGGTTAAGAAGTAATTAAGTGATTAATAATTATTTAATTAAGATTAATGGTTAATTAATTATTTACTAATTAATGGGATATGATTAATATTTAATTACTTAGGGTTTAAATCTTAAATAATTTGGTTTAACCTTAACCAAGTTGCGTTAGGAAGTTAATTATTACTTAATCAAGTTCATTAAGCCTGATTAGAGTTACTTATGATTTAATCTTGATTTAAATTGGATTAATTAAGATTTAGTTAGGTTTAAGTTAATTAAATATGCTTTTAACTTTTCAAAGATGATTTTAAACTAAACGGAATGTGTTTTAATCAATTTTCTTTTTCAAAGTAAATCGATTTATCAAATGATCTCTTGTCCAAACTCTTAAGTAACCCATATGATTAGGAGAATTAAATGACACTCTTTAGCAGAAAAAAACACCATTTTGCTATAGTGTAAGTGATTTGATTGTGTGGACATGTTTAAGCAGAATAAATCCCTATTCTGCTATAAATTGATTGAATTGTTTGGACATCTATTTAGCAAGATAACCACCATCCCGTTGTTATGTTATTTGGACCTGTATATGCCAACTGGTTATATTGAAGTGTTATTCCCTGATTGGATATGAACTGTATTTACATATAAGGTACCTTATGTAAATAATTGTTAAGTGACCTGGGAATCGAATTGAAATTGAATGGTAACTTAAACTAGTACCATTGGGATTGCTAAGCCTCCTTTTGAATTTGTAAATTATGTTTTGAATTAACTTAAATTCTTTAATCCACTTAGAGTTTAAAGTTTATAAATGATTTCCAAGTTATGCTATTATGTTGTAAAATTATTTATAAGCAATAACTTGTTTATAAAAGTGGTTTTTACTAAAGGGTTACTTTAAGTGTTTTACAAATAATGTTTTGTAAATGATAAAGGAGTATAGAATGGTTTACATAAAGAGTTCTAAAAATAGAAATCATTTCAGAGACTTGGAAAGAGGTTTATAAATTAACTTAAAGGTTTATAAAAGTGGGTTATAACTTTATTTTGAAAGTTATAAGTTAACTAAAATATGAGATGAGCTTTAAAAAGGGAATTTTTGATAATTTATAAGCGGAATGTTTATTTAGAAGAAATGTTTGGTTATTTAATATGGGATTTGGAAAGAAGAAAACTTTGAAAATTTTGTAAATATAATTATATTGATAATATAAGTATATGATTTTGTTTCAAGGCATGAAAAGTAAAATGTTTTTGTAATATACTTATACTGTTGAGATAAGTATATAAATGTTTCCCAAGTATAAAAGGAAATGTAAGGAGGTTGGGAATAGCGTTTTGAAAAGATCTTTGGTCAAGATTTATAAAGTGGTTTTATTAATTAAAGAGAATTAATAAAGGCTTAGTGGATCCCGTATAGAAATTAAACCATGATTGGATGTTTGTTTTTTGATAGTTAAATAATCAACTATCAAATCTGGACAAAACGTAACTTTGGAAATATCTAGAAGAAACACGAGTATTATATGGTACAGTTACCATCGAAGGTGCTATATTGTATGTATAAACACGTTTCATTCTTCTAGGATGAATGATAAGGAAATCCGTCTGATGGTTAGGAGGTGAACTCTGATCTTGTCATTTTTTGTTTATTTCCTAAAGAACCGGGGTTGAGTTTACCGTAAATTATCGAAAGTTGTTTTGAAGAGACCGGGATCAGATATGTTATTCGAAAACCTCTTCGATCCAACTCAAGCGTTGCGAACTTAAGGCATCGTAAAGAGTATGGAATTGAAGATAGAGATGTGAAGTGCAAGGGCTAAACGCTACTAATCCCGAGGATGATTCTAAAATGGATGTAGTAGGAATAGTGCCTTCGGTTTCGTTCAGACCTAGAATGGACTTGTATGGATGAATGCTATCTGCATATTATCATTGGAGGGCAATGAGCATTCTAAGTGTAAATGTTCTTGGAAGGTAATCGTAGCCTCAATCCTCATCAACCGGGAATGACTAATACATGGGAGATGCAGTAGGGCTAAGTGGCTCGCTTCCAAGTAGGGTATGATCATCCCTATCTAGAGTCGCTATTATCTCTTAAATTGTATGCTTTGGGGCCTAGTAACAGAGGGGTGATCATATTCGGTACTATCCAGTAGGGGGTAGGCCGGTCCCATGTTGGTAGGGGATCCAGGTGAGGTCCTTGGTGTCGTTTTATCTAGAGATGCACCGTGACGGGCGATACCCCAGTAGCCCAGTCATTAGTTGGAGTCCATTCTCCAGTACGAGCTTTACCAAATATGTTGGAACGTGAGATGCAAGCATTCCGGCTATTTTAATATTTTACTTTGAACCCTTAGACATTATTATAATATCATTGGATTTTCTATAAAAGTATTTTGGTTATCGTAAGGTAAAAAACCGTCCGTGTTTATGTATGGCAAGGTCTTACGAGATACCTTTGATTTCAAAGTAGTTTCCAAGTTAATAAATCAATAAAGTTCTTTTGTGATTTGAGTTTACTCACGCTGGTATTCCAGACTGACCTGGGCATTATTCTTTATAATCCTCGAGTCAGATCGAGCATGTTTGCCAGGTTAGCTTTAGATGCTTTGGATTTGGAGAGGAGCTGGATGGTCAAAACGTATTCACGTATATTTTCTTTTGTTGTATTATAGAGTCTGCATGTTTGCCAATGTAAGGACAGGTTTCTATAACTTTCTAAATTTATGATAAGTCTAGTGTACTCTAATGTTATATGAATAAGATGTTTCCTTTTTGTAAAGATCATTGTTGTATTATATATTATTCACTTCATTGTGAGGTTCTGTGTTGTTTAATTTTCTTCTATCTTCTACCTTCTTCTTTCACCCTAACAAATCGGTATTTCCGGCATTTGAATATTCGATATGTGATACAGTGGATGTATTAGTGTCGATTTTCAAGGATTGAAAATCCAATTTGTTACACTAAAATTCTGGGTTATGTAACGACCCATAATTTTGAACGAATTAAATTAAAAATATTTAATTAATTTTAAATATTTGAACGATGATTTAATTTGAATCCCCGATATAACTTTGAAATTTGCGATTAAATTTTAAAAATTTAATCTATTGAATACTGAATAAAAATTTGAATCTTCATTTTTAAGCTGAAGAAAAATATTTCGAAAGCTTTTAAAATTCATATTGATGATACCGAAGATAATAGAAGCTTCAGAATCTAATTTCGAATTGATTTGATCAGTTTTGAAATTCATATCGTTTGAATCGATATTTAAAAATAGCGTCCCGAGGCACAATCTCGGAATTCGACGAAACCAGTTCCATTGGGTCCGTAATAGTTTGTTATTACCGGATTTCCAATTTCGTTTTTATCGGAGTTGATATGTGAGCGTACGGTAAGCAAACACCTTGGAATTAAATCAAATTCAATTTAAATTTAATATTTAAATTTGTCACATATCATCCACGTTCTTCCCTTTAAACACGCCTTCAATCACGCAAAGATCACGAACAAACTCGTGCAACCCATCCCCCTTCAAATTTAAATAATCACGCAACTTATCACTCTCCAGTTTTTCAAATCAAAGAAATCTTCAAAATAAATGGCCGCATACCCTTCTTCTCGTTTAAAAACAAACGAAGTAAATATAATGGCCGTAGCCTCTGAAAGAAAATCGCGACTTCCCTTTTCAAACGAAATCAAATCTAGACCTCGTTCACAATCCTCCCCAATCCTCCTTCACAATCCTCGTTCGATTTCAAAACTCGAAACCGCGTAGAGGCGACGTGACCTCGGGGTTAGTCGAGCAAGTCGATGGGGCGCCCACGTTCGTGAGGGGGAGAGGCGAAGTCGCGATCGATTTTGGCAGCATGGAGTTCGACGTCGAGGCTCACGATCAGGTGGCAGCGTTGTGGGGTCGTCAGAGTGGCGTGGGATGCATCGACGTGGGTGCGAGGCTGGGAAGCAAGTCGAAGCACGAGTCGATCGCATGGGTATAGCGATGGCGGCGACGTTGAGTAGTATTGGGGTCGCGAGGCCGAGATGTTCACTGGGTGAGATTTTGGGGTTGGTTACAGTAAGGTATATTTTTGTTTTTCTTTGTTGTTCAAATTGAAATTCGAATGATAAATAGATTTTTATATTCGGCAGTTTAAAAATATAGATGTATTTCAATTAGAGACTGTTTTGAGGAAATTTGAAATATACAGTAAGTTATAGAACATAAAATATTTTGTTAGAAAAATATATATATAATTTTTGGTTAATTTAATTTATTTAAAAAGGATTTTTGTTCAAATGCAGTTGAAATGAAGGAAAATAAAATATGGTGAAAAGATTTAATAAATTATTTAAGAAAAAAATTTGGTTTGAATGAAATTATAAATTAATTAAACAATCAAGAACGGAAATTGGTTATTAGATTGGTTCGAATGTTAATTAATTTGTATAATATTTATACAAGGTATAAATCAAGAAATTGAGTCAGGATGGAAATGGATTGCAAATTAAAGCTAAGGTGAGATTTTTCTCACTCGAATGAAATTTGATATTACGGTTATTGATTGATGATTGCTATTGGATGTGATATTAGATATAGTAGGATATATCTATATATATAGCAATATATACATATTGGCATATGTATATATTGGATTGATTGATTTCCCGCCTCGTATAGCGGATGAGACCCTATTGCGCCGTTAGTAAGCGGATATATTATAAAAACCCATATACCGCGATATTCCACCTCGAAGTGGAATTGGTATTGTGCTAACGTCTTTGGATGCAGGGAAACAGGTTAGAGGGATCCAACTGGATTCCTCACCAGTATTTATTTATTTACAGATATTGATGTATATTTTGTTATCATATTGATATATGATGTTTGTTTTTGTGATTGACGAATTGGTGCGTTGCATCATCAGATTCATTTTTGAAATTTAAAAATAACGATGTTGATTTTAAAAGAGAATTTTTAAAGTGATTATTTGAAAATATACGTTTTATTTAAATTGTTGAATTGATTTATTTTAAATAAGTAAACGTTAAAACTTTAAAGTTATAAAAGTTAAGATTTTGTGAATTTTAACCAAAAAGTAAATTCTTTTGAAATAAGAGTTAAGAAATTTATAAAATGGTTTTAATTGGAATTTTTGAATTTTTAAAAACGATGTATATAAAAGATGTACAAAAATTGATATTTATGACTTTAAAATATTGGGATTATAAAACGAGTTTTTTTCAAGTGCTAAAATGAATTTTTAAGAATTTATAAGTGAAAGAAATTTATAAATCGTAAACCTAAAAATGGAAACGATTTTGTAAAATAAATGAATTATAAGTATATAACTTATAATATGGATTGTGGTATAAAAATTTAGTATGAATTGAATTGGTAAATAAAGAAGATTGATAGATTGAAGTTGTTATAAAATAAAAATAAAATTTATAAACGTTGTTTTTATAAATTCGAAATCAATTGAATTTGATAAATTAAATATAGAAGGTTGTTAAAGGAGATATATTCGCGATTTTGGATAGCGAATTATTATGGAAATAAAATGTGTAGAACATAGTGAAAAGTAATTAGTGAATTATATTCACGATTTTGGACAGTGAATATATTATTGAATGAAATGGATTTATTTTATTGAAGAAGTGATATTAAAAAAATGAAGTTAAACATTTTAAAAATGTTTTAAAACGTATTATGAATCGAAATCATAGATTTCAACATTTATTGTTGAAATAGACGTTTTCGAGGAATAAGGAAATGATGGACTATAACACTGTTGTTATAGTAAATGATTTCCGAAAGGAAATGTTTTGATGTAGTATTGGGATTTACATATCTATCTTAATTTCGAATCCCTATACTAGTGATTTTGAGTCGTCGTAACGATGTTTTACGTAACATTCGTTTTGACTCAAATAGATGTTGTTACAGTAAATGATTTCCTTAAAGAATGAAATATATACTTAATTTTGATTTAAGTATATCAAATATTTTCAAATGTTGAAAATAAATAGATTTGTGAATCACTTATTTTTAAATAAGTATGGAATTACTTTTCCAATATGAAATGAACGTTTTGAGATTTATCTTTGTAAAGATAAATCGAAAGTGAATATTGACATCGATTCGAAAATCGTATATCAGTAGATATTTTGAAATATAAATTCACTATGGAATTCATAAAAGAAATGGAAATCTGTTTAAAAATAAATATTGATTTATTTTTGAGAGTGGAAATTTTATATCTAGTAAAGATATTTTGGAAAATAAATAATTTGGAAAATTATTTGGAATCTGATGATGTTGCGCATCTTTATTGATAGTTAAATAACCGACTATCAATATTTACCTTGAATGGTATTTGTTGTGAATTGGATGAATTTGAATGCCACACTTATTTTTAAATAAGCGCTCACTATTCGGGTTAGCCGGGAAAGGACCATGGGGTCGTATAACCCATTCCGAATATGTGATACGTCGTTATGAATCGCATTTGATGACCGGTGTTGAAGACCGGATATTTTTGAAAACGGAAGGATTACCGTTGAGTTACTCTACATCGACTGATCTCCGATTTAGAGGTTTTTATCACCCTTAGTGACGGGAAGTCCGGACGTGATTAAAAATTTATCCGGATGTGCAAGGGCTTCGTGAGAAGTGCCTTCGGTTCTGTTCGATCCCGGAACAGACTTGTATGGATTGTGTGTCTGACGTTACAATTTGAGATATAAAGCTGATTTCTTTCAAATACATTTCTGTTGGTGGTGGAGAATTTATTCTCTTAGCTTAACACCCTTCTATGAGACGTACGAGCTCAGAGGTTATGTAGTTGAAATTTATCAGCAATATACTCCCAATTTGGTAACGTGGCATACTGAGTGTTGCTGTGAAATGATCAGTGTTTGATCATTTGCGATATGATCATTTGTTTGATCTTATATCTTTGTGATCATAGGTTGATCATTTGTTTGACCCGAAGCATGGCTTTGTTAGTCCATAGGATAGTGGTTTTGATGACAACAACTATAGAAGTGTTATAAAATATATATGTGCAGGAAATCTATATGCAGGTATCAACAAAAGAAGACTGTACAGTAAAGAAAACAAAATTGATGAAGACAAAGATCAAGAGTTCAAGATTGAAGACTCATGAGATTCAAGATATTCAAGAGTTCAAGACAAATAATATAGTTAGGTTAGATATTTGTTAAAACTCCTTGAAAAGCACTATCATTCTTTTTTATCCAATTTACTCGTGGAATGGAATCCACTTCGTTCTTGTTAAAGGGATGGAACCCTAGTGAGATGGAACTCACGAAATATCTAGTGGAACGGATAGTAGCCCTATTTTGTTATCCACTAATTTTGATTCAAAATGATTTTCAAAATTATCTCTTGTTTTATAAAATGATTTTCAAATATTCCTTTTCAGAAGAAAAACCTTCGTTCACATTTCCAAAAATGTTTTAGCCTCAAAATCATATTTATCATTTTGTTATATTTTGATTTCAAAATTGTCCTTGATATTTTAGCCTCAAAATCTATTTTAATATTATATTTACTTTAGTTTATTTACTTTGATTTTAAATATATTTTAGTATATATACATATATACATTCATAAGTATTTCTACTTCTAAATACCTTCTACAAATACATAGAGTCCATTTGAACAAAGTTGCATATGTTTTAAATCATCATTTTCAAAGTAAAGCAAATCATTACTTTTTACTAGACCATGTCGACATCCTATTTACCTTTCATGTCGACATACTTCCCGTTACAGCAAAGGTTGTTTTCAAAAGAAGTGTCTATTCGTTTAAACCTCTTCGAATGGATACATCCATTCATTCTCTATAAATAGAGACTGTTATGGACGTTTTCCAGGAACTACTTTCTTCATTTTCTCTCCTCTTTACTCTCTTATCTTATTTTCTAATCATCCTATCCATATTCTGCCGAAATCTTAAGTGAATCAAAACCAGAATATCTCTAGTTTGATTCTCTGCCACTCTCTTCAAAGAATCTCAGTGCTTATCAGAGTTATAGATATATTTGTACTCAAAGAAACTTGTGTGGGATTATAAATGTGTGATCGTGTCCTTGGAAATCGATCGGGTGAACTTGTGTCCTGTGAATCAAGTGGTTCTACCCAGAGACCTGAGAATCTGGAGGGTGTACCTCGTTGCCTTGGAATTGAGGGATTGTAATCTAGATTATTGTTGAATAGAAAGCCGTACGGGTTGTGCGGGACTGGATGTAGGGTAACACCGAACCAGTATAAAATTCCTGGTGTGTTCTTTCCTTTACTTGCTTTTTATTTATATTTACATTTGTTTGTGATTCTGTGATTTGATCTGTGATTGTGTATTTGCATTAAGTTAGTTAAATCAATTTAAATCAAAGAAGTTTTAAAGAAATTCTTAAAACACTATTCACCCCCCCTCTAGTGTTAAATAGCCTTAAGATCATCTTCCGTGTCCCTTTCATTTGGTATCAGAGCAAGGTTTTCAAAGTTTTCATAATTTGAATTTTGAAAAAGTTTTTAAAATGGCTATGTTTGGAGATTTTATTAAAACTATATTCATATGAATATGACACAGAATCTTCATGATATTTTTGTTTAAAACTATATTTAGTTATTTTGAAAAGTCACTTGATTCTTTAAAAGGTTATGTTGTTTTGCAGGAGAAGAGTCATGTCTAATGACTGTTGGTTAAAAGATACCAGATAATCATTCATCGATCAAGAAGAACAAATGGATATATAATGGAAATCGACAAAGAAATGGGTACCAGATCTATTCAAAACTTTGGGTTCTCATCTACAACTTGATTTGATACTGTACTTCTCTCCATCTGCTTCGCAATGTCACTAGTTTCGTATGAATCCGTCAAGAAATGACCAAGTTATGGCCAAATGAAGTTTTGGTGAACAAAGAGAAAAAGAAGGCAAAACTGTCAAAGGTATTCTTCAAAATGCATCCAGAGATTTGAGTAATTTTGTTCCCACTCCTTTTCGGATTGTAGTTCTTGTTCTCGCGGTCTTTTTGATGGGTGGATCATCAAATTCCGATCAAAATTGAGTGAGATATGATAGTTTGAAGTTGGCTATCCAAAACTGAAAAACTATGTACGGGATCTTCTACATTTCTTCTACTGTTCGGCCTGTTTCATCACAATACCGTCCAAATTCGACACCAAACTATTACTAGATCGTAGCCCTTGCCTTCCTCTTCAACTTGCCGCTGGTTTCATCCAATTTCGTTAAGAAACGAAGGAGATATGTCTTCTAGAAGTTTGATAGTATATAGAAAAACGGGAAGAAGATGAAGAGGAGGAATTTTTATGAAAAGTGGTGACCGTTGGGCCTATTTATAGTGGTTGAAGTGTCCATTCATTCAAAATTCGAATTCAAAGTTTTGGCGCCAAGTTAGTCGATCTACTAAATCATCTGTATCTTTCTCATATGGTCTTCAAATTCAGCAAATGAATATACTATGCTGATCAGAAAAACGAGCCCGTCGCAATAGAACAGATTTCGTCGTCAAATTCGAAAAGATATAAATGTGTGGATCACGACAATGGAGGAACGACAAAGTTAGAAAGATGGAATGCAACGCTTTACTATTATTTCATCTTTATTGTTGCATTTAGAAATATATATCTATGCATTTAGTTAGGTATAGAAATTTATCACTTTTATAAATTTTGATATTTTGGTCCATCTACCGACACACCATAGTATAAATATCAATATACAAGTCTAATGTTTTAAAAGTCTTTTAAAATGTGTTTTCTTTCGAATAAAATCTTACAACTAATTTATTACAACTATATTAAGAAAGAAAGCATACTCTCATTCGTAGTTTTAACTTATCTAATGTTGTTTTTATTTCTCGTACTATATTTCTTTTAAGATACTAATTTTATATTTTTAAGAAAATAATAAAAGGAATTTAGAATGTTAGAATATGGCTTTATTTATAGATTTCTTCAATTAATAAGATTGCATCACATCACATGATACTTATTATATAAGTAGATAGTGACATACATTTTAATAAAAGCATTTTTACATGCATAATGCCAAGTATCTTTACACATACATGCATTCTCATTATTTTTTATTCAATTTTTTTGTACTTTAACTATATTAACTACTATAAAAATTGGGTCAAAAATCACCATTTTTGCCCAGAACCTTAGATAGCATTTCTGAAATGCTGTCTTTGCTTTTGTTACGCTGCAAATACGTTTTTATAGCATTTATGTGCTTTGAAACGCCGTAGAGTTTCAAAAACTTTACACAGCATTTGGTAAAAGCTACAGTTTCTATAATGTTTTGAATATATTTTATTGCAAAAACTTTTATAGCATTCTGTAAATGCTGTCTTTTCTACTTAAAACTTTAAATTATAAAATAACGATATTTAAACTAAGTATTTTTCTCTATTCTTTTTAGAAATTATTTTCTAACTTATATTAGAATATTTAAAATTAATGTTTAGATATTCTTTAGTAATTAATTAAAAATTTTTAATGTAAGAAGTCTTAATGTGCACATGTTTATTTTAGTTTTTCAATCTTTATTTTATTTAATATTTCATTATGATATTTTTTAAATTTAAAAGATGTTTAAACATGTTTCTAAATATTAAAATCAATAATAATTTGATATAAAGGTTTTAATTAGTAATTTAAGAACATGGAAGTTTGGATTCTTAAAAAATTCAACCAAGTTAATAAAACATCATTTTAAAATAAATTAAATAATTAGGGTATTAATTTAAAAAAAAACCATATTTGATCATATATGCAGTTTAAAGTCCATATTTCTTATCAATTTGATTTTGATATTGAGTGTGATTACTACCTTTCATGAATATGTTATAGTTTTAATACCATTTATTACCTTTAAACTCTTACTTTACAACTCTTTCTGTCCAATTCATTAGTTTCCTTAACTTAAGTTTAGTAATCGGTGTGTTTTACCTTTGTTTGGTTGAAGTATAATAAATAGTTTGATATATGTATACATACATACATAGACACACACACACACACAGAGATATATATGCTTGTCAATTAGATATTACTTATCACTCATGTTTATCTTATAATCTGAATGTCACTTACTGTAGTATATATATCATCATATCATTTTGCATATTATTATTTTTTACTTCATTATCATTTTGTTTCATATTACATATCATTATGCATCCTATTTCATATCACATTTCATTGCATATTATATCATAAATTACAATGCATGAAATATCATAATCATTTGCACCACAAGTTGCACTTCATTCTGCATATCATCTCATGCTACATTGCATATGTCATACATTTCATACTGCATTACAAACTACATATTACATACATGTATATATAACGAGTGTATTTTATTTAGGAGGAGTTTGTAGTATTGTCTTATAATATAGGATTATTAGTTTTTGATGTTTTGATTGATTTGTCTGACTTGACTTAATTGACTTGTTTGACTTGATTGACTTGATTGACTTGACTGATTTGTTTGACTTGTATGACATGATTGGTTTTGATGAGTGTGTTGAAATATACTTAATAAATAATTTATGTTCTTATATTTGATCTCTAACTATTATAAGCATTATCATAGATTCTTAGTTAGGATAGTTAGTAATTTAGGATTAAGTTCTAGTTTTTAGAGTTAAGTGTTGATTATTTATGATAACACTATCATTATAATCACATGTTATATAGTATTAATTTAAGAGGGAGTTTTATAGTTTTAGGTTTATGAGTAGGTATTGATGATAACACTATCATCATAGAGGATATTAGACTGAGGGTTATATAGTTTGCAGTTAGTGTCAATTTTTTTTGTTGATGACAAAGGGGAAGAAGTATAAAATAGGTTAGTTAGGCATAGATTAAGGGGGAGTTATTAGATTTAGGGGGAGTTATAAGGAGAATATAAATATTTTATAAACAAAGGTTGTCATCATCAAAAAGGGGGAGAATGTTAGTCCATAGGATAGTGGTTTTGATGACAACAACTATAGAAGTGTTATAAAATATATATGTGCAGGAATCTATATGCAGGTATCAACAAAAGAAGACTGTACAGTAAAGAAAACAAAATTGATGAAGACAAAGATCAAGAGTTCAAGATTGAAGACTCATGAGATTCAAGATATTCAAGAGTTCAAGACAAATAATATAGTTAGGTTAGATATTTGTTAAAACTCCTTGAAAAGCACTATCATTCTTTTTTATCCAATTTACTCGTGGAATGGAATCCACTTCGTTCTTGTTAAAGGAATGGAACCCTAGTGAGATGGAACTCACGAAATATCTAGTGGAACGGATAGTAGCCCTATTTTGTTATCCACTAATTTTGATTCAAAATGATTTTCAAAATTATCTCTAGTTTTATAAAATGATTTTCAAATATTCCTTTTCAAAAGAAAAACCTTCGTTCACATTTCCAAAAATGTTTTAGCCTCAAAATCATATTTATCATTTTGTTATATTTTGATTTCAAAATTGTCCTTGATATTTTAGCCTCAAAATCTATTTTAATATTATATTTACTTTAGTTTATTTACTTTGATTTTAAATATATTTTAGTATATATACATATATACATTCATAAGTATTTCTACTTCTAAATACCTTCTACAAATACATAGAGTCCATTTGAACAAAGTTGCATATGTTTTAAATCATCATTTTCAAAGTAAAGCAAATCATCACTTTTTACTAGACCATGTTGACATCCTATTTACCTGTCATGTCGACATGCTTCCCGTTACAGCAAAGGTTGTTTACAAAAGAAGTGTCTATTCGTTTAAACCTCTTCGAATGGATACATCCATTCATTCTCTATAAATAGAGACTGTTATGGACGTTTTCCAGGAACTACTTTCTTCATTTTCTCTCCTCTTTACTCTCTTATCTTATTTTCTAATCATCCTATCCATATTCTGCCGAAATCTTAAGTGAATCAAAACCAGAATATCTCTAGTTTGATTCTCTGCCACTCTCTTCAAAGAATCTCAGTGCTTATCAGAGTTATAGATATATTTGTACTCAAAGAAACTTGTGTGGGATTATAAAGGTGTGATCGTGTCCTTGGAAATCGATCGGGTGAACTTGTGTCCTGTGAATCAAGTGGTTCTACCCAGAGACCTGAGAATCTGGAGGGTGTACCTCGTTGCCTTGGAATCGAGGGATTGTAATCTAGATTATTGTTGAATAGAAAGCCGTACGGGTTATGCGGGACTGGATGTAGGGTAACACCGAACTAGTATAAAATTCCTGGTGTGTTCTTTCCTTTACTTGCTTTTTATTTATATTTACATTTGTTTGTGATTCTGTGATTTGATCTGTGATTGTGTATTTGCATTAAGTTAGTTAAATCAATTTAAATCAAAGAAGTTTTAAAGAAATTCTTAAAACACTATTCACCCCCCTAGTGTTAAATAGCCTTAAGATCATCTTCCGCATCCCTTTCAGGCTTTGTAGAAAGCGTAGCTTTGTGGACGAGTCTTCGTCGAGCCTCACACCTCGGAAATGGTCAAAACAGGAAGGATGCGGCAAGGTTCTAGGGAGTAGCGCCCCTTAGTGTATGTCATTCCTTCTGGATACAGGTGGTATCATGGTATGGAGCCCAGATACTTAACCTCTGTGGTTGCTGCAAATTTATTACTTTGTGGTTCGTTGCGAATCGGGGATCCTCGGGAAGATCGGTTACGATCGGGGGATGGCATACGCGTGTCAGTAGTTACCTATTTTTGCAGAGGTAACCCGGCCTTGTGTTGGCAGAGATCCGGTTAGGTTCTCGGGTCGTCTTTTCCAGGGACGTACCCATCGTGGCATAAGAAGTTCCTTAGCCTGACCATTCGTTGGAAATCCAAAGAAACAATACGAGCCTTTACGATTTCAATTGTATAACCTGTCTCCTCAGGAGGCAGCTATAGCAGGCATAATATAATGGTACATATGCTGGCTAAGATTTATATTCTACTTTCGAAATGTTTTCCACTATGCACTAATAAAAATATCAAAAATGATTTGATTTTGCGTAGTAAGCATCTTTGACTAACATAAGAAGAAATCTCCTCCAAGTCTGCGTTTGCATTGTGTGTGTGGTGGGAGGTCTTATGGTAGTTTCATTTTTCAAAAGCATTGCGAAATTGACTTTAAAATTTTCTTGTTGTTTGTTTTAAAGATAAACTGTTTTACGATCTCACACCAGTCACCATGACTGACTCGGAGTTTATTGTTTCCCTTCTAAATTCTGGGTGCCCACCAATTTCCACACGGGCAGTCTAGAGTTATGTTATCAGGATATTCTGGATATTCTGGAGCTTTGGAAGCAAGCTGGATGGCGAGACGTAGTATTTGTATCTGATATTATTTTATTCCGCTGTGTATTCTGTATGAGGACAAGTTTATATAACTGTCCATTGTTGTATTGAGTTGTATATTGACTCTGATGATTGATGTATGTATAAAATGATATAGTTCTTTGTTTAAAGATTATTCAATTATCTATTATATGTTGTTCCGCTGCGATATGTGAGATTCTGATATTGTTTCTGTTTCTATTGTTGTTATGTTGTTCTTCTCTTCTTCTTCTACTCTTTTCTTCTTCTTCTACCTTTTTCTTCTTTTTAAAACCATAACTTTTCGGGTTTCCGGCATTCGATGGCTCGGCAGTCGATAAAGTGAGTATCGATGTCGAATTTTCGAAAGTCGAAAATTCCGGGATGTTATAGGTTATTACAATATTGACACATCTAGTGAGACCAGAGTACGTAATGCTTTCCAATTTTGGGCAGTGTATTACTCATGGCTGGTGAAGGGCACCAAAGTGTTACCTGTAGATAGTTATTGGATATCTATGGAATGACTCACCCGTGAGTTTCTAATTGGTTAGTTACAAATAGGTCAAACAGGAAATCTTGGAGTGACGATATTACATAGTTCTTTTGACTTGGGGATACTATTGAATTTCTATATGAATACTCCACATTGATTATAGTTAAATCATGACATGAAGATACATTGAGAAATTATAGTTGGGTCTGAGTAGAAGCATAATAAGTGAAATTCAAATCAATAGAGAATTAATTTCATCAGTTGTTGGTTAATATCATAATCAACTGTAATTAACTCAAAGTCAAATTCTCTTGCCGGAGTAGTATAGTTAATAATAAATATTATTGTTGAAACAAGGACATTTGTATGGACTAACCGAGTTGGATGAGGATGTTATTGGAATTTTGACCAAAAACAAATTCCATGAATCCTTAAGTCTTATAGTGTAGGTGCAGAGAATTGTATAAACAATCGTTACTAAAAGTTACCACTTAAATTATAAATTAGATTTTACCAATGAAGATTTATAAACGATAATCAACCAATTGTCATACCACTAGATAATGTGACATGTAAATGTTGATAATAAAATTGTTCGATATCAATCGATGATCGAATTTATACCTACGAGTCGCACAACCATATTATTAATTTCTTCAAAATACCATATGATTTAATTGATTTATAATTGAATAAATTAATTAATATTTAAAAAATATTATTTATTTGTTGATGTATTGGGTGTTATTAGTAATTTTTGGGTGCCAATAGTAATTAATTGGGTTCGTATATAAGATTGTATATAAGTTATATATATATCGATATACGATATCGATAAGCATTTAAATTCAATTTAAATGATATTAATTATTTAATGGGTTTAGAGTTTCTGATGGCCCAAGAACTCCATGGAATGGCTGGCTATATCATGGTGGGGAGAGGAGATATTTTGGTTTCAAATTCTTGATCTAGATCTTAGAATTACGGAGAAGTAGTAAAAGGAGGAAAATTTATCTCCTTCCCCTCCTCCATATGAATCAAATTATCTTCTCACTTTTCTACTCCTGATTCCCGCCCCCTTTTGGCTTCCATACCATCTCCACTCCACACATAATTGTGCATTCTAATACCCTAAATATAAATGGAAATAAATAAAACTCTAGTTGTACTCTAGATTGTTGCAAGATCTAGTATGTGATCAAGTTGGATCTAGGAGATATCAAGGTGCCCTTAAAGGCTAATTCTTCTACGGTATATTCTCCTATTTACAATTGATATATGATATGTTATATAACCATTTTAGAATGATTTTGCATGTACATTTGATGTTTCCTGATATTATATAAATTTTAATCTCACATGCGCATATACACGCATATTTATATAATGTTTGATATCTATTATTAGATATTAAAAAACATTTTTTTGGGTGTTATGCATATGAATTAGTTATATAATATGTAGTTTATATGTATATTTCAAATGTTAATAAAATTATATATATATATATGTATGTATGTGTATATGTATATGTTTACAAATTGTATTTCGGTTTAAATGGTAATAAAAAGTTCAAACAAATTATAAACCTAATACTATTAGGTTTTCTAAAAAATATATTAAACATGGATTATGCTTATAAATATATGTATTTGTAAATTTAATATATAATATAGTATTAAACACACTTTCATATTTTTTTTTAAAATTTAGCCGATCACACACACACACATATATATTACATATATATATATATTACATATATATATATTACATATATATATATTACATATAGATATATATATATATATATTACATATATATCTATTATTTATTAATTATTTTATTACAAAATATAAAGATTTATTCTTTTATATATTTATAAATAATATACAAATATATAATATTTATTATTTTCGGTATTAAAAGATATTGTATTAATTGTAAATATATTTATTTTAAATGATTAAAAGATATTTTAATTTTTTTTATAGATTTATTTTTTAATTTCAAACCAAGTTAAAATTAGATATCTAAAATATTCAATTTGGATATAAATCTATTTGACTTAGTCAAAATATATCTAAATATTTTAAAAGTTTGTTTTATTTACTATATATAAATAAACTTTATAAAACACTAAATCTCAATTTAAATCTATTTGATTTAGTTGAGATATATTAATTATATAAAAGAAGTTTATTTTATTTAATATATAAATAAATTTTGTGTAACGACCCAGAATTTGACCACCTCCAAATATAACATTTAAAGTGATTTTAAATATAAAATATATAAGATTTTATGATTCGAATAATATTAGATAGAATTTGCAAAGAGAATTATACACAAAAATAGGAATAATTGCTTATATCAATAAAAGTGACAAAATCATGATTTCAGAAATGTAAGTTTCAATGGTTAAATAAATTATTTTAATTAATTTAAGTGTTTATATTTTTAAATAGCATTATACAAATTTATTTTTAAATTTGGATTACATAAATAAATAGTTTAACTAAAACGTCAAATTTGGCCGTAAAACATTTTGTCGATTTAAAGTTGTCGCAGCGTTGTTGCACTTTTATTTTCTTATATATGAATATATATTCAAATAGTATAAGTATTAGTTAATTCACTAATCAAGTTTATTTTTACTAAACATACTTAGAATATTCTAGAATATAATTAACAAAAAGTAAGCATAAAAAGACAAAAAAAGTTAAAAAGTAAACATCAAATCAAGGCAAATATAATTATTATATTCTTTACTTAATACTTAAGTGAAAATGACATAAAATAATGATTTGAAATGTGATGTTAAGTGTTGAAAAAAATAAGGTTGCTTAAAAGTAAGTAAGGTTATTTTGGTAATTTGGTAAAGGGATATTTTGGCAACTTACCACTTCATTTTTTTTCTATAAATACCAACCACTTCCTTCACTTTATTTCACGTCATTTCCACCTTCTTCTTCCTCCAAGAAGCTCTCTTTAATGGCTTCTTCTTCTCACTTTTCCTTACTAACCTTTCTTAAAATCATATCAAATCAACTCCAAACACCACCAAACTTTGCCAAAGACTTTAGAATACCATTAAAACATGGTTTAGCATCTAAGAAGTGAAGAAATGATGGAGGAAGAGGTGGAACTCATTAAGGCCGAACCATATGAGAAAAGGAAGCAAGTTCGGGAACTCCAGAGCACGAGAAAGAGAAGGAAGTACCACTGATTTCTTTCCAAGGAGCTAGGAGCAAATTCATGGTTCTGTGGAAGCTCTGCCGGATTTTCAGGAGTTTGGAAGAAGAGGTCGATAGCATAAATGTCACGAACGCGATTTTCGAACTTCGAAAATCGACATCAATACGTTCACTGTATTGCATGCCGAGCAATCGAGTGCCAAAAATACCAGATCGTTAGGGAAAAGAAGAAAGAGGTAGAAGAAGAAAATAAAAAACAAAAACACAGAATCTCACAATCGCAGTGGAACAATATATAATTATAACAACGGGTCTTTATACAAAAAGAACTATAACTATTATTCATACATTACATCATCAGAGTACAATACATCAATAACACAATAGTGGACAGTTATATTAACTTGTCCTCATATGTGCTGAATACACAACCTACAGTACACAGCGAAATGTAATTCAGATACATGAAATACGTCTTCGCCATCCAGCTCGCCTCCTGAACTCCATAGCATCCTATCATGTATCTGTAATACTCGGTCTGACCCGAGCATTATAATGAAAACACCTAAGTCTGTCTGGAAAACTAGCGTGAGAAAACACACTCAATTTGAATTATTAAAGTTTTCAAAATCCTTTGAAAAGCAAAGGTATCTCGTAAGACTACGCCACACATAAACACGATGGGTTTTTACCTTACGATAACCAAACATTTCATATCAAATCCACTGATATTATAATAGTGTCTAAGTACAAATACTTATTCAAATAGCCAAAATTGTTACATTAATTAAATTCCAGCATACTAGGCTCTACAATCAAAACTGTAAAGGCACGTATTGGAGAATGGATACCATACCAATGATTTGGCACTGGGGTACCACCTATCACAGTACACGTCTAGAAACAACGTACCGAGGACCACGCTGGGATCCCCTGCCACACAAGACCGGACTATCCCTAACCTGGATAGACCGAATATGCTATCACCCTGGGTATTTTCATCCTCTCTCGAGTTCCTTCCATATACCGTAGTAATAAATAATATCCGAGGTTATGTAGAAGAGTGATAAACATACCCTACTTGGGTGCGACCCACTTAGCCTTGCTGCATCTCCCCTGATTTTCAGTCATTCTCGGTTAATGAGGCTAGAGGCTACGATTACTTTTTAAAAAAGGAATTTTCACTTATAATGCTCGTTGTCCTCCGATGACAATGTTCTGATGGCATTCATCCATACAAGTCCGTCCTGGGTCCGAACAGAACCGAAGGCACTATTCCTACTACATCCATTTTGGAATAATCCTCAGGATTAGTAGCGATTAGCTCTTGCACTTCACTGCTCCATCTTCGACTCCATGCTCTTATTTTCCATTTGAAAACGTATTCGTTGGATCGAAGTGGTTTTCGGATAATAAATCCGATCCCGGTTTCTTCGAAATAACGTTCGATATTTTCGGTAAACTCAACCCCGGTTCTCTAGGAAATAAACAGACGAAAATAAGATCGGAGATCACCTCTTAACCATTTATGGACGGATTTCCTTATCGTCATCCTAGAAGAAACAAAATGAGTTTATACGTACTGTATAGCACCTCGAACGGTAACTGTACCATATAAATCCTGTATTTCTCCTAAATATTCCCAAAGTTATATTTTGGGTCCATATTTGATAGTCGGTTATTTAACTATCAAAAATCAATCATTCAATCAAATATTCCATTTTTCCACTGAATAACTCCAAATCTCCTTTTAATTTAATTTTAATAAATTAAATATCTTTATCAAAAATATATACTTATCTTATCGAGTTAAGTAAATTCACCAAAACTATTCCTCAAAGATATTTGGAAAACCTTTAAAATAATTTGGAAAGTACCACGGCGGTATCAAACCATGGATTCCAAGCTCAATGGTTACGTCTCCATCCCAGAGAAATCCCATACTGAACTGCAGGCACTCATTGCCTCCGATTTCGCCATACGGGTATACCATTACTTCTCTAAAACTTTATTTAAAAAATTTCAAAATAATACTTATGAAATTTATGTAATAATTTTCCAAGTTAAACCTTAGGCAAACACTCTTTAAAATAAAAGTTATTGTATAATATTGAATATTGAATCCCTTTTAAAATAATAATACTAATAAATCTTTAAATAATAATTAACTTACTATAAACTAACTTAATTAATATTTAAATATACTTTAAACAATTTTAAACTACTAAATAATTAGTTTCTAAAATATTCTTAAACACTTTTAAAATTTTCTAATTAATACTTAATAAAATTCTACTTTTTAAAATAAACTTAACTTCGAAGGAAAAATACATTTTCAACTCCAATATAGCCAGTCTAATATTAAGAAATCCTTTTCGATTTATTCCTAATTTGATTTACATCCCAATTCCGTAAATCCCCTTTTCACATTTCTAAAAATAAATCCACCATTTATTTTTAAACCGATTTACCCATCCCCTTATAAACCATCACCGTGAATTTATAATTTCAATTTATTCATCGATAATCACTTCACTTTATTTATAAACTTCGTTTATAAATTCCATAGTCTCATTTCTCGTTTATAACGGTTTCACAACACTTAATCGATTTTAAATCGGTTTCTAAATTTAATTCCATTTTTAAAACAATTCCTAAATCAATCCAACTATATTCCAAAAACCTAACTAATTCCGATTCCACTTCCATTTCATAAATTTTAAATCTTATTTAAAATCCAATATAACAATTCCATATTTTATTTTCAAATTTCCCTTTTTATTCTCCCAACTATTTAAATCTTGAATTTAAAAGTAAATCCTTTTATACTTAGACAATATCGCTTAAGTTCTATTATTTAAAAAAAATCCTTTTATTTATAATATTCAAATCTCTATATTCCATATTCCAGGATCTCAATTTACAATATTCCGAAATTTTTAAATACATATTTGAATCAAACTATTTATTTTTCCCAAATTCATTCCTTTTAATTTATCCAACTTCACTATAAATATTTTACTTTAAAATTCCCTTTTTATTTCCTTTAAAAATTCAATTTTCATATTTATGGTATTTTAAAATGCCAAAAAATCTATCCACCAATACCGTAGCATCCAATAAATTCAATTTCCAATATAATCTATCGTAGATTATTCAAATAAATCATATCACTGAATATGAAAATAATTTCAACATTTTTGAGGAATCCAGTTGGATCCCTCCAACCTGTTTCCCTACATCCACAGATGTTAATACAATATAAAAATACCAATCCCACTTCGAGAGAGATATAGCGATATATAGGGTCATCCGCTATTATGCGGGGCGCATAGGGTCTCATCCGCTGTATTATTTGGGAATATCAATCACTCCAATATATATACACTACTATATAAAATATCACATCCAACTGATAATAATTTATCAATTCTATCAATCAATTCATAATTAATTTTAACTATTTAAAGTTAATTGCGGCAATCCAAAATTGAGTGAGATTAACTCACCTTGATTTTTATTTCCTATTGCTTTCCGCGTTCCGGTTCTAATTTAATTCGAGCACGTTGAAATTATTTGAAAATTTCAAAAGCTCCAATTTTGCCCCAGCCTTTTCCTATGTGTAGATGATGACACCACGATCCCAATGCAACTTGAATCATCAAAATCGGACCTCGTATGCATGAGTTATACATTTATAAGTTTCACAAGAATTTTAAATATAAAATTACAACTCTTTTTTTATATAAAATAAGCCCATTGCCCAGCATTCGGCCCAAACCCGCACTACCTTCTTCGCCCCTCCTTTTCTTCAATCACCTGCACATGAAACACGGAGGAATCCAACCGAAATCGCGTGCACACCATATATGATACGTAGCTACGATCCATGAAATCGCAAGTCATTTTCTCCATTGCGTTCCTCATCTCGAACCACACTTGAATGCCACCACCCCCACACGACCAGCCTCCACCTACAAATCGCGACTCTCCCCTGAACCTCAACCTGCCTCTGTTCGTGCGTCAAAAAAAGTCGCCGTTCTTCTGAAATCTTCGAGCCTAAGAGAATAACGTGCCTCCAATTCAAAATCCAAGGTTTTTTTCGTGAATCTCTGCTCAAAATTATTCCAAAACCTAACCTTAGCTCGGCCATGAGCACGGTCATCTCCCAACTCAAGATTGAACAACCTAAAACTTATACCACCGAGTTGCTCTCGGAAGAATACGATTCTTAGAGGAAGTTTGGGTATTTTTTGTTGAGTATACTGTGAAAAATAATTTTTGAACTTCGATTTATATTTTTTTTTCACTGTAAGAAGACGTGTTGTTTTGATGAGGAGGGACGACGTGATTTTAAGGGGGGAAAACATGTTTTATGGTTAATGAACAGTGACTGAAGTGAAGGGGAAAGGTTGATGTGAATATAAATGTCAATCAATATAAATATATATTTATTTAAATTTAAATCGTCTCGATTTCACAACTTAAAATCTCGACCTTCTATTGAGGCATGCCGCTAGGCATTTATAATGTTATACCCCTATTCCGAACGCAATGGAAAAGGTTTCGAGTCCTAATTCGATCGTATGGAGAAGATAGCTTTTTGGACCCAATTATTATATTGAATTTTCGATATAAATTTTAGCCCGTTTATATCCCGTATAGTCAAAAGAAAACCCCAAACGTTACGAAATTTGAAATCCGATAATAATACACTATTATAGATCCAATGGAACTGGTTTCGTCGAATTCCAAGACTGTGCCTCGGAAGGCTATTTTTAAATGTCAATTTAAACGATATATTTTTAAAACTGAAAAAATCACTTCTAAATTCAATTTTAAAACTTCTATTATCTTCACTATTATCAATATAAATTTTATAAGCCTTTAAATTATTTTTAACAAGCTAAAAACTCTAGATTCAATATTTTAACCAATTTCCAATTATTAAATTCAATAATTAAATTATCCGATAAATAGTTATATTTGAAATTCAAGTTAAAAATCACTTTTAAATATTTAAAATCAATTAAATATTCCAATTTCAAATATCCAAAATTCTGGGTCATTATATTCCTTCCCCCTTATAAGAATTTTGTCCTCGAAATTGCCAGGTAAGAAGAATGGTCCAAAATCCGTTAACTATTTTTCCCAAAGCCACATAGTTTTAAACCACTTTTCGAAAACAATCTTTATTGGAAACACATTTTCACTTTTGCTAATTTCCAAATTCATCCATAGCTTACAACTAATATTATCCCCTCAATCATTCAAATTATAATTTAAAACCAAATTTTAAAATTATCAAAATTTCTTCAAAATTTTTCTAACTCCTTAAATTTTCGAAAATTTCACCAGCGTCTCCTTTGCACGGCTATATCCGAAAAACTACCAAATTCCATCTACGGCCCCAAATCATCAAAAGAAAACAAAATCGAAGTGGCTCAATCGAAAAATCATCAATTTCATACAACAATTTAAACACACACCTTTGTCGGGCAATAAAATTTTATTTCTAAAATCGAAGACATCAATTTATCTTTTGCTTTTGATTACCTGCACCCTACTTACCAATAGTATCCAATCATACAATTTAAAATCATTTTATTCAGCATTTCCAATTTCTAATATTTATTTCACCAAAACCCCTACGATGTACATATATCATCCGTATGCAATATCAACTCTAATCGCTCACTCGATCACACAATTTCACTTCCGAACTAGTATCGTTCATACGACTCTCTAGTGCGGATTCAGATCTGGTTCCTTGATCAGAAACCGTCATTCACCTTGCATAGCCATATACTATGATAAAGAATTCCAGAATCAATCAAAAATCCATATCTAGGGTTCGCCGTCGAAAATCGAGTGAAAAATCCTGACTTGGATCGATATAACTATCTCGAAATTCAGTGCTTGAATCTGGATCAAATCGCTATGCGAATAAATTTATATACGTACAACTTACGTTTTTATTTATAATTGATTCTTTGCTATATCTAATTCTTTCTATTCACATTTATTTTAATTTCCATTCACTTATTCACACTTACCCTTCTACACAACTTTCATTTAATCTTCATTCAAATACCTACACAATATATTTCCCAATACCAACTTTACTTAAGAATTTCACCACCAACTTCTTAAGCCTATTATAAACATTTTATACAAGCCCTAATGTTTATTTCCACTTCATCACTTTGTTTTATATCCATTTCTATTCAAATTAATTTTCAATTTCATTTGAACTCAATTTACCTTCCATTTACTAATTTATTTCATATCTCAATCAAATTTGATTTCCAAACTTTTATTTTATTTAGTCCACTCGAACTAATTTTTTTTCAATTTCACTTTATTTAACATAATTCAAATTAAACATCATTCCAATATTCAATTCCAATTCCGTTTAATTAAACTAATTTGTTCATCCACAAATTTATTTTCAATATTAATAATTTTTTATTTCAATAACTATTCCCTTTAGCCTGCTTAGGCTAAATTTCCCAAAATTCACTCTTATTTAACTTAATTTAAGTTAAATTTCTTTCAAATTCAAATTTTAAACTTTTATAAGTTTTCCAACTTATTTATATTCCATTCACCGATTTCTACCAATTCACTTTATTTAATTGGTTTACTTTACTAATTTATTTCATTATCACACTTACCTTTATTTAACTCATCTTAAGTTAAATTTTATTCTAAACAAGTTTCAAAATTTTATTAGTTTTTTTAAACTTATTTATATTCCATAAAACATTTTAGATCAAACTCCAAAGTTTAAACAATTACTTAAGTATTTCAAAATCATTTTTGAAATCAATTATATATATGAAAAATCCTTGGTATATCAAATCATTTCTTTGCATTTCAAATCAAAACCAGTTTTGCACACAAATTCCAATTCAAACATTTTAGGTAGCAATTCCTCCCTTGGAAACTCGAAAACGAAAGTCGATGATGCTGCAGTCATCACCGAAATTATTTTCCAATGACCGAAGTGAGTTCAGTGCTTTTTATCCCTTTAAAAACCATTTTAAATATTTCCAATTCAAAAGTATTCTCCAAATAATATCACCATTATTTCCAAGACTTCGAAAATCATTTTCAAATCCAACTGGATTTAAATTCTCAAATTTCCATCTTTTAATTTCTTTATAAACCGTTTTTATAAACCATATCATCGTTAAATATTCCTCTGGAATTTTATTCCATTTCAATTTATAAATCACATTTATGCACTCATATTCACAAATTCCATTTTGTTATACGAATTACTTCCTTAACTTTTGTTATAATATCAACTTTCATTCAATTACCACAACACACCAATGATAATAGTTTAATATTATCATTTCCTAACAACCAAGCAAACCATATATATAACTATAATAATTTCTGAAAATTATTTCTTTTATATATATAAAATAATTTAGGTAAAATTATTTCATTTACCCCGTTTTAAAACAATACCGTGTCGAACTGTTCTATTATAGTGCTAAGAGATCCCTATCAATAATGTTAATTACTCGTATTGACCAGAATTCATAAGCCACCACTACAAGAAAACATGTTATTGGTTGCATTGAATGGTAGCGTTTCAAAGCTAAGTGCAACTAATGCTTATTTAGAGGAAAATAGATAAATAAACAAACGTTGCCAGTCGTTCCCTCTAAAATTTTGGTAAAAACTTCTATTCCCCGCTCAGTTTCTTTCTTCAACATAAACATTTGTATTAAAAAAGCCTGATAAAGTCTAATTTTCAACCACCACCCTCGTCTTCTCATTTACCTTCTTCTCCACTCTGACCTTGCCTCTCAACCTTTCCCTCTGACCCAACCCTCCTCCATCTCATCCGCTCCTTTAATCATCGCTTCCCATTCAAATTTGCAAACCCTAGAGCTACCTTTCTTATCACAACTTGCATCATGGTCTACTGTTAGCGTCAATGATTTCTGGATACCCTCTCTCAGTCTCGGCCTAAGGCTATCTAATGAGATTACTGATAATCAATCTCAGCTCTAAACACCTTCCTGGATTCTGAAATCAAATTATGAGGTGAGTTCAAAATTTTCAATTATGATAAAGATTTTTTAAATTTGAGGCAGTAACATTAATGTAACAAAAAGCTTAGTGTCAATTAACTAGATACTAATTGTTAAATACTTTATATACTGAATTTGTGAATTGTTTAGTTATTCTGAAAATTGACTAGATTAGCAGTTCATATACAACATAAGCTCAGAATATAAGGGCAAATTGATTCTCATGTGGGACCTTGATTACTGGCAAGTGAGTCCATGGTAAACGAATCTCAGTTCATTTCTTGCTTAGTGGAAAATAAGGGAAGACTCGGTCTTGGTATTTATCTATGTTCATGGTCTATACATATCGGCATATAGAATATCTCTACAGAACATATGAAGCAACCCAGTAATTCCACGTCACTACAATGGGTAGTTGCAAGGGATTTCAATTGTGTGTTACTTCATAGAGATAGCGTGGGTCACTCATCTAACAATGCAGATGATGATTTTTATAATGCAATCATACAGGTTTGGATGGATTGCAATACAAAGGTAGTCACTTCACTCAGAGAAGGGGGTGTAAAGATCTAGCTACTTATGGTAAGATAGACAAGGTATTTATTTATAATTATTTTAAAATGGTAGCTCCTAATATAGTAGCATATATTTTGAATTGCTCGACTAGTGATCACTGCCCTATTTTAATCAAACTGGTGAAAACTAGTAAAGAAACATATAACATTCCTTTTAAGTACAGTAATGCCTGGTGTGATCTTGATGCCTATAGCAATGTGTTTCAAATAGCCTGGAATTTCATGATAGAAGGATATCTATGGATAATATAAATAAAGTGAGTACAATTATCGTGTATTTTATGTACTAGGTTATGCCAATCGATCATCCTATTCAGCCACTTTCTCTTTTCTTAACGCATCATTAAAAAACTTAAATAAAGACTTACCCTAAGTAATTGTGCATCATAATAGTCATTTAACCTAGATTTCATTCATGGTCAGCTCCTGCATTGTTGCTTCTTGAGTTCTTATTTAAGAACAACAAGAATTTACACATGCTTTTTCAAAAAAAGTCCTATATCATGGATTCTTTCTCAGTCCACTTGTATTACTAATTCACAGTGCATTGTTGGTGCACAGTTGAATCTTCAATTATTTTAGCATAAGTATAAATTGTATAATTTCTTATGGATTTTAAATTCAAGATAATTGCATAAAACGGTCAGTCGTGTTGGTCAATATACAAACCATATTTTTATTGTTTAATCGAGCACTTCTATTTGCATCATATCCATTTCGAGCCTAACATGGCTGAATATCTTAACTACCATTTCTGAAGTTTTACGCTTTTTTTTATATTTAGTTTTAGTGAACTGATCATGCATACAAAGAATACAATGATATATACATTGGGACCCTTGGTTGCATTACACCCAAATAGTAAGAAACAGGGACTTCACTTAAAAAAAGGTCCAACTCCAGTTTTTGAACCAAGTAGCTTCACGGGAAATATTACAGTAGGATTAATAAAAATGTGTGGAACAACACAAAACTTCAGTGGATAGATTGACATAACACCACCTGTAAATCATTCAATAACATGCTATCTTCCTGCTTTTATATAAGCAATGTTAAATGTTATATTCCTGTTTTTATATTTAAGTAATAGATATGCCTCTTTGAAAAAACCAAACCGATACTCTTTTGTTCTTTTTACAAGGGAAGCCAATGAAGCTTTGTTTGGAAGACACTGAGATTGTTATTACTCCTGAAGGAAGCATTCATACATAGAAGGATAAGGATAAGGCGGTAAAAATCAATTTTGGTGGGTTGAAAAGGCTGGCTTTGGAGATTGCTACATTTGGTTCTTTCTTGTGGGATGTTGAGAGCTATGTTGATTCCAGGTACCATTTTGTTGCTAATTGATATGTTGGAATCTAAGGATTGATTGTATGTCATGCCTGATGCGTGGACATGTTACCATTTCTTTTTCTTTTTTTGCTTTGGGTTGGACTTGTTTTGTTTTAGCTATTTTTAGTTTAATGTATATAAGATAATTATAGGACAGACGAAAGTTTATGATTTATTTTGTTGGAAAGCGGTAGCTTGAGACTTGATAGAACAAAGTGAAAAGAGGCTTTTAGGTTGTTTGTTTTCAAAAAGTGGTGTTGATTATTCCATTCTCAGCCAAGTGAAAAATGCCTGGTGCGCCGTTGTTGAGCTGGTCCATAAATATACAGAAAATTTATTCAATCTAGAAAGTCTAATACACGGTCATGCAATAGAAATTCAAAAGAAGTCAAAAATTAGATGGTTGAGGGATGGTGATCAATGCTCTAATTTTTTCCATGCTTATATGAATATGATAAAAAAGTAAAATATGATCAATCAACTCATTAACCAAAATGGCAGTGTAATTACCAATGATTCTATACTCAAATCAACAACCATTGTATATTTTTAGGAACCATATAAATCAAACAATACTCTATATAGTTTCCCTTCAGTTACTTATAAGAGGATCCTCACTGACCAGGCAAGGCAAAAACTCCAAAGCAATATTTCAGAAGCAGAAATCAAAGATGCATTTTTTCAGATCGATGACAGTAGCAGCTCAGACCTAGATAGCTTCAGAGCCAAATTTATAAACTACATTGGGATATAATAATGACAATGCGTTATGAAATACATTTTTAACGGAAGTACCACATAACATTTTCAAACAAGCACTGCTAACAAAGACAGTACAGAACTCAAGTTATGGAAGCATATATTTGAAACTATTTGCACCAAACTGATTAAGTAATTATGGAAGTTGTATATATTCTAGTTCCTATAATAGGAACTTCCTGTATTTCATTCACTTGAAGTTCAATAGCTAGTACTTCACTTAACATTTCATTGATTGCATGTTTAGCTAGAAGTTCTTTCTTGCAATCATATAGGACATCAGTAAGCTATTCATTTAGCTTTTCTATATCAGCAGCTTATGGTTTCATCCATTACATCTTTTCCATTTGATATATAGTCATAGCAGCTATTAAGGGGTCTAAAGCAAGTAATGGTTCTTCGATTATTATTTTAGGTGCTTTGAATAGGTCTCCTTCAGCACCTAGATCGAATTCATAACCATAATTTGGTATGAAGTTTTCCTGTAGATGTAAAAATAACAGAGTTATAAGTTATGGATTATTTCATTTTTTTTACTTGGAAAGACATCAATTTTTCTTGCCAGTAAATATGATATCTTTAAGAGTAACAAAAGATAAGGTATCGCTAGTGTTTCAGTTCACTGATTATGTTTGTGATGCTAAATTTCTGGTTAAGCCTTATAAGGAGAAAGGAAAAATTGCAGAGAAGTAGTGTTATACTATGTTATTGATTCTTCAACTCTTTTGTTGAAAATTGCAGAGAAGGGTTTAAGATGAGCATTGGGGTTAACCATCTTGGTCACTTGTTGCTCGCTCGCTCGCTTCTTTATAACTTGAAGGAGTCTGATTATCCTTCTAAATGCTTTATCATTGTTGGCTCCATTACAGGTATTTATTTTCTCTATCAAATTATGTTACTCATCACTAATCTTTTTATAGAAGTTTAGTGAAACATTAACGGTTAATGGAATAAGTTTTGAGTGAAGAAATATGTTGCTGCATGTGTATGTATCCAAACAAATAAAAAAATCTACTTTTACATAATAATCATTTTCAATCTACTCCTTTACCGTGCCAATCGATCTCAAGTACTTAAATGCCTAAAAACACAAATCATCACTACCTTTGGTCACGCCTTATGCATAATCGATGTCCAATAATATTCTTCAATTCACTAGGTGACCTAGTGATAATGTAATTTTTGATTTTTGATCTGTTATCTACAACCACTAAAATATTTATAACTTTAGTTTTTCAAATGAAGAGCTCTAGCATAATTTAGTATTTTTTAAATTATCATTTTATTTTTACAACTTTACAGATTTATAGTCTTCTAATTGCGGAGATAGTTCTTCTCTCAATGACCAGAACTAAAAAATATTACTAAAATATGGTGATATATTACGAGTGAAATATTGATTTACATTAATATACTATATGCAATTCATGCTAAATAATAACTAGAAGTGCAAAGCTATAAGTTTAATATATATGTTCATTATTTTGAATTACAGAACTATTATGTTATTAGTTAAAGTTGTTTGCATCTTTTTACAAATTCTGTTCGATTAAGTCATTAGTGTGATTCTACAAGCAAAATTTTCGCTATCTTTCATTTATCATAGTCAAACACCAAATTTTAGCTCATCCTCAACTTGAAAATATGCAAATTGATATTATGTCTACTCAGATTAATCGTTATGTCATTGCACATGTATTACACAAATGTAGTTATACAAGAGGGCTAACACAAATAAATGGAAGTAACTAACACTATAGTTGTTGCCTAATACAGTTACGGCAATGTGAATTTAGGGAATATTTTTGTTTTAGAGAACCCAATTGATAGAAAACGACAAGGGTAAAGAAAATTGTACATTTCAATTAGTGGATGGATGCATCATCGATGGATTACGGACATTCCAGATACTTTTTCATATTTTATAAGATTTAACTTGACCATAGTACTGAATACACAATCTGCCCATAGTACTGAATACACAATCTGCACATAGAATGAAATCCAGCCAGACTTCTAACCCAGTTTTGATCTGAATATCTGTGTAAATTGAAAATTGTGTATTCGTTGGGGAACTATATAGGATGCATATAAAAATAGAACAATTTTTGTTAATATGTGTTAATATAGAATATCGAGTTTTAGATTACATGATTTTCATATATACACATATATACATACATACATACATACATACATACATACATACATACATACATACATACATATATATATATACACACATATATATATATATATATATTGTTGATTGTTAAACTCGTTTGCAGGTAATTAGCTATTTCGAAGCGAAGACCGTCGACAACAAAGAACTATTGGTAATCAAGCAAGGAACATGAATTTAATTGTTATATATGTTGTCGTATTTTGTTAGTACCATTTGTGGAAACTTGTTTGTGAATGCTTGTAGTATGCGACTTATTTTATTGAAAAACTACTATCGAATTGGTTATGGATATTATATTTGATTGTGAGATTAGCATGTTTTTGCAATAATTTGAATATGATGATCATATGATTGATTGTTTGTATATGCTAATTATGTGATTTAATTGTTTGTTTGAATATATGAAAATTATGCGATTGATCGTTCGTTTTAATATAAATAGTATATAAGCGATTGCTGGAAATGGTATAAACCTATAGCTGCATTTAAAAGTGACTTTTGGTAGAGTTTTTTAAATCCTATAGAAAATACCTATAGTTGCATTTAAAAGTGACTTTTGGTAGCGTTTACTACAACGCAACAAAAAGTTTTAGACTTTTAGTTGCATGTCGTATAGCAGCGTTCTCTAAAACGCTACCATAAGTTATGGTAGCGTTTTTTCAACGCTACCAAAAGTCTTTTCTGGTGTAGTGCACTCAACAAACCGATCAACACAATATAAAACAACTTTTATATACATTAACAAATACGCGCTTATATCTATTAATACACTCAAACTCAATCTAGGGTTGTAACGACCCTGAAATTCAGACCCAGTTTAAAATTTTTAAATCACTTATTTGATGCAGAAATTCGAATTTTCACAAACAACTTCCGTTGCCAACCAAACTTCGTATTTGGAATGCGTCTAGATAGACATAGACGTGCGCCAAATTTCGTTAAAAAATATTGAAGTAAATTACGGTCGTCACATTTACCTATTAGTTAAAATTCTATGTGTAAATTTCCTATTGTCCGAACTCAAATATTTTTCTCAATGTTGCATAAGAAAAATATTCTGAACTTGACGGCGCATTTCGTTTCGTCAAATTTCGCTTTTAATTGCTAGTTAAAATGTTCACTCGTGCAAATGGTTCAATAAGATTTACCACTTCGCAAACAATGTCAAACCATCAATATCTTCATACCGTTGTGTCCGCCTCGTCGCGCTGATCAAAACGGTATATTGGTTTGTGTCAATCGGAGTTCGGCGTCGCAAGTTATAAACTGGTTAACGGGGTACAAACTGGTCCGTTACGCCACACAAACCGGTACCCACCATTTCAATATTTAAAATTGAGAGCCTTTCAGCTGACCTTGGGAACCCAAATAGCCACCATTTTGAAATACATCATTGCATAAACTGTGCACTGTGCACTGAACCTCTGCCTTCATTCTGCATCATTTATTGCTCTGCACACTGTCCTTCGTGATGGGTTGTTTCCCCAGTACGTAATTATATTTCCTTCTCCCTCACAATCTTCTTTTCTGTGTATATGTACTCTCCAGCCACTCCTTCTTCTTCATTTTCTTTTGCAAAGCAAGGTTACAACTTTTGTCTCTAATTCCTTTATATTTTTTTTACATAAAACATACACTCAGCAACCGCCAACCCCTCCACCCACCCTCCTCCAGCCCCTCCAGCCCTCCAGCCCATGCAGTCCTCCACCCACCCTCCACTTAGCCCCCTCCAGCCCCTCTTCCCCCTTCCAGCCCATGCAGCCCTCCACCCACCCTCCTGCAGCCCCTCCAGCCCCTCCAGCCCTCCCAGCCCATGCAGCCCTCCACCCAGCCCCTCCAGCCCTCCCAGCCCATGCAGCCCTCCACCCAGCCCCTCCAGTCCCAGCCCCTCCAACCCCTCCACCCACCCTCCACTTAGCCCCCTCCAGCCCCTCTTCCCCCTTCCAGCCCATGCAGCCCTCCACCCACCCTCCTGCAGCCCCTCCAGCCCCTCCAGCCCATGCAGCCCCTCTATGCAGCCCCTCCAACCCCTCCACCCAGCCTCCTCCAGCCCCTCCAGCCCCTTTTCCCCCTCCCAGCCCATGCAGCCCTCCGCCCACCCTCTTGCAGCCCCTCCAGCCCTCCCAGCCCATGCAGCCCTCCACCCACCCTCCACCTAGCCCCTCCACCCCCTCCACCCGCTCCTCAGCCCTACCAGCCCTCCAGCCCCTCCCAGCCCAGCAGCCCTCCACCCATCCTCCATCCAGCCCCTCCCAGCCCCTCCACCCCCTCCACCCGCTCCCTAGTCCATGCAGCCCTCCCACCCTCCAGCCCCTTCCAGCCCAGCAGCCCTCCACCCAGCCTCCACCCAGCCCTGCCAGTCCAGCCCCTGCCCAGCCCAGTCCGCCCTCCCATTCTCTGCCCAGCCCTGCCAGCCCAGCCCCTGTCCAGCCCACTCCGCCCTCTCATCCCCTGCCCAGCTCTGCCCAGTCCAGCCCCTGCCCCATCCTACTCCGTCCCTCGTCGCCACAGTTCCGACCCCGACCACCGTGCTTTCTTTGAATACATTGTATATACACAATGTATTAGTTTGCAAAGTATAGAGAAGTTTATATGGGCTACAATATCTCAGATTTTGTTCATTTGCTTGACAGTTGTAGCTGATCCGGGATCTCAGGCCTAGGCTTCCGTCTACCTTATTTTGCATCTAGTTCCTTGTTTGGGTATGGTTTGTATATATTCAAATCAATATATATATTGTAATAAACAAATTATTGATTAATTATTTGTTGATTGCAGTTTGTGCTTGCTTTGCGTCGTGTTTATTAGGGTCTATTTATCTATTCGTCTTCGTGCTTCGTCATCTTCTCTAACCTCGCAAGGTGAATATTTCATTCACGACTCAATCTATTATGCTATGAAAATAAAGTGATAATTGTCGTTAATATTAAATTGGATATTAAATTGTTGGTTGTTAAAATTTGGTTGAAATAAACTGTTAAGTTCTAAAAATTTGACGCCATGTATTGTTTAAGTTGATTAAACATGTTGAACTGTAATATGATGATAATTAGGGTAAATAATAGTGACCTTAAAATTGATAAGTACGATTGATGTAGAAATTTGATAACGGACACCAAGTAAAAATCATAATGTAATAATCTTTAATCCGTAGGATTCTAGGAATAATTGTATTAATTTGCATAATAACAAATGTGAGTTAATATGATTATTTCGGGATTATTTGAATAAATTGTTAAATGGTTATGTATGGTTGCTATTGCTTGTTTATTTACTTTGACACCATCCCAGTTATCACACTGCAAGTTCCCTTTGCTATGCTTTATATTGAATGATATCAGGTTGAAATGATAAATACCCACTTAAACAACTTGGCCTAGGATAGACAATTAAAAATAAGAAACCCGATTGGTCAACAAAATTATTTTGAAATTGAAATCTATTTGAAATTAAGGAATGAACTTAATAATTTGTTTGGAAATCAAGTAACGACTTAATGGATTTAATTGAAACGGATTAATAAATCTATTTAATTAAAGAAAAATGAATTGGCAAATTTGATTGAAATAAGATTTAAAACAAGTGAGTTTTAAAATTTAATAATTTAATTTATTAGATTGGTAGATTTAGATTTAGACCGAGTTTTAAATTAAATAGATTTGAACTTGTCATAAATAATAATTTAGATTTAGGAAATTTTGACTTAAAATGGAATACGAAACTAACTAAAGTTTTATGGATTTAATTTAGCGATAATTTAAATGTAAAATGATTTTAAATTTAAGGAAATTGATTTAATCAAATTTATGATTACATTTAATGTAACGATGAATGTAAATATGAATTGAGATAAATAGAATTTGATTTAACGATTCGAACTTAATTGACCGGTAAAATTCGAATTAATTGATTTTGAACTAAATTTAATAAGTGAGTTATTAAATTTAACTTGAATACTTAATTATATTGTTAATTCAAATGTTTGAACTACATATTTCATTTGGAAATATGATTTTAAATATCCGAAATAAATTGAATCGTGAAATGTCAAAATTTGGAAGTCAAATTTGCACCTTGACTTTTGGACTTTGATTTGTTTTAAACGGTAAGTTAACCGACCATTGGGTAATAAATACGTAGTTATTAAAGAGACCGGGATCATATATGGACATACTCTCTGTCGATACCGAAAACCACTTTAATAACTATTACACGCGAAGTGTTGATCCAGAATGAAGTGGATGGTTTGGTGAACGCGTTGACTGAAGAAAGAGAACGATATTGGACGACCCCTGACATGACTAAAACAGGAGCCGCGCCGGGCCATTGAGGTTCGCTACCTCTAGCGGACGCACTTCTTCGATACCATATCTATTACTTTTGTGATTCGATTTGGGTGCACCCCTTGATTTGGGAGTGTTGTTTCGCGGTGTTGAGGTAGTAGCTGCTATGCTCAACATCAGTCCGGATCACGCAACTACTAGTATCCTAGTTGGTATCGCCTCATGTACCTTGTCATACTGATTATCCTATTCGCGACCACTACGTTTGATTTGTACCTTAGTATATGGATTGCCCTCTGGTGACTTCCGGTTTTGGGGAAACTACGGTCTTGTATATGCTTTTGGGAATAAAATGTGTTAAGGGGATTATGGTAACGCCTTAACACTACTTTAATATCGTACTTTACTGATTAGACATTATCTATCTATCGTATTCTATTGTATATATAGATAGTTTATCGGATCCTTAGAGATGTTATTTATCCATCTTTAAGTTATGAACTATTCCCTTGCACTTGGTTTAATTGCATAAGATTTTGAGTCCTGACTCGAGTGTTTCCTTTTGCATATGCTCGGGTCAGTCTGAAGCTATCCAGATTGCTGATCAAGGTTGGTTGAAGATGCTGAAGGCTTAGCATTTATCTTTATCAGTCTATTTATATTCCTGTATTGATGTCCTAGTCTGTTGGACATTTTTGGTATTAGTCACTTGATGTTAAGACATTGTTGTATATTATATAGTGGCTTCATGAACTGCTATTATGACGATGTATTTTCCGCTGCATTATTCTGTGACTGTGATGTTGTATTGATTCTCATTTACATTTATGTATTTATAATCCCATAATGATTCGTGTTTTGTATTATTTAAGTTGACATGTGTGGATTATTGTCAATTTAAATGGTACAAATATACGGGTTGTTACAGTTGGTATCAGAGCTTCGGTTTCCTTAAAAAACCTTAGTTTGGGATTATATATAAACTCATTAGAGGTAGGGTAGCAATACCCTAGAATGAGGAGAATCGGTTCAATATCCAAATCCTTTCATTTCAAACTTTTTTTGATTCATTGATTAGACTTTCCTTAAAATTCTATGATTTTCTATCCTTTGGCTTTAATAATCTCTTTGGTATTTCAGGATGGGTACCAGAGGAAACCATAGAGGAGGAAGGAGCCATGGTCCTGCTCAGGCTGCACCCATCGCTCCAGCTCCTGTCAAATTCACCATTCTTAGTAAGGAGTATACACAGCTGGGAGGTATTAAGTTTTCTAGATCCGAGAACATTATTGAGGCTCAGCAATGGCTTAAAGGCTTAGAGAAGATATTTTCCAGTCTGGAGATCACTGATGCTCAAAAGCGTCAGCTTGCTGCCTGGCAACTTCAGGATGCCGCGCAAGATTGGTGGGAATCAGTTACTTCTCGTATCGAGGAGAACACCATCACTTGGGCCCAGTTTAGGTATAAAATTATTTGGATTTCGTAGTCTAAATTCTTCTTTTAATCTTTAGAATGTTATTCATCTTGTCTATCTTTTAATTAGGGTGTGACATCCCGGAATTTTCGAGCAATATCAATTAAATAATCTGTATTAAATATTAAATTGATTTGCTGAATCTTTGTAAATATAATCTAAATTGATACTTTGTTTTGATAAATATTTAATTGGTAAATTTTATTTGTAAAATAAATTAGTTATTTTCTGTTTATAAATGTATATATTTGTATACATTGTGAATAGTTGAGTTTGTTTTACTGAATTAATAAATTGTGCTTTCAAAGCTGTAATATACATTTATATGAATTGGAAATTTTTGTTTTATTTAATATTAAACTTTTCAAAGCTATTTATTAAATGGATATATGGTTTTAAATACATAAGTAAATGTTAAAAATAGCTTTAATAAATTGTTTTAGTTTAAGTGGATTTAAAATTTATTTATAAAAAGATTTATTTTGTTTTCTTTTTAATAAAGCTTGATATAAAAATCTGATTTAAATATATATATGAGTTTTATATACTTTTGTCAAACGATACATTGATATCTTTATAAAATAAGTGGTTTATAATAAAAGATAGTTCTTTTTTTTTTTTACAAATGTGTTGTTTTAAAGTAATATTAATAAAATAAATATATATGGAAATGTAAGATTCTAGTGATAAGTTAAATACATCGATGAGTTAAAAATATACCTGAGTTAAATTTATTGTTTTGTAAATTATAAATACACTATAAATACTTAAAAGAACATATTAAAATAACATCTCCTTTACACTTCAAAAATATAAAACAAGAAGAAAATAACATTTCTTACATTGATAAAATAGTATATAAAACAAGTAATATTCACAACATACATAGGCTAGTAGCTTTAAAACAATAACAAAGTAACCATTTAAACTGAAATTAAATAATGCTAGCTAACATAAACAAATATATATACAAGTTAGTAACAAACTACAAATAAAAAGTGTGCAGGCTGAAACTTGAAGGAGCATAAAATACTTGGTAAATATAAATCAAAACAGACATTTAATTGTTAGCCACCAAGTTAAAAGGACAAGAAGAAATACATTTCAATATTTGACATATATGTATACGAATACCTCACATAAAGAAATAAACAACCAAGCAAGCTTGCACAAGAAGGCAGTGAACAAGAAAGAAAATATAAACAAATGGGATTGTACAAAATATTTAATGCCAGCCACCATAATCTCATATCAGCCTCTATTTTGCCAAGAAGAATCTACACAGTCGAATGAGAAGAGAAAATATCACTGCAAGTTGTACAATATTTGATACCCTGCCTATTTTCTTTTCCATATATCCCTGTTTGTTTTCTTTCATATATCATCCTCATATTTGTTCGAGCTAAGGAAATACAAACTGAAGTAAACTTCCATTTAAGAAAATTAAAACAAAGCTTCAGTTTAAAACTACACTCAACAAATCAATACAACAGAAACAAGAAGAATTGGAGGAAGGTCAAAGAAATCACCTGTCAGTTTTAAAGATCAGGCTATTGCAAACAAGAAGTGCTCTGTTCTTTGAAAACTGTGAGTAACATCTTTATATAACTTGAGTAAACTATTGATCTTCCAATCCTTTGTTGCTGTATGGATGCCTGAATGATGTTAAAGATTTTTGCATATGTACAGTTGTGTGCATGCGTTTGCCTTTGTCTGGAAGGTTAGGTTTAGCTTTTCTGTTCTCTTGCATTTCTAACTCTCTGGTACAAAGTAAACCATAGCAAACTTGGAAAACTCACCTCTCTCCTCATTTCTTTTAAAAATGAACTGTAAACTGGTCAAGTATATTTGTTTAAAGCCTGCACTTTATTCCACTAATGAATCAAAACAAGTTCAATTTAACTTCTTCCTGGAAACAATGAAAACACAGCCACCATTTCATTTAGGCAAGAATTCGAATATAATGAATCATTCATTCAAGTATATATTGTAAAAGATTTTTCGAAAATGTGATTTTTAAAACAAAATTTGTGGTTTTTCATTGAGTATATCATCGGCAAATTTTAGAAGAACTGAAAATTGATTCTACCAAATTTCCAGTGATCGGAGAATCTTTGGATGTTGAAACTTTGCAAGGAGCAAGTCTAGTAATCGATGATATTAGGAAAAATAGTAAACGATTTTTCTATTTAAGGAGATGTTGTGTAGAAGCAAATTTATGGTTTAACAGTCGTTTACAGTTGAGGTCGGAGACGAGGCGTTTCCTCCACCTCTGGTTGATCGAGCTACGGGGTATTTCAGGGGAGGGTAGCTCGAGGGTTCGGCAAGGTGGGGCCGGAGCTGCAGCACCTCCGATGGACAGAGCAAGGTGGGGTGACGTGTTCTGTAGGAGGGGTATATGTTTTCAGTTCGATGGGTAGTCCAGTTTTTGTTGAGGGCTTTGTGTCATTCGTTTGAAGACCGGGGTGGCACGTGGGGTCGGTCGGCGATACGTTCGTGGTGTCGCCGGTGATGGCATCGTCATTGATGATCTGTACACGTGTACAGAAATGGGATGGTATCAGTGGGTTTGGGGTCGTGAGCTACTCGAGTGTTTCTCGAGTAAGTATGGGTATTTTCTCGAGTTGTATTCGTTTGCATAGCTTACTTTCCAGGAATATAAGTTTAAACTAAAACTTATCTGAAAGAAAAAAAAAGAGAAGAAGAAGGTGCGTACAGGGGAGCGTCTCGGGGAAAAGGGTAAAGGACTCGAAGGGTTTTCTCGTGTAACCTGAGTTTTGCTCGAGTTGAAGTTTGGTCTGAGTAGACTGGGAAACAGTTTGTACAGTTTTTTTTAAACTTTAGTTTTAAATTTAAAACCCAGCGAACTGAGTCTATAAATAAAGGTTTAAATGTAAGATTTCAAGTTGTTTGAAACTGGATGGAAAAATAAATAAATAATAAAAATAAAGTTTTATAATTTTAAATTATTTCAAATACTTAAAAGTGTTAAAAGTTTAAGTGGATTGTTAAGTATTGTTTAAATAACAAAGACTTTCAATTGTATTTGAAAATAGATAAGTTTTAAATTAGATAATTTAAAATGTTTTAGAATTTGATTTCTAAATGGTTTATTATGACTTTGGAAACCCAATAGGACAATTTATTGAAGTTATTAAATTTGATTTAATTTCAAATAATTAATTTATAAATATAAATATGGTCAATTCCTCTTTGTTGTAAATTTATGGATATTTAATTGAATTAATTAAATATGTTTTTGTTAATAAGTAAGATTAATTAAATCAAATGTTTTCTTAATAAATTTGGAAATTTGAAATATAGAAGTTAATTAATTAATTGTTTAATAAAATGTTAAGTAATTAGTTAATTATTTATTTATTTTAAATATCAATTAATTATGGGTTAATTAAGTACAATTACTTAATAAGTAATTATGGATTAATAATTGAATAAAATTAGAAGATAATTAGTTATTGAGAATAATTGTGGAAGTAATTGACTGAAAAATCACTTTATATTATAATTTGGAATTTGATTAATTTGAATGATCAATTAATTAAAGAAATTAAAGATTTATTAATAATGGAATTAATTATTGATTAAGTAATTAATTAAAAGAGAAATCAAGATTTATTAATGATCGAATGATGAGTTACTTATTAAATAAATGGAGCAGATTGATTTAATTCGAGTTGAATTATTGGATTAATCACTTGTGATTTGATGTAAAATTACTCGGAGAAGTAATTGATGAGAAATTACTAGAGGTAATCAATTGGATGATGTTGTTGATAAAAGTAATTGGAGTTTAATTACTTGGAGTTAATCGAGGGATTAATCAAGTGATTTTGAAGAGTAATAAATTCAGGGAAGTCAATTACTGTGTGAATTAAATCAGAAACGATTAATATTTTGTGAATTGAAGATTAAGCTCTTCTTAAAATAATTAATTAATAAATAATTGATTTAAGATCATTAATTATTATAATTAATGATATAATTAGAAATTGATTTATTTTGGCTATAATAAATAAATAAGGTAATTGAATATAATAAAATCAATATAAATATAATTTATTTAGGGATTTACTCAAAAGATTTTTCTTTGTAAATAAATTAAAAGAAATTATCGGAATGTAAGTAAAGTTAAATAAATCAAAGATGATTAATTGGAATATTAAGTAACTGATGATTTATAAATTGATTAATGGATATGTAAGCAAGATTTGATGAAGTAATTAATTTAGTTACTTTAAATTAATTAAAGAGGTAATAATTAATTTAATTCATTTTAAATTAATTATTGTATGATGATTTAATCTTTGCTTATATATGGATGTTATTACTATTGAATGGTTTAATATCCCTGTTATGAGATGATTGATGCTATATGATTGATGTTTGGTTGAAGTGTGATAATTTTCTGTTATGATGATAATATGAATTATCTATCGCGATGATCTTGTTGATTATCTATTGTGATGTTGTGAATCATCTACCTGTATTGATATAGATAATGTATTGGAATTTGTTTTAAACCTTTAAAACAACTTGGCCTTAAAAGACACGGTTTGGATTTCGATGAGACCGGGATCGGGTTTCCGTATACCGGGATTCTAGGTCTAGAGACCCGAATACCACATCGATCCAAAATAACGTTAGGTCGTGAAATTCAAATGGAGCAAGTGAAGACTCGAGGTATAAGAACTATATGTCAGTATAACTCTGTGGGTGATTCCGTAATGAGTTTGACGGTGATAGTACTTATAGATTCGAGATGGTGATTCAGAGTGCAAGGGTTATTGTCGTTGACTCTGAGGGTGATTCCAATACGAGTGTAACGAGATAATGCCTTCGGTTTCGTTCGAACCCGGAACGAACTTGTACGGATCGAATGCTTTCAGAACATCGTCAGGCGGACGATGAGCATTCTAAGTGATGAATTCTATAAAGGTAATCGTGACCTCAAGCCTCATCAACCGGGAATGGCTAAAACAGGGGAGGTGCAGCAAAGCTTCGTGGGTAGCACCCACTTGAGAGTAGGATATACCCCTGTCTAGAGGTTCCTTTTTATTCGGTAGTGGCAGTTGGTCTGCAGCCATCTGCGGGGTTATTCTATTTGGAACTGTTCAGTAAGGAACGGGTCCGGCTTTGTGTTGCAGGGGAGCGGGCGTACTCCTCGGTACGGTGATCTAGGCCACGTACTGTGACGGGCGGTACCCCAGTAGCCCAGCCATTGTATGGAATCCAATCTCCAATAAGCGCCGTACGTTTTGATTGTGCCCAACTATGTTGAAATGTGAGATGCAAGCATTTCAGCTATTTTCTATTTACTTGAAAACCCTAGACACTATTATAATATCACTGGATTTCTTATAAAAATGTTTGGTTAGCGTAAGGTAAAAACTTTTCCATATTTATTCGTGGGAAGTCTTACGTGATACCTTTGTTTTCAAATAATTTTAAAAGTTAAGCAACTTTAACCTGTTACTCATACCAGACCCATGTCTGACCCGAAGTTTATTTCTGTTTTTCATAAACTCTCGGGTACCCAAATTTTTACGGGTAGTCAAGGGATTCAGGTTAGCTTTGACGAGTTCTGGAGGAGCAAATGGAGCAGGAGGCTTCAGCGTATAGATATATATATTGGTTCCGCTGTGTTAGAGTTTATTCTGTATTTCCGCTGTGTTGTATCTCTGTGATGTGTGAGTTGTATTAACTAGACAGGTGTTTATAACTGTCTAGTATGTGTTGTATTATCTGTGTACTCTGATGTATATGATACTATGTAATATTTATGTGATATATTATATTTTATTCGTCCCGCTGTTGAGATTCTGTTGTTGTTTCTTCTTCTTCTCTACCTTTTCTATTTTCTCACCTCTTTCTTTTCTTCAAAACGATACGACTTTCTGGGCGTAGGAAGTCGGGTCGTCACAGTTGGTATCAGAGCGTTAGGTTGAGTGAATACCTAGGCTCTGGAGTGGTGTCTATCCTGAGAGAGCGTATTTGTAATTTTGATATATATATATATATATATATATATTTATCTATTTCTACCTACCGGTTGGGTTACCTGTTCGGGTTATCCAATATAAGTATAAGGGTGGATAGGATAGTGGTGTGTGTAACACAACTACCCATAGTTGAATTTGTTGAGATTGGGAGTGTAACTGTCGAGACCGTAGACCCAAGTATTTCTCGAGTGAGTTTTGGATGGTGAAAGGATCTCACCAAGTCTTTGGAGGCAATCTGTTTAGATTCGGAGATCATCTTGAGATGTATAGTTGGATGAGTAGATTTTGGATTCTGTCAGTTGAGCAGAAACTAGAAAGGTTATCTTGGTAGCTCGGGAAATAGTGATTGTATGTTGAGAGGCAGTAGCTATGACTTGTATCCGAAGATGTTCTCAAGAACTTTGGGATATGGAACTGTAACTGCATTAGTGTTGAGGCTGAGTTCAGCTGAGGTTTGTGTTTGGCTTTGAGGCCCGAGTTTCTCGAGGAATCTTGGATTAAGAAATCTTGGACACATGCGATAGTGTTGCAGCTCAGACTGTTCTGTGGACTAGCTTGGAGGTCTTCTGTTGGTAGTATCTAGTGGTGACTTCGGGAGCAGCTTTGTGGGTCCGTTTCTTCAGGGATTGATTAGATAAGCTTCAGCTGTTCTGATTGGTAAAGAAGGGGCAGTTTTCTTTGGATATTAGACTGGGTTGATCGCAAAAGTGACTTGCGATAGTTGAGTGTTCTCTTGATTTGTCAGAATCTTTCTGAATGTCTTCGGGAAAATCAGTGGTTGCCTGAGCATCTAGAGCTGAGTGTTCTCTTGTGTTTTCGAAGAGTTTTGTCAGCATTGGGAGATTGGGTGGTATCGACTGGGATTCCAAGAATGGTACCGAGAGTCCAGCTAGTTGAGGATGATTCCTAGAGAGATATCTTTGGTTAAGCAGATCAGGCTACCGTGGAATTTCTGAGTTTCTCCTTGAAGATCTGTTGAACCATATTTCGGGAATAGTTGAGAAATCTTACCAGTTGTGATCGCTGACAGACGGTTGCTAAGCCTAGGTCCGTCACATTTGGTATCAGCGGAAGTTGTGCTTATGTGCGTCATCATCATTTTCATCTACCCATATCAGAGTTGTGCAGCGGAAGCAGTTGGAAGTACATCTGCTGTTCTTTTGAAAGGAGAAGTTGTTTTCTACTGATGATAGTAGTGATTTTGTTCTTGATTTTTGTTGATCTTGAGAAGATCATTCTACCGGATTCAGATTGTTCTAAGAGACATCAGTGGAGATTGAGTTGATCAGTAGTGATGGAAGCAGCTTTGGATCGTTCGAAGAAATTTGATGGATAAGAGATGGGAGAATTTGGATTTAGAAGTCAAAGTTTGATTCTGGATAAGTTTTCTCTGTTTCAGAAGGAGCTCTATAATTGGATAAGTCTGGGAAGTTAGCTCCGAAGTGTCCTGTATTTTCTCTGTGTTCTGAAGAGGTTAAGTATGGATCTTCGGGAGTGAATTGCCAGTCTGGATATCTGGAATTTGAGGTGTTTCACGTATATCTAAGGGAGTACGTGTATAATCTATCTCTGGGTGTAAAACCAGCAGTTCAGAAGTTTTGAGTAGTGAGTCAGACTCGTCTGTAGTCTGAAATCTGTTTAGTCTTCTATCTGGTGTTGTTTTGTAGATCTTGATGAGTAGGAACTCTATAGCTTAGTAGTATGGACTGTTTGGATTCTGTAGGGCGAGTAACCCGGTATTTATACTCGGGGAAACTCGAGAGAGTTCTATCCTGGTTAGATTTGTTTGATTGGTTGCTATGATTGTTAGCATATGATTGATATAAACTTGTGTTTTAAAACTAAATTTTCAATTAGATTATTAAATTACCTTTGCTTTTAATTTCGGGGACGAAATTCTTTTAAGGGGGGAGGAATGTGACATCCCGGAATTTTCGAGCAATATCAATTAAATAATCTGTATTAAATATTAAATTGATTTGCTGAATCTTTGTAAATATAATCTAAATTGATACTTTGTTTTTATAAATATTTAATTGGTAAATTTTATTTGTAAAATAAATTAGTTATTTTCTGTTTATAAATGTATATATTTGTATACATTGTGAATAGTTGAGTTTGTTTTACTGAATTAATAAATTGTGCTTTCAAAGCTGTAATATACATTTATATGAATTGGAAATTTTTGTTTTATTTAATATTAAACTTTTCAAAGCTATTTATTAAATGGATATATGGTTTTAAATACATAAGTAAATGTTAAAAATAGCTTTAATAAATTGTTTTAGTTTAAGTGGATTTAAAATTTATTTATAAAAAGATTTATTTTGTTTTCTTTTTAATAAAGCTTGATATAAAAATCTGATTTAAATATATATATGAGTTTTATATACTTTTGTCAAACGATACATTGATATCTTTATAAAATAAGTGGTTTATAATAAAAGATAGTTCTTTTTTTTTTTTTACAAATGTGTTGTTTTAAAGTAATATTAATAAAATAAATATATATGGAAATGTAAGATTCTAGTGATAAGTTAAATACATCGATGAGTTAAAAATATACCTGAGTTAAATTTATTGTTTTGTAAATTATAAATACACTATAAATACTTAAAAGAACATATTAAAATAACATCTCCTTTACACTTCAAAAATATAAAACAAGAAGAAAATAACATTTCTTACATTGATAAAATAGTATATAAAACAAGTAATATTCACAACATACATAGGCTAGTAGCTTTAAAACAATAACAAAGTAACCATTTAAACTGAAATTAAATAATGCTAGCTAACATAAACAAATATATATACAAGTTAGTAACAAACTACAAATAAAAAGTGTGCAGGCTGAAACTTGAAGGAGCATAAAATACTTGGTAAATATAAATCAAAACAGACATTTAATTGTTAGCCACCAAGTTAAAAGGACAAGAAGAAATACATTTCAATATTTGACATATATGTATACGAATACCTCACATAAAGAAATAAACAACCAAGCAAGCTTGCACAAGAAGGCAGTGAACAAGAAAGAAAATATAAACAAATGGGATTGTACAAAATATTTAATGCCAGCCACCATAATCTCATATCAGCCTCTATTTTGCCAAGAAGAATCTACACAGTCGAATGAGAAGAGAAAATATCACTGCAAGTTGTACAATATTTGATACCCTGCCTATTTTCTTTTCCATATATCCCTGTTTGTTTTCTTTCATATATCATCCTCATATTTGTTCGAGCTAAGGAAATACAAACTGAAGTAAACTTCCATTTAAGAAAATTAAAACAAAGCTTCAGTTTAAAACTACACTCAACAAATCAATACAACAGAAACAAGAAGAATTGGAGGAAGGTCAAAGAAATCACCTGTCAGTTTTAAAGATCAGGCTATTGCAAACAAGAAGTGCTCTGTTCTTTGAAAACTGTGAGTAACATCTTTATATAACTTGAGTAAACTATTGATCTTCCAATCCTTTGTTGCTGTATGGATGCCTGAATGATGTTAAAGATTTTTGCATATGTACAGTTGTGTGCATGCGTTTGCCTTTGTCTGGAAGGTTAGGTTTAGCTTTTCTGTTCTCTTGCATTTCTAACTCTCTGGTACAAAGTAAACCATAGCAAACTTGGAAAACTCACCTCTCTCCTCATTTCTTTTAAAAATGAACTGTAAACTGGTCAAGTATATTTGTTTAAAGCCTGCACTTTATTCCACTAATGAATCAAAACAAGTTCAATTTAACTTCTTCCTGGAAACAATGAAAACACAGCCACCATTTCATTTAGGCAAGAATTCGAATATAATGAATCATTCATTCAAGTATATATTGTAAAAGATTTTTCGAAAATGTGATTTTTAAAACAAAATTTGTGGTTTTTCATTGAGTATATCATCGGCAAATTTTAGAAGAACTGAAAATTGATTCTACCAAATTTCCAGTGATCGGAGAATCTTTGGATGTTGAAACTTTGCAAGGAGCAAGTCTAGTAATCGATGATATTAGGAAAAATAGTAAACGATTTTTCTATTTAAGGAGATGTTGTGTAGAAGCAAATTTATGGTTTAACAGTCGTTTACAGTTGAGGTCGGAGACGAGGCGTTTCCTCCACCTCTGGTTGATCGAGCTACGGGGTATTTCAGGGGAGGGTAGCTCGAGGGTTCGGCAAGGTGGGGCCGGAGCTGCAGCACCTCCGATGGACAGAGCAAGGTGGGGTGACGTGTTCTGTAGGAGGGGTATATGTTTTCAGTTCGATGGGTAGTCCAGTTTTTGTTGAGGGCTTTGTGTCATTCGTTTGAAGACCGGGGTGGCACGTGGGGTCGGTCGGCGATACGTTCGTGGTGTCGCCGGTGATGGCATCGTCATTGATGATCTGTACACGTGTACAGAAATGGGATGGTATCAGTGGGTTTGGGGTCGTGAGCTACTCGAGTGTTTCTCGAGTAAGTATGGGTATTTTCTCGAGTTGTATTCGTTTGCATAGCTTACTTTCCAGGAATATAAGTTTAAACTAAAACTTATCTGAAAGAAAAAAAAAGAGAAGAAGAAGGTGCGTACAGGGGAGCGTCTCGGGGAAAAGGGTAAAGGACTCGAAGGGTTTTCTCGTGTAACCTGAGTTTTGCTCGAGTTGAAGTTTGGTCTGAGTAGACTGGGAAACAGTTTGTACAGTTTTTTTTAAACTTTAGTTTTAAATTTAAAACCCAGCGAACTGAGTCTATAAATAAAGGTTTAAATGTAAGATTTCAAGTTGTTTGAAACTGGATGGAAAAATAAATAAATAATAAAAATAAAGTTTTATAATTTTAAATTATTTCAAATACTTAAAAGTGTTAAAAGTTTAAGTGGATTGTTAAGTATTGTTTAAATAACAAAGACTTTCAATTGTATTTGAAAATAGATAAGTTTTAAATTAGATAATTTAAAATGTTTTAGAATTTGATTTCTAAATGGTTTATTATGACTTTGGAAACCCAATAGGACAATTTATTGAAGTTATTAAATTTGATTTAATTTCAAATAATTAATTTATAAATATAAATATGGTCAATTCCTCTTTGTTGTAAATTTATGGATATTTAATTGAATTAATTAAATATGTTTTTGTTAATAAGTAAGATTAATTAAATCAAATGTTTTCTTAATAAATTTGGAAATTTGAAATATAGAAGTTAATTAATTAATTGTTTAATAAAATGTTAAGTAATTAGTTAATTATTTATTTATTTTAAATATCAATTAATTATGGGTTAATTAAGTACAATTACTTAATAAGTAATTATGGATTAATAATTGAATAAAATTAGAAGATAATTAGTTATTGAGAATAATTGTGGAAGTAATTGACTGAAAAATCACTTTATATTATAATTTGGAATTTGATTAATTTGAATGATCAATTAATTAAAGAAATTAAAGATTTATTAATAATGGAATTAATTATTGATTAAGTAATTAATTAAAAGAGAAATCAAGATTTATTAATGATCGAATGATGAGTTACTTATTAAATAAATGGAGCAGATTGATTTAATTCGAGTTGAATTATTGGATTAATCACTTGTGATTTGATGTAAAATTACTCGGAGAAGTAATTGATGAGAAATTACTAGAGGTAATCAATTGGATGATGTTGTTGATAAAATTAATTGGAGTTTAATTACTTGGAGTTAATCGAGGGATTAATCAAGTGATTTTGAAGAGTAATAAATTCAGGGAAGTCAATTACTGTGTGAATTAAATCAGAAACGATTAATATTTTGTGAATTGAAGATTAAGCTCTTCTTAAAATAATTAATTAATAAATAATTGATTTAAGATCATTAATTATTATAATTAATGATATAATTAGAAATTGATTTATTTTGGCTATAATAAATAAATAAGGTAATTGAATATAATAAAATCAATATAAATATAATTTATTTAGGGATTTACTCAAAAGATTTTTCTTTGTAAATAAATTAAAAGAAATTATCGGAATGTAAGTAAAGTTAAATAAATCAAAGATGATTAATTGGAATATTAAGTAACTGATGATTTATAAATTGATTAATGGATATGTAAGCAAGATTTGATGAAGTAATTAATTTAGTTACTTTAAATTAATTAAAGAGGTAATAATTAATTTAATTCATTTTAAATTAATTATTGTATGATGATTTAATCTTTGCTTATATATGGATGTTATTACTATTGAATGGTTTAATATCCCTGTTATGAGATGATTGATGCTATATGATTGATGTTTGGTTGAAGTGTGATAATTTTCTGTTATGATGATAATATGAATTATCTATCGCGATGATCTTGTTGATTATCTATTGTGATGTTGTGAATCATCTACCTGTATTGATATAGATAATGTATTGGAATTTGTTTTAAACCTTTAAAACAACTTGGCCTTAAAAGACACGGTTTGGATTTCGATGAGACCGGGATCGGGTTTCCGTATACCGGGATTCTAGGTCTAGAGACCCGAATACCACATCGATCCAAAATAACGTTAGGTCGTGAAATTCAAATGGAGCAAGTGAAGACTCGAGGTATAAGAACTATATGTCAGTATAACTCTGTGGGTGATTCCGTAATGAGTTTGACGGTGATAGTACTTATAGATTCGAGATGGTGATTCAGAGTGCAAGGGTTATTGTCGTTGACTCTGAGGGTGATTCCAATACGAGTGTAACGAGATAATGCCTTCGGTTTCGTTCGAACCCGGAACGAACTTGTACGGATCGAATGCTTTCAGAACATCGTCAGGCGGACGATGAGCATTCTAAGTGATGAATTCTATAAAGGTAATCGTGACCTCAAGCCTCATCAACCGGGAATGGCTAAAACAGGGGAGGTGCAGCAAAGCTTCGTGGGTAGCACCCACTTGAGAGTAGGATATACCCCTGTCTAGAGGTTCCTTTTTATTCGGTAGTGGCAGTTGGTCTGCAGCCATCTGCGGGGTTATTCTATTTGGAACTGTTCAGTAAGGAACGGGTCCGGCTTTGTGTTGCAGGGGAGCGGGCGTACTCCTCGGTACGGTGATCTAGGCCACGTACTGTGACGGGCGGTACCCCAGTAGCCCAGCCATTGTATGGAATCCAATCTCCAATAAGCGCCGTACGTTTTGATTGTGCCCAACTATGTTGAAATGTGAGATGCAAGCATTTCAGCTATTTTCTATTTACTTGAAAACCCTAGACACTATTATAATATCACTGGATTTCTTATAAAAATGTTTGGTTAGCGTAAGGTAAAAACTTTTCCATATTTATTCGTGGGAAGTCTTACGTGATACCTTTGTTTTCAAATAATTTTAAAAGTTAAGCAACTTTAACCTGTTACTCATACCAGACCCATGTCTGACCCGAAGTTTATTTCTGTTTTTCATAAACTCTCGGGTACCCAAATTTTTACGGGTAGTCAAGGGATTCAGGTTAGCTTTGACGAGTTCTGGAGGAGCAAATGGAGCAGGAGGCTTCAGCGTATAGATATATATATTGGTTCCGCTGTGTTAGAGTTTATTCTGTATTTCCGCTGTGTTGTATCTCTGTGATGTGTGAGTTGTATTAACTAGACAGGTGTTTATAACTGTCTAGTATGTGTTGTATTATCTGTGTACTCTGATGTATATGATACTATGTAATATTTATGTGATATATTATATTTTATTCGTCCCGCTGTTGAGATTCTGTTGTTGTTTCTTCTTCTTCTCTACCTTTTCTATTTTCTCACCTCTTTCTTTTCTTCAAAACGATACGACTTTCTGGGCGTAGGAAGTCGGGTCGTCACATAGGGATACTTTCTCGGCACAATGGATGCCCGCTGCTGGGAAAACCCAACTTTATAGAGCCTTCATGGACCTTAAGCAAGGCAGTATGACCTTTTCGGAGTACGAGAGGAAATTCAACGAACTCTCCAAGTTCGGCCCGGGATTGATTGATATACCCCTTCTCAAGAACGAGAAGTTCATTTTAGGAGCTAGACCAGAGTATTATGACTTGCTTACTGGCCGCACTCACTGCACCTTCACAGAGCTTGTTGACTATGCTATTAGATACGAGGCAAAGCCTAGGGGACCTACTGCCAAGGCCACTCCTACTCAGCCCTCCTCTAGCCAGCCCGGAAAGAGGAAGATGAACTTTGATCAACAAAAGAAAGCTTGGCAGAAGACTACAGGATTGGGATATGCTCAGAAAAGCCCAATCGACCTTGCTAATATCACTTGCTTCAAATGCGATAAGAAGGGCCATTATGCTAATAGTTGTCCATCTACCGGAGCTGCTGTTCCACCACCTTCTACGACTAGGAAAGACTTATGCTATGTCTGCCTCCAGCCGGGTCATTTCAAGAAAGACTGCCCACTGTACAAGCGTGGCACACCATCTGGAGTTTTTGCCATCACCACTCCTACACCGCCTGCTCAGGATGACCAAGGTACCTTACGAAGTACTTTTTCATTACATGATTTACCTATTAGGGTATTATTCGATACTGGTGCTTCTCATAGCTTCATATCTATTGATCTTTGTAATAAGCTCAAATTAGAACCTACTCTTGCTACTACTTCCTTATGCGTCTCCAACCCTATTGGAGGACTTGCCAACCTCAGTAGAATTTGTAAAGAGGTTGTGCTCTTGTATGGAAGATACCGTTTCACTTGGGATTTTTATGTACTTGGCTTCGCAGCATTTGACATCTTGTTAGGTGCTGATTGGTTAAGGAAATTCAATGCTGTTATTTCTTGCAAAGCTCGTTCTGTTTCTCTAGTCAACGACAAGGGCCTACTGCTTGTCATTGAATGCAAATCACCGCAGAAATATGCCGGAAGCTTCATATTCTCCCTTGATGCTCACCCGGATGATCTTAGTGCTACCCCAATTGTTCAGAAATTTCCCGATGTATTTGGAGAGGTCAACTCCCTACCACCTAAACGGGAAATCGATTTCCGCATTGACCTTATTCCTAGAGATACTCCTGTAGTTCTTCCTCACAGGAGGATGGCGCCTAAAGAAAAAGCTGAACTTAAAACTCAAATTGATGATCTATTCGCTAAGGGTTTGATTAGGAGAAGTTGTTCTGAATGGGGCGCAGTAGTTGTATTTGTCACCAAATCGGATGGGTCCCTTCGCATGTGTGTTGATTACAGGGAGCTGAACAAACGCACTCTCAAGAACCGCTATCCGATGCCTCGCATCAATGATTTATTCGATCAGCTCCATGGAGCTAAAGTTTTCTCCCAACTTGATCTTGCCACTGGGTTCCACCAACTCAGGGTAGCAGAAGATAGTATTCATAAGACAGCTTTCCGTACCAAAAACGGATTCTATGAATGGTTGGTTATGCCATTCGGTTTGACCAACGCACCTGCTTATTTCGTCGACTTGATGAATCGAGTCTTCCGCGATGTTCTTAACAAGTTTGTTCTTGTTTTCATTGATGATATTCTCGTCTTCTCCAAAGACAAGAAGGAGCATGAGACACATCTTGCTTATGTTCTGGAAACTCTCCGAAATCATCAACTTAAGGCCAAATTCTCTAAATGCCACTTCTGGCGAGACGAAGTGAGATTCCTGGGCCATATAGTTTCTGAAAATGGGATTTCGGTCGATCCAGCTAAGATCGCCGTAATCAATGTAAGTTCTATCCTATTCGCTATTTCTATTCAATTTCTCTTATCCCTTTCTAATTTGAAATTTATCTACAGGATTGGGAGACTCCCAAAACTCCTACTGATATCCGTAGCTTCTTGGGCTTGGCCGGCTATTATTGTTGATTTATTGAGCACTTTGCTCGGATTTCTGCCCCACTCACTGCTTTAACCCGAAAGGATGTCAAGTTTATTTGGAGTGAGAAGTGCGAATCAGCTTTTAATGAATTGAAGCGTAAGTTAACTTCAGCCCCAGTTCTTGCGGTAATCGACGGAAGTGAAGGATTAACTGTCTATACAGATGCTTGCCGAGAAGGTTTAGGCGCTGTTCTTATGCAAAACGGAAAGGTTATTGCTTATGCTGGCCGCCAGTTGAAGATCCATGAAGTAAACTATGCAACTCATGATCTAGAGCTTCTTGCAATTGTATTTGCTTTGAAATTGTGGAGGCATCATCTTTTGGGAACTAAATTTGAATTATTCACTGATCATAAGTCCTTGAGATATATCTTTTCTCAGAAGGATTTGAACTAGAGACAAGTTCGATGGCTTGAATTCTTAGCTGCATATGATCTCGACATCAATTATACTCCTGGGAAAGCAAATGTTGTAGCTGATGCTTTGAGCCGTAGCAAAGCATTGTCATGTTGTAATCTTGTAGAAGGCATGCTATTTCAGCTTGTTATCTCCCCATCTCTTGTGGATCGCATCAAAGCTAAGCAATATGAGGACACCTTGCTCTATCGCATGAAGGAGTTAGTTCTTGGTAGAGTTGGAAATGCCGACAGTAAAATGGGAGCACAGATAGATAGTAATGGAGTTCTGAGGATTGACAACCGTATTTGTGTTCCTAATGTTGATGGATTGAGACAAGAAGTGCTTAGAGAAAATCATCGGTCATCACTTTCATTTCATCCTGGTGTTACTAAGATGTACCGAAATATGAAGCGTTTATATTGGTGGAGTGGGATGAAGAGGGATATTTCTATATATGTCAGTAGATGCACCACTTGCCAACAAGTTAAGGCCGATCACCAGAAGACTGCAGGATTACTTCAACCCCTAGAGATTCCGTGTTGGAAATGGGATCAGATTTCTATGGACTTCATTGATGGATTACCGAGGACTAGAAAAGGTAACGAGAGTATATGGGTGATTGTTGATAGGTTGACAAAATCTGCTCACTTTATTCCGGTTAAGACCACTCGGACTGCTTTGAGTTTGGCCGAGATATATATGAGAGAGATTGTTAGACTCCATGGAGTTCCATCTAGTATTGTGTGCGATAGAGACCCTTTATTCACTAGTAAATTCTGGAAGGCATTTCAGGACGTCTTGGGCACTAAACTGAATCTGAGCACAGCTTATCATCCTCAAACAGATGGACAAACTGAAAGGGTGAATCAGATTTTAGAAGATCTGCTCCGAGCCTGCATTATTGATTTCGGGGGATCTTGGGAAGACCATCTCCATTTGGTTGAATTCACTTATAATAATAGTTATCAGGTAAATCAAAATTTCAATTTGAATAAGTAAATTTGAATTGAAATTTAACCACCTTTATATTCAGGCAAGTATCGACATGGCACCGTTCGAAGCTTTATATGGACGGCCATGCAAATCGCCAGCTTGTTGGATTGAGCCTGGTGATCGATTAATTCTTGGTCCAGATATGATTATAGAAGCATCCGAGAAGGTAAATGAAATCAGAAGAAAGATGAAGACCGCACAAGATAGACAGAAGAGCTATGCTGATAGGCGTAGAAGAGATTTAGAATTCCTGATTGGGGATAAGGTATTCCTTAAGGTATCACCTTTGAAGAATGTTATTCGATTTGGTCGTAGAGGGAAGCTCGCTCCTAGATTTGTTGGACCATTCACTATCACTGAGAGAAGTGGTACACTAGCCTACAGAGTTGCACTACCGGAGAAATTTGAGGGCGTGCACAACGTATTCCACGTTTCTCACCTTCGGAAGGTTGTACATGATCCATCCATGACCATTCCTATTGCTCAGTTAGATGAGGTTGATATTGAGCCGGATTTGACTATAGAGAGGAGACCACTTCGTATTGTTGATAGGGATACAAAGCAACTTAGAAGGAAGTCGGTTAGCCTAGTCAAAGTCCAATGGAGTCCCGATGATCGTGATTGCACTTGGGAAACCGAGGAGAGTATCCGAGATTCTAATCCAGAATTGTTTGTTGAAGGTAAATTCCATTCCATATTCTATATTTTATTCGATAATCTATTTTATATCCGTCGTATCTTTTACCTGTTCTTCCACTCTTTACCTTGCTCCTTTTCGAGGATGAAAAGTTTTGAGTAGGGGAGAATGTAACGACCCTGAAATTCAGACCCAGTTTAAAATTTTTAAATCACTTATTTGATGCAAAAATTCGAATTTTCACAAACAACTTCCATTGCCAACCAAACTTCGCATTTGGAATGCGTCTAGATAGACATAGACGTGCGCCAAATTTCGTTGAAAAATATTGAAGTAAATTACGGTCGTCACATTTACCTATTAGTTAAAATTCTATGTGTAAATTTCCTATTGTCCGAACTCAAATATTTTTCTCAATGTTGCATAAGAAAAATATTCTGAACTTGACGGCGCATTTCGTTTCGTCAAATTTCGCTTTTATTTGCTAGTTAAAATGTTCACTCGTGCAAATGGTTCAATAAGATTTACCACTTCGCAAACAATGTCAAACCATCAATATCTTCATACCGTTGTGTCCGCCTTGTCGCGCTGATCAAAACGGTATATTGGTTTGTGTCAATCGGAGTTCGGCGTCGCAAGTTATAAACTGGTTAACGGGGTACAAACTGGTCCGTTACGCCACACAAACCGGTACCCACCATTTCAATATTTAAAATTGAGAGCCTTTCAGCTGACCTTGGGAACCCAAATAGCCACCATTTTGAAATACATCATTGCATAAACTGTGCACTGTGCACTGAACCTCTGCCTTCATTCTGCATCATTTATTGCTCTGCACACTGTCCTTCGTGATGGGTTGTTTCCCCAGTACGTAATTATATTTCCTTCTCCCTCACAATCTTCTTTTCTATGTATATGTACTCTCCAGCCACTCCTTCTTCTTCATTTTCTTTTGCAAAGCAAGGTTACAACTTTTGTCTCTAATTCCTTTATATTTTTTTTACATAAAACATACACTCAGCAACCGCCAACCCCTCCACCCACCCTCCTCCAGCCCCTCCAGCCCTCCAGCCCATGCAGCCCTCCACCCACCCTCCACTTAGCCCCCTCCAGCCCCTCTTCCCCCTTCCAGCCCATGCAGCCCTCCACCCACCCTCCTGCAGCCCCTCCAGCCCTCCCAGCCCATGCAGCCCTCCACCCAGCCCCTCCAGCCCTCCCAGCCCATGCAGCCCTCCACCCAGCCCCTCCAGTCCCAGCTCCTCCATGCAGCCCCTCCAACCCCTCCACCCACCCTCCACTTAGCCCCCTCCAGTCCCTCTTCCCCCTTCCAGCCCATGCAGCCCTCCACCCACCCTCCTGCAGCCCCTCCAGCCCTCCCAGCCCATGCAGCCCTCCACCCAGCCCCTCCAGTCCCAGCCCCTCCATGCAGCCCCTCCAACCCCTCCACCCACCCTCCACTTAGCCCCCTCCAGCCCCTCTTCCCCCTCCCAGCCCATGCAGCCGTCCACCCACCCTCCTGCAGCCTCTCCAGTCCCTCCAGTCCCAGCCCCTCTATGCTGCCCCTCCAACCCCTCCACCCAGCCTCCTCCAGCCCCTCCAGCCCCTTTTCCCCCTCCCAGCTCATGCAGCCCTCCGCCCACCCTCTTGCAGCCCCTCCAGCCCTCCCAGCCCATGCAGCCCTCCACCCACCCTCCACCTAGCCCCTCCACCCCCTCCACCCGCTCCTTAGCCCTACCAGCCCTCCAGCCCCTCCCAGCCCAGCAGCCCTCCACCCTTCCTCCATCCAGCCCCTCCCAGCCCCTCCACCCCCTCCACCCGCTCCCTAGTCCATGCAGCCCTCCCACCCTCCAGCCCCTTCCAGCCCAGCAGCCCTCCACCCAGCCTCCACCCAGCCCTGCCAGTCCAGCCCCTGCCCAGCCCAGTCCGCCTCCCATTCTCTGCCCAGCCCTGCCAGCCCAGCCCCTGTCCAGCCCACTCCGCCCTCTCATCCCCTGCCCAGCTCTGCCCAGTCCAGCCCCTGCCCCAGCCTACTCCGTCCCTCGTCGCCACAGTTCTGACCCCGACCACCGTGCTTTCTTTGAATACATTGTATATACACAATGTATTAGTTTGCAAAGTATAGAGAAGTTTATATGGGCTACAATATCTCAGATTTTGTTCATTTGCTTGACAGTTGTAGCTGATCCGGGATCTCAGGCCTAGGCTTCCGTCTACCTTATTTTGCATCTAGTTCCTTGTTTGGGTATGGTTTGTATATATTCAAATCAATATATATATTGTAATAAACAAATTATTGATTAATTATTTGTTGATTGCAGTTTGTGCTCGCTTTGCGTCGTGTTTATTAGGGTCTATTTATCTATTCGTCTTCGTGCTTCGTCATCTTCTCTAACCTCGCAAGGTGAATATTTCATTCACGACTCAATCTATTATGCTATGAAAATAAAGTGATAATTGTCGTTAATATTAAATTGGATATTAAATTGTTGGTTGTTAAAATTTGGTTGAAATAAACTGTTAAGTTCTAAAAATTTGACGCCATGTATTGTTTAAGTTGATTAAACATGTTGAACTGTAATATGATGATAATTAGGGTAAATAATAGTGACCTTAAAATTGATAAGTACGATTGATGTAGAAATTTGATAACGGACACCAAGTAAAAATCATAATGTAATAATCTTTAATCCGTAGGATTCTAGGAATAATTGTATTAATTTGCATAATAACAAATGTGAGTTAATATGATTATTTCGGGATTATTTGAATAAATTGTTAAATGGTTATGTATGGTTGCTATTGCTTGTTTATTTACTTTGACACCATCCCAGTTATCACACTGCAAGTTCCCTTTGCTATGCTTTATATTGAATGATATCAGGTTGAAATGATAAATACCCACTTAAACAACTTGGCCTAGGATAGACAATTAAAAATAAGAAACCCGATTGGTCAACAAAATTATTTTGAAATTGAAATCTATTTGAAATTAAGGAATGAACTTAATAATTTGTTTGGAAATCAAGTAACGACTTAATGGATTTAATTGAAACGGATTAATAAATCTATTTAATTAAAGAAAAATGAATTGGCAAATTTGATTGAAATAAGATTTAAAACAAGTGAGTTTTAAAATTTAATAATTTAATTTATTAGATTGGTAGATTTAGATTTAGACCGAGTTTTAAATTAAATAGATTTGAACTTGTCATAAATAATAATTTAGATTTAGGAAATTTTGACTTAAAATGGAATACGAAACTAACTAAAGTTTTATGGATTTAATTTAGCGATAATTTAAATGTAAAATGATTTTAAATTTAAGGAAATTGATTTAATCAAATTTATGATTACATTTAATGTAACGATGAATGTAAATATGAATTGAGATAAATAGAATTTGATTTAACGATTCGAACTTAATTGACCGGTAAAATTCGAATTAATTGATTTTGAACTAAATTTAATAAGTGAGTTATTAAATTTAACTTGAATACTTAATTATATTGTTAATTCAAATGTTTGAACTACAGATTTCATTTGGAAATATGATTTTAAATATCCGAAATAAATTGAATCGTGAAATGTCAAAATTTGGAAGTCAAATTTGCACCTTGACTTTTGGACTTTGATTTGTTTTAAACGGTAAGTTAACAGACCATTGGGTAATAAATACGTAGTTATTAAAGAGACCGGGATCGGATATGGACATACTCTCTGTCGATACCGAAAACCACTTTAATAACTATTACACGCGAAGTGTTGATCCAGAATGAAGTGGATGGTTTGGTGAACGCGTTGACTGAAGAAAGAGAACGATATTGGACGACCCCTGACATGACTAAAACAGGAGCCGCGCCGGGCCATTGAGGTTCGCTACCTCTAGCGGACGCACTTCTTCGATACCATATCTATTACTTTTGTGATTCGATTTGGGTGCACCCCTTGATTTGGGAGTGTTGTTTCGCGGTGTTGAGGTAGTAGCTGCTATGCTCAACATCAGTCCGGATCACGCAACTACTAGTATCCTAGTTGGTATCGCCTCATGTACCTTGTCATACTGATTATCCTATTCGCGACCACTACGTTTGATTTGTACCTTAGTATATGGATTGCCCTCTGGTGACTTCCGGTTTTGGGGAAACTACGGTCTTGTATATGCTTTTGGGAATAAAATGTGTTAAGGGGATTATGGTAACGCCTTAACACTACTTTAATATCGTACTTTACTGATTAGACATTATCTATCTATCGTATTCTATTGTATATATAGATAGTTTATCGGATCCTTAGAGATGTTATTTATCCATCTTTAAGTTATGAACTATTCCCTTGCACTTGGTTTAATTGCATAAGATTTTGAGTCCTGACTCGAGTGTTTCCTTTTGCATATGCTCGGGTCAGTCTGAAGCTATCCAGATTGCTGATCAAGGTTGGTTGAAGATGCTGAAGGCTTAGCATTTATCTTTATCAGTCTATTTATATTCCTGTATTGATGTCCTAGTCTGTTGGACATTTTTGGTATTAGTCACTTGATGTTAAGACATTGTTGTATATTATATAGTGGCTTCATGAACTGCTATTATGACGATGTATTTTCCGCTGCATTATTCTGTGACTGTGATGTTGTATTGATTCTCATTTACATTTATGTATTTATAATCCCATAATGATTCGTGTTTTGTATTATTTAAGTTGACATGTGTGGATTATTGTCAATTTAAATGGTACAAATATACGGGTTGTTACAAGGGTGCTACTGACCCTATCTCTAATGAGTAATCCCCACTAGAGCCAAGGTTCTCACTTAATAATTAGCTCTGATACAAAGTGTCATGAATGAGATTTTCAACCTTCGAAAATTGACATCAATACGTTCACTGTATTGCATGCCGAGCAATCGAGTGCTGGAAATACCAGATCGTTAGGGAAAAGAAGAAAGAGGTAGAAGAAGAAAATAGAAAACAAAAACACAAAATCTCACAATCGCAGCGAAACAATATATAATTATAACAATGGGTCTTTATACAAAAAGAACTATAACTTTTATTTATACATTACATCATCAGAGTACAATACATCAATAACACAATAGTGGACAGTTATAATAACTTGTCCTCACAAGTGCTGAATACATAGCCTACAGTACATAGTGGAATATAAATCAGATACGTGAAATACGCCTTCGCCATCCAGCTCGCCTCCTGAACTCCATAGCATCCTATCCTGTATCTGTAATATTCGGTCTGACCTTAGCATTATAATGGAATAACACCCGAGTCAGTCTAGAAACCAGTGTGTGAAAACACACTCAATTTGGATTATTAAAGTTTTCAAAATCCTTTGAAAATCAAAGGTATCTCGTAAGACCACACCACACATAAACACGACGGGTTTTTACCTTACGATAACCAAACATTTCATATCAAATCCACTGATATTATAATAGTGTCTAAGTACAAATACTTATTCAAATAGCTGAAATTGTTACATTAATTAAATTCATCATACTAGGCTCTACAGTCAAAACCGTAAAGGCACGTATTGGAGAATGGATTCCATACGAATGACTAGGCACTGGGGTACCACCTGTCACAGTACACGTCTAGAAACAGCGTAACGAGGACCACGCTGGGATCCCCTGCCACATAAGACCGGACTATCCCTAACCTGGATAGACCGAATATGCTATCACCCCGGGTGTTCCCACCCTCTCTCGACCTCCTTCCATATACCGTAGTAATAAATAATATCCGAGGTTATGTAGAATAGTGATAAACATGCCTTACTTGGGTGCGACCCACATAGCCTTGCTGCATCTCCCCTGATTTTCTGTCATTCCCAGTTGATGAGGCTAGAGGCTACGATTAGTTTTTTATAAAGGAATTTTCACTTAGAATGCTCATTGTCCTCTGATGAAAATGTTCTGATAGCATTCATCCATACAAGTCCATCCTGGGTCCGAACGGAACCAAAGGCACTATTCCTACTACATCTATTTTGGAATTATCCTCAGGATTAGTACCGATTAGCCCTTGCACTTCACCGCTCCATCTTCGACTCCATGCTCTTGTTTTCCTTTCGAAAACGTATTCGTTGGATCGAAGTGGTTTTCATAATAAATCCGATCCCTGTCTCTTCGAAACAACGTTCAATATTTCCGGTAAACTCAACCCCAGTTGTCTAGGAAATAAACAGATGAAAATAAGATCGGTGATCACCTCCTAACCATTTGTGGACGGATTTCCTTATCGTCGTCCCAGAAGAAACGAAATGAGTTTATACGTACAGTATAGCACCTCGAATGGTAACTGTACCATATAAATCCCGCATTTCTCCTAAATATTCCCAAAGTTATATTTTGGGTCCATATTTGATAGTCGGTTATTTAACTATCAAAAATCAATCATTCAAATCAAATATTCCATTGCCCAGCGTTCGGCCCAAACCCGTACTACCTTCTTTTCCCCTCCTTTTCTTCAATCGCCTTCATATGAAACACAGAGGAACCCAACCGTCGCATGCATACCATATATGATACAGAGCTACGATCCATGAAATCGCAAGCCGTTTTCTCCATTGTGTTCCTCATCTCGAACCGCACCTGAATGCCACCACTCCCACGTGACCGGCCTCCACCTACAAATCGCGACTCGCCCCTGAACCTCAACCTACCACTGTTCGTGCGTCAAAAAAGTCACCGTTCTTCCCAAATCTTCGAGCTTAAGAGAATAACGTGCGTCTAATTCCAAATCCAAGGTTTGTTTCGCGAATCGCTGTCCAAAATTATTCCAAAACCTAACCCTTGATCTGCCATGAGCCCGGTCATCTCCCAACTCAAAATCGAACAACCTAAAACTTATACCACCGAGTAGCTCTCGGCAAAATACGATTTTTAGAATAAGTTTGGGAATTTTTCGTTTAGTATACTGTGAGAAAATAATTTTTGAACTTCGATTTATATATATATATATATATATATTCATTGTAAGAAGACGTGCTATTTTAATGAGGAGAGACGACGTGATTTTAAGGGGGGAAAACATGTTTGAATGGTTAATGAACAGAGACTGAAGTGAAGGGGAAAGGTTTATGTGAATATAAGTGTCAATTAATATAAATATATATTTATTTAAATTTAAATCGTCTCGATTTCGCAACTTAAAATCTCGACCTCCTATCGAGGCATGCCGCTAGGCGTTTATAATGTTATACCCCTATTCTGAATATAATGGAAAAGGTTTTGAGTCCTAATTCGGTCGTATGGAGAAGATAGTGTTTTATACCTAATTATTATATTGAATTTTCTATATAAATTTCAGCGCATTTATGTCCCGTACAGTCAAACGATAACCCCAAACGTTACGAAATTTGAAATTCGATAATAATACACTATTACGGATCCAATGGAACTTGTTTCGTCGAATTCCGAGACAGTGCCTCGGAAGGTTATTTTTAAATATCAATTTAAACGATATATTTTTCAAACTGAACAAATCACTTCTAAATTCAATTTTAAAACTTTTATTATCTTCCTTATTATCAATATAAATTTTATAAGCCTTTAAATTATTTTAACAAGCTTAAAAATCCAGATTCAATATTTTAACCAATTTCCAATTATTAAATTCAATAATTAAATTATCCGATAAATAGTTATAATTGAAATTCAAGTTAAAAATTACTTTTAAATATTTAAAATCAATTAAAAATTCCAATTTCAAATAACCAAAATTCTGGGTCGTTACAATAAAGCAAAAGGAATGGAGTAGAAGTTGATTAGTTGATGTTTAAGTGAAGTGTTGTTAGTAAGAATGTTGGTAGGAAGTTAATAGATTTGGTTAAAGGTGAGTACTCATTTTTGAATAAACTATAAATTCCTAGTTTAATAATATGAAAGTTAAATATCTTAGATGATTAATATTTTTGATAACTTGGATGCAAAGTTGGTTGTTTACATGTTTGTTAATATGGATGATTACTTGGTTTGATAAATGATTAGGGAAATAGTTAGAAATTAATCATAGTTAATTAAATGAGAATTTAAATCCACATAAATATGTGTATGGAAATTATTTAGCCTCTTAATGATTTTAAAATATCTAATAAGGTTGGAAATGATATTATAATAATATAATATTATAGTATGAAATGAAATGGAAAATGAGTTTGAAATATAAAAATACTATTTAAATGAGTTGAAAATGATTTATAAATGTTTTATAAACATATGAAAGTGTTTTGGTGAAGTTTGAAAGGTAAATGAAAATTTAGTCAAAAAAAGGCGCGTCACGTAACGGTAGTTCGCGATTTCGTGCCATAAAAGTCAAATGAGTGTATAAAATGGAATTTAGCTCGAGATTCTTCGAGATAAGAATTTTCCAGACTATTATATCCATAATTTTCTGACGAAGAAAGAAAATCAAGATTTCTTTAAGTAGGTTTTGAAATATGTCCAAAACAATATTCTGAAAACATCGCGGTTTTGTAGTTCGGAATCCAAGGAAATTCTTTATAAATGATATTTTTAAATGATTAAAAATATGAAATAAATTTGATAAATCTATTAAAATGGTTTGAAAGAGATTTGAATTGGGAAATAAAAAATTTCAAACATTAAAAAGTTGTTTTAATCAAATAAGATGTTTTAAGCACTTTTCGTAGCACTTTTCTGCTGCAGTTTCTATAACTTTTGAAATAAAGATTTAAACTTAACGATTCTTTCTAGAATCATTTATAAATGTTTTCAAATGAATAATTAAGTATTTTAAATATAAATTGGAAGTTTTATAATTCTTTTAGAAAGAGTTTAAATAAATGGTTATCATAACACTTAAACAATATAATAAAATCATTTCCTTGAATGTAATAGCAAACTGAGTATGTGGAAACAACTAGTACATTTGTCCCACCCATGAGATCTAAACGATAAAATAAGGTGTGTAACTAAGGTTAGGAATGGAGCAACCAGTGCCTTGAATTTACCTGGCCTTTGTTTTCTCTTTTAGACGAGGGGTGGAACAAATCGAAAGGAAAGCCCGGATGCTCTAAAAAGGTTTTCACAAAGTAAAAAGTGAAGAGTTTTACAAGAGTTAAATAAGGATTTGAATAAAATGGTTTTTGGTTTGTTATAACGATTTTTTACATAACATCATTTTTAACCCATTTAAATGAGGATTTGGAAATATAAAATCTTTATTAAAGGTTTAAACGTGATTTGAAATAAGATGACTTGGTATTTACCAAGATTAAAGTGGAGTTTTAAATGAAAGATTTAAAGAAATAATGTTGAAATGTTTTTTTAAGTAGAAGAGAAAATAATTTGGAATTATTCCAAGATTTAAGAAAGGTTTAAATAAACAAAATGATTTGATAAATAAGGCTTAATGATTCCATATACTCTTGAAAAGAAAATGGAATAAATTGAAAATAATATTTCTAAGAAAGATATTTGATTTAAATAAAAGATAAAGTAATTGATTGATGATTGATATCCACATATGAACTAAACATCTTTTTATCGATCATTAGTTTCGAAGGAATCGGGGTCGGATTTGGGTGATTCCTATCCGAAAACCACTTCGAACATATGTATACGTTCGAAAGTGAAGACGTGTTGAAGATGATGATTATTAAAGACCAGAGATCTTCGTTAGCGGAAGGACTGCTTGTTAACATTCTCTGGGTAGCTCCCAAAATAAAGACACTTACTATAGAAGTGGTACTATCGTATTTTGAAATCTTTGGATTGCAAGGGCCTCTCGCCTAGTAATGGCGGATGAAAGTGCCTTCGGTTTCGTTCAGTCCCAGAACAAACTTGTGTGGACGAATGTTTGACATTGCATTGCTAAGATCACAAACGTTGACTTTTATCAACATACTTCTGTGGTGGCGGAGAAGGCAACTTCTCTTAGCTCAACACCCTTTTCTAAGGCATACGAACTCAGAGGTTGTATGTCCATAAAAGTCAAATGGTGATCGAAGGAATGACAACGTGGCATTCTAAGTGGATTTTTCTTTGTGAAAAGTAAAGCGTGGCTTTGTGTAAGTTGAGCTTAACCTCACTCCAAAGCCTCAAATCTCGGAAATGATACGGGAACTATGTTACATATTTTAGGCTTAGTATGATGAGGGTGGCGTATGATCCTTCAAGGTGACTGGCGGCAAATAATCTAGGTCACCAAGGTGTCCAAATGGGATCCTTGTGTATGGTATAGTGGCATGTGAGTACTTGCACGAGAAGCCACCTGTAACGACCCAGATTTTTTGATGTTTAATTTGGAATATTTAAATGGTTTTAAATATCGGATTTGGAATTATAATTTAGTTAGTAAGATTTTAAAAATGAAAATTTCAAGCGATTTCGTAAATTTTGGAAATCGTCCATTTAATCGACGTGTTAAAATGGCGATCCGGGGCACAGTCTCGGAATTCGACGAAACTAGTTCCATTGGATCCGTAATAATGTATTATTATCGGATTTCAAATTTCGTAGCTTTTGGAGTTATCGTTTGGTTGTACGGGATATAAACGCATTGAAATTAATATCGAACATTCAATATAATAATTGGATTCAATAAGCTATCTTTTCCATACGATCGAATTAGGACTCAAAACCTCTTCCATTACGTTCGGAATAAGGGTATAACATTATGAACGCCTGGCGGCATGTCTTGATAGGGGTTTGAAATTTTAAGTTATGCAATCAAGATAATTTGAAAATTTAAATAATATTTATATATTGACTTGACCATTCCATTCACATCAGCCCACACAAACTTATTTTTAGCCATCCTACCTATCACTGTACTATTTCAAATACACGTCCTCTTCTCTTCAAATCAGTTCAAATCAAATTGTTCAAACATGGGACCTCCTTTTTCTTTCCTTTAAAAAAAAGGCACCGTCTCCTTTTAATCGAAATCAATTCGATCAAAAAAGGAGGGAAAATGAAAGTCAAAACAGAACCCGTTCGAGAATAAAAAATGGAGAATAATTGAATCATGATCGAGGATGAATCGCGAGAGTTGGGGAGGCCTTCGGTCAGCGTAGGGGGTAGGCGAGTGTCGCGGCATTGATTTTGGGAGAGAGGGAAAGTCGCAAAATTTTCTTTGGATGCGCGTAATGGCTACAGGCAACGTCATGAGAGAAGTGGTTAGTCGATGGAGGATGTAACGACCCAGAATTTTGAACAAATTAAATCGGAAATATTTAATTAATTTTAAATATTTGAACGGTGATTTAATTTGAATCCCGAATTTAACTTGAAATTTGCGATTAAACTTTAAAAATTTAATCTATTGAATGCTGAATAAAAATTTGTATCTTCAATTTTAAGCTGGAGAAAAATATTTCGAAAGCTTTTAAAATTCGTATTGATAATTCTGAAGATAACAGAAACTTCATAATTTAATTTCAGACTGTTTTGGTCAGTTCCGGAATTTATATCGTTCGAATTGATATTTAAAAATAGCCGTCCGAGGCGCAGTCTCGGAATTCGACGAAACCAGTTCCATTGGGTCCGTAATATTGAATTATTACTGGATTTCAAATTTCGTATTGATCGGAGTTGTTTTGTGACCGTACGGTGGATAAACGCATTGAAATTTAATCAAATTCAATTTAAATTTTTAATTTAAAAATTTGTCAACGCAGCAGAGATTCTTTCTCCAGCCTGCCTTCTTTCAACATCGATGCTTTTTCTCTGCAATGTCGCGTACCTTTGTCTCCCATTTCTTCTCTGATAAATCACGTTCCTCCTTTCTATTCAAAATCAGAAACAAAGAAAATAAAATGGCGTTCATTCCAAACTCTCGTTCTCCCCAGTTCAAACGAACGAAACCCAAATACAAAATCAATTTAATGGCCGTGTCTATTTCCTCCCCAAATCCAAACTTGAAAATCGAATTCGTTTGATTTTCGAAAACAAATCGAATCAATCCCTCTCGCCTACATCTCCAGATAATCGCAAGTTGGTCCTCATTTTCGTAAAGAAGCAATCGTGGTGGGTCGCGAGCGCGAGGCGTGGAGCGAGGCGATGGTGGGGAGTTTCCGTGCTCGTCGTAGCCAGGTCGAACAGGAGTACATCGCGATGGAGATCTCGAGTTGATGGGGGAGGCGACTTCCGCGACTTCGTGATGGCAACGCGGGCCAGCAGCTTAGGGAGACGTTTTCGAATTGCGTGAGAAGGTGACGATCTGATAGGAGGGCGATCGACGTGAAGAGTCGCAATGGATTCAAAGATGAAGGCAGTGTCGCGATTTCGTACGAGCAGCTCGCGCGCGCGATGGCGAGGTCGCAGCATGGTGGCACTCGAGTGGGAGCGGGGGTCAGGCGCGGAGGCGCGTCGAGATGGGTGTGGAGAGTCGAGGCTCGCGATCTCGATCTGGACTAGGGTTCACGCGAGGCGGCGAAGTTGGGGGAGAAGCAGGCGATTGAAGTTTGTGGAGTTCGATCGATGCCAGGTGATGGTCAGTGTTGTTGAACTTCGGTTGAAGGAGGTGCGTTCGAATTAGGGGATGGCAGACCTAGGCGACTTCGACGAGTAAGGAGGGAGGCTCGTGTTGTCTTCAATCTAGTATGACAGTAAGGTATATACACCTATTTATTTTTCAGATTTAAGATTTATATGATTTTATATACATATGAGTGAAACAGTAAAGAAAAAAATATATAGATACCCCAGTATTTGTTTTACAGTAAGTTATAAAAATAATCCTGTTTTTTTATATATAGGTATAAGATAAAACCAATGAAAATTATTAGGGAATTTCTAATTTGTTTGGAGAATTTAGAGAAATTAGATGTGGGAATCTATAACCTATTTTTAAGTATACATGTATATATGTTTTTAAAAGGTTGGAAATAAAAAAAAAATTTGTTAAATCAAATAAAAATACCAAATGAAAATGGGTATTCGATTTATTTGGGATATTAATGAATTTATTCCAATTAGTTAGATACCCAATTTATTTTTTTAGGAGAAGTTGTTAATTAAAACTATCGTAACGAAAAATTGATAGTTCGATTTAATTAGAATGTTAATAAATTTATATGATTGTTTATACAAGGTATAAATCAAGAAATCGAGTCAAGGTGGAAATTGGATGGCAAATTAAAAAGCTAAGGTGAGATTTTTCTCACTCGATTTAAAAGTGGAATTTTCAGTTATTTATTGAATTGATTGATATGATTGCTATGTTGAATGTGATATTAGATATTATAGGATATATCTATATATAGCAATATATACATATTGGCATATGTATATATTGGATTGATGATTTCCCGCCTCGTATAGCGGATGAGACCCTATTGCGCCGTTAGTAAGCGGGTTTTTATAAAACCCATATACCACGATATTCCACCTCGAAGTGGAATGGTATTGTGCTAACGTCTTTGGATGCAGGGAAACGGGTTGGAGGGATCCAACTGGACCCCTCACATTGATTGAATTTATTTCTATTGTGATATGAATCTGTGAATGATTATAGTGATGCTATTAATCATATTGATATCTGGAAATTGTTTGAAAACTAAAATTCAGCTGAATGGATGTTTTGACATCATTGGATTCCAAAGATAAACGAAATTGAATTTTTGAGATTCAAGTAGAAAATTTCTAAGTGAATCAATTTTTGAAATTGAAGAAATTTTGAAGAAAAGAATTTAAAAGTATAAAAGCTGTTTTTATAATCTTATCGAATAAATTCCAGAATAAAGTGAAAATGCTAAATAAATGGATTTCATAAAATACTGATTTTAAATTGAGGAATTTAATTTAAAATTTGGATTTTTAAATAGATTGAAAGAGATAAAGAAATTGATTTTCTTTAAAAGGAATTTATTTAAAAAGAAATAAGAGGAAAGTCCAATTAGAAATTTAATTGGCTAATTGAAGCGAATTTGGAAAATCGATATGAAATTTATAGATGTATAAATTGTAAAGTTAAATCGATATGAAATTTATAGATGTATAAATTGTAAGTAAAAAGAATGAAATTTATAGATTTATAAATCGTGAAGTTAAAATGAATGAAATTGTAGAATGGAAGATTTATAAGAAATTAACTTATAAAATTGGATTTTTACCTTTAAAGGGAGTATTGATCGAACTTGTTAATAAAGGGGATTTATAAATCAAAGTTATTGTGAAATATAAGGTTGAATTTATAAACGTTGTTTTATAAATCTGAAATCACTTATTTTAATAAGTGTATTATAGAAATTAATAAAAGGAGATTTATAAACCGAAGTTGTTATAAAACAGAAATGGAATTTATAAGCGTTGTTTTATAAATTCGAAATAAATTGAATTTGATGAATTTAATAGTGAAATGTGATTAGTGAAGTATATCCACGATTTTGGACAGTGAATATATTTTTGAAGTAGAATGGATATGGTTTAGGGAAAGCGATATTATAAAAATGAAGTAACTGTTTTAAAAGATGTTTTAAAACGTGTTAAGTATCGAATACATAGATTTCAACGTTCATTGTTGAAATAGACGTTTTCGAGAAAAATAAGGAAATGGTAGACTATAACACTGTTGTTATAGTAAATGATTTCCGAAAGGAAATATTTTTATGTAGTATTGGGATTTATATATCTATTTTAATTCCGAATCCCTATACTATTGATTTCGAGTCGTCGTAACGATGTTTTACGCAACATTCGTTTTGACTCAAATAAATGTTGTTATAATAAATGATTTCCTTAGAGAATGAATATGTACTTAATATTGATGTAAGTATATCGAATATTTTCAAATATTGAAAATAGAAGCTTTGTGAAACACTTATTATTAAATAAGTATGGAATGTTTTCCAAAATGAAATGAAACGTTTTGAGATTTTATCTTCTTAAAGATAAATTGAAATTGAATATTGAAGACGATTTGAAAATCGAATATCAGTAGATATTTGGAAATATAAATTCACTAGGGAATTTATAAAAGAAAAGGGAATCTGTTTAAGAATAATCGTTGATTTATTTTTTTGAAGTGTGGAAATTGATTTGAAATTGTTTTCAAACGGTTAAGTGTGGAAATTTTATATCTAGTAAAAGATATTTTGAAAGATGAAATAATTTGGGAAATTATTTGGAATCTGATGATGTTGCGCATCTTTATTGATAGTTAAATAACCGACTATCAATAATTACCTTTAGATAGGTATTTGTTGTGAATTGGATGAATTTGAATGCCACACTTATTTTTGAATAATCGCTCACTATTCGGGTTAGCCGGGAAAGGACCATGGGGTCGTATAACCCATTCCGAATATGTGATACGTCGTTATGAATTGCATTTGAAGACCGGTGTTGAAGACCGGATATTTTTGAAAACGGAAGGATTACCGTCGAGTTACTCTACATCGACTGATCTTCGATTTAGAGGTTTTATCACCCTTAGTGACGGGAAGTCCCGACGTGATTGAAAATTATCCGGATGTGCAAGGGCTTCGTGAGAAGTGCCTTCGGTTCTGTTCGATCCTGGAACAGACTTGTATGGATTGTGTGTCTGACGTTACAATTTGAGATATAAAGCTGATTTCTTTTCAAATACATATCTGTTGGTGGCGGAGAATTTATTCTCTTAGCTTAACACCCTTCTCTGAGACGTACGAGCTCAGAGGTTATGTAGTTGAAATTTACCAGCGATATATCCCAATTTGGTAACGTGACATACTAAGTGTTGCTGTGAAATGATCAGTGTTTGATCATTTGTGATATGATCATTTGTTTGATCTTATATCTTTGTGATCATAGGTTGATCATTTTGTTTGACCCGAAGCAGGGCTTTTTGAGAAAGCGTAGCTTTGTGGACGAGACTTCGTCGAGCCTCACACCCCGGAAATGGTCGAAACAGGAAGGATGCAGCAAGGTTCTAGGGAGTAGCGCCCCTTAGTGTATGTCATTCCTTCTGGATAAAGGTGGTATCATGGTATGGAGCCCAGATACTTAACCTCTGTGGTTACTGCATTATTATTATCTATGTGGTTTGTTGGAAATCGGGGATCCTCGGGAAGATCGGTGATGATCGGGGGATGGTATACGCGTGTCAGTAGTTACCTATTTTTGCAGAGGTAACCCGGCCTTGTGTTGGCAGAGATCCGGTTAGGTTCTCGGGTCGTCTATTCCAGGGACGTACCCATCGTGGATAGGAAGTTCCTTAGCCTGACCATTTGTTGGAAATCCAAAGAAACAATACGAGCTTTGTACGGTATTAGTTGTAGAACCTGCCATTTAATATGGTAGCTATAGCAAGCATACTATAATGGTACCTATGCTGGCTAAGATTTATATTCTACTTTCGAAATGTTTTCTACACTATGCACTAATAATAATATCCAAAATGATTTGATTTTTGCGTAGTAAGCATCTTTGACTATCATAAGAAGAAATCTCCTCCAAGTCTGCGTTTGCATTGTGTGTGTGGCGGGAGGTCTTATGGTAGTTTCATTTTCCAAAAGCATTGCGAATTGACACTAAAAGTTTTCCTGTTGTTTATTTTAAAGAATAACTGTTTTACGATCTCACACCAGTCACCATGACTGACTCGGAGTTTATTGTTCCCTTCTAAACTCTGGGTGCCCACAAATTTCCACACGGGCAGCCTAGAGTTATGTTATCAGGATATTCTGGATATTCTGGAGCTTTGGAAGCAAGCTGGATGGCGAGACGTAGTATTTGTATCTGATAGTATTTATTCCGCTGTGTATTCTGTATGAGGACAAGTTTATATAACTGTCCATTGTTGTATTAAGTTGTATATTGACTCTGATGATTGATGTATGTATAAAATGATATAGTTCTGTGTTTAAAGATTATTCATTTATCTATTATATATTGTTCCGCTGCGATGTGTAAGATTCTGATATTGTTTCTGTTTCTGCTCTTGTTCTGTTGTTGTTCTTCTTCTCTTTTTCTTCTACCTTTTCTACTTTTTCTTCTTCTTAAAACCCATCATAGTTCGTATTCCCATTCATTTTGAGTTAATCAATGGAGATTAGTGGTTAATCAAGAGGTACGGATTTGCGGGCCATGACAAACTGGTATCAGAGCATATGGTTAAGCGACAACCCTGCTCTGTTGGGTGTTACTCATTAGAGATAGAGTCAGCAGTACTCTAGAATGAGTTTGAGTGTAATAATAGATATGAGCGCGTATTTGTTAGTTAATATAAAATTGTTTTGTATTGTGATGATTGGTTTATTGAGTGGTATATGAACCTTCGTCGGCACAGTCTTGCAAAACTGTATCGAAGGGGTTTCTAAACGCTCGAATAGAACAGTTCGGCACAATATTGTTTTAAATAGGGTAAATGAGATAATTTTGCCCAAAACTATTTTTTGTATAGAAAAGAAATGGTTTTCTATGAAGTACTATAGTATATGGTTGCATGGTTGTTAGGAAGTGATAATATTGAAATGTTATTATTATTATATGAAATTAAGTAAGAAATTGAAATCGTAACTCCAAAGTTAAGAAATGAATTCACATACAAATGAAATTTAAGAATGTAAATTGTAAATGTGATTTATAATTTGAAACAGAATTCCAGAGAATATTTGGAAATGTCTTGAAAAGGATTTGAAAATTTTGGAGATTTGGAAAGTTTAATTCCTTTTTGATTTGAAAATGGATTTCAAGGGTTTTGAAAAATGTTTTGAAGGAATGAAAAGCTCTAAACTCTTTTCGGTCGCTAGAAAATAATTTCGATGATGACCGCGGCATCGTTGGTGTTCATTTTCGGGTTTCCAAAAGAGGAATTGCTGCCAAATTGTTTTAAATGGAAGTGTTTGGAAAATTTGGATTTTGTTTTGGAAATTAAAAGGATAATTTGAATTGTTTTCAAATGGTTTTGAAAAAGTTGAAACGACTCTGGAATCCTATTTAAAATACTTACGAAATATATAAGTTGATAACTTATAGAATATTGAAATTTGATTAGAATGAAATTCAAATTGAAAAACGAATGAATTAGTGAATGAATGAATAAATTGCGATTGCAAGTGCCAGAAAATGAAATTGAATGTTAAAATTCATTTTGAATTTGAAAGTAAATAGAACTGGAATTGAATGTGATAAATGAAGTATTAAACTGAAAGTTAGTAAGTGAAGCCAATTGATTATTGACCAAGTGGATAAGGTTTGAACGAATTAAATTCAATGATTATAAATGAAGATAAATTAAATTCCAATAGAATTGAAAATGTGAATTATAAGTTCAAATGAATGTGAAATGAAAAATTGAACGAAATTGAATATGTAATTTCAATAGCGAATTTAAAAAGGATATAAGAAGTATATATTGAAAATTTGTAATCGAATTTGCAAAATGTTTGAATGCTGTAACTAGATATAATGGCTAGTAGGATATACAGGTGTTATAAAGGAATTGGAATTTTGATTTCGAAGATAATTTGAATTGCTCGAAAAAGGTATGTATTTAAATTTGAATATGAGATTTGATGACTTATTTCTCTAGCCGCTTGGCTTTTTCTTTTCTTTTTGGAATCAGAGAGTCCGTAGGGACGTTTTGTAGTTGTCCCGTGTTAGCCGTGCAAAGGAGACGCTGGCAAAATTTTTCGGGAATTTAGAGTGTTAGAAAATTTTTGAGAAAATTTGAAAGTTTAAATTTGAAATTTGAATTTAAATTTGAATTGAGAAGTTAAACAATGTTGTTTGGAACTTATAGTTGAAGTTGAAAATTTAGTTGAATTAATAACGAATCTTTAGTAGAAAAGATTTGTTTTGAAAAAAATTTGATAAAACTATTTGTATTTGTGAAAAATAGTAGACGAGTTAAGGACCATTTTTTCCTAACTTGTAATTTCGGGACGAAATTCTTTTAAGGGGGGAAGTCTGTAACGACCCAGAATTTTGAACAAATTAAATCGGAAATATTTAATTAATTTTAAATATTTGAACGGTGATTTAATTTGAATCCCGAATTTAACTTGAAATTTGCGATTAAACTTTAAAAATTTAATCTATTGAATGCTGAATAAAAATTTGTATCTTCAATTTTAAGCTGGAGAAAAATATTTCGAAAGCTTTTAAAATTCGTATTGATAATTCTGAAGATAACAGAAACTTCATAATTTAATTTCAGACTGTTTTGGTCAGTTCCGGAATTTATATCGTTCGAATCGATATTTAAAACTAGCCGTCCGAGGCGCAGTCTCGGAATTCGACGAAACCAGTTCCATTAGGTCCGTAATATTAAATTATTACTGGATTTCAAATTTCATATTGATCGGAGTTGTTTTGTGACCGTACGGTGGATAAACGCATTGAAATTTAATCAAATTCAATTTAAATTTTTAATTTAAAAATTTGTCAACGCAGCAGAGATTCTTTCTCCAGCCTGCCTTCTTTCAACATCGATGCTTTTTCTCTGCAATGTCGCGTACCTTTGTCTCCCATTTCTTCTCTGATAAATCACGTTCCTCCTTTCTATTCAAAATCAGAAACAAAGAAAATAAAATGGCGTTCATTCCAAACTCTCGTTCTCCCCAGTTCAAACGAACGAAACCCAAATACAAAATCAATTTAATGGCCGCGTCTATTTCCTCCCCAAATCCAAACTTGAAAATCGAATTCGTTTGATTTTCGAAAACAAATCGAATCAATCCCTCTCGCCTACATCTCCAGATAATCGCAAGTTGGTCCTCATTTTCGTAAAGAAGCAATCGTGGTGGGTCGCGAGCGCGAGGCGTGGAGCGAGGCGATGGTGGGGAGTTTCCGTGCTCGTCGTAGCCTGGTCGAACAGGAGTACGTCGCGATGGCGATCTCGAGTTGATGGGGGAGGCGACTTCCGCAACTTCGTGATGGCAACGCGGGCCAGCAGCTTAGGGAGACGTTTTCGAATTGCGTGAGAAGGTGACGATCTGATAGGAGGGCGATCGACGTGAAGAGTCGCAATGGATTCAAAGATGAAGGCAGTGTCGCGATTTCGTACGAGCAGCTCGCGCGCACGATGGCGAGGTCGCAGCATGGTGGCACTCGAGTGGGAGCGGGGGTCAGGCGCGGAGGCGCGTCGAGATGGGTGTGGCGAGTCGAGGCTCGCGATCTCGATCTGGACTAGGGTTCACGCGAGGCGGCGAAGTTGGGGGAGAAGCAGGCGATTGAAGTTTGTGGAGTTCGATCGATGCCAGGTGATGGTCAGTGTTGTTGAACTTCGGTTGAAGGAGGTGCGTTCGAATTAGGGGATGGCAGACCTAGGCGACTTCGACGAGTAAGGAGGGAGGCTCGTGTTGTCTTCAATCTAGTATGACAGTAAGGTATATACACCTATTTATTTTTCAGATTTAAGATTTATATGATTTTATATACATATGAGTGAAACAGTAAAGAAAAAAATATATAGATACCCCAGTATTTGTTTTACAGTAAGTTATAAAAATAATCCTGTTTTTTTTATATATAGGTATAAGATAAAACCAATGAAAATTATTAGGGAATTTCTAATTTGTTTGGAGAATTTAGAGAAATTAGATGTGGGAATCTATAACCTATTTTTAAGTATACATGTATATATGTTTTTAAAAGGTTGGAAATAAAAAAAAAATTGTTAAATCAAATAAAAATACCAAATGAAAATGGGTATTCGATTTATTTGGGATATTAATGAATTTATTCCAATTAGTTAGATACCCAATTTATTTTTTTAGGAGAAGTTGTTAATTAAAACTATCGTAACGAAAAATTGATAGTTCGATTTAATTAGAATGTTAATAAATTTATATGATTGTTTATACAAGGTATAAATCAAGAAATCGAGTCAAGGTGGAAATTGGATGGCAAATTAAAAAGCTAAGGTGAGATTTTTCTCACTCGATTTAAAAGTGGAATTTTCAGTTATTTATTGAATTGATTGATATGAATGCTATGTTGAATGTGATATTAGATATTATAGGATATATCTATATATAGCAATATATACATATTGGCAAATGTATATATTGGATTGATGATTTCCCGCCTCGTATAGCGGATGAGACCCTATTGCGCCGTTAGTAAGCGGATTTTTATAAAACCCATATACCGCGATATTCCACCTCAAAGTGGAATGGTATTGTGCTAACGTCTTTGGATGCAGGGAAACAGGTTGGAGGGATCCAACTGGACCCCTCACATTGATTGAATTTATTTCTATTGTGATATGAATCTGTGAATGATTATAGTGATGCTATTAATCATATTGATATCTGGAAATTGTTTGAAAACTAAAATTCAGCTGAATGGATGTTTTGACATCATTGGATTCCAAAGATAAACGAAATTGAATTTTTGAGATTCAAGTAGAAAATTTCTAAGTGAATCAATTTTTGAAATTGAAGAAATTTTGAAGAAAAGAATTTAAAAGTATAAAAGCTGTTTTTATAATCTTATCGAATAAATTCCAGAATAAAGTGAAAATGCTAAATAAATGGATTTCATAAAATAGTGATTTTAAATTGAGGAATTTAATTTAAAATTTGGATTTTTAAATAGATTGAAAGAGATAAAGAAATTGATTTTCTTTAAAAGGAATTTATTTAAAAAGAAATAAGAGGAAAGTCCAATTAGAAATTTAATTGGCTAATTGAAGCGAATTTGGAAAATCGATATGAAATTTATAGATGTATAAATTGTAAAGTTAAATCGATATGAAATTTATAGATGTATAAATTGTAAGTAAAAAGAATGAAATTTATAGATTTATAAATCGTGAAGTTAAAATGAATGAAATTGTAGAATGGAAGATTTATAAGAAATTAACTTATAAAATTGGATGAACATCAGAATGGCAAAATCAAAATATTATCAGAACAGCACTGGCATGAACTTGGAAATTGCTTTGAAATGGGGTCATACCTCCCAACGCTGAATTGGGGACATTATCATAATTCCTGTCTCTTTTGCTACTTTAGTGTTCCTATGTCTTCTGGCTTCAGATCTCAAGTACCTGTTTTATCTTACATTGATTCTCTCCCTCTCTAAATTACATTATATCTGTTTTACATCTCTAACTAAACAGTAGTTTTTAAGTTTATTGATCTGCAGGTGGAGCAATTTGTCTGTGGATCCCTGGATAGCAAGACACTGATTTATTATGGATATTTTAGAAGCTTCTAAGGAAGCAGCTGTTCTGAGGAAAACAGAAACTTTCAAAAACTTATCTTGTTTAGAGTCGTCCTGAGAAACAGCTGAGTTTCCCTATGGTTTAGTAAGTCTTTCAGATCTCAGATGAATCTAAGATCTAAAATCTTTCGGGAGGCTTCTAATCTTTGAGCTTGTTATTGGGTGGAGCATTTTGTCTGTGGATTCCTGGACAATAAGAAGCTGTATTAATATGGATATACTAGAAGATTCAAAGGAAGCAGACTTATTGAGGAATACAGAAGACATATCAAAACTTATCTTGTTTAGAGTCGTCCTGAGAAACAGCTGTTCTTACATATGGTTTAGCAAGTCGTTCAGATCGGAGACGAATCTCAGATCTAAAGTTTTTGCAGCTTCCCTGACATGGATTTAAAAATCCTCGTTAGTTTGAAGGCTATAAGGAACTAAGCAGTAGTTTTAGATAGTACACTTACTCAAGTAAGTCTGGAGAGATGGAGTTTCCGAGTCCTAATTGTTTTTCATTTGGAGCTCGCTGTTGTTTTTGTTGTCTCAGAAGTAAAGGAGGAGATCAGAAGTTTAATGGCAGCAGCCATTTCTGTTTCTCGCGAGTTTTCTTTTTGGAAAGTCTGGAGTTAGGAAGAGAATGAAAAGTCGTACTGCTTTTCTCCTTATCGAGAAGCTTCTGTGTCTTCGGGAGGCTTCTATTCTTTGGGCTTGAAACTGGGTTTGGGTTGTATTTGTTTTTATAGCCCAACGAGTTTAGTTTTTGTATTGTTTTTGGTTTTTTGTTTTGGACCGGTTATAGGCTTTTGCTTTGTATCTTGTTGGACCTTGTTTTTATTTCTTAATAGAAAAGTTTGAACCCCTTCTTCAAAAAAAAAACTTATAAAATTGGATTTTTACCTTTAAAGGGAGTATTGATCGAACTTGTTAATAAAGGGGATTTATAAATCAAAGTTATTGTGAAATATAAGGTTGAATTTATAAACGTTGTTTTATAAATCTGAAATCACTTATTTTAATAAGTGTATTATAGAAATTAATAAAAGGAGATTTATAAACCGAAGTTGTTATAAAACAGAAATGGAATTTATAAGCGTTGTTTTATAAATTCGAAATAAATTGAATTTGATGAATTTAATAGTGAAATGTGATTAGTGAAGTATATCCACGATTTTGGACAGTGAATATATTTTTGAAGTAGAATGGATATGGTTTAGGGAAAGCGATATTATAAAAATGAAGTAACTGTTTTAAAAGATGTTTTAAAACGTGTTAAGTATCGAATACATAGATTTCAACGTTCATTGTTGAAATAGACGTTTTCGAGAAAAATAAGGAAATGGTAGACTATAACACTGTTGTTATAGTAAATGATTTCCGAAAGGAAATATTTTTATGTAGTATTGGGATTTATATATCTATTTTAATTCCGAATCCCTATACTATTGATTTCGAGTCGTCGTAACGATGTTTTACGCAACATTCGTTTTGACTCAAATAAATGTTGTTATAATAAATGATTTCCTTAGAGAATGAATATGTACTTAATATTGATGTAAGTATATCGAATATTTTCAAATATTGAAAATAGAAGCTTTGTGAAACACTTATTATTAAATAAGTATGGAATGTTTTCCAAAATGAAATGAAACGTTTTGAGATTTTATCTTCTTAAAGATAAATTGAAATTGAATATTGAAGACGATTTGAAAATCGAATATCAGTAGATATTTGGAAATATATATTCACTAGGGAATTTATAAAAGAAAAGGGAATCTGTTTAAGAATAATCGTTGATTTATTTTTTTGAAGTGTGGAAATTGATTTGAAATTGTTTTCAAACGGTTAAGTGTGGAAATTTTATATCTAGTAAAAGATATTTTGAAAGATGAAATAATTTGGGAAATAATTTGGAATCTGATGATGTTGCACATCTTTATTGATAGTTAAATAACCGACTATCAATAATTACCTTTAGATAGGTATTTGTTGTGAATTGGATGAATTTGAATGCCACACTTATTTTTGAATAATCGCTCACTATTCGGGTTAGCCGGGAAAGGACCATGGGGTCGTATAACCCATTCCGAATATGTGATACGTCGTTATGAATTGCATTTGAAGACCGGTGTTGAAGACCGGATATTTTTGAAAACGGAAGGATTACCGTCGAGTTACTCTACATCGACTGATCTTCGATTTAGAGGTTTTATCACCCTTTGTGACGGGAAGTCCCGACGTGATTGAAAATTATCCGGATGTGCAAGGGCTTCGTGAGAAGTGCCTTCGGTTCTGTTCGATCCCGGAACAGACTTGTATGGATTGTGTGTCTGACGTTACAATTTGAGATATAAAGCTGATTTCTTTTCAAATACATATCTGTTGGTGGCGGAGAATTTATTCTCTTAGCTTAACACCCTTCTCTGAGACGTACGAGCTCATAGGTTATGTAGTTGAAATTTATCAGCGATATATCCCAATTTGGTAACGTGACATACTAAGTGTTGCTGTGAAATGATCAGTGTTTGATCATTTGTGATATGATCATTTGTTTGATCTTATATCTTTGTGATCATAGGTTGATCATTTTGTTTGACCCGAACCAGGGCTTTTTGAGAAAGCGTAGCTTTGTGGACGAGACTTCGTCGAGCCTCACACCCCGGAAATGGTCGAAACAGGAAGGATGCAGCAAGGTTCTAGGGAGTAGCGCCCCTTAGTGTATGTCATTCCTTCTGGATAAAGGTGGTATCATGGTATGGAGCCCAGATACTTAACCTCTGTGGTTACTGCATTATTATTATCTATGTGGTTTGTTGGAAATCGGGGATCCTCGGGAAGATCGGTGACGATCGGGGGATGGCATACGCGTGTCAGTAGTTACCTATTTTTGTAGAGGTAACCCGGCCTTGTGTTGGCAGAGATCCGGTTAGGTTCTCGGGTCGTCTATTCCAGGGACGTACCCATCGTGGATAGGAAGTTCCTTAGCCTGACCATTTGTTGGAAATCCAAAGAAACAATACGAGCTTTGTACGGTATTAGTTGTAGAACCTGCCATTTAATATGGTAGCTATAGCAAGCATACTATAATGGTACCTATGCTGGCTAAGATTTATATTCTACTTTCGAAATGTTTTCTACACTATGCACTAATAATAATATCCAAAATGATTTGATTTTTGCGTAGTAAGCATCTTTGACTATCATAAGAAGAAATCTCCTCCAAGTCTGCGTTTGCATTGTGTGTGTGGCGGGAGGTCTTATGGTAGTTTCATTTTCCAAAAGCATTGCGAATTGACACTAAAAGTTTTCCTGTTGTTTATTTTAAAGAATAACTGTTTTACGATCTCACACCAGTCACCATGACTGACTCGGAGTTTATTGTTCCCTTCTAAACTCTGGGTGCCCACAAATTTCCACACGGGCAGCCTAGAGTTATGTTATCAGGATATTCTGGATATTCTGGAGCTTTGGAAGCAAGCTGGATGGCGAGACGTAGTATTTGTATCTGATAGTATTTATTCCGCTGTGTATTCTGTATGAGGACAAGTTTATATAACTGTCCATTGTTGTATTGAGTTGTATATTGACTCTGATGATTGATGTATGTATAAAATGATATAGTTCTGTGTTTAAAGATTATTCATTTATCTATTATATATTGTTCTGCTGCGATGTGTAAGATTCTGATATTGTTTCTGTTTCTGCTCTTGTTCTGTTGTTGTTCTTCTTCTCTTTTTCTTCTACCTTTTCTACTTTTTCTTCTTCTTAAAACCCATCATAGTTTGTATTCCCGTTCATTTTGAGTTAATCAATGGAGATTAGTGGTTAATCAAGAGGTACGGATTTGCGGGCCATGACAGAGGAGCTCGTGATTGGGATTTTGGGTGTCACGATGGCACACTTATGGATGTGTGCGCGCGATGGTGTAGGGAGTCACGTACGGTGGCAGGGCTGCAGGCGAAGTCGATGGATGGTGGCGTACGCGAGTTCGTCGATGTCACGTAGGTTGGGTTGGGGCGCGCGATAGCTGGAGCGAGCGAAGTCGAGAGGAAGGGGTTGCAATCCTGAAGCTTGTCACGATCGATGAAGATGATTATAGGAATTAAAGTGATGAGCTTCTATTAAGTTTATAATTAATATAATAAATGACTTGTTAATGGAATTTTCAAATCGATTGTTTATAAAATTTATATCTTCCTTTTACGAGGTCCAAAACTAATGAAACAAGTCATATTGGTTCGTAGCTGTGAGATCTACGAAATAAAATTTGGTTTGAGGATTTTCGGAGTCAGCTGGAAAATTATATAAGTTGAAATCTGGATGTTCGGAAGAAAATAAAATCAAAGGTGAGAAATTCTCACTCATTTGGATAGCCACATTTAAATTTTAAATAGTTAAAATTTATTCTAGATGCTTGGTTGAATTTATTAATTATCATTTGTTGAATGATATATTATATATAATAGCATGTTTAGTAGTTTGATATATTTTCCACCGTTGGAGCGGATGAGACCCTATGCGCCCTGCATAATAGCGGATGACCCTATATACCGCAAAATCCCCCTCGAAGTAGGATTGGTATTTTTATGTTTTATTAACATCTGTGGATGTAGAAAAACAGGTTGGTGGGATCCAACTGGATTCCTTAAATTTTTATTGATTATTTTTCATATATAATAATATATGATGTGCTAGAATAATCTATCATGGATTATTGTTGTGATGTGAATTATTGAAAGTTATTATAGCACTGGCCTAACTTTTGGTATTTTAAATACCATAAACATATTTTTTGGAATTTGGAAGGGTTTAAAAGGAGATTTTGAATGTAAAAATATTTATATCGAAATTTGGATTATTTTTAAGAAATTTATTTAGATTAAAAAATAATTAATTTTGGTTTGTATTTAACTATTCGTAAAAATATTTCAAATATAAATTTTTAAAATAATTTATATAAAGGATTTTTAAACGATGGATTTTTAAACGATATTTCTGGAAAATATGAAAAGAAGTTGAAATCGATATTAAAAATAGATTGGCAGAAATGAATAGAATTTATAAGGAATTGAATTTATAAAATGGAATTTTATAAATGAGATTATCTTTATAAAAAGTGAAACTTAGAGAAGTTATAAATTTATAAACAATGTTTATAAATAAAGGAAATCGATAACAGATGAAAATTTGGGAATATAAAATTCATAGGGTGAATTTATATTAGAACATGGAAAGGGGGCTGGAAAAAAATAGTGGAAACTATTTTTGAAAAGTGGAAATGGATAGGATGCTGGAATGGAATCGATGGGTTGTAAATCGAGAGGATTTATAAATTGAATTGGTTATTGGAAATTTAAAAATATATCTTAAATTTTAAGAATTTAAGTTTGTTTTTAAAAGGAAAATGTTATTTATCAAATTATGAAATTTTGAACTAGTAGAATTAAAGTACATCGAAAAGTGAATTTTTTTCAAATACTTAATATTTATTTTAATAAATTCTATTTTAAAAATTAGCTTTGAAATTGATTTGTTTATAAAAATAATGAGTTATTGATGTTTATAAAAAGGGTTTCGATATTTTTAAATGACTACTTAAACTTGTTTTAAAAATAAATTATTATTCTTTTTAATACTTATTATATATATATAGGGTTTTGAGGCGATTGAAAATTTTATTTATAAATTCTCTCGAGATTCGTAAATGGGGCTTATAAATGGATATGATTTTAAGGAGAGGAATTTTATAAGGGATTTGGAGGAAATGAAATTTCAAAATGTTGAATATGGTAACTTCAAAAATGAAATCTGAATTCATAAAAGAAGTTATAAATTGTTGAATGGGGTCATAAATAAGTATACTGGGTTTTGGAAATTGTTAAAGGGAATTTATTATTGATTTCGAAGACTTATGAGATATGTTACAAAACATTCTCTGAAGTGTAGATATTTGAAATGATTTTGGAAAATAAAACTTATAATGTTTTCCTAAGTATTAAAGTGGAAATTTGAAAATATTTCTATGTGTTGAAATAAGAGATGGTTTGAAATATCCTGATATGGATATAAGTATTTGAGTTGTCCCAGATATTGAAAATTTGGAAGGGATTTGAATATATATCTTATAAAGATATTTTGAGAATAAATTTTGGAAAATTATAATATGGACCTAGTGAGTGCTTATGGATGTTATATTAATAGTTAAATAACTGACTATCAAATATTGGCCAATTTCGCTGATCGGTTCGAAGAGACCAGGATTGGATTTAATTATCCGAAAACCACTTTGATCCGATTTGAGCGTTATGAATGGATATCGTGAAGATAGTGAAGATGGTGGTTCGGTTTGTCCAGACCCAGAACAACTTGTATGGACGAATGCTATCCGAACATCGTCAGTGGAGGACGATGAGCATTCTAAGTGAAATTTTTCTTGAAAGGTAATCGTAGCCTCAAGCCTCATCATTACTGAAAATCGGGGAGATGCAGCAAGGCTAAGTGGATCGCACCCAATTAGGGTATGTTATCACCTTTCTAGATACCCTCGAATATATTATAAATTATGGATATAGTGGTGCACGGAAAAAGAGCTCTCGATAAGGATGGGAACACCCGGGGTGATAACATATTCGGTTCTATCCAGGTTAGGGATAGGGCCGGTCTTGTGTTGTAGAGGATCCTGGCGATGTCCTTGGTACATTTTTCTAGATGTGTACCATGATAGGTGATACCCCAATTCCTAGTCATTGTATGGAATCCATTCTCCATTAAGAATCATACATTTTTTATTGTGCCCAACTATGCTGAAACGTGAGATGCAAGCATTTCAACTATTTTCTATTTACTTTCTGTAGACACTATTATAATATTAGATGATTTTGATAAACTTGTTTTGGTTATCGTAAGGTAAAAACCCGTCATGTTTATGTGTGGCGTGGTCATACGAGATACCTTTGTTTTCAAAGGATTTTGATAAAAGTTAATAATTCAAATTGAGTGTGTTTTCTCACGCTGGTTTTCCAGACCGACTCGGGTGTTATTTTGTTATAATGCTTGGGTCAGACCGAGTATTACAGATTCAGGATAGGATGCTATGGAACTCAGGAGACGAGCTGGGTGACAAAGACGTATTTCCATACTTGATTAGTATTTCCATTCTATGAGGACAAGTTATTAAACTGTCCAGATTGATTGTTGTCTATAGTACTCTGATAATGGTATGTATATTAACAGTGCAGTTCTTGTATTTAAAATATGTTATTATATATTATATTTTGCTCCGCTGCGATTGTGAGATTCTGTGTTGTCGATTTTGTTTTGTTTCTTCTACCTCTTTCTTCTTTACCCCTAGCAATCGGTATTTTCAGCACTCGATTGCTCGGCATGTTATACAGTGAACGTATTAATGTCAATTTTCGAAGGTTGAAAATTCTGGGTCGCTACAACACCGGATATCAAGATGTGTGGCAATATGAGGAATATTGGTGTGTGAGTCCTTGCACGAAAAACCACCGTGTTCTAGTTCTATGCGTGGTTATCGAGGTTCCTTATCATGTTTGAAAATCCAATTCCAATACAAGCTTTACGGTTTTGATTGTAGTCCCAAAATAACTGTAATGACTTACAAACATTTCAGCTACCCCTTTTGGTATCATATAATCCGTCTGGTATATTCCGTTGACCCAGTCCGGATATGTTCCCTTAGACTTAGTCTGGGTATTGATACCTTATTTGAATAAGTTTATTTGAAAGATGTTTTCCAAAAGAATGTCATTAAAGATAACATCAAATTATTTTGGTAATAAAAGTGTTTTGGTTATCATAAGGTAAAAACCCGTCTGTATTTATGTGTGGGAGTGGTCTTATGAGATATCCTTCTTTTTAAAGGTTTTGATAACATCGTCATTTAAAATTTCGAGTATCTCACGCTGGTTTATCAAGCCTGATCCGGGTATTTTTAATACTCGGGTCAGCTCTGAATAGTTTTAGGATTAGCTGAAGACGCTTGGAGTTTTCAAAGGAGAGCTGGAGATCTTCATCATCGTATGGACGTATTCTATTATCCGCTGCATCTATTGCATTTGTTTTGTCAGCATTTGTAAAGGCAGGTGTTTTAACTGTCCAGGCTGAATCTAGGTTAAACTATGATATATGTTTAAAAATTTTCCACTGTAAAGATTATTATTGAAATAATATATGTTATTCCATTCGTGTGAGATTCTGTTTTTCTATTCCGTTCTATCTTTATTTTTCTTTCTACCCTTAATGATCCGCTTGTTCGTGCAATTTGAGTTGGACATATGTGGTATATTGTCGATTCAAAAGGGACGGAAAAAACGGGTCGTTACATTTTGAAATTTTGTATACACACACATATATAGTAAATAACATTTTGAGACAGCCAATGCACGTATAAATTGGGAATAGTTCTTATTCCAATAATAATATTATGAATATTGTGTTTGGTGGAAATAATATTAGTGATGTTGTTTGGGGTAATGGCATTTATTTACTTAACCTTAACTGAATTTATGTTGTGAATAATTCTTCAAATTTTTACATAAATAAAATTTATCCATGACATTGTGAGCTAGGTCAAATTAGTGACAAACAACTGCACAAACTGAAAACTAAAGATTTTCTGCCATTATTTGATTCTGAATCATTTGATACTTGTGATTCATGTCTAAAGGGAAAAATGACCAAGCACCCCTTCAATGGAAGCAGTGATAAAGTTGGTAAACTCTTAAGCCCCGTGCATACTGATGTATGTGGTCCAATGCCTATAGTTACCAAAGATAATTCTTCTTACTCTGTAAATTTCACCGATGATTCTCTTGTGACTATGATATGTATATCTTATGAAGAATTAATTCAATGTTTGCGAGAAATTCAAAGAGTAAAAGAATTAGGTTGAAAATCAAACGAACCATAAGATTAAAATACTTTCATCTGATCGAGAAGATGGGTATGTTGAACAAGAGCTTCGACAGTACTTAAAAGATAATAGGGTTATCTTTAGGTTACTCCAATCTATACTCCATAATACAATGGTGTTTCAGAAAGAAGGAATCAAACCCTATTAGTTATGATTCGTTCCAGGATAAGTAAAGTTGGGTTGTCTTCTTCCTATTAGGGATATGCATTGGGACTACAACACATATGTTGAATTTGATGCAAACTAATCTGTGCCTAAGACCCCATATGAGATGTGCTTTGGGAATAAACCTCTACTAAAGTATTTGAAGGTTTATGGGTAGTCTAGCCTACTTAGGAACGTTTTTTCTAATAAACTTGATGCAAGATTGACATGGTGTAAATCTATAGGATATCCCAAGAATTCAATAGATTTTATATATTATAGAGATACAAAAAGTTATTGTTTCTCGACATGTTATCTTTTTGGAAAAGAAATATTTTGTGAAAGAAATGAATAATGAAACTGTATATTTGGATGAGATTCGAGAAGTTAACATAGAGGTCGAGTATGCAACCTATTAGAAGGTCTAGTAGGGAATCTCGTGGTCTAGGGTGATACCATGGTTTTCTTAGGGATGGTGAGAAAGAGGATTGTGTCTTAGAATACGACACTCCACTCTTATTCCAACAAGCACTACAGTGTAAAGACTCTACACTTTGGCTTGAAGCTATGAAATTCAAAATGGATTCCATGTATGACAACAAAGTTTGGACGTTGGCTGACATACCTAAAGGAATTAAACCTATAGGCTGCAAATATATTTTTAAGAAAAAGCTAAATGTAGATGGAAAAGTAGAGACCTATAAGGCAAGGCTTGTTGAAAAAGGGTTCCATCAAATTCAAGGTGTTAACTATGATGAAATGTTTTTGTCTGTAGCCATGCTTAAGTCCATTCGGATAATGCTTGCTATTGCCGCTTCTATAATTGCAAAATATGGAAAATGGATGTGAAAATGGCATTTCTAAATTGTGATTTAGAAGAAATCATTTACATGTCATAGCCAGAAGGTTTTGAAGTCAGTGGTAGCAATGTCAAGGCTTGTAAATTGTTACGATCAATTTACGGTCTTAAGCAAGCTTCAAGGAGATGGAATAAGTGTTTTGATAAAGTAATCGAAAGTTTGATTTTATCAAAATACAGTGGAAACGTGCATATGTCAGAAAGGATAGGGAAGTGCTATAGTGTTCACAGTCTTGTATGTCGATGATTACTCCTGATTGGCAATGGCATCACATTACTGCAATCATCAAAAGTATGATTGTCTAAAAACTTCGATATGAAGAATTTCGGAGAAGCAACCTATATACCTGGTATTAACGTTTATTTATAGAGATGGACCTTATAAGTTGCGACCCAATCACTCTACATAGATAACGTACATAAAAGATTCAGTATGGAGACTTCCAAAATGGAAATGTTCCAGTGCAATCTGCAATCATCCTTTTCACAAAGGATGCTCCTCATACCGATATGGAGAAGAAGCGTATGAAGAGGATACAATATACATCTATAATCGATTCCACAATGTATGCTATGCTATGTATCATATCGGATGTAGCTTATGCATTAGGATCTGTAATCTGATGCCAGTCTATTCATGGTGAGAAACATTGGACAACCGTATAATGTATTTATAAGTATTTAAGAAATACTAAAGAATTATTCCTTATATATGGTAATGACGACCTCCTTACGAAAGAGTACACAGATTCTAGCTTTTAGAGTGATATCGATGACAACAAGTCTTTATTTGATTATGTTTTTCCATTAAACAATTATGTTGTTATTTGGAAAAGTTCTAAACAAGAAACAATATATAACCGATTCAACGATGTTGGCCAAATACGTTGCCCTCAAACAAAGCAAATAAAGAAGCGGTCATGATGCACAAATTTACGATTGAGCTAGGTGATTCCAAACATTCTGATTCTAATGATATTGTTTGTCACAACTGTTGAAATGCGGATCGCAAAGGAACCAAGAGCTTATAAGAAGTCTAGGCTTACTTTTTGAATGTTCCACCGTATTAGAGAGTTTGTCGGTAATAAAAAAGTTATGATTGATAGAGTAGACACTAAGGATAACATAGCGGATTCATTCACGAAGGGACTAGCTCTATCGTTGCTCGGCAAAAATGATCAGAGAGATGAGAATGGGATTCCATAATTAGCCCAAAGTTCTAGTGAGAGATTGACAGAGTTATGGTATGCCCTAGGGGCAGTTCTAAAATTTATTGTGAATTATTAATTTTGTAATAAAATCTCTGTAACGACCTGGATTTTTCATTGTTTAATTTGGAATATTTAAATGGTTTTAAATATTTAATTTGAATTTTAAATTGATTTCTTGATATGAAAGAGTTGGTTTTCAATTATAAAATAAATGCAGAATTTAAATATAGCGGGTTATTGGATAATTGAATTTAATAATGGAAGATTAGGTAAAATATTTAATCCTGAGTTCTAAGCTTGGTAAAAAAAATTTAAAGGCTTATAAAATTTATATTGATAACAATAAAGACAATAAAAGTTTTTAAATTGAATTTAAAAGTGATTTGTAAAGTTTTAAAAATATATTGTTTAAATTGGCAATTAAAAATAGCCTTCCGAGGCACAGTCTCGGATTTTGACGAATCCAGTTCCATTGGATCCGTAATCAATTATTATTATCGGATTTCAATTTTTGTAGTGTTTGGAGTTATCGTGTGGCCGTACGGTTTGTAAACGCGCTGAAATTTATATCAAAAATTTAATATAATAACTGGTCCAAAAGGCTATCTCCTCCATATGATCGAGTGAGGACTCAAAACCTTTTCCATTGCGTTCGGAATAGGGGTATAACATTATAAACGCCTAGTGGCACGCCTCGATAGGAGATCGAGATTTTGAGTTGCGATATCGAGACGGTTTAAAATTTAAATAATATTATATATATATATATATATTGTATATTTTGACCAGTCAATTAAATTCACGTCAATGCTTTTTGCTTTCACCTTGAAAATTACAATAGTTGGCATAACACACGCAACCCTTCACCTCAAATTCAAATCACGTCTTTCTTTCATTTCGAATCGCGGTGAAATTTTTTGTACAAGTAGGCCGCCTTCTCCTATACTTAAATCCCCTCTTCTTTCTACTCAATCCAACAGCAAAGAAACCGAACCGGTAAAAAAAAATAAAAAAATGGCGAAATATAAAATTGAAATCGAATTCGATTTTCAAAAAAAAAAATTAAAAACGTGAGCCGTTCAAAAAATAAAATAGGATCGACGCTTATCTGCTTTGAAATCAGATTTGTTCGATCGCGGGAAACCAGGGTCACGAGCGAATCGCCTGGCACATGGCGGCTAGGCAGCACTTTGGTGGTAGCGGCGCTCGCGTACGTACGTGCGAGGAGGGAAGCTCGTTTTCGTCTCGCTGTGATGGAGGGTCGTTGGGTGATGCTCGCGTGAGACTGGGCTCCGGACAAGGGACTGCGACTAGGGTTTGGAGTGGTTTTCGATGTTCGTGGGTGGACTCGAAGGCACTGGCAGGTGGTTCGGTGGTGGTTCCATCGAGCGGGGATGGCGATTTCGAACTCGAGCGAGTGAGGGGAGGTCGCGTACGCGAGCAAGCACGAGGGAGGAAGCTTGATTCTAGCTGTAAGGTATACACAATTTACTCATTTCAATTTAAAATTTAAAATATATGTATGATTATGTATAGAAAACAGAAAAGAAAAGAAAAGGAACTTTTTTTAGATAAACAGCAGAAAAATAAAATAAAAGCAGTTCTGTTTTTAATTTAATATATATATGTAAGTATATATAGGTTAGAAAATTTATTACAGTAAGGTATGGTATAATTCTGTTTTTAATATATAGTTTAGAAGGAAATTTTATTTTTATTAGGATCTAATATATATATATATGTATGTATGTGTATGTATATATAAGGTTTAAATAGAAAATATATGTATATATAAGATTATGAAAATAGAAATTTTAAATGTAAAAAGTTTATATAAAATTTGATTTTGGAATCTATATAGATTATTTTTATAAGTATATAAATATATGTAGTTCCAATAAAATAAAATAAATATACATATACATATTTTAATTTGCTAGTTTATTTTAAATAATGGATTTGGTGATTAAATTATTTAATTAACCTATATAATTTATTTTAGCTGCTAAAAGATTTTTAAAAGGAAAATTATTTAGTTAAAATTAAATTGTTAGCTAATTAAATTTAATAAAAAGAAAATTGATTGTTCGATTATTTTGAATATTAATAAACTGTATAAATATTTATACAAGGTCTAAAATCATAGAGAAACAAGTCGAGATGGATCGGATTGCAAATTAAAAAGCAAAGGTGAGAATTTCTCACTCATTCGGATTACCTGGTTAAAAATTTAAATGTTACATTTAAATTTTTGGATGTCTGGGTTGATTGATAAATTTATAATTTATCTGTTGGATGTTATATTTATAGTAGTATATATATTAGTATTGGAGTGATTGATATTCCCGCATTATATAGCGGATGAGACCCAAAGCGCCCCGCATAATAGCGGATGAACCTATATACCGCGATATCCCCCTCGAAGTGGAATTGGTATTTTATTTGTTGACTAACATCTGTGGATGCAGGGAAAAATAGGTTGGAGGGATCCAACAAGATTCCTTAAAAATATTTATTATTCATATATATATTTATATATTGGTATGTTATGGTGGATAAATTGATATGGTTTGGGTGTGAATTGAATTATTTAGTGTTAAATAGCATGGGAATTAAAATGGGTGTTTTAGATACCAGAAATAATTAAATTGAAGGAATTTAAAAGGAAATTTGAATAGTAAATATTTATATTGTAAATTGGATTTATTCTAAAGGGAATTAAGTAGAATAAAAATATATTAACTAATTTGAGTTATACTTTGCTATTTGAAAATTGGGTTAAACGGTGATTTGAAATTTAATTATATATGAAGGGCTTGACGAGATATTGATAAATAGATTCGAAATAAAATGGAATTTATTAAAGGGTAAAATTATAAAATGAAATTATAAATCGAATCTGTTTTTATAAATAGAAGAAAAACCCAGGGGAGTTTATAAATTTATAAACGGGGTTTATAAATGAGATAGATTGATATCAGTGGATATGGTAAAAATATAAGTTATGGCGTGAACTTATATAGAGTTATGGAAAATTGTTTTTGAAAGAAATAGTGGAATATATTTCGAATGTGAGAAAGGGTGATATGGTTGAGGTGATACGAATCAAGAGGAATATATGAATTGAATTGGTGAATATTGGATTTTCTAAAAATAGACTTTTGTTGAGTAAACTAAAATTGTTTTAAATGGGATTTTAAATTACCATACTATATAACTTTTAAAACGATTATCTGGATTTAGAATATCCCAAAGTTAGTTCTTTTAATACATATTTTTAAAAGTAAACCATTATTCTTATTTCATATATAAAATTTTAAATGTTTTAAAATTTAGTTATGAATCCTCTCGAAATGGGAAGCGAAGTTAATTAAAATTGAATAAGATTTAGGGAAAGATCTTATAAGGGTATTATGGAAATTTATAAGATCTTATAAGGGTATTTTGGGAATTTCTAAAGCTTAAGATAAGCAAACTTCAAAAGATGAAATAAAGTTCATAAGTAAAGTAGAAGTGAAACTGTAATTTTAAATGAGTATAAACGGCTTTGGAAATATTAAAGGAAAATAACTAAGGAGTTCTGGAATTTATAGAATTCGTGTGGAATGAGTTGGGAATTTACAAATAAAATTGTAGATGATTTTATTTTGAAAAGAAATAGAAAATAGAATGAATATTTTCCAAGTGTTGAGTAACAAATGAAGTGGCAAAAATATTCTAAGCATTAGGTAAGGGTGGAAATTTGTTCCATGGGAATAAAAAGGGATTTGGAAACTATTTTCAAAGTATGGAAATAATATCTTGAGTAGATATTTTGGAATAAATAATTTTGGAAAATTATTTAAGGCCTAATGGTTGCGTGTGGATGTTATATGATAGTTAAATAACAGACTATCAATATTGGCCAATGCGCTGATCGTTTCAAAGAGACCGGGATCGGATTTAATTATCCGAAAACCACTTTGATCTGGTTTGAACGTTTGCGAATGAATACCGAGAAGATGAAGAAGACGGTGATTCGGTTTGTCCAGACCCTGGACAACTTGTATGGATGAATGCTATCAGACCATCATCATTGGAGGTCGATGAGCATTCTAAGTGAATGAGTTCTTTAAAAAGGTAACGCTTAACCACAAGCCTCATCAACCAGGAATGGCTAAAATAGGGGAGGTGTAGCAAGGCTAAGTGGGTAGCACCCAAGTAGGGTAAGGTCATCCCTGTCTAGTGTCCCTTTTTTTTCGGCTGTGTGGCGGTTGTGAGCTCCAACCGCAGGGTGATCTTATTCGGACTATCCAGTAAGGGGTAGCTCCGGTCTTGTGTTGTTGGGGATCGGGAGTGGTCCTCGGTACGCTGATCTAGGCCAGGTACTGTGACGGGCGGTACCCTAGTAGCCCTGCCATTCTATGTAATCCAATCTCCAATAAGTGCCCGTACGGTTTTGATTGTGCCCAACTATGCTGGAACGTGAGATGTAAGCATTTCAGCTAGATTCTATTTACTTTCTATAGACACTATTATAATATCAGATGGAATTGATAAAAATGTTTTGGTTATTGTAAGGTAAAAACCCGACATATTTATTTGTGGCGGGGTCTTACGAGATACCTTTGTTTCAAAGGGTTTTCAAACAAAATATAATAATCCATTTGAGTGTGTTTTTCTCACGCTGGTTTTCCAGACTGACTCGGGTGTTGTTTTATTATGATGCTCGGGTCTGACCGAGTTGAACAGATCCTGGATAAAATGCTATGGAACTCAAGGGACGAGCTGGATGACAGAGACGTATCTCCGTACTTGAATTATTATTTCCACTGTGTAAGGACAGATAATAAGCTGTCTAAAGTGATGAATGATTGTCGTACTATGATGATGGTATGTATATATAACAGTACAGATTTCTTTGTATTTAAAAGTTGTTATTCTATATTATATTTTGTTTCGCTGCGATTGTGAGATTCTGATGTTATTTTCTCCTTCTTCTTCTGCTTCTTTCTTCTTTAACCCTGAAGACTCGTATTTCCATCCACTTTGAGTTGAATTGGTGTGGAATATTGTTGGCTTAAAGGGGTACGGATTTGCGGGCCCTTACACTTGGTATCAGAGCTGAAGGTTAAGCGAGAACCTTGACTCTGGTGGGGATTACTCATTAGAGATAGAGTAAGTAGTACTCTAGAATGAGTTTGAGTGTATTAATCGATATGAGCGCCTATTTGTTAGTGAATAAAAATGTTTTAATATTGTGTTGACTTATTGGTTGAGTGGAATCTAAATTCTGATCGAGTAAGTGACGCAGCTAATTCGATAAGAATTTATAAACACTTGAACACAATAAACTGACACGATTTTGTTTTAAAAGCGGGTGGACGAAATAATTTTACCCAAAAATATATTTTGATATAAAAAGAAACAACTTTCTGAAATTATTATATATAATTGAAGTGTTTGGATGGTAATATTATAGTTAAACAAGATTATAAAAGTTGAAATAGTTCATATAACTAATATGGGAAAATTTGTATAAGTATAAATTGTACAAATGGATTATAATTGAAATTGAACTTAAACCGAAAGCTGGAAATTTAAGTTCCGGGGTGTTTGAAAAAGAAAAAAAGGAATTTACCTTGGATTAAGTTGGAAAAAAAATAAGTTTTTGAAAGTAAATTAATGGTGATTTGAAAGAAAAAAATTAGTGAAGTAAATTTTAGTTAAATGGATAAAATTTTGGATGTAATCGAATTGGAAAAATAAAAATTAAGTTGGATTTGGGAAATAAGAATTAAATTGAAATTAACTTAAACTAAAGGAAGTTGAGTTGAAATAGAATTAAATTGAATAAAATTCAGTTGAGTTATAGATGATATTGAATAAAATTAAATTCTTACTTAAATAAATAAAAGTAAGTTGAATAAGAATTGGATTGGAATAAATGAATCGGAATAGCTCATAAAAGATGGATTGAATAAAGATGTGCTTGGGCTATAAATAAATGTATAGTCTTGAGTTAATAATGGAATGTGAATGTGCTTGATTTTAAATGGATGGAAATGTGAAAAATAATAAGTTGTGACTTATAAAATTGGAAAGTGGAATAGAAAACCCAAAATAAAGATTGTTTGATATTTTGGAAAATGAAATAAAATCAAATATTGATTTAAAATTGGAAGTGAACTAATTAGATAATTAATTAGTTAATGAAATATGGAAATGGAACCTAATTTAGTTATATAGAAGTTGAATTGCGAGTTAATAATAGAGTTTGGAAATGAACTCGGGTTATAAATAAAATCCAACTTGCATTGTTAGTGAATTAAATATAAGTGGTAATGTTGTCGAATGAAATGGAATTGGATTAAAATAGAAATGATTTGAGTAGCAAATAAATCCAATTAGAGTGCAAAATAATTGAAAATGGCCCTGTTATTAATAAAATAAATTCAGGATGAACTGAATATGGAAATTTAAATTTAAAAATGAATAAGTAAATAAACTAATTGGATTAAATTAGTAAATGTATGAAATAAGATTAAAATTGAGTGGATTAAATGGATGAAACTAATAAATTGTGAAGTGGAATAAGTGAATAGGCTAATCGAATAAATTAGTAAAATGGATGGGATTTGATTAAATAAAAATCAAATCAAGGATTTAAATTGGAAGTTGGTTACAAGAAAATAAACTTAAGTTACGGGGTGAAATAATTTGAAGAAAATAAATAACTTAAGTTAACATTAAAGTAGCTTGGCTTAAATTTATTTGCAGAATGGTCATTTAATATATATTAGTATGGAATGTGGTCGAGCTTAACAAAATGGATAGTGAATAAATTAGAATGAAATGAAATAATATTGGTTGCGAATAAGTTAAAATTTGAAATGGAATGGAATTAAATATAAAATGAGTTGGAATTAAATTGTAGTAGATACAAACTAAAATGGATATTCTATTAAGTGAATATCATAAAATTTGCATAGAAATAATGGTCGTTTGACGTAAACAAGGGTAAATAAAATTCTATGAATTAATAGAAGCAAATAAAATTGATTTTGGAATCAATTGGAATGAATATGAGTTTGTTTGGTTTAAAAATAAATTGAATGTGAACAATTGAGTTGTAAACCATTTAAATTGAGTGAAAATTGTATATGGGTTGATTGAAACAATTGAATAAGTGTAGAAGTCATATAGGTTGCTTATAAATATTGTTTAATCTGCATTGCTTTTAAAAATCCATGTGTTTAGCTATTGTATATAAGTAAAATGCTATTAAGTTACATAATTTGATACTTACATGTTAAATTGAGTAAGTACATGTACCTGGAGGCCGTTTGGCTGGATTTTGACCGCGCTAATTGCTTAATGAATAAGCCGCTTGCTTAAAAACGCTAAATAGAGGCACGCATATGCAATAAAAGGAATGAAAATATAAATATTGTTGTTTATTTTTGTTTTTCGACCGTATGGATCGATGTATATATATTTATCTCTCTTGTCAAATTGCAACAGCTCCTCCATACAAGGGAGACTCTGCCAAAATTTTCTGAAAATTTTGGGAGTTCGAAAATTTTTGAAAATTTTTGGAAAATTTTTGTTAACGACGAATTGATTTCAAATTGGAATTGAAATAAAGGGTTTTGGAATTAGAATTGAAACTAATTGTTTAGTTTGGAAAAAAAAAGATTTGAAAAGTGAATATGGGATTTTCACTAAATGGGTTTGGGGCATTCTTTTGCCTTAGCAATTTCAGGGACGAAATTCTTTTAAGGGGGGAGGAATGTAACGACCTGGATTTTTCATTGTTTAATTTGGAATATTTAAATGGTTTTAGATATTTAATTTGAATTTTAAATTGTTTTTTGGATATGAAAGAGTTGGTTTTCAATTATAAAATAAATGCAGAAAATAAATATAGCGAGTTATTAGATAATTGAATTTAATAACAGAAGATTAGTTAAAATATTTAATCCTGAGTTCTGAGCTTGTTAAAAATATTTTAAAGGCTTATAAAATTTATACTGATAACAATAAAGATATTAAAAGTTTTTAAATTGAATTTAAAAGTGATTTGTAAAGTTTTAAAAATATATCGTTTAAATTGGCAATTAAAAATAGCCTTCCGAGGCACAGTCTTGGATTTCGACGAAACCAGGTCCATTGGATCCGTAATAGATTATTATTATCAGATTTCAATTTTTGTAGTGTTTGGAGTTATCGTGTGGCCGTACAGTTTGTAAACGCGCTCAAATTTATATCAAAAATTTAATATAATAATTGGTCCAAAAAGCTATCTCCTCCATACGATAGAGTTAGGACTCGAAACCTTTTCCATTGCGTTCAGAATAGGGGTATAACATTATAAACGCCTAGTGGCACGCCTTGATAGGAGGTCGAGATTTTGAGTTACGATATCGAGACGGGTTAAATTTTAAATAATATTATATATATATAGTATATTTTGACCAGTCAATTAAATTCACGTCAATGCTTTTTGCTTTCACCTCGAAAATTACTGTAGCTGGCATAACACACGCAACCCTTCACCTCAAATTCAAATTACGTCTTTCATTTCGAATCACGGTGAATTTTTTTGTACAAGTAGGCCGCCTTCTCCTATACTTAAATCCCCTCTTCTTTCTGCTCAATCCAACAGCAACGAAACTGAACCGGACAAAAAAAAATAAAAAAATGGTGGAATATAAAATTGAAATCGAATTCGATTTTCAAAAAAAATAAAAAACGCGAGCAGTTAAAAAAAATAAAATAGGATCGACGCTTATCTGCTTTGAAATCAGATTCGTTCGATCGCGGGAAACCAGGGTCACGAGCGAATCGCTTGGCACGTGGAGGCTCGGCAGCACTTTGGTGGTAGCGGCGCTCGCGTACGTACGTGCGAGGAGGGAAGCTCGTTTTCGTCTCGCTGTGATGGAGGGTTGATGGGTGATGCTCGCGTGAGGCTGGGCTCGGGACAGGGGACTGCGACTAGGGTTTGGAGTCATTCTCGATGTTCGTGGGTTGACTCGAAGACACTGGCTGGTGGTTCCATCGAACGGCGATGGCGATTTCCAACTCGAGAGAGTGAGGGGAGGTCGCGTACGCGAGTAAGCACGAGGGGGAAGCTTGATTCTAGCTATAAGGTATACACAATTTACTCATTTCAATTTAAATTTGATAATATATGTATGAATATGTACAGAAAACAGAAAAGAAAAGAAAAGGAAAAAAAAAATTAGATAAACAGCAGAAAAAAAATAAAAGCAGTTCTGTTTTTAATTTAATATATATATATGTAAGTATATATATAGGTTAGAAAATTTATTACAATAAGGTATAGGATAATTCTGTTTTTAATATATAGGTTAGAAGGAAATTTTATTTTTATTAGGATCTAATATATATATATATATATGTATGTATATGTATATATAAGGTTTAAATAGGAAATATATGTATATATAAGATTATGAAAATAGAAATTTTAAATGTAAAAAGTTTATATAAAATTTGATTTTGGAATCTATATAGATTACTTTTATAAGTATATAAATATATGTAGTTCCAATAAAATAAATATACATATACATATTTTAATTTGCTAGTTTATTTTAAAAAATGGATTTGGTGATTAAATTGTTTAATTAACCTATATAATTTATTTTAGCTACTAAAAGATTTTTAAAAGGAAAATTATTTAGTTAAAATTAAATTGTTAGCTAATTAAATTTATTAAAAAGGAAATTGATTGTACGATTATTTTGAATATTAATAAACTATATAAATATTTATACAAGATCTAAAATCATGGAGAAACAAGTCGAGATGGATCAGATTGTAAATTAAAAAGCAAAGGTGAGAATTTCTCACTCATTCGGATTACCTGGTTAAAAATTTAAATGTTAAATTTAAATTATTGAATGTCTGGCTTGATTGATAAATTTATAATTTATCTGTTGGATGTTATATATATAGTAGTATATATTAGTATTGGATTAATTGATATTCCCGCATTATATAGCGGATGACCCTATATACCACGATATCCCCATCGAAGTGGGATTGATATTTTATTTGTTGACTAACATCTGTGGATGTAGGGAAAAACAAGTTGGAGGGATCCAACAGGATTCCTCAAAAATATTTATTGTTCATTTATATATATTGGTATGTTATGATAGATAAATTGATATGGTTTGGGTGTGAATTGAAATATTTAGTGTTAAATAGCATGGGAATTAAAATGGGAATTTCGGATACCAGAAATAATTAAATTGAAGGAATTTAAAAGGAAATTTGAATAGTAAATATTTATATTGTAAATTGGATTTATTCTAAAGGGAATTAAGTAGAATAAAAATATATTAACTAATTTAAGTTATACTTTGCTATTTGAAAATTGGGTTAAGTGGTGATTTGAAATTTAATTATTTATTAAGGGCTTGACGAGATATTGATAAATAGATTCGAAATAAAATAGAATTTATTAAAGGGTAAAATTATAAAATGAAATTATAAATAGAATCTGTTTTTATAAATAGAAGAAAAACTCAGGGGAGTTTATAAATTTATAAACGGGGTTTATAAATGAGATAGATTGATATCAGTGGATATGGTAAAAATATAAGTTATGGCGTGAACTTATATAGAATTATGGAAAATTATTTTTGAAAGAAATAGTGGAATATATTTCGAATGTGAGTAAGGGTGATATGGTTGGTGTGACGACCGCCCATGACCCCCTGCACCGAATCTAGAGAAAGTGCGCTGTAAAGTGTGCCAGGCGACCATGGACGATTGTCAAGGTAAATTAAAACAACAGAATCTATCGTATTGCTCACAGCGCATGGACAAAATACAATAGAACATATGTATAGTGAAGCTTTACAGAACAAAATGCCATCATATAAAACTCCATAATAGTTGAATACAAGTATCCAAATAGTCAAGCCTCACTACATATCTCTCAGAGAATACAAAACAGCGGAACATCCAGTACATATAATAAGAAGATAATATGCAACCCTCCAGCTCGTCTTCGATATCAGCATCGTGAGAAGAGAACAGCACCTGTCACCTGTTACCTAGTCTGCCCGTCCCAAAAATGGACGAACAGCCCAAGGCAATAAGAATTAAAAACATAAAGCCTTGAGTCAGACAATAGTCTTAGTGAGCAGTAAATTAACTAACAACATACCAAAAGAGCTTAAAGGAAAAGGAATAGGAATACAACCCTCCCACTCCAACCTCATTCTACAGTGATAGCCCCCAGACACACACTAAGCAGAAGCAAACATAGCAGAGCATACAATTTAAAGTAAAGCTACTATCACTCGAGTTAAGGGCGATGTTTTCCAAGTACCAAGGCCTAAATCAGATAAGCACCCAGAAAATACCGCTCTTGGGTCCGAATGACGATACAACCAAACATCCATGACTCTGGCTATCACTGTTATCATTGCTTCGATATCACCGTTAATTGAATGACCGGCACATTCTTTCAGCCATCCGTCAAGGGCTAATGGAAACCCCGGTTCTAGACATAACTCCCGCACGTCGTCGCAGCCCGTGCCTAGGACTATCGAATCTGCCCAGAGTACTCGACCATCAACAGTTGGCCGTTGGGACTATCGAATCTGCCCAAACGTACTCTTGCTTAGAGCATGCTAGAACCTTCAACAACGATGCTATCCAAGCCTCCTAGTCATCCTCCTCGACGACTATTCTCATATCCATTCATTATCCTCAACTCGAATCATATCACCGAGTTATCAACATGCTTGGAATGATCCCGTCTGGATTAGACCAAGTCTTCATCACCTGATGACTCGCTTCATTACATCCTCGCAAAGTCTCATCCCAACATCACATCATCGAATCTATGCATAAGAGCTTCATCATCCCGCTACATATGCCACGAGCAGTTTTCCCCAATTCAAGAGCCTTTCCCTTAGCTTTTGAATCGTCTTCGGTCTAAATCTAATCATCAATCATCTAGTTCATAACAATCAATCAAATCAAACATCAATCCAAACAATCAAGCATTCAAATATGATCTAAGTAGACAATTATAACAATAATGGCATTTTCGTAATTAAAGAGTTGAAAGTCCAATAAGCATGAAAACATGGATTATATCTCTACAAACTTGATGAATGAACTTGCATAGGTTAACATATGATAAAATGGGTGTAACATCATCATGAATAATGGATCTATATGGATCTACACATAGGATGAAGAAAATGCATGGAAATCTCTATTTAACACCAAATCGAGCCAACGATCCGATATACTCCTTTGGATCCGTGTGAGAGATAATCACCACTCACCAAATCACCTAAACAAACCCAAATCAACACGCTTCAGATCTGGACAGCGAAGGATGAAGCTTGATCTATCACGAATCCGCTTCAAACGAAGAAATCTCTCTTGAAAAGATGAAGATCTTCAATCTAAGCTCTTGGATCTTCAATCTTGATCTTCGATTTGGATGGATGGAAGCACTAGATTAGAGTGGAGAAAAAGGAGTGAAGAAGTGTAGAAGTCGAGCTCTCAAAATGGCAGCACTTCGTCGCTTCAAAATCCGGATCCCAAAAAGTGAGAACAACCCATCCTATTTATAGCAGAAATTTCCTTAAGTCGTAACTCGGCTATCTCCCTAGGTCGTTTCCGACCTAAGCCTCTCCGACCTAAGCCTCTCCGACCTAACAGATGTACGCGACATAACAGTCTTCGACCTAACGACTTAGCCTATGCGCGACTTAGCGACTTACGACTTAGCGTGCCTTAATGACTCGCTGGCACGCGACCTAAAACTTACGCGCTTAGAGACCTAACAGAGCTCTCCATCCTACGACCTAACGATGTTACGACCTAACACTTAACAAAACCCAGCGACTTACCAGTGTTACGACCTAACACTTAACAAAACCCAGCGACTTACCGGTGTTACGACCTAACACTTAGACCCACGCGACCTAACACTTAAACTATCCTAGCGACCTAACAACTTATACGACCCAACTCCTTAGGTCGCCTAACGACATAACACTAGGTCGCAACATACTGGGTTGTTAACTCGCTAACCCTTAGGTCGCGTACTACTATAGGTCGCTCCCTGCTTACCCCTAGTTTCCTTAGGTCGCTGCCCCTATAAGTCGTTTACGACTTACCACTTACGACTTACCACTTAACTTCCCTAAGTCGTATACTCCTTAAGTCGCCTAACTCTTAGGTCGCTAACTCGCCCTGCCGACCTAACACTAAACTCCCTAACTTAGGTCGCTCTACCTCTTAGGTCGTCTACGACCTAAACTTTCAACGTTCCAACCCTAAGTCGGTCACGACTTATCACTTAGGTGCGACTCAAGACAGTGCGACCTACCACAATCTGGCTACGACCTAACTCTTAACTCGCCTATCCCCTTAGGTCGCAGACCTTTTCTAAGTCGCTCACGACTTATCTCCTAAGTCGCCGACAACATATAATTAACCTCTAGGTCGCGTACGACCTAGGACTTAGGCAAATTTCAACCAAAATCTGAAACAACTAGAAAATGCTAAAAATCCCAGATTTTGACAAACTTCTCGATCCGTAAAATACGGGTCGTACTAGTTGGGGTGATACGAATCAAGAGGAATCTATGAATTGAATTGGTGAACATTGGATTTTCTAAAAATAGACTTTTGTTGAGTAAACTGAAATTGTTTTAAACGGGATTTTAAATTACCATATTATATAACTTTTAAAACGATTATCTGGATTTAGAATATCCTGAAGTTAGTTATTTTAATACATATTTTTAAAAGTAAACCATTGTTCTTATTTCATATATAAAATTTTAAATGTTTTAAAATTCAGTTATGAATCCTCTCGAGATGGGAAGTGAAGTTAATTAAAATTGAATAAGATTTTAGGGAAAGATCTTATAAGGGTATTAATGGGAATTTAAATGAATTTCTAAAGCTTAAGATAAGAAAACTTCGAAAGATGGAATAACGTTCATAAGCGAAGTAGAAGTGAAACTGGAATTTTAAATGAGTATAAACGGCTTTGGAAATATTAAAGGAAAATAACTAAGGAGTTCTGGAATTTATAGAATTCATGTGGAATGAGTTGGGAATTTACAAATAAAATTGTAAATGATTTTCTTTTGAAAAGAAATAGAAAATAGAATGAATATTTTCCAAGTGTTGAGTAACAAATGAAGTGGGAAAAATATTCTAAGCTTTGGGTAAGGGTCGAAATTTGTTCCGTGGGAATAAAAAGTGATTAGAAAACTATTTTCAAGGTATGGAAATAATATCTTGAGTAGATATTTTGGAATAAATAATTTGGGAAAATTATTTAAGGCCTAATGGTTGCTTGTGGATGTTATATGATAGTTAAATAACCGACTATCAATATTGGCCAATGCGCCGATCGTTTCAAAGAGACCGGGATCAGATTTAATTATCCGAAAACCACTTCGATCCGGTTTGAACGTTTGCGAATGAATACCGTGAAGATGAAGAAGACAATGATTCAGTTTGTCCAGACCCAGCACAACTTTTATGGATGAATGCTATCAGACCATCGTCATTGGAGGCCAATGAGCATTCTAAGTGAATGAGTTCTTTAAAAAGGTAACGCTTAACCTCAAGCCTCATCAACCGGGAATGGCTAAAACATGGGAGGTGCAGCAAGGCTAAGTGGGTAGCACCCAAGTAGGCTAAGGTCATCCCTGTCTAGAGTCCCTTTATTTTCGGCTGTGTGGTGGTTGTTAGATCCAACCGCGGGGTGATCTTATTAGGACTATCCAGTAAGGGGTAGCTCCGATCTTGTGTTGCAGGGATCGGGAGTGGTCCTCGGTACGCTGATCTAGGCCAGCTACTGTGACGGGCGGTACCCCAGTAACCCTGCCATTGTATGTAATCCAATCTCCAATAAGTGCCCGTACGGTTTTGATTGTGCCTAACTATGCTGGAACGTGAGATGTAAGCATTTCAGCTAGATTCTATTTACTTTCTATAGACACTATTATAATATCAGATGGAATTGATAAAAATGTTTTGGTTATCGTAAGGTAAAAACCCGACATATTTATTTGTGGCGGGGTCTTACGAGATACCTTTGTTTCAAAGGGTTTTCAAACAAAATATAATAATCCATTTGAGTGTGTTTTTCTCACGCTGGTTTTCCAGACTGACTCGGGTGTTGTTTTATTATGATGCTTGGGTCAGACCGAGTTGAACAGATCCAGGATAAAATGCTTTGGAGCTCAAGGGATGAGCTGGATGACAGAGACTTATCTCCGTACTTGAATTATTATTTCCACTGTGTAAGGACAGATAATAAGATGTTTAAAGTGATGAATGATTGTTGTACTCTGATGATGGTATGTATATATAACAGTACATATTTATTTGTATTTAAAAGCTGTTATTCTATATTATATTTTGTTCTGCTGCGATTGTGAGATTCTGATGTTGTTATTTTCTCCTTCTTCTTCTACCTCTTTCTTCTTTAACCCTGAAGACTCGTATTTCCATCCACTTTGAGTTGAATTGGTGTGGAATATTGTCGGCTCAAATGTGTACGGATTTGCGGGCTCTTACAATCTCATTTGAAATTAAAGGTGTTCACTTTCTATTATATACTTGTCATATGGTGGTATGTTAATTAATTATATAATTTATTTTTATTAAATATAAAATCCTTAAATGACATGTTATGTGATATTAAAATGTGTTGTAATCATGGCAAATTAATCATATTAAAAATAACATATTGTTTTAAATATTCATTTTCAAAATGTTTCGAAACGGGATGTAGATACATCCATGGAGACTAGAGTATGTGACACTCTCCAAATTTTGGCTGTGTATTACTCATGGTTGTTGGAGGCATCAAGGGGTTATGTTTTGATTTCTATTGGATAACTGTGGAATGACTCACTCAAGAGTATTCTGTTGGTTAAGATAACTAAATTCAAACAGAGAAACTAGAAGTGACGATGTTATATAGTTCCTATGACTTGAGAATACCGTTGAACTTCAATGTGGAAGCTCCATTTTGATTATAGTTAAAATATGACATAGTGATTCTTTGAGTGAAAATAGTTGGGTCTGAGTTAAAGCATCAGAAATGTGAACATTATTCAGTAGCGAATCCATCTCCTTAGATACGAGGGGTTGGTATCATGATCAAATGTAGTTAAACAAAAGTATCTAGCTAGAGATGCATGGTTAATAATAATTGTTTTTATTGAAGTAAGAATTTTATGTTTAGACTAATCAAGTTGAATGGGGATGATATCGGAATTTTGACCAAAACAAAATTCTATAAGTCCTAAAGTGATATAGTTTTAACGATGAGAATTGGTGTAAATAATCGTTACTACCGGGTACCACTTACAGTAGTTAATTGGATTTTATCAAAATGATGTTTAAGAGATAAATTTGGCTAAAATTCACATCGCTAACTATATAGGCGTGTGAACGTTAATATTCAAATTGTTCAATATTAATCGCTGGTTGAATTTACACCTTCGAGTTGTACAACTGTAATGATGAAAACTCTGAAAAAAAACATGATTTAATCAATTTTATAATCATTGTAAAGTAATTAAATTAATTAATATTTATTAAATATTAATTATTAGATTTTATTTAATTTTTGACTGCCATTAATATTTAATGAAATGTGCATGTATAAAAGTTATTTATGTATGTATCGAGTAATAACTAAATGGGTTTGGGATGTTTGAAACTCTAACTAGGCTCTATCTTAGAGACCATCCAAAGATGGGGGTGGGGGTTTGATGTAATTAAGAATTGACAAAGAATTAAAGAGGGAAGGTTTTAAAGAATGAATTGGAAAGGTTTCAATTATTCCATAAAAATAAAATTGCTTTTATTCATTCATTAACTCTTTCTCACAATCAAATTTCAGGCTCTCCACCTCTCTCTTTTTCTAGCCAAAAATTTCATGGTTCTGAAAGCCTAAAATTCCTAAAAGGCGATCCAATTCTCATTGATGAGAAACCATTCATTATTACATCCTGGAGTCCGTCTATTGACAGGGCTAAGGATTAGGTTTTATCCATTCCAGTCTGGGCCTACTTTTCTCACATTCCATCTGTTCTTCAGCCTCTTATTGGGATTGATTGGCTTGCAGGTCTTATCGGTAAGGTGATATGTTATGATGCTAAAACTATGGCTAGAAAGTGATTAGTTTATGCCAAAGCTCTTATTGAAATAACTCTTGCCAAATCATTTCCTACATGTCAAAAGTCAGGGTAGATGGGGACCAATTTGCTAAGGTCAGAGTTCACTACAGTTGGAAACCGGAGATATGTACGTCCTGTTAGTCATTTGGGCATCTTTCGGATGTGTGTTCTAAAATGGCCTCTGCTCGCCTTGTTCATATATTTGATCGGATTCCATTCCCTCATCCTCTTATCAGGAAGTGGGTTCTGAAGGTTGCTCCTCCCTCCTCTGTTTCGCCATCTACTGTCGCTCCCGTTGATGTAGCTCCCATTGTTAATGCTTCTGTAGTTCCTTTATCAGCTAGTCCTTCGGCCCAGATTGAGGTTGCTACTGCTACATTGTCCGTTTCTATAATTTGGAACTCTAAGGAACGGACTTGGATTCACGTTCCTTCTGATATGCGGTACTCGCCTGAGAATGATTTATTTTATGCCTATATCAGTGATGTTGAGGGTGAGAGTCGTTGTCTTATCTATCACATTGAGGGTAAGGGTCTGTCCCTTACTACGATAGGAGAGATTGGAGAGGTGAATAAAAGTAAGTTTTATGATGTCAACTGGGATAGGAAATTTATTTACTCTCCTACTTCAGAATGGTATGATCCAAATCTGGCTACTCTTTACTCTGGGTATGTTCATGTTATAGGTCCAGCGTCGGATGATGGTAGTGGCTGTTCCTCCTCTTCTGCGAGTGATTAATCATGTTTATATAGTAGTTTAGGCTCTTTTGTCTAGGTCCTGTGCTTTATTTAATTTAGTGGTATGGACACTATAACCTTATTTAGCTATTCTTTGCATGTGTAGAACACCTGTTTTCCCATTATTTATACAGTGGCACGGCCCACTATAAAGTCGGCTAGCTTTGCTAAAAAATTCCTAAAACAAAATAAAATTAATCCAAGGTGGTGTTGGCCCTAAGATCATTGCAAAATCCGAAGGCTAAATCTATTATATCTAACAGTTATTCTTCATTCAAGGTGCAACTTTAGGCTAAATCATAAGCTAATTACCCAATCTTATTTTGATTATATGTTACATCATGTTAGTATAGTTTAAATCCCATATCTTATTTATCTCATTTAATTATATGTTACATCGTATGTATAGTTTAGATTCCATATCTTAAACAATGAATTTATACTTGCTATGTGGTCCAATTTATTGTTTACTATTTTTTCTGAATTAATATTTTACAAAAAAGTTGGATTTAAAACTAATTTTGATTTGTTATAATAATTTTTTAACATATTACAAATAAAATTATAACTGAACTACATATATTAGTTACTTGAAATCATTATTTGAAATTAAATATAAGTTTCATGTATATATGTTATTTATAGAACATAAAGTACATTTGATTATTATTTACCTATGTTTTTATATATATTATTTGAACTCAAAATTTATAAGAGGACTTTTGTACAAATTATAGATCTAATTTTGGATTCTTCCCAAATCAAGGCTAGTTTTCAAATTGTTAATTTTAAATTTCAAAACATATAAAATTATAAGTTTTACATATATATGCAATTTGAATTTAAAATATAGTTTGTTATTATATATATATATATATATATCTATGTGTGGGTGCGCGCGTGTATGTATATCAATTCGAAATTCTTATAGGATTTTTGTTTGAAATCATAAATCTAATGTTGAGCCATTCCTATATCAAAATTAAATTTCAAAATATTATTTTCCAGTTTCAAAACATATAAAACTTATCATAATAATTTTAATATGCACAAGGGCTCAAGTGTTCAAATGTTTATATAAAAAGACATTAAATGAATGAGTAAAGAGAGAAGAAAAGTCCTCCACCTTTTCTTCTTATTAACTGCCTACTTAAAACTCATTAGTTGTCATATTATAAATATAATTAAACCATTGCCTATTAGTTAAAAACATTTTATGATATGTTATATATATGTATGTATGTATGTATGTATGTATAAGTAAACTTTGTATACACACAAACACACATATTATTATCGTTTTATATAGTTTTGAATTAAACTATAGACAACAAAGGCATATATAAAGGGCGAATGTGTCTTTTGCAATGAAAATACTAGCACTAATAAACGTACACATTGACCATGTACACTGATCGTATATTGCACTTGCACTATACACACATAAGCGTATTTGATAGGCTCATTATAATATATTTAATTTAAATTAAATTAAAACTAATTTTAAAAAATGAAATAAAATAAAATTTTATTTAAAACTATATTAGATTGGAAAACCCTTTAGACTTCATAGACTCAATAGATCCAAAATTAGGAATTTTCCTTAAAATCTACATATTTCACCCATTTTCGACTGGCTCCATTCCTTATCGCAATGGTAATAGATTGTAGGACTATGTGACATAGGGGCGGTGGCTCTCAGCCATATACATCATAAGTTACATCATAGATTCAACATGCGACCCTACAATCGGGACGCTAGGATGGATACTAGTCTAATCTAGTTTACTCCTCACAAAATAATACGAGTACACACAAAATAAGTAGACATACTAATGGCTCTTAGCTTGCAATACCTCATATGTGAATACCTCGTATACTCATCTCGTACGAATGCCATCTACATATAAAAAGTAACCGAACAAATATCAACACAGTTGTCCCATACCATTTGGCGTTACTCGCTCATTTACTCCATGCTCATAAACTACACTCGCATCACATAATAATATTCTATATAACAAGTTAAAAGAATAACTGTACGAATGGAAATTTTCGACCCTCGAAAATCGACGTTAATACATCCACTGTATTTCATGCTAAGCATTCAAGTGTCAGAAACACCGATCTTTAAGGGTAAGAAGAAGAAAGGGTGTAGAAGATAGAAGAAACTAAACAATCATGGAATCTCACAAATGTGTCGGGCAATATATAATATAGGAACAAATCTTTACAAAAAGAAAGAAGTTTAATATTCATACAATCAATCATAGTAAAATGCTAACCCATCATCTGCCCTGGACAGTATAACAACATATCCTTACACTTGCTGATAATTATAGACAAGGACAACATAGAATACAGTGGAAGCATATAAGATAAGTGAATACGTCCTAGCCATCCAGTTTATCTTCTGAACTCCAAAGCATCCAAAGCTAAATCTAGAAAATATGCTTGGTCTGACCCGAGCATTTAGGAAAAACAACGCATAGGTCAGTCTGGTAAAACCAGCATGAGAAACTCAAATCACAAAGAATTTCATTTATTATAACTTGTAAGATCTTTTAAAATCAAAGGTATCTCGTAAGACCACGCCGCACAATAATATGAACGGGGTTTTACATTACGATAACCAAAACATTTTATATAGAAAATCCAATGATATTATAGTAATGTCTAATGATTTAAGTAAAATATGAATATAGCTGAAATGCTTGCATCTCACATTTCAACATAGTTGGGTACATCTAAAATCGTAATGGCACTTATTGGAGAATGAATTCCATACCATGTCAAGTTAAGGAACTACCTTCTAATAGTACATCTTTAGATAAAATACATTAAGGTTTGACAAGAACATCTTGTACCCTTGCCACATAGGACTGGCCTATCACTTGACTAGTAGTACCGAATATGGTCAACCCACTTTGGGCTCCGAAGCATACATAAGTAGATAGTAACCGATCTAGATTTTGGATGACCATACCTGATGGGAGCGATCCACATGGCCCTGCTGCATGCCCAATATTTTTCATTTCTTGGTTGATGAGGCTTGAGGCTACATTTTACCTTTATATAGCACTTCCCACTTGGAATGCTAACATTGCCTTCTAGGCAACAATGCAATGCCAACATTCATCCATACAAGTTCATTCTGGGACTAAACGAAACTGAGGGAACTACCTCACTACACCTATTTTGGAATCACCCTTAGGGTTAGTAGCAAATAGCCCTTGCACTTCAAAACTCCATCATCGATTCCATACTCTTCAAGATGTCTTCAATTCGAAACGCTTGAGTTGGATCAAAGTGGTTTTGGATAACATATCTGATCCCAGTCTTTTTGAAACAACTCTCGATAATTTTCGATAAACTCAACCTCGGTTCTTTAGGAAATAACAGACAAGATAAGAGTAGAGATCACCTCCTAACCGTTTGTGGACGGATTTCCTTATCTTTGACCCTAGAGAACGAAATGAGTTTATACGTACATTATAGCACCACCAACGATAACTGTACCTTATAATTCCCGTGTTTCTCCTAGTTATTTTCAAAGTTACTTTTTGATCCAGATTTTGATAGTCGGTTATTTAGCTATCAAATAAACAAACATTCAAACAGAGATTACATTTCCCATGGGAATCGCTAAGTCTCTCAAGTTTACCTTTTATCGATTTAACATCACTTTTTGAAACTTGGAAATCACCTTTATATACTAATCTTAACAGGATAAATATTTCCACAAACCATTATATTTTTTATATTAGAAAATATAATCATACTTATCTCAACGGAATAAGTATATTCACAAACCCATTTCACTTTCAAAAAGCAGGAAAACTACTTTTACATACTTATAAAATGGTATAAATATATTCACCAACACTTAGGGATATTTCCTATCAAAAATCATATTAAAATGGAGATATAAATGATCTACAACCCATCTCTTTGCATAAATCTCTTTTATTTTATAAATATCTTATTTATAGATTTTCAAATCTATTCATAAAACCCTTTACAAATCACCAAGTTAATTTCCCAATCTCCTTTATAAATACCAAACCATTTATAATCCTTTAATAAATATCCACATCATTGACAACTCTTTTTCAATTCTAAGATCTCTTTTAATTTATAAACCCTTTTTATAAACTTCGCTTGTTTTAAACAGACTCCCTACATGAACTTCTATCAATAAGTTCCTTTGATACAATTGATAATTTAAAACACCTTTAACAACCAAGTTATTATTTTACATTCTTCGTTTAATTATTAATAACTTTAGAATACACTTAAAAATAAATTAAATTAACTAATAATTTACCAAATCAATATTAATAAAATAAATAATTATTTAATTTTAAAACATTATTAATACAATGTTAACTAATTTCAAGCACTATAATAATTAATTAACCTTAAAATATAATATAATTAAATAACTTCAAAACAATAATTAAACATTCTTGAAAAACTTTAGACGAATCATATTAATAAAATATTTTACTCTAAATCATTTTTAAAATAATTATTAATTAACTTTCCAAATTAGAGAGAGGCTAAACAGCTCCAATGGTACTTAAACAAGTTATCATAACATTCAATTTAACTTTTCAATTAGTAACTGATATTTATATAATCAACATCTAAATAAATTCAACACTTAACCATCATTGATAACACATTTACTTATTCAAAGTGGCATGTCAATTGCCGACATATAATTAAATATCCAAATCTATAACATAGCAGAACGAGGATTTATTCTGTAAATTAAATGACCAAATCAATTCAATTAGTAGAATGGTGTTTTATTCTGCTAAACAGGTGTCAAAATTACGCTATTCAATCTAATTTAACTCGACAGCATTTTATTTGGCCAAATAAACATCCATAATTAAGGTATATAAATTTAGACGACATTATTAATTAAAATGATGTAATTTAAATTAAGTCTGTTTAATAAGTCATTAATTTATACTTTTCTAAAGCTATCAATAAGTTACACTATAATATTGTACATGTCAATACGATTACAACGCAAAAACCCGCATGTCAATCAGATAAAATATGAGCAAGATATAGTATTTTGAATTCAAGTGCTTATATATAAATCAATTTAAAACAAAATAAACCAAGTTTTCTCACCACACACATGGCCCAAGGCCTAAATATCCCCTACTCAAAGAAAGCATAGTAGCTTCTTCCCTAAACAAAAATTATCGATCTCAAGTTCACCATTTCCGTGCACTGTGTGCATCTGCACGAGCGATCCCTCCATCGATCGATCCAACCGAAGTTACCATCAAACTCTAGTCAATGCGCCCATCACGACGCACCGCTTCCCATGACCTCCGGCCCACCACACCAAATTTCGAACGTACATCATAAACTAAAATATGCGTCTAGGCTAAAGAAGACACAACACTTTTCGATGCTAAATCCCACCAAAATCTCTCAATTCGAGCACCTCTCCTCCCTGAATACAATGCCACGCTCAAAATCAATCATCGCTGGTCGAATCGGAAACTAACCCGAATCCTAGTTTTCGATGATCGTCGATCATCACCAAAGAATGTCGCCGAAGTTGCACCAAAATCTTACACTTCGACCAGACTTCAACAACACACATGTCACCTTTCAATTCCAAGCGGATTGAGTGGAATCGATTTTTGAACTTATGAACACAAATTTTCCTCTTTCAAATTTTCGACGATATCTCGAACGATGCTCAACAAAATTGAGTGTCGTGAATTTTTAAAAATACTAAAGGATTACAAGAACAATTTTCATGTTGAAGGGTTTGGTTGAAACAGAGTAGAATGGGAGTTGTTGATTTTTTAAATGGTGAGGTTGGACATTATCACTCACTATAACAAAAGAAAAGAAGAGGTGCAAGTGGTTCATGGTTTTATAAATGTTTAAAGATGGAGCCATTTCGATCAGGTCAACAGACAAGGTTACTAGGAAAAGGTATAAGGGAACAATGGTAGTGGGTTGGAGGGAAACAAGGTAGAAAGAGTGGCTGCTGGGTGTACATATTGTGTACTCTGTATGTATATGAATGTCTGCGCATGGATTTACTTTAGATTTTAAGTTATCCTGGCACCCTGTTACACAATATCGCATCCACGTATGTAACGACCTGCCTTTTTGGACGGTTTAAATCGACAATAAACCACACATGTCAGACTCAAACCATTCAAAATGGCAGATTGTTATGGAGTAAATAAGAAAAAGCAGAGAAAGAAAGAAAACAAATACAGAATCTCGAAGCGGAATGACCAAATATAATAATCAAATAAACATTTCATGAAGCGGTTTACAAATAGCATTGATTAAACTTTTATAATACAGATCAGAGTTACATACAACAAGAAATAAATGCAGCGGAACAACATGATGCAGTGGAATAAATATAATACATAATAATAGTACAAAATCTTCGTCTTCATCCTCCAGAAAGCAATCTTCGATACACTGAAGAGCTCAAACGGACCCGAGCGAATTGAAAAGACAAAACACTCGAGTCAGAACTAAAAGATCTTATGTAAGTTAAATCAATAGTAAAATAAATATGAGTGTAACGGCGTCAGAGACGTTTACGGGTTTTGACATCTCTTATCCAGTGTCTAATGTGAGTGCAGTAACTTAAGAGATGTTCGGGATTACAATCTCCTAAGGATCCGTTAAACTATCTACTATATAGTACAATACGCTATTATAATATGTCTATAGTAAAGTAAAGTATTAAAATAGCGTTAAGGCGTTACCTATATCCCCCTTAACACATTTTATATATTCCCATAGTCTATATAGTACCGTAAGCTCCTCCATGAGGTTTACCCAGAGGGCACTCCATAGGTATGGTAAAAAACAAACTCATAGAAGGCGCGATAGGGCATGTGAACAGTCACTTGAGGAAATGCTAGGGTAGATATACCAATTGCACTCCCGGACTGGTGGTAATGCCTAGCAGCTACTACCGCCCACCTCGGACACACTCCCATAATCAAAATCAAGGGTGGTCACCAAAACAATCACAAAGTAATAGCATGGTATCGAAGAAATGTGCCCGATTGGAGGTGCGACCTCACTTGGCCCAGTATAGCTCCTGTTTTAGTCACATCTGAGCCGACTCACGGTAGTCAGGGTCATGTAAATATCTCATACAAAATCATTCACCAAACCATCCTACTTCATTTCTGGAATCTCCACCATGTACACAGTTGTTAAAGTGGTTTTCGGTATTGGCAGAGAGTATGACTGTAACAACCCAAGTTTTTGTAAATTTTAATTATCGACAAAATGACGATTTAATCTAGTTGACAATTGATATTAAGTTTTAAATCGTATTTAAAATTCTTTAATAAAAATGTCGACCGGGCTTTACAATTTGAATCTTGGCCCATGTTTCTTGGCTTTGCCGAGATGATATCAGGGGCAAACCCAATCCCCTCTCTTTCATTCTTCCATTTCGTAACCCTAAAACTAAACCAAACGAGAGAATAAAAATGGCAGCCTAGTTTCTTCGTCTTCGTCCCCAAACATCCAAATTAGGGCTTCTGAGAAATCGTTCGAAGTCGCGCCTCTATCGATCAATGTTTCTTCGAGCTTGCTCGGTGGCTTCAGACTGTTCGAATCACAGCTTCGATATTGAGCTGTTCGTTCGCCTGCATCGAAACTGTTCAGGAAGGCTCGAATTCAGCTCGATATCCACGTTGAGGAGCTCGCCTCTACGATAGTCTCGACCGATTAATAAGGTGAGTGAATCACCACTCACATCTAATTCAGAGTTATAGTTTTTTGTTTCTTGGTTTTCATGAGTTTTTGATTTCGGTTGGAAATTGTTGCATTTGAATTCGTTGGTGTTATCTGCCTTTTGATTTTGACCGTGTTCGATTTCGTCGCTATGTCGATTTAAATTGTTGTAGATTCATATGTTCATCTCGGTCCATTACTGTTTTCGTGAACTTCGAATTCACTGTGAATTAAAGCTTTAGTTTGCCGGCCCCTGTGAGCTTCGTCTCTGGCCATCTTTTTGCCATTCCTTATCTGACTCATCAAGCATCATTGTTTACTTACTTGTAGTTGCTGCACTGCTGTTTGTAGTTAATATCTTTGAGTTGATCCTGTCTGATTTGAGTCTTGATATACTTGTTTCACAGTATATTTAGTTGCCACATTATCTCGACTTTGTAAACACCTTGCTTGTGCGTGTCATTGATTCTGTCTGGTTGCACTTTGATGTTGTTTAAGTGTTCACTCTTGTAGTCACTAAACTTGATCTCTGTTGTAATGCTGTTGAGTTGCTTTGGGATTGAACTTCTGTTGCTTTGACATTGTATTCATTCCTGTAGTTGCTTGACACATTTGTTGTTATTCTATGCTGCACTCTGTAATCATGAGTTGCACAGGTCTTTGCAGTGCTTCATGTTGTATTCATCCTTCACTTGAGCATTGCATTTGTTCTTCATTTCTAGTGTGTAGTTGTTCAACCTGGTTTGGGGTTGTTGCACTGCACTTTGTATAGTTACCACTGTTTCAAGTATGTGGTCTTCATTATTCATGTATCTGCATTTCATATGCCTGCAACCTTGAATTTCCTGTTGCATATGAATTTGAAATTGTAGCATTGACCCTGTACCACTTGGGGTTGTAGTGTACTGAGCATTCATGTAGTCACTGGGTTGCTTTGTTATGAAGGTGACATTTGTTTGTGGTCCCTGATCACTGTCTATTGTTGCCAGTAGCATTCATGCTTCATTGTGTAGTTCTTTTGCCATTCACGTGTTATATATATGATGTATTTCCTTCTCTTGGATTTTGGCAGTTTCTATTTTAGTTGTACTTGGGTATACTCTGCATATTCATGTGTCATTTTCACTTGCATCTGTTCATCCCTGAGCACTTGCTGACCTGCTGCATACTTGTAGCTTGTAGTTGATTCTGGTGTAGTTGCACATTTGAGCTTCTGTTCATCACTAGTCACTGATTAGTTGCTTTTGAGTTCCCTGTATTACTTTGTTCACTCGACCTTCACTTCCATACTTGTTGGTATTGTTTGAGTTCCCTGGGTCACTTTGTTCACTGGTCGAGTTCTTTACTTGATGTTACGAGATCTGTTTCACCGTTATACCCTGATTCATTTGCCATGTGCAGTTTGTTATATACCATCACTTGTGTCCACATTTCGTATTCTCTTAGTTGAAGTTTTTCGCTGCTGCACTGCCTTGTTCTCGAATCTGATACATTGCATTGATGCCTTGTATCATTTGCATTTTGTCATTTTGCTTCACTGATGACCTTATCTTCTAATGAGGCTGATCTGCGTCTTTTCTGTTGAGTGTTGTAGTGCCATATCTTTGGTGCTCTCGCCTTCAGTTTGCTATTTCCCTGTGCCTTGCTTTGCGACATGTTGAACTTGTTTCACTTGTTGCCTCTTTCACTGGATACACTGTTTCATTTCACTGATGCAGCCTTGCCCTTAAATACAAGTGGTGGCTGCATTTTCGTAGCAGTTTTACCCTTGTCCCTTGTGGTGACTTTATATTCTATTATATAGAATATGGTGCACGCGTGCGTGCACTGCAGCCACACTGAATTGACAGATTTTAATCGATATTTCTTTTGTTCTTGATTCATCGACCTGTTGCGTAATTCGTAGGCTGTATTGGCGAGGCAGTACACGATAGCGTGTACTGCAGCCAATTAGCATTGATATTTTTAAATTGACATTTCAATTGTTTAAACTGCTTTGGATTTCTGTTTTGTGGATTAACACTGTTTAGTGTTATATCTGCCGTTATCCGGTTCTCTTATCGAGAAGTTGGGTATACGAGATTTCTGTGACTGTCGTCCATTTGATATTTGATTATTATTGCTTCCATGCATTAATAACTGAGTTTGAATTAGACTGACCCGTGTATTATTTTCTTTTGAATTTAATACTCGGGTCAGACCGAGTATTTACAGGTTGTAGATTTTTAGCTTTGGGTTGCTACTAGAGCTATGAAGACTTTTTATATCATTTGAAGTGGTCTTCGTCATGTTGTAGTAGTCTGTGTGTCTGTTTTAAGATGATAATGTATTCATGTATATTAGTCGATAATGTACTTGTATATATAACTTCTTGAGTCGACAATTGTAGTTGTATCATTTGTATTGTGTCAAATGTATTGTAACTGGTATCAGTTATTATATATATGAGACTTTTCGTTCCATCTGTATTCCGCATTTATGTTATCTGTGTTATTTTTATATCTATTGTCCTAAACTATTATAGCCACTGTGTAGTAGCTTTGAGTTTGTATCGGTATGTCGGGTTTCCTCCTGTAATGAAATGCAATGTTTTATTATCTGACATATCGGTGCTCGCACAAAGCAATTACATAGATGGTCGCTCCTCAACAGCCTTATTCTCCGTGCTAGTTGACAGCACTACACCGTAGTGTTCTTGGCTAGCGTGGGTATAGAGGTGGGGCGTCACAGCTTGGTATCAGAGCCTGGGGTTTAGGACAATTATAAAACATAACTTAGATGGAGCATGTGTTACAACTATTTGTCGATGTTTATCTCTCATCTTTACATATGATTATTTTTGACTGTTAGGTATGAATTCCTAAAGCTTATTCTTGTGTTTTCGGCTTTGAATAGATTTAGCCGATGTTGATTTTGTTTTAATTTGGCAAATTAAAGCCATTTTGACTTTTGGACTTTGTTCCACTTTTGTTCTATGCTATGAGTGTCATTGTGTACCTGTTACACTGTGATGAAAAATAGCTGGACCAGTTGCAAATTGAGTGATTTTGATTTCTCATTCACATCTAGTTTGAACCTCAGCGATTTTGAACTTGATATTTTGTGTTTTCCTCATCTGGATTTCCCTTCGACTTCGGTCACTTTGTTTTTGAGAAATTGCTAATTTCTTGATTTTCAAGACTCTGATTTTGTTTGCCGTTGGTTTCTTTGATAATGATGATTGATTCATTTTGTACTCGACTGCGGCTATTAATTGTTGACTTCGACATTGACTTGATTCTTACTTTTGTTGAAGTCATTTATGCATTTCTGCTCGTTTTGCTTTGTTTTTCCAGTTGATAATCGATTCTTCTTTTCTAATTAGTTGTTATCACCTTTGTCGATTTTGATAACTTCTATTTCTGGAATTTTTGGGTATTCCTACTTTGATGAATTTGGAATCGAATTCTTTGGATTTTATTCACGTCTTCGAATGTGAAATTTTGTGAATTGACTTGGTTTCCAAATTTAATCGATTCTTGATTATTTCCCCGATTTGTTGCTATCATTGATTAGCAACTTTGATGACATTTTCATCGGGATTTTTGTGAACATACTTTCTGATGGATTCAGTAACGATTTCTTTGGATTCCATTCACATCTTCGTATGTGAATTCTTGTGATTGATTGTTTCTACAATCATTTTTGTGATTTGTCACTTTAAAAATATAAAGGTTTTCTATACTAGTAGTAAATATTAAAATCCTTTTCTCCAAACGATTTCAAAAACTATTTTATAACAAAGCTCTTTTCCTAAATCATTTTCCAATCTATTAGTATATACAAGCCTTTATTTCACTCGTATGAGAAATTGAATTAAACGGCCTAGTAAAACAAGTGGTATGAAACGCTTGCGTTTACTTCGTCGGTTAACTCCTGGACTTGTTCGATTGAACCTTTTGTGACAATTTTCTAGTGAAGATTTACAGTTTGTTCGTAAATATTTAAGTTAAGCAAGTGGTTATGGGACATGAAGCTAAACTTTTATATTTACTAGCTTAGTGTAATTGACACTTCTCGTTGATCATGACGATCATTTTGTGATTTAGACTAGCAATTGTGTGATGTCTCTTTGTTTGCACGGTTAGACTAGACCGCAGTGGTGTGATTCCGACTCACACATATCTCTTTGTCCGCAAGGTTAGTCTAAACCGCAATAGTGTGATTCCGACTCACACATATCTTTTTGTTTGCAAGGTTAGACTAGACACCACTTGTGTGATTCCATTCACACATACCTTTTTGCTTTTTGGTTAGTCTAGACCTTAATTTGTGTGATTCCACTCACACATATCTTTTTGTTTGCGAGGTTAGGCTAGACACCACTTGTGTGATTCCACTCACACATACCTTTTTGCTTTTTGGTTAGCCTAGACCTCAATCTGTGTGATTCCGACTCACACATGTGGGATAGCGACCCACGGTCTTCGGACCATTCTTGTGTGAAAATTTAATGGATGGCTTCCATGAGATAGCTTCTCGTCTTGTGATACCGGTCGGTGAGTTTTCATGCTCCCATTTTGTGATAGGCCTTCCCCTTTTCCTTTTTATGATTTAGACTAGCAAATGTGCGATGTCTCTTTCTCTGCGAGGTTAGCCTAGACCTCAATCTGTGTGATTCCGACTCACACAAGTGGGATAGCGACCCACGGTCTTCGGACCATTCCTGTGTGAAACTTTAATGGTTAGCCACCATGAGATAGCGTCTCGTCTTGTGATACCGGTGTTTTGGAGTTTCCATACTCCCATCTTGTGATAGGCCTCCCCCCTTCTTGTGATTTCTAGATTTCTTGTGATGATTTCTGGAATTTTGTGCTTCACCAATTTTCGTGATTTCTATTGATATGTTTATCAATTTTTGTGCATTGGTGAATTCATGTGTTATTGACTTGTTATGAATACAAGTTTAGGGTATGATATCCCTTTCTATCTTTGGGAAGATTCTTGTGACATTTTCTTATGAATGAAAATTCATTGGTATTATACTTTGATGTCAGTTATTTTGATGAAATTTTGACGTGTTAACTTCAGTAACTGTCAATTTTAAAATGGATTTACAAGCGGTTCTTCCGCAATGCTGAATTTGTTGTCCGTTTTACTGTTGAGAAGTGCAACTTCCTTATCTAAGTTGCTACTGATATTGCTAATTTAATCACGTGTTTTCAAAATTCTTTATTTTTATAAGTTGTTTCAAAAATATAAATTAAAATTGTTTTCAAAATTTTTTACAGTTTACATTTTCAAAAGAACGAGGAAGCGATTTAAACGTTTCAGAAAAATCGAGGACTATGACCCTTTTCTTTTACTGATTCGCTTAATTCCGGACTTGTCCGTTTGAGAATGTGAAATGTTATTTTTAAAACACACAATTTTGCACTTTCAAGGAAACGATAAAGAGATTTAAACGATTTAGCAAAAGTAAGGAGTATGGAACCATACTTTTACTACTTCGGTTAATTCCGGACTTGTTAATTGAATATTTACGACTTCTGATTGTCGCTTTTGATAATCAGATGTTTGTGTTTCTGATTATCGTTTTTGATAATCAGATATTTGTGAAATTTGATTATCGTTTGAGATAATTAAATATTTTTCGATTTGATTAATCGAATGTTTGTGTTTCTGATTATCGTTTTTGATAATCAGATATTTGTGAAATTTGATTATCGTTTGAGATAATTAAATATTTTTCGATTTGATTAATCGAATATTTGTGATTTTTGATTATCGTTTTAGATAATCGGATATTTGTGTTTCTGATTATCGTTTTTGATAATCAAATATTTATGAAATTTGATTATCGTTTGAGATAATTAAATATTTTTCGATTTGATTAATCGAATGTTTGTGTTTCTGATTATCGTTTTTGATAATAAGATATTTGTGAAATTTGATTATCATTTTGATAGTTAATCCTATTTGCGATTTGAAAATTCGATTATCGTTTGTGATGATTGAATATTTGCGATTTTGAGATTTGAGCTTCGTCTTTTTCTCTGGCGATTCAGGTGAGTAATTTGATTTACTCGCATTCAATTCGTGCAGTATGTGATTTCTGCTCTGATTCCTTTTCTTTCAATTGCTGGAACTTGATTGTTCTTGCTTTTGTCAGTCGATGATGATGTTTGGGGTTGTTTATATAGTCGTCTGATTTAGATTCCTTGATCCCCACGCTGTTGATTCTTTTGATTCGAAGCAGTCGAACCTTTTGATTTTATATCTGACACTTCCATGATTTCAATACTTCCCTGTTGACCTTTGCTTTGCTTATGCATTCGACATTGCCATGCTCTTGTATGGTTGTTACCTTTTGTCCATTTATTCCCTATGATTGCGAGGACGCAATTTCTTTAAGAAGGGAAGTCTGTAACAACCCAAGTTTTTGTAAATTTTAATTATCGACAAAATGACGATTTAATCTAGTTGACAATTGATATTGAGTTTTAAATCGTATTTAAAATTCTTTAATAAAAATGTCGACCGGGCTTTACAATTTGAATCTTGGCCCATGTTTCTTGGCTTTGCCGAGATGATATCAGGGGCAAACCCGATCCCCTCCCTTTCATTCTTCCATTTCGTAACCCTAAAACTAAACCAAACGAGAGAATAAAAATGGCAGCCTTGTTTCTTCGTCTTCGTCCCCAAACATCCAAATTAGGGCTTCTGAGAAATCGTTCGAAGTCGCGCCTCTATCGATCAATGTTTCTTCAAGCTTGCTCGGTGGCTTCAGACTGTTCGAATCACAGCTTCGATATTGAGCTGTTCGTTCGCCTGCATCGAAACTGTTCAGGAAGGCTCGAATTCAACTCGATATCCACGTTGAGGAGCTCGCCTCTGCGATAGTCTCGACCGATTAATAAGGTGAGTGAATCACCACTCACATCTAATTCAGAGTTATAGTTTTTTGTTTCTTGGTTTTCATGAGTTTTTGATTTCGGTTGGAAATTGTTGCATTTGAATTCGTTGGTGTTATCTGCCTTTTGATTTTGACCGTGTTCGATTTCGTCGCTATGTCGATTTAAATTGTTGTAGATTCATATGTTCATCTCGGTCCATTACTGTTTTCGTGAACTTCGAATTCACTGTGATTTAAAGCTTTAGTTTGCCGGCCCCTGTGAGCTTCGTCTCTGGCCATCTTTTTGCCATTCCTTATCTGACTCATCAAGCATCATTGTTTACTTACTTGTAGTTGCTGCACTGCTGTTTGTAGTTAATTGCTTTGAGTTGATCCTGTCTGATTTGAGTCTTGATATACTTGTTTCACAGTATATTTAGTTGCCACATTATCTCGACTTTGTAAACACCTTGCTTGTGCGTGTCATTGATTCTGTCTGGTTGCACTTTGATGTTGTTTAAGTGTTCACTCTTGTAGTCACTAAACTTGATCTCTGTTGTAATGCTGTTGAGTTGCTTTGGGATTGAACTTCTGTTGCTTTGACATTGTATTCATTCCTGTAGTTGTGATGCAGGCCAGAATGGAGAAGTCCTAGGTCGTGTACGACCTAACATGTGGATAAGTCGAGACCGACCTAGCAAGGAAGCTAACGAGTTAGGATTTGGTGAGAAATGGTGGAAAGTTGAAGTTTTAGGTCGCAGCCGACCTAACAAAGCTTTTAAGTCGTACCAACGACTTATTGAAGATCGGCAACGACCTAGTAGGAGCATACGATCTAACGAGCTAAGGCATAGGTCGTGGGAACGACCTAACATATCACCAGGAAAAGAGCTACGACCTAACGGGTTCGAGAGTAACAAGCTAAGACTTGGGAATGAGTCGTTGGAGGTTGAAGTCTTAGGTCGCTCACGACCTAACGCTATTTTAGGTCGCGTACGAGCTAAGAGGTTACGACCTATGATAGGTCGCACGAAAAGGACACAACCTATGATAAGTCGTTGGGTGACCTGGGAAGTTAAGTCGCAAGGACTTAGGTCGCAAGGCTTAGGTTGCGAAGTGGTGTCTGGAACAGCTTATCTTTTAGGTCGCGAAGCTCTGGATGCCGTTGATTCGTCTGCCGAGTTAATCTCTACCATTGATGTTTGTAAGTAGCTGATATGAGATGAGCATGTTTTAAGTCGCTGAAGACTGGATGCCGTTGATTCTTCTGTGAGTTAATCCCTGCCTTTGATTTCCTTAATACGTTGATTTGGGATGCCGCAAGTTTTAAGTCGCTGAAGCTCTGGATGCCGTAGATTCTTATACCGAGTTAATCTAAACCGTGGATTCTTAAGTCGCAGAAAGATGCTGTTGTGTTGCTTGTTAAGTCGTCATCTGTTAACTCGTAGCATTGTTAAGTCGCAATGTACGAACGTGTTGTATTTTGTAAGTCGTTACATATCTGTTTTTAGGTCGCAACTTTTATAAGTCATATGTCGTATGCTTTGATAAGTCGTGTACTTTAGGTCGCTCCATTATAGGTCGTAGGTCGCTCACGACCTAAGTACTTGTAATATTTTTGAAGTTTTCTGTTGTGTTGAGTTGTAGCCTATAAATAGGCATGTATGGTCATTTGTAAAAGGTTGTTGACTTTTGAATAAAATTTCCATTTTGATTGTTGTGTGCTTTCATCTAAATTGGTCGTTGAGTGTAATCTCCTATCTCCTCTTTCGGTTAATCGAGTGCGCTCGATTCAACGATTGTAGAAGCCGATTCGCGGAATCAAGTGCGCTTGATCAACGCTTGAAGAATTGAAGATCTTTGAACCCGGTATCGTGCGCGATCAACGAGTTCGGGATAGCTAGAATTCGGCATCTTCGGATCAACGAATTTGGGCATTTCAGTATCTTCCAATCCACCGATTACTACTTTCATCGATTGAAGATTGTTTTGTTTAATCCGCTGCGTCAGTTTTTTGGTATCGGAGCCTGTTCTAGCCAATCATAGCTGGATCGAGACTTGGAGCCTAATCATTTTGGAGTTTGAAGATTGGAGGTTGTTTATCACGGCCGAGAGTAAGAAGAGCTTGTTCGAAGATTGATTGATTGAATTTGTATTGGAAGCCAAAACTTTGTCCATCGTGTTCATCGCGATTTGCTACAAAGTGGAAGTTTTCAATCCGTTTCATTTTGGATCAAAGTCCGAAAAGTGTTTGAATTTTGAAGTGTTGAAGAGTTTGTGAAGATTTCAAGTATGCCGCCAAGAAGAGCCAATCCACATCAAAACGTTGAAGCTTTGTATCGAAGAGAAGAAGCTGATGAGATGGAGCAAAGAATCAATGAAAACTTTAGTGAAAAGCTTAACGAAGGAATTGGACGGTTAGAGAAGATGATGTTAGAAATGAATCAAAATCGGAGACGGGTTTCACCTGAATCTAACCATGGGGGTAGTAGAGTCTCGCCACATTCCAATCGAGACAGAAGTGTTTAAAATGATCAAGGGCGTGGGAGGAACGTGAATGATCATGAACGGAGGAATGTAAATAGAAGGGATGATGGTGGTAGACGAGAAGGTAGTAGAGATGTGGGTGGACGAGATAGACAACGATATACATCTGATTTTGAAGAGGAGTATGATGGTGGTAGTGTTCGAGGACAAGGACGAGGACAAGGAAGAAATTACTCTGAGTATGATCACAAGTGGGAGACGGGGATGAAGACTGAAATTCCTGAATTCAAAGGTGGTATGCAAGCAGAGGAGTTTCTAGATTGGGTAGCTAATGTTGAAGAGATTTTTGACTTCAAAGAAGTTTCAGAACATCGTAGAGTGAAGTTGGTTGCTACAAGGTTGAGGGGTAGAGCTTTAGCATGGTGGCAGCAGACCAAACTTACACGTAATCGGATGGGAAAGTCGAAAGTTGAATCTTGGGAGAAGATGAAGAAATTGATGAAAGCAACGTTCTTACCTTACAATTATCAATCTTTGATGTATCAACGTTTGCAAAACTTAAGACAAGGAACGAAGTCTGTAAATGACTATGCTGACGAATTTTATCAACTAATTGCAAGGAATGATATTATGGAAACAGAAGAACAATTAACAGCCAGATTTGTTGGAGGATTGCGAATGCAGATTGAGGATATGGTTAATATGTTCGATCCAAGATCTGTAGCGGAAGCACATCAGAAAGCGTTGGCTTGGGAGAAACAGGGACGACGAGGAAGTGGTGTGTTTACTAATTCTAACAATCAAGTGAAGGGTGTTGGTGGAAGTTCTAATGTTCCTAAACCTATCAGTAGACCAGTAGTGAAGGAGGCTGAGAAGACAAAGGTTAACAACGGTTTCAAATGTTACAATTGTCAGGAATTTGGTCACAAAAGTAGCGAATGTCCAAAACCGAAGAAGAGAGCTATGATAGCAGAGGTTGAGGATGAGGATGAAGAAGCTGAATGTTCCAATTCACCACCTGATGAAGAGGAAGAAGAAGTGTCGGGAGACGAAGGTTATAATCTCATGATGAAGAGGTCCTGTTTAACACCAAAGCAAGAGGAGGATTGTAGTTGGTTAAGGAGCAATATTTTTCAGTCAACATGTACTATTCTGGGGAAAGTTTGCAAATTTGTTATTGATGCTGGAAGCTGTGATAATATAATTTCTTCTGAAGCTGTGAGGAAGTTGGCATTGAAGACTGAGAAACATCCGAAGCCATACAAGCTAGCTTGGTTAAGGAAAGGCGGGGAGGTGAAGGTTGGACGAAGAGCTCGTGTTAATTTTTCAATTGGAAAGAAATACAAAGAAGAAATCTCGTGCGATGTGGTAGATATGGACGTTTGTCATTTGTTGCTGGGAAGACCGTGGCAGTATGATAGGGCAGTGCAACATGATGGGCGTACCAACAGTTACAGTTTCATGTTTGAAGGCACAAAGATTACTCTAGTTCCAAAGAAGCGACAACAGGAGGAAAACAAGTTGGAGGAGATTGAAGAGCTCAAAACTTTGTTATCTTTGAAGGAGTTTGTGAAAGAAGTAGAGGAGGAGCCTGAAGTGTTTTTGTTGATAGGGAGAGAGAGCAGTGAAGCGGTTGAAATTCCAGAAGAAGTTAAACCAGTTTTGAAAGAATTTAACGATGTATTTCCAAAGGAGTTACCAACGGAGTTGCCACCGTTGAGGGATATACAACATCAGATAGATCTTGTTCCAGGTGGTGTGTTACCACACAGACCACATTATCGAATGAGTCCGAAGGAACATGAAGAGTTGCGAAGGCAAGTGGAAGAATTACTTGAACAGGGGCGTGTGCAGGAGAGTTTAAGTCCTTGTGCTGTACCAGCCTTATTGGTACCCAAAAAGGATGGAACGTGGAGGATGTGCACTGACAGTCAAGCATTGAATAAGATTACTGTGAGATATAGATTTCCAATGCCGAGGTTGGATGACTTGCTAGATCAAATAAGCGGAGCTACTATCTTTTCAAAGATTGATTTGAAGAGCGGATATCATCAAATTCGTATCAGACCAGGCGATGAGTGGAAGACTGCTTTTAAAACCAGCGAAGGTCTATACGAATGGTGGGTTATGCCATTTGGCTTATCAAATGCACCGAGTACTTTCATGAGGGTGATGAATCAAATTTTTCGACCATTCATTGGGAAGTTTGTGGTGGTGTACTTCGATGATATTCTGATATATAGTGGAAGTCCGGAGGAACATTTGAATCATCTGAGAGAAGTGCTAATGGTACTGCGACAAGAACAATTTTATGCTGCAACGAAAAATGTGTGTTCATGACGCATAGAGTTTTATTTCTGGGGTACGTTGTGTCGGAGGAAGGAATACAGGTTGACCAAAGTAAAGTTGAAGCAATTAGAGATTGGCCGCAGCCCAAGACGATAACGGAAGTTCGTAGTTTCCACGGGTTGGCTTCATTTTATCGAAGGTTTATTCCACACTTTAGTAGTGTGATGGCACCTGTGACTGATTGTATGAAGGGTAAACAGTTTACATGGACGGAGGAAGCAGGAGTTGCTTTTGAACGAATCAAGGAGTTGTTGACGACAGCACCAATCCTAGCATTACCTGATTTTCAGTTGTTGTTTGAATTACATACTGATGCGTCAAAGGTTAGGATAGGAGGAGTGTTAAGTCAAAGGGGTCGTCCTATTGCATATTTCAGTGAGAAGTTGTCAGGAGCGAAGATGCGATACAGTACATATGATGTGGAATTCTATGCTGTTGTACAAGCTATTAAACACTGGAGACATTATCTATTTCAAAAAGAGTTTTTTCTGTATACTGATCATGAAGCATTGAAGCATTTGCAAGGGCAAGACAAGATTTCAGCGAGACATGCATCGTGGATTGCATATCTGCAACAGTTTACTTTCGTTGTTAAACACAAGTCAGGGGTGTCGAATCGAGTGGCTGATGCTTTAAGTAGGAGGAGTCATTTTTTGACGACAATGAAAGTTGAAGTGACTGGTTTTGAATTATTGCCGGAGCAGATTGCAGAAGACTCTTATTTTAAGAAATTTGTTGAAAGGGACAATAAAGGGAAGACTGATGAGTTTATGATGGTTGATGGTTTTCTTTTTAAAGGAAATCGATTGTGCATACCGGAGGGTAGTTTGAGAATGAAGATTATCAAGGAGTTACACGAAGAGGGACATGTTGGGAGAGACCGTACCTTACAGTTGATTTCACAGTCTTACTTTTGGCCATCAATAAGGAAAGAGGTAGAGAAGTTTGTGGAACGTTGTCATATTTGTCAGGTTTCGAAAGGAACTACAACTAATGCTGGCTTATATATGCCGTTACCTGTACCAGCTAAACCATGGGTTGATGTGAGTATGGACTTTGTGTTGGGGATGCCAAGAACACAGCGGGGAAACGATTCCATTTATGTGGTGGTTGATCGATTTTCGAAGATGGCACATTTTATTGCTTGTAAGAAGACGTCGGATGCTGTTCATGTTGCTCAATTGTTTTTCAAGGAGATCTATCGACTTCATGGATTGCCAGAATCTATTGTGTCAGATAGAGATACTCGATTTCTGAGTCATTTTTGGTTGAGTTTGTGGAAAATGGTGGGAACGAAGCTGAAATTTAGTAGTGCTTATCATCCGCAAACTGATGGACAAACGGAGGTGGTTAATCGATCGTTGGGAAATTTGTTGAGGTGTCTTGTACAAGATAATCTGAAGAGTTGGGATGTGAAGTTATGCCAGGCAGAATTTGCTCATAATCATGCAGTGAATCGTAGCACGGGGTTCAGTCCATTTCAGATAGTATATTCAAGCTTACCGAAGGGTCCGTTGGATTTGACAGTAGTGCCACAATCAAAGAAGACAGTTAAGAAAGCTGCTGATTTTGTTGATGGGTTGACGGAATGTCATAAAATCGTTCAGGAACGATTGGAGAAAGCGAATGAGAAATATAAACGTTCTGCAGATTTGAAACGAAGGAGTGTTGAATTTCAGGAAGGTGATTTGGTTTATGCAGTATTAACAAAAGATCGTTTTCCAGTAGGCACTTATAACAAGTTGAAAGCCAGGAAAATTGGTCCGGTGGAAGTCGTGAAACGAATTAATGAAAATGCTTATAAATTGAAGCTGCCAGACGATGTGTATACTTCTGACGTGTTCAATGTTAAACATCTTATACCATATCATGGGGATGAGTTTGTTGTGGATGCAAAAAGTACAAATTCGAGGACGAATTTTTCTCAACCTGGGGAGGATGATGCAGGCCAGAATGGAGAAGTCCTAGGTCGTGTACGACCTAACATGTGGATAAGTCGAGACCGACCTAGCAAGGAAGCTAACGAGTTAGGATTTGGTGAGAAATGGTGGAAAGTTGAAGTTTTAGGTCGCAGCCGACCTAACAAAGCTTTTAAGTCGTACCAACGACTTATTGAAGATCGGCAACGACCTAGTAGGAGCATACGATCTAACGAGCTAAGGCATAGGTCGTGGGAACGACCTAACATATCACCAGGAAAAGAGCTACGACCTAACGTGTTCGAGAGTAACAAGCTAAGACTTGGGAATGAGTCGTTGGAGGTTGAAGTCTTAGGTCGCTCACGACCTAACGCTATTTTAGGTCGCGTACGAGCTAAGAGGTTACGACCTATGATAGGTCGCACGAAAAGGACACAACCTATGATAAGTCGCTGGGTGACCTGGGAAGTTAAGTCGCAAGGACTTAGGTCGCAAGGCTTAGGTCGCGAAGTGGTGTCTGGAACAGCTTATCTTTTAGGTCGCGAAGCTCTGGATGCCGTTGATTCGTCTGCCGAGTTAATCTCTACCATTTGTGATATCCCGGGTTTGTGGGTAATATAAATTTAATAATCTGTATTAATAATTTATTTGGATTGATAATCTTCCCTTATAATTCTAATTTGAATTGATAATTTAATCTTTTAAAAGTTAATAAATATTGAATCTGGCAATATTGATAAGATTTGATTGTTAAAATTAATAAAGTTTTAATCTATTTATAATATATATTTTGCTATATATATTGTGAATAGAAATCTTTTGTTTAAATAAAAGATGTATTTTCAAATTGTAATATATATGTATGTATATGTTATGATTTGAAGTTGTATTGAAATTTAATATAATAATTCTCAAATTTATGTTAAAAATATTTTCTATTTAAATATATATGTATATTTGTATATATTGAGATTTTGGTTTGAATTTAATAAAGTATAATTTGGAGAGTATAATTTAATATAATACTTTTTCAAAGGGTATTTGGTATTTTAATTTATATCTCTTAAACAAATAAGATAATTAAATTGGATTTAAAAATATATAAGATTTTATTTGTTTTATAATATGTTTCTTTAAAGTAAGATAAGTGTTATGTATTAATAAAGTAAGTATGAAAAGCTTTATATTAACATTTAAATTAATTAAAAATTTATTTAATGTATTTAAGTACATGTGTTAATATCTTAACACATGGTAATAACATTTGTAAGAAAACTAAACATGCATGTACATTTGTCTAATTTATAAATCTACAAGTGGCATCATTTTGTTTTTCTTTAAAAATTTAACATTTATAAATAAATATATGTTTAGAGAAGCCTGTTTTCATTTTACCACGGTCCAAATTCTTTCCTTTCTTCTCTTTTCTTAACTCAAAACCTGAAACTAAACTAAAAGCAAATGAAGATAAAAATCTGGGAATTTAAAATGTGCAAAATCAAGTTGAAAGTAAATGCTGCAACTTCAAATCAACCTACAACTAAAATGAAGTTCAACTGCAATTCAAATCTTCTGCAATTCAAAAGGAATCAAGACCAACTCAGTAGTTTCAACTTTAAACAACATCAAATTGAAGGCATGCAAAGGTTTCCATCAGCAAAGCAAATTTAAAGCTTTCACGGATCAAAATTTTAAAACCTGGAAGTAGTAAACTGCTCTGCTTTGTTCTCTGCAATTAAATAGGTGAGTAAACAAATTTTAAAAACAGTTTAATCTGGTTTTAACTAAAATGCATGTGATGGTATTGGTTTATATTGAATTCTTTAGCTCAAATTTATCTAGATTTGTATATATATGTATGTGAGATGTCTGGTTATATATATATCATGTTCTCTGTTGTTCCAGTCTATGATTTTTGCTTTCAAAAATTCAAATATCTCAATCAAACCAATTTTAGACATTGATATATAAATGAAATTTGTTTGTTGAGGTATAATGAAGATTTTAAAATGGTTTCAGGGATTTAAATTTAGTAAATAATTTTTAAAAATGAAATAACAGTGGGAAAAATATATATATGTTAAAGTCAACCAATTCAATTTTTGATTTGAATTGCATGAATGTATTCGAGATTGAAAATCACGAATTTTAGTATACGTTTCATAATTTTTAGGATTAGGATTATCAGGAATTCGTGAGATGAACGTTTTGGGTATTTTCGTCAATCACCAGCGATCGGCGTGGTGGTGTTTGTCGAGGTTTGGCATGAAGGTGGCCGCTGAGTTGAGGGTCACATGAAAAATAGGGAGCCAATTTTTAGATGGCTGTGGCGACTGGTTGGCGTCGAACTAGGGTTCGAATGCCAGTTTTGGACAGTGTTGCTTTGGGAAGTCGTGCATCGCCGTTAGATCGTCTAAGGCGATCGCAATGGTGGGAAACGTCGCATGGGTATGAGATGCAGCTGTGGTCGGAAGGATGTGAACTCCGGTGGGCGAGGTCGTCGGCGGCGATGATTTTGATGTTTCAGGTGGTTCCAGGATTGATCGATTTGCTCGATTCTCGATTTCAACGAGATAGGCTGATCTGGTGGGCTGGGAGGACTGAGGTAGGTGTCGTTGTCTTGTCAACGATCACGGTAGAGGTCGGAGGCATTCTAATTGGGTGTGCACGTGCACTTGTACACGGTGGTGTCAGTAGTGGTTGTGGCATCGGGAAGGAAGAGTTTTTGCTCGAAGTTTTTGCATGTCGACTCGAAGCAGGTGAGGTTGCAGGAAGACTCGGGGAAGACTCGGGGGTTTTAGTGGGTTTACTCGGGTTTTTCATTTGTTTAGACTCGGGTTGTTTTATTCCAGTAACCAGGTTTGAAATTTAAAAGCAAACATATTTTTAGTTTTAAAATTTAAAACAGGGACAAGTTTTTAAGTATTAAACAAGTTTTTAAATAAATAAATTTTCAATTTGATTAAACATGTTTGAAAATGGTTTTCAAAGATTTAAGTATATTAAAATTAAATGTTTGAATTGTTTTGTTAAAGTAAATTTTATTTCAAAATTGATTTTTAATTTACTTTTAATAAAGTAAATGATTTGAGTAAATGTTTAATAAATGTAAAGTTTATTCTTAATTAGTTAAGTAGAGATTAATTAAGAACAATTAATTAATAAATAAATTTAAGCTTAATTAATGTTTGTAATTAAGAATAATTACTTAATAAAGTAATTAGTGGATAGTTAATGAATTAATTAGAGATTAAGAGATGATTAATTAGTTAATTAATTAATGTAATTAATTTTAGATTAATTAATTAGCCTAATTAATTTAAGATAATCAATTTATAATTAAGTGAGTAAATTTCTTAAATGAAGTGATTAATGAATAATTACTTAAAGTAATTAGGAGGAGTAAATTACCCATAGAAATAATTAGTTGAAGTGATTAATGGGTAATCACTTGTTGTAATTAATTAAGGAATTAATTAAGTTAATTGTTTGAAGTTAATTAATTATGGAATAATTAATTAATTAAAGTATTAAGAATTATTTAATGATGGAATTAATTATTGGTTAAGTAATTAATTAAGAAAGCAATCAAGATTTTTAATGGAAGTAATTAGAAGATAATTACTTATGAAAGTAATTAAGAATTAATTACTTAATTTTAGTTTAGTTAATTAATAAATGTGATTAATTAAATGTGTTTAATTTAAGATTAATTACTAAGAGTAATTAATTAATAAAGTAATTAATTAAGGATTATTTGTTAATTTAAATTGATTAATAATTACCTAATGAAGTAATTAAAGATTAATTAATTAGATTAATTAATCAAGGTTAATATAATTAATTAAGAAGTAATTAATTAAGATAAGTAATTACAAATTGTTAATTATTGTTTTAAGACTAATTAATGGATGAAGTGGTTGATTAAAATTAATTATTTAATTAATTAAAAGGTTAATTAATAAATAAGGATTATTTAATTAATGAATTAATCAAGGTTGATTAATAAAAGTAATTAATTTAAGTATGATTAATTAATTGTAATTAATTGAAGATTAATAAAATTAATTATAGTTAATTGATTAATGAAGGTTAATTAATTATTGTAATTAATGATAGTAATTAAATGTTAATTACTGAATATGGTTAAGGATAATTACTTGAATGTAATTAAAGTATAATTAATCAAGGAAGATTAATTAAAGAAGATCATTAAGAGATGTTTAATTAATTAATTTGTAATTAATTAAAGGATAGTAATTAATTTAATTAAAGGTTAATTAAATTGATTTGGAGTTAATCAATTCTGCTTATGGATGATTGATTGATATTGGGTGATTGATTGATACTGGATGATTTGGATATGATATCTATGATATGTGATATGCTGCTTTGTGAGATAAATGTTGATATGAATTATCTATTGTGATAATGTGATTTATCTATCTGTTTATATCATCCTGAATATAAGTTAAATGTTTAAACCTTTAAATAACTTGGCCTTAAAAGATACGTTTTGGATTTCGATGAGACCGGGATCGGGTTTCCGTATACCGGTATTCCAGGTCTGGAGACCCGAATACCACATCGATCCAAATTTACGATAGGTCGTGAATCTCAAGTGAAGATGAAGATTCAGAGTGCAAGGGTTATTGTCATTAACTCTGAGGGTGATTCCAAAAACGAGTGTAACGAGATAATGCCTTCGGTTTCGTTCGAACCCGGAACGAACTTGTATGGATTGAATGCTTTCAGCACATCATCAGGCGGACGATGAGCATTCTAAGTGATATGTTCTGATTAAAGGTAATCGTAACCTCAAGCCTCATCAACCGGGAATGGCTAAAACAGGGGAGGTGCAGCAAGGCTTCGTGGGTAGCACCCACTGAGAGCAAGATAGATCCCTGTCTAGAGGTCTCTTTTCTTTTTATTCGGCTTAGTGTGTGGTTGGTCGCGACAACTACGGGGTTATCTTGTTCGGAATTATCCAGTAAGGGATGGTTCCGGCTTTGTGTTGCAGGGGAGCGGGCGTACTCCTCGGTACGGTGATCTAGGCCACGTACTGTGACGGGCGGTACCCCAGTAGCCCTGCCATTGTATGGAATCCAAACTCCAATAAGTGCCGTACGTATTAGTTGTGCCCAACTATGTTGGAATGTGAGATGTAAGCATTTCAGCTATTTCTGTATTTTACTTGAAAACCCTAGACCCTATTATAATACAATCAGATTTCCTATCAAACGTTTTAGTTAGCGTAAGGTAAAAACTTACCCATGTTTATTTGTGGGGAGTCTTACGTGATACTTTTGTTTTCAAAAGTTTTCAAAGTTAAGCAATCTAACCGTTTACTCACACCAGACCCATGTCTGACCCAAGTGTTTATTTCTGTTTTATAAACTCTTGGGTACTCAAATTTTTACGAGTAGCCAAGGGATTCAGGTTTAGCTTTGACGAATATTCTGGAGGAGCAATGGAGCAGGAGGCTTCGGCGTTCGTAGATATAGTATTCCGCTGTGTTGATATCTGTGATAGTGTCTTGTCTTGTATTTGAGTTGTAATGTCTAGACAGATGTTTATAATTGTCTAGTAAGTGATGTATATGCTGTGTAACTCTGTAAATTGTTGTATACTATGTAATAGTTTTATGTTATTAATATAATTTATTCGTTCCGCTGTGAGATCATTGTTGTTGTTTCTTTCTTTCTTCTTCTCTTTTCTACTTCTCACCCCTTTCTTTCTTATTGTCGATGCGATTTTCCGGGAGTGGAAAGCCGGGTCGTCACACGTGGTATCAGAGCATAGGTTGAGCGAATACCTAAGCTATTGGTTAAGTGAACATCAGAGCACTAGGTTGAGTGAATACCTAGGTTCGGAAGGATTGTTCATTAGAGATAGGATCTGTAGCAACCTGTTGAGTCTGAGTATATATATACGAGAGCGCGTATTTGTTAGTTATATAAAATGGTTTTATATTGTGTTAATTGATCGGTTGAGTGGTATATGGATTCTGGTCAATACGAGTAGCTAACGTTATTGATAGGGATCTCTAAACACTTGACCAGGCCAACGGACACAATATTGTTTTAAAAAGGTAAATGAAATAATTTTACCCAGATATAATTTCTATATAAAAAGTATCATTTTAAAAGTATATGGTATTTGTATTGATTGGTTGAGATGATAATAATTTATCATCTAGGATTAGGAGTCTGAGTGTTGAGGTTGGAAGTGTATTTGTCGAGACTGTAAACCTAATACCGTCTCGAGTGAACTTTGCAGTTGTGTAAGGATTTCACAATCTCTGAAGGAAACCTGTTATGGTTCGGAGTTTATCTTTGAAGTTGGATGAGTAGAGTTGGATCTGTCGGTTAGGCAGAAGCGAGTGATGGTATCTCAGGAAATTGTAGCTGTGTGATGAGACGCAGTGAATATGGATGTTCCCGAAGATGTTTTCTTTTGGAACAAGTTAATGAAGTGTGTCTGTTTCGGTATTGTGGCTGAGTTCAGCATGGTGATTCTGTTTGAGGTTCGAATTTCTCAAAGAGCTTTGGTTAAGAAGTCTTTGGCATCTGTGGCAGCAGTGCAGCTCGGAGTGTTCTTTGCGTTGGCAGGAAGTTCTTCCGGCTTAGCAGTTTTCTGAAGGTGGAGTTCAAAAACAGCAGAATGGATCCATTTCTTCAATGGATTGGACAGATAGGTGTAAGCTGTTCTGATTGGTAAAGAGAGGACAGTTTTTCTTTGGAAATAGGCTGGGTTGATCGCAAAAGTGACTTGCGATTGCTGAGTGTTCTCTTGGGTTATCAGATTTTTCTGGATGTCTTAAAGGAAGTCAGAAGTTTGTCCGCATTTGGAGATTGAGTTTTCTTATCGACTGGATTCCAGGAGTAATACCGGTGGTTCAACCTAGTTGAAGGATGTTTCCTAGAGATGGAGTTTGGTGAAGCAGCTCAGTATTTCTTGGAACTTCTGAGTTTTTCTTTATGGATTTGTTGAACTATTTTTCTGGGATATGTTGTCCAGTTTGTGCTTGGTTCATAATTGTTTCAAAAAGCATCAGCAAAGGTTGAGCTGATCAGGAAGAGATGAGGTAGCTCGGGATCGTCTGGTGAGCAATGCAGATATGAGTCAGAGTTTGGAATTCGGAGTTGGAAATTGGAAACTGTTTAAATTTTTCTCCGATTAAAGAGCTATAAGATTTGGTAAGTCTGAAAAGTTAGCTCTAAAGTATTTTGGATTTTCCTATGTTCTCGAGAGAAGTAGTTCTTTGATCTACAGGATTGAATGGCCAGTTTGGATAGCTGGAATTCATTGTATTTCACGTATATCTGAGGGAATACGTGTATGATTCATTGCTGGTATGGAATCTGTAGTTCAGTTGAATTTGGAAGTTGAGCTGGATTTGAGTGTGATCTGATATTCTGTTCAGATTTGTGAATCTAGAGAAGAGAGGAGCTCTGGATCATAGTAGTGTAGTTTGTTTAGCTTCTGTAGAGCGAGTCTCCCGGTGATTTATACTCGGGGAAACTCGAGATAGTAGTATGAGATCTATCCTGATTTGTATTAGGATAGTTAGATAGGTTTGTTTGATTATTTGATTGGTTGCTTTGGTTGTTAGGAATGTGATGATACGTATGTGGTTGCTGTTTAAAAATTAAAATCTTTACTAGATTATTAAATTAACTTTGTTTTTAATTTCGAGGACGAAATTATTTTAAGGGGGGAGGAATGTGATATCCTGGGTTTTTGGGTAATATAAATTTAATAATCTGTATTAATAATTTATTTGGATTGATAATCTTCCCTTATAATTCTAATTTAAATTGATAATTTAATCTTTTAAAAGTTAATAAATATTGAATCTGGCAATATTGATAAGATTTGATTGTTAAAATTAATAAAGTTTTAATCTATTTATAATATATATTTTGCTATATATATTGTGAATAGAAATCTTTTGTTTAAATAAAAGATGTATTTTCAAATTGTAATATATATGTATGTATATGTTTTGATTTGAAGTTGTATTGAAATTTAATATAATAATTCTCAAATTTATGTTAAAAATATTTTCTATTTAAATATATATGTATATTTGTATATATTGAGATTTTGGTTTGAATTTAATAAAGTATAATTTGGAGAGTATAATTTAATATAATACTTTTTCAAAGGGTATTTGGTATTTTAATTTATATCTCTTAAACAAATAAGATAATTAAATTGGATTTAAAAATATATAAGATTTTATTTGTTTTATAATATGTTTCTTTAAAGTAAGATAAGTGTTATGTATTAATAAAGTAAGTATGAAAAGCTTTATATTAACATTTAAATTAATTAAAAATTTATTTAATGTATTTAAGTACATGTGTTAATATCTTAACACATGGTAATAACATTTGTAAGAAAACTAAACATGCATGTACATTTGTCTAATTTATAAATCTACAAGTGGCATCATTTTGTTTTTCTTTAAAAATTTAACATTTATAAATAAATATATGTTTAGAGAAGCCTGTTTTCATTTTACCACGGTCCAAATTCTTTCCTTTCTTCTCTTTTCTTAACTCAAAACCTGAAACTAAACTAAAAGCAAATGAAGATAAAAATCTGGGAATTTAAAATGTGCAAAATCAAGTTGAAAGTAAATGCTGCAACTTCAAATCAACCTACAACTAAAATGAAGTTCAACTGCAATTCAAATCTTCTGCAATTCAAAAGGAATCAAGACCAACTCAGTAGTTTCAACTTTAAACAACATCAAATTGAAGGCATGCAAAGGTTTCCATCAGCAAAGCAAATTTAAAGCTTTCACGGATCAAAATTTTAAAACCTGGAAGTAGTAAACTGCTCTGCTTTGTTCTCTGCAATTAAATAGGTGAGTAAACAAATTTTAAAAACAGTTTAATCTGGTTTTAACTAAAATGCATGTGATGGTATTGGTTTATATTGAATTCTTTAGCTCAAATTTATCTAGATTTGTATATATATGTATGTGAGATGTCTGGTTATATATATATCATGTTCTCTGTTGTTCCAGTCTATGATTTTTGCTTTCAAAAATTCAAATATCTCAATCAAACCAATTTTAGACATTGATATATAAATGAAATTTGTTTGTTGAGGTATAATGAAGATTTTAAAATGGTTTTAGGGATTTAAATTTAGTAAATAATTTTTAAAAATGAAATAACAGTGGGAAAAATATATATATGTTAAAGTCAACCAATTCAATTTTTGATTTGAATTGCATGAATGTATTCGTGATTGAAAATCACGAATTTTAGTATACGTTTCATAATTTTTAGGATTAGGATTATCAGGAATTCGTGAGATGAACGTTTTGGGTATTTTCGTCAATCACCAGCGATCGGCGTGGTGGTGTTTGTCGAGGTTTGGCATGAAGGTGGCCGCTGAGTTGAGGGTCACAGGAAAAATAGGGAGCCAATTTTTAGATGGCTGTGGCGACTGGTTGGCGTCGAACTAGGGTTCGAATGCCAGTTTTGGACAGTGTTGCTTTGGGAAGTCGTGCATCGCCGTTAGATCGTCTAAGGCGATCGCAATGGTGGGAAACGTCGCATGGGTATGAGATGCAGCTGTGGTCGGAAGGATGTGAACTCCGGTGGGCGAGGTCGTCGGCGGCGATAGATTTTGATGTTTCAGGTGGTTCCAGGATTGATCGATTTGCTCGATTCTCGATTTCAACGAGATAGGCTGATCTGGTGGGCTGGGAGGACTGAGGTAGGTGTCGTTGTCTTGTCAACGATCACGGTAGAGGTCGGAGGCATTCTAATTGGGTGTGCACGTGCACTTGTACACGGTGGTGTCAGTAGTGGTTGTGGCATCGGGAAGGAAGAGTTTTTGCTCGAAGTTTTTGCGTGTCGACTCGAAGCGGGTGAGGTTGCAGGAAGACTCGGGGAAGACTCGGGGGTTTTAGTGGGTTTACTCGGGTTTTTCATTTGTTTAGACTCGGGTTGTTTTATTCCAGTAACCAGGTTTGAAATTTTAAAGCAAACATATTTTTAGTTTTAAAATTTAAAACAGGGACAAGTTTTTAAGTATTAAACAAGTTTTTAAATAAATAAATTTTCAATTTGATTAAACATGTTTGAAAATGGTTTTCAAAGATTTAAGTATATTAAAATTAAATGTTTGAATTGTTTTGTTAAAGTAAATTTTATTTCAAAATTGATTTTTAATTTACTTTTAATAAAGTAAATGATTTGAGTAAATGTTTAATAAATGTAAAGTTTATTCTTAATTAGTTAAGTAGAGATTAATTAAGAACAATTAATTAATAAATAAATTTAAGCTTAATTAATGTTTGTAATTAAGAATAATTACTTAATAAAGTAATTAGTGGATAGTTAATGAATTAATTAGAGATTAAGAGATGATTAATTAGTTAATTAATTAATGTAATTAATTTTAGATTAATTAATTAGCCTAATTAATTTAAGATAATCAATTTATAATTAAGTGAGTAAATTTCTTAAATGAAGTGATTAATGAATAATTACTTAAAGTAATTAGGAGGAGTAAATTACCCATGGAAATAATTAGTTGAAGTGATTAATGGGTAATCACTTGTTGTAATTAATTAAGGAATTAATTAAGTTAATTGTTTGAAGTTAATTAATTATGGAATAATTAATTAATTAAAGTATTAAGAATTATTTAATGATGGAATTAATTATTGGTTAAGTAATTAATTAAGAAAGCAATCAAGATTTTTAATGGAAGTAATTAGAAGATAATTACTTATGAAAGTAATTAAGAATTAATTACTTAATTTTAGTTTAGTTAATTAATAAATGTGATTAATTAAATGTGTTTAATTTAAGATTAATTACTAAGAGTAATTAATTAATAAAGTAATTAATTAAGGATTATTTGTTAATTTAAATTGATTAATAATTACCTAATGAAGTAATTAAAGATTAATTAATTAGATTAATTAATCAAGGTTAATATAATTAATTAAGAAGTAATTAATTAAGATAAGTAATTACAAATTGTTAATTATTGTTTTAAGACTAATTAATGGATGAAGTGGTTGATTAAAATTAATTATTTAATTAATTAAAAGGTTAATTAATAAATAAGGATTATTTAATTAATGAATTAATCAAGGTTGATTAATAAAAGTAATTAATTTAAGTATGATTAATTAATTGTAATTAATTGAAGATTAATAAAATTAATTATAGTTAATTGATTAATGAAGGTTAATTAATTATTGTAATTAATGATAGTAATTAAATGTTAATTACTGAATATGGTTAAGGATAATTACTTGAATGTAATTAAAGTATAATTAATCAAGGAAGATTAATTAAAGAAGATCATTAAGAGATGTTTAATTAATTAATTTGTAATTAATTAAAGGATAGTAATTAATTTAATTAAAGGTTAATTATATTGATTTGGAGTTAATCAATTCTTCTTATGGATGATTGATTGATATTGGGTGATTGATTGATACTGGATGATTTGGATATGATATCTATGATATGTGATATGCTGCTTTGTGAGATAAATGTTGATATGAATTATCTATTGTGATAATGTGATTTATCTATCTGTTTATATCATCCTGAATATAAGTTAAATGTTTAAACCTTTAAACAACTTGGCCTTAAAAGATACGTTTTGGATTTCGATGAGACCGGGATCGGGTTTCCGTATACCGGTATTCCAGGTCTGGAGACCCGAATACCACATCGATCCAAATTTACGATAGGTCGTGAATCTCAAGTGAAGATGAAGATTCAGAGTGCAAGGGTTATTGTCGTTAACTCTGAGGGTGATTCCAAAAACGAGTGTAACGAGATAATGCCTTCGGTTTCGTTCGAACCCGGAACGAACTTGTATGGATTGAATGCTTTCAGCACATCGTCAGGCGGACGATGAGCATTCTAAGTGATATGTTCTGATTAAAGGTAATCGTAACCTCAAGCCTCATCAACCGGGAATGGCTAAAACAGGGGAGGTGCAGCAAGGCTTCGTGGGTAGCACCCACTGAGAGCAAGATAGATCCCTGTCTAGAGGTCCCTTTTCTTTTTATTCGGCTTAGTGTGTGGTTGGTCGCGCCAACTTCGGGGTTATCTTGTTCGGAATTATCCAGTAAGGGATGGTTCCGGCTTTGTGTTGCAGGGGAGCGGGCGTACTCCTCGGTACGGTGATCTAGGCCACGTACTGTGACGGGCGGTACCCCAGTAGCCCTGCCATTGTATGGAATCCAAACTCCAATAAGTGCCGTACGTATTAGTTGTGCCCAACTATGTTGGAATGTGAGATGTAAGCATTTCAGCTATTTCTGTATTTTACTTGAAAACCCTAGACCCTATTATAATACAATCAGATTTCCTATCAAACGTTTTAGTTAGCGTAAGGTAAAAACTTACCCATGTTTATTTGTGGGGAGTCTTACGTGATACTTTTGTTTTCAAAAGTTTTCAAAGTTAAGCAATCTAACCGTTTACTCACACCAGACCCATGTCTGACCCAAGTGTTTATTTCTGTTTTATAAACTCTTGGGTACTCAAATTTTTACGAGTAGCCAAGGGATTCAGGTTTAGCTTTGACGAATATTCTGGAGGAGCAATGGAGCAGGAGGCTTCGGCGTTCGTAGATATAGTATTCCGCTGTGTTGATATCTGTGATAGTGTCTTGTCTTGTATTTGAGTTGTAATGTCTAGACAGATGTTTATAACTGTCTAGTAAGTGATGTATATGCTGTGTAACTCTGTAAATTGTTGTATACTATGTAATAGTTTTATGTTATTAATATAATTTATTCGTTCCGCTGTGAGATTATTGTTGTTGTTTCTTTCTTTCTTCTTTTCTTTTCTATTTTCTACCCCTTTCTTTCTTCATAATGATCCGACTTTCTGGGCATAGAAAGTCGGGTCGTTACACCATTGATGTCTGTAAGTAGCTGATCTGAGATGCGCATGTTTTAAGTCGCTGAAGACTGGATGCCGTTGATTCTTCTGGGAGTTAATCCCTGCCTTTGATTTCCTTAATACGTTGATTTGGGATGCCGCAAGTTTTAAGTCGCTGAAGCTCTGGATGCCGTAGATTCTTATACCGAGTTAATCTAAACCGTGGATTCTTAAGTCGCAGAAAGATGCTGTTGTGTTGCTTGTTAAGTCGTCATTTGTTAACTCGTAGCATTATTAAGTCGCAATGTACGAACGTGTTGTATTTTGTAAGTCGTTACATATCTGTTTTTAGGTTGCAACTTGTATAAGTCGTATGTCGTATGCTTTGATAAGTCGTGTACTTTAGGTCACTCCATTATAGGTCGTAGGTCGCTCACGACCTAAGTACTTGTAATATTTTTGAAGTTTTCTGTTGTGTTGAGTTGTAGCATATAAATAGGCATGTATGGTCATTTGTAAAAGGTTGTTGACTTTTGAATAAAATTTCCATTTTGATTGCTGTGTGCTTTCATCTAAATTGATAGTTGAGTGTAATCTCCTCTTTCGGTTAATCGAGTGCGCTCGATTCAACGATTGTAGAAGCCGATTCGCGGAATCAAGTGCGCTTGATCAACGCTTGAAGAATTGAAGATCTTTGAACCCGGTATCGTGCGCGATCAACGAGTTCGGGATAGCTAGAATTCGGCATCTTCGAATCAACGAATTTGGGCATTTCAGTATCTTCCAATCCACCGATTACTACTTTCATCGATTGAAGATTGTTTTGTTTAATCCGCTGCGTCAAGTTGCTTGACACATTTATTGTTATTCTATGCTGCACTCTGTAATCATGAGTTGCACAGGTCTTTGCAGTGCTTCATGTTGTATTCATCCTTCACTTGAGCATTGCATTTGTTCTTCATTTCTAGTGTGTAGTTGTTCAACCTGGTTTGGGGTTGTTGCACTGCACTTTGTATAGTTACCACTGTTTCAAGTATGTGGTCTTCATTATTCATGTATCTGCATTTCATATGCCTGCAACCTTGAATTTCCTGTTGCATATGAATTTGAAATTGTAGCATTGACCCTGTACCACTTGGGGTTGTAGTGCACTGAGCATTCATATAGTCACTGGGTTGCTTTGTTATGAAGGTGACATTTGTTTGTGGTCCCTGATCATTGTCTATTGTTGCCAATAGCATTCATGCTTCATTGTGTAGTTCTTTTGCCATTCACGTGTTATATATATGATGTATTTCCTTTTCTTGGATTTTGGCAGTTTCTATTTTAGTTGTACTTGGGTATACACTGCATATTCATTTGTCATTTTCACTTGCATCTGTTTATCCCTGAGCACTTGCTGACCTGCTGCAAACTTGTAGCTTGTAGTTGATTCTGGTGTAGTTGCACATTTGAGCTTCTGTTCATCACTGGTCACTGATTAGTTGCTTTTGAGTTCCCTGTATTACTTTGTTCACTCGACCTTCACTTCCATACTTGTTGGTATTGTTTGAGTTCCCTGGGTCACTTTGTTCACTGGTCGAGTTCTTTACTTGATGTTACGAGATCTGTTTCACCATTATACCCTGATTCATTTGCCATGTGCAGTTTGTTATATACCATCACTTGTGTCCACATTTCGTATTCTCTTAGTTGAAGTTTTTTGCTGCTGCACTGCCTTGTTCTCGAATCTGATACATTGCATTGATGCCTTGTATCATTTGCATTTTGTCATTTTGCTTCACTGATGACCTTATCTTCTAATGAGGCTGATCTACGTCTTTTCTGTTGAGTGTTGTAGTGCCATATCTTTGGTGCTCTCGCCTTCAGTTTGCTATTTCCCTGTGCCTTGCTTTGCGACATGTTGAACTTGTTTCACTTGTTGCCTCTTTCACTGGATACACTGTTTCATTTCACTGATGCAGCCTTGCCCTTAAATACAAGTGGTGGCTGCATTTTCGTAGCAGTTTTACCCTTGTCCCTTGTGGTGACTTTATATTCTATTGTGGCGAGGTGGTGCACGCGTGCGTGCACTGCAGCCACACTGAATTGACAGATTTTAATCGATATTTCATTTGTTCTTGATTCATCGACCTGTTGCGTAATTCGTAGGCTGTATTGGCGAGGCAGTACACGATAGCGTGTACTGCAGCCAATTAGCATTGATGTTTTTAAATTGACATTTCAATTGTTTAAACTGCTTTGGATTTCTGTTTTGTGGATTAACACTGTTTAGTGTTATATTTGCCGTTATCCGGTTCTCTTATCGAGAAGTTGGGTATACGAGATTTCTGTGACTGTCGTCCATTTGATATTTGATTATTATTGCTTCCGTGCATTAATAACTGAGTTTAAATTAGACTGACCCGTGTATTATTTTCTTTTGAATTTAATACTCGGGTCAGACCGAGTATTTACAGGTTGTAGATTTTTAGCTTTGGGTTGCTGCTAGAGCTATGAAGACTTTTTATATCATTTGAAGTGGTCTTCGTCTTGTTGTAGTAGTCTGTGTGTTTGTTTTAAGATGATAATGTATTCATGTATATTAGTCGATAATGTACTTGTATATATAACTTCTTGAGTCGACAATTGTAGTTGTATCATTTGTATTGTGTCAAATGTATTGTAACTGATATCAGTTATTATATATATGAGACTTTTCGTTCCATCTGTATTCCGCATTTATGTTATCTGTGTTATTTTTATATCTATTGTCCTAAACTATTATAGCCACTGTGTAGTAGCTTTGAGTTTGTATCGGTATGTCGGGTTTCCTCCTGTAATGAAATGCAATGTTTTATTATCTGACATATCGGTCCTCGCACAAAGCAATTACATAGATGGTCGCTCCTCAACAGCCTTATTCTCCGTGATAGTTGACAGCACTACACCGTAGTGTTCTTGGCTAGCGTGGGTATAGAGGTGGGGCGTCACAGCTTGGTATCAGAGCTTGGGGTTTAGGACAATTATAAAACATAACTTAGATGGAGCATGTGTTACAACTATTTGTCGATGTTTATCTCTCATCTTTACATATGATTATTTTTGACTGTTAGGTATGAATTCCTAACGCTTATTCTTGTGTTTTCGGCTTTGAATTGATTTAGCCGATGTTGATTTTGTTTTAATTTGGCAAATTAAAGCCATTTTGACTTTTGGACTTTGTTCCACTTTTGTTCTATGCTATGAGTGTCATTGTGTACCTGTTACACTGTGATGAAAAATAGCTGGACCAGTTGCAAATTGAGTGATTTTGATTTCTCATTCACATCTAGTTTGAACCTCAGCGATTTTGAACTTGATATTTTGTGTTTTCCTCATCTGGATTTCCCTTCGACTTCGGTCACTTTGTTTTTGAGAAATTGCTAATTTCTTGATTTTCAAGACTCTGATTTTGTTTGCCGTTGGTTTCTTTGATAATGATGATTGATTCATTTTGTACTCGACTGCGGCTATTAATTGTTGACTTCGACATTGACTTGATTCTTACTTTTGTTGAAGTCATTTATGCATTTCTGCTCGTTTTGCTTTGTTTTTCCAGTTGATAATCGATTCTTCTTTTCTAATTAGTTGTTATCACCTTTGTCGATTTTGATAACTTCTATTTCTGGAATTTTTGGGTATTCCTACTTTGATGAATTTGGAATCGAATTCTTTGGATTTTATTCACGTCTTCGAATGTGAAATTTTGTGAATTGACTTGGTTTCCAAATTTAATCGATTCTTGATTATTTCCCCGATTTGTTGCTATCATTGATTAGCAACTTTGATGACATTTTCTTCGGGATTTTTGTGAACATACTTTCTGATGGATTCAGTAACGATTTCTTTGGATTCCATTCACATCTTCGTATGTGAATTCTTGTGATTGATTTTGTGATTTGTCACTTTAAAAATATAAAGGTTTTCTATACTAGTAGTAAATATTAAAATCCTTTTCTCCAAACGATTTCAAAAACTATTTTATAACAAAGCTCTTTTCCTAAATCATTTTCCAATCTATTAGTATATACAAGCCTTTATTTCACTCGTATGAGAAATTGAATTAAACGGCCTAGTAAAACAAGTGGTATGAAACGCTTGCGTTTACTTCGTCGGTTAACTCCTGGACTTGTTCAATTGAACCTTTTGTGACAATTTTCTAGTGAAGATTTACAGTTTGTTCGTAAATATTTAAGTTAAGCAAGTGGTTATGGGACATGAAGCTAAACTTTTATATTTACTAGCTTAGTGTAATTGACACTTCTCGTTGATCATGACGATCATTTTGTGATTTAGACTAGCAATTGTGCGATGTCTCTTTGTTTGCAAGGTTAGACTAGACCGCAGTGGTGTGATTCCGACTCACACATATCTCTTTGTCCGCAAGGTTAGTCTAGACCGCAGTAGTGTGATTCCGACTCACACATATCTTTTTGTTTGCAAGGTTAGACTAGACACCACTTGTGTGATTCCATTCACACATACCTTTTTGCTTTTTGGTTAGTGTAGACCTTAATTTGTGTGATTCCACTCACACATATCTTTTTGTTTGCGAGGTTAGGCTAGACACCACTTGTGTGATTCCACTCACACATACCTTTTTGCTTTTTGGTTAGCCTAGACCTCAATCTGTGTGATTCCGACTCACACATGTGGGATAGCGACCCACGGTCTTCGGACCATTCCTGTGTGAAAATTTAATGGATGGCTTCCATGAGATAGCTTCTCGTCTTGTGATACCGGTCGGTGAGTTTTCATGCTCCCATTTTGTGATAGGCCTTCCCCTTTTCCTTTTTATGATTTAGACTAGCAAAAGTGCGATGTCTCTTTCTCTGCGAGGTTAGCCTAGACCTCAATCTGTGTGATTCCGACTCACACATGTGGGATAGCGAACCACGGTCTTCGGACCATTCCTGTGTGAAACTTTAATGGTTAGCCACCATGAGATAGCGTCTCGTCTTGTGATACCGGTGTTTTGGAGTTTCCATACTCCCATCTTGTGATAGGCCTCCCCTCCTTCTTGTGATTTCTAGATTTCTTGTGATGATTTCTGGAATTTTGTGCTTCACCAATTTTCGTGATTTCTATTGATATGTTTATCAATTTTTGTGCATTGGTGAATTCATGTGTTATTGACTTGATATGAATACAAGTTTAGGGTATGATATCCCTTTCTATCTTTGGGAAGATTCTTGTGACATTTTCTTATGAATGAAAATTCATTGGTATTATACTTTGATGCCAGTTATTTTGATGAAATTTTGACGTGTTAACTTCAGTAACCGTCAATTTTACAATGGATTTACAAGCGGTTCTTCCGCAATGCTGAATTTGTTGTCCGTTTTACTGTACTTTGAGAAGTGCAACTTCCTTATCTAAGTTGCTACTGATATTGCTAATTTAATCACGTGTTTTCAAAATTCTTTATTTTTAAAAGTTGTTTCAAAAATATAAATTAAAATTGTTTTCAAAATTTTTTACAGTTTACATTTTCAAAAGAACGAGGAAGCGATTTAAACGTTTCAGAAAAATCGAGGACAATGACCCTTTTCTTTTACTGATTCGCTTAATTCCGGACTTGTCCGTTTGAGAATGTGAAATGTTATTTTTAAAACACACAATTTTGCACTTTCAAGGAAACGATAAAGAGATTTAAACGATTTAGCATACTACTTCGGTTAATTCCGGACTCGTTAATTGAATATTTACGACTTCTGATTGTCGCTTTTGATAATCAGATGTTTGTGTTTCTGATTATCGTTTTTGATAATCAGATATTTGTGAAATTTGATTATCGTTTGAGATAATTAAATATTTTTCGATTTGATTAATCGAATGTTTGTGTTTCTGATTATTGTTTTTGATAATCAGATATTTGTGAAATTTGATTATCCTTTGAGATAATTAAATATTTTTCGATTTGATTAATCGAATGTGTGTGTTTCTGATTATCGTTTTTGATAATAAGATATTTGTGAAATTTGATTATCATTTTGATAGTTAAACCTATTTGCAATTTGAAAATTCGATTATCGTTTGTGATGATTGAATATTTTCGATTTTGAGATTTGAGCTTCGTCTTTTTCTCTGGCGATTCAGGTGAGTAATTTGATTTACTCGCATTCAATTCGTGCAGTATGTGATTTCTGCTCTGATTCCTTTTCTTTCAATTGCTGGAACTCGATTGTTCTTGCTTTTGTCAGTCGATGATGATGTTTGGGGTTGTTTATATAGTCGTCTGATTTAGATTCCTTGATCCCCACGATGTTGATTCTTTTGATTCGAAGCAGTCGAACCTTTTGATTTTATATCTGACACTTCCATGATTTCAATACTTCCCTGTTGACCTTTGCTTTGCTTATGCATTCGACATTGCCATGCTCTTGTATGGTTGTTACCTTTTGTCCATTTATTCCCTATGATTGCGAGGACGCAATTTCTTTAAGGAGGGAAGTCTGTAACAATCCAAGTTTTTGTAAATTTTAATTATCGACAAAATGACGATTTAATCTAGTTGACAATTGATATTGAGTTTTAAATCGTATTTAAAATTCTTTAATAAAAATGTCGACCGGGCTTTACAATTTGAATCTTGGCCCATGTTTCTTGGCTTTGCCGAGATGATATCAGGGGCAAACCCGATCCCCACTCTTTCATTCTTCCATTTCGTAACCCTAAAACTAAACCAAACGAGAGAATAAAAATGGCAGCCTAGTTTCTTCGTCTTCGTCCCCAAACATCCAAATTAGGGCTTTTGAGAAATCGTTCGAAGTCGCGCCTCTATCGATCAATGTTTCTTCGAGCTTGCTCGGTGGCTTCAGACTGTTTGAATCACAGCTTCGACATTGAGCTGTTTTTTCGCCTGCATCGAAACTGTTCAGGAAGGCTCGAATTCAACTCGATATCCACATTGAGGAGCTCGCCTCTGCGATAGTCTCGACCGATTAATAAGGTGAGTGAATCACCACTCACATCTAATTCAGAGTTACAGTTTTTTGTTTCTTGGTTTTCATGATTTTTTGATTTCGGTTGGAAATTGTTGCATTTGAATTCGTTGGTGTTATCTGCCTTTTGATTTTGACCGTGTTCGATTTCGTCGCTATGTCGATTTAAATTGTTGTAGATTCATATGTTCATCTCGGTCCATTACTGTTTTCGTGAACTTCGAATTCACTGTGAATTAAAGCTTTAGTTTGCCGGCCCCTGTGAGCTTCGTCTCTGGCCATCTTTTTGCCATTCCTTATCTGACTCATCAAGCATCATTGTTTACTTACTTGTAGTTGCTGCACTGCTATTTGTAGTTAATTGCTTTGAGTTGATCCTGTCTGATTTAAGTCTTGATATACTTGTTTCACAGTATATTTAGTTGCCACATTATCTCGACTTTGTAAACACCTTGCTTGTGCGTGTCATTGATTCTGTCTGGTTGCACTTTGATGTTGTTTAAGTGTTCACTCTTGTAGTCACTAAACTTGATCTCTGTTGTAATGCTGTTGAGTTGCTTTGGGATTGAACTTCTGTTGCTTTGACATTGTATTCATTCCTGTAGTTGCTTGACACATTTGTTGTTATTCTATGCTGCACTCTGTAGTCATGAGTTGCACAGGTCTTTGCAGTGCTTCATGTTGTATTCATCCTTCACTTGAGCATTGCATTTGTTCTTCATTTCTAGTGTGTAGTTGTTCAACCTGGTTTGGGGTTGTTGCACTGCACTTTGTATAGTTACCACTGTTTCAAGTATGTGGTCTTCATTATTCATGTATCTGCATTTCATATGCCTGCAACCTTGAATTTCCTGTTGCATATGTGTAACGACCCGGAATTTTCGACGAATTAAATTGAGAATATTTAATTTATTTTAAATATTTGAACGACGATTTAATTTGAATCCCGAATTTAACTTGAAATTTGCGATTAAACTTTAAAAATTTAATCTACTGAATGCTGAATAAAAATTTGTATCTTCAATTTTAAGCTGGAGAAAAATATTTCAAAAGCTTTTAAAATTCGTATTGATAATACTGAGGATAACAGAAGCTTCAAAATCGAATTTGAAAATGGTTTGTTCAGTTTTGAAATTTATATCGTTCAACCGATATTTAAAAATAGCCGTCCGAGGCACAGTCTCGGAATTCGACGAAACCAGTTCCATTGGGTTCGTGATATTGAATTATTGTCGGATTTCAAATCTCGTAGCTTTCGGAGCTATCGTGTGATCGTACAAGATATAAACGCCGAGACAATAATTAACCGATTTAATTTAAAAATAAATTTATACACTAAAATAATCAGCCACCCTATTCTCTGATTCGCGTCGACCTACTCTCTGCTTAACCACGTTCTTTTGTCTCCCCTCCTTTCTCTGTCAAAATACACGAAAGGAAATCATTTCGTTCAAACCAAAAATCTGCTCGTCTTCATTTCAAAAGAAAATTTCAAAAGAAAATAAATGGCCGAAGCCTCCTTCATTCAGGAATGAATCGCGAGCAATTTAAAATCTCAATTTCCTTCCTCTTCGCAAATCAAAATGAAAACCAAATCAGAGAGGAACGAGTTTCCTTTTCCCCAGATTTTTAATCGCGACATTACTTCCTCATTGAAAAGTAAAGCCAGGCCGAACATTTATCTCGACCAAAGAAAATCAAATTCAGTTTTCAATTCAATTTCGAATCGAATTACGAGCTACCTCAAATCACGATGGCTGCGTGTCGCGACTGTCTACACGCGTAAGCGCGTGGGTTTGGTCGAAGTTCGATGTGGGTTCGAGTGCGAGGTTGCGACCTAGGTCAGAGCAGTGGTCTCGAAGCATTGAAGCTCGCGAGTGATTTAGGGCAATTCGCGACTCGTTCGCGAGCGACTGGGAGGTTTGCTAACGTGAGGCGGCACGTCGTGATGGTTCGCGACGTCAGGGCAATGCGGGGTCAGAGGGGGTTTGCGAGATGTCAGGTAACGGTGGCACTCGTGAATTTTGAGGGCGCGCGTGGTGGAGTCAGGTTGGAGCGGCGGTGGGTGGTTGTTCGACAAAGCAGCGAGTGGATGTCACGAGCTTATTTTTGAGGTCTGGGCATAGCAGATCGCGACTTCGACTATGGAGATTTCAGCTAGTGTGGGGTTCGCGATGGTGGTTGAAGTGTGGAGTTATTGTTTGGATATCTCGATCTGGGTTCTTCTGTTGGCAGTGATCTCGAGCGATTTCCAGTGAGGTATTGGTTTTTAATTTCGTTATATGGATATATGTATATATGTATACATAATAGGAATTTATTTACAGTGAAGTAAAATTTCTGGCTATGTGATTTACAGAATATGGAATATATTTTATAAAAAGGAAATTTAAATGGTAGATAAATAAAATTATTAAATGAAAAATTGGTTTAAATAAAACTATTAGTTAGTTTAACTATTAGAAAGAAATCACAGATGAATCAAAACTATAAAATGAAAGTTTATTATTCGATTCAGTTCAAATATTAATTAAAATCGTACACTTGTTATACAAGGTCTATAAAAGGAGAAAAACAATTTGGAATGGGAAAATGGATCGTAAAGCTAAGGTGAGATCTTCTCACTCAAAAATTGAATGTGGAATTTTTGCAGTTATTGATTGCTATTGATGTGTGCTATTAGATATAGTAGGATATATCTATTATATATATAGCAATATATACATATTGGCATATGTATATATTGGATTGATGATTTCCCGCCTCGTATAGCGGATGAGACCCTATTGCGCCGTTAGTAAGCGGATTTTTATAAAACCCATATACCGCGATAATTCCGTACTGGAGCGGAATTGGTATTGTGCTAACATCTTTGGATGCAGGGAAACAGGTTGGAGGGATCCAACTGGACCCCTCACATTGATTGAATTTATTTCTATTGTGATATGAATCTGTGGATGATTATAGTGATGCTATTAATCATATTGATATCTGGAAATTGTTTGAAAGCTAAAATTTAGCTGAATGGATGTTTTTGACATCATTGGATTCCAAAGATAAACGAAATTGAATTTTTGTAATTCAAGTAGAAATTTTTAAGTAAATTTAATCTTAGAAATTTAATAAATTTGAAGAAAAGAATAAAGGCTGATTTTTGAAATCTTATTGAATTAATTCCAGAATCAAGTGAAAATGTTAAATAAATGAATTTCGTATAATAGTGATCTTAAATTGAAGAATTTAATTAAAACTCGGATTTCTAAATAGTTTGAAAAAGATAAAGAGATTTATTTTCTTTAAGAGGAATTTATTTAAAAAGGAAATAAGTTGGAAGTCCAACTATAAATTTAATTGGCAAATTGAAACGAATTTGGAAAGTCAATATAAAATGAGTTGGGATGGAAAATAAATTTAGAAATCAATATTGAAATTGATTTGGGATTGAAGTTTTTATAAATAGAATTGAAATTTATAAAAGTTGTTTATAAATCCGAAATCACTTATTTTGATAAGTAAAATTGTAGAAGTTGACAAAAAGAAGATTTATAAGTCGAGGTTGTTATTAAAATAGAAATAGAATTTATAACCGTGTTTATAAATTCGAAATCGATTGAATTTGATAAATTAAATATAGAAGATTATTAAAGGAGATATATTCGCGATTTTGGGATAGCGAATTATTATTGAAATAAAACGTGTAGAAAATAGTGAAATGTAATTAGTGAAGTATATTCACGATTTTGGACAGTGAATATATGGTTAAGTAAAATGGATATGGTTTTGGGAAAGTGATATTTGAAATGAAGTTAATTGTTTTAAAAGATGTTTTAAAACGTGTGAACTATCGAAATCATAGATTTCAACATTTATTGTTGAAATAGACGTTTTCGAGAAATATAAGGAAATGGTGGACTATAACACTGTGTTATAGTAAATGATTTCCGTAAGGAAATATTTTGTGTAAGTATTGGGATTTATATATCTATCTAAACTTCGAATCCCTATACTAATGATTTTTAGTCGTCGTAACGATGTTTTACGTAACATTCGTTTTGACTCAGATAAATGTGTTATAGTAAATGGTTTCCTTAAAGAACGAAATATATACTTAATATTGATTTAAGTATATCGAATATTTTCAAATGTCGAAAATAAATGATTTGTGAAATACTTATTTTTAAATGAGTATGGAAATGCTTTTCCAATATGAAATGAACATTTTGAGAATTTATCCTTGTAAAGATAAATTGAAATTGAATATTGAAAACGATTTGAAAATCATATATCAGTAGATATTTTTGAAATATAAATTCACTATGGAATTTATAAAAGAAAGGGAAGATGTTTAAAAATAAATATTGATTTATTTTTGAAGTGTGGAAATTGTATATCTAGTAAAGATATTTTTGGAAAATAAATAATTTGGGAAATTATTTGGAATCTGATGATGTTGCGCATCTTTATTGATAGTTAAATAACCGACTATCAATAATTACCTTTAGATAGGTATTTGTTGTGAATTGGATGAATTTGAATGCCACACTTATTTTTGAATAATCGCTCACTATTCGGGTTAGCCGGGAAAGGACCATGGGGTCGTATAACCCATTCCGAATATGTGATACGTCGTTATGAATTGCATTTGAAGACCGGTGTTGAAGACCGGATATTTTTGAAAACGGAAGGATTACCGTCGAGTTACTCTACATCGGCTGATCTCCGATTTAGAGGTTTTATCACCCTTAGTGACGGGAAGTCCGGACGTGATTAGAAAATTATCCGGATATGCAAGGGCTTCGTGAGAAGTGCCTTCGGTTCTGTTCGATCCCGGAACAGACTTGTATGGATTGTGTGTCTGACGTTACAATTTGAGATATAAAGCTGATTTCTTTCAAATACATATCTGTTGGTGGCGGAGAATTTATTCTCTTAGCTTAACACCCTTCTCTGAGACGTACGAGCTCAGAGGTTATGTAGTTGAAATTTATCAGCGATATATTCCCAATTTGGTAACGTGGCATACTAAGTGTTGCTGTGAAATGATCAGTGTTTGATCATTTGGGATATGATCATTTGTTTGATCTTATATCTTTGTGATCATAGGTTGATCATTTTTGTTTGACCCAAAGCAGGGCTTTGTAGAAAGCGTAGCTTTGTGGACGAGACTTCATCGAGCCTCACACCCCGGAAATGGTCGAAACAGGAAGGATGCGGCAAGGTTCTAGGGAGTAGCGCCCCTTAGTGTATGTCATTCCTTCTGGATAGAGGTGGTATCATGGTATGGAGCCCAGATACTTAACCTATGTGGTTGCTGCATTATTATCTATGTGGTTTGTTGGAAATCGGGGATCCTCGAGAAGATCGGTTACGATCGGGGGATGGCATACGCGTGTCAGTAGTTACCTACTTTTGCAGAGGTAACCCGGCCTTGTGTTGGCAGAGATCTAACCGTAATGTTAGGTTATTTCTCGGGTCGTCTATTCCAGGGACGTACCCATCGTGGAAAAGGAAGTTCCTTAGCCTGACCATTTGTTGGAAATCCAAAGAAACAATACGAGCCTTGTACGGTTTTAGTTGTAGAACCTGCCATTTAATATGGTAGCTATAGCAAGCATACTATAATGGTACCTATGCTGGCTAAGATTTATATTCTACTTTCGAAATGTTTTCTATACTATGCACTAATAATAATATCAAAAAGAATTTGATTTTTGCGTAGTAAGCATCTTTGACTATCATAAGAAGAAATATCCTCCAAGTCTGCGTTTGCATTGTGTGTGTGGCGGGAGGTCTTATGATAGTTTCATTTTCCAAAAGCATTGCGAATTGACTTTAAAATTCTCTGCTATTTATTTTAAAGAATAACTGTTTTACGATCTCACACCAGTCACCATGACTGACTCGGAGTTTATTGTTCCCTTCTAAACTCTGGGTGCCCACCATTTTCCACACGGGCAGCCTAGAGTTATGTTATCAGGATATTCTGGATATTCTGGAGCTTTGGAGGTAAGCTGGACGACGAGACGTAGTATTTGTATCTGATGTATTTATTCCGCTGTGTATTCTGTATGAGGAAAAGTTTATTAAACTGTCCATTGTTGTATATTGACTCTGATTGATGTATGTATAAAAACTGATATAATTCTTTGTTTAAAGGACTAGTGATTATCTATTATATATTGTTCCGCTGCGATATGTGAGATTCTGATATTGTTTTCTATTCTAATGTTGTTCTGTTCTTCTCCTTTCTTTCTTCTCTTTTTCTTCTATCTTCTTCTTCTTCTCCTTTTTCTTCTTCTTAAAACCCATCATAGTTCGTATTCCCGTTCATTTTGAGTTAATCAATGGAGATTAGTGGTTAATCAAGAGGTACGGATTTGCGGGCCATGACATATGAATTTGAAATTGTAGCATTGACCCTGTACCACTTGGGGTTGTAGTGCACTGAGCATTCATGTAGTCATTGGGTTGCTTTGTTATGAAGGTGACATTTGTTTGTGGTCCCTGATCACTGTCTATTGTTGCCAGTAGCATTCATGCTTCATTGTGTAGTTCTTTTGCCATTCACGTGTTATATAAATGATTTATTTCCTTTTCTTGGATTTTGGCAGTTTCTATTTTAGTTGTACTTGGGTATACACTGCATATTCATGTGTCATTTTCACTTGCATCTGTTCATCCCTGAGCACTTGCTGACCTGCTGCATACTTGTTGCTTGTAGTTGATTCTGGTGTAGTTGCACATTTGAGCTTCTGTTCATCACTGGTCATTGATTAGTTGCTTTTGAGTTCCCTGTATTACTTTGTTCACTCGACCTTCACTTCCATACTTGTTGGTATTGTTTGAGTTCCCTGGGTCACTTTGTTCACTGGTAGAGTTCTTTACTTGATGTTACGTGATCTGTTTCACCGTTATACCCTGATTCATTTGCCATGTGCAGTTTGTTATATACCATCACTTGTGTCCACATTTCGTATTCTCTTAGTTGAAGTTTTTCGCTGCTGCACTGCCTTGTTCTCGAATCTGATACATTGCATTGATGCCTTGTATCATTTGCATTTTGTCATTTTGCTTCACTGATGACCTTATCTTCTAATGAGGCTGATCTGTGTCATTTCTGTTGAGTGTTGTAGTGCCATATCTTTGTTGCTCTCGCCTTCAGTTTGCTATTTCACTGTGCCTTGCTTTGCGACATGTTGAACTTGTTTCACTTGTTGCCTCTTTCACTGGATACACTGTTTCATTTCACTGATGCAGCCTTGCCCTTAGATACAAGTGGTGGCTGCATTTTCGTAGCAGTTTTACCCTTGTCCCTTGTGGTGACTTTATATTCTGTTGTGGCGAGGCGGTGCACGCGTGCGTGCACTGCAGCCACACTGAATTGACAGATTTTAATCGATATTTCTTTTGTTCTTGATTCATCGACCTGTTGTGTAATTCGTAGGCTATATTGGCGAGGCAGTACATGATAGCGTGTACTGCAGCCAATTAGCATTGATGTTTTTAAATTGACATTTCAATTGTTTAAACTGCTTTGGATTTCTGTTTTGTGGATTAACACTGTTTAGTGTTATATCTGCCGTTATCCGGTTCTCTTATCGAGAAGTTGGGTATACGAGATTTCTGTGACTGTCGTCCATTTGATATTTGATTATTATTGCTTCCGTGCATTAATAACTGAGTTTGAATTAGACTGACCCGTGTATTATTTTTTTTTGAATTTAATTCTCGGGTCAGACCGAGTATTTACAGGTTGTAGATTTTTAGCTTTGGGTTGCTGCTAGAGCTATGAAGACTTTTTATATCATTTGAAGTGGTCTTCGTCTTGTTGTAGTAGTCTGTGTGTCTGTTTTAAGATGATAATGTATTCATGTATATTAGTCGATAATGTACTTGTATATATAACTTCTTGAGTCGACAATTGTAGTTGTATCATTTGTATTGTGTCAAATGTATTGTAACTGATATCAGTTATTATATATATGAGACTTTTCGTTCCATCTGTATTCCGCATTTATGTTATCTGTGTTATTTTTATATCTATTGTCCTAAACTATTATAGCCACTGTGTAGTAGCTTTGAGTTTGTATCGGTATGTCGGGTTTCCTCCTGTAATGAAATGCAATGTTTTATTATCTGACATATCGGTGCTCGCACAAAGCAATTACATAGATGGTCGCTCCTCAACAGCCTTATTCTCCGTGATAGTTGACAGCACTACACCGTAGTGTTCTTGGCTAGCGTGGGTATAGAGGTGGGGCGTCACAATGACAATATCCGATCCTGATCTCTTTAACAACCAACCGCTTATTACACACCGGATGGTTCTTTTACATTTCCAAACCATTTCATATTGATATCAAAATATCATATTCAATTCAAACCATATCTGTAACGACCCCGGATTTTATATAGATTTAAATTAATAATTAAATGAATTTTTGAATTAAAATAGTGAAATAAAATGGTAAATAGATTGCGAGTTTCCCCGGATTCAAATATATTCTGTATCAATCATTTAAATTAAAAATATTGTATATTGTGTATATATGTGTACATATGAATATATATGTAATATATGAGTAAATTTGTAAATGTATATATATATACATTGAATTTGAATTTGAAATCTTGAATATAAATGGTTTAAAATATAAATAATAAAATGTTGGGTAATAAAACTTTAAAAGGAATTCAAAATAAGTGTTGATGTTAAATGAGTATTTCGACTAAATCTATGGTTATATCAGATATGAAATGAACTTATAAACTTCTAGAGATAAATATTTAAGTTGAAATAAAAGTAGAGCAGAAATTCAAATGGAAAACAAGAAAAACATAGCACTAAAGAAGATTTCCAGCCTTTATAAATCTGCATAGTTAAGTAGGCTTGTATTGGTAAGTATGAAAATCTGGTTCGAATTTGCCTGCAAACTTGAGAAACAACAAGAATCACAAACAAAGTTGAAAACATGTTTCCAGTTCTCAAGTTCAATCTGTCTGCAAAACTAAGTGCTCTGTTCTTCCTTCTGAAGCAAGGTGAGCAAATTATTTTTTTAGTCCTCTTTGGTTCTTTTACCCTGTGAGTAAAAATCAACTTAAAATCTTTAAGTTAACTGTAAAGATGATTCTTTGTTTCATGGCATTGTATGTGTTTATCTTTGAGTATAGTTTGGTAAATATATGTGGATATACAGTATACTCTATATATTGTTCTTCTCTGTTATGGGTTACAAGGTTGATTTCCATTCAAACTTCAATAGTTTTCATCTGAATCATAGTAAAGCTTCAGTTTTAAATCAAACAAGATAATGGAACTCAAATATTGGTTTTTAAAGTCTGATTTAAAATCCAAGGCTGTGAGATATCATCACTAAAGTTTGTTTACAGGTAATCTAGGAAAATGTGATGAACCCAAGTATTATAAAAAGCTAGTTCAAGTTAATAGCCTAAATTTTTACTGCAAGTCACGATTTTTAAAACAAAAATGACGATTTTTAGATTAGTATTTCAAGAGCAGTTTGTGTTTGAATAAAAATTTCATTTTTACGAATTGCTGATGATCGATTCATTGATAAATGTTGAAATTTTTGGTAAAGCTAGCTTGACGATCTTAGAACCCAGGAAAAATGTTCAAAGATTTATCTATTGCATGAATTAAAAGAACGAGGCCGGATTAGGGTTTTATTCGAGTTTTTGGGCACGTATGAAACGAGACGAGTACGTCTCCTACGCTTGATCGAGCATCTCGAAATTCTGGGAAATGGTCGAACGCGGCGTTGGCATGGTGTGGCCGGAGTTCGAGCTACTCCGATGGTTGGAGCGACGTGGGCGAAGCAAATTTGCTTGGTGAGGATGGGTTTGAGTTTTCGAACTGGAAGCTCATTTTAGTTTTGGAGATTTTCGCGACGAATTGAGCTATGCTTTCGAGTGAAGTGATGTTTCGCGACTTGCTGGTGGTCTTGGCTCCGACCATCAGCGGCGGTTTCAGCTGTGCATGTGCACGAGGAAGGTGTGATGTCAGTTGTAATGGTTTGGGGAAGGAAGGCAGGCGACTCGAAGTGTTATGCGGGGAATTGGGAGGAAAGCTCGAAGATGAACTCGAGTTGTTTAGCGTTGAATCGGGTCAGTTTCAAAAACTTAAGCAAATAAAAAAAAATTTGTTGTCATGGGTAGGTTTGAGCTGAAGCTCGAAGTGGGGAGCAATTTTGCTCGGGGGTAACTCGGGGAAGGTCTCGGGTCAGGCCTAAAAACAGAAAAAATTAAGTTTTGTAAATTTTGAAACATGAGTTTAAAAAAAAAAAAATTGTTTTTGAAATGATTATTTGAAATAAATAAAGTATTTTAAAAACTTAGATTTTTAAAGTAAAATTGTTTAAGAAAATTAACTTGATAAAATATTTGAAGAGTAAATCAAATATTTGAATTTTTAACTTAAAACAAAAATTCTTTATAATGATTAAATGAAGATTTGAACAATTAAAATTGTAATTATTTTATAATTAAAGGTTGATAAATTAAGGAATCATTAATTTAAGGATAATCAATTATTAATTTAAAGTTAGTTAACTTATAATTAAAGATTTATTAATTTATATTAAATTAAGAAATGAAAGTGATTGAGATTTATAAATTAGCAATTAAAGGCTAATTAATTTGTAATTAGGCATAATTGATCATTAATTGAAAGATAGTTTATGAAAAATAATTAGGTGTTTGATTAATTATAAAAATCACACGGTTAATTCATCTTATCTGTAGATGATTAATTATTATTGAATACTTTGAACTGATTGATACCCCTATTCTGTGATTGTGATACCTTGAGATGCGAATTGCTATGAATTGAACTGTGATCTGTGATTTGCTTCTGTATTTATGTGAAACCCTTTTTGTCCGTAAAACGGCATTTGGACTTCGATTCGACAGGGAGTCGGATTCCAATTGGTTATCCGAAACCCACATCGAATTGTAATGATGAATCTTTGTGACTGATAAATTTATCTTATCTATGAATCTATGAATGAAGATAAGCGTTATGGATTATACCGCTTATCGATATATCTGTGATGATTGATGTTGTGCATTATTGTGTAAAACCCTGGACTACACCATACACACACAAATATGGATTTCACGTGGAAATCGGTTAAGTCACAGATAATTTAAATTTGATGTTTTTGAAATTGAAATTTTAATTTCAATTGATTTTGAAATTGGAAATTTGGGTTTAATATGAAAAGCTTTTGAAATGGAATTTCAAAGATAAAAGTTATTTTGAATAACTTAATCGAGTTTTGGAATTTAAATAATTTAATTTAAATTTGAATTCAAGTTTGAAATTGAATTCTATGATTTGAAACTAGGGATTAAAGATGATGTACAAGTTATATATGGGTTAAACCATTTTAAAGTATTGATTTGGGAATTTGAATTTAATTCAAGGGTTTTAACTCGGGTAAATATAACTGGATTTTTCTGAAACAAAACTATTTGTTTTCAAATAGTAAAAGCTTTCACATAAGTAATGAACTTCCAATTTGTGTTGAACGGTTTCAAGTTTGAAATGGAATGGAAATGTTTTGAAAACTATGAAATGAGTCTTTGATTTCAAAGACCGGATGAGTTAATCTAACTTGAAATGGAATTGTTTTGGAAGACTATGAATGAATCTTTGGAAACGAGTTTTGAAAGCTATAAGTTAAATCTTGATTTAAAGATTTAACGAGTTAATCAGATTGAAATGGAAATTGTTTTGAAATCTATGAATGAATCTTTGTGAATGGGGTGAACTTTGTGAATTGAATCTTTTTGTTTAAAAGATTAAAAGTGTGGAAATTGTTTAAACCTTTGAGGGTTTTTGAAATGAATCTTTTTGTTTAAAAGATCGGAAATGGTAATTTTTTTTAACCATTCGAATGAAAAGTTTTGGGCTTTAAGTTGTGATTTAACTGAGACCCCAATATCCATATGATTTTTAATTGCACTCGTTATTCGGTTTAGCCGGGAGAGGACCTTTGTGTCATATAACCCATTCCGAATAATGATACGTCGTATATGGATAGCATTTGAAGACCGGTGGTGAAGACCGGATATTTTTGAAAATGAATGGACAACTCGTCGAATGTCTCTGCACCGACTGGTCCCCGGTATAGAGATTTTATCACCCTTTGTGATGGGAAGTCCGGACGTGATTAGAAATTATCCGGATTTGCAAGGGCTTCTTTGGAAGTGCCTTCGGTTCTGTTCGAACCCGGAACAGACTTATATGGATGTGTGTCTGACGTTACACTTTGAGATGTAAAGCTGGTTTCTATCAAATACATTTCTGTTGGTGGCGGAGAATTTATTCTCTTAGCTTAACACCCTTCTTTGAGACGTATGAGCTCAGAGGTTATGTAGTTGATGGTTACTAGTGATACATTCCCAATTTGGTAATGTGGCATACGAAGTGCTGATGATCATTTGTTGATCAAAGCGTGGCTTTGTGAAAAAGCGTGGCTTTGTGGAAAAGCGTTGCTTTGTGAAAAAGCGTGGCTTTGTGAAAAAGCGTGGCTTTGTGGAAAAGCGTTGCTTTGTGAAAAAGCGTGGCTTTGTGAAAAAGCGTGGCTTTGTGAAAAAGCGTTGCTTTGTGGACGAGACTTCGTCGAGCCTCACAACCCGGTAATGGTCGAAACAGGAATGTTGCGACAAAGGTTTGTAGGGGTAGCGCCCCTAGGGTATGTCATTTCCTTCTGGATAAAAGGTGATATCATGGTATGGAGCCCAGATATTTTACCTATGTGGATGCTGCACAGTTATTATACTTTGTGGTTGTTGCTTTATGATCGAGGTACCTCGGATAAAGGTCGGTGACGACCAGGGGATGACATGACTCGTGTGTTAGTTACCTAGTTACAGCTTGGTTAAAGCGTGAGGTAGCATCGGCCTTTTGTTTGCAGAGATCCGGTTAGGTTCTCGGGGCGTCTTTCCAGAGGCGTTTCTATTTCGGTAAGGAAGTTCCTTAGCCTGATCATTTGTTGGAAATTCAAAGAAACAATACGAACCCTGTACGGTTTTAGTTGTATTACCTGCTATGGAATGTGGCGGTAACCTGTTATTGAACATGGTAGCTATAGTAGGCATATGATGAAATGTTGTATGCTGGCTAAGATTAATATTGTATTTTCGAAATGTTTTCACACTATGCACTAGTAATAATATCAAAAGAGTTTTTCCTTTGCGTAGTAAGCATGTTTGACTATCATAAGGAGAAATCTCCTCCAATTCTGCGATTGCATTGTGTGTGTGGCGGGAGGCCTTATGGTAGTTTCATTTTCGAAAAGCATTGCGGATTTCAATGTTTAAAAGCCTTTGTTGCTTGTTTTAAAGATAAACTGTTTTTGTTGCTCACACCAGTCCCATGACTGATCCGGAGTTTATTGTTCCCTTCCTAAACTCTGGGTGCCCACTATTTTTCCACACGGGCAGTCTAGAGTTGGGTTTCTCAGATATTCAGGTTGAGTAGATTATCTGGAGCTGGTTCAGTTCTTGGAGTTCATGGACTGACGTTGCTTATCTTGGAGCATTCTATTGGAGACATTCTATCCGCTGCTGGCGTTATCTATTTTCTTTCCGCTGCTATTTCTTGTATCATATCTCTGATGTATATTGGTATTCATTGTATCACTCTGTTGTATCAGATATTGTATCAGATATTGCATATCAATGTATTATTCTTTTCTTCCGTTGTGTTATTTACTTAATGTTGTTATAAGCTCCGGCGACTCGGATTTGAACGGTCGAATCTACGGCATTCGAGTACGATGTAAAGTATTGATGTCGATTTTCGAACGCGAAAATCCGGTTCATTACAATATCCCTTTCGAAATCATAATTACTTTCAAAATCATATTTACTTAAATATGTCGTTTCACCAACAAATATCATTTCAAATTCCAACTTATGTTATAACATTTTTAAACCTTATTCGCTTTAAAATCAAGGCTTTAATTATAAACATTTCCACTCTACACCATCTGAAATTTAGAAAATAATTTAGATAGTTATAAATAGTTTAACATAGTTTTAAAATAGATATAATTTAGGTTAAATAGGTTTAAAATAGATTAAAATAGATTAAAATACTTTAAATAGATTTAAAATAGTTTAAATAGTTTAAAATAGACTAAATAGGTTTATTATGGATTAATTTGATTTAATATAGATCAAATATGATTAAAATAGATTAAATAGTTTAAAATAAATTTAAATAGTTAAATATAGTTTAATAAAGTTTAAAGGATTTAAAATAGATTAAAATATATTAAAATAGTTTAAAATAAATTAAAATAGATTAAGATAGATTAAATAATTTAATTAGTTTAACATAGGTTAAATTAGATTAAAATAAATTAAATAGTTTCAATTGGTTAGGTTGGTTTAAAATAGATCAACTTATTTTATTAGTTGAAAATCTCAAAATTAGAATTTAAAAGAACATTTACAGTTTATATTGAGATAATAAACTTGAAATTAACATCAAATTTGACTATTTCAATTTTGAAAGTTACGGTTCCAACATTTCAATAACTCAATTTCGATGAATGTCGTTTATACTTCAAATTCAACTTTAAAATTTAAATTTAAATCCTTTAAATAATTACTTAAAATAATTCAATTTATATCAGTCAAATTCTATTTCAAATAATGTTTTACCGGGTTCAAAGTTTAAACAATAAAATCATTAAATTTTACTAATCCGGTGTCCGTATATAATTCTCTACCCTATGGTCAGGTGATATGGATATTTATCATTTCAATCCGCAAATATTTAAATTTATGGGTATATATCATTTCACCCTGCAATCCCAAATTTATTTCAATGAAAATCGCTTAGGTTTATCATGTCAAACCATAACGATTTTCCCCTATTCTATATGATCGTTCGGGTATGTATCATTTCAACCCATAGGGAACTTGCAGTGTTATAACAATATAAAATATAACATCCAATATCAACAAATCAAACATCATCACAATCATCATCCAAATCAACCAATAACATCAATAGATAACTGATTATAAATAACAGATATTAAATCGACAATTAAATTCAATATTAAATTTAACGATGAACAAATGCAATAAAAGTCAAATTTAACTAGAATGACAATTTAAACATACCAAACATCAATCGATTAATTTCTAATCACATCATAAATTTAATTTAACTAACATAAGATAATCTAGTAATTGTGAGTGGGTTAAAACACTCACCTTTAATTTCAAATCGATTTGAAATCCAAAATAGGACCCAAATTTGAACAGTTTTAGAATTGGTCCAAACCTATTTCATAATGTCAGGTATTTCGATACGATCCCAACAAAACAAACCGCACGGGAATCAGAGCTCGTAAACAAAAGTTATTAACATTTAACATTTGTAAATTAAAATTAAAATGAATAAAATATTAATTTAAAACGCATACGTCAGCACCTATTCACATGAAACCCTAGCCGCAACAATATTGCAACCACGTTGGAAACAAAGACCGACCGCCACCTTCATCAAATTATCACCATCTATCCCCTAGCTTACGACCTGATCAGAGCATGCGACCATCCCCTTCGCATCAAGCCACGCCTACCGGTGGCTCACGCTCCACTACCGCCCCCAGAACGACGTGCGCCGCCGCCAAGCTTTGGAGCCATTTTTCGATGAACCTCCGACCATCTACGACAAATGAACCACAAATCCATGACCTACTCGACACCACCTTCCCAACGCCACCACCCAATCGCCCTATAGTCGCATATCCGCCGTGGGATCAAAACCCTAACCAATGAACGACTGAGGTTCATTCTCGATTTCGGAACAAATGGTGCTTTGATTGCAAAAACGAATTACACCAATGAATTACGCTCGTCGAGAGCTTCGAAACGGTATATAATTTGTTAGGGTTTGGAGGAGTTTAAATTTTTGAAATTGATTTTGGTTTAAAATTGAATTGGGAATTTAGAGTTTTCAGCTATTGAGAAAAAAGGAGGTAGTCAGGGAGGATTGTAAGTACTAAAATGAGAGTATGAGAAACAATTAGGGTTTATAATGGCATATATATAGGCAAAGCTGAAAAATAGAATGAATGGACCAGATCGATTTGGATTGAAACGATTAACGACCGGAAAATCCCGTTCCGTTCCCAAAACGAAAATGGGTCATCCCATATATCAAAATAGATGTTTTTGTTAGTTTTAGACTCAATGGAACAGGTTTCAAGTCCTAATTCCATCGTATGAAGAAGTTAGCTTTAAAATCAGCTCATTTCAAATTGATTCCAATTAAATTAATTAAATTGATTTCTACACGTTTCGAGTCCGTACAATCAAACGACAAGTCTGATCGCTACGAAACTTGAAATCCTACAACAATTCACCGTTATGGATCCGATGAAACAGGTTTTGTCAGAATTCGAGACAGTGGCCAAAATGGCTATTTTCACGTTAATTAAATAAATTATTATTAAATTGATAAATCACTTTTTAATTCCACTTTTAATAATTAACAAATTTTATCACTTTTGATTACTTAGACATTAACAATAATTTAAAACAAATTTCATATCAATTTAGTGTTAAATATTACCCTATTACAGTTTTCAATTTCAATTGTAATTAAATCCAGTTAATTATAATTTAATTCCAATAAATTGATTATACTTGATTTCAGTCCTTTTTATTTCATTATTCATTACTCTATGCATATTTTAACATTGGGTTATATCTTATTACGTTAGTATTCCACAATTATCATCTTTTATTTATTAATTGCAATTTCTACTTACTGTTTCATTAATTAATACATCATTTAAATTATCAATTACTCTTTTAATCCAATTATCAATTAATACACACATTATTACAATTTATTTACAATATATAACTAATTATAACTTTTTAATCATTTCAATTAGTTGGAATTATATTTAAACCAATTATCAGTTACCTTAAATTAATACCATTACATTTCATTCCAATTATATTCTTATTATTAAATCACAAATTTTTATTTCTTCCTACATTAAATCACAAAATCTTATTAAATTAACTATTTTTAATTATCGAAAATTACAGGTCGTTACACTCTCCCCCACCTAAAACTTTTCGTCCTTCAAAAGGGAAAAGGAGGAATAAGGAATTAATATATCTTATTCAAAATATTAAATTTATAAACAATCAATTTACATAATTAAATAATTTAAATAAAATATATCAATTTGAAATAATTAAATCCTTTTATATTCAAGTAAACAAAAGTTTGGAATACATTTCACAAAATTTTCTAAGTCCAACATTTACGAAAAATTTTGCCAGAGTCTCCTTTGTACGGAGAGGTCTGGGAGAAATAATAATATCAATAATAACATATATATATATCATGTTCAAAATAAAATATCCCAAACCACGAGAAAACAATATAATATCGCTATAAAACCGTAATCCGAAAACTTATCTATTTGTCAGGCAAACAACGCTTATTTTATGAAACCAAAAGCAATAGCAATTGCTTCTATAACCTGTATTTCACTCATATAATCCAAAAGAGTTAATAATTATATAAAATAGAAATATTTACATTGTCTTAATCAATAGCAAAAAAACCAACACAACATAGCAACAATCACTTACAAACAAAACATACAATCATCACATGAAATCAAAGTAGTAAATCACACATCCATAGCAACCAAAACAAATGGTTTGTTCGGGTTCAGAAACTTTTAATCGTATAAAACGATAAATGAACTATTAAGTATACCATGCACTCAACAGTCTTAGATAAAACTCAATAGATTATCTTCACATTTCTATACAAAATAGAAGTATCCTTTCCTAACCAATCCATAAGCCAAACAAACAGTGATTTGAATGTTATTTAAGTTTGTTTCACATCATTTACTGTTCTTTTCTCATTCATATAATGCTTATTTTCAATAATTTACATTCATTCTTACTTACAAAAGTTCATTTCTCATTTATTCATATTTTCTTTCATTTTATTACTTTACATTCATTGCTTAAATAAGCTATTTCGATTTCAATTATTGGATTATCCATTATTAGGTAAGTTTCTTTACAATTTAATTCACCATTAATAGATTATTTCCTTTTTCACATTCATTCTTCCATATATGGTATTATTGATTATTAAATCCATTTTTAAATCATTTCAATGTTTTCTGAAGTCATAATCATTCAAGTAATATAGTACTAACTTTAATTATAAATGGCTTTAACATCAACTTAAGTTTATAATGCATTACTTACAGTATTCACCTTTACTATTCAATCTGATTATAGATAGTTTGAATGTTAACTTAAGCTTATAATCATTTTCTTACATTATTCACTTCTATTACATTTGATTAGTAGCATTTCAAACTATTAACTTTAGTTTGTAACAATTTATAATATCAGAATTCTTATTTACAAAAGAAATTCCACTAAACACTTTCATTTGCTAAAGTTTACTTGTACAATATTCTATTACATATCCTATTTAACATATCAACTTATGATATTTTGGTAAGTTATATATACAATGTCTTTTAGAATGCAAATAAATATTATACAAGTTTGTCTTATTTATTTAGTTAATAAAATGTCCAATAATTACAATTTCTTATTTTTCATTTCCTTTTTATTTACAGTTTTCAAATTTCCAATATTCTTATATTTTCATTTATCACTTAGCATCTAGTTTCTAATGACTCGTATTAAAATTTTCTAATTATTAAGATAGTTAATATTTCATTTCATTATAGTAATTGAAATTTCTAATTTACAGAAACCTAAGAACTAAATACCGGGTTCCATTTTCAAATCATTTCAAAATAAAAAATATATATTATCATATCTCCTATATATCCAAATCCTATTTAAAAATAAAAAATTAAGATTTGTTATCAAAACAAGTGTGTAGTAAAACTACTACAATGGCCTTCCCACTTTGAAACTCAAAAATGAACGTCGATGATGCGTGCACTCATCACCAAAATTATTTTCCAACGATAGAGAGGGGAGTACAGAACTTATCTCCTTATTTAAAAAAAAATTCTTTTAAAAAATTTCTTTCAAATCATATTAAAATATTTATATCAGAAAATACTTCTAAATACTACTAATATTATATTCCAAAATCTTCCGAAAGAAATTTTCAAAATCCCAGAACTGAAGTTCTAAATTTCCAATTTATATTTACCTTACCTGTAAATCCTATTTTACAATCAATGTTTATAAAATTTCACTACCTAATAAACAACATATTACATCCAACTATATCATTTATAAAAATTATCCTTTTATATACAAAATATATAATTGGCAAAATAATTTCATTTACCTATATTTCAAAACAAATATTGTGTTGGTCTGCCCTATTTAGTGTTTCGAAATCCATATCCATGCCATAGCGTCCTATGTACTGACTGGAATTTATAAATACTAAGCAAAACAAGTTAACACAATACAAAAACCTTTTACAACACTAACAAATACACTCTCTCATATATATACACTCAACGACTCATTCTAGGGTATTACTACCCTATTTTGTATGAATCGGACCCCACAAAGCTAAGGTTATCGCTAAACCAAAGCTCTGATATCTGTAATGTGATAACCCGGATTTTTTGAACATCTGTTAATTGGTAATTAACTGATTTTCTATTGGAAATACTAATTTTATTTGGTTGAACAAATAAAAACCTTAATAATCAGAATATACCTGAATATGTATTTGAATCATAATAAATGCTGAATTATAAATATGTGAATAAATATTCATTTGATAATATTTGTTTAATGATCTTCTTTTATAAATATTTATTTGGCAAATTTTATCTTTTCAAAGATAAAAAAAATATACTAATATATATAGAATCAACTTTAAACAAATCATTGAAAATTTTATACATACATATATATATATAAGGTTGGTTGGTAAATATGTATATTGTAAATGGCTAGCTATGGTTAAAATCCAATATTGATTTTCAAAGCTATTAAAGGCAAAATCTCTATTTTTACAACCACAAAGATAATTTATATGTCCATTTATTTCTTAAGGTATTAAAGCTCAAGTTTAAAATGGAATTTAATAAGATTCATACTTTCTTTAATATATGTATAAGATGTATATATATAGTATTAAACATATAAAAACATAACACATAAATTAAACATACAAATATAAATACATAGGTAATTTAGATTTTTTTTTATAAATATTTAGACATGTGTAAACACTTAGTTCTTGCATCTAAACATTTGTAAACCAAATAATCCATATACTAACACTTGTAACTTATTTGTGCCATGCAATTTACAAATGGCATAAGTTTTTCTTAATTTGAAACAGATGATATTTATTTTCTTTCTCTCATCTCTATTTTCAAATTTGAAAACCTAAACAAAGCAGCTCTGAAAGAATTTTTTTTTTAATTAAACAACAAATACCTGAAAAGAAAAACCAGAGAAGATAGAAATAAAAAACAAATCAAGACTAGAAACAGATCTGAGGAAGTTTAATTAAAACTGGAATCAAGCTAAGCAAAAATTCAACTCATATGCATCATGCAAGATCAACTCGGCAAGAATGCAAATTCAACTTAACAATTCAAGGAATCAACTCAACAGGATCATCTCAACCCAATTCCAGTTTAAATCATCTCAGTCTTCTCTGTTTACAATTTACAGGTGAGTAAACTTAAGTTTAAACAGTTTAAACTTGGTGCATATGGTAGATTCTTGGAGTAAATTCGTAATGAATGTTTGCATAAATGTTTGCATGTTATTTTTAAGATGAATGCATGTATATATGAATATAGATACTTGTGTGCATGACTGTACATCAATACATATACTCTGTCCTTCATCTACAGGTTTAAAATATGTTCAAAACTCAAATTGCAATTTCTCTAATCCTTTTTAGGCTTAGATATATAAACAAATTATGTCTGTAACAACAAGATTTGAGTTTTAAAAATATTTCTTAGTGGGAATTGAAGATAGTTTTGACTAGGATAAAGAATTACAGTAAAATCTTAATTATATAAAAATCTCGACGGTAATAATTCATTGATTCAAGATTATAATCTGATTCATCACCGAAAACAAGGATTTTTAAGAATAAAATCATGATATTTAGATTTGTAAATCAAGAGATATTGTAAGTTGGTCGTGAATTGGGTTCTGAGCTTTTTCTGAAGATCGGAAAGATTTGGGGTCACGAGTTCTGGGGTGAAGCAAGTCTGGAGGTAGGTGATGTCGACAAAAATGGTCGGAGGAATTCTCGAACGTTGTGGTGGCGTAGAATCGTCAGAGTAGGGTTTTGTCTCATTGTTGGTCGAGGTGGAAAATCGTGCTGCCGCGCCATCGTCAGTGCATCGGGTTTGTCCGGTCGTGGGGGAAACGAGACTAGGGTTCGTGGCGATGCTTCGGGCGGAGACTCGTAATCTTTGGTGGCCGGTGACGTCGAAACGAGGTGGATTTGGTCAGTGGCTTCTGTCCAGTTTCGTACTTGTTGTTCGATTTCCATTTATACATCGATTTCATAATTCTACTTGGACGTGATGTGTGTCGTGGGCGATTGCGAGTTGATGATGGGCGGAGAGATGGTCGGCGTCGAGTTTTCCAGTCGTGCACGTTCACGCGTGTATGCGTGGTGTCTGGGACGTTGTGATGTCTGGGGAAGAAGGAGTTACTCGGGTCTATCTCGATGATGAAGCGCGGTTAACTCGAAGCAGGGGACGAGAGCGAGTGGTACGGGTTAGGGCTCGAGTAAATTAGAGTTTGTCTCGGAGTGATCTCGAGTGTGTTGGCGTGAGTGATTTTTAACTTAACAGTTTTAAATTTAAACAAGTTTTAAAATGAAGAGGAGGAAGCTCGGAAAAAAAAAAGTGAGAAAACTCGGATTTTGGTTCGAGTAACCCTAAGATTTTCTCGGTAAAATGATTATGTTTCAAATATTAAAGATGACATAATTAAGCTTTTAATAATTCCCTTGATCATTCCTTTAAATAAAAATTGTTCATTTAAATGTTTGGTTAATTAGGATGTATAATTTATTTTAATTTAGTAAGTTAATTCTTAAAGTTATTTAAACTTAATTAAAGATGTAATTAAATTAAGAAGATTAAATGTGTTTAATCATTAATTAAACTTAAGGGTTTAAATTAAGATATAGGTTAATGATAATTATTTCTATGATTTATTAAATAAGATCTTAATGATGATTAAGAAATAAATAAGAATAAATGGTTTATCTTAAAATTTATGAAGATCTTGAATAAGTAAGGATTAATAAATTAGTAATTAAAGATAATTATTTAATGGAAGTAATTAAAAGATTGATCATCTAAAATAAGTAATTAAAGAGAAATTAATTTATTAATGATTAAGAATTTGTTAATTTATAATTAAAGGGTATAATTAATTAATTAGAGATTAATTAATTGGTAATTAGGGATTAATTGATGTAAGTAATTAGAGATAAATCATTTAAATGATAATTACTTAATGTAAGTAATTAAGGGATAAAATTTGATAAGGGTTAATTAATTTGATTAGCAATTAAAGGTTAAATTAATTAATAAATTAAGGTTAATTAATTTGAGGATAATTAACCAGTGGGATAATTTCTTCATGAAAGTAATTATGGATGATTTATTGGTTTGTAATTAATTATGTTAAGTATGCAGGATTTAAAGGTAATTAAAGTAATTAATTTAATTAAATTGGTGGTTAATTAAATTAATTAGAGATAGGGTGGTAGATTAATCTTGCTTATGTATGATTGAATGATATTGAATGCCTTGGATTATGTGTTATCTCTGATATGCGATATGTGCTGCTTTGTGATATGAGATGAATGATTGTATATATTATATTTAAACTTTTGGTTAATGAATAATATTGGATTCGAAGAGACCGGGGTCGGGTACCAGTAAATACCCGAAACCACTTCGATTATTAATCTATAATTCTTTATAGATTTGATTGGTAAGTTAAATAGGCTGGAATGGAATAAGTTAAGTAATCTGGATATTTAACCTGAGAACTGTTGTGTGTGAAAATGATTGACTGTAATAAGTAAGAACTCGTAGAAGGTACGAGTTACCCTGGTTTGCAAATAAGTTATATAGCTTGGTATTTCATATTATATGGGTTTACTCACGCTGTTTTCCAGCCTGACTCGGGTGTTACTTTATGGTAATGCTCGGGTCAGACCGAGTATTACAGATTTCAGGTAAGGACGTTCTGTGTAACGACCCGTATTTTACGGATCGAAAAGTTTGTCAAAAATCTGGGATTTTCAGCATTTTCTAGTTGTTTCAGATTTTGGTTGAAATTTGCCTAAGTTCTAGGTCGTACGCGACCTAGAGGTTAGTTAAATGTTGTTGGCGACTTAGGAGATAAGTCATGAGCGACTTAGAGAAGGTCTGCGACCTAAGGGGATAGGCGAGTTAAGAATTAGGTCGTAGCCAGATTAAGTGGTAGGTCGCACTGTCTTGAGTCACACCTAAGTGTTAAGTCGTTCAGGTGATAAGTCGCGAGGTGGTTTAGGTCGTGGACAGTTTGGAGCGACCCATGGGAGTTAAACCCAGTAGTTAACGACCTAGGGATGGGCGACCTAGTGGTTCCGAGTTAGCATTGTTAGGTCGGCAACGACCTAAGAAGTTTGGAGATAGCTGCGTTGCGACCTAGTATCTTGGTATGACCTATAGGTTAGCGACTTAAGGAAGTTAAGTGGTAAGTCGTAGACGACTTATAGGGGCAGCGACCTAAGGAAGCTAGGGGATAAGCAAGGAGCGACCTATAGTAGTACGCGACCTAAGGGTTAGCGAGTTAACAACCTAGTATGTTGCGACCTAGTGGATAGCTTGTTAGCATAGTTAGGTCGTTAGGCAACCTAAGGAGTTAGGTCGCATAAGTTGTTAGGTCGCTAGGATAGTTTAAGTGTTAGGTCGCGTAGGTCTAAGTGTTAGGTCGTAACACTGGTAAGTCCCTGGGTTGGTAGGTCGCGTGAGTTGTTAGGTCGTTGGGTTTTGTTAAGTGTTAGGCCGCATGTTGTTTTAGGTCGACATGTGTTAGGTCGCATGGAAGCCTAAGTTGTTAGGTCGCAACCCAACTGAGTCGTAGGCAGTTAGGTCGTAAACGACCTAAGTTAGTTCGTGGACTTCTGTAGTTGTTAGGTCGTAAGGTTCTGTCTAAGTGTTAGGTCGTACCTATTGTTAAGTCGCGCGCTTGTGATAGGTCGTGCGCATTGGGTCGTAGGTCGCTGGCATGTTAAGTCGCAGATGCGCATTGTTGTAGGTCGTTAGGCTTAGGTCGGTGGGTTTTAGGTCGGCAAGGTCTTAGGTCGTAGGTCGGAAACGACCTAACTCCGAGCGACTTAGTGAATTTTCAGCTATAAATAGAGGGGGTTGTTCTCACTTTTTGGGATCCAGATTTTGAAGCCACGAAGTGCTGCCATTTTGAGAGCTCGACTTCTACACTTCTTCACTTCTTTTCTCCACCCTAACCTAGTGCTTCCATCCATCCAAGTTGAAGATCAAATTGAAGATTCAAGAGCTTAGATTGAAGATCTTCATCCTTTGAAGTGAGATTTCATCGTTTGAAGCGGATTCGTGGTAGATCAAGCTTGATCCTTTGCTGTCCAGATCTGAAGCGTGTTGATTTGGGGTTGTTTAGGTGATTTGGTGAGTGGTGATTATCTCTCACATGGATCCAAAGGAGTATATCGGATTGTTGGCTCGATTTGGTGTTAAAATAGCGATTTCCATGCATTTTCTTCATCCTAAGTGTAGATCCATATAGATCCATTGTTCATGATGATGTTACATCCATTTTAACATATGTTAACCTATGCAAGTTCATTCATCAAGTTTGTAGAGATATAATTCATGTTTTCATGCTTATTGGACTTTCAACTCTTTAATTACGAAAATGCCATTATTGTTTTAATTGTCTACTTAGATCATATCTGAATGATTGATTGCTTGGATTGATGTTTGATTTGATTGATGGTTATGGACTAGATGATTGATGATTAGATTTAGATCGAAGATGATTCAGAAGCTAAGGGAAAGGCTCTTGAATTAGGAAAGCTGCTCGTGGCATATGTAGCGGGATGATGAAGCTCTTATGCATAGATTTGATGATGTAATGTTAAGATGAGGCTTTGCGAGGATGTGATGAAGCGAAGCATCATGTGATGAAGACTTGGTCTAATCCAGATGGGATCATTTCAAGCATGTTGGTAACTCGGCCATATGATTCGAGTTAGTCTTGGTCTAATCCAGACGGGATCATTCCAAGCAGGTTGATAACTCGGTGATATGGTTTGAGTTTGAGGATAATGGATGCTCAAGAGGCGCTTGAGCTAGTATGGAAATAGTTGTCGAGGAGGATGACTAGAAGGCTGAGATCTCATCGTTGTTGAAGGTTCTAGCATGCTCTAAGCAAGAGTACATGGGGACCCCCAAAAGACTAACTGTTGACGGTTGAGTACTCTGGGTAGTTGCGAAAATCCTTGCCACGTGCTGCGACGACGTGCAGGAGTTATGTCTAGAACCGGGGTTACCATTAGCCCTTGACTGACGGATGAAAGAAGGAGCCGTTCATTCAACTAACGGTGATATCGAAGCAAGGATAACAGTGATAGCCAAAGTCATGGATGTTTGGTTGTATCGTCATTCGGTCTTAAGAGCGGTATTTCCTGAGTGCTTATCTGACCTTGGTATAGACCTTGGGATTTGTACTTAGAAAACATCGCCCTTGACTCGAGTAATAATTGCTTTACTTTAGATTGTATGCTTTGCTATGTTTGCTTCTTCTTAGTGTGTGTCTGGGGGCTATCACTGTAGAAAGAGGTGGAGTGGGAGGGTTGTATTCCTATTCCTTTTCCTTTATGCTCTTTTGGTATGTTGCTAGTTAATTTACAGCTCACTAAGACTGTTATCTGACTCAAGGCTTTATGTTTTTAATTCTTATTGCCTTGGGTTGTTCGTCCATTTTTGGGACGGGCAGACTAGGTAGCAGGTGATAGGTGCTGTTCTCTTCTCACGACGCTGATATCGAAGACGAGCTGGAGGGTTGCATATTATCTTCTTATTATATGTACTGGATGTTCCGCTGTTTTTGTATTCTCTGAGTGTTATGTAGTGAGGCTTGATGTATTGGCTATTTGGATGCTTGTATTCAACTATTATGAAGTTTTATATGATGGCATTTTATTCTATAAAGCTTCACTATATATATGTTCTATTGTATTTTGTCCATGCGCTGTGAGTAATACGATAGCTCCTGTTATTCTGATCGACCCTGACAATCGTCCATGGTCGCCTGGCACATTTTACAGCGCATTATCTCTAGATTCGGTGCAAGGGTCATGGGCGGTCGTCACATTTGGTATCAGAGCCTTGGTTAATTGATTTTACCCAACGCTCGCCGTCGTAACTACGTATGAGAGACGTAATTGTATTTTGATGGATGAATACTATATATAATATAGTAGCTTAGTAGAGTTTGAGTCCTTTATGCAGTTGTTTCTCTAGATGTTCTAATCATTCCTTTTTATAGATATTGAGAATGAGTCAAAGAGGGAGACCAGCTGCTAGGGAAGGCCGTGCTACTGAAGGGGCTGCTGATTATGTTGCTATGTTCGAAACCATGATGACTTCGATAAGGAGAAGGATGTTAGCCCTGGGGCCATCAGTAGATGTTGGAGATCAAGTTCAGGCTCCAAGATTGATGGATCACTTGGACGATTCATTTAGGAAGCTTGTGGAGGAAGCTCTCAGACCCGAGAATCTTTTTCCTAAGGAAGGATCTGTTGTTGATGTGACCAGGGAAGAGTCTAAACCCCAGCAGGGTGGAAACAAGAAAAGGAAGCAGCAGAAGAAAAAGGGGAAGGGTGGCCATAAGAAGCAGAAGGGCAAAGTGACCTGCTACAATTGTCAGCAGAAGGGCCATTTCTCCAAAGATTGCAAGAATCCAAAGGTGCCGATGAAGTGTCACAACTGTGACAAGCCGGGGCACATCAAGAAGTATTGTCCAGAACCGCAGAAGGACATGCAGATCGTGCAGGCTTATGCTTGGGAAGCTGTTCCGTCGTCTTCAAAAGATCCTACCGCTGAAGAGAAGGGAAAGAGTGTGGTAGTTCAAGGTACTCTTTTCCTATGTGGTGTTCTAGTTAGAGTTCTGTTTGATACTGGAGTGTCGCATTCGTTTGTTTGTAATGAACTGTAGGCCGATTGGGTTTTGAACCGGATATTGTTGATATGCCATTGGTTGTGACTAATCCAGTTGGGGGTTCGTCTTGTTTGTGTATGTTATGCCGTGGTCTAATTGTATCGAGTCATGGTTACTCTTTTGCTTGTGATTGTTTTGTTCTGAACTTTGCGGGGTTCGGAATTATTTTGGGTATGGACTGGCTTAGGAAGTATGCGGCTAAGGTTGATTGTGAGAGGCTGGAAGTGACAGTCGGGAATGTGGAAGGGCGAAAGGTTGTGATACGATGTAAGCATGAAGAAGGCGTCTTCATGAGCTTCATGTATTCGCTGGTTGTTCCACGGGATGGACTGTCATCGGTGCCAATAGCTAATGGATTCAAGGATGTCTTTGACGAAGCCAAAGGGTTGCCGCCGCATTGAGAGATCGAGTTTCGTATAGATCTAGTTGAAAGAGCCAGACCTGTTGTGATGCCTCTTAGGCGGATGTCGCCTAGGGAACAGCAGGAGTTGAGGGTGCAAGTTGATGATCTTTTGCAGAAAGGATTCATTCGGCGTAGTGTGTCCGAGTGGGGTGCACCAGTTGTGTTGCAACCAAGTGTTCAGCTGGGATGCTAAGTGTGAGAAAGCTTTCGGAATCCTGAAAGAGAGATTGACAAGTGCTCCTGTTTTGACTATTCCAAGTGGGAATGATGAGATGGTGGTTTACACCGACGCATGTGGTACTGGACTTGGAGCAGTGCTGATGCAGAGAGAGAAAGTTGTTGCGTATGCCAGTCGACAACTGAAGCCGCATGAAAGGAATTACCCGACTCATGATTTGGAGTTAGCGGCGACTGTTTTTGCTCTGAAGATGTGGAGACATTATCTATTGGGAGTTCGATTCGAGTTGTTTGCAGATCATAAGTCGTTAAAGTATCTTTTCTCCCAAAAGGATTTGAATCTTCGGCAGCAACGTTGGCTAGAGTTTTAGGCATCATAGGATTTTGGTATAGCATATACTCCGGGAAAAGGTAACGCAGTGGCAGATGCGTTAAGTCGAAGACATGTAGGATTAGGAGCCATGTTTTCAGAATGGAAGAGTCTCGAGTATTTAGCTGGATTTGACTTCAGGCCTAGATGCGAATTGGAACCTGAGATGTTGGCAAACTTATCGATAAGACCTTCTCTTGTGGAAAGGATTGGCGAGAGCCAAAAGCAAGACGATAAGCTTGTCAAGATTATCCGTGATTTGGAATATGGATTGGATCCAGAAAAGGATAAAGGATTCGAGGTCGATCGAGAGGGTTGGCTTTGGAAGCAAGGACGATTAGTTGTTCCCGATATAGATGAATTGAGGAGTGAAGTTCTGAAGGAAAGTCATCACTCGAAGTTGACAATTCATCTAGGTGGAAATAAGATGTATCGGGATATGAAGAGAACCTACTACTGGGAAGTTATGAAGAAGGATGTTGGAAATTTTATTTCCAAGTGTATGAACTGCCAGTTGGTAAAAGCCGAAAAGAAGAAGCCAAGTGGATTGCTTCAGCCATTAGAAGTTCCTACATGGAAGTGGGAACAAGTGTCGATGGATTTTATTGATGGATTGCCTAGAACCAGAACGGGAAATGAAGGGATTTGGGTTATTGTAGATCGTCTCACTAAGAGTACGAGATTCATTCCTGTTCGATCGACTAGGACTGCATCAAAGTTGGCTGAGTTGTATGTTAAGTGGGAAGTTCGATTCCATGGTATTCTGAAGAGTATAGTGAGCGATCGAGACCCATTGTTCACTAGTGGATTTTGGAAAAGCTTCCAGGAAGTTTTGGGAACCAAGTTGTGTTTGAATACAGCTTATCATCCTCAAACAGATGGTCAGACCGAGAGAGTCAACCGAGTTTTGGAAGATCTCCTCAGAGCTTGTGTTTTGGACTTCGGAGGATCATGGGAAGATCACCTTCATTTGGTGGAGTTTGCGTACAACAACAGTTACTAGTCAAGTATTGGTATGGCACCGTATGAGGCATTGTATAGAAGACCGTGTAACTCTCCGACATGTTGGTTGGAAACTGGAGAAAAGCTGATACTTGGGCCAGAAATGATTCGGCAGACTTCAGATTGTATAGAGATCATTCAGCAACGAATGAAGGCAGCCCAAGACCGTCAGAAGAGTTATGCTGATAAGCGTCGAAAAGATTTGGAATTCGACGTAGGAGATATGGTTTTTGTAAAGATTTCTCCACTAAAGAATGTTATTCGATTCGGGAAGAAAGGAAAATTGACTCCGAGATTTGTTGGATCATTCCCGATCATCGAGCGAATTGGAAAGTTCGCCTATAGGTTGGAGTTACCTGAGAAGATGTTGGGTGTGCACAATGTTTTTCATGTATTATATTTACGGAAGTATGTGCACGACTCGAATACAGTGGTTTCTGCTGATAGCTGTGAAGATTTCGAAGTTGATCCTGTTGGTAGAAGACCTCGTAAGCCGCTTCGTGTTGTTGAAACCAACACGAAACAGCTTAGGAGGAAGGTAGTTAAGTTGCTCAAGATACAATGGAGTGATGATGATAACGACTGTACGTGGGAGGTGGAAGAGAGGATGAAGGCAGCTCATCCTGAACTCTGCGAGGTTTGGCACTAAGGTGTCGTCTCATCTCGCGATATTGTAACTTGTTCTAGTTTTAGAATTCTGTAAGCTAAGCTAGAATTGGATGCATGGTTTGTTGATTGCTATGGATGGTAGGCGTACAGAATAGTCTTTGATTGCTATGATTGCTTGGAATTTCGGGGGCGAAATTCCTAAGGTGGAGAGAATGTAACGACCCGTATTTTACGGATCGAAAAGTTTGTCAAAAATCTGGGATTTTCAGCATTTTCTAGTTGTTTCAGATTTTGGTTGAAATTTGCCTAAGTTCTAGGTCGTACGCGACCTAGAGGTTAGTTAAATGTTGCTGGCGACTTAGGAGATAAGTCATGAGCGACTTAGAGAAGGTCTGCGACCTAAGGGGATAGGCGAGTTAAGAATTAGGTCGTAGCCAGATTAAGTGGTAGGTCGCACTGTCTTGAGTCACACCTAAGTGTTAAGTCGTTCAGGTGATAAGTCGCGAGGTGGTTTAGGTCGTGGACAGTTTGGAGCGACCCATGGGAGTTAAACCCAGTAGTTAACGACCTAGGGATGGGCGACCTAGTGGTTCCGAGTTAGCATTGTTAGGTCGGCAACGACCTAAGAAGTTTGGAGATAGCTGCGTTGCGACCTAGTATCTTGGTATGACCTATAGGTTAGCGACTTAAGGAAGTTAAGTGGTAAGTCGTAGACGACTTATAGGGGCAGCGACCTAAGGAAGCTAGGGGATAAGCAAGGAGCGACCTATAGTAGTACGCGACCTAAGGGTTAGCGAGTTAACAACCTAGTATGTTGCGACCTAGTGGATAGCTTGTTAGCATAGTTAGGTCGTTAGGCGACCTAAGGAGTTAGGTCGCATAAGTTGTTAGGTCGCTAGGATAGTTTAAGTGTTAGGTCGCGTAGGTCTAAGTGTTAGGTCGTAACACTGGTAAGTCCCTGGGTTGGTAGGTCGCGTGAGTTGTTAGGTCGTTGGGTTTTGTTAAGTGTTAGGCCGCATGTTGTTTTAGGTCGACATGTGTTAGGTCGCATGGAAGCCTAAGTTGTTAGGTCGCAACCCAACTGAGTCGTAGGCAGTTAGGTCGTAAACGACCTAAGTTAGTTCGTGGACTTCTGTAGTTGTTAGGTCGTAAGGTTCTGTCTAAGTGTTAGGTCGTACCTATTGTTAAGTCGCGCGCTTGTGATAGGTCGTGCGCATTGGGTCGTAGGTCGCTGGCATGTTAAGTCGCAGATGCGCATTGTTGTAGGTCGTTAGGCTTAGGTCGGTGGGTTTTAGGTCGGCAAGGTCTTAGGTCGTAGGTCGGAAACGACCTAACTCCGAGCGACTTAGTGAATTTTCAGCTATAAATAGAGGGGATTGTTCTCACTTTTTGGGATCCGGATTCTAAAGCCACGAATTGCTGCCATTTTGAGAGCTCGACTTCTACACTTCTTCACTTCTTTTCTCCACCCTAACCTAGTGCTTCCATCCATCCAAGTTGAAGATCAAATTGAAGATTCAAGAGCTTAGATTGAAGATCTTCATCCTTTGAAGTGAGATTTCATCGTTTGAAGCGGATTCGTGGTAGATCAAGCTTGATCCTTTGCTGTCCAGATCTGAAGCGTGTTGATTTGGGGTTGTTTAGGTGATTTGGTGAGTGGTGATTATCTCTCACACGGATCCAAAGGAGTATATCGGATTGTTGGCTCGATTTGGTGTTAAAATAGTGATTTCCATGCATTTTCTTCATCCTAAGTGTAGATCCATATAGATCCATTGTTCATGATGATGTTACATCCATTTTAACATATGTTAACCTATGCAAGTTCATTCATCAAGTATGTAGAGATATAATTCATGTTTTCATGCTTATTGGACTTTCAACTCTTTAATTACGAAAATGCCATTATTGTTTTAATTGTCTACTTAGATCATATCTGAATGATTGATTGCTTGGATTGATGTTTGATTTGATTGATGGTTATGGACTAGATGATTGATGATTATATTTAGATCGAAGATGATTCAGAAGCTAAGGGAAAGGCTCTTGAATTGGGAAAGCTGCTCGTGGCATATGTAGCGGGATGATGAAGCTCTTATGCATAGATTTGATGATGTAATGTTGAGATGAGGCTTTGCGAGGATGTGATGAAGCGAAGCATCATGTGATGAAGACTTGGTCTAATCCAGATGGGATCATTTCAAGCATGTTGGTAACTCGGCCATATGATTCGAGTTAGTCTTGGTCTAATCCAGACGGGATCATTCCAAGCAGGTTGATAACTCGGTGATATGGTTTGAGTTTGAGGATAATGGATGCTCGAGAGGCGCTTGAGCTAGTATGGAAATAGTCGTCGAGGAGGATGACTAGAAGGCTGAGATCTCATCGTTGTTGAAGGTTCTAGCATGCTCTAAGCAAGAGTACATGGGGACGCCCAAAAGACTAACTGTTGACGGTCGAGTACTCTGGGTAGTTGCGAAAATCCTTGGCACGTGCTGCGACGACGTGCGGGAGTTATGTCTAGAACCGGGGTTACCATTAGCCCTTGACTGACGGATGAAAGAAGGAGCCATTCATTCAACTAACGGTGATATCGAAGCAAGGATAACAGTGATAGCCAGAGTCATGGATGTTTGGTTGTATCGTCATTCGGTCTTAACAGCGGTATTTCCTGAGTGCTTATCTGACCTTGGTATAGACCTTGGGATTTGTACTTAGAAAACATCGCCCTTGACTCGAGTAATAATTGCTTTACTTTAGATTGTATGCTTTGCTATGTTTGCTTCTTCTTAGTGTGTGTCTGGGGGCTATCACTGTAGAAAGAGGTGGAGTGGGAGGGTTGTATTCCTATTTCTTTTCCTTTATGCTCTTTTGGTATGTTGCTAGTTAATTTACAGCTCACTAAGACTGTTATCTGACTCAAGGCTTTATGTTTTTAATTCTTATTGCCTTGGGCTGTTCGTCCATTTTTGGGACGGGCAGACTAGGTAGCAGGTGACAGGTGCTGTTCTCTTCTCACGACGCTGATATCGAAGACGAGCTGGAGGGTTGCATATTATCTTCTTATTATATGTACTGGATGTTCCGCTGTTTTTGTATTCTCTGAGTGTTATGTAGTGAGGCTTGATGTATTGGCTATTTGGATGCTTGTATTCAACTATTATGAAGTTTTATATGATGGCATTTTATTCTGTAAAGCTTCACTATATATATGTTCTATTGTATTTTGTCCATGTGCTGTGAGTAATACGATAGATCCTGTTATTCTGATCGACCATGACAATCGTCCATGGTCGCCTGGCACATTTTACAGCGCATTATCTCTAGATTCGGTGCAAGGGTCATGGGCGGTCGTCACATTCTGGAGCTTAGGAGGCGAGCTGGATGGCAGGAACGTATGGAATATATTCCGCTGTGATATATTATAGTTGTCTGAGACATGTTAATTCTAACTGTCTAGTATATTTGTGAATGTTGTAACTCTGATGTATTAAAATGTAATTAACAAATACAGTATTCTTTGTATAACTGATATTATTATTTGATATTGTATTTTGATCCGCTGCGAATGTGAGAATCTGTGTCTGGTTCTGTTTCTTCTTCTATCTCTTTTCTTTTTCTCTAACTATCTGGAATTTTCGGGTTCGAAAATTTCGGGTCGTTACAGTTGGTATCAGAGCTGAAGGTTAAGCGAGAACCTTGGCTTTGTTGGGATTACTCATTAAGTGTAACGCCCCACTCCGAGACCCACTGTAACAAAGAGTATTACGGGAGTAATACTGTCTGTTAAAGCGGAGAATAGAGTACAGTGTAAGCGACCATTTATAATCAAGCTATAACTATCTACCGAATACGTCGAAAGGTGGAATCTATTTAAATTTTTCTCAATCAGGTGGTTCGACATATTCGGTAAATACTTATAACGAAATTACAAATGGCTAAAGATCTATCAGGACAAAGCATAATAACATAATGAAATAGCATCACAGAACAGAATCACATAACAGATATAAAATCCCAGAACAATACATCATCAATACAGATCCAAATACTATAAGTGGGTACAAAGCCACTGCCCACACATGTGGGTCAAAAATATGTACATATCAAAGTCTGAATAATAACAGAGTAGCGGAATAGTGGAGAAATAAAAGCGCTATCTATCAGCATAGCAGATAATGTCCAAGCGGAAGCACAGAAGCTAAGTCCAGAGACCTAACCTGAAACAACTCGGTCTGACCCGAGCAAAAACACTCGGGTCAGGCTAGCTAAACAATCAGTAATAACTGAGATATATAATAGTGCGGTACATAAATAAAACAGTACTTATCCAAAGAGAAGTATATTATGAACCACATGTATATAATGACGATCCCTAATCATCAATAAACAATAAAAATCTCCAAAGAGAAATCAACACCAAAGTGTAGAATAAATAAAATCGCCTCATATCATCGGCGTAGCCAAAGCTATAAAAAGATGCCCATAGGCAATAATCCCAAAAGTGACCAGAGTCTGTAATCAATGCCCAAGCAAAGATCGATGCTCCAAAGAGCAATGGGGATATACTGAAAAGTCAACGAAATCAATAACTGAAAAGCAGTGTCCAGAGACACTGTGAATCCACAAGGTAATCGCACTTACATCGTATGGATCCATAGAACCAACACCGAATGGCGGTACTCGAATGGATGTAAAAATCATCAAATAATAACAATATTGCACGTGCACCGACCAGAGTCGTTGTTGCCAAGTACTGTAGAATTGTGATCGATCACTCGCACAGATGCGGAACGCGCGAGACGGCAAGATCCTTCCCAGAAGGATAAAGGCCCAGAGGCACATGCCGAAAAATAAACTGCTCCAAAGAGCAGGTGTCCAAAGACAGTTGCCCAGAGGCGTGGTGACCCAGAGGTCCAGTACTGGCCGCCCAAAGGCTAATGTGTCACTAACTTCTTGGAGAGGAACCCGTAAAGTGTTAACAATGAGTCCCATACCCCACGTTCGCACTAAACGGTTTACTAACCAATAGCAAGCTCACACTCCAAACAATAAAAAGTTCACCTCATATCATCGGTAAACTAGACCCAAAGGTCAAAACGATCAATCGAATAGGTCGGGGATTAACCGGAAAGAAAATACACACGGTTCCATAGGCCGGAGATTTCCTAACCGTTTAAGCACCTTTCCACTTCGCTTGATGTGCTAAAAAGTGAGTGTGAGATTTTTATTATAGAAAATAATGGTGCGAAACGGATTTATAATTGATTTTTGAAATCACTTTAAAACGGCTTTTGAAAACTCTCCTATTATGGAGTAATTAATTTAATAATTAAAAATAATATTATATAATAATTTCGAAAGCCATTTAGGAGTGAAAAATCTTTTGAAAATGATTCATAAAACCCGTGTACGAAATCTAGAGACAAATCTCAAAGAAATCAATAAAACCAGAAAATCACTGAAAAATATTCTAAGTGTTTGTAAACATTCAAAAACAGCTACGAACCCAAGTTCGGCAATTTATTTGGACCAGCAAACTATGTCCAAATGTCATGAAAATTTGCAGGCATGTAGTCCAACATCCCTTCTCCAAACTGCAAAAATAAGCGGGAAATTCTAACTTGAAACGAAGAAACGGCGTCGTCTCAAAGTCGGACAAAAATCATAAAACTTTACTGTGTCAAAACAGTGTAAAGGTCCCACTTCGACGACATGGTCGAAGGGTCACATAAACTCAGATCTTGATGAAAATTTGCAGGAGCGTAGTAAAGTACTCCTACTTTGATATGCAACAAGTATCGTTTGGTTTCGAGTTGAAATGAAGAAACGACAATGTTTCAAAGTTGGTCCGACGATAACTGAAAATGATCACTATTGTAAAACAGTTTCTGGGTGCTACTTCGGCAATAGAAACGAAGTATCTAATGCACCCAGATCTAAACCAAACTTTGCATGGTTAAAGATCTCGATCTCATCTTTTTAACGAGACTAAAAACGATGAAATCCGACAAAGGACGAGCCCGGGATGGCGTCGCAAAGTCGGGGTTCTACGCTGAAAACAACGGGAGAAAAGAGACTAAGGCCTATAGCTATGCACTAACTGGCCAGAGATGAAAAACCATAATTTTGGCATAGTAAACTTCAAATTCTGGCAAAATGAATAAAATGAAAGTTGTAGCTTAGTTTCTAAGCTTTCCGGAATGACCAAGATCGTCAAATTCCGACAAGAGATGAAAATTCTATGACTAAAACAATTCTCAGATCTAAATTTTATATCACTGTCGTTGTGCTCTCGGGACAGTGGTAAGAATGCACAGTTTTGACCAAATTAACTTCGAAATTTCATAAAACTCAAAACATGAAAGTTTTAGCCCTAAATATATTCTTTCCAGAACATCCAAAATTATCTAATTCGGTTCAAAAACGAGAGAGATACATGCAAAACAATATCAGATTGAAACTCAAGATAACTTGTTAAAGATAGAATTGGTCTTATGTCTTTGAATGCATTTCAGGTCATCTATATGGCAAAATTACAGAAAACACACTGAAAAAAAATTGTAGCTTATGTTTTAAGCTTTCCGGAACATCCAAAATTATCTAATTTGGATCAAAAACAAGAGAGATACATGCAAAACAATATCAGATTGAAACTCAAGACAACTTGTTAAAGACAGAATTGGTCTTATGTCTTTGAACGCATTTCAGGTCATCTAAATGGCAAAATTATAGAAATCTCACTGAACAAAAATTGTAGCTTATGTTTTACGCTTTCCGGAACATCCAAAATTATCTAATTCGGATCAAAAACGAGAGAGATATATGTAAAACAATATCAGATTGAAACTCAAGATAACTTGTTAAAGACAGAATTGGTCTTCTGTCTTTGAACGCATTTCAGGTCATCTAAATGGAAAAATTACAGAAAACTCACTGAACAAAAATTGTAGCTTATGTTTTAAGCTTTCCGGAAGATCAAGAAAATCTTAATTCCGATTTAAGATGAATGAGATATGCCTAATTTACTAACAGCAATAAACTAATTATAATTTCAGCTAGCATATATTACTAATAAATAGTAATTACCTTAATGAAGCAAATGATCAAATAGTTAGAGTGCAACAATCAAAGCAAGCCAAACTCTTCCAAAGCAAAAGATCAAGCCACTTCAAGGACCCAAAATCAACAAAAAACAATAATTACAACAAGATGGAAGAGATAAAAAGAGGATTAAGGAGGATTAGATAATAAGAGAGAGATTGCCTTACCCTTTTTTTTCTTTAAAATTAAGCTAATCAAATTATGAAGAGAAGGAGAAGGAGCTTCTAAATGGAGGCCATTATTTTGTTTAGATCTAGGTTTTAGGAATTTATGAAGAGGAGGAGGGTTAGGGTTATGGGTTTAAGATATTATATAGGAGGGGGTTAGGCTAATGGGTCATGATAAGGGGTTTTAAAACCCATTAGGACTTAGTTTATTTTCTAATGTTATCATGTAAACAAAAATCCTAATAAGCATCCTAGTTTTTAATTAAAACCATGTAATTGTCTCATTTGGCCAATTAAACTCATTATCACAATAAAAATTCACTTTTTAAATATTAAATTCCAAAAATATTAATTTTCCCATTTCAAACCAAAATACTTTAATTTGCAAACTAATTGCAAATTTAAATTCCCAAAATTTTTGTTGAGCTTCCTTTTCAACTTAAAATCATAATTTTAATTTATTATTCGGTAATTGCAATCTCAGGGTTGTTACAGACTCCCTCCCTTAAGAAAATTGCGTCCCCGCAATTTCCTTAAATATAGAAGTCGTCTATAACATCTAATCCATAACGTGCAGATTCGCACGAAAAGAAAATCCACAAAGATCAATATCTATATTCTCACAGAGCAAGCTAAGGGTCGTGGATCCACCAATGGGATTGACAATCCTTAGTGAAGAAACCATACAAGTAACATCCAAAGATAAAGTATCAACTAGTTCCTTTGATACGAATGAGTGAGAGGCACCCGTATCAAAAAGAACTCTAATAGATCTACCATGAAATAAAATAGAACCTTCGAGAACGGAAGGATGCGTACCTCGAGGCTGAGATGAAGATGCGAGTTAAGCACGATTCAAAGATAGATAATTCAAATGGAATACTGCGGAATATAAATGTATTCCTAAACATATTCCTAACTTATCTATCCAATGTCATGAGGAAAGGGCTTTGTAATATTCGAATCATACTAGGATGTATTGTACTAAGTGTTACTGTTCTGTGTTTATTATGCTTATTCCTGAAACCAGCTCTGATACCAAACTGTAACGCCCCACTCCGAGACCCACTGTAACAAAGAGTATTACGGGAGTAATACTGTCTGTTAAAGCGGAGAATAGAGTATAGTGGAAGCGACCATTTATAATCAAGCTATAACTATCTACCGAATACGTCGAAAGGTGGAATCTATTTAAATTTTTCTCAATCAGGTGGTTCGACAAATTCGGTAAATACTTATAACGAAATTACAAATGGCTAAAGATCTATCAAGACAAAGCATAATAACATAATGAAATAGCATCACAGAACAGAATCACATAACAGATATAAAATCCCAGAACAATACATCATCAATACAGATCCAAATACTATAAGTGGGTACAAAGCCACTGCCCACACATGTGGGTCAAAAATATGTACATATCAAAGTCTGAATAATAACAGAGTAGCGGAATAGTGGACAAATAAAAGCGCTATCTATCAGCATAGCAGATAATGTCCAAGCGGAAGCACAGAAGCTAAGTCCAGAGACCTAACCTGAAACAACTCGGTCTGACCCGAGCAAAAACACTCGGGTCAGGCTAGCTAAACAATCAGTAATAACTGAGATATATAATAGTGCGGTACATAAATAAAACAGTACTTATCCAAAGAGAAGTATATTATGAACCACATGTATATAATGACGATCCCTAATCATCAATAAACAATAAAAATCTCCAAAGTGAAATCAACACCAAAGTGTAGAATAAATAAAATCGCCTCATATCATCGGCGTAGCCAAAGCTATAAAAAGATGCCCATAGGCAATAATCCCAAAAGTGACCAGAGTCTGTAATCAATGCCCAAGCAAAGATCGATGCTCCAAAGAGCAATGGGGATATACTAAAAAGTCAACGAAATCAATCACTGAAAAGCAGTGTCTAGAGACACTGTGAATCCACAAGGTAATCGCACTTACATCGTATGGATCCATAGAACCAACACCGAATGGCGGTACTCGAATGGATGTAAAAATCATCAAATAATAACAATATTGCACGTGCACCGACCAGAGTCGTTGTTGCCAAGTACTGTAGAATTGTGATCGATCACTCGCACAGATGCGGAACGCGCGAGACGGCAAGATCCTTCCCAGAAGGATAAAGGCCCAGAGGCACATGCCGAAAAATAAACTGCTCCAAAGAGCAGGTGTCCAGAGACGGTTGCCCAGAGGCGTGGTGACCCAGAGGTCCAGTACTGGCCGCCCAAAGGCTAATGTGTCACTAACTTCTTGGAGAGGAACCCGTAAAGTGTTAACAATGAGTCCCATACCCCACGTTCGCACTAAACGGTTTACTAACCAATAGCAAGCTCACACTCCAAACAATAAAAAGTTCACCTCATATCATCGGTAAACTAGACCCAAAGGTCAAAACGATCAATCAAATAGGTCGGGGATTAACCGGAAAGAAAATACACACGGTTCCAGGCCGGAGATTTCCTAACCATTTAAGCACCTTTCCACTTCGCTTGATGTGCTAAAAAGTGAGTGTGAGATTTTTATTATAGAAAATAATGGTGCGAAACGGATTTATAATTGATTTTTGAAATCACTTTAAAATGGCTTTTGAAAACTCTCCTATTATGGAGTAATTAATTTAATAATTAAAAATAATATTATATAATAATTTCGAAAGACATTTAGGAGTGAAAAATCTTTTGAAAATGATTCATAAAACCCGTGTACGAAATCTAGAGACAAATCTCAAAGAAATCAATAAAACCAGAAAATCACTGAAAAATATTCTAAGTGTTTGTAAACATTCAAAAACAGCTACGAACCCAAGTTCGGCAATTTATTTGGACCAGCAAACTATGTCCAAATGTCATGAAAATTTGCAGGCATGTAGTCCAACATCCCTTCTCCAAACTGCAAAAATAAGCGGGAAATTCCGACTTGAAACGAAGAAACGGCGTCGTCTCAAAGTCGGACAAAAATCATAAAACTTTACTGTGTCAAAACAGTGTAAAGGTCCCACTTCGACGACATGGTCGAAGGGTCACATGAACTCAGATCTTGATGAAAATTTGCAGGAGAGTAGTAAAGTACTCCTACTTTGATATGCAACAAGAATCGTTTGGTTTCGAGTTGAAATGAATAAACGACAATGTTTCAAAGTTGGTCCGACGATAACTGAAAATGATCACTATTGTAAAACAGTTTCTGGGTGCTACTTCGGCAATAGAAACGAAGTATCTAATGCACCCAGATCTAAACCAAACTTTGCATGGTTAAAGATCTCGATCTCATCTTTTTAACGAGACTAAAAACGATGAAATCCGACAAAGGACGAGCCCGGGATGGCGTCGCAAAGTCGGGGTTCTACGCTGAAAACAACGGGAGAAAAGAGACTAAGGCCTATAGCTATGCACTAACTGGCCAGAGATGAAAAACCATAATTTTGGCATAGTAAACTTCAAATTCTGGCAAAATGAATAAAATGAAAGTTGTAGCTTAGTTTCTAAGCTTTCCGGAATGACCAAGATCGTCAAATTCCGACAAGAGATGAAAATTCTATGACTAAAACAATTCTCAGATCTAAATTTTATATCACTGTCGTTGTGCTCTCGGGACAGTGGTAAGAATGCACAGTTTTGACCAAATTAACTTCGAAATTTCATAAAACTCAAAACATGAAAGTTTTAGCCCTAAATCTATTCTTTCCAGAACATCCAAAATTATCTAATTCGGTTCAAAAACGAGAGAGATACATGCAAAACAATATCATATTGAAACTCAAGATAACTTGTTAAAGATAGAATTGGTCTTATGTCTTTGAATGCATTTCAGGTCATCTATATGGCAAAATTACAGAAAACACACTGAACAAAAATTGTAGCTTATGTTTTAAGCTTTCCGGAACATCCAAAATTATCTAATTTGGATCAAAAACGAGAGAGATACATGCAAAACAATATCAGATTGAAACTCAAGACAACTTGTTAAAGACAGAATTGGTCTTCTGTCTTTGAACGCATTTCAGGTCATCTAAATGGAAAAATTACAGAAATCTCACTGAACAAAAATTGTAGCTTATGTTTTAAGCTTTCCGGAACATCCAAAATTATCTAATATGAGAGCGTACTTGTTATTTTCTTATATAAAGGTTTTAAAATGGATTTATAAAAAAATTGATTTTATATAAGTTTATCTTTTGATATATATAGAAATAATTTTCTAATTATTAAATATATTAAAGAAATTGGTTGTTGAATCATTGGAATTAAATAAATAATGAGAATTAAGTGGTAGTAGTAATACAACCAAATTGAAATTGAATGAAGATAAGTTTGAAATGGATCCAAACTAAAATTAAAATCTTGAATTTGTAGAAGTGTTTTCAGAATAAAAATAATAATGAATTGGTTTCTAGATATGATAATCTTAGTTATTATCATAAATTGTTATTGTGTTTAATAATGAAATGTTGTAAATGATTAAGCAAAATGAAATGTTTTAGGGGAGTAAAACATTTAGGCAAGTATGACTTGTAAATTGAAGTGGGTTTTAAATTGTGAAGTTTTAAATCTAAGTCCAGAAAACTTGAAATAGTTTTAATGAAATTTGTTATGAATTAAAACCAAAGGTGGTTTAAAAATTTAAGGTATAACTTGGTGTGTAAATGAAATAAAAATGTATAAATGAGGATATACATAATATCAAAGATGATTTGAAATAAACTCTAAGTGTTGAGTTTTAAATTTTTCCTTGGAATGTGATGTGAAAACCCAAAGTGAATAAGTTTTTAAACTTAAGTGGGAAGATTTTTAATAAGAAGTTTAAAATTTGAATGGGAATTCAATTTGGGTAAAGTTAAATTGAATTTAACTTAAGGGAAGTTAAATGAGTTTAGAATGAACAACTTGAATTGGAAATTTCAAGATGAAATTGAAATTTAACTTGGGAAGTTAAATGGTTGATTTTAAACGGGAGTTATGAGTGATCTCAGAATGGGTTTGAGATCTGGAAATTGAAAATGGATGCTGTTAATTGGTGTTTGGATAAATTTGGATGTTTATTTATCCTGATATCATTCTATTATTTTAAATAATCTATGAAACTGAGAATTGGTTTTGAAGTTAAAAATGGATAATAAATTAAAATCTGAAGATTAAATTGTTTTTGAAATCTTATTTGAACTTTGCAATAAGTTAAGTAAAGATAATTTTAAAATGGAATTTTGGAATTTGGATTCAAAATTAAATGGTTTAAAGATTTAAGTTGTTAAATTAAAAATTAAGGTTGATTTGATTTAAAAAGCACTACGCCATAGATTGCATACTGCAACACACAAGAAGTGATGTAGAAAGTGCCAAATAATGTTGCTGGAGGCCAAAAACGAGCTAAGGCAACACTTTCTCGGTGTTGCATTTTGCCGCGTTGCCGCAGACTCAAATGCAACATCTTTGTGACCCTAAGGCAACATCGGTTCTGTTGTTGCCACAGGTACTAAATTTACTAAAAAGTGGGTCCCACAATCTGGGCCCCAACATGTGGGGCCCACTAATTCTGTTAACCAACTTAACGGAACCGTTTTGTGGGGCCCACATTCATTAATCTATGGTAACACTTTTACCAATAAAATGGCAACACTTTTCCAGTTTATTACCACATTTAACATCACATACTGCAACATTATATCATATCTACGGCAACACTTTTTGCAATTTAAATTGGAAATCTACTGCAACATCATACTACTGCAACATTACACTGCATTTCATAGTAGCCAAAGAGCTATTCATTTCATAACAGCCAAACAACAAGTCGTTTCATAACAGCCATCAACACAAGTTTTAGTCAAGTACAAAATAACAAACATAGCCAGTGCATTCATATTAACAGCCAGTACATACTAATTAAATTCTACATACTACACGTGAATTCATCTTTGCGAGCCTCCAAATTTCATGCTTCCGAGCCACCAGTACCATCAGTGCCTCTAGTGGCTCCAGTGCCAGTTTCATCACTGCAGACGGTCGCACAAAGACCCGCAACATCAATTTGCATGTCAGGGTTAGCTTCGCCTAATTTCTTAAGCACCCATGACAAGTTCGCCTAATTTTATTTAAAAGGTTAGACAGCAACTCACAGATGCAAAAATGGAGCAACAGCAGCTTACAAGTGCAAAAATAAAGAAACGGCAAGTATAAAATCACAACATATGTAGCAACAATTTCATGAATATACTCCTCCAATTTCAGTGTACTTTAGCTCTTCCTTGACATACTCCATCAGTACTGTGTAAGAAAACATATCCAGATCAACGCCCTTGACAAAACTCTCTTCTCCACCAACATATCCATTCTTCTCAAATTTTCCCTTGTGATGGAATATAAAATTTGCCTCCATCCTACACAAAATGAAGGAATTAACATTAGAATGACATAATTACAAATTAAAATAAACCAACTGCATTATAAAATAAAACAGTCACTTCACTATTGCTTTTTCAATCTTATCCTGCAAAATAAAGAAGTTTCAAAATGTGACATTAAATAAAATTAACAATTCTGAAACAAGTTTCTTAAACAAGAATTGTTTTGCAATATCTATTAACAAGTTTTAAAGTGAATCAAGAATTCATGCAAATTTCCCTGACTTAAATTCTATTGCTCTTCCTACAATTCTTAATGAGCACACTCCTATCTTGATCAGATTTAAGGAAAGCAATAGGCAGGACAAAAGTGCTCCTTTCAGATACATTAACAGTTGGCACATATTGGAGGGATCTCAACAATGCATCACTGAAGTATTCAAACCAGTGTTATTAATATTGGGGGATTGTTAGAAAAATGAATGAGAAAATGGTTGGGGAATGTTATTAATAGCTATTGAGTCGTAAATTAATGTGAAAATGCAAAAATAATAAACAGATACAATAAAAATTAATACATTAAAATTGAAATAAAAACATTTGCTGGATGATTAATGTGACATATCAGATTATATAGCCTGCTTGTTATTCTTTTAGTTACAAACTTCTATATCATAAACAGAACATATATCACTAATCATGTAGAGGATAGACTTACCCATGCTAACAGCTCCAGTACTTTTCTAAACGGATCGCCACCACGACCTCTGTCACCTCTACTTCCTTTTGAGGTTATGTTATCAGCAACTTCATCATTTTCTTCATTGCATATTCATTGCCATAGCAACATTTCCAAATGTGTTTGTGGATTCGAGATCTAAATAATCAATGATTCAAAGAAACAAAAGTTATTAATAAGAAACAATAAGTGGTTGATGTAATATGCTCAAATAGAAAGGAAAAAAATAAAATCAATTCACGGTCTAAGTTTAACTACTTAGGGAAATATTTGGACAGTAACTTGAAATCCAATTATACGAATTATTTAACAAACATGTAGTTTAGGAAAAGAATATGTTTATTTCAGTACAATATTAAAACCTTATCAATATCTTTTTCTTCTAACGTTTAATCTACTACAAAATTATACAGGAAAGAAAACTCACCAAATGTGTTATTACCTCGTTCATCATTATCCAAATCAATCCGCATCTTAGTCAGTTAAAAATAAGAGGCATCATTGAAGCTATCATATAATAAATACAAACTTAGTAAAATAGTCAAATGTATGATAAAAAAATTAAAGATATAAATAGCTTAATAGTTAACAAATACCATAGCAGTACAAACTATTAAAGAGCCAAGTGTATAGAAAAATAATTGGCGTATGGTATGCAGACATATTAACATCAATCTAAAGCCACCAGGCGATAATACACTTTCCTTCTATAAAACACAATTATATCAAACATCAAACACCTTAACTACATAAATGGAAAACATGCACATGACAAAGAAAGAATGGGTATGTAATTCAATATTCATCTATAGATAAAATAAACCATTAGTGCTTCACGACAAAATTTTCTTAAGACCACATAAGTTGAATAAATCCATATCAAGTTAATGCTACAAACCCAAAATAGAAGTAAGAAATTAAGAGAAGTTAATGAATATATGAACTATTATTGTCTGAAAAATTAACGAATTATTAAATCAATACACAATAAAGAATAGTAATATAGCTTTTCTCGTATGCTCATAGCTTGTTCTTGTTTTACATGAACTAGCATGCATATGATAATGTGATTTCGGTAGGAAAACTTACATGTTGATTGACTAAAACAGGGCTTTTAGTTTTTGGATATATCCCCAGGACTCTTATCTGCATCCAATGCATCCAATGCTCATACCTAGGCTAAGTCGGTCAATCGACAAGCTCGCCAACGCTGGTGAGAGGACGATTTAGCTTTCTAAGTGTAATTTGTCAGTAGCAATCCAACTGTAGGTGCATTTCATGTTCTTGAAACTGCACCAACATCTACCAGTATCACACAAACACCATATTCCGACGCGCATTTGCATAATATCGTGGATGAAACAAAAGAGCATCTACTTGATGGTGCTACTGAATATGATTTTTGTATCAAATATTGGTAGCTTCTCCGGTGAATCCGAAGACCATCAAAAAGAGAAAATAATACCAGCAACACAAACAATGCATCTTCTCGTACAGATCCATTACCAATCTCCGATGCTGAAAAGCGTTAAAAAAAACAAAAAACTTGAAAACAAAAGGAAACATCAAAGACAAAGGGAGCGCAGAGCTCAAGATCTTCATGAAAGGTGCTGTAGCTATCTAACATCTAGACAACTGGAATCACTTCCCCAGAAGTTAGTAAATATGGCTTTCATTTCTGAAGCAGCGACCATGGTCCACAAAGCGATGTAGATTATTCCAACTCAGTTAGTAAATATCACCTGGCTCAATATTTATAACATGTACTGTAAAATCATACATTTTATACTTCAATTTGATTGTCACGAGTGCTATCTGTGGTTGACAAACATTGATTTAGTGAGAAAAGGGTTTGATACATGTTTAAATGCAAAAATTCAATTGAGTTTCAAAATTTAATCAGACCGTTTAATATTGAAAGTGAAGAGTGCTTAAGTATGATTACTGTTCTCTTCAAGTGCATGCAATTTTAATCGATATATACATGACAAGAATGGTGAAAGTGACGTTGAGGATGATGATGATGACCTCAAAGTGCATCCGACTGCAGTACCTGAATATAAATGTTTATGGAATAGCCGGTGCTTAAAACCTCACTTTTTAATAAGTGGTGTATTTGATCCTAGGGAAAAGTTACCTGTAAAGAGAACCTTGAAGGTTAAGATATACTTGGCAGATGGCTGGCGTATGGACTTCAATCCCACACGTTTTGATATATATTCTCCTCCAGACTTTTACACTAGGGTAGGAATAGCTGCCGCACCAAGAGATAGCATAATTAAGAAAACAAAGGCACCAAGAGATAGCTACAGTTGGATTTCCACAACCCAAAAGCAAGGATACGAACAACTGTCACTGTAGTGTTATGAGCAATATCAACTGACATTTCCACCATCTGCACATTCGACAACCAGTGCAACTACATATCACTGCAGTGCAATATTCATACCATACAATACAACAACTACAAGCAGCAACTTATATCATCAAACAATTGCTCATAACTGCATACATAACTCTGTCGCACATCTACTGTCTTCTCTCTACCGTCTCTTACAAAACCCACTGTTGAAATCATCTCCAGCAAAACCACTTCATTACAACTACTATACAAACCTCCTTAACCATCTGCCTATTTCCTATTCCTCAACAACGTTACAACATTGCCATCACCATCCCACATCACATAACCTCCACAACCTGAACTGCTCGAACCTAAACAAACAACACCCCACTGCAGTCCAAACATCATCCATCACTAGTTCACGACCCACCACCTCGCAGCCAAAATCGAGTGAACCCCAAATCACTGCTACTTCCCCAAATCCTCAAACACACTAATCCACCCTACCTTAATTAGAAAACATTGAATCGCCCATCCCAAAAAAACACGAACTCACCTCAACCACCTACGGCAATCGAAACTGCATCATCCCAAACCAGTCACCATCATCTCACCAACCACAATCGACATCAACAGCAATCGCGGCCTCTAATAAATCGATTTGCTACTGCACTGCTTCGTTTTGATTTCGATTTTGGGAAATTCGATTTTTGAGAAAGAAAGTAAAATTTGATTTTGATTTTGGGAAGCGAAAAACATTAGCATGTTTGTGGCTGCTTTCCCTCTTCAACACGATGATGAAATTTTCTAGCATGGACATCTACTCCATTTGCTCCATCGTAGAGTGTTTGAGAGGTTGAGCGGTGGAGTACGTATTTTGTTAAATGTTTGAGTGAAACCCTAACTTTTGCCACTTTCTTTTTGATTCCCGCGTTAAAAATTATTTCAACCCGCTTTTTATTTCAGCCCGCACTCATTTTTTATAATATTTTTATAAGTCTATAGCTACTGCAACATAGTGTTGATATCTATGCTAACATCCTGAAGCTAATGTTGTAATAGATAAAAATCAGCATAGCTATCGTTACATTGTAGCTAGCAACATCTTGTATTTTCGTTGCAATAGGCCATCTATGGCGTAGTGAAGTAAAGGTTAATTTGATTTAAAAGGTTAAATCAACATTTAAAAATTTAACTCGAAATTATAATCCGAGATGGTTTAAAGTTGAGATTTAAATTCAATTAGTTCAAATTAGATTTGATTTGAATTAATTTGGAATTTGATTAAAGTTGACTAGGTTTAAAATTCAAATGGAATTTGATTTGAATTCAGGAAAGAATTGAGGATAATTTAACTTGAATTGGGATTAAATCAATTTCAATGGAAATTGAAGTATTAAGTCAATTTAAAAGGAAGTGAAAATTTAAATTGAATTGATGGGAAATTAAACAGTTTGGCTCTGGATTATTTTCAAAATAAATTGTTTTAATACAAATATATTTTCCAAACTATTTACTATACAATCTTTCTTCTTATAACCCAAACTATCTCATACTTATTTTACAATTATTTTGGAACTATTTAACTATTTTGAAACTATCTTATAAACTAATTACTATTTTTCAGTTACTTATATCTAATCACTATTTTCTTAAAAAAAAAACTATTTTGCAATTATCTAACCATGTTATACCTACTTAACTATTTTATAGCTATTTTACAAAATAATAACTATTTTTCAACTACTTATCTATTTTAAACTTTTTCAAGCTATTTTTAAATTTAAATAGGTCAGAGTTCAAACTGTTTGTAATTGAAGTAATAACTCAATTGGAAATAGAAGCAATTGAAAATAAGTGAATGGTATTAAAGGAAATGTGAATAGAAAAGAGAATTGATTTGGCAAATAACCAATTAAGATAAATACGTAGGATATACGTATATTATTCTATTCGCATAGTGATTTGATCCAGATTCGAACACATAATTTCGAGATAGTATTATCGATCCGAGTTGGGATTTTTCGCTCGATTCTCGACGGCGAACCTGGATATGGGTTTTTGATTGGTTCTGGATATTCTCTATCATAGCTACGACTATGCAAGGAGAATGACGGTTTCTGATCAAGAAACCAGATCTGAGTCTGCACTGGGAAGTCGGGTGGACGATACTAGTTCGGAAGTGAAATTGTGTGATCGAGTGAGCGATCAGACTGATATTGCGTACGAATGATATGAGTACATCGTACGAGTTTGAATGAAATTGATATTGAAATTTTGTGGATAAGAACTGTAAAATGGTTTTTGAAATGAAAAGAATTATGGTTAATAACTTTATAAAAGATTTATCAAATTTGAATATTTGATTTGGAATAAAATAAAGTTATATATCCTTGTTATATAAGATAAATTTTCCCTTGTTGAATCTATTGCTAGAAGAAAAGGGTTTTGAAAATATTTAAAGTATAAAAGAGGTTTTATACAAGTTTGAAGTGATCCAAAGATTTTTAAAGTTATATATATCTATCTATATATATATATATATATAAAGGATCTTATGAGAATGATTTTGAAAAAGGTTTTGGGAACCTATGTAATTCTGGAAAGGCTTTTGATTTTTGGGAAAATCAATTTTGGAATTTGGAAAGCCAAGTTTGGAACTATCGATTTTGTGTAAAGATGATTTTGATATAAATCATAAAGGGTATGATTTGAAGATACTATAAGTGTATAGTATAAAGTGTTTTGAGAATAGCTCTGGGGAAAAAGGCGCTCCCTTGAAATGAACTTCTCAGGAGTGCCACTGGGTGGTACTGCCTTGAGCCCCAAGGGGGGTTTCTAAAGTTGATCCTGTGAGGAGTCCGAACAAAACTAGTTCCTGAGGATTATTTATGTAGCGAAAGTCGAGGGGCTGGTGCCCACAGAGGCATTTGGGTTATGCTGTGACGACAGTGTAACTCAATGTCACTGCGATCTACTGTAGACCATAGCGAAAGTCATGTGTGCCGCTGAGAGCCAACAGTCTGCATTTGATTTTATATCGGTAGACTGCGACACTTTGGTAACATAGCAAAAGTCATGTGTGCCGTTGAGAGCCAAAAGTCTGCATTTGATTTTATATCGGTAGACTGCGACCTATGTAGGAGTGGAGAAGTTTCATTTTGACAGCGAAATCGAGTGTGCCGCTGAGAACCAACAGTTACATGGACTTTTGCTGCGATGGCAACGTAACCCTGGAATGTAATTGCGATCTGTTGTGGGTTCCATGCTGTCATCAGTTACATGGACTTTTGCTGCGATGGCAACGTAACCCATGATGTAACTATGACCATGGATGGGGGTGATGATTTCTAGAGCATTCTCACCAAAGATACTTCCTCTATTTTCAAAATTGTTTTCTATATTTTCATAAATTATTTTCCAAGTATTTTCACTGTGTGTTGAAACGGGTTTACCAAGTACTTATAGATTTTCAGTCTTACGCATGATCAACGTATGACCGAATTTCTGTGAGAACGAGGATGGACTGGTTGAAACATCGAGTTATAAAAAGTATTTTTATAAAACTATTTTGGCAATATATATATATATATATATATATATTTAAAAAGTGTTTTAAAATTTCTTAATAAAAAGAGTTTATAGTAAAAAAAAAAGGAAAAAGAGTGACCGAAGTTTAATTTTTCCGATAACCAGCATTTTAGTAAATTCTGGCTTTGTTTCTTTTCGAGGACGAAAAGATTTAAAGGGGGTAGGAATGTGATAACCCAGATTTTTTGAACATCTGTTAATTGGTAATTAACTAATTTTCTATTGGAAATACTAATTTTATTTGGTTGAACAAATAAAAACCTTAATAATTAGAATATACCTGAATATGTATTTGAATCATAATAAATGCTGAATTATAAATATATGAATAAATATTCATTTGATAATATTTGTTTAATGATCTTCTTTTATAAATATTTATTTGGCAAATTTTATCTTTTCAAAGATAATAATAATAAAAATACTAATATATATAGAATCAACTTTAAACAAATCTTTGAAAATTTTATACATACACATATATATATATATATATATGTAAGGTTGGTTGGTAAATATGTATATTGTAAATGGCTAGCTATGGTTAAAATCCAATATTGATTTTCAAAGCTATTAAAGGCAAAATATATATTTTTACAACAACAAAGATAATTTATATGTCCATTTATTTCTTAAGGTATTAAAGCTCAAGTTTAAAATGGAATTTAATAAGATTCATACTTTCTTTAATATATGTATAAGATGTATATATATAGTATTAAACATATAAAAACATAACACATAAATTAAACATACAAATATAAATACATAGGTAATTTAGAATTTTTTTATAAATATTTAGACATGTGTAAACACTTAGTTCTTGCATCTAAACATTTGTAAACCAAATAATCCATATACTAACACTTGTAACTTATTTGTGCCATGCAATTTACAAATGGCATAAGTTTTTCTTAATTTGAAACAAATGATATTTATTTTCTTTCTCTCATCTCTATTTTCAAATTTGAACACCTAAACAAAGCAGCTCTGAAAGAAAAAAAAATTTTAATTAAACAACAAATACCTGAAAAGAAAAACCAAAGATGATAGAAATAAAAAACAAATCAAGACTAGAAACAGATCTGAGGAAGTTTAATTAAAACTGGAATCAAGCTAAGGAAAAATTCAACTCATATGCATCATGCAAGATCAACTCGGCAGGGATGCAAATTCAACTTAACAATTCAAGGAATCAACTCAACAGGATCACCTCAACCAAATTCCAGTTTAAATCATCTCAGTCTTCTCTGTTTACAATTTACAGGTGAGTAAACTTAAGTTTAAACAGTTTAAACTTGGTGCATATGGTAGATTCTTGGAGTAAATTCGTAATGAATGTTTGCGTAAATGTTTGCATGTTATTTTTAAGATGAATGCATGTATATATGAATATAGATACTTGTGTGCATGACTGTACATCAATACATATACTCTGTCCTTCATCTACAGGTTTAAAATATGTTCAAAACTCAAATTGCAATTTCCCTAATCCTTTTTAGGCTTAGATATATAAACAAATTATGTCTGTAACAACAAGATTTGAGTTTTAAAAATATCTCTTAGTGGGAATTGAAGATAGTTTTGACTAGGATAAAGAATTACAGTAAAATCTTAATTATATAAAAATATGGACGGTAATAATTCATTGATTCAAGATTATAATCTGATTCATCACCGAAAACAAGGAGTTTTAAGAATAAAATCATGATATTTAGATTTGTAAATCAAGAGATATTGTAAGTTGGTCGTGAATTGGGTTCTGAGCTTTTTCTGATGATCGGAAAGATTTGGGGTCACGAGTTCTGGGGTAAAGCAAGTCTGGAGGTAGGTGATGTCGACAAAAATGGTCGGAGGAATTCTCGAACGTTGTGGTGGCGTAGGATCGTTAGAGTATGGTTTTGTCTCATTGTTGGTCGAGGTGGAAAATCGTGCTGCCGCGCCATCGTCAGTGCATTGGGTTTGTCCGGTCATGGGGGAAACGAGACTAGGGTTCGTGGCGATGCTTCGGCGGAGACTCGTAATCTCTGGTGGCCGGTGACGTCGAAACGAGGTGGATTTGGTCAGTGGCTTCTGTCCAGTTTCGTACTTGTTGTTCGATTTCCATTTATACATCGATTTCATAATTCTACTTGGACGTGATGTGTGTCATGGGCGATTGCGAGTTGATGATGGGCGGAGAGATGGTCGGCGTCGAGTTTTCCAGTCGTGCACGTGCACGCGTGTATGCGTGGTGTCTGGGACGTTGTGATGTCTGGGGAAGAAGGAGTTACTCGGGTCAATCTCGATGATGAAGCGCGGTTGACTCGAAGCAGGGGACGAGAGCGAGTGGTACGGGTTAGGGCTCGAGTAAATTAGAGTTTGTCTCGGAGTGATCTCGAGTGTGTTGGCGTGAGTGATTTTTAACTTAACAGTTTTAAATTTAAACAAGTTTTAAAAAGAAGAGGAGGAAGCTCGGAAAAAAAAAAGTGAGAAAACTCAAATTTTGGTTCGAGTAACCCTAAGATTTTCTCGGTAAAATGATTATGTTTCAAATATTAAAGATGACATAATTAAGCTTTTAATAATTCCCTTGATCATTCCTTTAAATAAAAATTGTTCATTTAAATGTTTGGTTAATTAGGATGTATAATTTATTTTAATTTAGTAAGTTAATTCTTAAAGTTATTTAAACTTAATTAAAGATGTAATTAAATTAAGAAGATTAAATGTGTTTAATCATTAATTAAACTTAAGGGTTTAAATTAAGATATAGGTTAATGATAATTATTTCTATGATTTATTAAATAATATCTTAATGATGATTAAGAAATAGATAAGAATAAATGGTTTATCTTAAAATTTATGAAGATCTTGAATAAGTAAGGATTAATAAATTAGTAATTAAAGATAATTATTTAATGGAAGTAATTAAAAGATTGATCATTTAAAATAAGTAATTAAAGAGAAATTAATTTATTAATGATTAGGAATTTATTAATTTATAATTAAAGGGTATAATTAATTAATTAGAGATTAATTAATTGGTAATTAGAGATTAATTGATGTAAGTAATTAGAGATAAATCATTTAAATGATAATTACTTAATGTAAGTAATTAAGGGATAAAATTTGATAAGGGTTAATTAATTTGATTAGCAATTAAAGGTTAAATTAATTAATAAATTAAGGTTAATTAATTTGAGGATAATTAACCAGTGGGATAATTTCTTCATGAAAGTAATTATGGATGATTTATTGGTTTGTAATTAATTATGTTAAGTATGTAGGATTTAAAGGTAATTAAAGTAATTAATTTAATTAAATTGGTGGTTAATTAAATTAATTAGAGATAAGGTGGTAGATTAATCTTGCTTATGTATGATTGAATGATATTGAATGCCTTGGATTATGTGATATCTCTGATATGTGATATGTGCTACTTTGTGATATGAGATGAATGATTGTATATATTATATTTAAACTTTTGGTTAATGAATAATATTGGATTCGAAGAGACCGGGGTCGGGTACCAGTAAATACCCGAAACCACTTCGATTATTAATCTATAATTCTTTATAGATTTGATTGGTAAATTAAATAGGCTGGAATGGAATAAGTTAAGTAATCTGGATATTTAACCTGAGAACTGTTGTGTCTGAAAATGATTGACTGTAATAAGTAAGAACTCGTAGAAGGTACGAGTTACCCTGGTTTGCAAATAAGTTATATAGCTTGGTATTTCATATTATATGGGTTTACTTACGCTGGTTTCTAGCCTGACTCGGGTGTTACTTTATGGTAATGCTCGGGTCAGACCGAGTATTACAGATTTCAGGTAAGGACGTTCTGGAGCTCAAGAGGCGAGCTGGATGGTAGGAACGTATGGAATATATTCTGCTACGATATATTATAGTTGTCTGAGACATGTTAATTCTAACTGTCTAGTATATTTGTGAATGTTGTAACTCTGATGTATTAAAATGTAATTAACAAATACAGTATTCTTTGTATAACTGATATTATTATTAGATATTGTATTTTGATCCGCTGCGAATGTGAGAATCTGTGTCTGGTTCTGTTTCTTCTTCTATCTCATTTCTTTTTCTCCTAACTCTCTGGAATTTTCGGGTTCGAAAATTTCAGGTCGTTACATGTAATGACCCGCCTTTTTGGATGGTTTAAATCGACGATAAACCATGCACGTCAGACTCAATCCATTCAAAAGGGCAGATTGTTATGGGGTAAATAAGAAAAAGAAGAGAAAGAAAGAAAACAAATACAAAATCTCGCAGCGGAATGACCAAATATAATAATCAAATAAACAGTTCATGAAGCAGTTTACAAATAACGTTGATTAAACTTTTATAATACAGATTAGAGTTACATACAACAAGAAATAAATGCAGTGGAACAACATGATGTAGTGGAATAAATATAATACATAATAACAGTACAAAATCTTCATCTTCATCCTCCAAAAAGCAGTCTTCGATACATTGAAAAGCTCAGACTGACCCGAGCGAATTGAAAAGACAAAACACTTGAGTCATAACTAAAAGATCTTATGTTAGTTAAATCAACAATAAAATGAATATGAGTGTAATGGCGTCGGGGACGTTTACCGGTTTTGACATCTCTTATCCAGTGTCTAATGTGAGTGCCGTAACTTAAGAGATGTTCGGGATTACCATCTCCCCGTTAAACTATCTTCTATGTAGTACAATACGCTATTATAATATGTCTACAGTAAAGTAAAGTATTAAAATAGCATTAATACGTTACCCATATCCCCCTTAACACATTTTATATATTCACATAGTCTATATAGTACTGTAAGCTCCTCCGTGAGGTTTACGCAGAGGGCACTCCATAGGTATGGTACAAAATAAACTCGTAGAAGGCGCGATAGGGCATGTGAACACGACACTCGAGGAAATGCCAGGGTAGATATACCAATTGCACTCTCGGACCGGGGGTAACGCCTAGCAGCTACTACCGCCCACCTCGGACACACTTCCACAATCAAAATCGAGGGTGACCACAAAATCAATCACAAAGTAATAACATGGTATCGAAGAAATGTGCCCGATCGGAGGTGCGACCTCACTTGGCCCGGTATAGCTCCTGTTTTAGTCACATCTGAGCTAACTTATGTGAGTCAGGGTCACGTAAATACCTCATACAGAATCATTCACCAAACCATCCTACTTGATTTCTGGAATCTCCACCACGTACATAGTTGTTAAAGTGGTTTTCGATATTGCCAGAGAGTATGACAATATCCGATCCCAGTCTCTTTAACAACTAACCACAATATCCGATCCCGGTCTCTTTAACAACTAACCACTTATTACACACCGGATGGTTCTTTTACATTTCCAAACCATTTCATATTGATATCAGAATATCATATTCAATTCAAACCATATCCCTTTGAAATCGTAATTACTTTCAAAATTATATTTACTTAAATATGTTGTTTTACTAGTCATTTCAAATCCCAACTTATGTTATAACATTTTTAAACCTTATTAGCTTAAAAATCAAGGCTTTAATTATAAACATTTCCACTCTACAATTAACATCCCGCCGTTTTGGACCATTCAAATCGACAATAAAATCACATGTTAGACTTGAATAATTCAATACAACAGATTGTTAATAAAATTTGGGGTAAATAAAATCAATCACAGAATCACAAACACGGAATATCAGAATAACTCACAGCGGAATAAAATAACTATAGTAGTTCATGAAGCTACTAGATACAAAGTCTCAAAACTAATACATAATACGAAAGTCTGAAACCAATACATTTGGAAATTTAAGGTACATAAGTTCTCTACTACAAAAGCAAAAGCTGAGTGGAAATAACTGGAATAGAAATATCAGATAGACTGCTAAATCTCCGGCGGATCTCTAGCTCCAAAAAGGATGAAACCAAAGTTGTGAAACTCAGGCTGACCCGAGTGTAAGGCCAAAACAAAAAACACTCGAGTCAGGACATACATACTTATAAAATGTAAATCAACTCAAGTGAACTGTAAAAGAAATGCATCAGTAACTTAAAGAATGCTTGGGATCGCCCATCCTTTAAGGATCCGTTAAATTATCTACTATGTAGTAATATACGCTATCATAATAATGTATAAAGTAAAGTAAACTATTAAAATAGCGTTAAGGCGTTACATTTTCCCCCTTAACACATTTATATTTCCCATAGTCTATACAGTACCGTAATCCCACCAGTATTGGGTGCCGTTAGAGGGCACTCCATAGGTATGGTACAAACCAAACTCGTAGAAGGCGCGCTAGGGTAGGTGACATGGCACAACTAGGCAATGCCAGGGTAGATATACCAATTACACTTCCGGACTGTTGGTAATGCATAGCCGCAACTACCGCCCAACTCTTTCCACACTCCGAATCAAAGGTGTGCACCAAATCAATCACAAAGTAGTAGAATGGCTAACGATGAAGTGTGTCCGAACGGAGGAGCTACCTCACTTGGCCCGTCAATTGCTCCTGTTTTAGCCGCCTTATGCTAACTCACGGGAGTTAGGTCCACATAAATATACCTTTAGGATCGTCGCCACCATCCTACTTCATTGTGGAATCTCCACCGCGTACACAGTTGTTAAAGTGGTTTTCTGTATCGACAGAGAGTATGCCCATATCTGATCCCGGACTCTTTAACAACCAAACGTTATTATAACCCGTGGTTATTTCAATTTCAAATGGTTTATTTTTCATATCAAACATATTTATTTCAAAACCATATAAATTCCATGTCATTATTCTTTTAAAATATTATTCATTTTCCCAAAGTTGTAACACTTCAAAATTCATTTAATTATAACCCCTTTGGAATGTAAAAAATTTAGAAATCATAGCACCTTAAAAATGTAACCTTTAGAACCACACATTCGAAACTATAACCCTTTTAGAAAATTTGTAGCATTCTAAAAATTCACTTTTATGAAACGCAGCAGTACAGAAGTGCTACGGTAAGAATTCGCAGCAGTGCAGAACTGTTACGGTAAGAATTCGCAGCAGTGCAGAAGTGCTACTGTAAGAATCCGCAGCAGTTCAGAATTGTTACATTAAGAAACTGCAGCAGTTTTGAATCGCTACCGTGAGAAATCGCAGCAGTTTTGAATTGTTACTGTAATACTTCTTACTACAATATTTTATATGATCAAATAATATATATATTTTCCAATTTATCATAGTCATTCTATCATTCCTATTATATTACTCAAATTTAGTTATTTGGTCATTAAAGAAACTACACCTATAGTAAAATAACTTTGTTACTAAAATATCAAATTTTAAAGTAGAGATCCTTATGCCAAGTTAATAGTATTTTAACTTACCCTTTAATTTCTTCTAGTAAATAACATTTTATCATTTTAATTACAATTACATAATTTAAAACTTACAATTTATAGGTTAGAATAAAATTCCATTATTAGGTAAAATCGGATTTTTTTTTAATTAACCTTCAGATAGTAAATTAGATTCCAAAACTTTACATTTCCAACTATTTATTTCTTATAAAAATTTTAACACATGTAAACAAATTTATAGAAATCCTTACATTAAATTTAGTTGAGATTCCTATATAGAAATCCAAAATACTTAATAATGTTTAGAAAATCATTTTAAAATCAACCACGGAGTCTGTATAAAATTCTCTACCCTAGGGTCAAGTAAATACGGACATATATCATTTCAATCCGCAATTTATTAATTTTTCGGGTTTTATATCATTTCAAACCCGCAATCTCAAGTCAAATAAAATTGCTCAGGCCTATCATTTCAGCCCATAACAATTTCCTTAATCTAAAAATCATTCGGGTATGTATCATTTCAACCCATAGTGAAGGAACTTACAGTATGATTTCAGAATATTAAATAAACATAACAATATACAACATATCATGGCATATGATCATAACAGGTAAAATATGGTATGAAATAACATAATAATATAATAAATTATGGCATATGATCATAACAGGCAAAATATGGTATGAAATAACATAATAATATTCAATGTATCATGGCATATGATCATAACAAGTAAAATATGGTATGAAATAACATAATAATATTCAATGTATCTTGGCATATGAAATTAACAGGTAAAATATGGTATGAAATAACATAATAATATTCAATGTATCATGGCATATGATCATAACATGTAAAATATGGTATGAAATAACATAATAATATTCAATGTATCACGACATATGATCATAATAGGTAAATTATGGTATGAAATAACATAATAATATTCAATAATGAAATTTCTTAACTCGCATATACAAATCCATACAATTCCATCGTCATCAATTTACCAAATTATAAGTACACTGTCAAGAGTGATTGCTCACCTTTCTTTGGTTAGCAAGGTGATTCAAAGTGCAACAAGCACGTTAAATTATGGAAAAACTTGAGTGAGAGGAGAATCCAAATCCGACGCTTTGAAAAATAAAATAAATTCCATACGTAAACAAATAATTCACATAGAAAAAAAAAAAAAAATTTTTTGCAAAATACAATAGAAGAGGCTTGTCTAGGGGGTGCATAGGCTAGGGTTTAGAGGTGGTTTGGGTTAGGTTAGGCTCGGCCATAGGAGTTTTTGGACATGGTTTTGTGGTGCAAAGGCTAGGGTTTTAGTGGAGAAGGCTCGGGTTTGGGTAGGTTCGGCTAGGCTAGGGTTTTGGAGAGGTGGAGGCTCGGGTTTGTGTAGGGTTTGTGGTGGCAAGGCTCGGCTTTGGTAGGGTTTTGGTGAAGTGGTGGCCGAAAATAGAGAAGGGGGAATGGAGGCCGAAATTGGTGAAGAGGATAGGGGAAAGGAAGGAGGTAAAAAGGGTTTTGGTTAGAGTTTGGTGATGCGGGGGGTGATGGAATAGGTGTGGCCAAAATTTCTTAGGAGAGGAGGCGGAAAAATTGTAGAGGAGAAGATGAAGAAGGTCTACGGTTTGGAGGAGAAGGATAAAGAAGAAGAAGACTTACATAATTCTCTATGGAGGCACAAATGAAGAATGAGGAGGCTAACTAAAACCCTAGGAGATTTTATATAGGCTATTCAACAGGTGGCTTCTCATCTACTGTAGGGGTTCTCAGCCCATTAGTACAAGCCCACATCAAAATATAAATAAGATAGAGGTTAGGAGAAAATAACTGCGTGTAATACGCTGAAAACAACAAATTTGGAGAAGTAAAAATCAAAATTTAACAAAACAAAAAACCAAGAAAATGTTAGAATTAAATCCATCTTCATAAAAAAAAGTAAAAGTTCAAAACTCAAATTTTAAAATTTTCACAGAAAGTCAAACTTTGACCAAAGTTGACCAAACTTTGCATTTTAAGAAAAATCTTTATTTTATTAAATTTGGAAGAACATTTCACATCAAATCCCAAAATATTACATTAAATTTCCAAATTTATCAAATTTTAAAATAATTATATTCGAAGTTTCAAATGAATTTTCATTTAAAATATTTTCAAAATTTGCGGGTTGTTATACTCTCCCCCACTCAAAACTTTTCGTCCTCGAAAAGGAACGAGACCCAGAAAACAAAGAGGAATAAGGTAGGATAACGAATAGTACCTGAAACAAACAATTCCAGGTTCGAAGCACGAATGCTCTCTTCCATTTCCTAAGTATAATCCCGATCATCAGTGCTCATTGCACATTGACTAGGTTGACAGATTTTCTTCGAAGCTGCTTCGTACCTCTATCGATAATACGAAGTGGCTTCCTCTCGGCAGTAAGGTTCGGCTCGACATCCAAACTCTCGAGAGCAGAAGGCAGAACAATCAAAGATGGATCGTAAAGATACCGACGAACATGCGAAACATGGAACACATTATGCACTCCAGAAAGTTTCTCAGGCAGTTCCAAAGATAAGCTAAGGAACCAATTCTCTCTAAGATGCGAAAAGGACCAATAAACCTAGGATCGAGCTTCCCTCTCCGACCAAATCGAATCACATTTCATAATGGAGAGGCCTTAAGGAAAACCTAATCACCAACAGAAAACTCCAAACTCCTCCTACTCCTGTCAGCATACTTCTTCTGTCTATCCTGAGCAATCCTCATCTTTCTCCTAATCTCCTCAACCTTCTCAGATGCTTCTAGAATCATATCCGGACCAAGAACTAAATGATTACCAGATTCAATCCAGCAAGATGGAGATTTGCAAGGTCGTCCATAAAGAGCAGCAAATGGAGCCATTTCGATACTAGCCTGAATTTTAAGAGATGGAATAAGATAAATCAATGTTTAAGACAACCTTAAACAGATATTTGATATTATACCAGATAACTATTATTATAGGTGAATTTAATAAGATGGAGATGATATTCCTAAGATCCTCCATAATCAAGGACATAGGCACGATGAAGATCTTCTAGAATCTGATTCACTCTTTCCGTTTGACCGTCGGCCTGCGGATGGTAAGCAATGCTCAGGTTCAGACGAGTACCTAAAGATTTTTGAAAAGCTTTCCAAAACTGACTGGTAAAGATGGGGTCTCTATCGCAAACCATGCTAACAGGGACACCATAAAGACGAGCTATCTCTCTCATATAAATCTCAGATAAACTAGAAGCAGAACGGTTAGACCTAACCAAAATGAAATGAGACGACTTGGTCAATCTATCCACAATTACCCAAATACTCTCATTACCTCTCCTAGTCCTTGGTAATCCATCAATAAAATCCATAGAAATCTGTTCCCATTTCCAATTGGGAATCTCAAGGGGTTGCAATAATCCAGCGGTCTTCTAATGATCAGCCATAACTTGCTGACAAGTAGCACATCTACAAACAAAAAGAGAGATATCACGCTTCATACCACTCCACCAATACAGCTTCTTCATATCATGGTACATCTTCGTCACACCTGGATGAATAGAAAGTCTAGACCAATGATTCTCCCAAAGTAACTCTTGTCTCAATCCATCGACGTTCGGAACACAAATCCTATTATTAATCCTTAAAATCCCTTTATCATCGATCTGGGCTCCACTTCCATCTAGGCTACTACCACCAACCCTGCTACGAACATTTTCCTTAACAAGCCTAATTATCCTATCCTCATCCTGCTTAGCAACAATACGATCCATAAGAGGAGAGGAAACAACAAGCTGACACAACATCGCCTTCTTCTTACTCAGAGCATCGGCTACAACATTAGCTTTCCCGGGGGTATAGTTGATGTCGAGGTCATAAGAAGCAAGGAACTCAAGCCACCTAACTTGCCTCAGATTCAAGTCCTTCTGGATGAAAATATATTTCAAAGACTTATGATCCGTAAAGAGCTCAAACTTAGTTCCCAATAGATGATGTCTCCAAAGCTTCAAAGAAAAAACTATGATAAGAAATTCCAAATCATGGGCTGCATAATTGGCTTCATGAGTCTTCAACTGGCGACTAGCATAAGCGATAGCCTTCCCATCCTGCATCAGAACGGCTCCCAAACCTTCACGACTAGCATCGGTGTATACCGTTAATCCCTCATTTCCATTTGGAATGGTAAGAACTGGTGCGGAAGTAAGCTTGCACTTCAACTCATTAAATGCAGCTTCACACTTATTATTCCATCTAAACTTAGCATTCATCCGAGTTAGAGCGGTGAGAGGTGCAGCAACCCGAGCAAAATTCCCAATGAATCTCCAATAATAACCGGCAAAGCTCAGAAAACTACGGTAATTAGATGGAGTCCTAGGAGTTTCCCCATTGTAAAATAGAATAGGGAGAATAAGAACCGAGAAAGAGATAGAATAATTAATGTAAAAAGGAAGAAGAGAAGATAGACTTACATTGATCACAGCGATCTTAACTGGATCAACAGAAACTCCATTACCAGAAACAATATGTCCAAGAAATCGGACTTCATCTTTCCAGAAATGGCATTTCGAGAATTTGGCTTTCAACTGATGACTTCTGAGAGTCCCCAGAACAAAGCTCAAATGAGATTCATGCTCCTCCTATGACTTATAGAAAACAAGAATATCGTCGACGAAGACTAGAACAAACTTATTAAGAACATCACGGAAAACCCGATTCATAAGGTTGACAAAGAAGGCTAGGGCATTAGTCAAACCAAAAGGCATAACTAACCATTCAAAGAAACCATCCTCAGAACGGAAAGCAGTTTTGGGAAAACTTTCCTCAGCAATTCTGAGCTGGTGGAAACCGATGGCAAGATCAAGCTGAGAGAATACAGTAGCTCCATAAAGCTGATCGAACATATCGTTAATACGAGGCATTGGATATCTGTTTTTCATAGTGAGCTTGTTTAGCTCCCTATAATCAACACACATCCTCAAAGAACCATCAGACTTAGTGACAAAAACCACTGCTGCTCCCCATTCGGAATGACTGGGTCTGATCAAACCTTTGGAAAACAAGTCTTCAATTTGCTTCCTCAACTCAACCTTCTCACGGGGGGCCATTCTTCTGGGAGGAAGGACTACAGGCCGAGTTCCAGGAATGAGGTCAATACGAAATTCAATTTTCCTCTTAGAAGGTAAAGAAGTGACTTCACAAAATACATCGGAATAAAGTTTGACCACAGGAGTAGAATCAAGATCACTAGGGGAAGAATCAAGAGAATAGATAAAACTGCCTGCATACTCCTGTGGCATACAACACTTAATCACAAAGAGCTTACAAAAATCATCAACAAGAGAAACAGTCTGCGTTTTACAAGAGATGACAACTTCATGAATCTTTAACCAATCTCCTCCAAGCAACATGCCAAAAGCATCGAAACCAAGAACATATAAATCACCAGAAAAGCAGTGGTCAGAATGAAAGAGTTTCACATTGTTACAAATCCTACTAAGGTTTGCGGGACCATCAATAGGATTAGTAACACACAAAGGTTCGGTTGCAAACTTAGGTGAAAGGATATGCTCAAACTTATCACAAAGGTCCACAGAAATGAAACTATGCGAAGCTCTAGTGTCAAATAGAACACGAATCGGAAAATCAAACAAAGTTAAGGTGCTCAGGAGAGTACCTTGGGTATCACTAGGAGCAGGTGGAGTAGGCGGAGCATGAGTGGAAGAAGTCATGGCAAAGACTCTAGATGTCTTGCCTTTCTGATACAAGGGACAATCCTGCTTGAAGTGGCCTGGCTGCAAACAAACATGGCAGAGGTCTTGCCTAGTCACCTGAACTGGAGGAACAGCAACTCCGGGTAAAGTGGGACAACTATTGGCATAGTGACCCTTCTGATCACACTTGAAGCAAGTGATGGGAGAAAGATCAACAGGCTGCCTCTGGGGAAAAGAAGATCCTAAACCTGGATTCTTAAGCCAATTCTGCTTCTGTCGATGGAAATTAGATTTCCTCTTCTTAGAGTTGCCAGAAGAAGGCTGAGATGAAGGTGCACGAGCAACAGATGATTCCTTAGAAGTGGGGTTCTCATATCTAATAGCCATATCCATCAATCCAGTAAAAGGGCTGTGCACATGAGAAATCAGACGATCATAACGTGGGCTCCAGCTATAAACTTCTCATTCTTCTTAAGAGGGGGTATCAATCAAGCTAGGACCAAACTTGGAAAGTTCATTGAACTTCCGCTCATACTCAGAAAATGACATCTCCCCTTGCTTAAGGTCCATAAACTCCCTGTACAACTGAGACTTCCCAACTTCTGGCATCCACTTCGCTACAAAAACCTCCCTAAACACGATATCCAAACTTAAGAAAGATTCCAAAGGGTTAACCTAAATCAAATTCAAAAGGACTAACTCAAGACAATACCGATATTGTTCCCAAGAAATATCTGCCTCAATAGTGTTGGCTGTAACAGACTCCCACCAATCTTGGGCTGCCTCCTGCAACTGCCATGCTGCTAGCTGACGGTTTTAAGCGTCGGTGACCTCCAAACTCGTAAAAATCCTTTCCAAACTTCTCATCCACTGCTGAGCCTCAATGATGGTCTTTGATCCCGTAAACTTAGTAACACCCAACCGAGTGAACTCCTTACAGATAATGGTAAACCTAATGGGTTCAACTGGTGCTGGAACTGGGGCAACACCACGACCCTGACCTCTCGCATTCCTACGATTCATCTTGGAAATTCAAGAATGAATTTTAGGACAAAGATAAAGGAAAGAGATAAAAGACAAGATTCAAACTAGAATGGGAATACTAATCAAAGAATTCTATTAAACAAGGTGGATTCGAAAAGAAGGGAAATTCTAAGAAAAGGAATTTGATTTTTTGAAATAAGAAATTTTATATCTAAAATAATCCTTGAAAAATCATTTGAAAATCATTTGAAAACCATTTTATACTTGAAAATACGTTTTCTCACAAAGACTGATTCTAAGATTGATTTTACTCATTCTAGGGTATTTCTACCCTATCTGTAATGAGTTTTTGCCCTGTAGGCTAAGGTTTGCCTAAAACCAGAGCTCTGATACCAACTGTAACATCCCGCCATTTTGGACCATTCAAATTGACAATAAAAGCACACATGTCAGACATGAATAATTCAAAACAACAGATTGCTAACAAAATTTGGGGCAAATAAAATCAATCACAGAATTACAGACACGGAATATCAGAATAACTCGTAGTGGAATAAAATAACTATAGTAGTTCATGAAGACACTAGATACAAAGTCTCAAAACTAATACATAATACTAAATTCTAAAACCAATACATTTGGAAATTCAAGGTACATAAGTTCTCTACTACAAAAGCAAAAGCTGAGTGGAAATAACTAGAATAGAAATATCAAATAGACTGCTAAACCTCCGACGGATCTCTAGCACCAAAAAGGATTAAACTAAAGCTGTGAAACTCAGGCTGACCCAAGCGTAAGGCAAAAACACAAAACACTCGAGTCAGGACATACATACTTATAAAATGTAAATCAACTCAAGTGAACTGTAAAAGAAATGCATCAATAACTTAAAGAATGCTTGGGATCGCCCATCCTTTAAGGATCTGTTAAACTATCTACTATGTAGTAATATACGCATTAATAATAAAGTCTAAAGTAAAGTAAACTATTAAAATAGCGTTATGGCGTTACATTTTCCCCCTTAACACATTTTTATTTCCCATAGTCTATACAGTACCGTAATCCCACCCATACTGGGTGCCGTCAGAGGGCACCCATAGGTATGGTACAAACCAAACTCGTAGAAGGCGCGCTAGGGTAGGTGACACGGCACAACTAGGCAATGCCAGGGTAGACTTACCAATTACACTTCCGCACTGTTGGTAACGCATAGCCACAACTACCGCCCAACTCGATCCACACTCCCGAATCAAAGGTACGCATCAAATCAATCACAAAGTAATAGAATGATTAACGATGAAGTGTGTCCGATCGGAGGAGCTACCTCACTTGGCCCGTCAATTGCTCCTGTTTTAGCCACCGTTTGCTAACTCACGGGAGTTAGGTCCACGTAAATATACCTTTAGGATCGTCGCCACCATCCTACTTCATTCTGGAATCTCCACCGCGTACACAGTTGTTAAAGTGGTTTTCGGTATCGACAGAGAGTATGCCCATATTCGATCCCGGACCCTTTAACAACCAAATGTTATTACAACCCGTGGTTATTTCAATTTTAAATGGTTTATTTCTCATATCAAATATATTTCTTTCAAAACCATATAAATTCCATGTCATTATTCTTTTAAAATATTATTCATTTTTCCAAAGTTGTAACACTTCCAAATTCATTTAATTATAACCCCTTTGGAATGTAAAAAAAATTAGAAATCATAACACCTTAAAAATGTAACCTTTAGAACCACACATTCAGAACTATAACCCATTTAGAAAATTTTTAGCATTATGAAAATGTCACTTTTAGGAAACGCAGCAGTACAGAAGTGTTACGGTAATAATTCGCAGCAGTGCATAACTATTACGGTAAGAATTCACAGCAGTGCAGAAGTGCTACTGTAAGAATCCGCAGCAGTTCAGAATTGTTACAGTAAGAAACTGCAGCAGTTTTGAATCGCTATCGTGAGAAATCGCAGTAGTTTTGAATTGTTACTGTAATACTTCTTACAACAATAGTTTATATGATCAAATAATATATATATTTTCCGTTTTATCATAGTCATTCTATCATTCTTATTATATTACTCAAATTTAGCTATTTGGTCATTAAAGAAACTACACCTTTAGTAAAATAACTTTATTACTAAAATATCAAATTTTAAAGAAGAGATCCTTATGCCAAGTTAAAAGTATTTTAACTTACCCTTTATTTTCTTCTAGTAAATAACATTTTATCATTTTAATTACTATTACATAATTTAAAACTTACAATTTATAGGTTAGAATAAAATTCCATTATTAGGTCAAATCGGATTTTTTTTTAATTAACCTTCACACAGTAAATTAGATTCCAAAACTTTACATTTCCAACTATTTATTTCTTATAAAATTTTTAACACATGTAAACAAATTTATAGAAATCCTTACATTAAATTTAGTTGAGATTCATATATAGAAATCCAAAATACTTAATAATGTTTAGAAAATCATTTTAAAATCAACCACGGAGTCTGTATAAAATTCTCTACCCTAGGGTCAAGTAAATACGGACATATATTATTTCAATCCGCAATTTATTAATTTTTCGGGTTTTATATCATTTCAAACCCGCAATCTCAAGTCAAATAAAATTGCTCAGGCATATCATTTCAGCCCATAACAATTTTCCTTAATCTAAAAATCATTCGGGTATGTATCATTTCAACCCATAGTGATGGAACTTACAGTATGATTTCAGAATATTAAATAAACATAACAATATACAACATATTTTGGCATATGATCATAACAGGTAAAATATGGTATAAAATAACATAATAATATAATATATCATGGCATATGATCATAATAGGTAAAATATGGTATGAAATAACATAATAATATTCAATGTATCATGGCATATGATCATAACAGGTAAAATATGGTATGAAATAACATAATAATATTCAATGTATCATGGCATCTGAAATAACATAATAATATTCAACGTATCATGGCATATGATCATAACAGGTAAAATATGGTATGAAATAACATAATAATATTCAATGTATCATGGCATATGATCATAACAGGTAAAATATGGTATGAAATAACATAATAATATTCAATAATGAAATTTCATAACTCGCATATACAAATCCATACAATTCCATCGTCATCAATTCACCAAATTATAAGTACGTTGTCAAGAGTGATTACTCACCTTTCTTTGGTTAGCAAGGTGATTCAAAGCGCAACAAACACGACAAATTATGGACAAACTTGAGTGAGAGGAGAATTCAAATCCGAGGCTTTGAAAAATAAAATAAATTCCATATGTAAACAAATAATTCAAATAGAATATATATATATAATATTTTTGCAAAATACAATAGAAGAGGCTTGTCTAGGGGGTGCATAGGCTAGGGTTTAGAGGTGGTTTGGGTTAGGTTAGGCTCGGCCATATGAGTTTTTGGACTTGGTTTTGTGGTGCAAAGGCTAGGGTTTTGGTGGAGAAGGCTCGGGTTTGGGTAGGTTCGGCTAGGCTAGGGTTTTGGAGAGGTGGAGGCTCGGGTTTGTGTAGGGTTTGTGGTGGCAAGGCTCGGCTTTGGTAGGTTTTTGGTGAAGTGGTGGTCGAAAATAGAGAAGGGGGAATGGAGGCCGAAATTGGTGAAGAGGATAGGGGAAAGGAAGGAGGTAAAAAAGGTTTTGGTTGGAGTTTGGTGATGGGGGGTGATGGAATAGGTGTGGCCAAAATTTCTTAGGAGAGGAGGAGGAAAAATTGTAGAGGAGAAGAGGAAGAAGGTCTAGGGTTTGGAGGAGAAGGATAAAGAAGAAGAAGACTTACATAATTCTCTGTGGAGGCTCAAATGAAGGATGAGGAGGCTAACTAAAACCCTAGGAGATTTTATATAGGCTATTCAACAGGTGGCTTCTCATCTACTGTAGGGGTTCTCAGCCCATTAGTACAAGCCCACATCAAAATATAAATAAGATAGAGGTTAGGAGAAAATAACTGCGTGTAATACGCTGAAAACAACAAATTTGGAGAAGTAAAAATCAAAATTTAACAAAACAAAAACCAAGAAAATGTTAGAATTAAATCCATCTTCATAAAAAAAGTAAAAGTTCAAAATTCAAATTTTAAAATTTTCACAGAAAGTCAAACTTTGACCAAAGTTGACCAAACTTTGCATTTTAAGAAAAATCTTTATTTTATTAAATTTGGAAGAACATTTCACATCAAATCCCAAAATATTACATTAAATTTCCAAATTTATCAAATTTTAAAATAATTATATTCGAAGTTTCAAATGAATTTTCATTTAAAATATTTTCAAAATTTGCGGGTTGTTATACTCTCCCCCACTCAAAACTTTTCATCCTCGAAAAGGAACGAGACCTAGAAAACAAAAAGGAATAAGGTAGGATAACGAATAGTACCTGGAACAAACAATTCCAGGTTCGAAGCACGAATGCTCTCTTCCATTTCCTAAGTATAATCCCGATCATCAGTGCTCATTGCACCTTGACTAGGTTGACAGATTTTCTTCGACGCTGCTTTGTACCTCTATCGATAATACGAAGTGGCTTCCTCTCGGCAGTAAGGTTCGGCTCGACATCCAAACTCTCGAGAGCAGAAGGCAGAACAATCAAAGATGGATCGTGAAGATACCGACGAACATGCGAAACATGGAACACATTATGCACTCCAGAAAGTTTCTCAGGCAATTCCAAAGATAAGCTAAGGAACCAATTCTCTCTAAGATGCGAAAAGGAGCAATAAACCTAGGATCGAGCTTCCCTCTCCGACCAAATCGAATCACATTTCTTAATGGAGAGGTCTTAAGGAAAACCTAATCACTAACAGAAAACTCCAAACTCCTCCTACTCCTGTCAGCATACTTCTTCTGTCTATCCTGAGCAATCCTCATCTTTCTCCTAATCTCCTCAACCTTCTCAGATGCTTCTAGAATCATATCCGGACCAAGAACTAAATGATTACCAGATTCAATCCAGCAAGATGGAGATTTGCAAGGTCGTCCATAAAGAGCAGCAAATGGAGCCATTTCGATACTAGCCTGAATTTTAAGAGATGGAATAAGATAAATCAATGTTTAAGACAACCTTAAACAGATATTTGATATTATACCAGATAACTATTGTTATAGGTGAATTCAATAAGATGGAGATGATATTCCCAAGATCCTCCATAATCAAGGACATAGGCACGATGAAGATCTTCTAGAATCTGATTCACTCTTTCTGTTTGACCGTCGGCCTGCGGATGGTAAGCAGTGCTCAGGTTCAGACGAGTACCTAAAGATTTTTGAAAAGCTTTCCAAAACTGACTGGTAAAGATGGGGTCTCTATCGCAAACCATGCTAACAAGGACACCATAAAGACAAGCTATCTCTCTCATATAAATCTCAGATAAACTAGAAGCAGAACGGTTAGACCTAACCGAAATGAAATGAGCTGACTTGGTCAATCTATCCACAATTACCCAAATACTCTCATTACCTCTCCTAGTCCTTGGTAATCCATCAATAAAATCCATAGAAATCTGTTCCCATTTCCAATTGGGAATCTCAAGGGGTTGCAATAATCCAGCGGTCTTCTAATGATCAGCCATAACTTGCTGACAAGTAGCACATCTACTAACAAAAAGAGAGATATCACGCTTCATACCACTCCACCAATACAGCTTCTTCATATCATGGTACATCTTCGTCACACCTGGATGAATAGAAAGTCTGGACCGATGATTCTCCCAAAGTAACTCTTGTCTCAATCCATCGACGTTCGGAACACAAATCCTATTATTAATCCTTAAAATCCCTTTATCATCGATCTGGGCTCCACTTCCATCTAGGCTACTACCACCAACCCTGCTACGAACATTTTCCTTAACAAGCCTAATTATCCTATCCTCATCCTACTTAGCAACAATACGATCCATAAGAGGAGAGGAAACAACAAGCTGACACAACATCGCCTTCTTCTTACTCAGAGCATCAGCTACAACATTAGCTTTCCCGGGGGTATAGTTGATGTCGAGGTCATAAGAAGCAAGGAACTCAAGCCACCTAACTTGCCTCAAATTCAAGTCCTTCTTGGTGAAAATATATTTCAAAGACTTATGATCCGTAAAGAGCTCAAACTTAGTTCCCAATAGATGATGTCTCCAAAGCTTCAAAGAAAAAACTATGATAAGCAATTCCAAATCATGGGCTGCATAATTGGCTTCATGAGTCTTCAACTGGCGACTAGCATAAGCGATAGCCTTCCCATCCTGCATCAGAACGGCTCCCAAACCTTCACGACTGGCATCGGTGTATACCGTTAATCCCTCGTTTCCATTTGGAATGGTAAGAACTGGTGCGGAAGTAAGCTTGCACTTCAACTCATTAAATGCAGCTTCACACTTATCATTCCATCTAAACTTAGCATTCTTCCGAGTTAGAGCGGTGAGAGGTGCAGCAACCCGAGCAAAATTCCCAATGAATCTCCAATAATAACCGGCAAAGCTCAGAAAACTACAGTAATCAGATGGATTCCTAGGAGTTTCCCCATTCTAAAATAGAATAGGGAGAATAAGAACCGAGAAAGAGATAGAATAATTAATGTAAAAAGGAAGAAGAGAAGATAGACTTACATTGATCACAGCGATCTTAACTGGATCAACAGAAACTCCATTACCAGAAACAATATGTCCAAGAAATCGGACTTCATCTTTCCAGAAATGGCATTTCGAGAATTTGGCTTTCAACTGATGACTTCTGAGAGTCCCCAGAACAAAGCTCAAATGAGATTCATGCTCCTCCTATGACTTATAGAAAACAAGAATATCATCGACGAAGACTAGAACAAACTTATTAAGAACATCATGGAAAACCCGATTCATAAGGTTGACAAAGAAGGCTAGGGCATTAGTCAAACCAAAAGGCATAACTAACCATTCAAAGAAACCATCCTCAGAACGGAAATCAGTTTTGGGAATACTTTCCTCAGTAATTCTGAGCTGGTGGAAACCGATGGCAAGATCAAGCTGAGAGAATACAGTAGCTCCATAAAGCTGATCGAACATATCGTTAATACGAGGCATTGGATATCTGTTTTTCATAGTGAGCTTGTTTAGCTCCCTATAATCAACACACATCCTCAAAGAACCATCAGACTTAGTGACAAAAACCACTGCTGCTCCCCATTCGGAATGACTGGGTCTGATCAAACCTTTGGAAAACAAGTCTTCAATTTGCTTCCTCAACTCAACCTTCTCGCGGGGGTTCCATTCTTCTGGGAGGAAGGACTACAGGTCGAGCTCCAGGAATGAGGTCAATACGGAATTCAATTTTCCTCTTAGAAGGTAAAGAAGTGACTTCACCAAATACATCGGAATAAAGTTTGACCACAGGAGTAGAATCAAGATCACTAGGGGAAGAATCAAGAGAATAGATAAAACTGCCTGCATACTCCTGTGGCATACAACACTTAATCTCAAAGAGCTTACCAAAATCATCAACAAGAGAAACAATCTGCGTTTTACATGAGATGACAACTTCATGAATCTTTAACCAATCTCCTCCAAGCAACATGCCAAAAGCATCGAAACCAAGAACATAGAAATCACCAGAAAAGCGATGGTCAGAATGAAAGAGTTTCACATTGTTACAAATCCTACTAAGGTTTGCGGGACCATCAATAGGATTAGTAACACACAAAGGTTCGGTTGCAAACTTAGGTGAAAGGATATGCTCAAACTTATCACAAAGGTCCACAGAAATGAAACTATGCGAAGCTCTAGTGTCAAATAGAACACGAACCGGAAAATCAAACAAAGTTAAGGTGCTCAGGAGAGTACCTTGGGTATCACTAGGAGCAGGTGGAGTAGGAGGAGCATGAGTGGAAGAAGTCATGACAAAGACTCTAGATGTCTTGCCTTTCTGATACAAGGGACAATCCTGCTTGAAGTGGCCTGGCTGCAAACAAACATGGTAGAGGTCTTGCCTAGTCACCTGAACTGGAGGAACAGCAGCTCCAAGTAAAGTGGGACAACTATTGGCATAGTAACCCTTCTGATCACACTTGAAGCAAGTGATGGAAGAAAGATCAACAGGCTGCCTCTGGGGAAAAGAAGATCCTAAACCTGGATTCTTAAGCCAATTCTGCTTCTGTTGATGGAAATTAGATTTCCTCTTCTTAGAGTTGCCAGAAGAAGGCTGAGATGAAGGTGCACGAGCAACAGATGATTCCTTAGAAGTGGGGTTCTCATATCTAATAGCCACATCCATCAATCTAGTAAAAGGGCTGTGCACATGAGAAATCAGATGATCATAACGTGGGCTCCAGCTATAAACTTCTCATTCTTCTTAAGAGGGGTATCAATCAAGCTAGGACCAAACTTGGAAAGTTCATTGAACTTCCGCTCATACTCAGAAAATGACATCTCCCCTTGCTTAAGGTCCATAAACTCCCTGTACAACTGAGACTTCCCAGCTTCTGGCATCCACTTCGCTACAAAAGCCTCCCTAAACACGATATCCAAACTTAAGAAAGATTCCAAAGAGATAACCTAAATCAAATTCAAAAGGACTAACTCAAGACAATACCGAAATTGTTCCCAAGAAATATCTGCCTCAATAGTGTTGGCTATAACAGACTCCCACCAATCTTGGGCTGCCTCCTACAACTGCCATGCTGCTAGCTGACGGTTTTAAGCGTCGGTGACCTCCAAACTCGTAAAAATCCTTTCCAAACTTCTCATCCACTGCTGAGCCTCAATGATGGTCTTTGATCCCGTAAACTTAGTAACACCTAGCCGAGTGAACTCCTTACAGATAATGGTAAACCTAATGGGTTCAACTGGTGCTGGAACTGGGGCAACACCACGACCATGACCTCTCGCATTCCTACGATTCATCTTGGAAATTCAAGAATGAATTTTAGGACAAAGATAAAGGAAAGAGATAAAAGACAAGATTCAAACTAGAATGGGAATACTAATCAAAGAATTCTATTAAACAAGGTGGATTCGAAAAGAAGGGAAATTCTAAGAAAAGGAATTTGATTTTTTGAAATAAGAAATTTTATATCTAAAATAATCCTTGAAAAATCATTTGAAAACCATTTTATACTTGAAAATACGTTTTCTCACAAAGACTGATTCTAAGATTGATTTTACTCATTCTAGGGTATTTCTACCCTATCTCTAATGAGTTTTTGCCCCGTAGGCTAAGGTTTGCCTAAAACCAGAGCTCTGATACCAACTGTAACGATCCGGGTTTTGCCCGCTCGAAAATCAACATCCGTACTTCACATTGTACTAGAATGCCGCAGATTCGACCGTTCAAATCCGATTCGCCGGAGCTATAACAACATTAAGTATAACAACACAGCGGAAGAAAAAGAATATATCAATATATATAACATTGATACAATGACAGATACAAAATCTGATACAGTATGATACAACAGAATGATACAACAGATACCAATATACATCAGAGATATGATACAAGAAATAGCAGTGGAAAAGAAAATAGATAACACCAGCAGCGGATAGAATGTCTCCAATAGAATGCTCCAAGATAAGCAACGTCAATCCATGAACTCCAAGAACTGACTAGCTCCAGATAATCTACCAAATCTGAATATCTGAGAAAACCCAACTCTAGACTGCCCGTGTGGAAAATAGTGGGCACCCAGAGTTTAGGAAGGGAACAATAAACTCCGGATCAGTCATGGGACTGGTGTGAGCAACAAAAACAATTTATCTTTAAACAAACACAAAAGGCTTTTAAACATTGAAATCCGCAATGTTTTTGGAAAATGAAACTACCATAAGGCCTCCCGCCACACACACAATGCAATCGCAGAATTGGAGGAGATTTCTCCTTATGATAGTCAAACATGCTTACTACGCAAAATCAAAAATCTTTTGATATTATTACTAGTGCATAGTGTAGAAATTTTTTTCGAAAATATAATATTAATCTTAGCCGGCATACAATATTTCATCGTATGCCTACTATAGCTACCATGTTCAATAGCAGGTTACCGCCACATTCCATGGCAGGTTATACAACTAAAACCGTACTGGGTTCGTATTGTTTCTTTGGATTTCCAACAAATGATCAGGCTAAGGAACTTCCTTACCGAAATAGAAACGCCTCTGGAAAGACGCCTCGGATCCTAACCGGATCTCCGCAAACAAAAGGCCGACGCTACCTCACGTTGTACAGCTGTAACTAGGTAACTAACACACTGACGCTACCTCACACTGTACAGCTGTAACTAGGTAACTAACACACGAGTCATGTCATCCCCCGGTTGTAACCAACCTTTATCCGAGCGCTCGATAACCAACATCACACATAATAAATAAAGTGTATCCACATGAGTAAGTATCTGGGCTCCATACCATGATACCACCCTTCATCCAGAAGGAAATGACATACCCTAGGGGCGCTACCCCTACAAACCTTTGTCGCAACATTCCTGTTTCGACCATTACCGGGTTGTGAGGCTCGACGAAGTCTCGTCCACAAAGCCACGCTTTTTCACAAAGCCATGCTTCGATCAACAAATGATCAGCAGCACTTCGGATGCCACATTACCAAATTGGGAATGTATCACTAGTAACCATCAACTACATAACCTCTGAGCTCGTACGTCTCAAAGAAGGGTGTTAAGCTAAGAGAATAAATTCTCCGCCACCAACAGAAATGTATTTGATAGAAACCAGCTTTACATCTCAAAGTGTAACGTCAGACACACATCCATACAAGTCTGTTCCGGGTTCGAACAGAACCGAAGGCACTTCCGAAGAAGCCCTTGCAAATCCGGGTATTCACAATCTCGATCGGACTTCCCATCACTTAAGAAATCTCTATACCGGAGCCATGATGCAGAGAAAATCGATAGGTCATCATATCGCTCTCGAAAATACCCGGTCTTCACCACCGGTCTTCAAATGCTATCCATATCGTCGTATCACTATTCGGAATGGGTTATATGACACAAAGATCCTCTCCCGGCTAAACCGAATAACGAGCGCAATTAAAAATCATATGGATACTGGGGTCTCAGTTAAATCACAGCTTAAAAACCAAAACTTTTCATTCGAATGGTAAAACAGATTACCATTTCCAATCTTTTAAACAAAAAGATTTATTTCAAAAACCTTCAATGGTTTAAACAATTTCCACACTTTTAATCTTTTAAACAAAAAGATTCAATTCACAAAGTTCACCCCATTCCCAAAGATTCATTCATATATTTTCAAATCGATTTCCATTTCAATCTGATTAACTCGTTAAATCTTAAAATCAAGATTTAACTTATAGCTTTCAATACAATTCTATTTCAAGTTAGATTAACTCATCCGGTCTTTGAAATCAAAGACTCATTTCATAGTTTTCAAAACATTTCAATTCTATTTCAACTTGAAACCGTTCAACACAATTTGGAAATCCTTTCTTAAAATGAAAGCTATTATTATTTGAAAACAAGTAGTTTTCATTTCGGAAAAATCCAGTTATATTTACATGAGTCAAAACACTTGAATTAAATTCAAAATTCCCAAGTCAATACCTTTAAAATGGTTTAACCCATATATAACTTGTACAGCATCTTTAATCCCTAGTTTCAAATCATAGAATTCAATTCCAAATTGAATTCAAATTTAAATCAAATTATTTAAATTTCAAAACTCGATTAAGTTATTCGAAATAACTTTTATCTTTGAAATTCCATTTCAAAAGCTTTTCATATTAAACCCCAATTTCCAATTTCAAAATCAATTGAAATTAAAATTTCAATTTCAAAAACATTGAATTTAAATTATCTGTGACTTAACCGATTTCCACGTGAAATCCATATTTGTGTGTGTAAGGTGTAGTCCAGGGGTTTCACACAATAGTGCACAACATCAATTATCACAGATATATCAATATCGATAAGCGGTATAATCCACAACGCTTATCTTCATTTACAATTTCATAGATAAAATAAATTTATCAATCACAAGGATTCATCATTACAATTCGATGTGGGTTTCGGATAACCAACTGGAATCCGACTCCCTGTCGCATCGAAATTCAAGTGTCGTTTATGGGTTAAGGGTTTCATATTCACATAGTAATATATCACAGAAACAGATATTTCAGATCACAACATAAATCAGGATGTATCACAAAGCATCACAAATCAGGGATATCAAACAATTCGACAATCAACAGAATCCAAACATTCATAAGTAAAATCAGTTAATTATCTGATTTATTCAAATCAGATTAATTTCTTATGAATTACTAATCCTGGTTAATTAACATTAATAAATTTCAAATCATTTTGATTAATTATCCTTAATTAATTATCATAATAAATCATTCTTAAGTCAATCACATAATTAACCCTTAATTAATAAATTACCCTTGGTTAATTATCCTTTAATTAAATAATCCTTTAATTTCTCACTTAATCCCATTGTTAAAAACAATTCAAAGATGTTTAACTTTAAACATTTTAATTACCTCATATTCATTAATTACTCGTCTTACCTTTACATTTCTTTACATCAACTCTTAACTTAACACTAACCAACAATATTTACCAAATTAATATTAAACTTTGTATAACAAAATACTTTACGTATTTAGGCTGTTCCACGTAGAACAAAACCCGTGACAACCCTAACTTTTCTCGAGCAAGGCTTCGAGAAATTCACGTACATCCCCGAGTGCTACTCGTCACTTCCCTGAGTACCCGTTACTTCTCCCTTCTTCCCCTTTATTACCAAAACTTAGATAAATTTCACAGTTTTAAAACTGTAGCCTATCCCCTCCAAATTTCTCGAGTACGAACTCGAGTTAAACCCCAGAACCCCCGAGACACTCACGAGTCGAACTCCACAAAACTCGAGCAACAGAAACTTCGTCTTCCCCAAACTAAAACTACCCAGATACTCAGATGCACACGTGCACGTGCACCGCCCCTTCTGGCCAACGATGAACTGAGCGACGCTTCCCTCCGACCACACGACCTCACGTGTGATGACCCGGTATTTTGGCAACATTATTTAATAAATATTTAATCCAATTAAATAAAAAAATGAACTTATCATTTTAAAAAGATAAGGCTTTTGGAAATATTTTCCATTTGTTTATTTAGTTTTGTATTTTGAAAAGGGAATTTGACTTGTAAATTTAAATTAAATCTCTTAATAATATTATAATAAAATTTATCTCATATAATTGAATTAAAATGTTTCACCTTGTTAACATTTAGTATAAAAGTATATATAGATATTAATGTTTGAAATAGAATCAAATTCTATCAATATAAATTAAGTATAAGATATAAGTAAACCATATGAACATAATTTAAATAGTGATAGTCAAAATAGAAATACAACATAAGTTGAAGTTTTGTAAGGACAAATGTATAGAGTAAAATTGACAAAAACATGTATATGAATTGTGAAAGCAAGAAAATAATAAAACAAATCTTTACATACAAAATATCTTCATAACAAGCCAAGTGTATACCTGCAAAGAGTATATTTTTATACAAATATCTTTATACAACAAACGTAATAATAATTATGTAAACATAGTATCAAGAGTATACAATAATCTACCTTAAAAAAAAAGCTTGTTCCAGAAATAACCTACCTCAGTAAAATCTTTCTCTTTGTATATACATACTTCTAGTTTCTACCCGTTCAAACTTATCAAACCAGAAAAAAATATACAATATCAATCTCCAAATTTTTACACCTGAGATTTATCAAGGCAGTTTCAAAGCCTGTGAACTAAGCTTCCAGCTTCATAATGCAATTAGGAATACAAGTAATATGAAAAAAAAGGGGGTAAGCATAAGCTTGTAAAACAAGGAAAGTGGTTAATGCTAGCTCAAATTTAGTCATTTCAGCCGAAGTAAAGAAAGAGAAATACATGAATTTGTACAAGCCTAATTAATGCTGGCTAAAATGTTATCACTTCAGCCACCAACACAAGAAAAATCATCTGCCTATTGTACAAATAAAAGAAAATATCTCCTGTAAACTTCTTCTTATATACATCGCACTCTTCCCTATATTGTCTCCATTTTTCAATTTTTCGAGCTAAGCAAAACAACAGAATGTCACTACCATTTCACAAACTTAAGTAGAAAGCAAAATAAGATCTGTTATCAAACAACTCTTGCATTTCAAAACTGAAGTAAAGATCAACCTGAAGCAAGTGGGCAGTTTTCAGTTTCAAACTTCAAACCTGGTCCTCTGTTCATCTTTTAACTGTGAGTAACCTCACTTAGTTTTCTTCTTTTTATATCAGTGAGTAAACAACTTAAAGAGATTTAAGTATATTCAACTGATAATGGTTAAGCCTGAGTTTGGAATTGATTTTTCATGTATATACCAGGATATATCTTCATTTTGTAAATAGCAGAAGTGTGTGCATGTTGTTATGTGAGGAACTTCCCTGTTTCCAGTTTCCCAGTATTAAGTTGATGAGAAAAATATATATCAAATCAATTAATCTTTGTTAGACCTTGGTTATTAAAGCAAAAATGCTTGTTTAAGAGTTAACTATGATTTAAAAATAATTTCAAGGAAAGAAATATATGTAACTAGTAAGACCTGTTTACATAGGATATGCTAAATTTGATAGATTTCGAGTGATTCGAATCTGAGATTAAATTTTATAATTTGAATCGACTTCGAAAGATAGGATTTTTAAGATTTAAATGATGATTTTTAAGCAAGTATTCAAGGTGCAGTATCTTGTTGAACAGAATCTGCTCTTTTACCAATTCCAGCTAATTCAAACAAATTTAAATTCTGAATTTTGGTGAGAGGCAAGCTTGATAATGTAGCAATACCAGAAAAATGATGAAATAATTTTCGAATGCATGAATTTTGAGAATTGATCGAATGTAGGGTTTAAACTGTGTTTTCGTCGAATCTAGAAACAAGGCCGTAGTGAAGCCACTGGTGGATCGAGTGCCACCGGTTTCTGGGGAAGGGAAGAACGGAGGTTATCGGAGTTGTAACCGGAAATGTAGGCGCTCCGGTGGTCGAGATGGCCGTGACGAGGCAGTTTCTTGGTGATGGCTACTGAGCCTTTTTGATCGAGGTAACTCGATTCTGATTTCGAATTTGTTTAGGGGATTAAGTCGATGTGATCGGAAGGGAAGATGACCGATGAAGTGTTGGTGGAAGTCGAGGATGCCGGAGCTTCGCCAGCGATCGGTGCACGTGCACCAGAAATTCCTGTGCACTGAAGATTCGTGTTTTGGGATGATGGCTTTATCTCGAGTTTTGACTCGAAGTAGAGTAGGGATTTGCTCGGGTATGCTACGTGATGATTCGCGCCAGTGTTTTAAATATAACAGTTTTTTTTATTTCAACAAAGCCAAGATAAATTAATTATCTTAAACTATTTAAAGTAATAAGTTGTTTTAATTTATCAGAAAATGTAACAATTTAATTAAAGATTTAGAGTTTAAATTTTAATTTAAACTTCAGGCTTGTAGGTTATTTGATTCCAAGGTTATTAGGAAAGACTTTGGAAATAATTAAGAAGATTAATTAAGGTAGATGATTATCTTTTAACTTTGTTAATTTATCAATAATTAAAGATTTATTATTGATAAATAAAATGGTAATTAAAGAGAAATAAATTATTAGCAAAATAATAATGAATAGTTGTGATTAATTATTGATTTAGGTTAATTAATTAAGGGTAGTTAATTAGGGTAAATTAACCAATGTAATTAATTAACCAATGAGATAATTACCTGATAGACAAAATTCAAGGTTTATTACTTAAGGGAAGTAATTAAGGAAATGGATTTAGGGTTAATTAATTAGTAAGAATGATTTATTAAAGGACAATTAATTCAAGACAAGTGATTATGGAATAAATAATTTGAGTAGTTAATTAAGGATCAATGTAATTAATAAGAAGGGTAAAAGTTAATTAAATTGTTAAATTTATTAAGGATTAATTACTTAGTGTAATTAATTAATGGATAATTAATCAAGGGAGGTTAATTAAGATGGATTAATTAAGGATTGATTAATAAATTAGTTCGAAATTCAGTAATGTTAAGTAAAGGTAATCTGAGTGATTAAGGATTAGTAATTAATTTAATTAGAGGTAAATAAATTTTGGAAGTGATAAAACTCGCTTATGAATGAGTGAATGACGTTAAATGCCTTGAATTGGTTAATACCTCTGATATGAAATATTTTGTGATATGATATATTTGGGTGGACAATGATAATGTGGAGTATAAATTGATAATTAATTTGCTGTGTGACTATGATACCTAGTAATATAGTTGATTTGTATCAACTTAAACTAGAATTAGAATGGCAATTGAAATCGAAGAGACCGGGGTCGGGTATCAGTAATACCCGAAACCACTTCGATTAGTAACTAAATTCTGTATAAATTTGATAATGTGAAATTATATAGGCTAGAATGAAATAAATGAATGTCTATAACAAATTGTGGATTTGTAAGATGATACGAGTCACCCCGGGTCTTATGAAAGTTTTATGCTATTGTATTTCTTATTGGATGAGTTTACTCACGCTGGTTTCCAGCCTGACCCGGGTGTTACTTTGATGTAATGCTCGGGTCAGACCGAGTATTACAAATTTTCAGGTAGGACGTTCGTGAGCTCAGGAGACGAGCTGGATGGCAAGTACGTATAGAGTATTTCCGCTGCAGTATATTATTGTATTTTTGAGACTGATTACTGTATATATATTTCAGTGACTGTGGGTATGTAAAACTCTGATGTATTAAAATGTAACCGACAGATATAGTAATCTTTTGTAAACTGTTATTATTTGCTATTATATTTTATTCGCTGCGAATGTGAGATGTTGATGTTTCTGTTCTTCTTCTTCTACCTCTTTCTTCTTTTCATAACTATCTGGAATTTTCGGGTTCGAAAATTTCTGGGTCGTTACATCACGCGAACTCGAAGATATCCCCAGTTCGATCAATAAACTCGTGATTGAAAATTTCAATCTCTGATCGAAAAACTAGACACACTCTCGACTATAAACCCATCCAACTCCGACCATCGCGACGCCTGGAACACATGGCCCTCCTACCAGAGCAACGCCGTACCACTACACCTCCATCCCCCATCTCGCGATCGCCTCCGATCCCATATCCAAGTCGCAAATGTCGCGACATTCAAGTCCAGCCGTGTACCACCTAAAACCCTAGTTCGATCGAGACTGATCACCTCGGCCATTTGAAATTTTTTTTTAACATTTTTCCCTTCATCCCCGATGCCATAGCTAGCTTCGACCACGAGCACGTCCTCAACCCTCACGTTGATCACCGGCAACTTCCAAAATTCCCTTTTCTGTTCATCACAAAACTGCCCTCTAACCCTTTAACTTAAAATCCTGATTTTTGTTCTAAAAATCATGTTTTGATCTTAGTATTTAATTCACAATACTGAATTTATAAATTATTCAGTTTGAAGTTTCACATATTTTAACATTCACTGATTTTTTATAGTTCCAGTGAGCTTTCCAATTAAATTTAACTTAAACAAAACTTTAAAACCTTCTCTAAGACATAACAACAAATTTTATTTTAAATGGTAAGTACTAACTTCAATGGTTTTAAGAGAATGTGAATTTTGAATCAAGTCTTAAACTTGAAAACTGTTAACAGAAATGACAAATGAAACATACACACATAGCTTCGCATCCATATATATATAGAAATCCATCACATACTTCATACCAGATCTAAGCATACAACCATAACCAATTTAAGATTTTGAAAATGTGATGTTACTCACCTTGCTTTTAGGAAAAGAACAGGGCACTGTGTTGTAAACAGATTGAACTGGAAAATGTTTTTCTGTAGATCACCCTGCCAAACACCTTTCTTCTGTTTTAGTTGTAGTTGCTGATGATGTTTAGATGGAGATTTGTTTTAAGTTTTCAAATGAGCTTCCATTACAATTTGTATTGAGTTCGAATGAAAATGAAAGCTGGTATGGAGAAAAATGCTTATAGGTTGAAGTATAAAACAGGTTACAGGATATAACATATTTTATACAAAATGGTGTACAAGTTTGTACAATTATCAGAGATAATTTTATTGTTGGTGGCTGAAATCACATTTTATACACTCGAACAGATTTTGCTTGCTGAAAGGAAATGAGAGCATTAAATGTTATTTGTACTTGATGTCCTCATTTTATACTTATCTTATATTTTTCTTTCTATACTTGCCTGAGTCTTCATCTACAAGCCACAAGCCTATTTTATATTTTTCTTTGATTCATATTGCTCTTAAGTTTTGCAGGTATATATATCATATTCGAACATTGTTTTATCCTATGCAGATCTATATTTGAAGCTGGAAATCATTCTTATGAATCATATTTTCTTCTTTATATTTCGGCTGATATGAAAACATTTTGGTGGCTAAAGATACTTGCATTTATTTGTTTGTACCATCATGTTTATCCTTTGTTTATTTATTTGAATTTCTTTTCTTTATTGAATTTAAAATTCTACTTTATACTATAAACAATTTCTATTTTTATTCTACCATGTTAGATTTTAGTTAATATATTTATTATCTTATATTTAATTTACAATTTCAAATTATTATTAACCATCAATTCTAAAAGTTAAATATTATTATCAATTATTTATTTACACTTTAAACTCAAGTCAAATATATATCTATATATACTTACAATATTTTAAATTGAAATGATTCATACAGAATATACTTGAATCCGGGGAAACTCGCTCCATTTTATCGATTTATTTTACTATCTTTATCCAAAAATTTATTTAATTATTAACTTAAATTAAATAAAAATCTAGGGTCGTTGCAAACTTCCCCCCTTAAAAGAATTTCGTCCTCGAAATTACCAAGGAGACACAAAGATAGATGAAGAATATTTCATCAAATCAAACTGAACATCTATTCTGCATTTGGCTTACCAAATCAGAATATCAATAACAGATACAAGAACGAATCTGTTTAACACTTTACAAAATACTCGGGTTATTCAGATCTACGAAATATGTAGTGGCATCGGTTAGTTCGAAAGGGATAACTAACCATTCGTAGAATATACTGGGACCCAAAGAATAGATAGATATATTGATACAATTTCAAAACTTTTAGTTCAGAACTAAAATATACCTATCAACCATAGCAAACAAAGCAAACAATACATCCAAACAAACAATTTTGGTCCATCCGGAGTTTACGTCCCATATCAAATATATCGAATTTCTTCTTCCTGGATCTACCAGAAAATATCAATGAATTGAGAAAAGATGTCGAACAAAAGTGATTGATAGAGAAAAGATTGTTTCCTTGTTGTTACAGGATATTGACCATTTATAGTCGTATTCTCCTGTCCCCTATCTCATCCTCTTCTTGCACTCATACTCACTATCAGTGAATAGCAAGAGAATTTACTGAGGCTTTCGAACGGATATCTGAGGAATACTCATTCTAGGGTATACTTCACCCTATCTCTAATGAGCTACTTAATGTGTTATACTCCTGAGCTAAATTTCAACCTTAGCTCTGATACCACATGTAACGATCCGGGTTTTGCCCGCTCGAAAATCAACATCCGTACTTCACATTGTACTAGAATGCCGCAGATTCGACCGTTCAAATCCGATTCGCCGGAGCTATAACAACATTAAGTATAACAACACAGCGGAAGAAAAAGAATATATCAATATATATAACATTGATACAATGACAGATACAAAATCTGATACAGTATGATACAACAGAATGATACAACAGATACCAATATACATCAGAGATATGATACAAGAAATAGCAGCAGAAAAGAAAATAGATAACACCAGCAGCGGATAGAATGTCTCCAATAGAATGCTCCAAGATAAGCAACGTCAATCCATGAACTCCAAGAACTGACTAGCTCCAGATAATCTACCAAATCTGAATATCTGAGAAAACCCAACTCTAGACTGCCCGTGTGGAAAATAGTGGGCACCCAGAGTTTAGGAAGGGAACAATAAACTCCGGATCAGTCATGGGACTGGTGTGAGCAACAAAAACAATTTATCTTTAAACAAACACAAAAGGCTTTTAAACATTGAAATCCGCAATGTTTTTGGAAAATGAAACTACCATAAGGCCTCCCGCCACACACACAATGCAATCGCAGAATTGGAGGAGATTTCTCCTTATGATAGTCAAACATGCTTACTACGCAAAATCAAAACTCTTTTGATATTATTACTAGTGCATAGTGTAGAAAAAAATTTCGAAAATATAATATTAATCTTAGCCGGCATACAATATTTCATCGTATGCCTACTATAGCTACCATGTTCAATAGCAGGTTACCGCCACATTCCATGGCAGGTTATACAACTAAAACCGTACTGGGTTCGTATTGTTTCTTTGGATTTCCAACAAATGATCAAGCTAAGGAACTTCCTTACCGAAATAGAAACGCCTCTGGAAAGACGCCCCGGATCCTAACCGGCCGCAAACAAAAGGCCGACGCTACCTCACGCTGTACAGCTGTAACTAGGTAACTAACACACTGACACTACCTCACGCTGTACAGCTGTAACTAGGTAACTAACACACGAGTCATGTCATCCCCCGGTTGTAACCAACCTTTATCCGAGCGCTCGATAACCAACATCACACATAATAAATAAAGTGTATCCACATGAGTAAGTATCTGGGCTCCATACCATGATACCACCCATTAATTATCCTTAATTAATTATCATAATAAATCATTCTTAAGTCAATCACATAATTAACCCTTAATTAATAAATTACCCTTGGTTAATTATCCTTTAATTAAATAATCCTTTAATTTCTCACTTAATCCCATTGTTAAAAACAATTCAAAGATGTTTAACTTTAAACATTTTAATTACCTCATATTCATTAATTACTCGTCTTACCTTTACATTTCTTTACATCAACTCTTAACTTAACACTAACCAACAATATTTACCAAATTAATATTAAACTTTGTATAACAAAATACTTTACGTATTTAGGCTGTTCCACGTAGAACAAAACCCATGACAACCCTAACTTTTCTCGAGCAAGGCTTCGAGAAATTCACGTACATCCCCGAGTGCTACTCGTCACTTCCCTGAGTACCCGTTACTTCTCCCTTCTTCCCCTTTATTACCAAAACTTAGATAAATTTCACAGTTTTAAAACTGTAGCCTATCCCCTCCAAATTTCTCGAGTACGAACTCGAGTTAAACCCCAGAACCCCCGAGACACTCACGAGTCGAACTCCACAAAACTCGAGCAACAGAAACTTCGTCTTCCCCAAACTAAAACTACTCAGATACTCAGATGCACACGTGCACGTGCACCGCCCCTTCTGGCCAACGATGAACTGAGCGACGCTTCCCTCCGACCACACGACCTCATGCGAACTCGAAGATATCCCCAGTTCGATCAATAAACTCGTGATTGAAAATTTCGATCTCTGATCGAAAAACTGGACACACTCTCGACTATAAACCCATCCAACTCCGACCATCGCGACGCCTGGAACACATGGCCCTCCTACCAGAGCAACGCCGTACCACTACACCTCTATCCCCCATCTCGCGATCGCCTCCGATCCCATATCCAAGTCGCAAATGTCGCGACATTCAAGTCCAGCCGTGTACCACCTAAAACCCTAGTTCGATCGAGCCTGATCACCTCGGCCATTTGAATTTTTTTTTTTAACATTTTTCCCTTCATCCCCAATGCCATAGCTAGCTTCGACCACGAGCACGTCCTCAACCCTCACGTTGATCACCGGCAACTTCCAAAATTCCCTTTTCTGTTCATCACAAAACTGCCCTCTAACCCTTTAACTTAAAATCCTGATTTTTGTTCTAAAAATCATGTTTTGATCTTAGTATTTAATTCACAATACTGAATTTATAAATTATTCAGTTTGAAGTTTCACATATTTTAACATTCACTGATTTTTTATAGTTCCAGTGAGCTTTCCAATTAAATTTAACTTAAACAAAACTTTAAAACCTTCTCTAAGACATAACAACAAATTTTATTTTAAATGGTAAGTACTAACTTCAATGGTTTTAAGAGAATGTGAATTTTGAATCAAGTCTTAAACTTGAAAACTGTTAACAGAAATGACAAATGAAACATACACACATAGCTTCGCATCCATATATATATAGAAATCCATCACATACTTCATACCAGATCTAAGCATACAACCATAACCAATTTAAGATTTTGAAAATGTGATGTTACTCACCTTGCTTTTAGGAAAAGAACAGGGCACTGTGTTGTAAACAGATTGAACTGGAAAATGTTTTTCTGTAGATCACCCTGCCAAACACCTTTCTTCTGTTTTAGTTGTAGTTGCTGATGATGTTTAGATGGAGATTTGTTTTAAGTTTTCAAATGAGCTTCCATTACAATTTGTATTGAGTTCGAATGAAAATGAAAGCTGGTATGGAGAAAAATGCTTATAGGTTGAAGTATAAAACAGGTTACAGGATATAACATATTTTATACAAAATGGTGTACAAGTTTGTACAATTATCAGAGATAATTTTATTGTTGGTGGCTGAAATCACATTTTATACACTCGAACAGATTTTGCTTGCTGAAAGGAAATGAGAGCATTAAATGTTATTTGTACTTGATGTCCTCATTTTATACTTATCTTATATTTTTCTTTCTATACTTGCCTGAGTCTTCATCTACAAGCCACAAGCCTATTTTATATTTTTCTTTGATTCATATTGCTCTTAAGTTTTGCAGGTATATATATCATATTCGAACATTGTTTTATCCTATGCAGATCTATATTTGAAGTTGGAAATCATTCTTATGAATCATATTTTCTTCTTTATATTTCGGCTGATATGAAAACATTTTGGTGGCTAAAGATTCTTGCATTTATTTGTTTGTACCATCATGTTTATCCTTTGTTTATTTATTTGAATTTCTTTTCTTTATTGAATTTAAAATTCTACTTTATACTATAAACAATTTCTATTTTTATTCTACCATGTTAGATTTTAGTTAATATATTTATTATCTTATATTTAATTTACAATTTCAAATTATTATTAACCATCAATTCTAATAGTTAAATATTATTATCAATTATTTATTTACACTTTAAACTCAAGTCAAATATATATCTATATATACTTACAATATTTTAAATTGAAATGATTCATACAGAATATACTTGAATCCGGGGAAACTCGCTCCATTTTATCGATTTATTTTACTATCTTTATCCAAAAATTTATTTAATTATTAACTTAAATTAAATAAAAATCTAGGGTCGTTACACTAACTGTAACATCCCGCTATTTTGGACCATTCAAATTGACAATAAAAGCACACATGTCAGACATGAATAATTCAAAACAACAGATTGCTAACAAAATTTGGGGCAAATAAAATCAATCACAGAATTACAGACATGGAATATCAGAATAACTCGCAGTGGAATAAAATAACTATAGTAGTTCATGAAGACACTAGATACAAAGTCTCAAAACTAATACATAATACTAAATTCTGAAACCAATACATTTGGAAATTCAAGGTACATAAGTTGTAACGACTCGGGTTTTGCCCGCTCGAAAATCAACATCCGTACTTCACATTGTACTAGAATGCCGCAGATTCGACCGTTCAAATCCGATTCGCCGGAGCTATAACACAATTAAGTAAATAACACAGCGGAAGAAAAGAATAATACATTGATATACAATATCTAATACAACAGAGTGATACAATGAATATCAATATACATCAGAGATATGATACAACAAATAGCAGCGGAAAAGAAAAGATAACATCAGCAGCGGAACAATATCAATAGAAGTGATAACTCCAAAATGATCTTCAGACAAGAATGAATCCACAACTCCAAGATAAGCAACTCCGATGAATGAACTAGCTCCAGATAATCTACTAAACCTGAATATCTGAAAAGAAACCCAACTCTAGACTGCTCGTGTGGAAAATTATGAGCACCCAGAGTTTAGGAAGGGAACAATAAACTCCGGATCAGTCATGGGACTGGTGTGAGCAACAAAAACAGTTTATCTTTAAACAAACACAAAAGGTTTTAAACATTGAAATCCGCAATGCTTTTTAGAAAATGAAACTACCATAAGACCTCCCGCCACACACACAATGCAAACGCAGAATTGGAGGAGATTTCTTCTTATGATAGTCAAAGATGCTTACTACGCAAAATCAATTGGATATTATTATTAGTGCATAGTGCAGAAAACATTTCGAAAGTATAATATTAATCTTAGCCAACATACGACCAGTATCGTATGTCTACTATAGCTACCATCTAAACAGTGGTGACCACCGTACGTAAATGGCAGGTTCTACAACTAAAACCGTACAAGTTCCGTATTGGAGAAATGGATTTCCAACAAATGGTCAGGCTAAGGAACTTCCTTCCGCCGCATGGGAACGCCTCTGGCGGGACGTCCCGAGAGACAAACTGCTCTCTGCCAAACAAGGCCGGGTTACTCCTGTAACAAGTAACTCACGAATATGCCACCTCCCGGTCCTTTGGGACCTTTATCCGAGCTCGGTATCCAACATCACACATCATAAAGAAAGTGTATCCACATGAGTAAGTATCTGGGCTCCATACCATGATACCACCCCTTTCCAGAAGGAAATGACATACCCTAAAGGGCGCGACCCTCATAACCTTGCCGCAACGATCCTGTTTCGACCATTTTCGGGTAGTGAGGTCCTGACGAAGTCTCGTCCACAAAGCTATGCTTTTTCAAAAAGCCACGCTTTGGGTCAACAGATGATCAACCTATGATCACAAAGATAAATGATCAAATAAATGATCATATCACAAATGATCAAACACTGATCATCACACAGCAACACTCAGCATGTCACATTACCAAATTGGGATATATCGCTGATAAATTTCAACTACATAACCTCTGAGCTCGTACGTCTCAGAGAAGGGTGTTAAGCTAAGAGAATAAATTCTCCGCCACCAATAGAAATGTATTTGAAAGAAATCGGCTTTATATCTCAAAGTGTAATGTCAGACATACAATCCATACAAGTCTGTTCCGGGATCGAACAGAACCGAAGGCACTTCTCACGAAGCCCTTGCAATTCCGGATAATTTCCAATCACGTCCGGACTTCCCGTCACTAAGGATGATAAAACCTCTATATCGGGGATCAGCCGATGCAGAGTAACTCGACGGTAATCCTTCCGTTTTCAAAAAATATCCGGTCTTCAACACCGGTCTTCAAATGCTATCCATATACGACGTATCACATATTCGGAATGGGTTATACGACCCAAAGGTCCTCTCCCGGCTAAACCGAATAGTGAGCGAAATATTCGAAAATCATATGGATATGGGATTTCAATTAAGTCACAACTTAAACCCAACTTTATTTTCAAATGGTTTAACAAATTACCATTTTAAATCTTTAAATAAAAAGATTCAACCTTTACGGTTTAAACAGTTTCCACACTTTAATCTTTTAAACAAAAGATTCATTCACAGATTTTCCAAATTAATTTCCATTTCAATTTGATTAACTCGTTAAATCTTTAAAACAAAGATTTAACTTATAGCTTTCAAAACAATTTCATTTCAAATGATTTAAACCAATCATTATTATAAATCTGTTAAAGATAACAGATTCAAATCATAGCTTTTCAAAACAATTCATTCATAACTTGGAAACCCATTTTTCAATTCAATCTTGAAATTCCTTTAATTAAACTGGAATTTCATTGCTTATTTGAAAGCTTTTATCTTTTGAAACAAACAATTTCATTTCAGAAAATCTGATTTATTCATACGAGTTAAGGTTCTTGGGTTAAATCCAAATTCTCAAAATTATACTTTTAAATGGTTTAAATTCAGATAAACACATTTATAACATTTCCAATCCCTAGTTTCAAATCATAGGATTCAATTTCAAACTTGAACTCAAATTTAAATCAAATTATTTAAATTTTCAAAACTCGATTAAGTTATTCAAAATAACTTTTATCTTTGAAATTCTATTTCAAATGCTTTTCACTTTAAACCCGAATTTCTAATTTCAAAATCAATTGAAATTAAAATTTCAATTTCAAAAACATTGATTTGAATTATCTGTGACTTAACCGATTTCCACGTGAAATCCATATTTGTGTGTGTAAAAGTGTAGTCCGGGGGTTTCACACAGTAGTGCAACAAAATGAATCATCACATATCAGAATACAGAAATATAATTCGATAAGCGGTATAAGAACAACGCTTATCGTTCATTCACAGATCATAGATATATCAAGGTCACAGATAAGTAAACTACAGATCACAACATAAATCAGGGTATATCACAAAGCATCATAGATCAGAATATCAAACAATTCAATCATCCAATCAAATCCAAATATTCATAAGTAGAATTAATTTAATTATCTGATTAATCTAAATCAAATAAATTTCTATGAATAAACTTTCTAATTATGGCACATTAATGATCAATTAATTACGAACCATTTAATGAATTATCCTTTAATTAATCATATATTAACCCTTAATTGATAATCAATCCTTAATTATCAAATTATTAAAGTCATTAATTTCTCTTAATTAATTTCTTACGAAATCCTTATCATTTATTAATTAAATTAATTAATTAATTTAAAATTCCTTAATTAACTTGATTAATCTCAAAACATTAAAACTTTAATGTTCCCTAAGATAAAACATTATCTTTATTAACATCTTAATTACATATTTCAAAACTTTGCTTAATTTTTTTTTATATAAAACTGTTTTGTATCTTAACCTTCCAGACCCGAGCATTTTTAACGTTTCCCCGAGCCTGCTATAATCTTTCCCGAGCAAAAACCATTATCTGCTTCGAGTCTCCCCTCCATTTTCCCAATCCATCACAACTGATACGCCACCAGATCGTACATGTGCACGATCACGACTGCCGCTGATGGTCAAAGCTGCGGCCACCAACAGATCGACACTCATCCCCTAACACCCCACAAACACCCAGAAGCCCATCGCATCGACGAGATCAATATTTTTCTGTTGGCCTTAAACTGTAGCCAAAACTGACCATCATTAAATTGCCTCGATCACCCACCTCAGGCCGACAGCAAACGCGTGCTCACACTCGAAGCTTCCACGATGTCCAACGCGCACGCCAGCACTGGCGCGATCGACTCCGGTCGATGGACGACGACGCGGCAACACTTTTTTCCGACCGTGACCCAATATGAACATTAAGCCCTAAAATGATCTCGTCATCACTCTGCGATGATTTATAAATTCGACTTGCATTTTTCTGATGATTTCCACTCTTCAACCTAGCTACGACTTAAGTCTCGAGGACCACAAACTCTTGGATCATCAGAATTTGGCAAAACTACATTTTCTTGATAAACACCAATTTCTCAGTACATATGTTCTTTAAAAAACTGATTTTGCTTTTAAAAATCATTATTTGTGACAAGAATCTAGATCGTAGTATTGAAAATAGGATCTAAAATATTTGAATTTTTACATAGTTTGCATTATGACTGTGTTTTCAATTTTTTTTTCTTTTTCCAGAGAAGATGTAGTTCACCTTGCTTGAATTCATTTCTAAAACTTGAGATATGTCAAAATAAACAACTTTTGTTTGAGTACTGAGATCAACCAAGGATCAGAGACAGGAAAGTTGGATTTTTGTATAGGATTTTAAATCTCTGTAACCTGGAAATAAATTGATTCAAACTTAGATTAACAGACACAGACAAAGATGTGTACAAATCCATGGATTCTGTGCATACAAATCAGATGTTCAAAATTTGTTTATAGCCCATATTCAAACAACATGTCAAGCATCAAAGTTAAAAATGTTTACTCACAGTCAACACATATAAATAGATTAAAGGTTTAAATTAAAAATTTGCTCACCTTGAAAATGGCAGAGAAGAACAGAGCTTTATTGTAACGTCCCAGATTTTCGCGCTCGAAAATCGACATCCATACTTTACATCGTACTCGAATGTCATAGATTCGATCGTTCAAATCCGAGTCGCCGGAGCTTATAACACAGTTAAGTAAATAACACAGCGGAATAAATGAATAATACATTGATATACAATATCTGATACAACAGAGTGATACAAATGAATATCAATATACATCAGAGATACGATACAACAAAAAGCAGCGGAAAAGAAAAATAGATAACATCAGCAGCGGATAATCTCCATCTTCGAAGCACGATCCAGAAATAGCTCGAACTCCCAATAACGAGGCACAAAGATAAGCAAGTGCAGTCTGATCCAAAGACTGAACCAACTCCAGAAAATCTACTAAACCTGAATATCTGAAAACCCCAACTCTAGACTGCTCGTGTAGGAAATTATGAGCACCCAGAGTTTAGGAAAGGAACAATAAACTCCGGATCAGTCATGGGACTGGTGTGAACAACAAAAACAGTTTATCTTTAAAAAAAAATAGCAGAGAATTTTAAAGTCAATTCGTAATGCTTTTGGAAAATGAAACTACCATAAGACCTCCCACCACACACACAATGCAAACGCAGAATTGGAGGAGATTTCTTCTTATGATAGTCAAAGATGCTTACTACGCAAAATCAAATCATTTTTGATATTATTATTAGTGCATAGTGTAGAAAGTAATTTCGAAAGTAGAATATTAATCTTAGCCAACATACGACCATTATCGTATGCCTACTATAGCTACCATGTTCAATAGCAGGTTACCGCCACATTCCATGGCAGGTAATACAACTAAAACCGTACAAGTCACGTATTGTTTCTTTGGATTTCCAACAAATGGTCAGGCTAAGGAACTTCCTATCCACGATGGGTACGTCCCTGGAATAGACGACCCGAGAACCTAACCTAACATTACGGTTAGATCTCTGCCAACACAAGGCCGGGTTACCTCTGCAAAAATAGGTAACTACTGACACGTGTATGCCATCCCCCGATCGTCACCGATCTTCCCGAGGATCCCCGATTCGCAACAACCACAAAGTAATAAATTTGCAGCAACCACAGAGGTTAAGTATCTGGGCTCCATACCATGATACCACCTTTATCCAGAAGGAATGACATACACTAAGGGGCGCTACTCCCTAGAACCTTGCCGCATCCTTCCTGTTTTGACCATTTCCGGGGTGTGAGGCTCGACGAAGTCTCGTCCACAAAGCTACGCTTTGTTCACAAAGCCATGCTTCGGGTCAAACAAATGATCAACCTATGATCACAAAGATATAAGATCAAACAAATGATCATATCGCAAATGATCAAACACTGATCATCACACAGCAACACTCAGCATGCCACATTACCAAATTGGGATATATCGCTGATAAATTTCAACTACATAACCTCTGAGCTCGTACGTCTCAGAGAAGGGTGTTAAGCTAAGAGAATAAATTCTCCGCCACCAACAGAAATGTATTTGAAAGAAATCGGCTTTATATCTCAAAGTGTAATGTCAGACATGTATCCATACAAGTCTGTTCCGGGTTCGAACAGAACCGAAGGCACTTCTCACGAAGCCCTTGCAAATCCGGATAATTTTCAAATCACGTCCAGACTTCCCATCACAAAAGAGTGATATAAATCTCTATACCGGGAGCTACCCAGTGCAGAGACATTCGACAGGTTGTCCTTTCATTTTCGAAAATATCCGGTCTTCAACACCGATCTTCAAATGCTATCCATATACGACGTATCACTATTCGAAATGGGTTATATGACACAATTGTCTTTTCCCGGCTAACCCGAATAGTGAGCGCAATATTCAAAAACAAATGGATATTGAGATTTCAATTAAGTCACAATTTAAACCCAAACTTTCTCTTTCAAATGGTTAAACAAATTTCCATTTTAATCCTTTTTAAACAAAAAGATTTAATTCACAAAGTTCACTTAATTTCACAAAGATTCATTCACAGATTTTCCAAATCGATTTCCATTTCAATTTAATTAATTCGTTGAATCTTTAAATCAAAGATTTAACAAATAGCTTTCAAAACAATTCCATTTTCGAATGGGTTAAACAAAACATCATTTTAATTCAAACTTGAAATTCCCTTAACTAAATTGGAATTTCATTTCTTATATGAAAGCTTTTATCAATTGAAAACAAACAGTTTTATTTCAGAAAATCTGATTCATTCATACGAGTTGAAATCTTTGGGTTAAATTCAATTTCTCGAAATTTTACTTTTAAAATGGTTTAACTTCATATAAACACATTTATATCATCTTTAATCCCTAGTTTCCAAATCATAGATTTAATTTCAAACTTGAATTCAATTTTAAATCTAATTATTTAAATTTTCAAAAACTCGGTTAAGTTATTCAAAATAACTTTTATCTTTGAAATTCCATTTCAAAAGCTTTTTACTTTAAACCCAAATTTCCAATCTCAAAATCAATTGAAATTAAAATTTCAATTTCAAAAACATCAAATTTAAATTATCTGTGACTTAACCGATTTCCACGTGAAATCCATATTTGTGTGTGTAAAAGTGTAGTCCAGGGGTTTCACACACAATAGTGCAACATCGTAGAATCATCACAGATTTGCAATCACATAATATCAATAAGCGGTATATCCCAATAGCACTTGTCTATATACACGGGTTCACAGATAGAAAATATGAATGCATTGTAAATAAATAAATTACATTCATCACAGATCATACTGAAACAATTTATAGCACAAAGCATAGCATATCAGAAATATCAAACAATTCATATCATTCAATAGAATCCAAACATTCACAGGTGAATTTATTAATCAACTGATAAATTTAAACCAGATGTATCAATTTATTAATCCGGGTTAATTATCGTAATTTAATTACAAATTATTTGAAAATCTTTCTTTCAAATTTATTTGTTAACCCTTAATTATTACTAATCATTCTTAAATCACTGAATCAATTAATCTTTAATTATTAAATTAATCTTAATTAATTGCCATTATTAGTTAATCCTTTGATTTATTAACAAATAATTAATTCACATTTTAAATTACCATTAAATTAATTACATTCAGTAATTATTTATTCATTACTTCTCTAAGTAATTTTTTTTTTCCAAATTGTCAAGTGATTATTAATTTAAACTTTAGTTAATACATTTAACTTATAATTACAAATTATCAATTACCATTCAAATTATCTTAATGGTTAAAGAATTTAAATCTTAATCTTTATTTACTTAAAGAAAACCCATTTTCCATTTATTAAATTAAGTTTCACTTAAATATGTTTGGAAACATTTATTTCAAATTTTCTTTGAGCTTTCAGTTTAAACTCTAAGTTCAAACGATCATTAATTTAACTTTAAATCACTTTACAAACTAACTTTTAAAACTTTAAATTACAAATTAAAATAATACTTAGTTATGAAGGGGTTTAAATCGAATTTACTTAATCTAGATCTCTTTAAATTTGTTTTAAAGTTTTTAAATTAAAACTTTATTTTATTTTAAAAGTCTGGAAATTTTAAACACTTAATTTTACTCAATTTAACATTGGTTTTAAATTTTTAAAACCCCCACTTTAAAAACTGTTTAAAATCTGGTTCAGTTTACACTAGAAACAAATGACCCGAGTCCTCTGTAATTTACTTCGAGAAAAACAGGGAATTTCCCGAGCCAGGACTTCAACTTCCCATCATCAAAAATCCCCAGTGCTACAAACATGCACGGTGCACGTGCACCATGGCTCCGGCCACCTCCGGCCACCCAACAGCACGTCAACACCTCGCCCACCAACCTCAGACAGGGCTGCGATCGCCCAAAACCATCACGGCTACTCCAAACGAAATCGAGTTCGAAACTCAACCCTGGGATTCGAGACATTAACCCACCCAAAACCTGTCAACAACCCATTCTCGCCGCCACGACCACCAGAGTTCGTGAAAACCCAGCCACGACTTCGTCAACTCTCCCTCCTCCATCACCCAAGAGCGCGTTGCACTCGATCGACTATCGGCGACGAACTAAACGTTAAACTACGGCACCTCAAAACTAGGTTTAGGAAAAAGAAATCAACGCCACCGCCACCACAATGCTCCGGCCACCTCCAGACCATTTTTCCCCGACCCACTGCAGCCTCCTCCACCTCCAGGCCAAACGCCGAGCCTTCCAGCCGCCTCGATCAACCACGGCGACCCAAAAACTCCAAAGTAGAAAACCACGAACTGCTATCAAATCAGATCACTAAAAATTATGATATGAACCTTAAAATTCACGTCATCCCCTAAGTATTCAAGCTATGTAATTGAATTCGTAAATGGCGATATTCGAATTTTGTCAAAAATGAAGTTGTACTCGAAATATTTATTTCCAGAGATAATGTCAAATGATTTCTATTCAAATTTATTTTTAAAATTAAATTCAAAGTTAAACAAACAGAAACTCTTTTGATTCCCAGTCCAAATATCAATTGGTTTGGGAAGAAATGATTTTCGAAAGCAAAATTTTTGTTTGCAGAGTATCAGACAGTAAGCCTGTCCCAAAACACTTCTAGCTTTCAATTTAGATTCAGAGAATCATGGATATTCATAGGAGCTTATTCACCGATATATATAGATGGATAACAGATTTATACTCTTAAAATTTAAAGACAGATGCTGCTCACCTTAATCATGGTTTACAAATGACAGAGCCTCTTTTCCTTTCCAGGCCTTTGCAATTCCCAGTTGAAAGTTTCCTTTTAGTTTTGATTCTCTTCTATGGTTCAAACAACTTCCAAACTTTTAATAATATTCTCTCCTCTCAGTCTAAATGGTGAACGAAACTGAAGTAGAGGAATTTGATGTATGAGAGAGCAAGTCTACATTCTATATTATATTTTGTACAATAGGTGATGTTTATTTTTGTACCACAAGTCATGGCTGAGATGATCTTGCCCATGCTTTGATACTTTGTTTATTTTCTTTTTACAGTTCTTATTGGCTTCGGCTGTGATATGTTGTATACTTAGAAATGCTTTATTTGTACTTGTTTTCATATTATTCTTTTATTCATAAATGTATATTTAGTTTTTATTTGTTTGTACATTTCTTATTTGTTTCTTTTGCCTTGTTTATTTTGGATACTTGAGTAAAATTTGCTGTCAAAATTTTTGTTTGCTTTGTTCTATATGCTACAGCCTTATCCCTTGATATACATGCATATATATTTTGGTTTTGTTTCACTTTCCCCCTAAACTCTATAGTCTACATGAAATATTTATTTACCTTACTATTGTTTAAGTGTACACATATATAAAGTTATTATGGTTATTGTTATAAATTTTAAATTTAAGTATTTAATTCTATTTCTAACACAAATCATAAATTCAAATAATTATTATTATAATTTATCTTTGGCCCATTTATTTACAGTTTAAACTCAAGTCAAAATATACATCTATATATTTATTATTTTCAAATTCACCTATATTTGAATCGGGGAAACTCGCTTCCATTTTATCGATTTATTTTACTAATTTTATCCAAAAATTTATTTAATTACCCAATTTAATTCAAAAATTCAATAAATTATTAATTTAAATAAATTTAAATTTCGGGGTCGTGACAAATTTCCCCCCTTAAAAGAATTTCGTCCTCGAAATTGCCAACTCGTTTCATGAATTATACACACACAGAATGGATTAAGAATAACTCAAACTGTACAAAATGAACACATGAATTCTTAGAGATAACTTACAATATTCATACATGGGTTATAATCATACATTACCCTATTACGTTCAACATTCACTACTTGCTAAGTCCAAAATGCACCCATAAACATAACCTAACCAAAAGAAATCTATCCAGTCCACTACAGATCATCGCTATCAGAACTCTCCCTCTGAGGTCCTGATAGTTCTCTAACCTCTGGTCCATCGTCTATCTCATAACCATCTTCCGGGTCAAACTCCACCGGAAAATATCCCATCCCCTCCTGGTCTTCCCCTTCAAATTCCTCTTCGGGTTCCTCTTCCTCTTCAAATTCCTCTTCGGGTTCCTCTTCCTCTTCAAATTCCTCTTCGGGTTCCTCTTCCTCTTCAAATTCCTCTTCCTCTTTGGGTTCTTCTATCTCGGGTGGTGACTGCACCACAGGCTCTTCTGGTATCCCTCCCTATACCGATGACTCACCCTGATCATTCTGAACCCCACTCGACGAACCATAGTCACCAACTCTTCGGCCTTTGAAAATCGCACCTCCCCGGTTTATGCTACGGGTTCTCTACAATTAAAATCAAAATCAAAACATAAGATCCTAAGGTCTTAGAATTTTTATAGGTCAATTTCCTAGATTTCAAAATTTGCAGCTTTAAAACCAAAGTATATTTGTCAACCATAGCAAACAAAACAATCAATTCATTCAAAAAAAAAAAAATTTGCTTCAAACGAAACCGTTTTATTGATTTAATTAAATTTAGCCCTCATATTCTATTAATCAATTTAATTCAATTTAAAATTCCAATTTCAAATTCATTAAGGTTTAAATTAAAAAGCTAATAAGAACTGATAAAGATACGAAGTGAGGATCTTCTACAACGATTCGTAGAGCCATCATCACACCGAAACTTCTACTTGTAGCTGGTACGAAGCAATGAAAAGAATTTTGGAAACGAATCAAAGGAGATTGATAAGAAAGTTGTTTCCACTGTTGCAGGGTATTGACCATTTATAGTCGTATTCCCTTGTCCCCTATCTCGTCCTCTTCTTGCACTCATACTCACTATCTGTGGATAGCAAGAGAATTTATTGAGACGTTCGAACGGATATCTGAGAAATACTCATTCTAGAGTTTACTTCACTCTATCTCTAATGAGCTACTTAACGTGTTATACTCCTGAGCTAAAGTTCAACCTTAGCTCTGATACCAAATGTAACGTCCCAGATTTTCGCGCTCGAAAATCGACATCCATACTTTACATCGTACTCGAATGTCATAGATTCGATCGTTCAAATCCGAGTCGCCGGAGCTTATAACACAGTTAAGTAAATAACACAGCGGAATAAATGAATAATACATTGATATACAATATCTGATACAACAGAGTGATACAAATGAATATCAATATACATCAGAGATACGATACAACAAAAAGCAGCGGAAAAGAAAAATAGATAACATCAGCAGCGGATAATCTCCATCTTCGAAGCACGATCCAGAAATAGCTCGAACTCCCAATAACGAGGCACAAAGATAAGCAAGTGCAGTCTGATCCAAAGACTGAACCAACTCCAGAAAATCTACTAAACCTGAATATCTGAAAACCCCAACTCTAGACTGCTCGTGTAGGAAATTATGAGCACCCAGAGTTTAGGAAAGGAACAATAAACTCCGGATCAGTCATGGGACTGGTGTGAACAACAAAAACAGGTTATCTTTAAAAACAAATAGCAGAGAATTTTAAAGTCAATTCGTAATGCTTTTGGAAAATGAAACTACCATAAGACCTCCCACCACACACACAATGCAAACGCAGAATTGGAGGAGATTTCTTCTTATGATAGTCAAAGATGCTTACTATGCAAAATCAAATCATTTTTGATATTATTATTAGTGCATAGTGTAGAAAGTAATTTCGAAAGTAGAATATTAATCTTAGCCAACATACGACCATTATCGTATGCCTACTATAGCTACCATGTTCAACAGCAGGTTACCGCCACATTCCATGGCAGGTAATACAACTAAAACCGTACAAGTCACGTATTGTTTCTTTGGATTTCCAACAAATGGTCAGGCTAAGGAACTTCCTATCCACGATGGGTACGTCCCTGGAATAGACGACCCGAGAACCTAACCTAACATTACGGTTAGATCTCTGCCAACACAAGGCCGGGTTACCTCTGCAAAAATAGGTAACTACTGACACGCGTATGCCATCCCCCGATCGTCACCGATCTTCCCGAGGATCCCCGATTCGCAACAACCACAAAGTAATAAATTTGCAGCAACCACAGAGGTTAAGTATCTGGGCTCCATACCATGATACCACCTTTATCCAGAAGGAATGACATACACTAAGGGGCGCTACTCCCTAGAACCTTGCCGCATCCTTCCTGTTTTGACCATTTCCGGGGTGTGAGGCTCGACGAAGTCTCGTCCACAAAGCTACGCTTTGTTCACAAAGCCATGCTTCGGGTCAAACAAATGATCAACCTATGATCACAAAGATATAAGATCAAACAAATGATCATATCGCAAATGATCAAACACTGATCATCACACAGCAACACTCAGCATGCCACATTACCAAATTGGGATATATCGCTGATAAATTTCAACTACATAACCTCTGAGCTCGTACGTCTCAGAGAAGGGTGTTAAGCTAAGAGAATAAATTCTCCGCCACCAACAGAAATGTATTTGAAAGAAATCGGCTTTATATCTCAAAGTGTAATGTCAGACATGTATCCATACAAGTCTGTTCCGGGTTCGAACAGAACCGAAGGCACTTCTCACGAAGCCCTTGCAAATCCGGATAATTTTCAAATCACGTCCAGACTTCCCATCACAAAAGAGTGATATAAATCTCTATACCGGGAGCTACCCAGTGCAGAGACATTCGACAGGTTGTCCTTTCATTTTCGAAAATATCCGGTCTTCAACACCGATCTTCAAATGCTATCCATATACGACGTATCACTATTCGGAATGGGTTATATGACACAATTGTCTTTTCCCGGCTAACCCGAATAGTGAGCGCAATATTCAAAAACAAATGGATATTGAGATTTCAATTAAGTCACAATTTAAACCCAAACTTTCTCTTTCAAATGGTTAAACAAATTTCCATTTTAATCCTTTTTAAACAAAAAGATTTAATTCACAAAGTTCACTTAATTTCACAAAGATTCATTCACAGATTTTCCAAATCGATTTCCATTTCAATTTAATTAATTCGTTGAATCTTTAAATCAAAGATTTAACAAATAGCTTTCAAAACAATTCCATTTTCGAATGGGTTAAACAAAACATCATTTTAATTCAAACTTGAAATTCCCTTAACTAAATTGGAATTTCATTTCTTATATGAAAGCTTTTATCAATTGAAAACAAACAGTTTTATTTCAGAAAATCTGATTCATTCATACGAGTTGAAATCTTTAGGTTAAATTCAATTTCTCGAAATTTTACTTTTAAAATGGTTTAACTTCATATAAACACATTTATATCATCTTTAATCCCTAGTTTCCAAATCATAGATTTAATTTCAAACTTGAATTCAATTTTAAATCTAATTATTTAAATTTTCAAAAACTCGGTTAAGTTATTCAAAATAACTTTTATCTTTGAAATTCCATTTCAAAAGCTTTTTACTTTAAACCCAAATTTCCAATCTCAAAATCAATTGAAATTAAAATTTCAATTTCAAAAACATCAAATTTAAATTATCTGTGACTTAACCGATTTCCACGTGAAATCCATATTTGTGTGTGTAAAAGTGTAGTCCAGGGGTTTCACACACAATAGTGCAACATCGTAGAATCATCACAGATTTGCAATCACATAATATCAATAAGCGGTATATCCCAATAGCACTTATCTATATACACGGGTTCACAGATAGAAAATATGAATGCATTGTAAATAAATAAATTACATTCATCACAGATCATACTGAAACAATTTATAGCACAAAGCATAGCATATCAGAAATATCAAACAATTCATATCATTCAATAGAATCCAAACATTCACAGGTGAATTTATTAATCAACTGATAAATTTAAACCAGATGTATCAATTTATTAATCCGGGTTAATTATCGTAATTTAATTACAAATTATTTGAAAATCTTTCTTTCAAATTTATTTGTTAACCCTTAATTATTACTAATCATTCTTAAATCACTGAATCAATTAATCTTTAATTATTAAATTAATCTTAATTAATTGCCATTATTAGTTAATCCTTTGATTTATTAACAAATAATTAATTCACATTTTAAATTACCATTAAATTAATTACATTCAGTAATTATTTATTCATTACTTCTCTAAGTAATTTTTTTTTCCAAATTGTCAAGTGATTATTAATTTAAACTTTAGTTAATACATTTAACTTATAATTACAAATTATCAATTACCATTCAAATTATCTTAATGGTTAAAGAATTTAAATCTTAATCTTTATTTACTTAAAGAAAACCCATTTTCCATTTATTAAATTAAGTTTCACTTAAATATGTTTGGAAACATTTATTTCAAATTTTCTTTGAGCTTTCAGTTTAAACTCTAAGTTCAAACGATCATTAATTTAACTTTAAATCACTTTACAAACTAACTTTTAAAACTTTAAATTACAAATTAAAACAATACTTAGTTATGAAGGGGTTTAAATCGAATTTACTTAATCTAGATCTCTTTAAATTTGTTTTAAAGTTTTTAAATTAAAACTTTATTTTATTTTAAAAGTCTGGAAATTTTAAACACTTAATTTTACTCAATTTAACATTGGTTTTAAATTTTTAAAACCCCCCACTTTAAAAACTGTTTAAAATCTGGTTCAGTTTACACTAGAAACAAATGACCCGAGTCCTCTGTAATTTACTTCGAGAAAAACAGGGAATTTCCCGAGCCAGGACTTCAACTTCCCATCATCAAAAATCCCCAGTGCTACAAACATGCACGGTGCACGTGCACCATGGCTCCGGCCACCTCCGGCCACCCAACAGCACGTCAACACCTCGCCCACCAACCTCAGACAGGGCTGCGATCGCCCAAAACCATCACGGCTACTCCAAACGAAATCGAGTTCGAAACTCAACCCTGGGATTCGAGACATTAACCCACCCAAAACCTGTCAACAACCCATTCTCGCCGCCACGACCACCAGAGTTCGTGAAAACCCAGCCACGACTTCGTCAACTCTCCCTCCTCCATCACCCAAGAGCGCGTTGCACTCGATCGACTATCGGCGACGAACTAAACGTTAAACTACGGCACCTCAAAACTAGGTTTAGGAAAAAGAAATCAACGCCACCGCCACCACAATGCTCCGGCCACCTCCAGACCATTTTTCCCCGACCCACTGCAGCCTCCTCCACCTCCAGGCCAAACGCCGAGCCTTCCAGCCGCCTCGATCAACCACGGCGACCCAAAAACTCCAAAGTAGAAAACCACGAACTGCTATCAAATCAGATCACTAAAAATTATGATATGAACCTTAAAATTCACGTCATCCCCTAAGTATTCAAGCTATGTAATTGAATTCGTAAATGGCGATATTCGAATTTTGTCAAAAATGAAGTTGTACTCGAAATATTTATTTCCAGAGATAATGTCAAATGATTTCTGTTCAAATTTATTTTTAAAATTAAATTCAAAGTTAAACAAACAGAAACTCTTTTGATTCCCAGTCCAAATATCAATTGGTTTGGGAAGAAATGATTTTCGAAAGCAAAATTTTTGTTTGCAGAGTATCAGACAGTAAGCCTGTCCCAAAACACTTCTAGCTTTCAATTTAGATTCAGAGAATCATGGATATTCATAGGAGCTTATTCACCGATATATATAGATGGATAACAGATTTATACTCTTAAAATTTAAAGACAGATGCTGCTCACCTTAATCATGGTTTACAAATGACAGAGCCTCTTTTCCTTTCCAGGCCTTTGCAATTCCCAGTTGAAAGTTTCCTTTTAGTTTTGATTCTCTTCTATGGTTCAAACAACTTCCAAACTTTTAATAATATTCTCTCCTCTCAGTCTAAATGGTGAACGAAACTGAAGTAGAGGAATTTGATGTATGAGAGAGCAAGTCTACATTCTATATTATATTTTGTACAATAGGTGATGTTTATTTTTGTACCACAAGTCATGGCTGAGATGATCTTGCCCATGCTTTGATACTTTGTTTATTTTCTTTTTACAGTTCTTATTGGCTTCGGCTGTGATATGTTGTATACTTAGAAATGCTTTATTTGTACTTGTTTTCATATTATTCTTTTATTCATAAATGTATATTTAGTTTTTATTTGTTTGTACATTTCTTATTTGTTTCTTTTGCCTTGTTTATTTTGGATACTTGAGTAAAATTTGCTGTCAAAATTTTTGTTTGCTTTGTTCTATATGCTACAGCCTTATCCCTTGATATACATGCATATATATTTTGGTTTTGTTTCACTTTCCCCCTAAACTCTATAGTCTACATGAAATATTTATTTACCTTACTATTGTTTAAGTGTACACATATATAAAGTTATTATGGTTATTGTTATAAATTTTAAATTTAAGTATTTAATTCTATTTCTAACACAAATCATAAATTCAAATAATTATTATTATAATTTATCTTTGGCCCATTTATTTACAGTTTAAACTCAAGTCAAAATATACATCTATATATTTATTATTTTCAAATTCACCTATATTTGAATCGGGGAAACTCGCTTCCATTTTATCGATTTATTTTACTAATTTTATCCAAAAATTTATTTAATTACCCAATTTAATTCAAAAATTCAATAAATTATTAATTTAAATAAATTTAAATTTCGGGGTCGTGACAAATTTCCCCCCTTAAAAGAATTTCGTCCTCGAAATTGCCAACTCGTTTCATGAATTATACACACACAGAATGGATTAAGAACAACTCAAACTGTACAAAATGAACACATGAATTCTTAGAGATAACTTACAATATTCATACATGGGTTATAATCATACATTACCCTATTACGTTCAACATTCACTACTTGCTAAGTCCAAAATGCACCCATAAACATAACCTAACCAAAAGAAATCTATCCAGTCCACTACAGATCATCGCTATCAGAACTCTCCCTCTGAGGTCCTGATAGTTCTCTAACCTCTGGTCCATCGTCTATCTCATAACCATCTTCCGGGTCAAACTCCACCGGAAAATATCCCATCCCCTCCTGGTCTTCCCCTTCAAATTCCTCTTCGGGTTCCTCTTCCTCTTCAAATTCCTCTTCGGGTTCCTCTTCCTCTTCAAATTCCTCTTCGGGTTCCTCTTCCTCTTCAAATTCCTCTTCCTCTTTGGGTTCTTCTATCTCGGGTGGTGACTGCACCACAGGCTCTTCTGGTATCCCTCCCTATACCGATGACTCACCCTGATCATTCTGAACCCCACTCGACGAACCATAGTCACCAACTCTTCGGCCTTTGAAAATCGCACCTCCCCGGTTTATGCTACGGGTTCTCTACAATTAAAATCAAAATCAAAACATAAGATCCTAAGGTCTTAGAATTTTTATAGGTCAATTTCCTAGATTTCAAAATTTGCAGCTTTAAAACCAAAGTATATTTGTCAACCATAGCAAACAAAACAATCAATTCATTCAAAAAAAAAAAAAAATTTGCTTCAAACGAAACCATTTTATTGATTTAATTAAATTTAGCCCTCATATTCTATTAATCAATTTAATTCAATTTCAAATTCCAATTTCAAATTCATTAAGGTTTAAATTAAAAAGCTAATAAGAACTGATAAAGATACGAAGTGAGGATCTTCTACAACGATTCGTAGAGCCATCATCACACCGAAACTTCTACTTGTAGCTGGTACGAAGCAATGAAAAGAATTTTGGAAACGAATCAAAGGAGATTGATAAGAAAGTTGTTTCCACTGTTGCAGGGTATTGACCATTTATAGTCGTATTCCCTTGTCCCCTATCTCGTCCTCTTCTTGCACTCATACTCACTATCTGTGGATAGCAAGAGAATTTATTGAGACGTTCGAACGGATATCTGAGAAATACTCATTCTAGAGTTTACTTCACTCTATCTCTAATGAGCTACTTAACGTGTTATACTCCTGAGCTAAAGTTCAACCTTAGCTCTGATACCAAATGTAACGTCCCAGATTTTCGCGCTCGAAAATCGACATCCATACTTTACATCGTACTCGAATGTCATAGATTCGATCGTTCAAATCCGAGTCGCCGGAGCTTATAACACAGTTAAGTAAATAACACAGCGGAATAAATGAATAATACATTGATATACAATATCTGATACAACAGAGTGATACAAATGAATATCAATATACATCAGAGATACGATACAACAAAAAGCAGCGGAAAAGAAAAATAGATAACATCAGCAGCGGATAATCTCCATCTTCAAAGCACGATCCAGAAATAGCTCGAACTCCCAATAACGAGGCACAAAGATAAGCAAGTGCAGTCTGATCCAAAGACTGAACCAACTCCAGAAAATCTACTAAACCTGAATATCTGAAAACCCCAACTCTAGACTGCTCGTGTAGGAAATTATGAGCACCCAGAGTTTAGGAAAGGAACAATAAACTCCGGATCAGTCATGGGACTGGTGTGAACAACAAAAACAGGTTATCTTTAAAAACAAATAGCAGAGAATTTTAAAGTCAATTCGTAATGCTTTTGGAAAATGAAACTACCATAAGACCTCCCACCACACACACAATGCAAACGCAGAATTGGAGGAGATTTCTTCTTATGATAGTCAAAGATGCTTACTATGCAAAATCAAATCATTTTTGATATTATTATTAGTGCATAGTGTAGAAAGTAATTTCGAAAGTAGAATATTAATCTTAGCCAACATACGACCATTATCGTATGCCTACTATAGCTACCATGTTCAACAGCAGGTTACCGCCACATTCCATGGCAGGTAATACAACTAAAACCGTACAAGTCACGTATTGTTTCTTTGGATTTCCAACAAATGGTCAGGCTAAGGAACTTCCTATCCACGATGGGTACGTCCCTGGAATAGACGACCCGAGAACCTAACCTAACATTACGGTTAGATCTCTGCCAACACAAGGCCGGGTTACCTCTGCAAAAATAGGTAACTACTGACACGCGTATGCCATCCCCCGATCGTCACCGATCTTCCCGAGGATCCCCGATTCGCAACAACCACAAAGTAATAAATTTGCAGCAACCACAGAGGTTAAGTATCTGGGCTCCATACCATGATACCACCTTTATCCAGAAGGAATGACATACACTAAGGGGCGCTACTCCCTAGAACCTTGCCGCATCCTTCCTGTTTTGACCATTTCCGGGGTGTGAGGCTCGACGAAGTCTCGTCCACAAAGCTACGCTTTGTTCACAAAGCCATGCTTCGGGTCAAACAAATGATCAACCTATGATCACAAAGATATAAGATCAAACAAATGATCATATCGCAAATGATCAAACACTGATCATCACACAGCAACACTCAGCATGCCACATTACCAAATTGGGATATATCGCTGATAAATTTCAACTACATAACCTCTGAGCTCGTACGTCTCAGAGAAGGGTGTTAAGCTAAGAGAATAAATTCTCCGCCACCAACAGAAATGTATTTGAAAGAAATCGGCTTTATATCTCAAAGTGTAATGTCAGACATGTATCCATACAAGTCTGTTCCGGGTTCGAACAGAACCGAAGGCACTTCTCACGAAGCCCTTGCAAATCCGGATAATTTTCAAATCACGTCCAGACTTCCCATCACAAAAGAGTGATATAAATCTCTATACCGGGAGCTACCCAGTGCAGAGACATTCGACAGGTTGTCCTTTCATTTTCGAAAATATCCGGTCTTCAACACCGATCTTCAAATGCTATCCATATACGACGTATCACTATTCGGAATGGGTTATATGACACAATTGTCTTTTCCCGGCTAACCCGAATAGTGAGCGCAATATTCAAAAACAAATGGATATTGAGATTTCAATTAAGTCACAATTTAAACCCAAACTTTCTCTTTCAAATGGTTAAACAAATTTCCATTTTAATCCTTTTTAAACAAAAAGATTTAATTCACAAAGTTCACTTAATTTCACAAAGATTCATTCACAGATTTTCCAAATCGATTTCCATTTCAATTTAATTAATTCGTTGAATCTTTAAATCAAAGATTTAACAAATAGCTTTCAAAACAATTCCATTTTCGAATGGGTTAAACAAAACATCATTTTAATTCAAACTTGAAATTCCCTTAACTAAATTGGAATTTCATTTCTTATATGAAAGCTTTTATCAATTGAAAACAAACAGTTTTATTTCAGAAAATCTGATTCATTCATACGAGTTGAAATCTTTAGGTTAAATTCAATTTCTCGAAATTTTACTTTTAAAATGGTTTAACTTCATATAAACACATTTATATCATCTTTAATCCCTAGTTTCCTAATCATAGATTTAATTTCAAACTTGAATTCAATTTTAAATCTAATTATTTAAATTTTCAAAAACTCGGTTAAGTTATTCAAAATAACTTTTATCTTTGAAATTCCATTTCAAAAGCTTTTTACTTTAAACCCAAATTTCCAATCTCAAAATCAATTGAAATTAAAATTTCAATTTCAAAAACATCAAATTTAAATTATCTGTGACTTAACCGATTTCCACGTGAAATCCATATTTGTGTGTGTAAAAGTGTAGTCCAGGGGTTTCACACACAATAGTGCAACATCGTAGAATCATCACAGATTTGCAATCACATAATATCAATAAGCGGTATATCCCAATAGCACTTATCTATATACACGGGTTCACAGATAGAAAATATGAATGCATTGTAAATAAATAAATTACATTCATCACAGATCATACTGAAACAATTTATAGCACAAAGCATAGCATATCAGAAATATCAAACAATTCATATCATTCAATAGAATCCAAACATTCACAGGTGAATTTATTAATCAACTGATAAATTTAAACCAGATGTATCAATTTATTAATCCGGGTTAATTATCGTAATTTAATTACAAATTATTTGAAAATCTTTCTTTCAAATTTATTTGTTAACCCTTAATTATTACTAATCATTCTTAAATCACTGAATCAATTAATCTTTAATTATTAAATTAATCTTAATTAATTGCCATTATTAGTTAATCCTTTGATTTATTAACAAATAATTAATTCACATTTTAAATTACCATTAAATTAATTACATTCAGTAATTATTTATTCATTACTTCTCTAAGTAATTTTTTTTTCCAAATTGTCAAGTGATTATTAATTTAAACTTTAGTTAATACATTTAACTTATAATTACAAATTATCAATTACCATTCAAATTATCTTAATGGTTAAAGAATTTAAATCTTAATCTTTATTTACTTAAAGAAAACCCATTTTCCATTTATTAAATTAAGTTTCACTTAAATATGTTTGGAAACATTTATTTCAAATTTTCTTTGAGCTTTCAGTTTAAACTCTAAGTTCAAACGATCATTAATTTAACTTTAAATCACTTTACAAACTAACTTTTAAAACTTTAAATTACAAATTAAAACAATACTTAGTTATGAAGGGGTTTAAATCGAATTTACTTAATCTAGATCTCTTTAAATTTGTTTTAAAGTTTTTAAATTAAAACTTTATTTTATTTTAAAAGTCTGGAAATTTTAAACACTTAATTTTACTCAATTTAACATTGGTTTTAAATTTTTAAAACCCCCACTTTAAAAACTGTTTAAAATCTGGTTCAGTTTACACTAGAAACAAATGACCCGAGTCCTCTGTAATTTACTTCGAGAAAAACAGGGAATTTCCCGAGCCAGGACTTCAACTTCCCATCATCAAAAATCCCCAGTGCTACAAACATGCACGGTGCACGTGCACCATGGCTCCGTCCACCTCCGGCCACCCAACAGCACGTCAACACCTCGCCCACCAACCTCAGACAGGGATGCGATCGCCCAAAACCATCACGGCTACTCCAAACGAAATCGAGTTCGAAACTCAACCCTGGGATTCGAGACATTAACCCACCCAAAACCTGTCAACAACCCATTCTCGCCGCCACGACCACCAGAGTTCGTGAAAACCCAGCCACGACTTCGTCAACTCTCCCTCCTCCATCACCCAAGAGCGCGTTGTACTCGATCGACTATCGGCGACGAACTAAACGTTAAACTACGGCACCTCAAAACTAGGTTTAGGAAAAAGAAATCAACGCCACCGCCACCACAATGCTCCGGCCACCTCCAGACCATTTTTCCCCGACCCACTGCAGCCTCCTCCACCTCCAGGCCAAACGCCGAGCCTTCCAGCCGCCTCGATCAACCACGGCGACCCAAAAACTCCAAAGTAGAAAACCACGAACTGCTATCAAATCAGATCACTAAAAATTATGATATGAACCTTAAAATTCACGTCATCCCCTAAGTATTCAAGCTATGTAATTGAATTCGTAAATGGCGATATTCGAATTTTGTCAAAAATGAAGTTGTACTCGAAATATTTATTTCCAGAGATAATGTCAAATGATTTCTGTTCAAATTTATTTTTAAAATTAAATTCAAAGTTAAACAAACAGAAACTCTTTTGATTCCCAGTCCAAATATCAATTGGTTTGGGAAGAAATGATTTTCGAAAGCAAAATTTTTGTTTGCAGAGTATCAGACAGTAAGCCTGTCCCAAAACACTTCTAGCTTTCAATTTAGATTCAGAGAATCATGGATATTCATAGGAGCTTATTCACCGATATATATAGATGGATAACAGATTTATACTCTTAAAATTTAAAGACAAATGCTGCTCACCTTAATCATGGTTTACAAATGACAGAGCCTCTTTTCCTTTCCAGGCCTTTGCAATTCCCAGTTGAAAGTTTCCTTTTAGTTTTGATTCTCTTCTATGGTTCAAACAACTTCCAAACTTTTAATAATATTCTCTCCTCTCAGTCTAAATGGTGAACGAAACTGAAGTAGAGGAATTTGATGTATGAGAGAGCAAGTCTACATTCTATATTATATTTTGTACAATAGGTGATGTTTATTTTTGTACCACAAGTCATGGCTGAGATGATCTTGCCCATGCTTTGATACTTTGTTTATTTTCTTTTTACAGTTCTTATTGGCTTCGGCTGTGATATGTTGTATACTTAGAAATGCTTTATTTGTACTTGTTTTCATATTATTCTTTTATTCATAAATGTATATTTAGTTTTTATTTGTTTGTACATTTCTTATTTGTTTCTTTTGCCTTGTTTATTTTGGATACTTGAGTAAAATTTGCTGTCAAAATTTTTGTTTGCTTTGTTCTATATGCTACAGCCTTATCCCTTGATATACATGCATATATATTTTGGTTTTGTTTCACTTTCCCCCTAAACTCTATAGTCTACATGAAATATTTATTTACCTTACTATTGTTTAAGTGTACACATATATAAAGTTATTATGGTTATTGTTATAAATTTTAAATTTAAGTATTTAATTCTATTTCTAACACAAATCATAAATTCAAATAATTATTATTATAATTTATCTTTGGCCCATTTATTTACAGTTTAAACTCAAGTCAAAATATACATCTATATATTTATTATTTTCAAATTCACCTATATTTGAATCGGGGAAACTCGCTTCCATTTTATCGATTTATTTTACTAATTTTATCCAAAAATTTATTTAATTACCCAATTTAATTCAAAAATTCAATAAATTATTAATTTAAATAAATTTAAATTTCGGGGTCGTGACATTTATGTTTGTTGCAAATAGTTTTGAATTTTCTGTAACTCCTTCTTGCCTTAATCTCTATTTGTTGTTGATTTTTGTTCAAGTTTGTAGTTTTAAAGATGTTGCTTTTTTTTTCTCAGTTTTGAAATGGAACGAACAAGAAATAAGAAGATGATACATATATGAAACTGAAAATGAGTTTACAGGTTGATATATAACTTTACATAGGGTAAGGTCTATTTTTTTTCTTTCTAGTACAATGGTTAGCAGGGATTTCTTTATACAATGGTGGCTGATGATGTTCCATGCATTAATTACCTTTGTACATAAACATTTGTTTATTTTTTTTTCTTTCATTCGTTTACAGGTGATACAACTTGCTATTGTATAAAGTTGAAGATATTTGGTGGCTGCAAATGAAACATCCTTGTGCTAGCATTTAATGCCAAGGTACTTATATTTATTCATTTACATTTCAGATTGTACATATATATTTTACTTTTCTTTGATCTTCTTCTTTGTTGGCCGAGACAATATGTTTTTTTTGGTGGCTTCCTTTGCTTGTTCATTCATATACTTATATTTTATTTTATTTTGTATTGATTTATTAATATTGAGATTTACTTTATATTGTATGTACTATAGAATTTATTTATTTCTCATTATCTTGTAATATTGATGATTTCTATTTTTATTTAGTTGTTAAAGTTTAGCAAATGTATTTACTTGATATTTTTATTATTTATCTTATATAATTTTGTATTTTTATTTCTAACTCATTTACTTACGACTTAAATTCAAATCAAATAAATACATTTAAATTTTTAAATTTTTAAACGATTTATACAAATATACTTGGATATCGGGGAAACTCGCATCACCTTATCGATTTATTTCACAAATATTAATTCAAAAATTAATAAATTATCATTTTAAATATTTATAAAATTCGGGGTCGTTACATAAGTTCTCTACTACAAAAGCAAAAGCTGAGTGGAAATAACTGGAATAGAAATATCAAATAGACTGCTAAATCTCCGACGGATCTCTAGCACTAAAAAGGATTAAACTAAAGCTGTGAAACTCAGGCTGACCCAAGCGTAAGGCAAAAACACAAAACACTCGAGTCAGGACATACATACTTATAAAATGTAAATCAACTCAAGTGAACTGTAAAAGAAATGCATCAATAACTTAAAGAATGCTTGGGATCGCCCATCCTTTAAGGATCCGTTAAACTATCTACTATGTAGTAATATACGCATTAATAATAATGTCTAAAGTAAAGTAAACTATTAAAATAGCGTTATGGCGTTACATTTTCCCCCTTAACACATTTTTATTTCCCATAGTCTATACAGTACCGTAATCCCACCCATACTGGGTGCCGTCAGAGGGCACTCCATAGGTATGGTACAAACCAAACTCGTAGAAGGCGCGCTAGGGTAGGTGACACGGCACAACTAGGCAATGCCAGGGTAGACATACCAATTACACTTCCGCACAGTTGGTAACGCATAGCCGCAACTACCGCCCAACTCGATCCACACTCCCGAATCAAAGGTGCGCACCAAATCAATCACAAAGTAATAGAATGATTAACGATGAAGTGTGTCCGATCGGAGGAGCTACCTCACTTGGCCCGTCAATTGCTCCTGTTTTAGCCACCTTTTGCTAACTCACGGGAGTTAGGTCCACGTAAATATACCTTTAGGATCGTCGCCACCATCCTACTTCATTCTGGAATCTCCACCGCGTACACAGTTGTTAAAGTGGTTTTCGGTATCGACAGAGAGTATGCCCATATCCGATCACGGACCCTTTAACAACTAAATGTTATTATAACCCGTGATTATTTCAATTTTAAATGGTTTATTTCTCATATCAAATATATTTCTTTCAAAACCATATAAATTCCATGTCATTATTCTTTTAAAATATTATTCATTTTTCCAAAGTTGTAACACTTCCAAATTCATTTAATTATAACCCCTTTGGAATGTAAAAAAATTAGAAATCATAACACCTTAAAAATGTAACCTTTAGAACCACACATTCAGAACTATAACCCATTTAGAAAATTTGTAGCATTATGAAAATGTCACTTTTATGAAACGCAGCAGTACAGAAGTGCTACGGTAAGAATTCGCAGCAGTGCAGAACTATTACGGTAAGAATTCACAGAAGTGCAGAAGTGCTACTGTAAGAATCCGCAGCAGTTTAGAATTGTTACAGTAAGAAACTGCAGCAGTTTTGAATCGCTATCGTGAGAAATCGCAGCAGTTTTGAATTGTTACTGTAATACTTCTTACAACAATAGTTTATATGATCAAATAATATATATATATATTCCGTTTTATCATAGTCATTCTATCATTCTTATTATATTACTCAAATTTAGCTATATGGTCATTAAAGAAACTACACCTTTAGTAAAATAACTTTATTACTAAAATATCAAATTTTAAAGAAGAGATCCTTATGCCAAGTTAAAAGTATTTTAACTTACCCTTTATTTTCTTCTAGTAAATAACATTTTATCATTTTAATTACTATTACATAATTTAAAACTTACAATTTATAGGTTAGAATAAAATTCCATTATTAGGTCAAATCGGATTTTTTTTTAATTAACCTTCACACAGTAAATTAGATTCCAAAACTTTACATTTCCAACTATTTATTTCTTATAAAATTTTTAACACATGTAAACAAATTTATAGAAATCCTTACATTAAATTTAGTTGAGATTCATATATAAAAATCAAAAATACTTAATAATGTTTAGAAAATCATTTTAAAATCAACCACGGAGTCTGTATAAAATTCTCTACCCTAGGGTCAAGTAAATACGGACATATATCATTTCAATCCGCAATTTATTAATTTTTCGGGTTTTATATCATTTCAAACCCGCAATCTCAAGTCAAATAAAATTGCTCAGGCATATCATTTCAGCCCATAACAATTTTTCTTAATCTAAAAATCATTCGGGTATGTATCATTTCAACCCATAGTGATGGAACTTGCAGTATGATTTCAGAATATTAAATAAACTTAACAATATACAACATATTTTGGCATATGATCATAACAGGTAAAATATGGTATGAAATAACATAATAATATAATATATCATAGCATATGATCATAACAGGTAAAATATGGTATGAAATAACATAATAATATTCAATGTATCATGGCATATGATCATAACAGGTAAAATATGGTATGAAATAACATAATAATATTCAATGTATCATGGCATCTGAAATAACATAATAATATTCAATGTATCATGGCATATGATCATAACAGGTAAAATATGGTATGAAATAACATAATAATATTCAATGTATCATGGCATATGATCATAACAGGAAAAATATGGTATGAAATAACATAATAATATTCAATAATGAAATTTCATAACTCGCATATACAAATCCATACAATTCCATCGTCATCAATTTACCAAATTATAAGTACGTTGTCAAGAGTTATTACTCACCTTTCTTTGGTTAGCAAGGTGATTCAAAGCGCAACAAACACGACAAATTATGGACAAACTTGAGTGAGAGGAAATTCAAATCCGATGCTTTGAAAAATAAAATAAATTCCATATATAAACAAATAATTCAAATAGAATATATATATATATATATAATATTTTTGCAAAATACAATAGAAGAGGCTTGTCTAGGGGGTGCATAGGCTAGGGTTTAGAGGTGGTTTGGGTTAGGTTAGGCTCGGCCATAAGAGTTTTTGGACTTGGTTTTGTGGTGCAAAGGCTAGGGTTTTGGTGGAGAAGGCTCGGGTTTGGGTAGGTTCGGCTAGGCTAGGGTTTTGGAGAGGTGAAGGCTCGGGTTTGTGGTGGCAAGGCTAGGCTTTGGTGAAGTGGTGGCCGAAAATAGAGAAGGGGAATGGAGGCCGAAATTGGTGAAGAGGTGAAGGGGAAAGGAAGGAGGAAAAAGTGGTTTTGGTTGGAGTTTGGTGATGGGGAGGTGATGGAATAAGTGTGGCCGAAATTCCTAAGGAGAGGAGGAGGAAAAATTGTAGAGGAGAAGAGGAAGAAGGTCTATGGTTTGGAGGAGAAGGATGAAGAAGAAGAAGACTTACATAATTCTCTATGGAAGCACGAATGAAGGACGAGGAGGCTAACTAAAACCCTAGGAGATGTTATATAGGCTATTCGACATGTGGCTTCTCATCTACTGCAGGGGTTCTCAGCCCATTAGTACAAGCCCACATCAAAATATAAATAAGATAGAGGTTAAGAGAAAATAACTGCGTGTAATTTGTTGAAAACAACAAATTTGGAGAAGTAGAAATCAAAATTTAACCAAACGAAAAACCAGGAAAATGTTAGAATTAAATCCATCTACATAATAAAAAAAATAGTTCAAAATTCAAATTTTCACAGAAAGTCAAACTTTGACCAAAGATGACCAAACTTTGCATTTTAAGAAAAAAAAATTATTTTATTAAATTTGGAAGAACATTTCACATCAAATCCCAAAATATTACATTAATTTCCAAATTTATCAAATTTTAAAATAATTATATTCAACGTTTCAAATGAATTTTCATTTAAAATATTTTCAGAGTTTGCGGGTTGTTACACTACACCATCTGAAATTTAGAAAATAATTTAAAATAGGTTTAAAATAGATTAAATAAATTTAAAATAGGTTAAAATAGATTAGAATACTTTAAATAGATTTAAAATAGTTTAAATGGTTTAAAATAGATTAAATAGGTTTATTATGGATTAATTTGATTTAAAATAGATTAAATGAATTAAAATAGATTAAATATGATTAAAATAGATTAAATAGTTTAAAATAAATTTAAATAGTTAAATATAGTTTAATAAAGTTTAAATGATTTAAAATAGATTAAAATAGTTTAAAATAAATTAAGATAGATTAAATAGGTTAATTAGTTTAACATATGTTAAATTAGATTAAAATAAATTAAATAGTTTCAACTGGTTAGGTTGGTTTAAAATAGATCAACTTATTTTAATAGTTGAAAATCTCAAAATTAGAATATAAAAGAACATTTACAGTTTATATTGAGATAACAAACTTGAAATTAACATCAAATTTAACTATTTCAATTTTAATAGATTTTGAAAGTTACGGTTCCAACATTTCAATAACTCAATTTCGATAAATGTCGTTTATACTTCAAATTCAACTTTAAAATTTAAATTTAAATCCTTTAAATAATTACCTAAAACAATTCAATTTATATCGTTCAAATTCTATTTCAAATACCATTTTACTGGGTTCAAAGTTTAAAGAATAAAATCATTAAATTTAACCAATCTGTTGTTCGTATATAATTCTCTACCTTATGGTCTGGTGATATGGATATTTATCATTTCAATCCGCAAATATTTAAATTTACGGGTATGTATCATTTCAACCCGCAATCCCAAATTTATTCCAATGAAAATCGCTTGGGTTTATCATTTCAACCCATAACGATTTTCCCCTATTCTATATGATCGTTCGGGCATGTATCATTTCAACCCATAGGGAACTTGCAGTGTTATAACAATATAAAATATAACATCCAATATCGGTAAATCAAACATACAACATAATCATCATCCAAATTAACCAATAACATCAATAGATAACTAATTATCAATAATGATATTAAACTGACAATTAAATTCAATATTAAATTTAACGATGAATAAATGCAATAAAAGTCAAATTTAACTAGATTGACAATTTAAACATACCAAACATCAATCAATTAATTTCTTGTAACATCCCAGAATTTTGAGTACGGAATTTGTGAACATTTAATTCATTTTAAATGTTCAATGAGGATTTTGAATTGGTTTGAAATATAAAGAATTGGTTTAAACTAAAAATAACATGTGATAATTTCTAATGTGGAGGTTTAATTTGAGATTGGATAATAATAATTAAATATTCGAAATTGGGATAAAAGGTGAATTTGGGGTAAATGATTATAAAAGTGGTGTTTAAATGTATTTTTAAGCTCAATTGGGTATAAATAATATTGTTGGATTTTTAGATGAATTTAAAAGTCAATAAATTATTATTTGGGATTTTATATTAATTTAAAAATGAATTTAATATTATTAAAATGCAATTTAATCAGATTTTGTTCTGGAATGAGTCAGAATGATTTTTAATGTGTTTATAAATTTTATATGATTTATTGTTAAGTTAATAAAATTTTAAAGGTGAAATTTGAAGCGTTTTCGACGATTTTCAGAAATCGCCTGATTTAATAGACGAGTTAAAATAGCCTTCCGGGGCACGGTCTCGGAATTCGACGAAACCAGTTCCATGAGATCCGTAATAGTTAGTTATTATCGGATTTCAATTTTTGTAGCAATCGGAGTTGTCGTTTGACCGTGGCAGCTCGAAACGCATAGAAATCGATTTAACCGATTTAATTTTAAATTGATCGTTTAATTTCGTATCTCATGCATACGATCGAATTAGCTTACGAAACCAGTTCCATTGTGTCCGGAACGCGGAAAAACCCCAGGATAGCCTGTCGGAACGTGAGAATTGGAGTTCGTTTGCGTAAGTGATAAATTGAGTGGAACGAGAATAAAATAATATTAAATTGTATTATATAACTTCATTTATTTGCTTAAACCCTAGTTATCACGTTCAGCCGCCATTGGTATATTTTCAATGGCCGACATCAATTCGTTTTCCACTCCAAAAATATCGCAATCCAAGCTTTAATTCGCAAAACGTTCAACTGAGAAAGTGGAGAGGATAGTTGGATCTACCCATCCAACGGTTGAGATGCGTTTTAATAAAGTGGATATTGAGATTTTCATCGCCGTTTCCGTTCGTTTCGTGCTCGTCGTGAGGGGAATAGAGACCACCGAGTTCAACTTTGCTGGGGCCGTGGGTGGTGCTCGCGAAGGTCTTCCAAGGGGTGGTTTCCGATCGAGTTTTAACGCGTCGTAGGAGACACGGCTTCGAGCCCTTGCGAACGATGATGGGTTCATCGTTCCTGTGTGTTGCGTGAGGAAGATAAGGCAAGGGACGGCCTTGATTTCAAAATCTGGACGTGCGGCCAGATCTTTGTTGGGTATAATAAATTAAAATTTTATAAAAAGAAATTGTTTTAAATTTATTTCAAAACTTCATAAAATCGTAACTAATCCATACGATGTCAGATTTCAACGAAACTGGAAACGCCGGGATCGCAGAAACGCGTACTACGCTATGGTGCAGTTTGGGAATCATTCCGGGCAAGTAGAAATTTGGATTAAATCGGACATCGTCCGGTTTAATTTAAATTTCGAACGCTTGCCGAAATTCAAGGTGAGTTTTTCTCACTCACATCTGGATGCTAGACATTATAAAATAATTGATATTTAATATCTGTGTGGTTGATTGTCTATATTTGTGTTTATCTGTCTGGATTGATATTTATATTGTGATGTGCTAACATTTGTGATGCAGGAAAAAAACAGGTTGGAGGGATCCAACTGGATTCCTCAAAATGTAGCAATTATTTATAGTTGATAGTCATACCTGTTTATATGTTGTGATTTATAAATCTGGAAGTTTAATTGTACTGTGAAATTGTTGTATAAAGTATAATCACAGAATTTAATTATAAATGGATAAATTGTGTTTTTACGAAATAAAATGAATTGTTAAATTTAGAATTTCAAAGAATAAAATTTGAAATCGGATTTGAAAGGAAAAATGTAAATTGGGCCAAATTGGGATTTTGAATATAATGGGAAGTTTATGAAATGGGTAAATGGAAAGTATAGTTTTTTTTTGGAAATTAAATTTATGAAATTATAAATTGTTTAAAATAACGGTGTTTATTTTAATAACGACTAATGTTATCCGGAAATTAAAAATATGTAAAAATGGAGTTTCCGACTATAAATTAACAAGTTCAAATGAAAAACAGAATGTTTTGAAATGTCGTATTTCATTGGAATGTAACTAAGTGAATTGGAAATTTGGCTTCCATTGAAAATTCACCAAGATGTTTATTTAAAAATGTTTAAACTATATTAAAAAAATGAATTTCCAAAAATGGGAAAAATTGTGATTTAACTTCGGAGGAAGTTATAGTTAAGTATGGAATTGGAAATTTATGTTGAAATCATAAATTGACTTGAAATAAATCAGTGGATTTATATGAAAGAGTACTTTGGAATGTTTAGAAACGGGAAAGTATTTCCCTGGGAAAACCAAGTAAATGTTTATAAAAAGATTTTATTTAATTTAAAAGTTAAGTTTAAAATTTGTTTAAAGAGTATTTTTAAGAAATTGTTATTTTTAAAATAACAAACTAATAATTTAGAAATCGTAATGATTTGAGAATATATTAGTAAATATTTTTACGAATGGATTTATTTAAAAGTTGGTTTTGGCTTAAGTTGTTAAGATTAGCATTTTTCTTCTTATAACGCTATTTTGAATTTAGTTAAACTAAAACCCTTATTTTTAAAAATCAAAGTTTATGTGTTAATGACTAGTTTTCTTCACATATTTTAAATTTATATTTTGAGTAAATAAATAGAAGTAATTTCCATATTTTAAAGTATATTTCAGTATAAAGTATTTTTAACTGTTTTAAATGCAAATTGTTTTATACTTGGTTATTCCCGATGGGAATAAAGGGTAAAAGATTTACCTTGTAAAGGAAGAGTGGAAAATTGTTTTCAAATGAGTTTTGAAAATGTGAAAATATATCTTTGAAAGATATTAGAAGAAAATAAATAATATGGAGATTATTTATTGTGTGATGGATGTGTATGGATGTTTGTGAACATTAATTGATAGTTAAATCACCGACTATCAATATTGGCCAAATGCGTGATCGTTTCGAAGAGACCGGGATCGAGTTTCCGTATACCGGGATTCTAGGTCTGGAGACTCGAAAACCACTTCGATCCGGTTTGTACGTTTCGCGAAAACGATTTCGGAGTCGAAGATGGAGCAGTGAAGAGCATGGGCTAGTCGCTACTAATCCTGAGGATATTTCCAAAATGGATGTAGTAGGAGTAGTGCCTTCGGTTCCGTTCGGACCCGGGACGGACTTGTATGGACGAATGCTTCCGGGACATCGTCAGGTGGACGATGGGCATTCTAAGGGATATGTGCTATAAAGGTATCGTTTAGCCTCGAGCCTCATCAACTGGGAATGACTGAAAATCAGGGGTTATGCAGCAAGGCTTCGTGGGTAGCCCCCACTTGAGAGTAAGGTCATCCCTGTCTAGATGTCCCTTTTATTTCGGCTTAGTGGTGCGGTTGTTGATCCCAACCGTGGGGTGATTTTACATGGAATTATCCAGTAAGGGATGATTCCGGCCTTGTGTTGCAGGGGAGCGGGCGTACTCCTCGGTACTGTGATCTAGGCCACGTACTGTGACAGGTGGTACCCCAGTGCCTAGTCATTCGTTGGAAATCCATTCACCCTACATGCCTGTACGGTTTTGATTGTGCCCAACTATTGTTGAAATGTGAGATGCAAGCATTTCAGCTAGATTCTATTTTACTTTCTATAGACACTATTATAATATCAGAGAATTTTAATATAAAAGTGTTTTAGCTATCGTAAGGTAAAAACCCGACATGTTTATTTGTGGCGTGGTCTTACGAGATGCTTTTGTTTTCAAAGGATTTTTGAACTTTAATAATAAATTGGGTGTTTTTATGATGCGCTGGTATTCCAGACTGACTCGGGTGTTATTTTATTATAATGCTCGGGTCAGACCGAGTATATTTCAGGATAGGTTGCTATGGAGCTCAGGAGAGGAGCTGGAGTCCGAAACGTATTTCTCGTACTTGTATTATTCCGCTGTTGTGATTGTTGAGATTGTTGACTGGCTATGGTTGGTTGTATTGATATACTCTGATGATGATGTATTGTATATAAACAGATATAGTTTTGATTTGTGTAAAGTTCTTGTTTGCACCAAAAATGGTCACAAACCCCAAGTGTAGTGAAAGCACCAGCGTATGAATACGAATCAACAGTATTCACACACAAATCACAGATCTAAGCAAGTAACAATCAGCAATCAAGAAATAATGAACAGTGACACACAATTTATAGTGGTTCGGCTATCTCCGGCCTACGTCCACTTCAAGGTTTTTATGATTTTATTGCTCGATGCTTGAAGATTACAATTTCGTATGTTGTATTACAACTGATTTGCTGAACTAAGTCTGAATCTAAGGCAGCAATGGTGATCTGGAGTAAATCTGGCAGAATCTGGGCGCTCTTTTGCTCTAAGGATTGTCCGACCTCTTTTCTGAATGACCTGGGGGTCTATTTATAGGTGTAGGAGGCTGATATTTCGCCTAAACTGAAGGGAGACCAGTTCCAGTACGTCAGGGGGCCCACATGCCCGCTTTCTGGAAATCCGGGCCCACTTTGGGATCGATTCGAAGCTACGTTCGAATCGATCAAGAAATTGTCCAATCAAGCTGAAATTTGGTGTGAACATTCTTCATCATGTGCTCAAGCTTCTGTGAAAATTTCATAGCATTTGGATTTGTAGATCTCAAGTTATGATCGATTCAAGGTTGCATTTCTGGTTGACTAGCCTGGTTCGAATCGATCTAGTTCGAATCGATTCGTTCGAATCGATCCAGCGCACACTTCTGCGATGATGTGGAGCGCCTTCTTCGTATCGATCCTACTTCTATGCCGAGTTGACTGGGTCGACTCCGCGGTTCCAGCTTTTATAACTTGGTGGATTCGATGTAATGGATTCGGGGCTATGACTTCCTCGAATCGATTGGATGAACGTTCTCCTCGAATCGATCGAGGCAGATTAATCGATACGAAGACTTCTTGCTTGAAAGGATTCGAAGATGCTCGCGGGATGGAGTCGAAGCTTTTTAACTATATGGATTCGAAGAGTTTCTCATTAACGGATTCGAAGGCGGGAACGTGAGGGTGGACTCGAACTATCGGAGTCGAACTAGTGCTTGTTCAATGGAGTCGAAGCAAGGCGTATTTCGATGGATTCGAGGCAAGGCTCGTCGTGATCGATTCGAAGTAAGCTCACTTCTCATCGATTCGAACTTATACCACCTTATCCATCTTCTTTTGGCGATATCTTGAGCATACGAACTCGGATTGACTCGAAACTTGGAACGTTGTTTCATCTGGCCTTGCTTGACATGTCTCATCAATTGTAGCCCGATCCGGACTCGGACAAAAATCATCGATATCCATGGCGAACCTGTGATGCACAATCGATGTTCATGACTAATAATCATTGATTTTCAGTTAATCTTTGGGTATCTCGGCTTTGCCAAAAGTTGGGATAACATTTTGCCCCCCAAAACATGCCTTTTTGTTAAAAGGCGTGTTTTGATCAGTCTTAAGTTAAATGCAGTGAGTTCGTGCTTTACTCGTAGCTTATAGCATTTTCAATCAAGTCCATGGCTGTTCGAAGCCGAATTGTTATCAATTTTTTCAAGTGGAAATTAAGAATGAAATTCTACGGTCTCTTCGTACCACTGATGGTCACTCCGGACCCTTGTCAAACCCATTCTTGATTTAGCGATTGAGTAGAAAGATCCTATTGCACTCCGGCGTTGCTTTCTATCCCTTGCACTCTGGCCCCAGCTAGGGCGTATAGCGATGTCTTGGTCGCTCTCGACCGATCATAGCCTCTCCGGGCTCATGTTGGATCCCATCCTGTCACTCTCCGGTGAAGGGGAAACAACGTTAAGTGAGTCAATCCTGTCGCTCTCCGGCGAAGCGACTCACCTCCTACACTTCGGTTCAATGTATCTGAACAATAAGCGATGTCATGACCTGAATCGTCGGTCGATCATAGCCTCTCCGGGCTCATGCTGGATCCCATCCTGTCACTCTCCGGTGAAGGGGAAACAACGTTAAGTGAGTCAATCCTGTCGCTCTCCGGCGAAGCGACTCACTTCCTGCACTCCGGTTCAGTGTATCTGAACATTAAGCGATGTCATGGCCTAAATCGTGGGCCGATCATAGCCTCTCCGGGCTCTTATCGAATCCTGATCCAATCACTCTCCGGTGAATAGGAAACGATGCTTAAGTGAGTTGATCCTGTCGCTCTCCGGCGAAGCAACTCACTTCCTGCACTCCGGATCCTGCCTCTCCGGGTAGGATCATAAAGCGATCATGTTTATATTGATATTTAATGTTTATCCTTTAACTCTCCGGTCAAAGGTTTATTTTAATAAGTGTTTCTTTATTAAATTCAAATCCTAGATGTTCAATCTCAAACACCAAGAAAACAAGATAATGCCTCTCTGGGCGGGGCGGTCTATTTCCATCTCAGAGCATGTCTAGGGATCTCTCCGGTTCCCGTACATGAGTAAGTGGAATAGCCGTTTTATTTTGGAAATCAGATCTAAGAAAACTAATCGACCAGAGTCCAAATCTTGAACCTGGCCCTTGCCATCACAATCAGTTGATGACGAGTCGTGATCCCGATCCAGGATCATTCCTGTTTGGTTGATGCGGTAGTTGTTCGGGCCTAACCACCGTCGTACGTTCTCTGACATACTGCGGCAATCTACCACTCCTGGCATGTTCTTCCACCTCATCCTTCAGGTGGCGGCATTCATCGGTAGTGTGCCCATCCAGCTCATGGAATAGGCAATATTTTCCGGTTCTACGTTCCCGCTCTGTGGGGTCTCTCCTTGGTGGCTTTCGATAGGGGAGTTGCCCCCGAGTTTCAGTGTAAATTCGTTCAAGTCCTGCCACCAAGTCTGTGTACTGCCTGAATCTAGGCTCTCGGAATTTCTTCCGTTTGTCAGGACCATCAGGTGCATCATCCTGCTTTCTCTTCCCTTTGTCTGCCCTAGACTGTTCCCTGGCGGTTCCTTCGCCTTGTGCAACATTTATTTCCTGCCTCTCGGCTCGTGATTCCTCTAATCGAATGAATTTTTCAGCTTCATGGAAAAACTCTCCAAGATCTTGCGGTGGATCTTTAGTCAAAGAGTCTTTGAATTCGGTGCCTTCTCCAACTCCTGCCACCGCCGCCATCAAAATCATCGATGGGTCCGGGCGATCTACAGAAGTCACCGTCGCATTAAATCGTAACAAAAAATCTTTTATGGACTCTCCGGTCCTTTGTTTTATTGATGCCAAAGTCATCACGCTCTTAGGTCGCGTCACGTGGACCCTAAACTGCTTCATGAAGCAATCCACAAGCTCGCCCCATGTCCTGATTGATCCGGTTTCTAGCTGCCTAAACCAAAGCGCAGCCAAATCTGATAAGAATAAGGGGAAACATCGTGCCATCACTTCTTCGGATGCTCCCAGCACTTCCATGTGTCTGATATATCTGGTGATATGCATGGTCGGGTCTGACTTTCCGTCATAAGGATTTAGCGTTGGTAGTTTGAACTTCGGAGGGTTCCTTGCGTTCCTGATATTTGGGGCGAACGGGCTCCGACTAACTTCTTCCAATCCTCCTCCTGAAAATCCTCCTCTCATGAGTCGTCTCACTAGGCCGATCATTCTTTCATCTCCGTCTAGGGGTTGCCCCCTTGTCATGTCTTTGTCTTGCCCTCCGAGTCTTGTAGGGAATTCTGGTACGTACTCTTCGGGTGGCTCGTTAGCATTTATGTCGGCCCTAGCCGGTTGAGCTCCTTCCAAAGGTCCTTCTGCGTCGGATCTTGCGGGCCTGCCCCCAAGCCCTTGTTGATTGCCTTCTAGTTCTGTATTCTGTCCTTCATTGGGTTCCATAGGCCTAGCTCCTTGTTCCACATTCACAGCCGTTGTAGCTGGTCCAGGGTTCTGCGTCCCTGCAGCTCTCATCTGCTCGAAGAAATTCTGCAGCATCTCTTGTTGGCTTTTCATCATTCTTTCCTGCATTACGTTATTCATCGCTTCCATCTCATCTCTAGTAATGTAGATCGAAGCTTGTCCTTCTCCAGCGCCAGAGGATGCCTCTTGACTTCCTGCCTGTTGGCTCCTCTCAGTTCTTTGTCTAGTTTGTCGAGTCATTGAAGAGTCAGATCTGAATCCTTAAAATTCCGAATCTTAATTTTGAATTTGGTGTAGCAGGTGCTAGTTCTTCTCAGTGAAAGCACCAAAGTGTTTGCACCAAAAATGGTCACAAACCCCAAGTGTAGTGAAAGCACCAGCGTATGAATACGAATCAACAGTATTCACACACAAATCACAGATCTAAGCAAGTAACAATCAGCAATCAAGAAATAATGAACAGTGACACACAATTTATAGTGGTTCGGCTATCTCCGGCCTACGTCCACTTCAAGGTTTTTATGATTTTATTGCTCGATGCTTGAAGATTACAATTTCGTATGTTGTATTACAACTGATTTGCTGAACTAAGTCTGAATCTAAGGCAGCAATGGTGATCTGGAGTAAATCTGGCAGAATCTGGGCGCTCTTTTGCTCTAAGGATTGTCCGACCTCTTTTCTGAATGACCTGGGGGTCTATTTATAGGTGTAGGAGGCTGATATTTCGCCTAAACTGAAGGGAGACCAGTTCCAGTACGTCAGGGGGCCCACATGCCCGCTTTCTGGAAATCCGGGCCCACTTTGGGATCGATTCGAAGCTACGTTCGAATCGATCAAGAAATTGTCCAATCAAGCTGAAATTTGGTGTGAACATTCTTCATCATGTGCTCAAGCTTCTGTGAAAATTTCATAGCATTTGGATTTGTAGATCTCAAGTTATGATCGATTCAAGGTTGCATTTCTGGTTGACTAGCCTGGTTCGAATCGATCTAGTTCGAATCGATTCGTTCGAATCGATCCAGCGCACACTTCTGCGATGATGTGGAGCGCCTTCTTCGTATCGATCCTACTTCTATGCCGAGTTGACTGGGTCGACTCCGCGGTTCCAGCTTTTATAACTTGGTGGATTCGATGTAATGGATTCGGGGCTATGACTTCCTCGAATCGATTGGATGAACGTTCTCCTCGAATCGATCGAGGCAGATTAATCGATACGAAGACTTCTTGCTTGAAAGGATTCGAAGATGCTCGCGGGATGGAGTCGAAGCTTTTTAACTATATGGATTCGAAGAGTTTCTCATTAACGGATTCGAAGGCGGGAACGTGAGGGTGGACTCGAACTATCGGAGTCGAACTAGTGCTTGTTCAATGGAGTCGAAGCAAGGCGTATTTCGATGGATTCGAGGCAAGGCTCGTCGTGATCGATTCGAAGTAAGCTCACTTCTCATCGATTCGAACTTATACCACCTTATCCATCTTCTTTTGGCGATATCTTGAGCATACGAACTCGGATTGACTCGAAACTTGGAACGTTGTTTCATCTGGCCTTGCTTGACATGTCTCATCAATTGTAGCCCGATCCGGACTCGGACAAAAATCATCGATGTCCATGGCGAACCTGTGATGCACAATCGATGTTCATGACTAATAATCATTGATTTTCAGTTAATCTTTGGGTATCTCGGCTTTGCCAAAAGTTGGGATAACAGTTCTGTTCTATATATTATATTTTATTCCGCTGCGACTGTGAGGTTTGATGTTGTTTAGTTCATTCTTCTTCTTCTACCTTCTTTCTTTTCCTACAATCTGTCTTTTCCGGCGTTCGATCGTCGGCATATTATACTATTGAGTATTTTGTGTCGATTTTCGAGGGCCGAGAAGGGCGGGTCGTCATACTTCTAATCACATCATAAATTTAATTTAACTAACATAAGATAATCTAGTAATTGTGAGTGGGTTAAAACGCTCACCTTTAATTTCAAATCGATTTGAAATCCAAAATAGGACCCAAATTTGAACAGTTTCAGAATTGGTCCAAACCTATTTCATAATGTCTGGAATTTCGATACGATCCCAACAAAATAAACCGCATGTGAATCAGAGCTCATACGCAAAAGTTATTAACATTAGAATTTTTTTAAATTAAAATTAAAATGAATAAAATATTAATTTAAAACACACACGTCAGCACTTGTTCACAGGAAACCCTAACCGCAACAAAATCACTTCTTTGTTGGAACCAAAGACCGGCCGCCACCTTCATCGAATTATCGCCGCCAATCCCTTAGCCTACGACCTGATCAGAACACGCGGCCATCCCCCTCGCATCAGGCCGGACCTACTGGTGGCTCGCGCACCACTCGGCCCCCCAGAACGCCGTGCACCGCCGCCAAGATTTGGAGCCATGTTCTGGAGAACCTCCGACCATCTACGACGAACGAACCATAGATCCATGACCTACTCGACACCACCTTCCCAACGCCACCACCCGATCGCCCTATAGTCGCAGATCCGCCGTTGGATCAAAACCCTAACCAATGGACGGCTAAGGTTCATTCTCGATTTCTGGAAAAATGGTACTTTGATTGCAAAAATGAATTACACCAGTGAATTACGCTTGTCAAGAGCTTCGAAATGATATATAATTCGTTAAGGTTTGGAGGAATTAAAATTTTTGAAATTGATTTTGGTTCGAAATTGAATTGGGAATTTAGGGTTTTCAGCGATTGAGAAAAGAGGAGGTAGTCAGGAAGAATTGTACGTACTGAAATGAGATTATGAGAAACAATTAGGGTTTATAACGGCATATATATAGGCAAAGCTGAAAAATAGAATGAATGGACCAGATCGATTTGTATTGAAACGATAAACGACCGGAAAAGCCCGTTCCGTTCCCGAAATGAAAATGGGTCATCCCATATATCAAATAGATGTTTTCGATAGTTTTAAATTCGATGGAATAGGTTTTAAGTCCTAGTTCCATCGTATGAAGAAGTTAGCTTTAAAATCAGCTCATTTCAAATTGATTCCAATTAAATTAATTAAATTGATTTCTACGCGTTTCGAGTCCGTACGATCAAACGACAGGTCCGATCGCTACAAAACTTGAAATCCTATAATAATTCACCATTACGGATCCGATGAAACCGGTTTCATCGGAATCCGAGACAGTTGTAATATCCCGGGATTTCGAGGAATTTAAAATGTGATAATCTCTTAATTTAAATTGATAAAATTGTTATTTTCAAATATAAATAACCAAATAATAATGATATGATGTATTAATTATGATATAGATTGAATTATAATAAGAATAATTATTTTAATTGTATTATTTTATAAATTTGATTTTTAAATAGATTTATCATTTCTAAAATTAATAAGTATTGTTTTAATATATTTGGGTATAAGAATATACGAACAAGACTTTTATTTAAAATAAGGCTTTTGTTTTATTTTTGTCTTCCTTAAAGAGATTTTGTATATAATTTTATTAGGATATAAATGAGTTTTATTGTTTTTCTTTTAAAGGTTTCATTTATTTATAATACAGAAAAGCATTTATAACTAATAAATGTATTTATCTATTTAGGAAATAAATATATAAGCTTTTATAATCTTTTTAAAAATAATATAAAACAATTAATGACAAGTGTTAATTTTATACACATGTAAATACATGTGTAAGATCATAAACTAATGTATGTGACAAGTGTTATTTTTATTATCATTTTTGCTTGATTTTTAATAAACCATCAATTTAGATTATATAAGCCTACCTTTCCATTTCTCTTTTCCTTTTCTAATCTCAATCCTCAAAAACTAAAACCAGAAAATGATCAAAACCGTAATCATCCTCAAAACCAAAAACTGAAATTCATCTCAAACCATAATCATCTTCAACCAAAACTGAAATCAAAAGCCAAAGCCTGCAACCATTTTCATGTTTCAAACCAAGTCTGTAACCCTTCTCAAATGCCTGAAACCACATATTCCTTCAAGCCTGTAAACAAAGTCTATAATCAACACTTATCAAAAGACCTGTAACCATTTGCCTGTTTCAAATCAAGTCTGTCATCATTTCCAAGTACATGAAATATAATTAAGGCAGAAGCAAGTGTCAAAAGCTTTCCAAATCTTTTAAAGGAATCAAAGCAAAGTTTCCAAAGCAAGTTTCAGTTTTTAAAAGCAAGCATTTCAATTTTTCAGAGCTTCCAGCAAGGCTCTGTTCATCTCTGAAATAGGTGAGTAAACCTTTAAATTAAAACTTAAAGTATCAAATATTATTGCATGTGAATTAATGTGTGGTAATTGCTTTACATGTCTAGAATTATGTATGCTCTGGTATGTTTAAGAAATGTGTATATCTGTTAATTTTAAACATCTAAGTTTTAGTTAAATACTCTACCTTTTAACTGTGAACAGGAAACCCCTTTAAATTTGATACAGATAATATATGTTGGAAATAATTTGAATGTATGTTTGAAATATATTATGCATGTCTGTTTTTAAATACATGTATATATGAATTATTGAAACCATGTGTATATGTTTGTGGTTTGAGTATATCGCTGTTTAGTTTTCAGAGTTTGAAGTTTTGATCGAAAATCAAAATCATTTCATAAATTCTCTGTTAGGCTTTAGGATTCAAATAGGATTTGTTGTTAAATCCTAATCTAAGTTCTGGAATCAAAATTAAGTAAGGAAAATTTAAAACGTCACTTGGAAAAGAAAGTGACAGTAGGAATTTTAATAAATGTTAAAATTCAAACTATATAATCTTGTGATTTTCTTTTATAATCTAAATACTTATCTTAGATAATGATTATTAAGAGTTAAATCAAAAGTTTTAAGTTGATATTGAATGAGGAATTCAAGATTTATAAAATAGTGGGTTTTTGGTCTTCCCTGTCGATCTAGGAAGTTTGGGTGGCCAGTAGCTTTTCTGGTGATGGAGTGTTGCTCGTAGTTGCAGGGAAAAATGGTAGAGGGTTTTTATCTTCACCGTGGTGGCGGCAGTTCATCAAAGTAGGGTTAAAACCCAAAAAGTGTACGAATCTGGAAATGAGGGAATTATGGTATCTCGAGTGATCGAGTGATGTTATATCTTGAAGATAGTGGCTTGGAATGCTAGAGAAGATGTAGCCGGGATCGCTGTGACTCCAGTGATCGGAGACGAGAAGTTTGAACCAATTTCTGGTGATGGGTTTGGGTTACAGTTCACCCTGGGTACTCGATTTTGAATCGTGGCTTTTGGAAGTGTTTAAGCGATTGCGATGGGATGCTGGAGTGATCGTGGATGTGTGGGAGGTGTCAGCGGTGGTCGATGTCGTCGCGATCAACTGTGCACGTGCACGATCGACTTGGTGTGTCAGTGAGTTGAGTTGGGAAGAAGAAGCTACTCGAGCGTACTCGGGGAGGATCTCGCGTAGATGTAGTTTTTGCTCGAAGTCGTTTTAAGGTAGTATGTGAGTTTCGAGTGAAACTGTTAAAGTTTTTAACAGATGGAAAATTTAAGCGAACAGTTTTAAAATTCTCGGGGAGGTCTCGGGTAGATTAGGCTCTGGCTCGGGTTTGCCCTCGGGTTGCTTGTGAGCTGAGTGAAATAGTTTTTAACAGTTTAAATTTTCTTTTAAAATCAAACAGTTTTAAAATGTAAAACTAAAACTCTGTTTTAAGAAGAAGAATAAGAAGAAGAAGATGTGTTTGTTTGATTTAAATACATATGGGTTAAACCCAAAGTAAATGTTAAACCAGTTTTTAAAAAATTTAAATAAAAGTAAGTTGTAAATTTAAATAACTAAGTTAAATCAATTCTCTTGAAAATTTATTACTTTGTAATAAATTGTTTAAATATAAATTGTATGATTTATTTAACTTAAATATATTAAGTCAAAATCTTAAGTTATTTTCAAACTTAATAAGGATATGTTTTTATCTTAAAAACTTAATTAAAGTTGGATAGTTTATGAGATAATTAAAGAGTGACTTATTAATTAAATTTGTCGATGTTTAAGGATAAGTAAATTAACAATTAAGTTTTCAAGTGTTTTATTTACTTGTAATTAAGGATTGTTAATTTATAATTAAAGATAAGTAATTAATGATTATTTTAAAACTTAATTAATGATTTTAATTAAGTAAGTTAATTACTAAAATTAAATGTTTTAATGATAATATTTAATCTCAAGGATAATTAAGATTTTTAAAGAGTTGAAATTAATTAAGTTAATTAAGAAATTTAAGTTTAATTAATTTAATTAATTATTGATAAGGATTGATTAAATGATTAGGAGTTAATTAAAATGGTAATTAAGAAAGTACTTAATAAGTTTTGTTAAGTAATAATTAAGTTTTCTTAATTAATAATTAAGAAATTATTAATTTATAATTAAAGTTAATTAAGGATTAATTAACTGTTATTAAGGTTAGTTAATTATCATTAAAGATTGATTAATAGATAATTATGGATTAATTAAATTGGTAATTAAGGTTGTTAATTAATAATTAAGTTTTATTAATTAATAATTAAGAAGTAATTAATTAGTTAATTAAGTTTAAGTAATTAATTATAAAAGTAATTAAGGATTGATTACTTTGTATTAAAGGATATTGATTAATAATTAAGGTTTATTAATTAATAGTTAAAGAATAATTAATCAAGGATTAATTAAATTGTTTAAAGGGTAATTAAGGATGAGTTACTCAGTTATGATTTAGAAATGAATGTGATTTATTTAAGTTAATTAATTTGTTAATTAATTAAAGATAGTCACTTGGTAATTAAGTATAATTACTTAATAAGATTGGATAAGAGTAATTACTTAGTGTAAGTAATTGATAAATGAATTATTGTATGAAATTGGTGTAATTAATCAAAAAGGATTTATAAAAGAAATTAAAGTAATTAAGAATAGTTAATTACTGTTGATGATTATTTAAGGTTGATTAATGGAAGTAATTAATTAAGGATCATTAGTTATTATAATTAAGAAGAGTAATTAAAGGTTAATTACTATAAATGATTAAGGATAATTAATTTGTTAAATTAATTAAAGGATAATTACTTTATGTAATTAATGAATAATTTAATCAAGAGTGATTAATGGTTAATTAATTAAATGGTTGTAATTAATTAATGTTGATTAAGCAAGAATAGGAATTAATTCTTAAGTAATTAATTTAATTTAAGTTGATTAAATTAATTATAATAGAGATTAATAAATGGTTGCTTATAAATGATGGTTGAGTAGAATGTCTGATTTGGTTGATATCTATTGGATGATATACTATGATATATCTGTGATAAATGTGTGATAGTTATCTATGTTAATGCTATGTGAATTCAAGTATTGAATTGAATTGAATTATTTAAACCTTTAAACAACTTGGCCTTAAAAGATACGTTTTGGATTTCGATGAGACCGGGATCGGGTTTCCGTATACCGGATTTCCAGGTCTGGAGACCCGAATACCACATCGATCCAAATTAGCGATAGGTCGTGAATCTCAAGTGAAGATGAAGATTCAGAGTGCAAGGGTTATTGTCGTTAACTCTGAGGGTGATTCCAAAACGAGTGTAACGAGATAATGCCTTCGGTTTCGTTCGAACCCGGAACGAACTTGTATGGATTGAATGCTTTCAACACATCGTCAGGTGGACGATGAGCATTCTAAGTGAAGTGTTCTGATTAAAGGTAATCGTGACCTCAAGCCTCATCAACCGGGAATGGCTAAAACAGGGGAGGTGCAGCAAGGCTTCGTGGGTAGCGCCCACTGAGAGTAAGGTCATCCCTGTCTAGATGTCCCTTTCTATTTCGACTTAGTGGTACGGTTGCAGTACACAACCGTGGGGTGATTTTATTCGGAATTATCCAGTAAGGGATGGTTCCGGCTTTGTGTTGCAGGGGAGCGGGCGTACTCCTCGGTACGGTGATCTAGGCCACGTACTGTGACGGGCGGTACCCCAGTAGCCCTGCCATTGTATGGAAATCCAACTTCCAATAAGTGCCGTACGTGTTAGTTGTGCCCAACTATGTTGGAACGTGAGATGTAAGCATTCCAGCTATTTCTGTATTTTACTTGAAAATCCTAGACCTATTATAATACAATCGAATTTCCTATCAAATGTTTTGGTTAGCGTAAGGTAAAAACTTACCCATGTTTATGTGTGGGAAGTCTTACGTGATACCTTTTGATTTCAAAGGTTTTGAAGTTAAGCAAGTTTAAACCGTTTACTCACACCAGACCCATGTCTGACCCAAGTGTTTATTTCTGTTTTATATAAACTCTTGGGTACTCAAATTTTTACGAGTAGCCAAGAGAGTCAGGTTTGCTTTGACGAGTTATCTGGAGGAGCAATGGAGCAGGAGGCTTCAGCGCTGTAGAGATATAGTAGTTCCGCTGTGTTGATCTCTGAGTCATTGTTATCTGTGTTGTATCTTATATTGTAGAAACTAGACAGGTGTTTATAACTGTCTAGTATGTGTTGTATATGTTGTGTAACTCTGATAATTGTTGTATATGATACTATGTAATAGTTTATGTTATTAATATAATTTATTCGTTCCGCTGTTTAGATTCTATTGTTGTTTCTGTCTTTCTTCTCTTCTTTTCTCTTTCTATCCCTTTCTTTCTTATTAGCGATACGACTTTCTGGTCGATGAAAGCCGGGTCGTCACATTTGGTATCAGAGCATTTGGTTGAGTGAATACCTAGGCTCTGGAGTGGTGTCTATCTTGAGAGAGCGTATTTGTAAATTTTATATATATTTCTACCTATTTGTTGGGTTACCTGTTCGGGTTTTCCAATATAAGATATAAAGGTAGATAGGGTAGTGGTGTGTGTAACACGACAACTACCAATGGTTGAAGTTTGGATGTTTGAGGTTGGAAGTATATTTGTCGAGACTGTAGACCTAATACCGTCTCGAGTGAACCTTGATAGTGTTGTAAGGATTTCATCAATCTCTGAAGGAAACCTGTTAAGGTTCGGAGTCGATCTTTGAAGTGCAGTTGGATGAGTAGAGTTTGGATCTGTCGGTTAAGCAGAAGTGTGTGATGGTAACTCAGGAAAGTAGTAACTGTGTGATGAGACGCAGTGACTATGGATATCTCAGAAGATGTTTTCTTTTGGAGCAAGTTTGAGGAAGTGTGTCTGCTTCGGTGTTGTGGCTGAGTTCAGCAGGATGTTTGTGTTTGGTCTGAGGTCCGGGTTCTCTAGAAGCCTTGGATAAGGAGTCTTTGTCATCCGTGTTAGCGGTGCAGCTCGAGTGTTCTGTGTTCCTGCTGGAAGATCTTTTGGCTTAGCAGTTCGTAGAGTGGAGTTCAGAAGCTGCGGAGTAAATTCATTTTTCAAATGGATTGGTCAAGCATAGACTGTTCTGAAGGATTAAGAAAGAACAGTAATCTTTGGATATTGGACTGGATAGAATCGCAAAAGTGACTTGCGATAATTGAGTATTCTCTTGGGAAATCTTTTGCTTGAGTTTGAGGCATCTCTAGAAGATGTAGGAGTTATAGAGTTGTCAGAAATTTTCTGGAGTGTTGATCTAGTTTGTGTTCGAGTTCATAGACGACATCTAGATCAGAGTTGAGCAGCGAAAGCTTGGTAGTAGTTGTTCTAGAGTGGAAGCAACCGGAAATTGCAGTGTTTGGATTAGAGGGTTCCTACAGGAAGCTTTTCCAGATTTGAAGGCCAGATTGGTGAGAGCATCTGTTTTGTCTTTTCCGGATAGGAGAAGTATTTGGAATCTACCGATGATTTAGGAGTAGAGTTTTAGTTCTGGATTTCTGTAAATCTTGAGAGGATCCGTTATTGGATTGTTTTTGGTCCTGTTTGTTTCGAGAAGCATCAACGATGGTTGAGCTGATCGGGAAGGATGAAGGCATCCCAGAATCGTCAGAAGAGTTCTGTGGATTAGAGATGGAGAATTTTGGAATTCGAAGTTGGAGACTTCGTTGTTATTTCTTCAGTGAATGGAGAAATTAAGATTGGATAAGACTAGGAAGATAGCTCCAAGTATATTAGATCTTTCTGAGTTTTTGGTAAGGATATGTGTTTTGGCTTCGGTATTGAATTACCAGTTTGGATTTAATAGAGCGAGTAACCCAATATCTATATCTGGGAAACTCGGGATAATTTTAGGTAGTTTATCCGGATCTATGTCCGGATAGCTAGAGTTGTTTGTTTGTATGGATTGTTTGTTGGATGAAATGGTTTGTTTGGATGAATGGTTGTTTGATTGATAGTGTATGGTTGATGTATATGCTTGGAATTTTGAAAATAAATTTAAATTTTTTTGGATTATCTTTTGTTTTAAATTTCGAGGATGAAATTCTTTTAAGGGGGAAGGAATGTAATATCCCGGGATTTCGAGGAATTTAAAATGTGATAATCTCTTAATTTAAATTGATAAAATTGTTATTTTCAAATATAAATAACCAAATAATAATGATATGATGTATTAATTATGATATAGATTGAATTATAATAAGAATAATTATTTTAATTGTATTATTTTATAAATTTGATTTTTAAATAGATTTATCATTTCTAAAATTAATAAGTATTGTTTTAATATATTTGGGTATAAGAATATACGAACAAGACTTTTATTTAAAATAAGGCTTTTGTTTTATTTTTGTCTTCCTTAAAGAGATTTTGTATATAATTTTATTAGGATATAAATGAGTTTTATTGTTTTTCTTTTAAAGGTTTCATTTATTTATAATATAGAAAAGCATTTATAACTAATAAATGTATTTATCTATTTAGGAAATAAATATATAAGCTTTTATAATCTTTTTAAAAATAATATAAAACAATTAATGACAAGTGTTAATTTTATACACATGTAAATACATGTGTAAGATCATAAACTAATGTATGTGACAAGTGTTATTTTTATTATCATTTTTGCTTGATTTTTAATAAACCATCAATTTAGATTATATAAGCCTACCTTTCCATTTCTCTTTTCCTTTTCTAATCTCAATCCTCAAAAACTAAAACCAGAAAATGATCAAAACCGTAATCATCCTCAAAACCAAAAACTGAAATTCATCTCAAACCATAATCATCTTCAACCAAAACTGAAATCAAAAGCCAAAGCCTGCAACCATTTTCATGTTTCAAACCAAGTCTGTAACCCTTCTCAAATGCCTGAAACCACATATTCCTTCAAGCCTGTAAACAAAGTCTATAATCAACACTTATCAAAAGACCTGTAACCATTTGCCTGTTTCAAATCAAGTCTGTCATCATTTCCAAGTACATGCAATATAATTAAGGCAGAAGCAAGTGTCAAAAGCTTTCCAAATCTTTTAAAGGAATCAAAGCAAAGTTTCCAAAGCAAGTTTCAGTTTTTAAAAGCAAGCATTTCAATTTTTCAGAGCTTCCAGCAAGGCTCTGTTCATCTCTGAAATAGGTGAGTAAACCTTTAAATTAAAACTTAAAGTATCAAATATTATTGCATGTGAATTAATGTGTGGTAATTGCTTTACATGTCTAGAATTATGTATGCTCTGGTATGTTTAAGAAATGTGTATATCTGTTAATTTTAAACATCTAAGTTTTAGTTAAATACTCTACCTTTTAACTGTGAACAGGAAACCCCTTTAAATTTGATACAGATAATATATGTTGGAAATAATTTGAATGTATGTTTGAAATATATTATGCATGTCTGTTTTTAAATACATGTATATATGAATTATTGAAACCATGTGTATATGTTTGTGGTTTGAGTATATCGCTGTTTAGTTTTCAGAGTTTGAAGTTTTGATCGAAAATCAAAATCATTTCATAAATTCTCTGTTAGGCTTTAGGATTCAAATAGGATTTGTTGTTAAATCCTAATCTAAGTTCTGGAATCAAAATTAAGTAAGGAAAATTTAAAACGTCACTTGGAAAAGAAAGTGACAGTAGGAATTTTAATAAATGTTAAAATTCAAACTATATAATCTTGTGATTTTCTTTTATAATCTAAATACTTATCTTAGATAATGATTATTAAGAGTTAAATCAAAAGTTTTAAGTTGATATTGAATGAGGAATTCAAGATTTATAAAATAGTGGGTTTTTGGTCTTCCCTGTCGATCTAGGAAGTTTGGGTGGCCAGTAGCTTTTCTGGTGATGGAGTGTTGCTCGTAGTTGCAGGGAAAAATGGTAGAGGGTTTTTATCTTCACCGTGGTGGCGGCAGTTCATCAAAGTAGGGTTAAAACCCAAAAAGTGTACGAATCTGGAAATGAGGGAATTATGGTATCTCGAGTGATCGAGTGATGTTATATCTTGAAGATAGTGGCTTGGAATGCTAGAGAAGATGTAGCCGGGATCGCTGTGACTCCAGTGATCGGAGACGAGAAGTTTGAACCAATTTCTGGTGATGGGTTTGGGTTACAGTTCACCCTGGGTACTCGATTTTGAATCGTGGCTTTTGGAAGTGTTTAAGCGATTGCGATGGGATGCTGGAGTGATCGTGGATGTGTGGGAGGTGTCAGCGGTGGTCGATGTCGTCGCGATCAACTGTGCACGTGCACGATCGACTTGGTGTGTCAGTGAGTTGAGTTGGGAAGAAGAAGCTACTCGAGCGTACTCGGGGAGGATCTCGCGTAGATGTAGTTTTTGCTCGAAGTCGTTTTAAGGTAGTATGTGAGTTTCGAGTGAAACTGTTAAAGTTTTTAACAGATGGAAAATTTAAGCGAACAGTTTTAAAATTCTCGGGGAGGTCTCGGGTAGATTAGGCTCTGGCTCGGGTTTGCCTTCGGGTTGCTTGTGAGCTGAGTGAAATAGTTTTTAACAGTTTAAATTTTCTTTTAAAATCAAACAGTTTTAAAATGTAAAACTAAAACTCTGTTTTAAGAAGAAGAATAAGAAGAAGAAGATGTGTTTGTTTGATTTAAATACATATGGGTTAAACCCAAAGTAAATGTTAAACCAGTTTTTAAAAAATTTAAATAAAAGTAAGTTGTAAATTTAAATAACTAAGTTAAATCAATTCTCTTGAAAATTTATTACTTTGTAATAAATTGTTTAAATATAAATTGTATGATTTATTTAACTTAAATATATTAAGTCAAAATCTTAAGTTATTTTCAAACTTAATAAGGATATGTTTTTATCTTAAAAACTTAATTAAAGTTGGATAGTTTATGAGATAATTAAAGAGTGACTTATTAATTAAATTTGTCGATGTTTAAGGATAAGTAAATTAACAATTAAGTTTTCAAGTGTTTTATTTACTTGTAATTAAGGATTGTTAATTTATAATTAAAGATAAGTAATTAATGATTATTTTAAAACTTAATTAATGATTTTAATTAAGTAAGTTAATTACTAAAATTAAATGTTTTAATGATAATATTTAATCTCAAGGATAATTAAGATTTTTAAAGAGTTGAAATTAATTAAGTTAATTAAGAAATTTAAGTTTAATTAATTTAATTAATTATTGATAAGGATTGATTAAATGATTAGGAGTTAATTAAAATGGTAATTAAGAAAGTACTTAATAAGTTTTGTTAAGTAATAATTAAGTTTTCTTAATTAATAATTAAGAAATTATTAATTTATAATTAAAGTTAATTAAGGATTAATTAACTGTTATTAAGGTTAGTTAATTATCATTAAAGATTGATTAATAGATAATTATGGATTAATTAAATTGGTAATTAAGGTTGTTAATTAATAATTAAGTTTTATTAATTAATAATTAAGAAGTAATTAATTAGTTAATTAAGTTTAAGTAATTAATTATAAAAGTAATTAAGGATTGATTACTTTGTATTAAAGGATATTGATTAATAATTAAGGTTTATTAATTAATAGTTAAAGAATAATTAATCAAGGATTAATTAAATTGTTTAAAGGGTAATTAAGGATGAGTTACTCAGTTATGATTTAGAAATGAATGTGATTTAATTAAGTTAATTAATTTGTTAATTAATTAAAGATAGTCACTTGGTAATTAAGTATAATTACTTAATAAGATTGGATAAGAGTAATTACTTAGTGTAAGTAATTGATAAATGAATTATTGTATGAAATTGGTGTAATTAATCAAAAAGGATTTATAAAAGAAATTAAAGTAATTAAGAATAGTTAATTACTGTTGATGATTATTTAAGGTTGATTAATGGAAGTAATTAATTAAGGATCATTAGTTATTATAATTAAGAAGAGTAATTAAAGGTTAATTACTATAAATGATTAAGGATAATTAATTTGTTAAATTAATTAAAGGATAATTACTTTATGTAATTAATGAATAATTTAATCAAGAGTGATTAATGGTTAATTAATTAAATGGTTGTAATTAATTAATGTTGATTAAGCAAGAATAGGAATTAATTCTTAAGTAATTAATTTAATTTAAGTTGATTAAATTAATTATAATAGAGATTAATAAATGGTTGCTTATAAATGATGGTTGAGTAGAATGTCTGATTTGGTTGATATCTATTGGATGATATACTATGATATATCTGTGATAAATGTGTGATAGTTATCTATGTTAATGCTATGTGAATTCAAGTATTGAATTGAATTGAATTATTTAAACCTTTAAACAACTTGGCCTTAAAAGATACGTTTTGGATTTCGATGAGACCGGGATCGGGTTTCCGTATACCGGATTTCCAGGTCTGGAGACCCGAATACCACATCGATCCAAATTAGCGATAGGTCGTGAATCTCAAGTGAAGATGAAGATTCAGAGTGCAAGGGTTATTGTCGTTAACTCTGAGGGTGATTCCAAAACGAGTGTAACGAGATAATGCCTTCGGTTTCGTTCGAACCCGGAACGAACTTGTATGGATTGAATGCTTTCAGCACATCGTCAGGTGGACGATGAGCATTCTAAGTGAAGTGTTCTGATTAAAGGTAATCGTGACCTCAAGCCTCATCAACCGGGAATGGCTAAAACAGGGGAGGTGCAGCAAGGCTTCGTGGGTAGCGCCCACTGAGAGTAAGGTCATCCCTGTCTAGATGTCCCTTTCTATTTCGACTTAGTGGTACGGTTGCAGTACACAACCGTGGGGTGATTTTATTCGGAATTATCCAGTAAGGGATGGTTCCGGCTTTGTGTTGCAGGGGAGCGGGCGTACTCCTCGGTACGGTGATCTAGGCCACGTACTGTGACGGGCGGTACCCCAGTAGCCCTGCCATTGTATGGAAATCCAACTTCCAATAAGTGCCGTACGTGTTAGTTGTGCCCAACTATGTTGGAACGTGAGATGTAAGCATTCCAGCTATTTCTGTATTTTACTTGAAAATCCTAGACCTATTATAATACAATCGAATTTCCTATCAAATGTTTTGGTTAGCGTAAGGTAAAAACTTACCCATGTTTATGTGTGGGAAGTCTTACGTGATACCTTTTGATTTCAAAGGTTTTGAAGTTAAGCAAGTTTAAACCGTTTACTCACACCAGACCCATGTCTGACCCAAGTGTTTATTTCTGTTTTATATAAACTCTTGGGTACTCAAATTTTTACGAGTAGCCAAGAGAGTCAGGTTTGCTTTGACGAGTTATCTGGAGGAGCAATGGAGCAGGAGGCTTCAGCGCTGTAGAGATATAGTAGTTCCGCTGTGTTGATCTCTGAGTCATTGTTATCTGTGTTGTATCTTATATTGTAGAAACTAGACAGGTGTTTATAACTGTCTAGTATGTGTTGTATATGTTGTGTAACTCTGATAATTGTTGTATATGATACTATGTAATAGTTTATGTTATTAATATAATTTATTCGTTCCGCTGTTTAGATTCTATTGGTGTTTCTGTCTTTCTTCTCTTCTTTTCTCTTTCTATCCCTTTCTTTCTTATTAGCGATACGACTTTCTGGTCGATGAAAGCCGGGTCGTCACAACAGTGGCCAAAATGGCTATTTTCACGTTAATTAAATAAATTATTATTAAATTGATTAAATCACTTTTTAATTCCACTTTTAATAACTAACAAATTTTATCACTTTTGATTACTTAGACATTTACAATAATTTAAAACAAATTTACATATCAATTCAGTGTTAAATTTTACCCTAATTACAGTGTTCAATTTCAACTATAATTAAATCCAATTAATTATAATTTAATTCCAATAAATTGATTATACTTGATTTCAGTCCTTTTTATTTCATCATTCATTACTCTATGCATATTTTAACATTGGGTTATATCTTATTAAGTTAGTATTCCACAATTACCATCTTTTATTTATTAATTGCAATTTTCCAATTATATTGAATTTTTGTCGATTTTCATATTAATTATAATTTAAAATCCTAATAATTTTTTTTATCTTGGTTTCACTCCTTTTATTAAATCAATTATTGCCTAATGAATATAATTTACATTCCCATACATTTTATTACATTCACATTTTACAGTTATCATCTTAACTCATATTAACGTGATATTTAATTACATTTGATTGCAATTGATTAAATAAATTGGTAACAAATAACAATTGTCACCATTTTTATATTTAATCACATTTGTATGTTTGTTATCTACACACAAATGTTATAGTTATCTACACAACGCTAATTTTATTCAATTGCAATTTACTACTTACTGTTTCATTAATTAATACATCATTTAAATTATCAATTACTCTTTTAATCCAATTATCAATTAATACACACATTATTACAATTTATTTACAATCTATAACTAATTATAACTTTTTAATTATTTCAATTAATTGGAATTACATTTAAAGCAGTTATCAATTACCTTAAATTAATACTATTACATTTCGTTCCAATTATATTCTTATTATTAAATCACAAATTTTTATTTCTTCCTACATTAAATCACAAAATCTTATTAAATTAACTATTTTTAATTATCAAAAATTATGGGTCGTTACAACGTACGAGTCGCAAATGACAGAAAATGGAATACGATCGCGTATAGAAATGTGATGCGGTCACAAAACAGAATTAAAACACACTGGTCATCCAGTTTTGTTATATTTTGAAAATACCAACGTTCGACATAAATACATCTAACAGAAGTTCAATTATTTCCAATTTAAAAATTGTTGAAAAATTCTGTAAATTATATTAAAAGCACGTCACCGAAGATCGAACAATTATTTGAAACATTATTATATTTTAAATAAAACCCACAGTCGAATATTTAAAACTAATTAAATATTTAAGAAATTCAAGTGAAAAATTCTAGGTCGATACATTCTTCCCCCCTTAAAAAGAATGTCATCCCCGAAATTTCACCATATGAACACCCAATACCGTTCATAAGTCCATATGATATTCATAGATCATTCATATGAAAAATCTGATTTGATCTCTACTCGAACACATAACTTTACCTCCGAACCAGTATTGCTCACTTGATTTACTAGTGCGGACCCCGATCAGGCTCCTTAATTAGAAATCTCTATTCTCCTTATATAGTTTTAGCTATGATAGAAAATTCTGGTCCCATACCAAAAACCCTCATTAAGTGCTCACCGTCAAAAACTGAGTAATAGATCCGTATTTGGAACGGTGTGAAACACTTCAAAGTCATGTACTCATTAGATCAAAATTATATGAAAAAAGAAATGATCTATGTGCATTCTACGCACTTATTTAATTGGTCTTCACTAATACCAATTCTATTACCACTAAATTATACTCTGAAAACATTTTCATACATCGCAATTAAGTTCACAAATCTGTATAATACCCTACCACATATTAATGGTATACACAACTATCAGATTCAAACTTTTATTTTGAATTCACTTAAGAATTTAAACACCCCGGTTTAATTCAAAATACCTTTTGAAATGACACTAAATACTTTAATCCATTGAAAATATATATGTACCCCTAAGTAACCCTAGATGATACCAAGGAATCGGGTACTACCGAACAGTATCATATATTTTCTTATCAACAAGGGTAATACAAAAGAGAAGCGTTTTCTCTTGCCCATTTTTCTAGTTATTTTCGAGCCACTCGTACATAAAAACACTTTCCTACTTTTTTTTTTCAAAATCCAATTTGAAAAATATAGTATCTTTTTCCCAACAAATAGTTTTACACAAAAAATATCCATTTCCAGTTGCCTTGGATTCTTTCGGATTCGAACTCATCCGACTGTACAATGACAAAGGGAATAATTTACTAAGTGCACTATGCCATTCGCCTAGGCAAACATCCGATCGTCACTTAGAAGATTATTCAAATTACCACAAAACAAATCAAGACCCATTTCCCGAACCAAACCAAAGAAAACATACTTTTCTTTAAAATTCTCTTTTCGAAAAGTAGTTATACCTAATTTTTTTTAATTAAACTACAATCCCTATTTCCAAGATCATTTGAAATAAAAATAAACATATTTACTTTATGGTAAATCAAATCATACTTTTGGAATCAAATCAAAATTTGTTTTATCAAAACAATTATACAGCGAGATCCTAATGGTAGTAATCCCTTACTTAGAAACTCGAAAATGAACACCGACGATGTTGTAATCATCGTCGGAATTATTTTCCAGCGAACGAAGTGAGTTTAGTGCTTATATCTCCTTGAAAATCCTTAGAAATATCTTTTGTCACAAAAATATTTTCAAATACTGTTATTACCTCCTAAATCTTGAAAACCATTTTCCCAAAATTACCAGGATTTAAATTTATAAATCAATTCTTATAAAATCAATTTCTTATAAAAATAATTTTTCAATTACTTATCTTAGAAGTATCCCTATTTTTTTTAACGACCCACTATTTTGAACCATTCAAATCGACAATAAACCACATGTCAGACTTGAATTGCTCAAAATAACAGATTGTTATTTATATTTGGAAAAACTTAACATATACAGTAAATAAATCAATCACAGAATCACAGACACATAGCAATACAACAATACGCAGCGGAATAGATAAATAGTAGTTCATGAAGCTACTACAACATCAGAGTCTAATGCAAATACAACAGAAATCCTAAATACAAAGAAATGTCTAATACATAAGCAAATGACAAGTATGAACATAGATAATTGGAAATAACTGAAATAACTAAGATAACTGAAAAGCTGAATAAATAAAAGATAGATCTCCAAGCAAAGCTCTAAGCTCCAAAGGTGAGTCTCAAATGTTGTAATACTCAAGCTGACCCGAGCATAAAGCAAAACACAAAACACTCGAGTCAGGATTAACAATCTTATGCAAGTAAACCAACTCAAGTGAAATGTCAAAATGAAATGCAATAACTTAAAGAATGTTTGGGATTTCCGTCCTTTAAGGATCCATGGAACTATCTACATACATAATACAATACGCTACATAAATAATGTCTATAGTAAAGTAAAATATTAAAATAGCGTTAAGGCGTTACCCATATCCCCCTTAATACATTTTTATATAAATGTCGTAGTCTATACAGTGCTGTAAACTCCACGTAAACCGGTGGGCTATCAGGGAGCACTCCATAGGTACGACACAAACCAAACTCATAATGGGCGCGATAAGGCATGCGTCAAGGCACGCGAGGCAATACCAGTGTAGGATTCTACCGTTTGCACTCCCGGACTGGTGGTAACGCATAGCAGCTACTACCTCCCAACTCGGAACACACTCCCATAATCAAAATCGAGGAGTGGCCACCAAATCAATCACAAAGTCATAATATGGAATCGAAGAAATATGCCCGATCGGAGGTGCGTCCTCACTTGGCCCGGTATAGCTCCTGTTTTAGCCACATCAAGCTGACTCACAGGAGTCAGGGCTACGTAAATACCTCATACAGAATCGTTCGCCAAACCATCCTACTTCATTCTGGAATCTCCACCATGTACACAATTGTTAAAGTGGTTTTCGGTATTGGCAGAGAGTATGACAATATCTGATCCCGGTCTCTTTAACAACCAAACGCTTATTTCACACTAGTTGTTTCTTTTACATTTCCAAAACCGATTCATAATTTATATCAAAATATAATATTCACTTCAAAATCACATCACTTTCGAAATCATATTCACCTCAAAATCATATCACTTCCGAAATCATATTCACTTCCGAAATCATAACCACAAAATAGGTTAAACCATCATATCAAAATATTCGCATTTTAAATCAATTAAATCTAAATCACAACAGTTCCAACTTTAAAAATTTTGAATATTGAAAGTAGTTTATATATTGGAATAGTTACACATTAATAATAGTTTATATTTTAAAAATAGGTTATAGATTGAAATAGTTTATATATTAAAATAGGTTATATATTAAAATAGTTTATACATTAGAAATATTTTATATATTAAAATAGGTTATATATTAATTTAAATAATTTCAACATAATATATTTTATTTTTATTAAATTTTATTAAATTTTATTAAATTAAATATTATATTATGAAAAAAAGTAAATAAAGTTATAAGTAAAACCTTAAAATTTATATTTTAAAACTTAACTTATAAATTTAGAATTGTTGAAACATATAATTTTAAAACCTAAATTTTACATATATGTTTTAAAATAAAATCTTTATATTAAATTTAAAAATCATTTTTTTTCTTTTCCAAATACATCTTTCCAAAATTTCAGAAATCACTTTAAAAACAGTCCAACGGTGTCCGTATACAATTTTCTATCCTAGGGTCAAGTGATACAGATATTTATCATTTCAATCCACAATAATTTAAAATTTAAAGGTATATATCATTTCAACCCACAATCCCAAATTTCCAGAATCAATAAAATCGCTTGGGTTTATCATTTTAACCTATAACGATTTTCCTTAATCTAAAAGATCATTTGGGTATGTATCATTTCAACCCATAATGATTTCCTAAAGCTAAGAGAACTTGCAGCATGATTTACATAAAATACATAACATAACACATATTCATACACAGCATATTACATAAGGTAGCACATAACTTACATAACAAATTGCATAACATAGCATGTAGCTTGCATAAATAAATTACATAACATAGCATGTAACTTACATAACAAATTGTATAACATAGCATGTAACTTACATAAATAAATTGCATAACATAGCATGTAACTTACATAATTAATTACATAACATAGCAGGTAACTTACATAAATAAATTGCATAAAATAGCATATAACTTACATAATTAATTACATAACATAGCAGGTAACTTACATAATTAATTATATAACATAGCATATAACTTGCATAATTAATTACATAACATAACATGTAACTTACATAATTATACATAATTAATTACATATTTAGCATATAACTTGCATAACAAATATTCATAACATAGCATATATTCATATTTAACATGGAATGTGACATATAATTTCTACCATAACATAATATTCAATTATTTTCAACGTAGCACTTTATGCGATTTCCAATATTACAACATAACACATATATGCATATAAATTTTTTTTTCTTTTTTATTTTTTTTCTTTTTCTTCTTTCCACTCATTAATTTACACATATCATATTAGTGACATTTTTCAAAACATGGGTGACAACTTTTTAAATCAATATAACATTTTTCTTTTTTTTTCAACATAGAAATTTCATATTAACGTCATGAAGCATATCAATAACCATATCATCACATTTATTTTTATAAATAAACAACATATTATAAATAACAATATCATGTCAAAATAAAAAGTGAACATTTGTCATACCAAATCATAAACAAACTATGCAAAATTTCGAAACTATTGCAACATTCCAGTAATATATCAATTGATATCCATTCACTTAGCATAAGATTATAAATAATGAGTGAATAGCTCACCTTTCGAGGCTAGGACAATTGGACAAAATAAAGCTATGAATTTGAATCTAAATTCCAAAGCAAAGCAAACTAGAATCGATGGATCACCAAAATAGAAATATGTAACTTTTGTTTTGTTTTTTTTTATAAAAAGAGGAGGAAGAGGGTGCAAAGGGCTCGGCCTTGGTGCTTGGATGGAGATGAGGAGGAGGAGATGGCCTTGGAGATGGAGGAGAGTGGAGGCTAAAGGAGGAGGAAGGAAGAGTTTTGGAAGAGAGGAGGAAGGAGTTTTGATTTGGAGAAATTTTGAGTTTTTAGATCTAGAACTCTATGTAGATTTGGAGATAAAGAAGGAAGTGTGATGAGAAAGTTTTCTCAAGAGAAAATTATGCACGTACAAGTTAGTGAGAAGGAAACAAATTGTTGTAGGCATACAAATAGGCACAAGTCTCTTGGTATGGTTAGAGTCTCTTGGTTAACCAAGGTCCATTAGGACTAAACCAAACCCACTAGGACTTAGCCAAATTTCACAACTAAACACCACAAACTTATGTAAGTTTTCCACAGAAATTCAAATATTTAGAGCAATAGGAATTTGATTTTGACGAAACGAAAAGTGGAGAAAAGATCAGAATTCAGTCTAGTATCATAAAAAAAGAATAAAATTTAAAATTCAAATTTAAATTTTCCAACCAAAGGTCAAATTTTGACTAGGTTTGACCAAACTTTAAAATATTAGAAAATTTTCTATTTCATTGAATTTGGAAAAATATATTTCTCAATATTCCAAAATTTGTTCTTTAATTTTAACCTTTAAATTTTATTTAAATTCAAATAATATAATATTTATAATTGATTGAATTGAACCTTCATTTTATTAACATTGGTTTGTCTTCATTCACATGTTCATTTTATTCAATTCAACATATGTTTATTATTCTTGACTGAACCAATTACCATTTGTTTCCATTTATCTTAATTAAAAGATTTCCAATAATTCAATATTAAATTTCCAATTGAATGTTGGTAAATTAATGTCAATTAATTCAATTTAATGTCAATTAATTCACTTCTAATTTGTTTCTCTTTATCTTAATTAAAAGATGTAATATCAATTAATGTAATATTAATTTGTTTTCCCTTATCATATTTAAAAGGTTAAATGCCAATCAATTAAATATATATATATGTATATATATATATATATATATATCAAATTACATAGTGGTTATAAATTTCCAATTTATTGTTGGTTACACACTAATCGTTTTATTTTCACTAAAATAATTCAAACAAAGTTTTATCCTTTTATTTCGATTTACATGTTCTTTATATTACATCAAATTTCTCTTTTAATTAAAACATATGTTTCCTTTTTATTTCCTCAACTTCCTCTTTTATTTTAATTTAAACATACTTCTGTTATTACGTCCTTTAATTACAATTAATGTTCTCTTTCCTTTTATTTGAAAGATTTCAATTACATTTAATTCCATTGATTACAAAATAAATTCCAAAACGGATTAATCAATGGGATGAGAAATAAATCAATTGTTACAACTTAGTAATTCATATCTATTAATTTATTGTTTACACAAGGAGTATAAATCTAATTACCAAATAATTGATTTCTTATTGTATGCTAACATATTTAGAATATTTTTTACCCCTTTCTTTAGTAACATTTATTGTTATAGTTGATTGAAATTACATTAATACAGTTATCAATTACATCCAATCAATATTATTAAATTTTATTTAATACGCGTTACCACCTTCCATTTCATTAAAGATTAGTTGTTTTAGGATTTTACCTAAGGTCATGTTTTATATTCTAACAAATTTATTATTTTTTTCTTATAGTAATAATTGAAAATTCTTTATTTCTAAACCTATTCTATTCAACAATTATAATTAATATTTTTAAAATTTGTTTGAAATTACAAGTCGTTACACTCTCCCCCACTCAAAAACTTTTCGTCCCCGAAAAGGAACGAGGTGGTAGAATATATGCAAATAGAAAGATAAGATAGATTCAAAATGAATAGTACCATACAAACAATTAATTCAAAACCATATAAATTTCATTTTGAATGTTAATTTTATACATTTTTATTACTTTTTAACATCCATTTATTATTATCATTCTTATTAACTCCTTTTCAATTAATTTACATTCATATCCAATTTATTTGCATTCACCTTATTTACTTCTTAATTGATTAACATTCACTTATTATTATTATTCATCTCGTTAATCATTAAATGGATTTGTATTCAATTCATTCGATTTTAATTGATTTACATTCAATTAATTCGGTTTCAATCCATTTTTATTCAATCAATCAATCTTCATTGCATTCGCATTTGATTGATTCCAATTTAATGTATTTACATTCAATTGATTTTTCAATTATTTACATTTTTTCATCCACATTTAATTAGTTTACATTCAATTGATTTACTTTCAATTTATTAACATTCGTTACAAAAAAAATTCCATACTTACTTATTCATATTCAATGAATTCTCATTCCATTAATTTCCGTTATATTATGTCCAATTAACTTATATTCAATTATTAACGTTCATTATGTTCACCTTATTTATTTACATTCATTTACAATCGTATTTGTTATTCTCTTTCACATTCAAGTTTATTTATGATCATTTATTTTATTTTCATTCACGTAGTATATTTCCTTTAATGTCAATATCACTTAATTAACCATTCTACAAATTTACCTAAGTTTAATATCAACATTACATATTTTCTTTTGCCTATCCAAAATGTTTAACCACATTCTTGTTTTGGTCTTAATTCCTATTTTCTTAAGTTTCAAGTTACATAGCTTGTATATATTCCAAATTTCTTACTTCTCTACTTAATTAACTTTCATTCATAATTTATTTACATTCTTCTTATCTTTATAACTTAAGTTCACTTATATATATATATATATATATCAATACAAATCCTATTTTGTTTAACTCATTTCATTTATTTAATCCATTTGACTTCACTTAAGTTAATTCCACTTCATAATTTTATTTCAACCATTCTTTGCAATTTACCTTTGTATCACAAATAGTTACAAAATATAAATTTATTTATTACTTGTTTAGTTTCTAAAGTTCATATTCATTTACTTAAATAGCATTCTCTTTTTATTATTCAATTTATTTCACTTAACATTTCTTATAACATAGATTAAGTGTATAAACATTCATTATAACAACTCAATTTTTATTTATAACTTTCCTTAACAAATTTCATTTTGGACATCTTACTACTTACATTTTATATTGTACACTATCCAATTACATGTTCTCATTAACATTCAAAAATTTTCCTGGTAAGTTTTTATTAATGTTTCAGAATGTAATTGAGCACTATACAATTTACCTTTTATTTACAATATTTTTATTAAGCAAAATTTAGTTTGGACATTTTTATTACTTATGTTTCCTCTTGTATACCCTTCAATTACATATTCATGCTAACATTTTAACTTTTTAAATATTTCAGGTAAGTTATATATGTTTTAGAATGCAATTGAATATTATACAAATTAATTTTATCCTAGTTCAACTGTTTCAAGTGGTTTCAATTTCATTTCTCATTTTAGACACTCCAATTATTCAAAAATTTTACTTCATTTCGATAATTAAAAACCATTACTTAACATAAACTTAAGAGTTTAATTTCCGGTGGTCTGTTTTTAAAGTGATTTCTGAAATTTTGAAAAGATGTGTTTGAAAAAAAAGGAAAAATGATTTTTAAATTTAATATAAAGATTTTATTTTTAAACATATATGTAAAATTTAGATTTTAAAATTATTTGTTTAAGAATTCTAAATTTATAAGTTAAGTTTTAAAATGTAAATTTTAAGGTTTTACTTATAACTTTATTTACTTTTTTCATAATATAAGACTTAATTTAATAAAATTTAATAAAAATAAAATACATTATGTTTAAAATGTTTAAATTAATATATTTATTTTAATATATAACCTATTTTAATTTATAAACTATTTCTAATATATAAACTATTTCAATCTATAACCTATTTTAATATATAAATTATTTCTAATATATAAACTATTTCAGTCTATAACTTATTTTTAAAATATAAACTATTTTTAATGTATAACTATTCCAATATATAAACTACTTTCAATATTCAAAATGTTTAAAGTTGGAACTCTTATGATTTAGATTTAATTGATTTAAAATGCGAATATTTTGATATGATGGTTTAACCTATTTTGTCGTTATGATTTTGAAAATGAATATGATTTCGGAAGTGGATATGATTTCGAAAGTGATATGATTTTGAAAGTGAATACAATTTTGAAAGGGAATATGATTTTGAAAGTGAATATAGATTTGAAAGTGAATATGATATCGAAAGAGATATGGTTTGAAATCGAATATGATATTTTGATATTAATTATGAACTGATTTTGGAAATGTAAAAGAACCATCCGATGTGAAATAAGCATTTAGTTGTTAAAGAGACCGGGATCGGATATTGTCATACTCTCTGCCAATACCGAAAACCACTTTAACAACTGTGTACATGGTGGAGATTCTAGAAATGAAGTAGGATGGGTTGGCGAACGATTCTGTATGAAGTATTTACGTGACCCTAACTCTCGTGAGTCAGCTTGATGTGGCTAAAACAGGAGCTATACCGGGCCAAGTGAGGTCATTCCTCCCATCAGGCACATTTCTTCGATACTATATTCTGACTTTGTGATTGATTTGGTGGCCACCCTTGATTATAATTATGGGAGTGTGTTCCGAGGTGGGCTGTAACGACCCGAAATTTTCGATCCCGAAAATTCCAGATAGTTAGGAAAAGAAGAAAAAGATAGAAGAAGAAGAAATAGAAAACACACCACAGATTTCTCACATTCGCAGCGGATCAAAATATAATATCAAATAAATAACAGTTTACAAAAAGAATATTGTATCTGTCAATTTACATTTATTTACATCAGAGTTATATTCCAATACACAACGATGGTCATATATAAATCAAATATGTCTCAAATAATCAAAAATAATAGTCACAGCGGAATCACTCCATACGTCCTGCCATCCAGTACTCCTCCTGAGCTCCAGAACGTCCTTACATGAAAATCTGTAATACTCGTTCTGACCCGAGCATTACATCAAAGTAACACCCGGGTCAGGCTGGAAACCAGCGTGAGTAAACCCATCAACATGAAATGCGAAAGTATATAACCTATATAAACCCGGGGTAACTCCTATCAATCTTACAACTTCACAAGTTGTTATAGACGTCAACCATTTCACACGACAATTTATAAGTGCCAAAACTTAGATTTAAATAGTCCAATTTACTTAAGTCATAACACTTCAGCCCATTAGCTTCACATATCAAATTATAAGAATTCAAAGTGGTTTCGGATATTAACTAATACCCGACTCCAATCTCTTCGAATTCAGTTCATCTTACCCAAGTTGTTCAAGTAATTATCCTTAACCATTTGTAACAATTAACCTTAAAATAAATTCATAAATCAATTATCTATAATTAATTTCATTCATACTTAATAGATTACATTTTAATCACTTCATTGATTTAATATTCCAAATTATCAAATCCTTAATTACATCATTAATTATATTTATTATTAACCTCTAATTATATTTTATTAATTTTTCTGTTTAGATTAATTACATTAAGGAAAATCAATCTTCAAAACTACATATATCAATCACCTTGATAAATAGCATTCAGTAATTATCTACCCTCAATTAATTACTCCTCAATAACAAACTTAATTAATCCTTTGATTAATTTTAGGTAACCATGCTCAAATTACTTAAATAAATATAAATATTTAAAACTTCCTTTTATTTCAAAAATCTAAATTTTAAACACTTAATCAAACTCAGTTTAACAGTGATTTTAAATTTAAAAACCAACAGATTTTAAAAACTGTCAAAAATCTGTACTGTTACACTTGAAACCAAAGCAACCCTAGACCATCATCAGTTTGCTTCGAGTAAAATGGAAAATTACCCGAGAAAAAAAATGAAATTCACTCGAGAAAATCTCGAGTTAACCTGGACACTGCTTAAAACTTAGGAACAGTTTCCTACCCGAGTCACCCTATTTATACTTCGATGCTTTTCATGAAATCACCCGAGCTAATTGAAGAATTACTCGAGTAATTCTCGAGTTCAATTTCCCTGTCATCTCCACGAAAAACACAGTCACCCGATCACCCAACTGTGCACGTGCACAGTTCCGTTCATCATCTCCGAACGACCACGTCCATCTCCACACATCGGCGATCACCTCGACACCCTAACCCAGCCCTCCGATCATCATCACAAACCCTCGATCGAAATCGAGTACCTGCCATGAAACTGGAACGAAAACCATGACCTGGAAAGATGCCGTACTCCAAACTCCGACCACCAGAGCACCTGAAAATTTGGCCACGCCTTCGTCAATCGCCCCACCACCAATACCCAGAAAATCGAGGCACTTGATCGAGCTACGACTTCGAACGAGACAAATACCCATGGCTCTTAAAAACTAGGTCTACAAAATAGAAAACATGGCCACCGGCTCCGCATTGATCTGGCCACCTTGACTCCATTTTCCTTGACTCCATTTTCCCTAGCTTCACCCATCACTCCTCTACCTCTCGACCAACCCACGACTTCTCCAGTCGACGAGGTAAGCCACAGCACACCAAAATGCTCATAACAGAAAAACTAAAATTGCTTCTTCACTCAAGTTTTAAAAATTGTAAAATTTGTTTTAAAAATCATAAATTTGTTTGTAGTTTCAATTCATATTCTTACATCTTTAAAATCAGAAGTTTGATTTTAAACATAATTAAAGTTGTATAAGTTTTCTTGGTTTTACAGAGTCACCTAGCTACTAGTTTAACTTATTTAAAATTTTAACATCTAGATTTTTGTTAAACAAACAATTGTTGTTTACACTTTTCAGCCAAACAGTTATTAAAATAGGAGAGAAAGGTTCGTTTGCACATTTACTAAAAGAAAGGTCATCATATAACAGAGCATACATGAAACAGATGTTCACAGATACTGGCACAACATACATATACAAGAATATATATGATCACAGAGAGAATCATGCCTTATTAGCTTAAGTTATAGGTTTGAATTAAAGTGTTACTCACCTGAAAACATTGTTGAACAGAGAACAAAATTTATACATACAGTTGACAGGCAAATGCACATCTACATTCTCAGGTATAACATTATAAACCATATTTTATTTTTATTTATTTTTTTCCTTCTTTCAAAAATTCATCACTAATTTACAAACATATTTATAGATTTTTAAACTGGTTTAAGTTCAGTGTTTATTCACTAAAGTCTTAAACAGAGAGATGGTTATCATTTCTAGACATGCATTCATTTATACACAACCCAACATGTATATATACACACATGCAGTCATTCTTATAAACATATACAACCTTATTCACACATCATTATCATAAGCATCAAGTTATGATCAAAATTTGAACTGATTGGAATACTCACCTGTTTATGAAGGAAACAGAGATCACTTCTTTTGGTTTTAAGAAGTACACAGACCTGATTGTTTCCAGACCTCTTGATTTTGATCTTCTTACTTGTTTGATCTAAGTTGAGTTTTAACTTGAGTTATAAATCTGAGTCTCAGTTGTAGGATTTAAAGTTTCTTTTTTATTTCTTTTCTTCCTGGTATGCTAGTTTCCTTTTGAACGAAATGAGATAAGAAGGGATGATACACAAAACAATATGTAGGCTGAAGTTTATACAAGTACAAGATATTATTGTACTGTTAGAGATTTTTTTCCTTTTGTAAGGTGGCTGAAATGATATTTGTTGAGCTTGCATTTATTGACCTTGGCTTGTTTTATAAGCTTAAGCTTATCTTCTTTTTTTTTTACAACTAAGATGGCCGTATAGACCTAGATAAAAAGAAGTATGCAGTGGAAGCTAAGGCATTGTACAGGCTTTATCAGGAAAGGTTTGATCTGCTATTGACTTGGTACAATGTTTGAAATGATATATTGTATGCTCAAGATGTATGTGCATTAAATGCTTGCTATGATAATGTTTCATATGTATATATATTTATATACACTCTTGCTTACATAGATCTATATGTATATATATATATATAGCTACATATACCTATATGTTTGCATATTTATTTGCTTACATGACATAAACACACACTTATATTTATACATATTTTAGTATACATTGCTTTATATATATATATATATATTCACATTCAAACAAACTTCTCCTATATTTCATTCCACATAGGTATATACATATATTTATATTCTTGTATATGTATATACTTATATATGTATATATTTTCAACATCACAAGGTTGTATCTATTTATTTATACATGTATTTAAGGATATTTCATTCAAATTTAAATGATGAGTTTTTCATTTATTTTCTATGGGATTTGTCATATCCAAAGATTTATAATCCAATATCTAATATAGGTTTTAAATCGGTCCATATATGTTATAACTTAAGTTTCTATATAGTGTTTGAACTAATGTATATATATCCAGATATTTTGAATTATCGGAAATTTTATTGGTTCGACTTATAAAATTAGTAATTCAATAATTAAAATCAATTATTTACCCAATTTCAGATGTCAGAAAACCCGGGTCGTCACATTCCTCCCCCCTTTAAATCTTTTCGTCCTCGAAAAGGAACGAAGCCATTTATTATTAGAATGCTTATAATCAGATAAATTTCTTTGATCATTTTTAAACTACTTTAAAAATCTATATAATATTTCTAAAATAGTTTTTATAAAAATACTTTTATAACTCGATGTTTCAACAAGTCCATCCTTGTTCTCACAGAAATTCGGTCATACGTTGATCAGGCGTAGGACTGAAAATCTGTAAGTACTTGGTAAACCCGTTTCCAACACCCAGTGAAAATACTTAGAAAATAATTTTATTGAAAATATCGAAAACAGTTTTTGAAAATAGAGGAATATCTTTGGTGAGAATGCTCTGGAAATCATCACACCCATCCATGGTCACAGTTACATCCTGGGTTACGTTGCCGTCACAACAAAAGTCCATGTAACTGATTACACCATAGAACCCACAACAGATCGCAGTTACATCCAGGGTTACGTTGCCGTCACAGCAAAAGTCCATGTAACCGTTGGCTCTCAGCGGCACACACGATTTACGCTGTCAAAATGAAACTTCTCCACTCCTACATAGATCTCAGTCTACCGATATAAAATCAAACGCAGACTGTTGGCTCTCAGCGGCACACAAGACTTTCGCTATGTTACCAAAGTGTCGCAGTCTACCGATATAAAATCAAACGCAGACTGTTGGCTCTCAGCGGCACACAAGACTTTCGCTATAGCCTGCAGTAGATCGCAGTGACATTGAGTTACACTGTCGTCGCAGCATAACTCAAATGCCTCTGTGGGCACCAGCCCCACGACTTTCGCTACACAATAATCATCAGGAACTAGTTTTGTCCGGACTCCTCACAGGATCAACTTTAGAACCTCCCCCTTTGAGGCTCAAGGCAGTACCACCCTGTGGCACTCCTGAGAAGTTCATTTTAAGGGAGCGCCTTTTTCCCCAGAGCCAATCTCAAAACACTTTATACTATACACATATAGTATTTTCCAAATCATACACCTAATATGAATTCCATATAAGCTCCTTTACACAAAATCGATTCCCAAAATCGATAATTCTCAAATTACGCCTTTTTCAAATCCCAATATTGATTTTATCCAAAAATCAAAAGCCTTTTCCAAATCCAAAGGTTCCCAAAACCTTTTTCTCAAAACCATTTTCATAAAATCTTTTATATATATATTCATATATATAATTCTCTTGGGAAATCTTTAAATCACTTTATACTTGTATAAGTTTCCTTTGTATACTTCAAAACTTCCAAAAACCATTTTCTTCTGGAAATGGATTCAATAAGGGGAGTTTTACCATATATAACAAAGATACGTAACTTTGTTTATTCCCAATCAAATATTCAAATTTGATTACTTTATAAAGTCACTTGCCAAATTTCTTACTTTTATTATAAAGTAAACTTTAACTTAGAAAAATATTTAATTTCCACTTTATTTCCATAAAGTTAATTTCTACCATAGAAATATAAATTTTAAATTTATTTTATTTTAGTTCCTTATATATTCACAAATATATTTCCCATTTCAAAAATCATCTTATAACCTTTTATCTACAACTTCAAAATCAAATTTCCACCTTTATTCATTGTCAATTTCTCAAAATTTACTTCCATTTCAAAAACCATATTACAGTTTTTATCCACAAATTTTCAATGCCAATTTCATTCAAACCCGTACGATGTCCCCATATGATTCGTACACAATACCAATCTGATCGCTCACTCGATCATACAATTTCACTTCCGAACTAGTATCGTCCACCCGACTTTCTAGTGCGGACTCAGATCTGGTTTCTTGATCAGAAACCGTCATTCTCCTTGCATAGTCACACCTATGATAGAGAATATCCAGAACCAATCAAAAATCCATATCCAGGTTCGCCGTCGAAAATCGAGCGAAAAAATCCCAACTCGAATCGATAATACTATCTCGAAATTCTGTGCTCGAATCTGGATCAAATCACTATGCGATTAGAATATTATACGTACATCCTACGTATTTATCTTCATTGATTATCAGTTAAATCAATTTCCTTTCTATTTACCCTTACTTTAATTTTCATTCACTTATTCACATTTGCTTTAATCCCTACTTGGATTATCACTTCACTTCTTATCTCAGTTGGGTATTTAATCACTAACGGTTTGAACTCCGACCAGTTTATATTTAGAAAATAGCTTGAAATTTTTTGAAGAATAGATAAGTAGTTGAAAAATAATTATTAGTTGAAAAATAGATGGTAAAATAGTTAAGTAGTTGTAAGATAGTTGAAAAATAGTAAAACAATTACCAATTAGTTGTAAAATGGTAACTAGTTATAAAGTAGCTAAAAAGATAGTAATTAGTAAATAAGATGGTTGTAAAATAGCTAAATAGTTTCAAAAGTAGTTATAAAATAAGTATAAGATAGTTCTGGAATTGTTAAAGAAAATTGTCTAGTAATAGTTAGGAAAATAGATTTAGAACAGTTCTTATCAAAATGATTTATTTAAAAAAAATAGTCCAGAGCCAAACTATTTAATACCCCATCTCCATTTCCATCAATTCAATTTAAATTTCCACTTACATTTAAATTGACTCAATCCCAATTTGAATAACTTCAATTTTCCTTAAACTTGATTTATTCTAAATTCAAGTTGAATTTGCCTCAATTCCTTTCCAAATTCAAATCAAATTCCATTTGATTTTTAAACATATTCACTTTAATTACAATTCCAAATTATTCAAATTAGTTTAGACTAATTTCAAATCATTTCAATTTCTATATGAATTAATCTCAATTCCCATTTTGAATTTGAACTCATTCAATCTTCAATTTTATTTCAAATTAATCCAATTCCAATTTTCCATTTGAATTTTATACTTATCCATCTTCAATCACAATTCCCATTAACTCAAATCAAATTCAGTTTGAACTAATTCAATTTAAATCTCAATTTTAAACCATCTCGAGTTATATAAATTCAAGTTATTATTTCAAATGTTGATTTAACCCCTTAAAACAAATTAATCTTTATTTTTAAATTAATACTCCCAATTCTTAAACAATTTAATTCTGAGTCGAATTCTCAAAATTCCATTTAAATCTTCTTTACTTAACTTATTTCAAAGTTCAATTAAGAGTTCGAAACAATTTTATCTTAAAAATTCAATTTATTACCCACTTTCAATCTTGGAACCAATCCTTAATCATTTCAGTTCACATGTTCATTTTAAACATTCAAATCTTAATGTTCAAAATGATCTCATTTTCTCAAGTTTAATTTTTATCTTTAAAATCAAAATTACTTAAGTAATTCCAAATTAAAGTTTAATTCCATTTAATTCCAATATTGGGATAGATATTACCCCAATCTATCATCCAATTAATTTAAAACATTCATCATTTTCAATTTCCAGATCTCAAACCCATTTGAGATCACACAAATTCCCAATTCAAATTACCACTTAACTTTCCAAGTTAAATCTCAATTTCATCTTGAAATTTCCAATTCAAGTTGTTCATTCAAACTTATTTAACTTCTCCCAAGTTAAATTTCAATTTGCTTAACCCAGTCAACTCTACTCAAATTTGAATTCCCACTTCAAATTTAAAAATTCTTTCCCTCAACTTATATCACTTTGGGTTTTACATTACACTTCAGGGAAAATCAAAACTCAACATCTTAGAGTTTATTTCAAATTATCCTTGATATCACATATATCCATACATATATACATATTTATTTCTTGGCCCTCCCAACCATGTTTTAACATTTTAAACCATCTTCGTTTAAATTCAAATCAAAATTTCAAACAACCCATTGTTTGTAACAAGTCTCCTTTATTCAAATAATACTTATTTATTATTTCTTTCAACACTTTGAATCAAATTTCAAATTCTGGACCTAGATTTAAAATTTCACAACTTAGGTATTTTAAATTTTATTTTATAGGTCATATTTTACTTAAATGTTTACTTCCTTAGAATATTTCACATTTGCTTACTCATTAACAACATTTCATTATTAAACACAACATCCATTTACGATAATAACCAAGATTATCATATCTGGAAACCAATTTATTATTATCTTTATTCTGAAAACATTTCTACAAATTCAGGATTTTAAATTTCAGTTTGGATCCATTTCAAATTTATCTTTATTCAATTACAATTTGGTTGTATTACTATTAACTCTTAATTCTCATTATTCTATTTGATTCCAATGATTTAACAACCAATAACCTTAATATTTAGTAAAAGGAATATTGCTTTATATATCAAATATAATTTTATATAAAAATCATTTGAAATCTTTATATATGAAAATAACAAGTACGCTCTCATATATATATACACTCAACTCATTCTAGGGTACTATTGACCCTATCTATATGAGTAGACCCACCAGAGCCAAGGTTTTCGCTTAACCTGGGACCTGTGGGTTGCGGTAGTAGCTGTTATGCGTTACCACCAGTCCGGGAGTGCAATTGGTATATCTACCCTGGCATTGCCTCGAGTGTCATGTTTACATGCCCTATCGCGCCTTCTACGAGTTTGTTTTGTGTCGTACCTATGGAGTGCTCCCTGATAGCCCACCTGCGGGTGGAGTTTACAGTATCTATATAGACTACAACATTTATATAAAAATGTGTTAAGGGGGATATAGGTAATGCCTTAACACTATTCTAATATTTTACTTTAATGTAGACATTATTTATGTAGCCTTAAGTTGAAATTGAGATATGATTTGAATTTATCGAAAGTGAAATATTTGAAAGGTTTAATTTTTAATTTAAACTTTGAATTTACTTTATTTTAAATGGTTTAAATTGGTACTTCCAAGTTTGGACGGGAAATGGATTTTAACTAAATTGTTTCAAAATGAAAATGTGAATTGGGACTTTCTGCCTTTGAATAGAACTGTTTAAATTCGATTTGAAATAAAGTTTAAAATCATTAAATTGAGGTTGATTTAAATGGTGTTTTGAATATGAGGTTTGACTGAAATTTGAAGCCGAAAAATGAAAATCATTATGATTTGGAATTTGAACCTTCTTGTGAAAGAAAGAGACAATTTTAATATAAACTGTTTTAATATATAAACTATTTTAGTTATCTAAACTATTTTCAATATTAAAACTATTTTATATTCAAAAATATTTCCAAATATTAAAACTATTTTAATTATCCAAACCATTTTTAGTATTCAAACTATTTTAATCATTCAAAACCATTTTTAAAATTCAAATTGTAAAGGTGAACTATTTAGATTTAAATCATTGATTTAAATACGAATGCTTTGATATGAAGGTATAACCTATTTTGAATTCGAAACGATTTTGAAGCGAATATGATAATTTGATATGAAATATGACTTGTTCTTGGAATTTAAAAGAACCATCCGTTGTGTAAAATGGACGACTGGTTGTTAAAGAGACTGGGGCTGGACAAATGACATACTCTCTGTCATTTTATCAGAACCACTTTAACAATCGTGCACACGGTGGATGTTATCAAGAATATAGAGGTTGAATTGGCGATGTTTATTGGAATGAAGAAAGAGAATGATGATGAATGACCTAACCAGTTGTGTCAATTTGAAATGACTAAAACAGGAGCCTATGTTTGGCCAAATGGTTAGCTACCTTTAGGGGCACCACCCCTTCGTATTATTATATTGATTTTGATTCGATCGGTGCACCTTGATTTGATTTTGGGGTGATGGACTCAATTGGCAGTAGTGGCTAAGATGTGTTACGACCAGCCAGAAAGGGTAAACTGGTAGAATCCTACCTTGGACATTGCCTCATGTGCCTTGTCATACTTTTATCCTTATACGCAACCACTACTATTTTGTTTTAGTATTGTCTTATCATGGTGCCTCCCTGACTACCAACGTTACTGGTTGTGTCACAAGGCAAACTGTACGACAATGCTTAAAAATGTGTTAAGGGGGATTAATGTAAAGCCTTAACGAAAAGAAAAATATTTATTTTATTGATTAGACATTTTATATATAGCGTATTCTACTATATATAGATATTTTAATGGGTCCTTAAGAGGTGGAAAATCCCGTAACATCTCTTAAGTTATTGCATGCACGTTATACACTGGATAGGATATATAAAATCCCGTAAACATCTCTGAAGCTATCACAATCATATTTACTTGTTATTGATTTAACTTACACAAGAACTTTTAGTTCCGACTCGATTGTTTTGTCTTTTCATTACGCTCGGGTCAGCCTGAGTATTTCAGTGTTTGAAGACATTATTCTTTGAAGAATAAGATTGAGTTGCTGGACCGTATTTACTATTAGTATTCCGCTATAACAATTTGGAATGTTTGTTGGTTGTACTCTGTTTATGTGCAAAAATTGAAATCAAATGTATATTGTGAAACAGCTTCATGAACTGTTTATTTGATTATTATATTTTGTCATTCCGCTGCAAGATTCTGTGTTTTGCTTTCCTTCTTTTCTCTTATTTCTCTTATTAAACACCATTGATAATCTGCTCTTTTGAATGATTTGAGTTAGACATGTGTGGTTTATTATCGACTTAAATCATCCAAAAAGGTGGGTCGTCACATCCGTGCATGGTGTGCACGTACACGAGCGATCCCTTCACTGATCGGTCCAACCGAAGTTACCATCAAACTCTAGTCCACGCGCCCATCATGACACACTGCTTCCCATCACCTCCAACCCACAACACCAAATTCCGACCATACATCGCGAACCAAAATACGCGTCCAAGCTAAAGAAGATGCGACACTTTTCAATGCCAAATCCTATCAAAATTTCACTATTCGAGCGCCTCTCCTCCCTGAATACAACACCAAGCTCCTAATCGATCATCGCTGCCCAATTCAAAAGCTGACCCAAATCTTAGTTTTTGATTATTGTCAGTCATCATCACATAATGTTGCCGAAGTTGCACCAAAAATCCTATACTCCGACCAGACTTCAACGATACACACACCGCCTTTCAATTCCAAGTGGATTGAGAGAAATCAATTTTTAAACTTATGAACACAAATTTTACCCTTTCATATTTTCGACAATATCTCGAATGATACTCAACAAAATCGAGTGCCGTCAATTTTTAAAAATACTAGAGGACTACGCGAACAATTTTCGTGTTGAAGGATTTGGCTGAAAGAGAGTAGAATGGAGGTTGTTGATTTTTGAAATGGTGAGGTTGGATATTATTACTAACTGTAATAGAAAAAAGAGTAGCAAGTGGTTCATGGTTTTATAAATGATTAAAGATGGAGCCAACTTGACCAGGTTAGCAGACAAGGGTACCATGGTAGGAAAAGGTGTAGGGTAACAAAGGGAATAACGACAGTGGGTTAAAGAGAAACAAGGTAGATGGAGTGGCTGCTAGGTGTACATATAGTGTATTGTGTGTATATATGAATGTCTGCACATGGATCTACCTTAGACTTTAAGTTATCCTGGTACCCTGTCACATAATATCGTATCCACGTACGAGCCATGAACGATAGAAAATGGAATATTATTGCGTATAAAAATGCGACACAGTCACAAAACATATATAAAACATACTGGTCATCCAGTTTTGTTATATTTTTAAAATACCAAAGTTCGACGTAAATACGTTAAACAGATGTTCAATTATTTCCGAATTAAAAATCATGGAAAAATTCTATAAATTAAATTAAAAATATATCATTGAAGATCGAAAAATTATTCGGAACATAGATTTATTATATTTTAAATAAAACCCACAATCGAATATTTAAAACTAATTAAATATTTCAAAAATTCAAGTGATAAAATTCCAGTTCATTACAATAACCGTAGAAATGATATCGAACATTCCATACTGCTCATATTATAACTACCTTTATTTAGTCTTCTCTTTACATAGAAAATAAACTCGAACAATACACGCGACTCATTTTAAAGAGAGATTTTAATTACTGAAAATTATACCTATTTATTTTAAAAGCTTTTAAATTATATAATAGTCAAAACACAATTTTTCCTATTTATTTATAACCAAAAATTGGAAATTTAAACCATATAATAAATCCCAAATATATTTCCATATTCAAAATTATAGAAATATCTTTTGAAATCAATTATTACTTATAAAAATAACCCCATCATTTTCTATAATTAAATATGATTTATAAATGAATTTGTAAATCCCAAAAAATAGTTTTTTAGTTTAATAAATCAATTCATTTTATAAAATAATCAATATTCAATAAAAACAATCTATACATAATTTCATATTTGGAATGCATCTAATTTCTACTTTAAAACACATATTTTGTTCAATTTTTAAAAGGATTTTTTTCTTAAAACAATTCCTTACTCGCTGCTTGGAGCAATGAGGCTCCAGGTTGCATAACCGGTCGATCGGTTGATCAATGGGTCACCCTGTTGTCGTAGAACAATGCACACAATATCAATGTTAATCACTCTATATCTCAGAAAATTCAAGTATAAATCTTTATTAGGCATAGATTTGTGACTAAATAAATACTCACCTAAAGTTATAAAGCTCAAATCCTTTCCTTGCAATTACCGCTCCTTCCCTTCTTTCATTTTCACTATGTGCAGGTTTCCGCCAAATTCCTAAATTTGTTCGGAACTCGAATTTCAAGTCTTCTAGTGGTGTAGAACCTTGTTGAGTGGCTTATTTTCTAATATCATGATTTACATAATTTTATTTGGTTTTTGGAATAAGAAGTTAAATTAAGAGTTTTTTTACAGGAAACAGAAAGTGGGCAAAATTGAGCAAAGTGGATTATTTTGAAGTAAAGAAGTCTCTTAAAATTTCAATAGAAGGAATGAAATGATATTTTCACTTGGCTAGGCCTATGGACTATTGGGCCTTAATTAGAAATGTTTCCAATTTATTTTCTTCAACCTATTTTTCCCAAAACAAATTTTCTACTTTTCCAAAGTAACATCAATTCCAAATAAAAATCATATTTGCATAACTCAAATATTTACTCAATAATTTATATTTGTACAAAAATCATTTTATCGTAACTCCCCCATTTTAAAGTAATTAACTCTAACTACAATATAAGCCCATCATAATAAAAATTCATTATAAAACCCAATAATTAAATAAAATATTTCATTCTTTACCATAATAACTTCCAAAACTGTTTTATTTATAATTATTTATTTTCTATAAAGATTATTTATTCAATTTAATATTATTTAAAAATCATTTCCCTCTTTATAAATACCAATATCACCTCAAAAAGGCCCAAATTCATCATTGCTAACAATTCATTACTTTAAAAATATCTAATACTGAAATAATCCATTTACTAACATCTTCAACAATTATTTGCCTACAATATATTTAATTATCACCAACTAATTTATTTTTTCTCAAACATCAAAATAGATATTTTATTATTAAAACGTACAATTTCACAAAAATACTTCATCATTAAATCTCCAAAAATTCTCTATATTTCCAATCCATCTTAATTCTCCAATATTTTATAATTTAAACCTATTTGATCATTTTTAAATTTATTATTTATTTTTATTAACTACTTCTCTATATTGGGTTACTACAAACTCCCGTTTTTAGAAAATCGTGTGCTCGTAGTTTCTCATTTGGAAAAATCTATATTGAGCTAATAAACTTACAAAATTATACACCAATCTATGATTTAAACATAAATACACATCATGGAACCATCCAAAACAAGTCATAACATACCACATAGAGATCTTTATTTACTTTCTCCAGTTAACACGTAGAGTATTCTACATCTACCGTCAAGTATTAAACCGAGCCACGCAAATCAAAATTCCAAAACATTCAATATTTGGGTTCCAACCTCTACTTAGACATATACTACCCGTCATATCGAACAATAACTATTTACTAAGAGAGGCAAATATTCTACCATCTAAGGCTCTAATCCACTCATCAAGCTCACACACCTCCGCATCAGTTTTTCAGACCCATTTTTGGTGGTTTCCCCTCAAACAAAGAACTATCATCCTTGCCCAACTTCTATGGCCTTGGGCTAGGAGTTTGAAAATCTTATTTAAGAAGATTGCAAACTCTCATATCCACAAACAAAATATATCCCAAATGTCGAAATTTTAGGAAAACTTTGAAGAAATCTCCATAATACGATGTGTATTCCGAAAGTTCACAACACACAATACACTTAATTATATATATAATCTTATATTTCAAACATATCTTGTTTTAAATTTTGAAAACTGGTTCATGACTTACCATACATAGGCACATTTTATCCATTTATACGACAAAAACCTCAATATTCATTGATAATAAAATACTTTAAGGTGTCTAAATATATAACTCATTTAATACATCTAAAAAATAGGGATGTAAAATTCATGAACATTCTTTCTTTTTAAAACTCTTCAAATACACAAAAAATAGAGGACTCCAAAAATATTCATACTACTCATTACTTCAAATTTGGGAACTTTTATATTTTCACCAAAACAAGCCCTCTTCTTTAAACGTTACTTTAGTACTACAAACATCAAAATTTTCATAAAAATTGTAATGACCTGCTATTATGAACCATTCAGACCGATAATCATCCACTCATGTCAAACTTGAATTGCTCAAAACAACAGATTGTTAATTTATATTTGGCAAAACTTAGCATAAACAGTAAATAAATCAATCATAGAACCACAGACACAGAGTAATATAACAATAAGAAGCGGGATAGATAAATAGTAGGTCATGAAGCTACTATGGAACATCAGAGTTTAAAACAAAATGCAACAAAATATCTCAAGTACATAGGAGTCACTAATACAAAAGCAACTGACAAGTCTAAACATAAATAACTGGAATAACTGAAAGTTGAATAGGAAAAGCAGATCTTCAGGCAAAGCTCCAGGCTCCAAAGGTGAGTCTCAAATGCGGTGACACTCAGTCTGACCCGAGCATAAAGCAAAACACAAACACTCGAGTCAGGATTAAAATTCTTATACCAGTAAATCAACTCAAGTGAAATGCAAATAACTTAAAGGATGTTTGGGATACCCATCCTCTAATGATCAGTTAAACTATCTACATACATAATACAATACGCTACATATATAATGTCTATAGTAAAACAAACTATTAAAATAGCGTTCAGGCGTTACCGATATCCCCCTTAACACATTTTATATATTCCCGTGGTCTATAAAGATACTGTAAGCTCCAAAACCGGTGGTTTACTCAAGGAGCACCCCATAGGTATGGTACAACACAAACTCGTAGTAGGCGCGATAAGGCATGCGACAAGGCACGCGAGGCAATGCCTAGAGTAGGATTCTACCGTTTTGCACTCCCGGACTGGTGGTAATGCATAGCAGCTACTACCGCCTACCTCGGGACACACTCAAAATCAAAGGTGCACCTAATCAAATCACAAAATAATAGAATGGTATCGAAGAAATGTGCTCGATCGAAGGTGTGACCTCACTTGGCCCGGTTTAGCTCATGTTTTAGCCACATCAAGCTGACTCGCGAGAGTCAAGGCTGCGTTAATACCTCATATAGACTCATTCGCCAAACCTTCCTACTTTGCTCTGGATTCTCCACCACGTACACAGTTGTTTAAGTGGTTTTCGGTATTAGCAGAGAGTATGACAATATCCGATCCCGGTCTCTTTAACAACCAAATGCTTATTTCACTCCGTGGTCATTTTCATTTCAAACAGTTTGTACTTCTTATCAAAATATCATATTCATTTCAAAATTATATCACTTTTGAAATCTTATTCACTTTAAATTATAATTCACTTTAAATTATAGTTCACTTTTAAAATCATAACCACAAATAGGTTGAACCATCATATCAAAGTATCCACATTTAAATCCATTTAAATCCAAATCATAATAGTTCCAACTTAAACAGTTTAAATGTTGAAATTAGTTTATATATATTGAAATAGCTATAAATTAAAAATTGTATAGATATATTTAAAAATAGGTTATAAATTAAAATAGATTATATATATTAAAATAGTTTATATATTAAATTAGAGTCTATATCTTCAAATTGGAATTGTTTTTTCCAATTTCACAAATCAACCCAAACCAACTTTAGATTCAAAATTCAATTTAAATCAATCTTAGTTCAACAATTCCAATTAAAAGGTTAAAGGTTCAGTTCAAATTCTCATTAAATCATTTTTAATTTATATCGATTTTGAATACAGATCTGAACTACAAATTTAAACCATTTCAATTTCAATAGGTTTCAAAGTTTAAATATTCAACCATTTACAATAACTCAATTTGATAAATTTCATTTATTTTCAAATTCAACTTTAATTTTATTTTAATTTTTGAAATATTCACTTAATCATTTTAATAACCATTTAAATAAAATCCCGATTACAAATTAAAACTGAAATTGAATATTCGATCTCAATTTTGTTTAAATTTGAAATATTCATTTAATCATCTTTAGTTAAACATTAAATAAAATCTCAAATTACAAATTTAAATCAAAATTAGATATTCTAATTCAATTTCATTTACATTTAAAAATATTTATTAAGTCCTTTTTAATCAAAATCACGTTATCAAATTATAAAACATATCTTTAAAATCTCAAAATCAATAAGTTCAAATCAAACCTGATTTAAATTCAATTCTAAACAAATTTAAATATAAATTAATTCTTATTTAAATTCAATTCTTAACAAATTAAATTACAAATCAATACTTATTTAATTTATCTTTCCAACCTCCATTTACTTAAAATTATTACAAAAATCTATTTTAAAATATTAATATAAATTTAAATAAATACTTAACATATTATATATATATATATATATATATTATTAGTTAAATTAAATTCTTAATAAATTTTATTATATTAGTTATTATTAAATTAAATCTTATTATTATTAAATCTATTTTAAATCTTATTTTATATATTTTTAAAATAATAAAGTTATAAGTAATTTTTTTATAATTTTCATTTTTAAAACTTCAGTTATAATTTTAAAATATCCAAAACATATAATTTTAAAAAATTAACTTTTATGCATATATTAAATTAAAAATCTTTATATTATATTTAAAAATCAATATTTATTAAAACCCATATATTTCCCTTTCAAAAATTCTGGAAATCATTTAAATTTAGACCAATGGTGTCCGTATATAATTTTCTATCCTATGGTCAAGTGATACAGATATTTATCATTTCAATTCGCAATAATTTAATATTTACGGGTATATATCATTTCAACCCGCAATTCCAAAATTTCAAAACTAATAAAATCATTTAGGTTTATCGTTTGAACATATAACGACTTTCCCTAATCTACAAGATCATTCGGGTATGTATCATTTCAACCCATAGGGAATTCCTAACTAACAGGGAACTTGCAGTGTGATAACACTAAATTAATAATATAAAATGACATAACATATCAATGACAAATATGATCATAATTAACCAAATAAAATATATATGTATATATATATATATATACTAAAAAGTTATTGGTGTTAATATTTTCAATTAACATTGGTGAACTAATGCAAATAATAACAGATCATATTTAACAATTAAATAACTAAAAATTTAAATTTAACAACATATTTCAATCGTCATTTCATATGAATTGAACTTACTAAATATAAAAATGTTAATCGTGAGTATTCGCTCATCTTTCGAGGCTATGAAATTTGACAGCGCAAACAAGCTGTCACATCCCGAAATTTTCGACTTTCGAAAATTCGACATCGATACTCACTTTATCGACTGCCGAGAAATCGACTGCCGGAAACTCCAATAGTGAGGGTTTTAGAAAGAAGAAGTAGAAGAAAAAGAGAAGAAGAAGAGAAAGAAAGAACAACTGAACAACATCAGACAGAAAACAATATCAGAATCTTACACATCGCAGCGGAACAATATATAATAGATAAACACTAGTCTTTTAAAACAAAGAACTATATCAGTTTATACATACATCAATCATCAGAGTCAATATACAACAATGGATGGTTATATAAACTCGTCCTCATACAGAATACACAGCGGAATAAAATAATATCAGATACAAATACTACGTCTCGAACTCCAGCTTATCTCCAAGCTCCAGAATATCCAGAATATCCTGATAATATAACTCTAGGCTGCCCGTGTGGAAATTGGTGGGCACCCAGAGTTTAGAAGGGAACAATAAACTCCGAGTCAGTCATGGTGACTGGTGTGAGATCGTAAAACAGTTATACTTTAAAAATAAACAACAGGAAAATTTTAAAGTCAATTCGAAATGCTTTTGGAAAATGAAACTACCATAAGACCTCCCACCACACACACAATGCAAACGCAGAATTGGAGGAGATTTCTTCTTATGATAGTCAAAGATGCTTACTACGCAAAATCAAATCATTTTTTATATTATTATTAGTGCATAGTGTAGAAAACATTTCGAAAGTATAATATTAATCTTAGCCAACATACGACCAGTATCGTATGCCTACTATAGCTACCATCTAAACAGTGGTGACCACCGTACGTAAATGGCAGGTTCTACAACTAATACCGTACAAAGTTCGTATTGGAGTTTGGATTTCCAACAAATGGTCAGGCTAAGGAACTTCCTATCCACGATGGGTACGTCCCTGGAATAGACGACCCGAGAACCTAACCGGATCTCTGCCAACACAAGGCCGGGTTACCTCTGCAAAAATAGGTAACTACTGACACGCGTATGCCATCCCCCGATCGTCACCGATCTTCCCGAGGATCCCCGATTTCCAACAAACCACAAAGTAGTAATAACTGTGCAGCAACCACAGAGGTTAAGTATCTGGGCTCCATACCATGATACCACCTTTATCCAGAAGGAATGACATACACTAAGGGGCGCTACTCCCTAGAACCTTGCTGCATCCTTCCTGTTTCGACCATTTCCGGGGTGTGAGGCTCGACGAAGTCTCGTCCACAAAGCTATGCTTTCTACAAAAAGCCCTGCTTCGGGTCAAACAAAATGATCAACCTATGATCACAAAGATATAAGATCAAATAAATGATCATATCACAAATGACCAAACACTGATCATTTCACAGCAACACTCAGTATGCCACGTTACCAAATTGGGATATATCGCTGATAAATTCCAACTACATAACCTCTGAGCTCGTACGTCTCAGAGAAGGGTGTTAAGCTAAGAGAATAAATTCTCCGCCACCAACAGAAATGTATTTGAAAGAAATCAGCTTTATATCTCAAATTTGTAACGTCAGACACACAATCCATACAAGTCTGTTCCGGGATCGAACAGAACCGAAGGCACTTCTCACGAAGCCCTTGCATTTCCGGATAATTTTCTAATCACGTCCGGACTTCCCGTCACTAAGGGTGATAAAACCTCTAAATCGAAGATCAGTCGATGTAGAGTAACTCGACGGTAATCCTTCCGTTTTCAAAAATATCCGGTCTTCAACATCGGTCTTCAAATGCGATTCATTACGACGTATCACATATTCGGAATGGGTTATACGACCCCATGGTCCTTTCCCGGCTAACCCGAATAGTGAGCGGTTATTTAAAAACAAGTGTGGCATTCAAATTCATCCAATTCACAACAAATACCTATCTAAAGGTAATTATTGATAGTCGGTTATTTAACTATCAATAAAGATGCGCAACATCATCAGATTCCAAATAATTTTCCCAAATTATTTTATCTTCAAAAATATCTTTACTAGATATAAAATTTCCACACTTAACCATTTGAAAACAATTTCAAATCAATTTCCACATTTCATTTTATCTTTGAAGATAAAATCCCAAAACAGTTCATTTCATATTGGAAAAGCATTTCCATACTTATTTAAAAATAAGTAATTCACAAATCATTTATTTTCAACACTTAGAAAATATTCGATATACTTAAATCAAAATTAAGTATATTTTCATTCTTTAAGGAAAATATTCTTTCAATTAATTTATTTGAGTCAAAACGAATGTTACGTAAAACATCGTTATGAACGACTCAAAATCACTAGTATAGGGATTCGAATTTTAAGATAGATATATAAATCCCAATACTACATCAAAACATTTCCTTTCGGAAATCATTTACTATAACAACAGTGTTATAGTCCATCATTTCCTTATTTCTCGAAAACGTCTATTTCAACAATGAATGTTGAAATCTATGGTTTCGATTCACAATACATTTTAAAACATCTTTAAAATGTTTAACTTCATTTTTAATATCACTTCTTCAAAAATGAATCCATTTTATTCGATAATATATTCACTGTCCAAAATCGTGAATATACTTCACTTAACCAAATTTCAATCTCTTCTACACATTTATTTCAAAACTAATTCGCTATCCAAATTCGCGAATATATCTTCTTTAATAACCTTCTATCTTTGATTTATCAAATTCAATTGATTTCGAATTTATAAAACAACGATTATAAATTCTATTTCCATTTTATAACAACTTCTACTTATACATTTCTTTTTATTAACTTCTATACTTTACTTATCAAGATAAGTGATTTCGGATCTATAACCAACTTTTATAAATTCCAATTCCATTCATAAAAACTTCAATACCAAATCAATTTCAATATTGATTTCTAAATTTATTTTCAACTTTAAAATAAAATTTCCATACTGATTTCTCAAAAATCCATTTCCAAATATTAAATCAATTACAGATTTGATTTCTAATTTTATTTATCCCTACTAAAATAAATTCTTATTTTCCTTCAAATTTTCAATATCCTGTTTTTAAATGGATTCTTTAAATTGAAGTCATTTTACATTGACTTCTCAAATCATTTCAATTTACCAAGTAAATTTCAAACTGAATTTCCAACTTATCTTCGTTTAATAAATTCCTTTTTTTAATAAAATAAATTTCAATCGTTTCTTTCAATCTATTTAAAAATCCAGATTCTTAAATTAATTCTTCAATTTATAATCACTATTTTACGAGATCAATTTATTTAACATTTTCACTTGATTCTGGAATTAATTTCGATAAGATTATAAAAATTAACCTTTTATACTTTAAAAATTCCTTTCTTCAAAATTTCTTCAATTTCAAAAATTGATTCACTTAGAAAATTTCTACTTGAATTTCAAAAATTCAATTTCGTTAATCTTTGGAATCCAATGATGTCAAAACATCCATTCAGCTAAATTTTAGCTTTCAAACAATTTCCAGGCATCAATATGATCAATATAATCATTCACAAATTCATATCACAGTATAAATAAATTCAATCAATGTGAGGGGTCCAGTTGGATCCCTCCAACCTGTTTCCCTGCATCCAAAGATGTTAGCACAATACCAATTCCGCTCCAGTACGGAATTATCGCGGTATATAGGTTTTTATAAATCCGCTTACTAACGGTGCAATAGGGTCTCATCCGCTATACGAGGCGGGAAATCATCAATCCAATATATACATATGCCAATATGTATATACTGCTATATATATAGATATATCCTATCATATCTAATAGCACATTCAATAGCAATCATATCAATCAATAACTGCAATACAAATTTAAATCTGAGTGAGGAGATCTCACCTTCGCTTTTTATTTTGCCATCCAATTTTTCATTTCAGCTTGTTTCTCCATTTCAGACCTCACTGTAAACTGAGCAACCCAGGCTCGACTTCGAACTGCTGTGACAATCATCACTTTATTCCCACGATCGAGCACGAACCAGATCATCTGAAACCACCGCAAGAACGAACACGCACCTTACTGAAAATCGAACGCAACATCCTAAATCCAACCTCGACCTCGATCGCCACCATCCAAGACGCGATTTCCAGAACACCGCCGTCGCCTCGCGAAACTGTAGAAGACCACGACCAGAAAAAACATCGCGATTCTCCATCCTTTGCTCGAATTCGTGATTCCGTCTTCACCCAGACACGGCCCCCAAATTCGTTGCTGCTCGATTCGAACGCACTTCGACTTCGAGATGGATTCGCGAGCCTACCCACGTCGCGACTACGCTCGAATTCGAGTTCAACCTCCTGCTACTGGCTACCATTTTTTTTTCTTATGTGCGTGCGTTCCAGTCGCTCATCCCTCGTGGTCGTCTTCGTCGTCGCGAGCCATTTATTTTGTTTTTTTTTTCTTTTTTTTTTCCATCTGATTTGAAACGAAGAGGAAGGGGTTTCGACTTCGAACTGGGAAATAGGTAAGGAGGATGGAACGAGATTTCGTTCATTCGAACGAAAAAGAAAGGGTCGCCATTAATAAATTTTTTTGAACGAAATATCTTCTTTTGAATGAACAGAAAAGGAATTGAAGAGGAATATTTAAAATTTCTCGGGTATGGGTTACACGATCTCGCATCGTGATAGTAGGCGCGAGTTTAGGGAAGAACGTGCTGAGGTGACCAGTTTTAAAATTAAATTAAAATTTTTAAATTGAATTCAATTTAATTTCAACGCGTTTTTGTGTCGTGTGCTCACGTATCAATACCGAAAAATACGAATTTTGGAATCTGATAATAATTCAATATTACGGACCCAATGGAACTGGTTTCGTCGAATTCCGAGACTGTTTGAAAAATGACTATTTTTAATTATCGGTTCAAACCGTTAAATTCCAAAACTGAACGAATCACTTCTAAATTCGATTCTGAGAGTTCCATTATCTTCAGTTTTATAATTATGAATTTTAAAAGCTTTTGGAATATTTTTCTTCAGCTTAAAATTGAAGATTCGAATTTTTTTATCCAACTATCAACAGATTAAATCCTATAATTTAATCGCCGATTTAAAGTTATATTCGGGACTCAAATTAAATTACCGTTCAAATATTTAAAATAAATTAAATATTCTCAATTTAATTTGGTCAAAATTCCGGGTCGTTACAGACTTCCCCCCTTAAAAGAATTTCGTCCTCGAAATTACAAGTTAGAGAAAAGTGGTCCTTAACTCGTCTACTATTTTTCACAATCCAATAGTTTTATCAATTTTTCAAACAAATCTTCTACTAAAGATTCGTTATCATTTCTACTAACTTTCCAACTTCAATTATAAGTTCCAAACACTATTGTTTACTTCAAAATTCAAATTCGAGTTTAAATTCAAATTTTAAACTTTCAAAATTTCTCAAAAATTTTCTAACGCCCTAAATTTTCAAAAAATTTCGCCAGCGTCTCCTTTGCGCGGCTAATACGGTACGACTACAAAACGTCCCTACGGACTCTCAGATTTCAAAAAGAAAAAGAAAAAGCCAAGCGGCTAGAGAGAAATCATCAAAAACTCATATTAAAACTCAAATACGTACCTTTTTCGAGCAATTTCGAATTATCTTCGAAATCAAAATTTCAATTCCTTTAATAACACCTGTATGTCCTACTAGCCATAATATATAGTTATAACATCCAACTATTCTGCAAATTTAATTACCAAATTTTCAATGTAAACTGCATATACATTTTTAGCTTACGTCACTGTTGAGGTTACATATTCATATCCATTCAAATTTACATTTCAAATTCATTGAATTCACTTTACCATTTTAATTCAAATTTGGATTCTATTTATCTCCTGAATATTGAATTTTATCGATTAGCTTTCATTTACAACTGCTTATTTCAAATTAGTTTCAATTACTAATTCATTTCTAATACTAATCCACTTACAAATTCAAATCCGTTTTCAATCTTCAGTTTCAATTCCAGTCTTATTCACTTTTGTTCATTTCCAAAATTTATTACAATTTACTATTTTGGTTTATAACCACTTATATTAAACTGGATTTCCAATTCGAATTTTACTTCATCTTTCAATTTACTTTATTCAATTCAATTCATTTGCTTACGAATTCGAAATGAATTTTAACATTCAATTTTATTTTCTCGCATTTGCCATTGCAAATTTATTTATTTGTTCACAAATTCTTTCATTTCAATTTGAACTTTCATTTTAATCAGATTCCCAATATTCCATAAGTTATCAACTTATTAATTTTTCGTAAGTATTTTTAAATAGGATTCCAGAGTCGTTTCCACTTTTTCAAAACCATTTGAAAACAATTCAAATTATCCTTTGAATTTCAAAACAAACTCCAAATTTTTCAAACAACTTTCATTTAAAAACAATTTGGCAGCAATTTCTCTTTTGGAAACCCGAAAATGAACACCGGTGATGCCATGGTCATCATCGAAATTATTTTCCAGCGACCTGAAAAGAGTTTAGAGCTTTCATCACTCTAAAACATTTTTCAAAACCCTTGAAATCCATTTACAAATCAAAAAGAATTTAAACTTCCAAATCTCCAAAATTTTCAAATTCTTTTCAAACATTTTCAAAAACTTCTCTGGAATTCCGTTTTAAATTATAAGTCACCTTTATAATTTATAATCTCAAATTTCATTTGTAAATCACATTTACAATTCATATTCATAATTTTATTCTTATATGAATTTATTTCCAAATCTTTGGTTGTTATTTTTAATTTCTTATTCGATTTCAGATAACAATGATAATGTTTCAATGTTATTACTTCCTAACAACCAAACATCCATATACTATAGTATTTCATAGAAAAATCATTTCTTTTCTATACAAAAATAGTTTTGGGCAAAATTATTTCATTTACCCCATTCTAAAATCAATAATGTAACGACCCGGTATTTTGGACCATTCAAATCGACAATAAATCCACACATGTCTGACTTGAATAATTCAAAATAACAGATTGTAATAAAAATTTGGCAAAACTCAGCATGTGCAGTAAATAAATCAATCACAGAATCACAGACACAGATTAATACAATAATACGCAGCGGAATAGATAAAATAGTAGTTCATGAAGCTACTATATAAACATCAGAGTTAAATAAAATACAACAGAATATCTCAAATGTAGTGAAGTCTCCAATACAACAGATGACTTCTCTGAACGAATCAACTAGAAGAGCTGAAAGCTGAGGCGATAGTTGGATCTCCAAAGGAAGCTCCAAACTCCAAAGGTGAGTCTCAGATGCTGTATCACTCGGTCTGACCCGAGCATAAAGCAAAACACAAAACACTCGAGTCAGGATTAACATTCTTATATAAATAAATCCAACTCAAGTGAAATATCAATTGAAATACGAGTAACTTAAAGGATGTTGGGATAACCATCCTCTAAGGATCTTCAGAACTATCTACAAGGTGGAAATATACATTATAACACCGTGGTCATTTCAATTTAATTTATACTTCAAAACCCAAATATCATTACATTACAAATATAACCATTTCCAAGATAGTATATATATATATTAAATAATTTAAAAAGTAAAGTATTCAATATTATCTCAAGTCTCGCAAATCGATTCAAATCAACTCAAATTTCAAATTCCAATTTAACTCAATCTAAATTCATCAATTCAATCCAGTTCTAAATATACCATTTAAATTTTCAATATATTTCAAAACTTTAATATTCAACATTTTCAAAGTTAAATTTAACAGTTTCATATAGCACTTGATTTAACTTTATTATTATTTAATCAGGGAATATTCACTTAATAAATCCAATATCATTTAACTAGCCTTAAATTTCATTTTTACTATTAAACTTTTTTTTTAAACAAGAAATATTCATTAGATTACTTATAAATCAAACTCAAGTTATAAATCATATCTTACATCTCAATTTCAATAAGTTTCAAATCAGTTTAATTAAATAAAATTCTTTATTGAATACAATTTCAACTAAATCCAAATTATCTTTCTAACCTTAACTTATTCAAATTATTACCAAAATCTATTTTGAAATATATTTTAAATACTCAACATAATATATGTATTTAAATCAATCATTCCCATTTATATAATAATTTAAGGCTCAACATTTATTTAAAACCATATATTTCTTTCCAAAACCATAGAATTCATTTTTAAAATATTTATATATATGGACCAACGGTGTCTGTATATATATTTATCATATGGTTAAGTGATACGGATATTTATCATTTCAATCCGAAATTTAAATATATACGGGTAGATATCATTTCGACCCGTAATCCCAATTTCAATTCAAATGAAAATCGCTTGGGTTTATCATTTCAACCCATAACGAAATTCTCCTATTCTAAAGTCCGTTCGGGTATGTATCATTTCAACCCATAGTGAATTCTATACTAACAGGGAACTTGCAGAGTGATAACAGATAATATAAAATACAACAACAGGCATATATCATAAATAACAATATAATATAGACAACAGGATATGGTGTCACATCCCATAGGTGAACAGTTACAGATAATAGCATATATGACAATTTAAATAACTACAACAGCATATTTCAATTGTCGTTTCAATTGAAATCAAATTTAATAAATATAAGAACGTTAAATCGTGAGTGATTACTCACCTTTCGAGGTTAGAGATGAACGAGACTGAGATGAGTTACGACTCCCAACACGGATTCCAAATCAAAGCTAGATGGATACGGATTCGACGGATAAGCTGATAGATAAGGAATTGACAAAAATCAAATCAGAACAGGATCGATGAAGATAATTGGTATGATTGGACTTATATATAACTATATATAACTATATATATATATATTTATATTCTAAATTTTGACTAAATTAAATATATATATATATATGGTTGTTTTTTTTTAAAGTCCAACTTTATAAATATAACAGTAAACAAAATCTTATAACTCATATATTTACATTTGTTTCTAGATCAATTCAAAACATAGAATTTCAAAACCATATATACATACTTGATTATCTTCCAAACCCAAAACTATATATAAACTTTATATATAAAATCAATATGCAAACTGTCGCAATTCATATATGCAAATTCTTATTAACAAAACAGCAATTATCACCATCCAAATTTTCTATATGTATATTATATATAATGTATATAGATCTTTAAACCAGATATATAAAACACACAATATATATAACATATATAAAATATATATACACGTACACACCACTTTAAAGCATTGTATACATATACTAGAAAAAATAATACTTATAAACAACAAACTACAGAGCTATAACCAAAGGCTTTGTAACATAAATCTGAAATACCAATTTACATTTGCAAGTTGACAGTATAAACCTTTATATATATTCAAAACTCATACAAAACTTATGTGCACCTACTTATTAATATATATAGACCTATATACAACCACATAGATGACACGAAACAGCTATATACACGCCAACTAACTGAAAAAGAAGTCTGCAGCACGAGTATATATATATAATCTATTATAAACCAACCTTCATTACTGTAACAGCCAAGTAAAACTAATACTAAATATATATATTAATCTTATCAACATCATATAAACCCATACATATACCTTTGAAGAAGACTGCTGCACTGTCAAACTTATGTACAGACACGTATAAAATTAAATGTAAAACAAAGAAACTAAACAGCTTCGGTTAAAAGAATATACATGACTACAAGTTTAAATATACAAGCTCCTATAGTAACATATGCGAATCATGATGGTATACAAAAAAATAAACATACGGTAACCTATATTTATAAAACATGAACTATGATAAACATGTATATAAAAATCTATATTCAATATTATCAAAATAAAAATCCACATAACTTATATACAATGCAATAGATATAGAATATATGGCTTATAAACTTTTAATTCGTATGTACCTAAATAGATCAGTTAAAAATAAGCAAGTATAATTACATATATAAAGTAAAACCCCTACAATACTTTAAAACTAATAAACAAACACAACTTAGTTAGTGCAGCCTATTTGAAAAGAAGGCCATATAGATATAAAAGTCGTAAAATACCATACTGCTATGTCATAAAATATATATACAGTACAATATATATCAACAGTTTTTTTTCTTCATATATTATCATACTTTTAAACACATACATAAAAATCAAAGTATACATCATACCAGATAAAAAAAATTCAACAGATAATGTAATTTATAAAAGTATATATTATCAACAGATTTTTGAAAACTTATATAAACTTATATAAAAACTTACATATAAATACAAGTGTTCCTCACAAGAACTGGTGATCGGCCGAGGCGAGCTCAAGTGGTTCGAGGAAAATGATAGACTCGGCTGAAGGCTGGGGCGGGCGGTGGTCCAGGCGGTGGCTGTGGTAAGTCGAGCAGGTGGGAAAAAGGAGGAGGAAAGGGGAGATGCGGCTGGAGATCGGCAAGGTGGAGGTGGGGCAGCGGGCTTGTTGGGTTAGGCGTGGTGGAGGCCGTGACAGGTGGACCTGGTTGCTTGTCTTGGCTGTGATGGCGGAATCGGTGGACGAGAAGCCAAGTGGTGGTGAGAAAATTTAAAGGGGAAGGAAAGAGAGTGGGAGGCAGAGAACGAATGGGAGAGGAGAAGAGATTTTTAAGAAGTGAGATGCAGATCTAGAAGTAAGCATTTGAACGAATGTTAGGCAGAGTAAGAAATAAATAAAAGTAACCGAAAAAAAAGAAAGGAAATGGAATAGTCTCAGATTGATTCAACTGAAATATTCAAAGCAATTAATTTCTTGATTGATTGGACATCACGTTTGAATTTTGAAAAGGCACGGTAAGTTAAAAGTCTCCATTTCGGTACCGATACGACACACAGTTTTATTGTTTCCGTCGCGTACCGGACCTCAAAATACAGAAATGAATATACCGTTAAGATCAACACGATGAGACGATCAAAACGGTACACAGATATCAATGGTACGATCGTTTGATCAAAAGTCAATAATCGGTACCGAAAAATGCTGCTACTTTACCCGAAATAAGATAAACGGAGCAGTAGAAGTCCAAATTTGGAAAAACGAATTACGCAGTCTGATTCAGAATGATCTGAATAAATTTTCTCCTGTTGACATATTTTGGTTTCGGAAAACTTTTAAATTCACTTTTATTAACCGGTTTGATTTGAAATGAAATTTCACAGGAAAACAAACTTTAATATTATCAAATGAAAATTTACCAGTTGCTATATAAAAATAGACGTATTCCAAATAATAAATTTTTAATTTCAAATTTTATTGTTTAAAATTTCACAAAATTTCAATTAATTACGTCATAAAATTATTAAAATTTACGGGTCGTTACACTCTCCCCCACTCAAAACTTTTCGTCCCCGAAAAGAAAGGAGGTAGAAGAATAGAAACAACCAGAAAGAAAATAGATTGAAGGTTAAGATTAAACAATTAATTTAAAACTATATAAATTTTACTTGAAATATTCATTTGAAAACTTCATTTGCAATCAATTATCTTTAATACCTTAATACCTTTCAAAAATCCATTTGTAAATTCTTGCCTCATTTATCAATACCTTTTATATGTTTAAATAATATCTTTATAAATATATAAAAACTATTTGAAAACAGTTATTTACATTATTACTTATATTTACAAGAAGTTATTTGAAAACATTAAATCCATAATTCATAAATTTATAAAAAAAAACATTTCTCAAGATACTTTTCAAATATTATTAATAAATCAATAATCATTTCTTTAAATATGTCTTATTAAATTCATAACTTCTAAAATATTTATAACACTAAAATTTTTTTTTTTTTACTATTAAACCATGTAGTATATAAATAAACAATATTTAAAAGGATATAGTCAACAAGGAAAAGAATGAGGACTTGGAAAAAAACAGAATAGGTGAATAAATAAAGCTGAGCAGATAAGGTAGATTCAAAGGAATAATATCGGGCATGAATAATTAATTCAAACCATTAGAAATTTCAATTTCGAATAGTAATACAAAATTTCTTTGTTAGAAATACTTTTATAATAAAATATTTTTTTTTTTATAACGAAACAAATTTTATTTCGAAAATACTTTTATAACTCGATGTTTCAACAAGTTTATCCTTGTTCCTGTAGACTCTGGTAGTGCGTTGATCAGGCGCAAAACTAGAATTCTCCAGGTACTTAGTAGACCTGTTTCAACACCCAGTGAAAATACTGGAAAAAACTTTTAAAAACAGATATGGAAAGTACAATCCAAACAAATCAACCAAACCAAACCTTTGTCCGATCATGGTTCGCAGATACACAATGGTTACGCCTGGTTCCCCCAGGAAACAATCCATATCCGTAAGCTTTCTCAGCCCTGCGAGTTACGCCATGATGACTAGTAGAATGCAGGATACACAATGGTTACGCCTGGATCCCCCAGGAAACAATCCGTACCCCCAGGCAAGACTCAGCCAAGCATTTGCGCTACTATTCGCGACCTACACAGATTGCAGGATACACAATGATTACGCCTGGATCCCCCAGGAAACAATCCGTACCCCTAGGCAAGACTCAGCCAGGCAGTTGCGCTATGCAGTCACGAGAGAAAAATAAGACCATGGGTAACGCCATGGAATTCGAAGGACACTCGAGTATCATATCCGGAAAACCAAAATCAGAGAGAATAATATCGATAGAATGAATCCAAGATGTGGCCACAAATCGGATATCAAGCAGAAGGCACTTTCCATATCTTTACTTCGAAAATATGTATCATATAGTACCTTTTCAAATCACTTTCAAATATCGTACTTATATAAAATCCATTATATATAAGATTTAATTCTCAAATCAAATACTTTCCAAAATCAATAGTATATCAAATCATACTTATATAGACTTCAATTATATAAGATTTCACTTTCAAATTGAATACCTTTTCAAATTCATAGTTTTCGAATCAATTTCATACTCATACAAATCAATTTTATATAAGTTCGACAACTCCCAAATCAAGTGTTTAGTAACATAAGGTTCTCAAATTTCAATTTGTTTCAATATCAGTTCAATTTCAAAATCATATACAATTTCACCAAATTATTTCTTCTCAAATTAAATATCTTTAGTTTCAAAGTTTCCAAAATAATAGGTTTAGAAAATAAATCCAAATTTCCAAATCAATATAATTTTAGTCAACCAATTCATTTCCAAAATCAAATGTTTTCAAAATCAATTTTATACCTACATAAGGTCCATCTTATATAAGGATCAAATTTTACAAAATAAATTTCGCTGTATGGAGAGCCATATGGGATTGAATATCTTTGCTTTTATGGGTTATATATCTTTGTAATTTAAATTGGAATTTTCTTTTAGTAAGCAAAGATATTCTAACTCGACAGCTTTCAATTTCAGCGTCAAAATATATCAATGATATTAGGATATAAGATGTACATACGTCATCATTTCGCAAAATCACATTTGATCGCTCGCTCGATCACACAAGTTCGCTTTCGAACTAGTATTGTCCATTCGACTTCCCTAATGCGGACTTCGATATTGTTTCTCGACTAGAAGCCATCGGTCTCCTTGCATAGCCATATACTACGATAGAGAATTCTAAAATCAAGCCCAAAATCCATATCAAATATTCGCCATCAAGAATCGAATGAAAAATCCTAACACGAAATGGTGTAATCCACCTCGAACTTGTGTACTCAAACTTGGATCAAATTAATTATGTGAATAAAACAGCATACGTACAACTTATATATTTATTCCAACTTGTTAAATATATAGTTTCATAAAGATGTTACTAAGTTAAAACATTTAAACTAAATTTTATTCAAAATATTTTGAAGACCAAATTCTTCTCAAGACATTTCAAATCTAAATTTCATATTAGAAAATTTAAAATTTCCTTATTCATTTACTTAACCAAACAGTTTCAACTTATTTAAATCATATTACTTCATACTTAAACATTCAAAACAAACTTATATACTTTATCAAAATACTTTTCAAAATTTCTTAGCTTTGAAAAGTTAACCTTGATTTGAAAGTGCTCGAACCTTCAAAATAGTTGAAGAAATCATTTTAAAATTCAAGAGTTGGAAATCAGCAACAAATCAGTAAATCAATTTTAATAGATAGGGTTATATCAAATCCAAAACTCGAGGGCTGAACACCGGCTCATTTTAAATCGTTTCAAATACATTTACATATATCTTTCGAATATCAAATCATACTTCAAAATTTTGAAATCAAAATTGGTTTCGCAAAATCACTCGCGTAGCGATGCTACTAAAGTGGCCTATCCCTCACTCTGAAACTTGAAAATCAATGTCGATGATGCATGCACTCATCACCGAAATTATTTTCCAGCGACATAAGTGAGTTCTGGACTTCTATTTTCTCAAACTTCTTTTGGAATTTCTTCAAAATCGTTCGAAACTCATTAAAATCATTGGAACATTTCTTTTCAGAAAATACTTTTAAATCATATTATTATTATATTTTTCAAAATCTTGAAACCAATTTCAAAATACCGAAGTTCAATTCTCGAATCTCAAATTTAAAATCATTCAGTTATAAATCAAATTTCTTATATAGTTTTTCAAAATTACAAAATCCTTTCGAAACCTCAAATTCTTATTTTAAAAGGGTTTATAATCTTTATCGAAAACATTTCACTTTTATATATATAATATAATGATTTCAATATATAAAACAATTTCTAAAATATAAACAAGCCTGATTTTTCAAAGGATGGTTCAAGAATGGATTTCAGAACAAAGATAGAAATTCAACTTAGAGGGACTCTAATCAAATAGGATTCTGATTCGAAGATAGGCTCGAACGAAGATGAGATAATAAGTTAGAAAACAGTAGTCGGATACCCTTATAAATCGCGGGCAACTTTAACCGGTCAACCGTGACTTCAAAATAAGATTGGTTCAGAATTCTGAGGCAAATCGACATTCGATCGCCAGAGATAGAATTCGGCATAACAAGAGATGGCAACATCAAAACCGAGGGATATATAAATCTCCGGTGAATCAATGCCAATTGTAAAGGAGTTTCACCCCTTTACAAAACATTCAAAGATCGGCGGGATCGCCTATTCTTATAGAGATCATTCGACGTGGAGTTATGGGATACTCCAGGATCAAAAGAATACCAATAGAGAGGGACAAGAATGAATTTTTGAAACCGTAGGGAACGTTCCAAAGTTCAAAGGAAATCGAGTCAAAAGGAAGAGATTAAACTCGAACGAAAGCAATTCTGTAATAAATTTACTATATATGCTAAGTTTTGCCTAGAGCCAAAGCTCTGATACCAACTGTAACGACCCGGTATTTTGGACCATTCAAATCGACAATAAATCCACACATGTCTGACTTGAATAATTCAAAATAACAGATTGTAATAAAAATTTGGCAAAACTCAGCATGTGCAGTAAATAAATCAATCACAGAATCACAGACACAGATTAATACAATAATACGCAGCGGAATAGATAAAATAGTAGTTCATGAAGCTACTATATAAACATCAGAGTTAAATAAAATACAACAGAATATCTCAAATGTAGTGAAGTCTCCAATACAACAGATGACTTCTCTGAACGAATCAACTAGAAGAGCTGAAAGCTGAGGCGATAGTTGGATCTCCAAAGGAAGCTCCAAACTCCAAAGGTGAGTCTCAGATGCTGTATCACTCGGTCTGACCCGAGCATAAAGCAAAACACAAAACACTCGAGTCAGGATTAACATTCTTATATAAATAAATCCAACTCAAGTGAAATATCAATTGAAATACGAGTAACTTAAAGGATGTTGGGATAACCATCCTCTAAGGATCTTCAGAACTATCTACAAGGTGGAAATATACATTATAACACCGTGGTCATTTCAATTTAATTTATACTTCAAAACCCAAATATCATTACATTACAAATATAACCATTTCCAAGATAGTATATATATATATTAAATAATTTAAAAAGTAAAGTATTCAATATTATCTCAAGTCTCGCAAATCGATTCAAATCAACTCAAATTTCAAATTCCAATTTAACTCAATCTAAATTCATCAATTCAATCCAGTTCTAAATATACCATTTAAATTTTCAATATATTTCAAAACTTTAATATTCAACATTTTCAAAGTTAAATTTAACAGTTTCATATAGCACTTGATTTAACTTTATTATTATTTAATCAGGGAATATTCACTTAATAAATCCAATATCATTTAACTAGCCTTAAATTTCATTTTTACTATTAAACTTTTTTTTTAAACAAGAAATATTCATTAGATTACTTATAAATCAAACTCAAGTTATAAATCATATCTTACATCTCAATTTCAATAAGTTTCAAATCAGTTTAATTAAATAAAATTCTTTATTGAATACAATTTCAACTAAATCCAAATTATCTTTCTAACCTTAACTTATTCAAATTATTACCAAAATCTATTTTGAAATATATTTTAAATACTCAACATAATATATGTATTTAAATCAATCATTCCCATTTATATAATAATTTAAGGCTCAACATTTATTTAAAACCATATATTTCTTTCCAAAACCATAGAATTCATTTTTAAAATATTTATATATATGGACCAACGGTGTCTGTATATATATTTATCATATGGTTAAGTGATACGGATATTTATCATTTCAATCCGAAATTTAAATATATACGGGTAGATATCATTTCGACCCGTAATCCCAATTTCAATTCAAATGAAAATCGCTTGGGTTTATCATTTCAACCCATAACGAAATTCTCCTATTCTAAAGTCCGTTCGGGTATGTATCATTTCAACCCATAGTGAATTCTATACTAACAGGGAACTTGCAGAGTGATAACAGATAATATAAAATACAACAACAGGCATATATCATAAATAACAATATAATATAGACAACAGGATATGGTGTCACATCCCATAGGTGAACAGTTACAGATAATAGCATATATGACAATTTAAATAACTACAACAGCATATTTCAATTGTCGTTTCAATTGAAATCAAATTTAATAAATATAAGAACGTTAAATCGTGAGTGATTACTCACCTTTCGAGGTTAGAGATGAACGAGACTGAGATGAGTTACGACTCCCAACACGGATTCCAAATCAAAGCTAGATGGATACGGATTCGACGGATAAGCTGATAGATAAGGAATTGACAAAAATCAAATCAGAACAGGATCGATGAAGATAATTGGTATGATTGGACTTATATATAACTATATATAACTATATATATATATATTTATATTCTAAATTTTGACTAAATTAAATATATATATATATATGGTTGTTTTTTTTTAAAGTCCAACTTTATAAATATAACAGTAAACAAAATCTTATAACTCATATATTTACATTTGTTTCTAGATCAATTCAAAACATAGAATTTCAAAACCATATATACATACTTGATTATCTTCCAAACCCAAAACTATATATAAACTTTATATATAAAATCAATATGCAAACTGTCGCAATTCATATATGCAAATTCTTATTAACAAAACAGCAATTATCACCATCCAAATTTTCTATATGTATATTATATATAATGTATATAGATCTTTAAACCAGATATATAAAACACACAATATATATAACATATATAAAATATATATACACGTACACACCACTTTAAAGCATTGTATACATATACTAGAAAAAATAATACTTATAAACAACAAACTACAGAGCTATAACCAAAGGCTTTGTAACATAAATCTGAAATACCAATTTACATTTGCAAGTTGACAGTATAAACCTTTATATATATTCAAAACTCATACAAAACTTATGTGCACCTACTTATTAATATATATAGACCTATATACAACCACATAGATGACACGAAACAGCTATATACACGCCAACTAACTGAAAAAGAAGTCTGCAGCACGAGTATATATATATAATCTATTATAAACCAACCTTCATTACTGTAACAGCCAAGTAAAACTAATACTAAATATATATATTAATCTTATCAACATCATATAAACCCATACATATACCTTTGAAGAAGACTGCTGCACTGTCAAACTTATGTACAGACACGTATAAAATTAAATGTAAAACAAAGAAACTAAACAGCTTCGGTTAAAAGAATATACATGACTACAAGTTTAAATATACAAGCTCCTATAGTAACATATGCGAATCATGATGGTATACAAAAAAATAAACATACGGTAACCTATATTTATAAAACATGAACTATGATAAACATGTATATAAAAATCTATATTCAATATTATCAAAATAAAAATCCACATAACTTATATACAATGCAATAGATATAGAATATATGGCTTATAAACTTTTAATTCGTATGTACCTAAATAGATCAGTTAAAAATAAGCAAGTATAATTACATATATAAAGTAAAACCCCTACAATACTTTAAAACTAATAAACAAACACAACTTAGTTAGTGCAGCCTATTTGAAAAGAAGGCCATATAGATATAAAAGTCGTAAAATACCATACTGCTATGTCATAAAATATATATACAGTACAATATATATCAACAGTTTTTTTTCTTCATATATTATCATACTTTTAAACACATACATAAAAATCAAAGTATACATCATACCAGATAAAAAAAATTCAACAGATAATGTAATTTATAAAAGTATATATTATCAACAGATTTTTGAAAACTTATATAAACTTATATAAAAACTTACATATAAATACAAGTGTTCCTCACAAGAACTGGTGATCGGCCGAGGCGAGCTCAAGTGGTTCGAGGAAAATGATAGACTCGGCTGAAGGCTGGGGCGGGCGGTGGTCCAGGCGGTGGCTGTGGTAAGTCGAGCAGGTGGGAAAAAGGAGGAGGAAAGGGGAGATGCGGCTGGAGATCGGCAAGGTGGAGGTGGGGCAGCGGGCTTGTTGGGTTAGGCGTGGTGGAGGCCGTGACAGGTGGACCTGGTTGCTTGTCTTGGCTGTGATGGCGGAATCGGTGGACGAGAAGCCAAGTGGTGGTGAGAAAATTTAAAGGGGAAGGAAAGAGAGTGGGAGGCAGAGAACGAATGGGAGAGGAGAAGAGATTTTTAAGAAGTGAGATGCAGATCTAGAAGTAAGCATTTGAACGAATGTTAGGCAGAGTAAGAAATAAATAAAAGTAACCGAAAAAAAAGAAAGGAAATGGAATAGTCTCAGATTGATTCAACTGAAATATTCAAAGCAATTAATTTCTTGATTGATTGGACATCACGTTTGAATTTTGAAAAGGCACGGTAAGTTAAAAGTCTCCATTTCGGTACCGATACGACACACAGTTTTATTGTTTCCGTCGCGTACCGGACCTCAAAATACAGAAATGAATATACCGTTAAGATCAACACGATGAGACGATCAAAACGGTACACAGATATCAATGGTACGATCGTTTGATCAAAAGTCAATAATCGGTACCGAAAAATGCTGCTACTTTACCCGAAATAAGATAAACGGAGCAGTAGAAGTCCAAATTTGGAAAAACGAATTACGCAGTCTGATTCAGAATGATCTGAATAAATTTTCTCCTGTTGACATATTTTGGTTTCGGAAAACTTTTAAATTCACTTTTATTAACCGGTTTGATTTGAAATGAAATTTCACAGGAAAACAAACTTTAATATTATCAAATGAAAATTTACCAGTTGCTATATAAAAATAGACGTATTCCAAATAATAAATTTTTAATTTCAAATTTTATTGTTTAAAATTTCACAAAATTTCAATTAATTACGTCATAAAATTATTAAAATTTACGGGTCGTTACAAATAATGTGTCGGTTTATCTTGTTTAAGAGTTTAGAAACCCCTATCGACTACAGTTAGCTAGACTGCACCGACCAGAATCCATAAACAATCAACCGATAAGTCAACACAATACAAAACAATTTTATATTCAAATAACAAATACGCGCTCATATCTATTATTACACTCAAACTCATTCTAGAGTACTGCTGACTCTATCTCTAATGAGTAACACCCAACAGAGCAGGGTTGTCGCTTAACCATATGCTCCGATACCACTTTGTCACATCCCGAAATTTTCGACTTTCGAAAATTCGACATCGATACTCACTTTATCGACTGCCGAGAAATCGACTGCCGGAAACTCCAATAGTGAGGGTTTTAGAAAGAAGAAGTAGAAGAAAAAGAGAAGAAGAAGAGAAAGAAAGAACAACTGAACAACATCAGACAGAAAACAATATCAGAATCTTACACATCGCAGCGGAACAATATATAATAGATAAACACTAGTCTTTTAAAACAAAGAACTATATCAGTTTATACATACATCAATCATCAGAGTCAATATACAACAATGGATGGTTATATAAACTCGTCCTCATACAGAATACACAGCGGAATAAAATAATATCAGATACAAATACTACGTCTCGAACTCCAGCTTATCTCCAAGCTCCAGAATATCCAGAATATCCTGATAATATAACTCTAGGCTGCCCGTGTGGAAATTGGTGGGCACCCAGAGTTTAGAAGGGAACAATAAACTCCGAGTCAGTCATGGTGACTGGTGTGAGATCGTAAAACAGTTATACTTTAAAAATAAACAACAGGAAAATTTTAAAGTCAATTCGAAATGCTTTTGGAAAATGAAACTACCATAAGACCTCCCACCACACACACAATGCAAACGCAGAATTGGAGGAGATTTCTTCTTATGATAGTCAAAGATGCTTACTACGCAAAATCAAATCATTTTTGATATTATTATTAGTGCATAGTGTAGAAAACATTTCGAAAGTATAATATTAATCTTAGCCAACATACGACCAGTATCGTATGCCTACTATAGCTACCATCTAAACAGTGGTGACCACCGTACGTAAATGGCAGGTTCTACAACTAATACCGTACAAAGTTCGTATTGGAGTTTGGATTTCCAACAAATGGTCAGGCTAAGGAACTTCCTATCCACGATGGGTACGTCCCTGGAATAGACGACCCGAGAACCTAACCGGATCTCTGCCAACACAAGGCCGGGTTACCTCTGCAAAAATAGGTAACTACTGACACGCGTATGCCATCCCCCGATCGTCACCGATCTTCCCGAGGATCCCCGATTTCCAACAAACCACAAAGTAGTAATAACTGTGCAGCAACCACAGAGGTTAAGTATCTGGGCTCCATACCATGATACCACCTTTATCCAGAAGGAATGACATACACTAAGGGGCGCTACTCCCTAGAACCTTGCTGCATCCTTCCTGTTTCGACCATTTCCGGGGTGTGAGGCTCGACGAAGTCTCGTCCACAAAGCTACGCTTTCTACAAAAAGCCCTGCTTCGGGTCAAACAAAATGATCAACCTATGATCACAAAGATATAAGATCAAATAAATGATCATATCACAAATGACCAAACACTGATCATTTCACAGCAACACTCAGTATGCCACGTTACCAAATTGGGATATATCGCTGATAAATTCCAACTACATAACCTCTGAGCTCGTACGTCTCAGAGAAGGGTGTTAAGCTAAGAGAATAAATTCTCCGCCACCAACAGAAATGTATTTGAAAGAAATCAGCTTTATATCTCAAATTTGTAACGTCAGACACACAATCCATACAAGTCTGTTCCGGGATCGAACAGAACCGAAGGCACTTCTCACGAAGCCCTTGCATTTCCGGATAATTTTCTAATCACGTCCGGACTTCCCGTCACTAAGGGTGATAAAACCTCTAAATCGAAGATCAGTCGATGTAGAGTAACTCGACGGTAATCCTTCCGTTTTCAAAAATATCCGGTCTTCAACACCGGTCTTCAAATGCGATTCATTACGACGTATCACATATTCGGAATGGGTTATACGACCCCATGGTCCTTTCCCGGCTAACCCGAATAGTGAGCGGTTATTTAAAAACAAGTGTGGCATTCAAATTCATCCAATTCACAACAAATACCTATCTAAAGGTAATTATTGATAGTCGGTTATTTAACTATCAATAAAGATGCGCAACATCATCAGATTCCAAATAATTTTCCCAAATTATTTTATCTTCAAAAATATCTTTACTAGATATAAAATTTCCACACTTAACCATTTGAAAACAATTTCAAATCAATTTCCACATTTCATTTTATCTTTGAAGATAAAATCCCAAAACAGTTCATTTCATATTGGAAAAGCATTTCCATACTTATTTAAAAATAAGTAATTCACAAATCATTTATTTTCAACACTTAGAAAATATTCGATATACTTAAATCAAAATTAAGTATATTTTCATTCTTTAAGGAAAATATTCTTTCAACACATTTATTTGAGTCAAAACGAATGTTACGTAAAACATCGTTACGAACGACTCAAAATCACTAGTATAGGGATTCGAATTTTAAGATAGATATATAAATCCCAATACTACATCAAAACATTTCCTTTCGGAAATCATTTACTATAACAACAGTGTTATAGTCCATCATTTCCTTATTTCTCGAAAACGTCTATTTCAACAATGAATGTTGAAATCTATGGTTTCGATTCACAATACATTTTAAAACATCTTTAAAATGTTTAACTTCATTTTTAATATCACTTCTTCAAAAATGAATCCATTTTATTCGATAATATATTCACTGTCCAAAATCGTGAATATACTTCACTTAACCAAATTTCAATCTCTTCTACACATTTATTTCAAAACTAATTCGCTATCCAAATTCGCGAATATATCTTCTTTAATAACCTTCTATCTTTGATTTATCAAATTCAATTGATTTCGAATTTATAAAACAACGATTATAAATTCTATTTCCATTTTATAACAACTTCTACTTATACATTTCTTTTTATTAACTTCTATACTTTACTTATCAAGATAAGTGATTTCGGATCTATAACCAACTTTTATAAATTCCAATTCCATTCATAAAAACTTCAATACCAAATCAATTTCAATATTGATTTCTAAATTTATTTCCAACTTTAAAATAAAATTTCCATACTGATTTCTCAAAAATCCATTTCCAAATATTAAATCAATTACAGATTTGATTTCTAATTTTATTTATCCCTACTAAAATAAATTCTTATTTTCCTTCAAATTTTCAATATCCTGTTTTTAAATGGATTCTTTAAATTGAAGTCATTTTACATTGACTTCTCAAATCATTTCAATTTACCAAGTAAATTTCAAACTGAATTTCCAACTTATCTTCGTTTAATAAATTCCTTTTTTTAATAAAATAAATTTCAATCGTTTCTTTCAATCTATTTAAAAATCCAGATTCTTAAATTAATTCTTCAATTTATAATCACTATTTTACGAGATCCATTTATTTAAGATTTTCACTTGATTCTGGAATTAATTTCGATAAGATTATAAAAATTAACCTTTTATACTTTAAAAATTCCTTTCTTCAAAATTTCTTCAATTTCAAAAATTGATTCACTTAGAAAATTTCTACTTGAATTTCAAAAATTCAATTTCGTTAATCTTTGGAATCCAATGATGTCAAAACATCCATTCAGCTAAATTTTAGCTTTCAAACAATTTCCAGGCATCAATATGATCAATATAATCATTCACAAATTCATATCACAGTATAAATAAATTCAATCAATGTGAGGGGTCCAGTTGGATCCCTCCAACCTGTTTCCCTGCATCCAAAGATGTTAGCACAATACCAATTCCGCTCCAGTACGGAATTATCGCGGTATATAGGTTTTTATAAATCCGCTTACTAACGGCGCAATAGGGTCTCATCCGCTATACGAGGCGGGAAATCATCAATCCAATATATACATATGCCAATATGTATATACTGCTATATATATAGATATATCCTATCATATCTAATAGCACATTCAATAGCAATCATATCAATCAATAACTGCAATACAAATTTAAATCTGAGTGAGGAGATCTCACCTTCGCTTTTTATTTTGCCATCCAATTTTTCATTTCAGCTTGTTTCTCCATTTCAGACCTCACTGTAAACTGAGCAACCCAGGCTCGACTTCGAACTGCTGTGACAATCATCACTTTATTCCCACGATCGAGCACGAACCAGATCATCTGAAACCACCGCAAGAACGAACACGCACCTTACTGAAAATCGAACGCAACATCCTAAATCCAACCTCGACCTCGATCGCCACCATCCAAGACGCGATTTCCAGAACACCGCCGTCGCCTCGCGAAACTGTAGAAGACCACGACCAGAAAAAACATCGCGATTCTCCATCCTTTGCTCGAATTCGTGATTCCATCTTCACCCAGACACGGCCCCCAAATTCGCTGCTGCTCGATTCGAACGCACTTCGACTTCGAGATGGATTCGCGAGCCTACCCACGTCGCGACTACGCTCGAATTCGAGTTCAACCTCCTGCTACTGGCTACCGTTTTTTTTTCTTATGTGCGTGCGTTCCAGTCGCTCATCCCTCGTGGTCGTCTTCGTCGTCGCGAGCCATTTATTTTGTTGTTTTTTTTTTCTTTTTTTTTTTCCATCTGATTTGAAACGAAGAGGAAGGGGTTTCGACTTCGAACTGGGAAATAGGTAAGGAGGATGGAACGAGATTTCGTTCATTCGAACGAAAAAGAAAGGGTCGCCATTAATATTTTTTTTTGAACGAAATATCTTCTTTTGAACGAACAGAAAAGGAATTGAAGAGGAATATTTAAAATTTCTCGGGTATGGGTTACACGATCTCGCATCGTGATAGTAGGCGCGAGTTTAGGGAAGAACGTGCTGAGGTGACCAGTTTTAAAATTAAATTAAAATTTTTAAATTGAATTCAATTTAATTTCAACGCGTTTTTGTGTCGTGTGCTCACGTATCAATACCGAAAAATACGAATTTTGGAATCTGATAATAATTCAATATTACGGACCCAATGGAACTGGTTTCGTCGAATTCCGAGACTGTTTGAAAAATGACTATTTTTAATTATCGGTTCAAACCGTTAAATTCCAAAACTGAACGAATCACTTCTAAATTCGATTCTGAGAGTTCCATTATCTTCAGTTTTATAATTATGAATTTTAAAAGCTTTTGGAATATTTTTCTTCAGCTTAAAATTGAAGATTCGAATTTTTTTATCCAACTATCAACAGATTAAATCCTATAATTTAATCGCCGATTTAAAGTTATATTCGGGACTCAAATTAAATTACCGTTCAAATATTTAAAATAAATTAAATATTCTCAATTTAATTTGGTCAAAATTCCGGGTCGTTACACAAGCTATGAATCCAAGCACAAATTCCAAAGCACAGCAAGATGAACACGAATTTGACAAACAAAGCAAAGCTGATAACTAAGAATCGATGAAACAAATCAAAACTAGCTTGATATAAATGGAAATAAAATATATATATTATATTTTATTTTCTAAAAATCAATATTCAATTAAAACACATATTTAAAATATAATCTTCATATTATATTTCTTTTTATCAATATTTTATTGAAACCGATATTTTCAAAATTCAACAACATATTTATGTTAAACATAATATATATTATGTTATTACAAAAACCTATTTTAAAATAACCATATAAATTGTAAATAAATATTTAAAACATATTATATATATTTTCTTTTTTTCTAAATATATATATATATATAACAAAATATATATACATATGTAACATATATATATGTAACATATATAGAATGACAAACTATTGCCTGCTACCATTCATGTCGAGGCTGCCTTGGGGTTCTCTGATGGTCGGAGCGGGTGTGATGTGTGTTTGGATCGGGGAAGGACTGCTGCTCGTGCTCAAGTGGGATAGTGTTAATACATGGAGAGGGTGAGATGGTGTTTGGCTTCTTGTGGCGCTGCATTTGGTTGTGCAGTGGAAAGGGAAGCAGGTTATGAGCGAGGGTTGCTAAGGGTAAGAGGCCGATGGATGTTCGGGTCTGGGTGTGTTTCGGAGGTGGAAGCACGGGCTGAGGTGCGAAGGGAAGCAAGGCAGCGGCAGCGTTTGTGAAACACCCACACCCCTTAGTATTCCCAAAATGGGCACACCAAAGGATATGGTGCATTATAGGTATAGTTAAAGCATCACAGAGACTAAGATTCATAAGACAAATAAGTAAAAGCGGCGGAAATCATTTAAATAATAACTTATCATTTAGAATTAAACTTCATCTCAAAATAAGTCACAAAAACATAACATGTCTCAAAAACTCAAAATTTCTCATGTCTCATGAAAATACGTCTCAATCTCACATAATCAGAGTACAAAACCCTCTCACAAGTGCCAATCCATCATAAGCCAAATGAAAAAGATGAAAAGCAGAAGAATACTTCTGAAATGAGAAAATTTTGTAAATGAATCTCCAAGCAACCTGAATCAACTATCCTCAACTGTGCTGGCCTAGAAAAAAGAAAGATAGAGGTGGGGGTCAAACAATAAGTCTGGTGAGTGAAAGTAATTACTAGCATTTCTAAGCAAGATAAAGATAATAGACTAAGCAATAGTTCTAGCATGAAAGGAAGATACAGAAAAGATAAAATTCGCATAAAATACTGTTTCTGATTCTGTTTGACTGTTTGCTTTGATTGTTTGCACTTGTCTTAAACTGCTGTGATTAGGCTGAAACCCTAATCCTATCTCAACTGCTAACTTGATTAGGATGAAATCCTAATCCTACCCATTGATCGGCCTTTCCTATCTCTGTTGTGCTACTGTGAACTAATCCTGTTGGTTCCACAACAAAAGACATGTCTTAGCGCTTAGGATGCAGTAGCGAATTGTTTACCCTAATCGATGCCGCACGCTCGGTCATCGCCGGTACACACTAACTGTCGCCCTCTATTTGACCCTTTATTTACCCTAATCAGCATAAGAGTGCCCAGCCTCACCCATGTGTGAGACCATTAGTCCTTGACCTGAAAGGGAATGCTATACTGGTCCTAACAAAAAAATCTTCTAACTTTGCGCCCCTAGCCCAAATCCCCAAATTTAAGCCTCTATTTATTGGCCACTTATTCACCCTAATCATCATAAGTGTGCCCAGCCACACCCATCGATCCTAGACCTAAAAGGGAATGCTGCCGGTACGGGCCACTACTTCTATATTTGCATATTAACTTAATCCAAGATCTAAGTTTTAAAATAAGCTCCTTTTGTTATTTCTTTCTAATTATATCCTACATGTTATAATGGTTCTTGCAACTATTACTCTTCTATTTACTCTTTTTAGTTATCACCACTTGTCATAATCATGCTTGTAAATATTTTAAATTTGCCTATTTGAGTCCATCTCCATTTTATTTTGGTTTTTCTCATTTTACATCTGATTTCTGTAAATTTAACGCTTTTCTATTTTAATCCATATTTGTGAATTCTTCTCTTTTTAATATTTTATTTACGTCAAAAAGGATTAAATCTCTATAAAAAGAAACTAACATTTACATGCTAAACTCCAACTTAAAAATGATGTAAATAACTGTAAATAACTACAAGTAACTGAATAAAATAGCTGAATAAAATTAGACTGAAACGAACTTCTAAAATTTACTTAAAAACTGACTGTAAATAAACTTACATAAAAATTGTATCAAAATTGTAGAAAAACTACAACTATTGAGAACCCTATTATTTTAAATTGCTTACAAATCTAAAATAACTACAAAACTCTCACCTGTGGTCCTTAGCTCTAATCTTGGGCCTTTCTGGATCCACATCTAGGGTGTAAAATATTTTTATTAAAAGGATCTCCTCCCTAGAAAAATTTTCTATTTAGAGTTCAGCCTCAAGCAATGAACCCAATTGGGAGAAAATATGATTGTAAGAAAATAGCTAAGCCTAGGGTTCTATTTATAGTGAATCTTAGGGATCTCAGGCCATCGGATTTTAGGATTGAATCTATTGCAACCACGTCACAAGCTCGCTGCAAATCTTTGGATCCAGAAAACAATGCTTCAGATCGCTTGAAAATCAACTTTGGATCCATCGGCTCGCTTCTGGACGTTTTTACGTCCAAGAGGGAAATGCGGGTTGACCCGTAGGGTCCTTTCTTTTTTTTCGTTTAGATATATATATATATATATATATATATATATATATATATATATTCTGATATCTTGTTTCTCTCGTAACTTCTTCATACTAACTCGGATTTCGATAAGTTATATATGGAAATTGATCAGAAAATTGCCATGGACCCAATGGTGCAACTCCCGTAGCTAACTTCTAACAATTCCAAAAATGCTCATTTTCACTGTTTAATAATTATTTTGGTTATTTAATTATCTAAAATGTGGGGTGTTACAGTTTAAGTGAGGAGAGGATGGAGGGGCTTGGCTTCCGAGTGGCGTTGGCTAAGGAGAAGGTGGTGGGTCGGATCACAGGCAGATGTGGAGGCTATGCGGTGGAAGTGACAGATGTTGTAGTGGTGGAGAATCTTGGATTGGAGGGGAGTGGTTGTGACTATCATTGGGTGCTAACGTGGAGGGGAGGGGTGGAGGCGAGGGTTGACAGATCTGTGTTGTGTGACAAGCTTAGATAGGTGGCTGGCAATTTAAGGTGCATGGTGTGTGGCAGCTGGGTTTGTGTGGAGGACTTAGAGGTTATGGGTCAGAAAGCTAGGGAGGCAGGTGGTCGTTGCTCAGGCAGTGGAGGCGGGCTGATGTGGGAAGGCGATGGGCGTTTGGATAAGGTCGAAGGTTTGCAAACAGAAGATAAAGCAAGCAGGTTCTCAAAGTAAACCGGATGCAACTTGACAATATATATATATATAATATTATATTAACATGATTACGAACAGAAGGTAGGAGAAAGAATGAAGGTGAACGGCAAACCAGAATATAAATTGAATTAGTCGGAATAACAAAGGCCAGGAGTTGAATTCAAGGAATATTAAAAGCAAATGGCTCTTTATATTCAACCGATAGGCAAATAAAAGGGCACAGGGAAACCAAAAGGTTAAAACTGGGTACCGTATGGCTAACCGTTTTGCAGCACCGTGTACCAGACGCCGAAATGCACAAATGAATATGTTGTGGAGATCAGCATGACGTGACGAACAGAATGATACACAGATATTAGCGATATGATCATCCTATCAAAAGTCGATATTCGCTGCCAAAACTTCTGCTAGAACACCGAAAATAATATAAACGGAGCTAGAGCAGTCCGAATTCGGCGAAACGAAATACGACATCTCGCTCAGAAAATGATTTACATTTTTTTATATAAAAATATTCAGGTTTCAAAATTATTTTATTACCATCAAATTTTATCTAATTTTAAATTTTAAATTGAAAATTTCACAACAGAACTAACTTCCATATTTTTGATGAAAAACTGATATTAGCTATGTTAAAATAGACACATTTCAAATATCAATTTTTCATTGCAAAATTTAATTGTTTATTTTTCATGAAAAATTTAGTTAATTACATTATTAAAAATAGTTAAAATTTTCAGGTCATTACAAAAATAAAAGTTGATGCTCACACTCATAGCTTTCCAGTAAGCACAAAATCATTGAAAATGGATTAACGGTTTGGGAGTTATGATCAAAATACTTCAAGGATTTAACCCAGATACTGGACAGTGATAACCTTTCGTATAAAAATGACTTTTCACTCTAGAAATTTCCAATTTATAAAGCATTTAAAAGAAAAAAATTTTACTTACACAAATAACTTTCAAAATGAATAAAACTCACCAAAACCCATCATTAAGAAAAATGTTTTGGCTGTTTCAGTACAACTTTTGAAAATTCAAAAGTTTCAAAATTCTATCCAGCTATTTTTTCATTCAAATGGATTTTCTCTTTAAAATCATCAAAACTAGACCAAAGCACCTTGTACTAAAGCTATTTTCTTCCAAATCCACTTCCAATAAAATCAAGAATTGCAAAAATTCAACCCTTAAGCCAAAGTTGTGCATAGAAAACAAAAATGGGTTTTTTTCTCTCAGTTTTTTTTTCAACTCAAAAATATTTTATCGTGTATACATTTCAAAAATAGATTTTAAAATGCCCGCTTCACTCATTTAATTCAATGGACCATCCTACTACATAACATATTTTGTACACTCCTTATACTAAGAAAAGTATATTCCAAAATATTTAGCCTTACATAAACTCATTCCACCACAATTATTACCATGCACCACTTTCCTAAGAAACTTTTATTAATAAAAGGAACTAGCAAACATATAATTTCTTTGGAAAAAATTTCTTAATCTTACAATACTAAATCCACAAAGTTACTATTCCATATTTTCAAAAATATTTACTATCTCACTAAGTTTTAATATAAGGTCACACTTTACAAAAAAGATAATTCTTGTTCGCAAAATATCTTTTTCCTTAAAGTCAATACTTTGCATCAAATATATACGAAATGCATTTCCATTTCAAAATTGCTTTAAATTGGAAACTCATACATATACATTTAATATCATAATGCACTCTACTACAAATATATTTATATCATCCATATAAGTCACAACAAGTCGCACATTTTCTATAATATCTACCAAGTCACACTATAATCAAATAATATTCCACACCCAATTTACATCATCACATACCATCATTTTACAAACTCGCATTTTATTTAAAAAGTTACAATGTTTCCTTGACGTGAAATTTTTAGCGACCCACTTTGCCAATTTTCTATTGTGTTGATCGTGTAACCAACATTGCCTTGCTATCAATTCCATAGTTCACTAATACTCAATGGCCGCAACCGTCATTTTGAAAACATCTATACTTATAAAATATCCTTATTATTTTCAAAACAATTATTTACCTCACTACATAATATATACTTTCATATAAAAATACATTATATCATTTCTCAGAACATCATAGGGTCCTCTTTTCGAAATATAGTTTATAAGATTTCTCATGTCAAAACATTTCCCACAACATTATCTATAGCTTTTCTCAAAATATTATATTCTTCTCAAAAATAGTATTTTTACTAACTCCAAAATATTACACTCTTCCAAAATATAACTTAACCCATCTCAAAAGAATTTTATCTGAAATATTTTTTAGTTTTTCCAATACATTTTGCTCTTTATAACATATCGTACTTCCTTCAAATGTTACATTCATTCAAATATATCGGTTTTAATATTTCTCAAAATATTATTCCCCTTTCAAAACATTTCCTAAAAGACCATCTTTAACTTTTCTCAGAATATATTACTGCTTTCGAAATATTATTTAACATATCTCAAAACAATGTTTTCTTTTCAAATCATTGTAAACATATTCCAAAACAGTATATTATTTTCAAAGAAATATTTATAAAACTTCCTAAGATATTATACTTTTTTATAAAATAGTAGTTCTACATTTTACAAAACATTATACCCATTTTAAAATATTCCTTAAAACATGTTTGCATTTTTAAAATGATATTTATAATATCCCTCAACATATTATTTTCGAAATATGGTATTCTTTTTAAAACACTATATCCCTTCCAAAATATCATATCCAAATTTCTCGTCCTAGTCTTTAGGAATCCTATCGATAAGTTGGCCAGGCGCATCGACCAAGTTTTTTTAAGCATTCAATGGAAAATTTAACACAAAATAACTTTCTAAAATCTCTTTAAATATACAGATATTTATATATATCATCTACTAAAAGAGGATTTAATAAAAACACATGCTTGTTAGTATTAACACTTTCTAGTACCATTTATAACATTAATTCAGATAAACAATCATCAACCTTAATCCACAAATTATCCATCAATCATCCATGCACACCAAATAGAAAGCTTCCAATTTAAATTCTTAACTGTACATGTTTATATTAGGCGTACAAAAATATTATTTTTCTTTATAGAAAACAATTTTCTCATTATCCCTTACGATAACTTTAGAATTAAAGATCACATCTAGTTTTCTACCATTAAGACTTAAGTGAATTTCTATCTTTGAGTGATAGATCCTAACTAATACCACATTTAAGACTAATTCCAACAATTCTTTCAAATTGTTATTGTAAAAAAAATCATACAAAAAATTCACACTATGTCAAAATACCAATCAAATAATAACAAAAATCAAAATAATCAATGCGCTTGGTGCAAGGCATCTAGCAGCTTCCGCTGTGCAAAACCGATCACTACGAATTATGTTACTCCTACTCGCATCATTATAAGTTATCATTTTGATGAATTTTAGGTATTTTGAAGCCAAAAATAGGCATCAACACCTAATAGCTGTGTAGTTAAAGCGCTCAGTGGATTCAATGTGACGGAGGTGCAAATAGTCATAGCGGGGATATAGTGAGGATATAGCGGGAATATAGCGGACAAGTCTAAAATAGCATATTAAACTCATACTTAATGTTTTAACAAATATATAAATGGTAATTAAATGAAAAATTAGCATTCAATTTAACTACAATTAATACATATTCAATTTTAAATAAAAACATGTGTAAATATATTGTAAATAAACATAAACTGTTATTTAACATGATTAAATTTAATAGAATATTAGAGTATTTTTTCTGAAAATATGTTAAAAAACTCAATTAAAAAAATTAATTTCAAAATTTCTATAATGTATAAATGACATTTTTCAGTTCATTTCTTTTGAAGAAGATATAGAGGAATAGCGAAATATAGCACAAATAACAAGATATAGTGGAAATAGCGGGGCTTAAAGCGGAAAGGCTATATTTAAGGCTATTTGGGAAAATTGTAGCGGTAGGAGTCCGCTATGGGATATGACGGGGTTATAGTGGGGCATTAACTACACAGCCCAATATAATCTAGTAGAGATTAAATGAAGAATGAAATTAAAAAATAGCAAAAATCATAAATACACACACGGATTTTTATATTGGTTCGGCAATTTTGGCCTACGTCCACTTCATATTTTTATTGATCCTTCACTTGATTATGATTACAAAAATGTTTGGATCACCAGGGATCCATTAGTACAAGAATGAAGAATAAAAATGGAAGAGCCTTTGCAGTTGAAAGAAGGGGCCCCTTTTATGATGCCATGCTTGTTGTATTTATAAGGAAAGACGTGCACGGATCGGGTTGAAATTTCGACAGAAGAACCTCTAGGCCAAGAAAGATGCCATACAAGAATTATGAAGCCCATTTTGGGCCATAATAGGGGTCGAACACAACCTCTATTTTGGTGTCCAAATAGGGTGTAATCCTTTTAGTGGGTCCCCCACAATGTTAGCTACTTGCCATTCAAATTTCCTGCCATTCCGACTTACCGTTTGTGAGATATCGCATTTTCCGTGAAGTTGTGTTCCATGCATTCCGATTTCAACCGATCTCTCTAGAGGGATAGGGGCCGATCCCTCTAGAGGGATAACTGCCGATCCCTCCAATCTCTTCTGATTGGGGTGTGATCCCTAAAGGATGTTCCTCATGTTGTAATGTGCTTATACTCCAAGTTTCATGTTGATAAAATCTGTAGATTTTGAGTTATTGACAGATCATTGTAGCAGTATGTAGTGAAAGTTGAATATGGCCGATCCGTTTTATATCTATCCTTTTATACGATCCCTTTTTATAGGTGAAATAATTTACCCATTAATTGAGCGTAGCAGAACTATGAACGAGAGCTAGCAATCCGGACCATATTGACGAACTCCAAACGACTTGAAACTTGAAACGTAGCCTTATGGGGCCTTCCTTGTCACTCCATATCAATCTCACCCAATTTGGGACCGAAATTGAGGATAGGTATCGATCCCCTAGGGAAAGGGATATGCACTGATCCCCCACCCAAGGGAGGTATTATTCCATACTTAGAATGTTCTAGAGAGTCTATCTCTTGGTCTCGGTTGATCGTCGCTTCATATCATTGCCTGTACTTGATTTCTGAGTCTAATAATCATATCTTTAGGTTGTCTTCCTTGATGATCATCCAGTCTAACTTGTCCAGTCAGTCTGAATATAGCCGGGCCAAAAGGCCAGATAAGATTTGGCCCCAAATGTACGTCTTGTTGCGTACATGATGTGCTTTGAATTGATGTCAAGTTAGGGTCGTCGGAGAGGATTCCACTTAGTGTATCGAATGGTCGTTATCCTTCCGTTGCTATTGAGCTACTTTATAGAGAGTCTAATCTCTCTTTGTTCATCATGATGCTTGGTCATTATTAAACGATGTAAGTTCTAAAGTAGAATCTGTCGGTAACTGTCTGCACTCAGTTCCATTGAACTTATTAGTCGACTTAGTATGCCTTGGGTATTTGATCCAATTCTTTCTTTGATTTCCCTATGTAAGAATCCAATTTTTTTAAATTTTAAGAAATTGAATTTTCTGGATGTACATGTGCACGTTTAGGTACACGTGTTTGTTGTTGGCTCCCAGATGCGTTCATACGCTCACAGGTCATTCTCAATTTGGTGGAATGCAATTCAATCATTTGCAGTTTTTTGTCCACTAATCCTTCTCACTCCAAATCTTTGTTGATACAGGATGAAGGGATTGGAGAAGTCAATGTTGAAGAGATCGCTGATGATGATCGATTATGGTTTAAAGCATATAGGTCGGCCTTGAGGTTGACTGTGGCCTGCTGCATTTGATCACCTAGGATATAAAATGAGGGGTGGTTTTGATCAATTGTAGGCAAGGTTCGGCTTGGATATTGATGGCAAGAGGAATGATGTTTCTTCAAAAATGACTTTGAGTGTAGGACTTCTCTCAATATTCATTTTATTTTGTTGTGGGCAAATCACCGAAGCAGGGAAACAGATAAAACCTTCTTGTAAATGATTCCTTCTTAGATGACATAGTGTGAAGCTTTGCGAAGGATCCGTCATTTTTCATTCCTTCGTTCAGGAAGCTGATTCCCCATTATAGATAGTCTTCCATAAGAGTCATCCATGACTCCTTGTCCGAATCCATCTCCAAGATCCACTCGATCTTGATCTGGTCGATGATCGAAACATTTAGTACTTTAACCGGGACCAAGCCCATTTGTTGTGCATCCCTAGAAATGGCCAGCATGACCAGTGAGTCGGCTTTCTCATTTTATTCTCTAGATGTGTATGTATGGTGTAATACTAGATGTCTACCAGTAGCTCTTGGACCCGGCCGAGATAAGGAGCAAGTTTCTGCCTCCTAGCCTGATAATCTCCCTTAATTTGGCATACTAGTAACCAAGAATCACAAAAGAATTGTAAAGTTTTCACTCCTAGTTCTCTAGCAAGTTTGATCCCAGTAATCAGACCTTCATTTTTGGCTTTGTTATTTGTCACAGGGAAGTCAAGTTTCAGGGCGTAGCAGATCGATCATTCCTTAAGAATCACCAACACGACTCGGTGCCAGAACATTAATCGTTGGATGCTTCATCAGTGTACATTTCCATCGGTTGGTCGGTTCTCCACTGCTCTTCAGAGAGTCATCTGGTCAATGTCTATCCTTGGATAGCTCTCCGAAGGAGATAAGTGATGTTAAATTGGCTCAACTCAATGTTCCACTTGAGTAGTCTTCAAGATGTCTTAGGTCATTGTATGACCTGTCGTAATGGTTACTCGGTATAGACGTTAATGGGGTAAGTCTAAAAGTAAGAGTGGAGCTTTCGTGATGAAATCAACAGGCATTATGCGAGCTTTTGTAGCTTTGGGTAGTTTTCTCTTGGTACTTGTCAATTGCTTGCTTACACAATATACCGGTCTTTGGATCCGATTCTCTTCGCATAACATTGCACCACTTGTGGCGTGTACTGACATGGCTAAATAAATGTATAAATCTTTGTGATCTGGTGGCTTGGATAGGACGAGAGGTCTGAGTGACCTACCAGAGCTTGAAACATGTCAATGCAGTCCTGCATCTATTTAAAGTTTCTTTTCCATCTCCTGATTAGGTGGAAGAAGAGAGTACACTTGTCGGTGGCCTTGGAAATGAATTGACTTAGGGCGATGACCTTCCC